>JAOEGL010000001.1:258653401-260012329 GCA_034509955.1 Urosaurus nigricauda
GTAAATGAATTGACATGTTATCCACAGTAGAATAACAGTAACGGCATCCCAGAGTCCCTACTGCGCATGTCTAGGGTTCGGATTAGGAGTGGAGCTAGGATTTGGGAGCTTTAAAAAACTTTGCGGTTAAACCCCAGCTTTTACACCTGCAGGGCACTGAGTGTTTTAATTAGAAGTGAACTCCACACCACGCATGCTCCCAACTCACGATCCATTATGATCCGCACCTGTATCGCTGCCTTTAAATAGGTGCTTTAAAGATACAGAGCCCCATTTAACTGTGCAACTACACCTTAGCCTTTAGATGCAATAGCAATGTTGCGCCCTTTTAAAAAAAGTAGTGGGGAAATCAAACTACTTTTTAAAGGCACTTCTTCTCCCTTAAAACTCCAAAATAGTGTTTTCATGGCACACTTTCCCTTTTTCTCATCTAAAGGCTGGTCTTTCATGCAGCCATCAACACACCTCTTTTTGCCAATCTAAAATGGGCCAAAGTATTCTTAGACTGCCGTGCTATGTTCATGATGGGAGAGTTTTCATAGTTTTTTTTTTAAAAAATGTCCCTCTGAATCCAGTTTTGCTGAAATTCATGATGCCTCCTGCATGAAACTTGAATATAATACTCTTCTGTTTTAGTGTCTGGATTCTCTGCTACAGTGTAGGTTTCTAAACGTCATGAAGTGTGATGTAGAAAACCAAAAGGAAACGGTACAAGTGTGTTCTTCTAGTGGCACTCTGTGTATGCAGATTGCAAACAGATGTTTTGGCTCCTCTCTAGGAAAAAGAAAATCCTGCAGATGCTCATACCCTGTTTCCCCAAAAATAAGACATCCCCTGAAAATAAGACCTAATAGAGGTTTTGCTGAATTGCTAAATATAAGGCCTCACCTGAAAGTAAGACCTAGCAAAGTTTTTGTATATAAATGTATTTACAGTATATAATAAATGTCCATTTTTTGTTCAACAATAAATGTGAATTCTTCTTCATGGAAAAGTAAGACATCCCTTGAAAATAAGACCTAGCATATCTTTGGGAGCAAAAATTAATATAAGACGCTGTCTCATTTTTGGGGAAACACGGGTAGTAACATTACATGTTGTTAGCTGTTGCATGCTCACTTCCAAATTGCAATAATACATAGGGCCACATGAGGACAGTATTTTTACTTGTTATAAATGCAATTTTGAATCTAAAATCGTTGGGGAAAACATACTAACCAGAGACTATTCACTTCCTTGATTTTTCCTAAACAAAGTTTGTATATGTTTTTTCCTTAAATTATTTTTACAGGTTTCTTAAAACACTTACTCATTATTTTAAAATTATCTTGTTTGCTCGGTATGACCAAGGTAACATTATCTTAGCTTATGGTAGATTTGATTAATAATTTCACCCTCGAATTATGCTTGTGTTAGCACTAAAGATGTGAGTATCGTACTTAAAATTGCTGTGTTTTTGTCCTAGGAGAACAATGTGACTGTGACAAAAAACTTCAGTAGAATTGACAATGCTTATAAGATGGAAGCAGAGGCAAGTATTTACGGTACCATATGTATGAGCATAGGCAATAACTCCATGTTCATTTAGTAGGGAAATAGAGACATTTGGACATGAATATCTTGTTTTGTACAAAAATCATTAAATTGTTTACATCTTCTGGTAAGAGTCAAAATCAAGTTCACCCTCTTTCCTATTAACTTCGGCTACCTTTTTCTGAAACAGAAATACAGAATCAAAGGTTGTAGACACACTTTGTAGCACAGCACTTTGATACCAATTTATGATAACACCATCCTATCAAATTATGGGATTTGTGGTTTCATTATATACTGAGAATTCTGTAGTGCATTCCTCTGAACTGCAGCATTAGAAGTCTTCAACAAAGAATCCTGAGTACAAATCCCAGGATTACAGAAAATGGAGCTATAATAAACAGGTATCAAGTGCAGTGTGGATACACCCTTGGAAGAAATGTGTTTCAACCAGTATTGTACTACTGAGCTATGGTATCTTGGAACAGATGTGTTTTCTGCATATCCACTTTATGAAAATAAATATAGTTGGGTTTATTTTTTAGATTATGCAGTTAGAGTGAATAAATTAACACTGCTGTAAGAGTGCATATTCTTACATGGCACAGTGCTCCATCTCAAGGAGTTTACAGAGATTTAATGCTTACATGTACGGTGATTTAGGAGTGCTCCAAGAGAAGTTTATTGCATTAAAAGAATTAGTATGTTTGTCCACTTCCTATCCCACTTCTGAAATATTAGTATTCAGTTTTATTTTATTTCTTTTTGAATGAGACTGAAAATATTGATATTATAACTTGTAAAATATTTTGGGTTTTTTGAAGACTGGTATTTTAACTAGTCTTGTATTTTATTAGTACTCTTATTTATTTATGTTTTTACCTTTTTGATGGATATGATTTGCAAAAATATCCATTAAAAAGGAAGAAATAAGAACAGTATAGTATACTGTTAAAAGCCTATAAACTGTCTCCAAAGGCTCGTCAAAATAAAAATTAAAAAATCTTTACCTGCCACTAGATGGACCATGGAGGGTGCCAATCTGGCCTTTCTAGGAGAGAAGTCCAAAACACACTACAGAAAATAATCCAGTTTGAAGCTGCTTTAATTGCCTTGGCTCAATGCTAGGGAATTAGGGGAATTGTAGTTTTGTGAAACATTTAGCCTTCTCTATCAGAGAGCTGTGGTGCCACAATAAACTACAAATCCCAAGATTCCTTGGCACAGTTAAAGCAATCTCAAACTTGATTATTTCTGCAGTGTGTTTTGGACCAGAGTTCAAAATCCAGGGAGCAGGCACGAAGAAGGCCTTCTCCTGTGTTCCCACACCTGCCTATGGGGGTGCTAAGATCTCAATGCCCAGGCTGGCTTGTCTATAAGAATACAGTTCTTCAGATAACCTGAACCCTGGTATACTAGTTTTTGATGAATTTGGAGCTGGAGCACTGAAAAAACTTTACTGATTTTTTTCACATGCAGGTGTGCATTACATTCAGCGATTTTGTAAAAATGCAAGACGTTTGTAACCTCCTGGTTGAAAAGCTAAATAGTTCTGTCGTCATCAGCCCGCCTCATTTTTATCATACACTAGAGACTATTGACGCTCTTCGGTAAGTTATTTTTCTCTTTCTCTGAGGAAAGTTAAGTTTCTCCCATTAGATTTACCAATGGTACTTCCAGTGTTTCCTGAAAATGGTTATTCTGTTGCTTGGTCATATGTTCTATGCCTGTGGAAGGAAAAGACAGTTGCCAGGGAGGTTAAGTTAAGCCTGTTTATTTGTTTTGTTTAACTCATTTCAGTCCTCCTCTCTAACCATGAAAGCTCTCAGGGTACCATACACAGATTAGTGAGAGAGAGACCCTGTACTGTAAACTTATAGTTTGAAAGACATGAGTTAAATCCATCTTATGTTTTAGACCCATGCTGTAATGTTTTAACAACTGTTTTTAGAGCTTTTCTGTTTTTAATTGCGTTTTATTTTTTATTGTGACTTGTTTTAATACTGTAAAAGTTCAATTCTATTTTGATGCTCACTTTCTGTATGATGATGACAATAGTAATAGTCTCAACTAATGTTGACTCAGCTACTCAGTTAGTTGAAAGCCAGTGTTTATGTCAATGCTGTTGACTTAGTAGATCTAATCTAGCTAGATCTATTCTTTGGCTTACATATGAGAGGAAAAGCAAGCTCACAGTCCAGATCTTAAACATAATTTTGGCTTTGTTTTAGAGTTTTGCTCATTTAAATAGTCAGTAATGAGGACAGCTCCAACAGCTGCAGGGAGTGGCTATGGGAAAGTCACATGCTGTCAGCCTCAGGGGAAGGCATTGGCAAACCTCCTCTGAACAAATCTTGCCAGGAAAATCCCACGATAGGTTCACCTTGGCATCTCCTTAAGTTGGAAACAAATTGAAGAGACGCAACAATAATAACAACAGCATAGAAGTACAGTGAGCCCTTGTTATCTGCTGGGGTTTGGTTCTGGGATCCCCCGTGGATAACAAAATCTACGGACGTTCAGGTCCCGTTAAATATAATGGTAGAGCAAAATGGTGTCCCTTATATAAAATGGAAAATCAAGGTTTGCTATATTTTTTTGGAATATTATTAAGCCGTGGATGCTTAAATCCATGGATAAAAATAATCTGTGGATAAGGAGGGCCAACTGTATTGAAATTGTTTCACGTGTGCATCATGGGATAATAATGACATCTGGTCTGCAGATTTCTTGAAGCTGTTGTCCTAAACACACTCGCCTTAAATCAAGTCCCTACTTACTTGTGAATATACAGGTGTAGATTTCGTGATTTTTGAAAAGTAGAGTAAAAGACCGATAAATAATGGTTTGAATGGACAAACTATTTCCTGTGGTTCAACTAATGGAATCTTTCTGTTGCTTTCTTTCCAGCCGTCAGGTATGTCTTGCTGCTGTGGGAAGTGCCCGACAAAAAGCACAAGAAGTCTGCCAGTTGTTTGGTCAATCTTTGGGGAAACCTTTGTTAATAAGGGAAGAGGAAGTGAAGGAATGGGAAGGCCATCCAGAAAGTCACATGGCCAGTTTCTCAGACTCACTAAGTTTGCAACAAAGATTCCAAAGTGCTACCATCTATGCCTCTTCGAGGATATTTGCTGTTTTTGAAATAAAGGGAGACAGGAAGAGAAAAAAAGCAGCTCTTCTAAATGTGAACTGATTTATTACTGGCATTCTGAATTTGTATTCTTTTTCGTTGAAAAGAAAATGTTCCCAAGAAGGTCAGCTTCTTTATTCATAATCAAAAATTAAAGTGAAAATATTTCATATTTTCTTGGTGACTAAATAGAACTATAACCCACTAATTGTATACTGTTAAGTGTATGTTTTTCATAAGAGGAATTCTCTGCATGGAAGATTTCCTTGTATTCATAAAAACCTTCCATTCTGTGTTCAAGAAATCCTAAGTAGGATCATGTTGCATATAAAACACTCAGCTCTGTATCCACAGATTCTTTATCCACAGATTTAAGCATCCACAGCTTGAAAGTATTCCCATACATACATACATACATACCTATATTCCAAAGAGCAAACCGTGGTTTTGCCATTTTATATATGAGACATTTTATGTATTTAATGGGACTTGAACATCCACAGATTTTGGCATCCATGTGGGATCCTGGAACTCAACCCCAATGGATACCAAGGGCACACTGTAACAGGCTGCTTATTAGTATTTTATTCACTTACTCAGATTCTAAGATCTACTATCCTAAGCTTTAAAAAATCATTCTGCCAAGCACCTTTTAATAATGTGAACTAGTTTTCACTGAAAAGTCTTCAAACAATGTGGCCTACCCATACTGTATAGAGCTAGACTTAAGACTTGAGTCCTGTGGAGGAACGGGGCAGGGTGGCAATGTGCTCTACCCACCCCTTACAGCCCACAGGGCCACCTTCTTTCTATACTGGGCTGGAATGTTGAAGGGACTCGCCAGTCCAGTTTCATATGGGAAAAGGAAGCCTGCTCTGGAGCCCATTTCCCTCTGTGAATGGGAGGAAAGTCTGGATCAGAAGTATTAGACAAGGACATATTAATGTACCTGATAGTTTACTAGTGACTGTCCAGCATCTTACTGAGGGACTGCTAGCATACAGATAAGTGATGGAAGTGATTGCTCTTTCTCTGACATTTGTAAGGTGTCCCCTATTATAGCCAATTATTTTGCAAGGGCACTTCCCCTAACATTTGACTTCATGAGTGAGACATGTTCCAATCTTTGCATAGCAGATGAGTGGAAAGCATTACAAATATATCCTAGTTAACAAGAACAACCCGGACTGTCCAGGCAGACACACTGTCAGTACAACCTTTGAGTGAGACGGGGTAGGGTTTAATACCTCTTCTTTGGAAGAGAGGCCAAAATCATCATGGAATTGAAAATGGCACCAATTAACTTGCTGAAATGAATTCAGGGAAGATTTTTTGAAATTGACAATTAGGCTTAACATGATGAGATGTTTGAGAGTATAATCATGGTGAGATTTGCCCCTTGAAGAAGCTAATAGTCTGTATAGGGAAATACTATGATCCTGCTCCATAGTGGCGACAGCCACACATTTTGTGAATACATGAGGCACTGTGGACAAACTAAAGGAACAACATGGAATTTATAAGCTCTTTATTCTATAGCAAACAAAAGGAAGCATCAGTGTGACAGTTGAATTACTATATGAAAATAACCATCTTGCAGGTCAAGCACTGCAAACTGGTCCCTTTCATGCAACAAGGGAAGGATGGAAGTCAGTGACCATCCTGATCTGTCTGCATCAGCTGACATCTCTGGCTCAAAATGGAATGAAGTCTTTCTGGGCAACGACAAAGTGTCAGGAGAACAACCCCTGAAAGATCGCTGTTACTGAAATGGCACCTTTCAATTACACCTTTCTCGAGTAAAGTAGTTACTTCATTGAGCAGGAATCAGTGGGGATTAATACAGTACTAAATATCCCTTCTGGAGAGAGTTCTCCAAACTCAATAGCATAACCCCTCCATACAATATCAATGACATGGGTGTCCATGGTAATCTCCAACCAGTGATAGTAATATTAGATCATCCTATTGCCAAATGGAGAGATGATGCAGAAAGAGGAATGCCAGATGAATCACGGATGTCTCTGGCCTTGGTCCTACCTCTTGTTTGACTTTCGTTATCAAAAGCCGAAGCTTGTTTCTTCCAGGAAGAAGAAAATGGTTATGGAACCAATGAAAGACTAAGGACTGTATGACTTCTGTACACCTAAAGAGATCTTATTCCTACCAGAGCAAGACCTACTACTCACTTGATGGTGTGATGGAAAACCTCTGTGAGTCATCAACCTCATCTGAATCAATTCTAGGTTTAAGACTAAAGCATGATCCGCTGAAGGAATATCACACAGAAGCTTTTTTTTTTTTTTTTTAAAATGTATGTTACATTCTTACTTCATTTTTCTGAAGGAAAATTCTGCATATTTAAACTTCACTTTCCCCCAGATAATCAAGTTCATTGCAACCTATCACCATATCAATGAAATCCTATAAACTACTATTTCATAAGGAGGCTGTGCAAATTAGAAGAACTATCTGTTTTAATTATACTCTCTTGAGGCTCAATGTGACAACTATTCTGTATTCCCTTTGTCAGTCTTGGCTATAAACTTACAGGGGACAAGTAAATGCCATTTTTTCTACTTCAATAAAATCTCTAGCAGAATCTCTAAGGCTATGTTATGTACACACAAAAAGACTGCATTCAAATTAAGTAGTTTTTATTAGCACAAGCACTGCATTCTGTATGAAACAGTTTGTGACTGATAATATATGCATTCTCTAAATATCAAATTAGGTGAAACTTATTGGATTCAGAACAGTCCTACTGTTCACAGATAGAATGGATCTAGTAGACGCTTACCACTGCAAGGAGGAGACAATTGTGATTTTCTCCCATTCTCTCTTCTTTCAGGCACTAACTCTACCTCGTGAGGTTTTAAAATGACAAACTTGCAGGCAGAAGTGGAAAAGAAAACTGTCTTTTCATTTCTTCCACCAGAACCCTGCTGTGCTTGAGTCTAACCCACTGCCTACTTAATCTCAGTATTTACAGTAAGGACAGAAAACAGAGTACTTAGAAAAACGAGTTTTCTATTTATTTAAAAATAGGTTTGTAGTTACTACATTGCAGTGACAGTAATTCTTACACATACATTCTAATTTGTATAAAAGGATTCCAAGTATTATTCATCAAAACCAACATAGGTGTTTCACATAACAATAAAAGTTTTAATCAGTATGTACAAAAAGAAAGGGCACTGTTCATCCAGGTGAGAGACTGCACTTTATAACATGATAAAGCAGAAAATAACATTGACAAAAATTATTAATTTTTGTAAAACTGTATGCTATGTTTTGGATTTACATCATACTATACAAAATAAACACAGCATTAAAATGTGTCAGTTTCAAAACTCGGTATTCCAGACAACTTCCTTAAGTTGCTCTACAATATGTCTCAACATTAAGTGACATGATTTAAATAATTCACTCAAGGATCTACTTGTCAGGTTTTTGCAGTGTTATGGTCCAAAAATGTAACTCTGAAAGGTGTATTGACAGCCTTTTTTTTTTATTAAATATGTGTTTGATATATAAACCATGTTAAATGCCTTCTGTGCAAGTGTACTAATTTGGTGCTGATATTTTGTCTTTAAAGGTATAGCATTTAATCAACATAAAATAGGTTTTTGTAACATAACTTAAGTTTCCTGATGCAATTATCAGCATTTAAAAAAAAAACCCCAATATTTAGCATTTGCTCATTTCTGTATCAAAAGGAAAAATGCTAACTTTCCTCTAATTTGAGACAAACAGCTCCTAAATTATTTACATGTTAAAGAGGCAGATTTGGTCTTTGTAACATCTTCAAAATGTTGTCTCTCCTCTATGGTACTTTAAAATCACGAAAATCTACAATGAGTTCTACCCCATGGTGTCTGTCAGCTCATGCAAAAATATTTCCAGTAGCAGAAATCCTGTTCTCATGTGCAACAGGCAAATTCAATACTTGAATTATGCTTGTGCAATAAAATCCACTAATAAAGGAACACCATCACTAAGAATTTTGACACTAACATTGCGGTGGATTTCACCCAATAACTGTAACCTTCCTGAAACAATAAAACTGATCTGAACTGAACTAAAAACCAAAAATATGAGTGCTTCCAAAGTAAAAAAAAAATTGCTTCACAATTTTTCAATAGTAATTTTAAATCTTGATTAAAATACAAATTATGTAAAGTTAACATATTAAAAATGCAATACCAGATTTTTATATTAGAAATAATTTTCAAACCTGACCACTATATATGAAATGTACACCATTTTTTAAAAAGTATAAACATGTATATATATACATTATTTACAGGAAAAAAACTGAACAGCCCTTTTATCAGATGAATGCTTAGGTCCAATTAAATGAAGTGCAAGATTAAGAGACACATGAAAACATACAGTCAAGCCCGATCCAGTCGGTCTCTTACATACACTGATGCACATACACAGCTGTCCCACCAGCGCAGCTTCCATTTGTGGGGAACTCTGCTGATGGAGATGGGAAACCAGGGGCAGGAAACATCTATATGTGCTGCTCCATGCAGAGAATGCAAAGCATGACTACATTATGCCCTAAGTAATCAGAATGAGTTTTGTTTCAAACCTGAAGCTGTAGATCCATCAGCACATTGGGATTTATTCTAGCCACAGAAAACAACATCATGGGACATGACGGGGGCCTTTAACATTTAAAAGTCACTTTAGATATACTCAAACTTGTGAACCTGAAAGCCCACAATGGTACTTCATGAATGCTGGTACTGTAACATAGCACACGCCCTATGTATATGAAATACATATACATGCCTGCTTATTTTAAAATATTGAGAGTACTTTTTAAACAGTGTGTTACACCAAATAAACAAAAATACTGAATGTGCACATGTGGATAAGCTGCCCATATAGAACAAATAACTGTTTGGAAATTTAGCTCACATCAGCCCACTGTTATAGGAAGACAGTTCTTGTTAATCAAAAATATAATAAAAACTATCTGTTCAAGATCCAATATTAGGCTGATATAATTCAAGCTATATTCCTAGGAAACAATTAGAATTTTTAAGCCTCCTACCCATACTTTATCAACCAAATACTGGGGCTTGCAGCTACTGAACTGAGTTAACAAGTTACTTCTCAAAGGACATGGAATGTTCTGCTAACCAGATACCACTGTGTAATAACCAATGGTTAACATTAAAGTAATTTAACAGCCAACATTATGGATTGAAGGAATACCCTGTATCAGAAGCAGTACCAGTAACACAGCCTTTACCATTTTCATAAGTGAACGATTTGTAAATCACTTGTATAAATAGGTGGAACTACCAACATAAACAGCATCTACATGTAATCCATGTAACTGTGTTACAAAATAAATAACAGGTTTTGCTTGAGATAGCATTCATCTGTAACACATTTCCTTTATTTCCCATCCACCCAAAGCTACCAAACCAGTATTTATTACTTTAAAATGTGCTACAGGAAAAGTTCACTGTGTTGATACAAGAATTTTGAAGATTGCTCAAATCCTGTATCATTAAATCTGATCTATGCAACCTAAATCACAAGTAAAGCTAGCATTATATAAGTGTTGTTTCTACCCAATAAATTACTGAAAGAATTTTTGAAAAAGTTAAAAGTGAACACAAATTCTTAGTGCTATTCTTAGTTATGAAAAGGGAGTAAATTTCTGTTTTGAAGATAACACTTTTTAATTTAGTAGTTTTGAAATGTGTAGTTTTTACTCTCTGATGGCTATGTGTGCCATTTCATTTACCCCTATTGAACATACTTGAGGTGTTGTGTATGTGTACACAAACAAGGCACATCTACACATACGTCAAGTGGGACACACTGATAAATGGAGTAACTACAGTAATAGAGTAGGTATCTTTTGGACTACGACACAGATAGCATCAGAGAATCAGACATTTCAAACCGACTAACTGAAATGAGATTAAAGAGCGAATCAGACCGCCCCAAAGGGGCGGCATGATGCTGCCCCTGAAAGAGCCGATGGGCACCACAGCAACCGCATGCCACAGCCACACTCTGAAATTTTATCATCCTTTTTGTGGCAGCTTTTCTTGCCACACTGGGATTTGCTGATGCTGCAGTGGCATGCGGAATCTAAATGCCACATCACCATGAAGCTGGTGCACATGTGGTCAGCCATGAAGCTTCCTGGTGGTGTAGAGGCATGCACTCTCTGAACGCCACACCATCGTGGGTGCAACCCTCTTGGCTTCTGGGGCTGAATCAACCTGCAGTTCTAAAGACTGGATTGGTAACTGCATGTGGTACCAAACAGGCAGAGACCATGATTTTTGGTAAAGTCAATAACTAATTTGGAGTACAGTAATGGCAAACAGAATTACCCTCCCCTTTCCACTAATGGAAGCACAATAGATTGACTCAGATCCTCAGTTTTCAGATTGCACGTCTAAAAGTTGACAGCACCATGTCCCTTTTGGACAGATGTCCCCATATGCACAAGTAGTCCACTGCTGCAAATCTTCTTCTCTTGATCAAGGCCAGTGTGTTTTTACAAAGAAACCTTCATTCTTGCACATCTCCTGTTTTTCCCCAAGTGTCTTAAATGAAAAGCGTAGTTACATTTTTGTACCATGCAACTGTTTTACTATATATTTTTTCCTTTCAAATTGGACTATACTTTTAAACAATAAAATTGTTTTAAAATTTTGAAAGTATAAAATAAGTAAATGTACCATAAACAAATAAATAACTGTTTTTTCCATAGCAGTACATACAGCATTACATTCCCCTAAGTCATAGAGTCATCATTTACAATAGACAACTTAAGCTTACTAAAGATGCACAAAATAACAGAATACAAGGCACAATCATAAAGTGGGATTTTCCTCAGGGTGTTTATATTGACTCATGTCAGCTTGATAATTATACTGTAAAAAGTGCAGAAAAACAATGTGCAATGGGAATACTGTATAAACATGATTGCATAAAAAGTGATTTGGCCTTTTATCTTTAATGACTGAAAATAACCAATCTTCCTCTTAAAATTATAGTATTACATTTTAAAAATTCTTAATATTCTAGTACTATCTAAAAAGTCCTGAAAAATTATACCTGGGTAATATTGTATATTTATGTGCTTGTGTACATATTCAATATATACATACACATACACTTCTGAAAGTAATTTTAGTCAGTTTAACACAATTTGCAGAAATAACTAATATCATAACATAAACACCAGAATCTCATATTTTCTTGCAGTTTCCTTGATCCCTTTAACTCAATGTATAGCTTGTCCTCAAATGTTTGTTAAAGGATCCCACCAGTGCATTAGCTGATTTTATTACAAAGTACCAATAGAGATGACTTTTCAGAACAATCTATATTTTGAACATGGAGTCATAAACATAATTGAAAACTGTATGCTGTACTGACACTCAGAACTATTCCACTGCACCAGATTTCAGTCTTTGGCACGATAAACAGAGATTTGATTGATACGAGAATGAAGGTCTGAAAAATTAGACATATTAGTCAAACTTTTTCCAATGTGGATATATATATGTGTGTATATATATCTACATATTTATGGATAAATATATAGATATACTGTGATTTCTCTCTCTGGTAGAACATAGATAAAACAACCTGTACTACATTTGTTTGTACAAAGCTGTGTGCCCGAACACTACTGAATTAAATGTAACTGTATTAGCAAAGTTTGGTAATTTTGCATTTGTTCTCAATAGCATTTACTGCCATACTCTGCTAATACCCTGCAAAACACAGATACCACACTCTATACAAATGCACTGTACCTTTCTCATTCAAAAATAGTTCTGTTCTCAGTCTGTAACATTAAAAATTCTCTTATTTGAATCAAATAGAGATTGTACTGTTCAAAATTACAGTAGCATCTCTGGAAATCAAGAGTTCCATTTATACAATCTTCGATACCAACTGAAGTGAATTGAAATGCATAACCTACTTGGAGGGCAATAAATAGCAAAAGTTTAAAATACATACTTCTTTCAAAGAAATGTTTTGTTTGTTTTTGCTATTCTTCTCCAAATCAGAAACTAATCTCATTTGTAAATAGCAGCAGAAAGCAGTATCCTTAGTTTTCCAAATTCCTCAGTTGTACCCACTTATCCGCATTTTTAAATGCCGAAGTTACCAACCAATCAGATTAGCCTTTGCTTTTTCAGTCAACTTTCGGACTCTGCCTCTGCTAGATGTCCCAAATGTCAAAGAGGTGTCTTCAAATAACAGTTGCCTTTGTTCCTCCTCTGAGTCATCTTCATTGTAAAATGCTGTCCTCCTACCCTGATTTCTAGTTCTCATGTGAGGTTCAGAATCTTTAAATTCCTCAGGCTCTTGTGCCTGTTCTTCAATGGGCCCATCTGTCTTTTTTCTCCTGCTTCTTGTCTGAATCTTAGGATCTGCAGAAATTGTAAGTTCCGATCCAGGCTGTTCTGCCTGTGGCTTTCTTTTTGGCCTTCTGCCTACACGCCCTCTTCTCTTTAATAGGTCTTCTTTCACATTATTTTCAGGGACAGAATTGCATGCAGTAGAAGCACATGCCTCCTCTGTCGGCAAGACTTTCGGAGTTTGGTTTGTATTCTGCTCTAAACTCTTTTGCTGAGCAAGTAACAAGCTTTTTGGTTTCCTCCCTCTTTTCTTGTGCACCACTTCAATAGTTGCTGTACTATTGTTAGTCTCAAGTTTGGGTTTCCGTCCAGGACCCCTCTTAAACACAGGCTTTGAAGATTGTCCCGCATGTCCATTTACCTGGATGCTTCCTGAGGCCAAAGCCACAGCACTCTTTTTGCAATCTGCTAAAAGACAAAACAATATGTAAGAGGCTTGCATCAGCTGTTTTCAACAACACAACATCCCAAACTCAACTATATTTAAAATACAGATTTGGGGTGAGTAATGAATTCCCCAACAGTCGCCTTCTTTGTACTATCATATAGTATACATCTGCTATGTAAACACACCTTCCCCATTTCATATTACATATCTCTTCACCTTGGGAGTATAGTCAAATGTGACTGGACCTTTGCAATATATTACAAGGCGGCATGAAATTGAATGACTTATGAGGCAAGTTCCAAAGAGCTGCATCCCAAACTGTTGGCGTATTTGAATCACCCAGCCAAAAAGTTCAGAGGAGGAGGAAATTCACAGCAATTACAACATTTGACACTCACTCACAGCATTAGAGTAATATCTCTGTTTTCAATGAAAACAGGACGAAATCCAAATATGCAGAGCTAGCAAGGCAGGAAATTAAAAAAGTGACAGACAAGGGGAGAGAGTAAACTAACATAACAAACAAACAAACAAACAAACAAAAAATAAATAATAGAGTCCTCCCTATCCAGCTGGCACTTGGGGAATAATCCATTGGTTTGTTGATCACTGTAGTGAACAGGCCACGGAAACAGCCAATCACAGAGCTCCAGGAGTCCAGCCAATGAGAAGCTGGCTGGGCAGGGCTATAAAAGAGCCTCGACAGGGAGCGAAAGTGGGTTTTAGTTGTTGGAATTTTGAGGGAAGAGACACCTAGGAGGGAGGGTGTGCTCTTAGGGTTCCTGTGGGAACATTTATAGGATAGTTATAGGCCAGGGAAGGGTCTGGGAAGTCCAGTAGGGACTAGAGAGGCTTGAGGGAGTCTGAGGAAGAGAGGCTCAGAATAAGCCTGGAGGTTAAGGAGGATTTTGGCCGTAATACTGGAGATAAGGTAGCCTGAGTGGCTGTAGTACTATTATTTGAAGGAACTTCTGTAACTAAGAAACAAGACAAGCAAAGCTTTAATTATACTTCATAAGTTATTTTATATTTTACAAATAAACTTTATTCTTGTTTTGAAATACCACTTGGCTTCTGTTGAACTATTGAAACACGCTACCAAAGATATCACTGCCTCAGTAGAGATAGGTGGTGGGCAAACAAGAGAGGGTTATCACGTTCGTTGGTTCGGTTCGCACCACAATCACTTCTCCTAACCTATTCAGAGAAGAATGTTGCATCAGCACTGCACTAGGGATATACCTGCTTCGTTCTCAGTTGCAAGAAAATAATGTTGATTCCTACCTGGTCAAGTTGGCATGGGGATAAACCCAATTGGTGGGTTGCTCCTCCATGCCATTCCAAGAATGGCAATGACATCTGTCACCACCATCTGATCACCAAAATCATGGTGGCTTCCTACATTTCCTTATCTTTCTGTCACTTCTGAAAAGGAAATAGATGGTATGCCTTGTAGTCTCCTAGTGCTCTATGGTGAATGCCATTTCAGCACCAAAAGTGGATCCAGAAAGATGCCTGGACACTTGAGTGACTAACTGGAATGGAATTGTTACGTTATTTTTACAAGAAACTTGACTCATTGCAATAAAAACAGAGAACTTCACTATAATGCTAAATATTTCCATACAAACACCACAGGCAAAATGAGATGCAAGATGTTGATTCTTTGCTCTTCAAAGCTGTGAATAATCAGTTATATCTTGCAAAGGTTGCAGTATTGAGAATCTACCCAACAGTTGTAATTTGGTGCCATCTTCTGAATCCTAAAGGTTACTGGATCTCTTATATAGAAAGTTAGAGAGATTTTAAAATACACTTCAAAATCAAGATTCCTTATGGAATCTTGATGAGTACCTTGGACCTAACAAGAAAGTAGTGCATACCAAGCAAGAACAACAATAAAAACGTTAAGGATTTTTCAAAGGATGTTGCCTGGAGGACACTGCTAACAAGTTCATATATAACATCACTTTAATAAAAAAGTGCAGAACAATCCTAATTATAGAATGAAACAGGCATCCAAAAAGCTGTATTACAAATGTGGCTCACCTGAAATATACAGTATACACTGAACACATAAAATGAACTGCAGACAAAATTCTAGTATTAACTATTAGAGCTGATAAACTATCAACAAAAAACTTTACATCAACTCTCTTAACATTAAGTAAAGTTGCAGTATTGGCAGAATTCAAATTATTTGAAATATTAAAATGAATGCAGGATACCTTAAGAAGTGTTCGTCTGAAAGTGCCACTGATTCAATTTGTTTTGACTGATTAAAACAATTTCTTATCAGACAATGAATTAAAACTTTAGTCAAGAAACCAACCAATGCAATTTGCCCTCGTTACTACGCACTGAAATATTTAAAAAAACAAAACAAGCTCACCCTGTGGGTTGATAGTGGAAGATTTTGGTTTACGTTTAATTTGTTTATCCTTTTCCACATTTTCTCTTCCAGTATTATTCCTAGTGTTGTGAGTATAATTGGTTTGATTAGGAACTTGTACCATATTCTGGTTCTTGGAGAGTTTGGTGGAATTCTCTGACACTGTGGAGACAAAATTATAATGAAAGGATATTTGAGATCAAGATCTTCTACCAGTATTACCTACTCACCAAGTAAATAAATGTTATTAATGTATTAAATATCCTTTAATAAAAATGGATGAGGGGATCCAAGATTATTTCATTTGTCTATCTTCTCTTTCTTCACAACTTACTTAATTAGACTTTTTAATTTATGGACTAAACCCAAGTTCATTCCTCAGTCAAAAAGTATGGAAAAGAATGGATTTATGTTAATGTAAACCCCAACAGATGATTCTAGGTGATACTAAAATTAGATTTAGCTTTGTGAATTTTACAACTGATATAAGCTGACCGTTAATGTATATTTTCTAGATTGTTCACAAAGTAAAACAATATCAGAATGCTATAAAATAAAACAAGAGAAACAGATAAAACGAGTTTAGTAGCACAAATACACATTACACATCCGGTATCAAGATAACATTCCTTAAAAGGCCTGATAGAATTTTAAAAAGCCTCTTTTTGCAAGGACACATCAAATATCTCAAGTTCAGGTTGCCAACACTGAAAATGTCCCAGGAAGCTGAGCAGCCTGCAGAGCTATAGAATGTTTACAGTGGGAGCCATCTCGTATTTAAAAGTTGAAAGGGGTGGCAACAAATTCACTCACCTGACATCCCCTGTGCAACAGTACTACTAGGTTTCACAGTTAAAGGTTTCCCTGCTGAAGAAGTGGAAGGCTGCTCATTAGCAGCCATTTCTGTAACTGCCCTTGTGCTTCTTGTTCGGACCAAAGTCATAGAGTCAACAGCTTTTCCATTCATCTGAGCAGCTATGTTCCTCAAGGATGTTCCACGTGCAGGTGCAGAGGATGAAGGTGCAGAAAGGGGTTCAGCTTTCAGCTGTGGCCTTATTAGTCTCCGTTTTCTATCCGGACTACAAATAAATAACAGTAATAATTGGAGATATTTTATAGCTCAATTAAAGCAGTATGTCCTGTCCATCAATTAAAAGCTTTTCACATTTATTTCCTTGACTTTAATTTCCTCTGCCATCTGGATGCACATGTGTGATCTGATTGAACCAACCACTCACTCTCAGCGTTTCCTCAGCAATTAAAAGGACTGGTTTCAACCTTTGAAGTCTTTGGTCCAAGATGCCTAAAGAACTGCCACCTCCTACATGTGCATGTCCAGGTATTAAAGACTGTCAGTGGAAACATATTTCCAGTTAGTTTGTGATCAACCTGATATAAGGTTGGCAACCTCAGAGACATCTGTTGAAGCAGCCTGGCTCTGGTATACTTTCCCTAGAGAGGTCTATCTGGTACTAAATTTGAAAAACTTTAACAGCCAGGCTAAATTATTTTTATCACTAAGGCTTTTACTGCCTTCTAATGTACGAACTGTTCAAGGGTTGTTGCTTTAAACACTGATTTTATTGTTCAATTGTTTTATCCAGAAGTTTTAATTATTAAAATAAATTAAGAGTCTTATTTAATCACAGTGGCATTGCTAAGGTTGGTGTCACCTGGTACCAGGGTGGGGAGAGACTGCCTTGCCTTCCTTCTCTCCCAGCTGCCCAGATAGCTTGATGCAAAGGAAGGGTGCTGCAGCCTTCAGAGCACCCATTCAGGGTCTAGTGCAGCTGCTCTCTCATTGAGTATGCAATGAGTTATCACCCATCCCAACGTTAACACTGGATAACATTAAAGAACAACGAACATCCAACAGAAGGAAAATGGAAAAAAAGAAATGTCTTCATCACAACAGTGTCTAAAAAACTAGTCATCGTAATCTGTTGAAGTAAAATGAACAAAGTACCTGTGGCATCTTAAAGTCTAACTGTGATCATAAGGTCACAGAGCCTTGAGTTCACTTCACTGGATGCTTAAAGTTTTATAGCTAAAAATAGACAAGAATATGTAGCCTTGCAGCTCCTATTTATCTTAATTAAAATTTCCAGGGCCCCTGCTATATTATGACCTTTGTATGCCAATCTAGGAGCCTTTGGGGGCAAAACAATGTTTTAGACGGTGTTGATATTATTTATTTAAAATAATATTCTCTCCCCTACTACAAAGAATATAAGTGTTTAAAACTAATAAGATTCCAACCACTGCTTCACCCTCCCATTTTTATTCTTTCACGCTTAAAAAAGTATCATCTCCTTCCTCCTGATGTATTTCAGGAGGTGAGTAAATGAAGAAAGAATTGCCAATAAGACGGGTGTCAGAAAGTGTTCATAGATTAGTCTGATTCTCAAATGGGGGAAGGACAGGGGTAACAATTCAAACTGTGGGGGTCAAGGAACCTCTGCTGTGGTACAGCACAATCGGCAGCTGGACAGAATAAATTAGCAGCTACCTCTGGCTCTTTTCTGGGGTCAAGATGGCAAACTTATTTTCATATAAAGTACAGGAGTAATAAAAGCCAGTATTATGAACTGCCATGCCAATAGAACAAGCAGGGCTGGGGAGTAGCGATGATTTTGAGGTTACTACTTGTCCTATTCCAGAATAAGATATTTTTTTCTTAATGTTACTTCTACTCCTACTCCTGTAAAAACATCTTACTCTTTTACTCCTTACTCCTACTCCCCAGCCTTGGAAACAAGTCAGATATTGATCTAAATCTAACTGTTACTCCCAATGAAAGCAAACCCATTGAATCAACTGGAACTTCAGTAAGCATTTAGGTAGATTCCATTGATTTAATGGATCTTTTCTAGTTAAGACTAACACTGGATTTAGGCCACTGCATCCAGAAGAACAACGTGATGTACCATACCTTGATGCAACGCTACTAGAAACAGAACTGCTTCTACTTCTTTTCTTCCTTCTCTTTTTAACTGTGCTTCTTTTATGAAAGCGCAGAGCAGATTTGTAATCTGATAAAATTGAACTAATGTGTTCCTCAAAGAAGGCAGACAGGCGCAGGCTCATGCTGTAAATCTATTAAAGATTTTAAACAATATGACAGTAAAACATTAGGAGTTTATTTCAAATGTTAATTTCTTTCTATAAAATCTTTTATGATAACCTGAACAATAGATTGACACATAAAGACAAATCATATTGTTGGCATGGCATTTGCAAATGCAAGATCCATCCAAAGGCTCAATGTAGTTTACTCTCTACCTGTTCCAATCCTGCACTGACAGGAACAAAAAAGTGGTGATGGGGGTGGGACTGGTGGCCTTTGCCCACTTCCCATGCAGTTCCTGTTTTACAAGTTGCGTTGGGAAGAAAGTGGGACCAAGCTAGATAGTGGTAAGAGAAGCACAATGACCCCACACCCTTATTGATTAGACTTGTCACTGTGTCTCTGCATGCAGGAAGTATTGATGGAGAAGTAAAGCTCTAATCTTATGGCAACTCCACAAGTGCATATGAAGCGAATACATCAGAGAATTGTGAGTATATTCATATCCAACCTTATTTTTGAATATAATGCCTTGATGTGAAACTCCTAGAAAGAAAGCCCCTGACCCTGGGTGGGTTCTCATTTGCATTTGCATACATCAAAGGATCAGACAGAATAGGGAAACTGGTGAGGAAGCACAACCTCCAGATAGTTTACAAACTGACCAAGAAAATCCAGCAAATGCTTCGCTCAGCCAAGGACAAGAGAGACTCTATCACGGCTGCATGGTATGTGATAACCATGCAACTGTGGACAAGTCTACATAGGGACCACCAAACGCAGTGTGCAAACAAGAATCAAGGAACATGAAGGATACTGCAGACTGGGTCAGCTGGAAAAATCAGCAGTAGCAGAATATGTAATAAACCATCCTGGGCATAAAATGCTGTCTGCAAACACTGAAATTCTGGGCCATGCCAACAACTATCATGTCAGAATAAACAGCGAAGCCAATGAAATCCACAAACATCTGGACATCTTCAACAGGAAAGAAGAAACTTTAAAAATAAACAAAGGGGCTCTACAGACAGACCGCCCAAAGAGGGTGGTCCATGGGTGAACCTTTCTGTGCTGGACTGGGACCAGGGAAGTCTCACTGGCAGCCCCAGAGGCCCCAATCCACCGCTTTTCCAGGCTGCTTCCCCGTGTCCTGGAAAGGGGTGTCCTTGGGGCTTCATGCCCCAAGGACATCCCAACAGACACAAGGAAGGGAAGAAAGGGACTGCTTGGCCCCTTTCTCTTCCGCATCGCTGGTACAGCCGTGTAAAGACCACGCCAGCGATGTGCACAGCAAAAAGGAGCTCTGTTTTGGAGCTCCTTTTCGTGACACTGAAAGGACACCCCAAGTGCCCTGCAACGTTGCAATGATGTCAGGCATGCGCCATTCTGTGTGGACACAGTGTGTGCCATGACACCATCGTCACACACGTGTATGGACAGTGCGATTTCAAAATGGCACCGTCCATACATCATTTTTGGGCTGGGGAGCATGCAGATGCTGCGCTCTCCCCAACCCTACTTATGGTGCAAGGACGGCCCTTTTGGGCCATGTGTAAAAGGCCAGAGTTTGGTTACCAGTGCTGAAAGCCAGGAAGACTCAGCAAATGCAAATGAGAAACCAGCCAGGATCAGGGGCTTTCCCAGACAATGATCACCAATTAGCAGACACTAATCCTCTTTTGCATATCCTCCCACCCATTAGCAACAGTGACTAGCACTGCCCTTCCCAGGGTCACACAGTATGGGTACAGTTGGCTCTCCTTATTCACAGATTTTTTATCCACGTAAGCATACACAGCTTGAAAATATTCCCAAAAAGTTTAAATTCCAAATAGCAAACCTTGATTTTTTTCCATTTTATATATGGGACAATTTTGTTGAGCCATTATATTTAATGGGACTTGAGCATACACAGATTTTGTTATCCACGAACGGTCCTGGAACCAAACCTCAGCGGATAACAAGGGCCCACTTTATGCATGTATGTATGAGGGCTTTCCTAAAGCTTTGTCACCTTTTTAAAAAATTGATAGAAAGTTTGTTTTGTAGTTAACTTATTTCTATGTAGTCACCATCCAGATTTGCACATTTTTCCCAGCGTTTCTTGACCTCCAGATACCTGATATTGTAGAAGCTTGCAGATTGCGCCTTATGAGGGAGTATCGTGAAGTAATAATTATCACCCAGAAGTTATTATGGTATATTGATGAAATTGGTCCCTAAGTGATGTTGAGAAAATCAGCTCATTGCATCCTTTATATTTGTGACAGACTGCACCAGAAGTGACTGAAGTGTAAAATCCTCATAAGGTAGAATGTGCAGACTTCTACAATAACGGCATTCAGAGGGTCGAGAAACGCTGGGAAAAATATGTCAATCTGGATGGTGACTATGTAGAGATAAATTAACAACTACAAATCAAGACAAACCTTCCATCAATTTTTTAAAGGTGATAAATTAAAACTTTAGGATACCCCCTCTTTTCCAGACAAGCATTCCCTGAAGATGCCAGCCACAGATGATGGCAAAACGTCAGGAAGAAACTCTTCTAGAACATGGCCACATAGCCCAGAAAACCCATAAAAAACCCATCTCAGGTGTGCTTTGGTGTCCATATCACTTGCACACTATGCTCAACAATAAAGCACAGCAAAAATCAAATCAATATGTATAAATTATGAAGCCTTACTCTTGATCTTTTGCATGGTGTATAAACCTTGGAATTGCTGAAGATTAGTCTCACATCTTTACACAACTCCATTGGGGATTCATAGTTCCCTGCCTCTAGTGTTTCCCGAACTGTAGCAAAATCCATTGGTGTATCAATAATGTCTCTGTAATCCTTGGTTTAAAAAAGAACAACAAGCTTTAAGTCCAGGAGCATATCATATTTTATGAAAAGGCCAGACAATGTAAAAAAAAAAAATTACTAACATGATGATTATAGTAGGAAGGAGAAAAAGCTTAATCTCTCACTTAAAACTCAATATTGGCCATTTAATTTTTTTTTAAACTAACGGTCATTCTTCTGCTTTAGTTTTTAATGTGAATGCTTCAACAGAAATTTAAGTTTCAAACACTCACTGGATATTCAAGTAGATCCACTGGCTGGCGAAATGGTTCAGAATCCTCACACTGAAAAATCAGATTTAACAATTCCTGACATTGCCTTTTCCACGCCTGAATATCATAGGATTGTGCTCTGTTACGCAGCCTCCGCTTTGGCTGATGATCCTGGAACAACAATATTGAATATGCCTTATTTTTAAAAAGTAGCTAGACACATAATAAAAAGAAAGCTATTCTTTTTAGAATCCATTACCAGCTCTTTGTTTCAGCTTTTAGAGCCCTACATGATCTAGCTCATCCCTACTGTTTAGCCTTCATTTCCTTTTACCACTTAATGGACAGTTTGTTTCTGTATTCATAGCAGCATTTTTTATATTTTTATTAGTCTTCATATTCCTTTATAAGTATTGTACTGTATATCTTTGGCAAGGTTGTCATGCTGGTTTATTTTTGTACAATGCTATGTACATTAATGTTTCTATATAGCTAATTGATGATGGTCATGATCTTCACCATCTATTTTCTCTTTATCAGTGATTTATTACCCATCTTGCTAATGTGCTTTAGAGATATAAATTAGGCCCTGCAGAAATAATCCAGTTTGACACCACTTGCCATGGTTCCATGCTATGGAATTCTGGGAATCATAGTTTGTTGTGGCACCTGAGTTCTCTGGCAGAGAAACTACAATTCCCAGAATTCCACAGCGTTCAGCCATGGCAGTTAAAGTGGTGTCAAACTGGATTATTTCTGCAGTGCAGATGCAGCCTTAGTGTTTGTGTGGGATCGATTTGGCAGTTTTACACTAAAACCCTGAAGCAAACATATCAGTTTTAGTGTAAACCTGCTAGTGGCAGACTTTTGTTTCAAGCCCCTCCATTGGTGGAATTATGATAACAGTAATTATTAATGTTAAGAGTTGCTTATGCAAACAACACCACCACTGAATGCAAAGGTACATTTTATCTACCAAAAATACTGCTTGTTTACATCATTTTCACACATAATCAAAGCAGAAATCAAGAATGTAAAACAAATATTACCTTCCTTTTTCTAGTGGAAGTGCCTGGCATGTTAAGGTCTTTCTCTTCTTCCTTTGAGCAATAAAATATTAATTATATGATGTCAATGTATTAAACACTTCAAAAATATTTAACTTCAATATGTTTCATATTTGCTTATTTAGTTATAGTTCCTTTCTACGTTCAATAAGATGCAAGACATGTGAACCTCATTTGGAACCCAAATCACAAACAAAACACACAAATCAGAAAAGAGAATCATGCCTTTGGAAGTTTCCAGGGACATGATTATCCTCCAAACCTAACGGGTAGTCTCTCAACATCTTTTTTTTTATTATTCATAAAATCATTTTTGAAAAAACAGAAGTTAATGGTGCAATTTGAAGAAGATTTGACTGGTGACAGAATATGGCCCAGTTGGCATTCAGTTGATTGCCGTTGCCCACCTCAATAGAAAACCTGTAAATGATACTTTGATTACTATCTACTAAATGCTGATTTTTATGCATAGCAGCTACAACGTGTACAGCCAGTGTTTGCTCTCACCTTTGGTAGATCCAACACTTCACTTGCCTGTGTGTGGAGCATAATGAATCCTATCAAAACTATAAAAGTACAACTGAAGTAATCTGGTCAATGTCTTTTTAGCAAGTTCTATTAGTATATTTTTTGCAATAAAAGCACAAAATGAAATTACCACAGACAAGTATTCCCAGTATCTCAGAATGACAGCAGTGTTTGCTGGTGTTAGTTATACATTCAATTCTACATTCAGTTCACATCAGTATAAAAAGCACTAGTCTGCAACTATCTTCCTTAAAGTAAACAGAGTAGCACTGCGGTAATAAATTTTATTGGAATTCCTGGAAACTTCCTGCAATAGTGCCAAAAGAAAAACACTATTTCAATATTAACTATATTAATTATTCCAAACTGAGATTATAAGCATATTAACATAAGGCTCATATGGAACTTTGCACATACTAGATTCCATGCTTTTTTCACAAAGTAATTTATGGGGATAGGTTTATGTTTTCTGAGTCATACATTATGCTCTAGCTCTGGGATACAGGCTCGTATCTGTGTGTTACCAAAGTTAGAGGTATGATACACGGACTGGCTTCAAGGATAGTATTCTAAGCAAGTTGTATACCCAGAATGAAATTTATCTGTGTGCAGAATGTCTAAGACATCTACATTTGATTTGTGCTAAGCTGTATATGTACCTGTATGCAGAAAGACAGGTTGATTACCTGTAACAGTAGTTCTTCATGTACCCATCCATAAACACACACAATTGATCTTGTACATTAGCAGAGACATGACTGAAACTTTTCAAAACTAAGTAGTTTTCCGTGGGACCCACCTATCTGCACTCATGGCATGCATGATCCAATCTGCCTTGATGTCTTCCTCTCAGTTCAATTTCCACCATGATAGCCAAGAAAAGGGCAAATGTGGAAAAGGAAACTGTGGGCAGGTTGAGTGAGTTCACAGATGACCCTTGAAGAAGTACAGTTACAGATAATCAACTGGTACTTGTTTGTGGTCTTTATGATTCACACAACTGGGCAGACCACCAAGCTTACTGGAGGTGGTATGTATACTACACAAAAAAAGAGGGAAGCACTGTATGTCCAAAGGAAACATCAGCACTCATCCTTACCTGGATGGTTATGACAAAGTTGCTGCACTACATGTATATGGATTCGAGGCAGAAAAAGTTGCTATTACCCTTGTGAAGTAAAATCAAAGGTGGAGTCGGAGGCTTTCATGGCCAGCATCCATAGTTTTTTTGTGGGGCTTTCGGGCTATGTGGCCATGTTCTAGAAGAGTTCCTTTCTGATGCTTCACCAGCATCTGTGGCTGGCATCTTCAGAGATGATGCCAGCCACAGATGCTGGCGAAACATCAGAAGAGAACTCTTCTAGAACATGGACACATAGCCCGAAAGCCCCACAAAAAACTATAAAAACAAAGGTCTTGTGGAAGGAGAGTTGTCCATACAATGTATTTAGAAACTGTAAGGATGGCTCCAGCAAAACCAACCGTCCTATCAGGATAATAAACTAGTACCATCAGATATTTCCAGTGAAGTTGGGTTCTGCATACATGTCAGGAGAGTATAATTGGCCCTCCATATCCGCAGATTCTGTATCCATGGTTATGGGATCCTTGGAGACTGAGGCAAATGTGCAGGAACAGAGGGATATTGTTGGTGAGTGGAGCTACCACCAAAAATCTTGCTTAGATATTCTAGAAGATTCCAAAGATGCTCTACACAGGTGCAGGAATACCCAGTTGTGTGATTCAAAGAAGAATAATCATTTCTCAGAGTTTTGGAGGGAAAAGAAGCTAAGTTTAGAAGCGTCTCCATGGAATTAAGATCCACCCTCAGCTATCCACTATCATTTCTGAGGTCAGACATTAATTACATTGTTCAACTACATTCATTCTGGTTCCAACAAAAATCTACAACCTGCAATAATATTTGATACTTCACGAGATGCAAAAATATTTTATATTATACCAAAAGAAGCTTTGTCCCCACACTCCAGAATCATGACATATTAAGTTAGCTTACCTCATCCGAGTCAGACAAGACTTTTTTCTTCATTGCATTATAAAGTGGGATTATGTCATAGCAAGTCTGATCTCTGTTTAATACAAAAATTGCATTAATGTTTGCAAAATTTCAAAAATGAAAATTATCCTAAAATACAATTTAAAAATGTTTTTGCCTCCTTTGTACCCTTCTATCATTTACTGGTAGTTTATAATAGCAAAAAAGCTGGATCTTAAAATCAGCTTCCAAAAAGAATTACTGGTACTGTATATTCTTTACTATTAAAAATCTATTCCTATCATATTAGAAATGATGTATAACATTCTGTTGTTAACACGTAAACGTTTACAGGTTATGAATTGCATGCAGCCCCAGGACCCTCTAGGTGTACCCCCACCTCAATGCTTTAAAATGCTTTAAAAATGATCTCTGGGAGTTTGAAGAGCATTTCCATCATGTCTGGATGCCCAGGGGTCATAAAAATTGCACATTTTTTGAAAAACATTTTATTTTACCTCAAAATGAGTCAGAAAGGACCAAAACTATGGTGAAATGCCCCCATGCTCCCTAGAGGCTATGGAGAGGGGAAATTTTCTTTTTTTCAGGTACAGGAAAAGGTGCAGCCCTCCAAGAAGTCCTGGGGGGGGGGGGTTAATGTGGCCACACAGCCACCCAGAGTTGCCCATCCAATTTACAGTAAAATAATAATAATAATAATAATAATAGTTTATTTATAACCCGCTCCTCTGTATAACACTCGGAGTGGGGTACAACAAATTAAAAACAAAGCACAATTTAAAATAGATCTTATTTGGTCACATATAGGATATCAACAAATTACTTGAAATATTGTTTCATTCTTAACACAGGCTGAAGGATATAAACACATCCAATTCGTGTTAGTTACATATCTGTATATATGAGCTTACTTCATGAATTGCAGAAGGAGATCTGTGACAAACTTCGCTGATTTGACAATGGGACTTCCTGGTTCATTGAATGTCCGAGTATTATATTCTATATAGCGGACTTCCCACATAAGTGAAGAAAGACGCCTTTTTAAAAAATGGAAAAAAGCACAAACACAAATTGTGACAAAGGTACATTTGTAATTTTTAAAAACAATTCATGTACGCAAAGAGATTTGTGAAAGAAGTACTCAAGGGAGAGGAACTACCTGTTTAATTTTAAAGACATTTCCATCAAGCTTAATGGAAACTACTTTCATTTCAAAGTATAATAATGTAATAACAACTTGTAATGACTAGTTACAGTTGCTTAGAAGCAGAAAGTGCACTCTGTACTTCTTGAGGAATTTCTCTGTATTACTATTTCACTTCTTCCATGGCAGATCTTTGGCAGTAACAGCAAATGTGAGTGCTAAGCAAAGGTAATCTCTGGTTCATGGTACACTAACATGGTACATGGATATTATAAGGGTCAAAAAGAAAATGAAGAAAAAAAATGAGAAGGTTTATCTCCTATATATTCCATTGTAATTTATTTTTATTAAACATTTATACATTGTCTTCATTTTGAAACCTAGGGTGTCTAACAGAAATAACAATGAAAACATAGTATATTTATTTAATTTTATTTAATTTATATAAGTAAATAATTTAATTTGTTTAAATAAATGCATTTATTTTAATGAACAGGATCCAAGGAATCTTTAAAATTAAACACAAAAACAACCACTAATAATTGCCATAAAATAATTTTATAAATTTATAAAGTAAACTTTTAACTTTATTTTATTTTAAAAATACATTTTATAAAACAGTAAAATATTTTGTATTCAAAAGATAGTTCAAAACATTATGTAAAAATGTTTATCAAATCTCTCCCTTGAAAGAACATTAGAAAGGAAAATGTGATTGGCTTTCTTTGGGAGACAGTTCCAAAACCTAAGCCACTGAAAAGTCTCTCTCTTTAGACTAAATGCATCTCTGGAGTTGTTAGGAAATCCAGCAGATTTTTTAAGATTATCTTAATTGGTGAGTCAGGCTTATATTTGAGAAAAGAGTACTAATGCATGCAGGGCATTATAATCACTTACAATCATACCTGAAAACTAACTACTCAAGTGCAACTGTTTCAACAAGGGAGCCACTCCAAGTACATGGTCCCTTTTAACAATAAACCTGATACATATAGAACAAATGAACTTCCTGAACACTCTGCAAAGGCAGCCTTATGTAGAACACACTGTAATACTCCAGATGTGATTATGTAAAAAAGACAGATGTCGGAGTAGGCAGAACTGTATTTTAAGTATTTGTACCGTAAGAGGAACAAACCTGTAAAATCTGTTTTCCAGTCTCTGCTTAATTGTGCTGAGATCAGTAGGATATGCCACCACAGTACAGTACATTGGATAAGCTTGGAAATCCACAGGTGCCACAAAAGCAGAGGCAATATCTAAATATGAAAACAACAAAGATGTAATTCCTGCATCACAGGACAGCAATTTTTGAAAGGTGTAAATGTATTTTAAAAGCGACACTGAGGTCTGGAGCAGATGGGCAGGAAATGTGAGTCAGTCTCTGAAAGATGACTACAACCCCACTGTCCACATAGCCTGCTCCTAAGGCAAGCCAAACACGCATGGTCTGTCCACACCATGAGGTGTCAAGCTGCACTGTGCAGTTGTTGTTTCTCTCACCTTCCCACCACACATATGCATCATTGCACGAACAACTGCCAGCAACTCCCAAATTACCTCCATCTTCCCGCTCAGATGCCATTCCATCCGATGCCCAACAGTAAGACTGGCCAGACAGTCGAATGTGTGATGGAACACATCAGTGCACCCAGTGATACACTGGCAAAGCACAATCATGTAGGTACCCCATACATGCCCCTTTCACTCCCTGTCACCCCATGCCCCCTATTAGACTGTCTGGTTTATGTATGTTGCAATTATATCCATGGAGTAACTGGCAATAATGTTGTTTTTTTCTGCTGCAGTCCCATACTGACGTGGGCTGGTTATACAGTACTCCAGTGTAATGATGCATATTTTCTGCCCTGAGTCAGAGTATCCCAGCTTCCTTTTGCTCTGGTTTTTAGTCCCAGAGTGTGACATCAATTTGCTTCCATCCAGTTTCACCTCATGCATTGTCTAAACACCATGCCTTCAAAGCAGAAAGAAGCTGCTTTATTTGTCCAATGCAGACTACCCCTGAATAACTAAAGATAGATACTAACTAAAGATAGGTACTGTTTTATAAATTTTCTTAAAAGACCACTAAGTAGTCTTTCTTGATCAGATATTTGTATTTAAGTTGATTTTTTGTGTGCCTTCAGATCATTTCCAACTTATGGAAACCCTAAGGCCTTAATGGGGTTTATTTGGCAAGATTTCTTCAGAGGGGGGTTTGCTGCTGCCTTCCTCTGAAGCTGAGAAAATGTGACTTCTTAAGGGTAACCCAGTGGGTTTCCATGGCCAAATGGAGATTTGAACCTTGGTCTCCAGAAACGCAGGCCAAGGCTCAAACCATTATGTATTTATACATCAATGTTAATGTGTGTTTTTTCATAGTCAGTGACACAAATCTTATTTTCCCCTTTAGAATGTTTGAAAAGTGTTACAGATTAACTGGTCCCATTAACAACGTGCCTTCAGTAAGGGCTTCAAGAGAAGCAACAAAAATCAAATTAAAAAATTGTTTCAATTATGGATAATCTAAGTAAACATTTAGAGAGCATCGATTTATGTTGTTATATTCATTCATACTAAATATTACCTAGAGTCGTAAGTTGGTTTATCCCTGAAATTATTCTTTCACATTCATCATCACGACTCCGGGAGCCCCATTCTCCATCCAGAGGCTTATATATCAGTGATCTGCTCTCAGCACTAGTTAAAGGAACACTAGTTCCAAGCTCCTCTGGAAAGACAGCTGAAATGAAGCATAAAATGAACGTAACAGCTGGTACAGTAATCCTTGCAAGTGAAAGTGCTGCATATCTATATTAAGGAAACAATGATATTAATAATCTATAGCCCACTACTATTTAAGCGCAGTAGGTGACTGCAATAATTATGAATATAACATTATACATGTGGGTACATGCACATTATTCAACATTTGTCATTTACATTCTATACTAATAATTTGTAAGCCACTCTAAGAGCATTTCTGAAGAGCAGGATATAAATACAACAACAACAACAACAACAACTGTCATATTTAAGGTAATACCAAATGTTTTGTTATAAGGGAGGTTAATTTGTCCCTTTTAACAGTGCATCTGACATTACCGTAAAAATGAGCAAGTTTTATTTAACATAAGCATATCTTCTTATATTATGTCAAAGCTAGCCAAGGAATTTTAGGAAACAAAACTGCATATAATTATTGGATCAGGACTGAATTAATGTCTACATAATGTATACATCTAAACACTGTTAGTAAGTCCTTATTTTTTACAGCATTTTAAATCCTACAATGAAGTATATAGGTAGATAAACAAATCCATCTTCACATCATGCAAGCATAATGATGACTAATTTTTACTAACTCCTGCACTAAGATGTTTAGATTTCTAGAGAAGGACTTAAGAGTACTCTTATTATTAATCTTAATATCCTTATTTGAAGCAAAACATTGGAAAGGTAGAATGAAACATAGAGTGGGAAAGGAGAGTATAATCTTCTTCCAGCACTAAAACAGCATTTGCGTAAATGTAAGCCAGTCTTCAAAAGTGTCATGTTACATTGTTCCTGTTAACTTCAATGATTTCCACACTTATGGTTGAAGCTTCTTAATATATTAACACAGAGCCTGCTTCATGTGACTGTCTACATTTTGACTGCCATGTTCATAATCATGAGTAAACAGCCCTCATTCTGCTTTTGGAGCTGCAGATATGGGTGAAGATCATCTTGCCCATTCCCAGCATTACAGCTAGTATAGGCAGCTCAGTGTTCTTTGACTGCTCTGTTGTTAAGATTTACAAAATTGATTCATAATGATCAAACTGGCAAACTCATACCAGCCTGTCTGAAATTGAGGGAAAGGCTGGTACATAGAAAACATCAAGCTTAGAGGCTAGTGGCCATCATTTCTGGCTTTTCTAGCAATGGTGGATACCTACTGATGAGTGTGGCTGCTCACACTATTTAGTTAATATGAATCATAACAAAGCAAACTGCAAAGAGTTTGACTTTTATCAGCCACATGGAAATTTAAGTCTTCCAAATGAACCATTTACCATTCACCAACTGATTCACCGGTTCTAATCTAGCTGGGACTACCAATAGGTTTTAGGTTTTGATGACTTTGAAAGTTAAGGTGTTGTTATCAAGGTGCTTACAGAGAAATGTATTGTTAATTCTGAAGTTGGCAATTTACTCTAGCAATGCAATGGAAAGAAAAACTTGGGAAAATGTTTGCCTCTGAAGAACTTTATACTGTACATGGCACATTGCAATTCAACATATTCAGTGCTGAAAAATACACCTTTTTATATGTATATAAAAATGGTTTTTGAGTAAACAACAATTTCACAGTTTTACTAATGTATTAAAATAAGACTGTTCCCCTTCTTTACAGCACAATCAGCTTAACTTCTTTATGGTTGATCACATACGTACATAGTAAGTTCTGTCTCCTTTCTGTACATCTAGGGGAAAGTAGACACATACCATTGTTTGGTATTGGCTCCATATCCCAAGGACTCATTTTCTCAGTGTCTCCATTGTCCCAACTTCAAGAAAAAATAATCAAATTTAAGTTATTAGTGAAATTACTTACTTGAATATTTTAAGGGTCAACACATTGTACACATATTGTACTTTCACATTTTAAAGAAGATAAAAGAATCAAACTTAGTAGTTAATGGTGAAAAACACATGAGATATAAAAGAAAAAAAATAAACACTATATATAAACAAAGTTACTAACCAGACATTGTAGCACTGAAACAAGCTGTCAGGATAATCAGACTGAAGGGGCTCTTGACTTTCTATTGTTCCAAACCACCAAGCATCATCAATTACTGATCTAAATCGATCACCTGCACAAAAACATCAGACTACCTCATTAATCTGTAGTTTTTCATAAATGTTGCCAGTATTTTTAGATTCAACTACTGCTAACTACTCCACAAACAAAAGACACAAGATGAAGAACATCTCCTAACTTAAGATAAACTGACAGAGGGGGGCTATGTCTACTTTCATACACAGGGAACAATATGAATAATATACCCCAGTATATTCCTGTAAGATTTTTAAAGTCTTCCATAGCCCCTCCTAGTATAGCAGTTTCAAAACACAAACATTCACACACGTAAACAAACACTACTGAAAGTTGTTCAAAATATAGCAGATATAAATACTACTCTTATAGCTCAAACAATCCGGAACTAATAGCCTGGCTACTACAATGGATATCAAACAGAGGTTAGCATTAGGGCTGAATTCTGCACCTGGGACTCTATGAGCCAGTTATCTACTCTAGGGGATTTTTCTCTAGATTAGATACAGACTAATGCTTTCACCTTAACCTCTCCCTCTTTCCTAACTAGTTCAACAAGCATTCTAAGGACATGAACAAAATCTTAAATTCTTACTATTAAACTTGCAATAATAAAAGGAAAGAAAATAAAAGGAAGGAAAAACAGAATTCATTCATCTATTCATTCATAACATGCTCCCAAATTAAATGTATTACTCTGACAAATTATATTTTTGTGTAACTCAAAAAGATGAAGTACATCCAATAATCAGCAATGGAAATAATAATTAAAAGCTTCAAAATAGGAATCATTATATAAACAATGTTAACATCTACAAGAAAGGAGTGAACAAAAACTTGGGTGAGGTGGCCTAATAACTATGAGTCTATCAGTCATGATTTAGGGCCAAAAAAGATGGTCCTGATGGGGCAGCTTGACGCCACCGCTTTGATTGCCAGATCGGGGCCACAGCAACCTACACACCATTGCCCTGATTTGGCTTTTTGCTTGCCCAAAAAGAAGCAGAAGAAAGCTGCTCCTTTTTTAACTGACAAAAAGCCAGCTTTTCCGTTGCTGCTGCAGTTTTGCAGTGCTCCTGTAAACACCGTGCCACCGGAGCACTGCAAAGCTGCCTGCTGTGTGGTTGGGCAGGCAGCTTCATAGTGGCTTCTTGCCAGCTTGAGGGTGTGCATCGTCTAAATGACATGCTTCCAAACCACAAGGGAGCCACCACAAAGGGGCCATCTGTTTTGTCCCTTAGTTAATTTTCAACTTCACAATTTGTTATTTATCAGTTTATTAAATCAACTAGAGATTTTCATATAGACATTCTGTAATTATATAGAAATGGAACCTACAAATGTACCAGACTACTGTTTAATAATGGAAACCAACCATTCTAATTTTGTTGTAGTGTTGTCATTGTTTATTTTTATTTATATATAGAATCATAGAATCATAGAATCATAGAAATTTAGAGTTGGAAGAGACCACAAGGGCCATCCAGTCCAACCCCCTGCCATGCAGGAACTCCCAATCAAAGCATACCCGACAGATGGCCATCCAGCCTCTGCTTAAAAACCTCCAAGGAAGGTGACTCCACCACCCTCCGAGGGAGTGTGTTCCACTGTCGAACAGCCCTTACTGTCAGGAAGTTCCTCCTAATGTTGAGGTGGAATCTCTTTTCCTGCAGTTTGCATCCGTTGTTCCGAGTCCTGTTCTCTGGAGCAGCAGAAAACAAGCTTGCTCCCTCCTCAATGTGACATCCTTTCAAATATTTAAACAGAGCTATCATATCACCTCTTAACCTTCTCTTCTCCAGGCTAAACATCCCCAGCTCCCTAAGGCGTTCCTCATAGGGCATGGTTTCCAGACCCTTCACCATTTTAGTCGCCCTCCTTTGGACATGCTCCAGTTTCTCCACATCCTTTTTGAATTGTGGTGCCCAGAACTGGACACAGTATTCCAGGTGGGGCCTGACCAAAGCAGAATAGAGTGGCACTATTACTTCCCTTGATCTAGAAACTATACTTCTATTGATGCAACCTAAAATTGCATTGGCCTTTTTAGCTGCTGCATCACACTGTTGACTCATGTTCAACTTGTGGTCTACTTGGACACCTAGATCCCTTTCACATGTTGTCTCATTCAGCCAGGTGTCCCCCATCCTATATCTGTGCATTTCATTTTTCCGCCCTATGTGTAGGACCTTACATTTCTCTGTGTTAAATTTCATTTTGTTAGCTTTGGCCCAGCTTTCTAGTCTATTCAGGTCATTTTGAATTTTGATCCTGTCCTTTGGGGTATTAGCTACTCCTCCCAATTTCGTGTCATCAGCAAATTTGATAACTAGGCTCTCGATACTGTCATCCAAGTCATTAATAAAGATGTTGAATAGCACTGGGCCCAGGACAGAACCCTGTGGGACCCCACTTGTCACTTCTTTCCAGGATGAAAAGGATATATCCCACTTTCCCCCTAAAATTGGGACTAAAATGGCTTACAATTTAAAATAACAATACAATTAAAATATATGAAAGTGAGCATAAAATAGAATTAAACTACACGTAATATAGTATTAAAACACATCACTCATTAGAAGAATAAAGTGCAATTAAACATGTTAAAATTCCTTAGAAACAGTTTAAATCTTGTACTTTACATTAACTGTATATAAACATTGCTAATACAGTACAGGTGCTTAAAAAGACATGCTAATAATCCATTTTTATTATAATCAAATTAAATTCTCTCTCTTACACACACACACACACACACAGTCACTGGTATATGATTGTATCCTAAGAGACCCACCTATATTCCATCGTCTGTGTTTTGCATCATCAAATTGCTGCCTTAACACAAGGAAATCTATAACATCTGGCATATCATGATACCTACATACAACCAAAAATAATATGAAAACAGTGCTTACTATTTTATAGTCAATTATATTTGAAAAGATAGATAAAATTTAGCACAACTAACAGATTTACCTGGGTTAGAAATATATGTTTAGTAACAGAGATAGGATCAATAAAGAACAGATTGAAAAGTGTGGGCTGGATAGGAATAACTTGGAAGTGATCTGCAGACTGCCACTCAAACAACAGAATTTTGCCTTCCTCTCCCCCCTGCTACAGGCTCCCCTCCCAAAAAAAAAAATGGTCCCCAGGGAATCTATACTGTTGAGACATGTCACTCAAATGATGGATGCTATTCAATAATATAACTCAATAAATTTCATTACCGTCTATTTCAAAATATTACAAACCAAAAAATTTAGTATTTGGCTGTAATGTCAACTGCTACATGAAGAGAAGTTTATTTTTCAGAAGTTCAAAGATATGAACACATGAAAACTACTTTTAAACCAAGTTCATTTTACAAGCACTTCTTAATTTATCTTCAGCAGATTTGTTTACAAAAGTGGAAACACTGTGTTGTATGACCAAACACTACAACAGCTATCAGACACTGTGTTGTATGACTAAACACCACATTAGCTATATGTGAACTTTTATTTTCCTTACTTCATTGTAAAAGATCCTCCAGTCAGTTTACCAGTATCTGGGTCAAGAAAAGCAAGTTTAAGGCAGCAAAGTGTAGGCAGCCCAACTTCATATTTTATTCCAACTATCTTCATCAGCTCTTGTTCCTAACAGAAACAAATACACAAATATATATATATAAACATTTTTAACCCACCTCTTCAGCTAAAGAAGCCTATTGTAACTTTTTGGGTTTAGTTGGATCTACCCTGTAGATATGTGTAGGTTTGTAGTGAAGTATTTTAAAAAATAAATAAAGAGAATAATTAAAAGAGAGACGAGAAAGAGACATACCCGTAGTTCCATCTTATGCCATGGCTGTTTTTTGGGATTAATGCTATATATTTTGTTCTTCTTCGCCATTGAAACATATGCTTCATGGCCTTGTCGGAAATAGTAAACCTGAAAAACGTAATACAGAAATTAAAATTTGGATTACTTACTTTCACAACCAAGCACAGAGAAGAAAAATTAACAACCTAATTGGGGGGGGGGGGGGGTGTTGCTAGTAGTCTAAGTGTTGTCCTAGGACTCCAAGAAGCCAGAGTTCAATTCCTTACTCAGAAAAAGAAGCCCAGTGGGGGGAACAAGTCACACTATCTCTGCCTAAGAGGAAGGCAATGGCAAGCTGCCTTAAAAAATATTGCCAAGAAACCTGTCACTGCCTCTTTGACCACTGGTTTTATTACTCTAGAGAAGTGGTTCCCAACTTTTGGTCTTCCAGACATCAGCTCCCATAATTCCCAAATGTTGGCTAAGTCTGAAACTGTTTTAATTGCCCGGGCTCAGTGCTAAAGAATCTGGAAATTGTAGTTTATTGTGGCACCAGAGCTCTCTGACAGATAAGGCTAAATGTCTCATGGAACTAGTTTCCAGGATTCCCTAGCATTGAGCCAGGGCAGTTAAAGCAGTCTCAAACTGGATTATTTCTGCAGTGTGTTTTGGACCCAGTAGGCCTGAATCTGAAGTCCAAAACAAAAGACCAAAGGTTGAGAACCACTCCAGAACATTTTGGTATTAAAGACAATCAGACAGGATAATTTAATACAATATCACATGAAAGCTGAGAGTAAGGGCAGCACAGAAGACAGAAAATGAAATACCTCATCTCCCATTTGTGGTACAAATGGACATCGGCGAGGAAAAGTATCTGTAATCCACACTGAAGGCAGCCATTCTTCCAATGTCAAGCCATTTTCTGCTAACACTCCCACAGGCAACCTCTAAAAAAATCCCACACACATCTAAGTTAAATGTAGCACTTCAAGAAACTGCTTTTAGCGCATCTCTTATACCCTAACACTAAGAGGAAACTACATTTAATTTGAACTTTGATTAGACATCCTGTGGGGAGGGGGAGTCATGAAAGTGTATTGAAATAGCAGCAAACCTACTTTTCTGCACAGAGTTTAAAACTAAAATGGGCCCTTGGTATCTGCTGGGATTTGATTCCAGAATCCCGCTCCCTGTTGATACCAAAGTCCATGGATGCTCAAGTCTCATTAAATACAATGGCATGGTGAAATGGTGTATCCTACATAAAATGGCAAAATCAAGGTCTGCTTTCTGAAACTTATGTACTTTTTGGGTATTTTTCAAGCTGTGGGTGCTTGAATCCATGGTTAAAGAATCTGTGGATACAAGGGCCCACTGTATTTTTTAAAAAGAAATCCTCAAAGGACTGTGTTCACAGTCTGGGGGTGCTCCTAGATCCATCGCTTGACATGACAAATCAGGTGAATGCGACAATCAGGAGTGCCTGTTAGCAGCTTTGACTGATATGTCAGCTGCACCCTTTCCTGGAAGTCAAGGACCTTGAGACCGTAGTACATGCATTGGTAACCTCACGCCTTGATGCTTGGTCCAGAAACTTCAACTAGTTCAGAACATGGCAGCCAGGCTGGTCTCTGGTACATCCAGAAGAGACCATAAAACACCGATCTTAAGATCACACCACTGGTTGCCCATTAGTTTCCGGGCCCAGTACAAGGTATTGGTTATCACCGTTAAAGCCCTAAATGGCTTGGGTCCAACCTATCTTTGGAACCGTCTCCTTCCATATAATCCTCCCCGTACACTTAGATCTTCAGGGAAAGAATCTGTTACAGACTTATAAAACAAGACTGTCCACGACCTCCCAGAGGACCCTCTCAGCTGTGGCACCCTGATTGTGGAACGGCCTGCCAGACGAGATCTGTCATATTACCACCCTAAACAGCTTTTAAAAAGCTATAAAAGACCGATCTCGTCTGGCAGGCCTTTCCTGAATAGTTCCCCAAAATCTAATTGCTGAATTCCAATCTCACCACAGCCACATTTTTTAAAAGTATGTTGTATACTTTATGTTGTTTATGTTTAATTTTATTGAGGGATTGAGGGATTTGAATTATATGTTTTGTTTTGTTTTTAATCTTGATAAGCTGCCCCCGATTACATCTTGTAGAGGGGCAGGATATTATTATTATTAAAAAACCAGGACTTGTTTACTATGCTGAATTGTGATAAAATTCTGGTAGCAGGACAGAGTGTTACAAACTATTGATACTTTCTAGCATTACATTGGCCCTCATAAGATACAAGGAATTGTATCCAACTGGTGTTGCAAATATCCTTTGACCCACAGACGGTTTCTGCCAGCAAAATAGGAAGGGAAGAATTTCCCCTCCACTGCAGCCAGCGCACACCATCTTCCCTGCTATTCTAAAGGCTCCCTTGAATTCTAGGCAGATCTGGGACAGCTATAGGGGGAAGAGGGATATGTTGGATCAAAGAGCATCCTTAACACAGTGAAACTGTGATGGATATGAAATCTAACAGAATCTTGTGAAAGGGACTGGAGGGAAGAAAAAAGAGAAGGAAAACACATTTGTGATCAGAAGCAGATAGGACTTTAGTCAGCTGGGATAAAGGTGGTAAAATGAGTTCAGTGAAACATTTGAAAATGTTGCAAACATATATGTAAAGGAACTGTGAAAGAGAGGCAGATGGAACAGCTCTTCAAAAGACAGGATGCGAAGCAGGGGAGAAAGGGGAGGAGAATGTGAGAAAGTAGAAGAACAATGGAAAGCAGAGATAATAGAGTACAGAAAGAAAGAGCCAACAGCCTTCTCTCAGCCCTCGCTGCCTTTGGATTTGTCCTGCTGTGGGAAGCTCAAGAGGACAGCACAAGCAACAGACCCCAGCAGAGTGAGTCAAAACAGCTGCCTTTCATAAGGGGGAGAGGGGGGGGGCTTTTAAAAAGGAAAGCCATGGAATGGCTTTAACGCTAGCACCATCTAGCAGTCTCTGGCGTTACAGCAGCTCAAGCATTTGCTGAACTGAGCTTTAATTACAATAAACTGGAGGGCTTGAAATCTATTGATTCTCCTTGAGATAAGGAGAAAAGGCCATGTTACATGAGGTTGAAGCAAAGTTGTTTTGGAAGAAGTGATATGTTAAATACCAAACCATACAGTTAACTAGCAGGAGTACAAAAGAATATAATGCTTTGTATAAACCATACAAGCTGCAACTTTTGATGTCCCTTTCCATATGGAGTGGGGTAAACTGCAACAGCTGCACAGTTCAACTTGTATTGTACTCAGTTTGTAATATATTATAGTCAGCTTTTTGTCATCCACAGATTCAACCAACCATGGTTTGAAAATATTTACAAACACACACACAAAATCCCAAAAGCAAACCTTGATTTTAGCATTTTATGGAACAAATACATATTACCATCCTTCTGAATTTAATGGGACTTGAGCATTCACAAATTTTGATATCCAATGTTGTCCTGGAACCAAACCCCAATGACAGGGCCCACTATACATCTAGAAATTAAGTTGAAGAACGTTATCCTAAAACATGGCATCTAGCAAGCTCTCAATTATGATCTGATCTGCAACTCTCCTCTACTCATCTATTCTGACACATTGTACACTATTCTCTCATCTATCAAATCCAGTTTGTTTTTCTTGTATAGGGTTTTGTATAGTATCTTGTGTACATCACATAACAACAATGCCATTTAGATCCATTCCAATTCCAGTGTGTAAAATAACAAAATGTGGAAAGGTTGAAGGAGAAGAATAAATATTTCTGCAAACCACACTAAGTAAAATAGATCTTTGACATGAAAAATCTGAGCCAAAGCAACATCAAAACCTTCCTGTGAAATAGAGATGGAAAAATTGAACTGAACATGTATTACAAATTAGATCCAAAAAACTAAATGTTCTTTCACAAAATGAAACTGTTAATCCAACTCTATGACCTTAATAGAGATGAAAATTCAAAATTAAAAGCATGTATTAAAAATGACATCCTACATACACATTTTCAGTTTCCAAATAATGTAAACATGTGTTAAAGCATTCATATTAATTAATCATTCATATTAATTTAATGCTAAGAAAAAATTAAGCAAGATTACTAGAAGCATTTTTAAAAGTTATCCTGTAACTATAATACAACCTTTTGTTTTCTCTCTTTGGGTTTCCTTTTCTTTGGTGATGTTGGACCATCTTTTTCTTCAATACCTTTTTTTCTTTCTTTTCTGATCTGCTTTTGCCTTTGTTTTTCAGGACCTTCCTCATCTTCTGAGCTACTCTCTACTTTTTTTGTTTTGATTTTAGGAACTTTCTTTGGTGGTTGCAGATTAATTCCAGCATCTGCTGTCCAGTCAGAATAATCACTAGAATAATCACTGGGAAGGGAAAAACTTAATCATTACAAGTTTTAACCACATTGTAAAAGTGTAACTTTCCAGTTGGATTGAAAGTCCAAGAAAATGGTGCACGGAGTAAAACACAAAAATAGTGGATTGCTCCACCTGCCATCCTGAGAATGAGTCCCATTCCCACACTAACTTTATTGAAATTGAAATGGAATAAATTTAAGTACTGAGCACTACTGAAAAATGTGTTCTTAACAGTTTCACACAAAAACCATACAATATAATTATAACAGGTGAACAGAAACAGATTTCCCCTTGACAGAGCAGTTGTTTCTTCAAACAAGTGTCAACTAATTTTAAAATGATTTGTCCAACACAGTTTTTTAAATAGCACCTTCATGAGGAGAGGACTCCATAGCTGAAGTGCCACAGCTGAGAATGCTCTCTTCTTTGTTAATTCCCAAGGCTCTTGGAGCATAGCTTCTCCTGATGAGCTTAAGTCAGAGACAGGTGGATTTGGATCTACGTCTTTGTAAATATAGTTTTCCAAAGGACGTTAAAGATTACCACTGACAATAAGTAGTCATTGTTTAGGAAAACAGCTAAACCTGGTAAAAGGTACATCCAGCCACTGAAATAAATTGAACCTCAAATAACCAAGTTGATTCAAGAAACAGCCTAAGCTACAGATCTGCTCTTTCGGAGGAATGAAACTCCCATGTTATTGATTCACACCAGACTGTGTTTTTTTTTTTTTTTTCATTTTAACCATAAAATAATTATAAATCAGGATTAGATCCCAGAAATAACTGTCTACATGCAAGCAGTGGGAGAATTCAGGACAGCAGCACCTACACATTATGAAAACTTCACACATGACCACCTCTCTGCTTTCAGGGTGGACTCAGAAGGAAGGCGAGGATTGTCACTTAAAAGAGAAAGGTTAAAAAAACAACCCTTATTTGTGAACAGCCTTTTGGACCCTGATTTAAGTTCTCTGGAGCATTTCCTCCTTTGTCTAAATCTTATTTTTCCTTTTTTTCTGTCTAAATAGTAATCAATATTGCAAACTATGGGATTTTTTTTTATGGAATAGTACCAGAAAAGTATCTTAAAAGTGAATTTCCCTTCATTAAAATAATACATATATAGCCTATTGAACATTTACTCTCCAACACATTTTTTTACTGAAATCTACAACTTTGTAGTATAAAAAGAAACAGCCATGCCCTTTAACAAGAGCATCATAACATAAACCCCAAAGAAAGGAAATGGAAAATAACAACAATCCGCATCATCTGGCTTCACATTCTAGGTACTAAGTATTGCAGAGTCTTTTTGAAAAAAACATTTCTCCAAAATTTCACCAGGGAAGAAGGAAGGGCCCAGTGTGAGACCTCTATATTAGCATAAACAATGAAGGTAAACCATATATATTCAAAACTGTTTTTCATCTTTATTCCTTTGGCTTGTTCTACATTACAGGCAAATTTGTCGGCCAACACAAGTGACCACATCTACCCAGGAGCATACAGACAAGTCATTGAGTGTTGAGTTATTTCCATATGTGCCGCCAAAAGTAAGAAAAAAATTAATTCTTTCTGGTGCAAATATGCATTATCATCTTTAGAATAGAGACAAGAGAAGCAAAACATTGCACCACTTAACATTCTGACTTGTTTTTGCAGCAATGAGCTGTAAGACCTTATTCCAAAACTTGTTGAATTTGGAACATTCAAGCCAAAGATGTTTCAGATTACCTTTAGTACTACTTTTCCCCCAGAACAAACTAGAGACATCAGGGGCCATTTTTGCAGGCTTATCCAGACTCCAGTCATCTATGGCCTAATTTTAATGTACATTCCTTGTTGCTGGAGGAAATGGAGCAGTAAGGAAAGAAGTCCAGATTTTACACCATAGCCTATCTATACATGATTTACATATAGACAGTGTGTATGCTCACATTCAATCACTCACCTAGAACTGCCATCACTGTGCCATGCCTTCCCCTCATCTTCAGACGTTCCACCACTGGCAACAACTGCTTCTCCCTCCTAGGATCAAAACAGTATTTTCTTTATGGCTGACTTTGCTTATATTAACAGTAACAAATACTTCCATTTAACATCATTCACCCACACATTTGTATGTTTGCAGAAAATTTCCACAAAAAATGTGTGTTCATATATTACTACATTTTTCCTAACATGATGCACTTTCGAGTTTTAACTCACCTTTATAGAACACATCTTTATTAGAAACTGAGAATTAAGTTATACAATTGCCTTGCTCAATGAGAACAATATTCACAACTATTTTTGAAATGTGAGTACGCATATATTAATCCATTACCACAAATTCACAGCAACACAAAATAAGGTATAAACGCCTTGTAAAAGAAAGGAGATAACTCTCCCTGCTATGAAAACATTCAATAGATAAGATTTCTTTTGGCTCCAAAGAAATGCTAACATCTTTACCCCAATGTTAATTCAAGGTTCCTTCAAATACAAGGGTACTCAATTTAAGACATGGTGGGCAATTTTCAACATGTTGGAGGCATTTTTGTCCTTTTCCAGGCCCTACCAACCCCACATCCCACCATGGCAAAATCATGGCCTCTAGAGAGTGTGATTTCCCCATTTTTATGAAAAATTTGGCCCACGACTCTGGCTACCAGTGTGATTCTACATACAATTCATAATGCTAGGTATGGCCTGAATAACTCTGTACAGCTTGGATCCATTCTCTCTGAAGGACTATATTTTTCCATTAAAGCCTTCTGAGGTGCAGAATATTGCTTTCTCAGTTCTGCAACCTTCTAATAATTTCTAGTGGAGAAGTGAAAGAGATGTGGTTGTTCCCAGGTTCTAGAATTTCCTATCATGTAAATTCAGGCAGCTCTTTTGAAACTGACTTTTCTTGCCGTAGAAAGGGATGCTAACTGCTGTATTTTATTTTACTAATGTGCTCTGAAATGTTGCTTTATATTTTTATCATCTTTATTAATTTTATTTTAATGATATTTATTTTATTTAATTGTAGGTTTGCTTGAGGAAAAAAGCAGAATATAGATCAAGCCCACAAATGAACATTAAACTTAAATTAAGCACACAAATGAGCATTAAACTTATCTCAACAATTAAGCTGGAACAAAAGTCTTATTACATCGATCTCAGGACTTTGGTGGCATAATGCAGTAGATAAGGGAATTACACTCAGATATTACTGCATATATTCATGTACAAGTCTAGAAATTTTAGTCAAAAAACTGACCCAAAAAACCTGAGTCGCCTTATCCATGAGTCAATGTAAATACTGTACTTTAACTCTTATTTTAAAAAGGAATCATCCCCTGGTGACAGGCAAGAATGTATTCTGTCCTGGAAGCACTGACTCTATTCACTCATCCATCCAACCTTTAGTATGAGCACAAACAAGCCTGATGGAATTTTCTAATGTTTTTTTCACATTGTTTTTCCTTGTTTCATCCTTTAGATCCTTTGTTATATGCATCTAAGTTTTACCCTCAAAATCTGTAAATTTGGCCCCAAAACCTGTGCTTGATTTATACATGAAGTTGACTTATAGTCAAGCGTATACAGTACCAAAGATTTGTAAACTGCACTTAAATACTACCAAATATCTTTGTATATGCAAACCTTTTTAAATTCAAGAGTAAATAAGTCTCCTAATTGAAAAGCAATAGAACATTAACTAGTGATCAGATATACTATCAGAAAATTCATTTTCTGAGTGCTGACTTTAGTGAAAATGGCTTTAGTGAAAACACCCAGTAGGGTGAAACATTAGACTACTGGAAACTCCCTGCAAAACAAACAAAAAACCAGCCTTCATGAAATATAGCTTAGTAGCTTACATCTGATGAACTGCTTCCATTTTCCATGTCTTCATTTGGCCTTGCAGTTTCTTCCAATGCATGTCTAGTGCGATAGTTATGCGAGTTCGCCTGTTGTTTTTTTGAATCACCAGCCTCTAATATATGGTCATTAGAATGATTCTATGAAGACATAAAATTGCTATTATAAGAAAGAAATTAAAATAAATGACAATTTGAAATTAAATTTCCAGCGTTAACATGTAAATTATTTTTAAACATGGAGAAAATATGCTGGAATTAAACTCTGTGTAATAGAGAAGACCAGGATGACGCACCTATAACATATAAGAAGTAGCAATCAAATGTATGGGATGTAGAACATTAAGAATGTATATGCTTTGAATACACAAGTCCTATATTCAATCCCTAGCAGCACTAGCTACAACTGAGAAAGAACACGGTCCCAGTGAGACAATGCCAGTCACTGCAGGTGACTCTGAGTTAGACGGGCCAATAGTCTGGCTTAATATGGGGCTGTTTCCTATGCTTCTCTGTTAATATTGCTGTCTGAACATTCAAGTGTTAGAAATCACCAGATTTCCTGCAAACAGACTGAAACACAGTATAAAGTTACATAAATATTTATGTAAACATGATCTGATGCAAGCTGCTCTAAAATGAATTCATTTTTTAATTAAACACATTATACTTTTTATGAAGCATGATACTTTTTATTATGATATCCTACATTAAAATATAGATCTATTATTGCAAAGAACAGTTCTCAGGTACAATCTAATGAGGCTCTGTCCACAAGTGATCTTCTCTTGGATTTGCTCACAATAGCAAAGAATAACAAGCATCCCTCCATTCATATTTTTCAAGAAAAAGACACCAAATATTAAAATTAATGTCTATTCTCCCAGATATTTTGTTCATATTTCCAACAGTTTTAAAACTATGTATTATGTGACTATTATTACTCATTCTCCTCCCACTTTCTCAGTGCTGGAGAGGAGTTCAGATATTTCCATCGAAGGCCTGGGGTCCCACATTGTACACAGACAAACATCAACTAAATTTCATGTTTATGAATAAATATTCAATAAGAAAGGCACATTTCCAAGGTTTCCTATAATGTAGCCTTAATCATTAGCACCTATTTCATGTAATATATATATATATATATATATATTCTCTCTCTTTTCTGAACAGAGCTTAAATCGGTTTACAACACTATATAAAACAACTGCAAAACAATAAAATACTAAGAACAGGACAACTGAGAACTATATTAAAACAGTTTGATCAGGCAACTCATAGCAAGTTAAAAATAATTCAATGAGAGAGCTAAAAATCTTTCTAAAGGTGTTAACAATCTGCTAGAAGGCCATTTAAGAAAAGGCAAAAGAGCATCCTTGCGGTCGAGGGGTCCACCACTCCCACCACTCACTCTTTTAGGCTACATTAGCTAGGATATGCAATGTAGTTCAGCACACAGGTCCAGTTCCACTTTTCAAAGAATCCTGTACAAGACACCAAGCTGCACAAATTGCAAAGTATCTACCAGTACTGGACAATGAAATGCTGAAGGTTCAGTTACTAGTTGTATTCTAACACGCAGCATCTAAGTGGGAGTAGATTCAAACAACTTTATCCACAATTTGACAAGCAAATTAACATCATGATCTCCCCAGTAGGGTCAAAAAACAAAAATAAAAAACTCCTCCCACACTGAATAGATGTAATGCAACATCATTAACAGACAGACTAAGAGGATCCTTATTGCATGCTTGATTGAATGAACCATGATAGTTCCACCACCACCACCACCGATATGCTAGTTGTCATCAGTGCCATTTCACTGCTGCCAGCACCTCAAGCCATCAATAAACTAGCTGATCTCTGGGAGCAGAAAGAAGCTATTCCAGATCAGGTATATCAATTGTCTGGGCCACTTCCACTCCAGAGTCCAGCCTTCAACAGGACTCCAAACCTGAGTGAAAAGAAAATTCCCAAGAACCTCCATAAACCATTTAGATCCATCATCCTCCAGTGTTGAGCACAATTTATTTTGGGTACAATAAAAAAACACACAATATCTAAAAGTTCAGCATAATTCACACAATAGTTTAAATCAAGAGAGGACAACTTGTAGCCTTCCAGAAATCTGTTATATAGCCATTCCCGTACCCCTTGGCTAACACAGGCAATAATAACTGTATTGTGATTCAGCAACATCTAAAAGGGCACAAGCACCCTGCTTTTCGTTTATATCTGTGCCTCGTGCAAAACTTTTGTCTTCACAACTTCAGCCTCCAATCCAACAACATGTTCAGAATTGCTTTAATATCACACTCTACCATGTTTTATTTCACTATCCTGAGCTTCGATACAAGTAACAATAACTTTTCAACTATTGAATAGGTACAACTAAAATACATACAATAAATCACTTCATTCTTATAATTCTTATAACCAATTTTTATAATTTTTTCTTCAAGGTATAATGATTGAAACAATGTCAAGGCTTTTCAGAAGTCTTTCAATACAGTATGTGTACTGTGTGTGTAATGTGTAAAAACATTATTTTTAGATAGCAATAGCAATGGCATGTACATTTCTGTACTGCTTATCAGTGCGGTTAAGGATCCACTAAGCGGTTTACAATGTGTAAGCTAATTGTCCCCAACAAGGCTACTCATTTAGCGACCTCAGAAGCATGCCTGGCTGGGTCGACCCTAAGCCCCTGGCTGGTATTGAACTCACAACCTTGTGGTTTGTGAGTGAGTGGCTGCAGTACATGCATTTAACCACTGCACTGCTAAGGAAATTTCCACTTAATTTTTTTTTAAAAAATCAGTAATCGATACTGGTACAGTATAATAATCTGACTCATACACGGCTACATTATCTTACATCAGTCTACCTTCAAGCTTTCCATAAAATTTGCATTGGTTTGTGCAAAGTCTTGCTCTGTTGTATCTTTAATTTCTGTCTCAATACTAATAAAATCTACTCCACAATGATTCATGCTAGTTCTAATCAAGTCTAATCTTTTTTCTAATCTTTTAGGATTCCAGTACTTATGACACTTTGCATTATGGAGAATGAGTGTGCTGCCTACCTTAGGCAAAGAAGGTATCTTGTTCTCTCTTACAACATGGCTTGTAATATGTTTTCTTTTCTCTTCTGACCTGTATATCTTTATTTCTTCTTCTCCCTTAGCCGTTCGCCATTCTTCCTGCCGACTACAAAAGAAATTTAGATGTTAATACGAATTTATTTCTATATTAAGTGAATTACTAGCTTCAAATTCCTGTAAACCAACACCCCACCCACTCCAATCTGTTCTATCAAACAGATAAACTTAAAATCTAGAAATGTAAATTTACAGCTTTCACAGCATAAATGTTGTATTTTACCTGGCTACTCCTGCTGTTAGCTCTGGCACCACAACCCTTCGACTCCATGCCACAAGGTCCCTTTCAGTAGCTATTTCACTTCTTGGTGCATTGCTGTGCATCTGTCGTACTCCCTCAATTTGTCCACTGCGTCTTAATCCTACATTTGGTGGTGAATGGACTTCTGAGGTGGCATTTACAGAGCCTATACAACAAAAACAAAATTATCAACCAACATTTTTAGAGATTATGCTGAGAAACAGGGATAAAATCTGCAGTAATTAGAAACATGAGTGTGAAGTTAATAGCTTGGATTCCATGACCAAATTTAACTCACAGAATGATTGAAGGGGAGAAGATACCCCTTTCCCATTCCTCCTGTGCCCACAGTTGCAGATGGTTGGAAGACCTTGTTGAACAGCAGTGGAAGTGTTAAAAAAAATTCTCCCCTGCCCTCTATCACTGAAAGGTGCTACTGAAATAGAGCTCCTTCCACAAATGGAAAAAGTTCTTCTGTTTATGGAAGAGCAATTAAGGACTCAAGTCAGTATAATTACACAGAGATGAAAACTCCACATCACCCTGAAGACATATTTCTCACAGCTAAGAAGAAATTGCTCTTAGTTAAAGACAGTTTGGCCGCCTGAATTAAACCATCTGCTAGCACACTACCCTGTTTTCCCAAAAATAAGACATCCCGAAAAAATAAGACCTAGTAGAGGTTTTGCTGAATTGCTAAATATAAGGCCTCCCCCTAAAGTAAGACCTAGCAAAGTTTTTGTATATCCAGGCAGGGGGTTGGACTGGATGGCCCTTGTGGTCTCTTCCAACTCTATGATTCTATGATTCTAAAGCATATAATAAATTTTCATTTTTTTTGTTCAACAATAAATGTGAATTCTTCTTCATGGAAAAAATAAGACATTCCCTGAAAATGGGAGCAAAAATTAATATAAGACACTGTCTTATTTTCGGGAAAACATGGTACCATGAGTCCACAATATTCAACCATAAAATTTGTAAATATAAAATAAATCCCATGATATAACTCCATTAGGTTTCCTTGATAATTTCTGTAACTGATTAAATCCCACTGGTTTAGAACACATAAAAACTTTTCTTTACTGGAAAATAACTGTAAGGGATGAGGAGAAGGAAAGGGAAGAGACTCAAATGCTCTTTTTTGATAAATACAATATACTGAATGTCATTATCAGATTACAATTATCCAGAAGTTTAAATAAAAAGGTGGGTTTGATTTACCCCTGCCAATTATGTTAACATTGCTAGTTCCAGCCTCCCCGGACCGTCTCTGGTCTTGCTCTTGCTGAAGTCTTTGTATCATGCTGTCCAAAGGGCTAACCTGTTGACTCAAGACCTGGTTCAGTCCTATGAAAAGAAGAATGTGTATTTAGTTCTTTAGCAAATCTAACACATATAATTGTGCATATATGTACAAAATACATAAATGTGCATTACTTAACAAGTTATAGACTCCATGGATCATTTACCTATTATTTTTGTATAACAAAATACTACACATCTCATAAGGTTGAAGGTGGGTATACCTGAGGAAGTGACCCCCATCTGAGGAATAAGTTGCTCCTCTCTACAGTTTTCACGTCCTGGAACTAATCTCTGATATCTTGATGGATGAGGATTACCATCCACGTCAACCAAAAATGGGGGAGGCATGAGGTGTGGTGCTTGTTGTGTCTGTTCATCTAACACAAAATTGTTGGCATCACGGATAAGTGGCCGATAATCACTGTGAAAGAACATCTGATCTGCTATCTGTAAATAGATATAAACTAGTATTCAGAAACAATTTTTAAAAAATGCAGTCATAATTGCTAGAAGATACAGTAGAAAGTAGAAGTGGTTTTTACCAGGCTTTATTTACCATTCAACTGGAAATTAATTTTAATGGTTAAAATTAACAAACACTGTAGTTTGTTGTTATTAGTTTTAAACATCTCTTTCAAAAATTGGCTGACCAGAGATCTCCATCAGATATTAACTATTAGTCTCCCATCAAATAATACATCAATTATACTACAGTGTGAACCTGTTGGTTCTCAATTCCACAAGCAGCCAATGGCAAGGGACAACAGGAGTAACAGTTCTCTGACATCCAGAGAGCAACAGGGTTCCCCTTAATGTATTTAATCAATTCTCGGGGGGGGGGGGGGCTGAATGGCCTAGGAGACAGCAGCCCCTCCAAATATCCCCAAAGAACAAGTGCAAGGTACTCTCCAATCCCCTTTTTAAATAACCTTCTTCATGGTGGACTAGACCAAGACAAAATGTTTCCCAGATGAAGCACTTAAAGAAAAACAAGAACTGCAGAACTGCCTCTGTAAAATCATCATTAAAATTGTATCATCACATCCTAGATAAAATACAGGCTAAGTATTCCTTATCCAGAATTCCAAAATCCTTACTAGTCCAAATCCAAAAAATTTTGAGCCACAAAACAAACAGCATAGTACGTACCTCTGCTGTATTTGCAAGGCTGGAGAGAGATGAGGGGATCTGTGAAATGGCAGGAATCCATGCGTCCTGCCATTTCACAGATCCTCAGTCTCTCTTCAGACTCATTATGTCTATGCAAATACAGGTAGTCCAAAGTAAAAATAAAAAATAAAAAAATTGAATTGTGGAACACTTCTGGTCCTAAGAGTTTCAGATAAGGACCTGTAGTCCCAGAAGCTTGCATTAAGAATAAAGATACCTGTTTTACTTTATTATTATTTCAATCATGGACTAAAGGACATGTTTTGTTTTCTTTAGCAGCTTATTGTCATGGTATTTATCCTTACATAATATAAGTGGTCATTTCAGAAAAATCATTAAGCAGACATGAACTACAGAAACATCTCTCAGGTGCTTTAGTTACAAATAGGGAAAATGAAGACTAAAGTTAAAATGTAAATATAACAGTATGTGTATAGACTTCAGTAAACAATAAAAGACAGTTTATAATTCTTGTACAAAATTATGTTAAATAAATTTAGTTACCTTGTCATATTTACTGCTGGAGCCAAAGCCAAAGATCAAAAGATGTCCATGAGAATCCGTACAAGCAAAATGCTGGCCATCAGGAGAACACTTGCAGTCAAAAACTGCCCCATGTCCTTGTCCTTCAATCTGAAATACAGCAGCAAACAAATTAACAGAATACTAGCAACCTGCACTCTTAATTTCAAGCACGTGTCCATGATAAACCTATTTTTTTAAAAAAAGAGGTATGCAGTTAGATGGGAACTATATTCAACATGTCATTTATTTTTTCATATCATTTGTAAACAAAATCAGGCAGACTGTGCATGAATTCAGGCTACATTTTCTATCTCATGAAATTTTAATTAATCGTACAAAGTGATTTGAATAAGTTTACACTGTCTTTGACAATATTTTTTCCTCTACTATATGTTCTTTACAGAAACTGCAATTCTGAAGATACATGCCTAGGATACAAGTTTCACTTACTTTATTTCTGAATAAACCTGTTTAAAATCAATCTATTAATTTTAACTGTCAAAATAAATATTTGAAGGAAAATAATACTCCACCAAATATCAGCGGAACACTTTCCTGTGGTCCCTCTTTATGGGGATAACACCTGTGGTTTCTCCTCGTGCCTAAATAACAATCTACATGCCGATTCCAGTTAGTAATAATTCTTGGTCTTACTGGTTCACTAGAGTGATTCTCCACATTGTTTGCTACTGTAGTTAAATAAGCTACATAGATACCTGAAAAAGCTGCTTACTGAGTGAACCCAAGCACTGTATTTGACAGCTTGCAACTCATCTAAGGAACTGCAAATATTTTTAAAAGAATTTTACCTGATACTCATTTTCTGTTTTCCACTTCCATTAATCCAGAACAAATGGGTTTTTGTTTTTCCCTGTAACCTGTCAATCAAGCACAGGTGACCAATCACCACTCTGAACTTTCATAACCTAAATGCTCTACCAATATTCCCTGTTGCAAAACAATTTCAGTAGAACCAGAGCAAAAACTTCTTCCTTCCTCCTGACTACCTCAAGTCTATGAAGGAGAAATGTAAGAAAGGGAGTAGAGATTAACCTTTTCTTTACCAGGGACCCTCTCCTTTAAATATATATAGTTACTGCAGACCCTCAAGACATAACACAATATTTAAAATAATAATGATAATATGTGAGATCAATAATATCTGAACACTGAACCATTCATTAACAATTACACTATCTGTTGAATATTAACTCAGAGATGCCAGAGGAGAATGGAAGACTTTTTTCCTGCTTCTTCCTACCACTTTGCAGCTTGAGCAAATTGAATGGCAACATTCAGGCCCATCCACCCAGACTTTGCCTTGGCTCCTGTCACAGGGCTGCTCTGTTCCAGAGAGAGGGCAGGCCGAGCAGCTGAGCCACAGTGGAGCAGCCACATATGACAGGGACCAAGGCAAAGGCTGGCTGGCTGGCCCTACATATTGTTGTTCAATTCGCTTGAGGCTGGAGAAAACTGAAGTCTTCCCCCTAGAAGCCTCGAATCAAGAAGTACTGTCCAAAATGGAACTTACATATATGAGACAGAGGATAGGGGGGCAAGAAGGATGCAGGGTGAGCAGGTGGAGGCGGACAGCTATAATGTGTGTAAATGCCCCAGTTAACTCTGAATAGGTTAGTGTTACAGTATTTGACATCAGTGTTGAGCAGGAGTGCAGAGCCCTTGCTTGCTTGCTAGTCCACTCATTCTCTCCCTCCTTCCTTCCTTCCCCTGTCTCAGTCTCCTCCCATCCTGATGAAGGTGGCAAAAAAAAGGGGGGGGGGGATTTCAAGTATTTCTGATAGGAGATGGGAGAGGAGAGATAGAAGGGCAAAGCTTGGCTGGCAGTCAGCTCCGCTGTTGCCCATCTGCTCAGCCCAGCTCTTCCCCTTAGAGGGACAGCCACATGACAGGGAACACGCAGGCCCAGCCAGCTAGCCTTTGCCTTGGCTCCTGTCTTGTCATACAACTGCTCTGCTGAAGGGAGGAGATGGGCTGAGCAACTTTCTTCATGGACCCCCTGTGAGGGCACTGTGGTCTCCTGGGGGTCCTCGGACCACAGGTTAGAAAACATTTATAGTAGGTAATATAACAGATATAGAGATTCTGTTATAATTCAGTGCTCTTTAAAACCTAGACAACATCTGAATTACTAGGATTTTTCGATTAGGCTAGATACAGTTTCGGGTTATGAAACAAAAATTTACTTGAGAGTAAGTTCATTATTTCAAATAGAACTTATTTCTAAACAAAATGAGTAAAGGAGTGGATACTTATTGTCCTAGTCTGGAAACTTAGCAAAGAAATGGCTGGAAAGGATAGATATACAGTTGCCCCTCCATTTGCATGGATTTCAACAAGGGGCAAAAGGATGGGGCTAGAATGGGGTATGAATCCCCATTCAAGTCTATGGGGTTTGAATATCTGCGAGTTTCTGTTTTTGCAGGAGGTCCGGAACAGATCCCCTACAAAAACAGAGGGCAGACTGTGTTTGCTAACACTTTATATTATAAATACATAATATAATCTACTTCTGCACCCAGAAAAAGACAACTGCATCAAAACAACCCTAGAGAAAATACAAATTGGAATGTAAAGACCACATGAGGATTTCTACTAGCATGACGTAGTTTTAGATTTGGAACATCTCTTGTCCTACAAAACATTGCTCCTACGGTTAGACAGGTCTTCTCACACAGTTCCTTATGCAATATGACAACTACCTCCAGTTTGGAACCACTTTAGGTAGCTTCCACAGAATTTGCTACTTTTAATTATTTGTTTCAGAAACTTCAACATGATTTAGATCTGCAATATAAGAATGAGCAGAAACAGATTTTTTTAAATTTAGTTTAGCAATTTGGTGTTTGTCACTAATATTTTGAAGGTGAGGAAGGGAAATTAGGAACATATTGTGCATAAATATCTAGGCCACACATATTATACCAAACTAGACTATGACAAGCAACTTTCTCAGTGTTTCTTACTAAATTAAACTGAAATCAAGAAAAAAGTAGATTAATATCTGTGGCATAATTTATAGATTTTTATATCACAATAAAAAGGATTTGAGAGTCCATTGTGCAATTTTAGTCCACATTCAACCTAAGCAACAAACTAGGTATGATGGCAATGGCCGTGTTTGTTGATTTTTTTTTTGGCCCCGTTCGTATATAAATTTGATTTGTACAGTAAAAGCATTGGTTTATTTAGTTCAGGATTGCCTGTAACCTGAGTGGCAAATAGACTTCAAGGAAATGACATTCTCTGTAGTAGTATCCCAGAACAATCTTCAGACAGGTTTGTGAGAGACCAACATTGGTGTCCTTTTAGTTAAAGGATGGTAATGGCAAACCTCCTCTGAAGAAGCTTGCCAAGAAAACTCTATGACAGGTTGCCTTAGGGTTGACATAAATCAGAAACAACTTGAAGGAACACAGCAAAAGCAGCAGCAGCTGCAGCTGCTGCTGCTGCTGCTGCTAAAAACATATATAAAAGCACCAAAGTAACAAAGAACTTATACCTTTAAAACAAACCAAGCTGGAACACAGAGTTGCAATAACTGAACAGTGCTCTGAAAGTAATTGTTTAAGATACACAATGGCTTAAGCTGCTGTTCATCAGCATATATGTATATGAAGATGAAAATGGTATTCTGCCAAATTGGGAGCGGAGGCCTTAAAAGAATTGTTCTCAACTATCCAATAAGAGCTACATTGATTCTAATTAATTTATATAAATTTCTGCCATAAAAAGGGTCACTTCCAACAGAAAGCTAAAGCCAGATTGAATTGACAAGGAAGCCCTGGTGTCACAGTGATTAAATGCTGGTACTGCAGTCACATGGTTGTAAGTTCGATCCCAGGGGCTCCAAGATTGACTCAGCCTTCCATCCTTTCATGGGTCGGTAAAATGATTCCCCAGTTTGTTGGAGGCAATTAGCTTATACATTGTAAACCGCTTGGAGAGTGCTGAGTTCACTGATAAGCAGTATAGAAATGTACACGCTATTGCTAATTGCTTTAAGTTTAGCAGAGGCCTTGCAACGTATACAGTGGGCCCTTGTTATCCACTGGGGTTTGGTTCCAGGACCCTGCATGGATAACAAAATCTATGTATGCTTAAGTCCCATTAAATATAATGGCACAATAAAATGGTGCCCCATATATAAAATGGAAAATCAAGGTTTGCTATTTGGAATTTATACTTTTTGGGAATATTTTCAAACCGTGTATGCTCAAATCTGTGGATAAAAAATCCATGGATAAGGAGGGGCAACTGTATCCTCAAGATTTAGGGCATGGTTTTAAACAGAGGCTGGATGGCTATTTATTTGGAGTGCTTTGAATGTATATTCCTGCATGCGGGTTGGGTTTGCATGGTCCTTGTGATCTCTTCCAAATCTGATTCTATCTATGAATCCTTCTATGGCATAACATATATAAGGTGTCTGATACTGTACTAATGAAAATAATGATTAAGAACATGATTTCTTCCTTTTACCTCACAGCCTCCTTCTCTTATGTACAGTTACTGAACAGTTTCTTTTTTTTTAACTTAACAAAATCAACTGACCACTCAGTTTAGTAGTTTTTGCTCAAGACATTCATAGCCTGAGCTTATGCACCAAGGGAAGACAACTGTTGGGGCTTATGAAGTTGCACTGGCCCATCTGGGGACATTAGAGGGCCACCCCAACCCCCACAAAATTATTTTAAAAACTTGCCCCTCAAAGTCATATGGGGGCATGGGAACAATGTTTCCACATTTTGGTCCCTCAGGCTGCTTTAGGTCTTTTGCATAGCAAGAAGTGACCTAGGGTCCCAAAATGTGAAATTTCCCCCACCCCCCTCTAGTGGTCATGGAAAACTGGGGGAGTAAAACTTTAAACAAACCAATATCCAAAACACTTCTGGTCCCAAGCATTTTGGATAAGAGAGATCCAGCCTGTACTGAGTGTGCTACATAGCATTAAGGGCACAGAATACTCAATTTTTAGATTAAGTTATCCATATTTTGTATAGCTGTTACTGTGCTACATTTACAGCAAATTTATGCTGTCTGTCTCCCTTACATATCCTAATATAGCCATATTATGAGTTACAAAGACAAGAGATAACATTGGGGTGTTGTCTCCCCCACCCCCTTTATCTATACCTTTTGTATAGCACCTACAGGAAGAGACAATTTTTTTTAAATGAGCATGAGATCAGAATAATAAGTACTATAAACTACAACCTCTGCTTGATTTACCAGTTTACAAAAACCCATTTGCTCTGAATTAGCAGACAGTATCTCACTATCCAAAGAGTCAAGGCAAAAAAAATCGAATGTAACATTTCAGTAAATCTGAGACACCTGTTTAAAGACAGTTTGAAAATGAACAGTCTCAATAACAGAGCCCTTGTAATGACAAGTTTACACAAACAACTGTATACAAATTGTTTATGCAGTTGACAAGACAGAAAAGAGAAAGGAGTGCCAATATATCCAAATGACAGGCTTGCTGCTACGGCAAACAAGAATTGTTCCAGGCAACAAGATGCTGACCATGTTGGGATGATCATAACTGCTTAATATACTGAGAAAAATAAACACCTTGCTTTCTGTGTATAGCCTTTACACAAGTAGTAGTTAAACCTAACCTGTTTCACCTACAGCACATTCAGATGCACTGCAAAGAGGAGGAGACTGTTTACAACCACATTTCAATTTAATAAGCAATGATATAACAGCCCAAATCAGCATTGGAGTTTTTCTTTCAGACCATTAGTGCTGTATATGTAAGTCAGGTGAGACAGTAAGCATTTTGTTAGCTAGATGTTTTTATGGACTGATCAGCTAGCATTGTGTAGTAATAAACTCATTTCAGCATTACCTCCACGTAAAATGGTTTTCAGTTACTAGATTAGAGTCAATGGCTTGGTTAGGAAAGTTATCGGGAAAGTAGTGAGAATAACCCAAGTGTCTGTAGGCTTTCTCTTCCCCTTACAAGCCTTTTACCTCACCCTAGGATAAGGTTTGTTTAGAACACAATTTCCTATTAGTTCTGAATAAGGAAACTGTGACTTATTTTCTGATTAATGATTAGAATTATGACAACCCCAACACAATTCATACACTTGTGTCATTACATCTGACCACTGGTTAAGATTAAGGCAAGTATGGATGTAAAGCTAATTAGCCCCCTCCTTAGGCTATTGTCCTTCATTACCTATCAATAATGAATTACATTTATAATTCTAATTAAACTTAAACATTATGATAATAGGCTGTATAATGTATAATATATTATACTATATATAATTGTATGCTCACTGTGTAAAGCAATCGATTTTAACTTATTAACAGATTCATTTCAGCCAGATTCAGGTAGAAAGGTAGAATATAAATTCAAGTTAATAAAGAAATCCATTTTAAACACTCTTGAACAATCAAATTCTGGGTTCAAATTTTTCACAGTGAGGAAAGCAGGACCTTCATTCTAACATAAAACAAAAGACTTTGCTAGTAATTCTAAAGCCTATTTCCAAGTATTATTTAGTTATTAAATCAATAGTTAATCTGTATCTAAATGGTATCTCAGAGTAGCGACAGCACATATTCTAGAATTCTATCAATAGTGTATATTCTACATTTCCTTAGTATAGTCATAGAAATGGTGTAAATCCAGAACCCAAAAAAGAGCATGTAATAATAGTTCTGTGTTCAAACATCAACAAAGATTTTGGGTGAAAGGACAGATGTCTGGACACACACTACTTGCTAACATTTTATGTTTGTGAGATTCAGTCACTGGCTCCTGGACTTAAGGAGGAGGAATGGGCCTTTTTCCCTCCTCCCCAACATCTCCCAGTGAAGAGGACTTGTCTTGTCTTCTCCCCCCCCCCTTTTTTTTTCTTTTCTTTTCTTTTTAGATTGTGTATAGTTCACATTGTTTTAGGATTGGGATGGGGGTTGAGAATGGAGATTTTTTTTTACTTGTTTTGATATGTTAATTGTTATGTATGTTGCTATGTTTATTATTATTATTATTATTTGAAAACAAATTTTAAAAATATATAAAAATACTCAAAATACTACAGTAACTGGGTACAGTCCTCAATTATTTAAGTACTCTTCACATATTCAAATAAAAGTAATGAATGGGTAGCAGAAGTCACATGTTAACTTGGTTCTGCCCCTCAAAGTTGCTGTCCCAGCTGGAGAAAGCTTCAAATCTTCACACATTCAAATCAAAATCGCTGGAAAAAGAACTCCAGAGATGGGCTTGCAAACATGGCCCCACTTGAAGAAAGCTTTAAGCCTGTCCAAATTACAGGCAAAGAGTCAGAACTGGATAGTGTTGAAATTAATCATACATAACAGCATAGGTTGTCACATCACCATGAAACAAAATCTGTCAAAGAAAGATCTCAAATATGAACCAGATATATTCATTATCTGATTAAGAAATAACATCTTGAAACTAAATACAATGCTGCATAGTATAAAATGAATCAGCTAGATCTACACTAGCATTACTTTGCATTTTATTTTAATTTGGGCCTCAGAATTAATGTTGACATAGGCCTGAAACAGATGGGTCAAATGCTGTGGTATCCCTCTGCTTTTGGGGCATAGCGTTTAGAAGATGCACACCCCAAATGTGGTGGGAACCCGTGCCAACACCACATCTTTGCAAATGAACCAGGACAAAAAAGACCAGAAAAATCCACTCCTTTTCAGCAGAATAGTTCAGGATTGCAATAGCAACTCGAATCAGGGCCAGAAGCATGCAGTTGCTGCAGCACCAGCACAGTCCAGGTGTTTCAGGCCTAAATAAATTTTAATTTTAATTTATTATCTAAGATACATCACTTAATATTGCTAAAAATAGGTGCCAATGTTTAACAGTAAACATAATTTTTACATAAAAATTACATTATTTAGGATTAATAAATGTCAAGCAAATTTTTGTGACATCTTTTTCTCATAGAAGTATCTAAAATATTTACCATATTGAAATAAGACCTGATTTTTACTCCTTTTGCTAAATCCCATACTATTACATTTCCATCATGGCCAGCAGAGAAGAGCACTCTAGGATCAAAAGGGTGACTTTCAAGCACAAACACCTCATCTTCATGACCCTGAAATATTTTAAAACAAAAGCAACAGAAAACAGTTAGTTGGGTTGAACATGTCGTGACATGACAACTAAAACAAGGATAATGCACTTGGTAGAAAAATTGTCTACTGACAATTATTTGCTAGCTATTTTGGCTGCATCACTGTCAACTACAAAACAGAAAAGATATTGTTCAGTTCACTAGTGACCTGTTTCTTTGGGTGTAGAAACTGCTTCAGAAATATCAGTAACATTCAAGTTACAGGGAAAGATCTGTAAATTGCAGGGGACACATTTGGTTCTTTAGATCCTCAACTATACCTCCAATTGGCAGGGTACATCCAGTTACTTTATTTACAAAGAATAATATAGTATGTATCCTTCAGTTCCACTACCTACAAGTCTATCCATAAGAAGTGCAATTCAGCCAATGTGATATAAGTTTGGAGAAAGTAAAACAACAACAACAAATGAAATGTTTCTTTAGAGGATCAAGTGAACCTTAAAACATTTTGACCTTCATTTAAAAACAGTTCTTGCAAGCGTCTAGGTTTTCAGTATTTAAAACTATTTGAACGACCATTAAAAACAAAGAAAACTTGTTTTTCTAATTTAAAATTCTGATGTAGGAAAAAGTCTACAGCAGTAGTTCCCAGACTCTGGTTCCTCAGGTGTTTTGGATATCAACTCCCAGAAGCCCCAGCCAACAGTCAATAGTCAACAGTCAGTAATTCTGGGAGCAGAAGTCCAAACCACTGGACTACAGCAAAGACTTATTATTACTACTTTTTCCTTACCATAAGGACATGGATAAGTTGGCCAGTAAAGGAGTTCCAAACTTTCAAAGTCATGTTATTAACAGCAGTAATAACTGAATTGTCATGACGATCCCATGCTACCATAGTAACTTTCAGTTTTGTGATTTTGTCTTCTATTCCTTGTGAGTTTTGACTACAATTAATGAATAAAAATCATATGGTCAGAACACAGTTCAATAGCTATGACAAAGCATCAAGAATGTATTAAACCATTAAGACTATTTTAACAGATCTGGGCAATGTGCAAAGCAATTTTACATAAGTCACACACATTAGATAACAGAGACCATCAATGTTTGTAAACAAGCTTGTAAAATGTGGGCTGTACAAGGCAACTGTTACATGGATTTGTAACTGGTGATCTGGATGAACCCAAAGGGTGCTTAACAATGATTCCGTTTCATCCTGGAGAGAAGAGACCAGTGGGATGCCACAGGGTTCTGTCCTGGGCCCAGTACTATTCAACATCTTTATCAATGACTTGGATGACAGAATTAAGGGCATACTTATCAAATTTGCAGATGACAACAAATTAGGAGGAGTAGCTAATACCCCTGAGATCAGAATCAAAATTCAAAATGACTTGAATAAACTGGAAAGCTGGGCCAAAGCTAACAAAATGATATTCAACACAGACAAATGTAAGGTATTACACTTAGGGCAGAAAAACGAAACACATAGATATAGGATGGGGGACACCTGGCTGAATGAAACCACATGTGAAAGAGATCTAGGAGTCCACATAGACCACAAGTTGAACATGAGTCAACAGTGCAATGCGGCAGCTAAAAAGGCCAATGCAATTTTAGGCTGTATCAATAGAAGTATAGCATCTAGATCAAGGGAAGCAATACTGCCATTCTATTCTGCTTTGGTCCACCTGGAATACTGTGTCCAGTTCTGGGCACTACAATCCAAAAAGGATGTTGAGAAACTGGAGTTTGTCCAAAGGAAGATGACTAAAACGGTGAAGGGTCTGGAAACCATGCCCTATGAGGAACAACTTAGCCTGGAGAAGAGAAGGTTAAGAGGTGATATGATACCCCTGTTTAAATATAGGAAGGGATGTCATATTGAGGAGGGAGCAAGCTTGTTTTCTGCTGCTCCAGAGAACAGGACCCGGAACATTGGATGCAAGCTACAGCAAAAGAGATTCCACTTCAACATTAGGAGGAACTTCCCTCAGAGTGTAGTGGAGTCTCCTTCCTTGGAGGTCTTTAAGCAAAGGCTGGATGGCTGTCAGGGATGCTTTGATTGAGAGTTCCTGCATGGCAGGGGGTTGGACTGGATGGCCCCTGTGGTCTCTTCCAGCTCTATGATTCTATTTTAAATTGTGTGTAGGCAAAAATAAAATAACTTGCCCTGCAGGACGAGTAGCCATATCTAACAAAATGCTCTTCCATTCCCTTCTTTTAAACATCCAAATGCGTGCTGTCCCATCACGGCTACCACTGACAAATCTGGGGGAGGAAGGAGGAAAAGCTGTTAATCATCCTTTGCAAGCAAGGTATTTTCCTGTGAAAGCTTATACCATAGAATATGTTAAAGATAAAACTGCAGTGTAATAACACTCAAGTGATCTGATATCTTTATGATTTCTTTATTACTGAATTAACAGCTTTAGACAGAATCTGGAGCAGGCACAAAGGGCTATGTGAAGGGAAACCAGTAAAATGACACCATCCAGAGTCCAATGTAAAAGCCTTCACCTCTCATCTGAAATATTAACATATGACCTAGTAATAAGTTTTTCATAAATACAGTGGAGAAAAATGAGAAGCTATAAATCAACTGTTTATTTACTTACCGATTACTAGTGTTAGAAAACTGAATGCTATCCACTTTGTCCTGTGTAAACAAGAAAAAAATTAACAACATGACTACAAGATGTTAATTCATTTCAAACAAATAGCTAAGCAATTTTGAGGAGGTATTTACAGTATGAAACTCCAACTCTGATATCTTCTCTGGCTGACCTGATCCAAAGAAATAAACCCTAATGATGTGATCTGTACTTCCAGTGGCCAGAAACATTCCACCTGAAGAAAAGCAAGAATACAATAAAAGTCATGAGGGCAACAGGTTACTTAGCAATTTGACAATCTTACTAACATATGTGTTTCAATGAGATGCCTACAACAATATATCATGACCAATGTTAGCATCAGGATGTTATGTTAATTCATTTTACAGCTCTCTAGATCTATATTGAGATTCAAGATGGTTATTAGATAACATTTTTATTTTATTTTTTTAAATTTTTTTTAATTTTACATACAATCAATCCCAATATATACATTCCAATTTCTCAGATTCTTCCCCCCCATTATTTCTCTTAGCTCCATTTTCCAATATCCAAGTTCATGATTTTGTCTTTAAGCTACTTCTCAAACTTCTTATTAGATAACATTTTTAGATGCTACCACATAACTGTTTTAGTAATTATGCCTCCATAGGCAGCAGATATAGGTGTTGATGCATCAGTTAAAAACACCACCAGTTAATACAAAATCATAAGTGTTTAATTGCCGCCGTTTTCATTACAAGATTCTCTTCAAGAAATCCTTCCTTTGTTATATACAATTCAGTTTTCTATGACTCTCAGTCAAAATATTGTTGCAACAAATTCAGTTGGAACTACGTATACACAAGTTGAGTTACACAGACTACTTTTCATTATATTGCAACAATGCTATTACTGTTAGAATGTGTGTATCTGTATGTATGCATGATTTGCAGTGAACTGACACTTTACCAGCACTAAAAGAAGAACAAATCATTTGGACTCCAGGTCTTGGACGTTCTGTAAACTTCGCTGGCCTTGGACTGCAAAATTTAAAAACACAGCATGTAATTAAATTCTTGAAAGCAATTTAAGATGCTAACCAAACTGGTCAAAAGCTTCACAATTAAACATGAAGGAGCACACTTATCTGCTAGATAGTTTATTATACTCTCATAGGCCAAAAGCCATTTTTAAACAGAAAGAATGTAGTAGCATTATCTATATGTTGGGTGAAGAGGCCACAATATAGCCTTCTACTGTATACTGAAATCCCCATATGTTTCAAAATCGCCACACACATATACACACACACATCACACTGAGTATCAGAATCCTAGATTATGTCAAGCAACCATTTGTATATTTTATGATTATAAAACAGAAATTTTCTATCAATGCAAATTCTAGCTATAGGTCTCAGAGTCCATCTAAATGGAGAAGTGAGAGAAATTGTATTTAACTGGCCATGGTTCATTATAAGTTTCTTCTGGATTGAGTCTTAACTCTATTATTTCATTGTTGTGCTTGATTTGAATGTTGCTTGAATTCACTGTGTTTTTTATTTTATTGTCTTAAAATATTATTGTGTAAGCCACCATGGGGGTGCCTGACCCTGAAATGTGGAAAAACTGATTAATCAATGACTTTAATAAGTGATTTTAATAATCAAACCTTAACAAATTCATAATTAGTTTATGTCCTGAATGAGAATGTATACTTTTCTAGTCTTAAACTGTAACCATTTAAGAAAAGGTAAGCTTAATTTTGAAATAATTATTAATTGTTCTGAAATAATTTTAAATAATAATGATTCCACTTTAATACTGTCTACATATCGCTAAGGACACTTTTCAACATCACTTTTGTTGCTGTTGTAGCATGCCTTCAGATCCTTTTGAACTTATGTTGATCCTAAGTTGAACATGAGTCAACAGTGTGATGCAGCAGCTAAAAAGGCCAATGCAATTTTAGGTTGCATCAATAGAAGTATAGTGTCTAGATCAAGGGAAGTAATAGTGCCACTCTATTCTGCCTTGGTCAGGCCCCACCTGGAATACTGTGTCCAGTTCTGGGCACCACAATTCAAAAAAGATGTGGAGAAACTGGAGCGGGTCCAAAGGAGGGCGACTAAGATGGTGAAGAGTCTGGAAACCTTGCCCTATGAAGAACGCCTTAGGGAGCTGGGGATGTTTAGCCTGGAGAAGAGAAGGTTAAGAGGTGATATGATCGCCCTGTTTAAATACTTGAAGGGATGTCATATTGAAGAGGGAGCAAGCTTGTTTTCTGCTGCTCCAGAGAACAGGACTCGGAACAATGGATGCAAACTGCAGGAAAAAAGATTCCACCTCAACATTAGGAGGAATTTCCTGACAGTAAGGGCTGTTCGACAGTGGAACACACTCCCTCGGAGGGTGGTGGAGTCTCCTTCCTTGGAGGTTTTTAAGCAGAGGCTGGATGGCCATCTGTCGGGTATGCTTTGATTGGGAGTTCCTGCACGGCAGGGGGTTGGACTGGATGGCCCTTGTGGTCTCTTCCAACTCTAAATTTCTATGATTCTATGATTCTAAGGTGAACCTATCATGGGGTTTTCTTGACAAGATTTGGTCAGAATAGGTTTGCCATTGCTTTCCCTTGGGGCTTAGAGCATTTGACTTGCCCAAGGTCACTCAGCAGGTTTCATGGCCAAGCTGGGAATCGAACCCTGGTCTCTAGAGTCATAGTCCAACACTCAAACTACTTGAAGACAAAATCTCTACCTCAAAACAATATGTCCTGGACTATGTACATCTGGAACTTTTCAGAACAAAGTACAACCAATTACATGGCATCACAAAGTTTCTGCAACACTGGTTGATAGGATAATTTTCTATGAACTTGGGCTACCATGTTGCATTTATAATTCTTGACCTCAGATTAGGCATTTTCCCCAGTGATTTTTCCTTTTACACGGAAAATATCTCTTTAATTCATTGTGTTTGGCAGTGCTGTGGATTTAGTTCTGACAGATACTATAGATTTCATGTTTATACTCAGCTAAGAATGCATTTGAAGAATTATAAGAGAACTAGAGCTACAAACAGATACATAGTGTCTGAAATCAGTAAAAGTAAATTAACTAAACAGAGTTCATTTGATGCTTTTGCATCATTTCAAAATCTTTTGAGAACTGGAGAGACTTGTAAGGAAATCCTGTGCCTACAGTACCTACTGGGAAGTAGGTTATACAATATACAAACCTGTACCTAGCTACGTGGCAAAAAGTACTATTTAACTGACTTCTGAGAACACATGCAAAAGAATTATCTATACATTCTACTGCATCCATTCCATTTTTATTCTTTATCACAAATTAACATTAATTAGAAACTAACAGCATAAGCAATAAAATCCAGCCAACAACTAGCTTCTAAAATCACCCACAAAGCAACTGTAATGTTTCTAAACACTAGTACAAGGTTACAAACATTTAAGACAGAAACTAACTTTATTTTAAGGGTGCCAGCATCCCACAACCAAAAGCATATTGTTCCATCAGCCCCCGTTGAAGACAGGTATCGCTTCGAGCCACTGCATAGTGGAGAAAACTGCAAAACAAACACAGCTATTTATAAATCTTTGATCTTTAGCAAACAGTGGAAGAAATGATACAAATGGTCAAGAATAAATGGAAATTTCTATCATAATTACAACTTCTATAAAGAGTCAACAGCATGCAGAACTCTGCTGTCAGAAAGCTCTTCAATGCAGACACAGATTCATTCTCCCTATCCCCACCCACCCAATATCACTGTTATACAAGCAGAAACACTCTTTCTTCTTTTCTACTCTTTTCTTTGTTTATAATGGGTAATCTTCACACAAGAATTCAAAAACTAGAAAGCAAGGCAACCCACTCAAGAAATAATTCATACATACATTCATCAACAGTTAAGACATCTGATTTCCTGTCAATCAAGTATTATAGCTACCTACAACATTTATATGCATTTATATGTACTGCCAAGGTTCATTCAATTTGTTGATAAATAAACTTAATAAATAAAATGGTTAAATTTAAAATGATATTCACTAACTGCCTATTCCCACTGCTGTTTTTATTACTTGGCAGGAGAAGGAGGAGGGGAGCTATCTTCATCATCACTGCCATGGTGCTACCTATCCCATTTACTCCTTTCCCACTTCCCAGACCAAATTGTCAGTGACAGTATTGCAAATGAAAAGAGAACACAAAATGTTCCTCTTAAAGAGTATCTCTTTCTCTTTTCAAAATGTTCAACCACTCCATTTACCATAATCTTCTATGACAAAACAAACTTGCTGGATCACAGTATAGAAGTGGGAATTGTGAGGCTCTCCAGAAGAAGTTGGAGTTGCAGCTCCAAACATTTGGAGGGTCACACAAATCTCACCCATTACAGAAGAAAACATTACCTGTAATGATGTTATTGATGCACTGTGGCCTTGCAAAACAGCCAAAGGGGCACACGTTCTGAGACACCACACTCTTATCATTTTGTCACAGCTCCCTGCAGCAATCATTGTGTTTTCATAATTAACAGCCATGTCTGATATTTCAGCTGCATGTCCTCTTAAAGTAGCAAGCAACCTTCCATCATCCGTTGCCCAGATTTTCACAAGACAATCATCAGAACCCTTAAAAAAATTAATCACAAGTACTGGTCTATTAAAATCCATTGCACTTGAATTAGTCTATGAAATCAATATAATTAACACTTACTTTTGTGCAAGCATAATTGTCTTCAACATTCAGCAAGCAAGTAACACATAAACAGGTTTTTACATCATCTTTCAATTAATTTTAATGTTTAATGTTTTTAACTTTATCAGTTCAAAGGCATAGCAGTGTTGGTCTGGAATATCAATATGCAAAGTTTCTGCACCAGAGGATAGATGGACATAAATCAGACATTAGAAATGGAAATACACAAAAACCATTTGCAGAACCCTTCCTGAGCATTCTGTCTCTGATCTCAGGACAGCTACCCTTGAACAAGAAAAAGGGAGACTGGAAAGAGAAGCAGATGCATTGGAATATATCCACAAATTCCAGCTAATCAACAGTGGGTTGAACAGAGACAATGGTCTCCTGGAACACTACAGATACTACAACACTAGTTTAACATCCTACCTTCATGAGGGTTCTACCTGCCCTGGCTTTATGCAACATCTTTCCTTTTAAAACTGAACTTGTCACCACATCACTATACTCACAAGTTTTGCACTTCTATGGTGATTCATACAGTCTGCTTATATAGGTATGTTCCTAGGAACTACTTCACTCCATGCATCTGAGGAGGTCTATGAAAGCTTATGCAACATTTTTTTTCCAGTTAGTCTCAAGGTGCTCCAAGATCCCTCTGCACACTGGTATTCCAGACTAACACAGCTATGTCTCTTAATATTACACCTGACTGGATGATGTAAAATTTGTTGAATCTAGCATTGGGGCTAAAATGTTTCAAATCTAGAGAAAATCAGAGAAAAAATTAATGCTTGAATTCCAGCTTAGATCAAGTTAAAAAAAATGACTTGATTAAGTGACCCCCTTTGCTGGCAAATTTCCAACTTAATTTGGATTATTAAAAAGTTCAACTGGTTAGTAAGCCACCTCGCATTCATTTTGGGAGAAAGGCAGAATAATAAATAAATAGCTCCTATCACTGTGCCAGATTTAGACCACAATCAGCATGACCTATCTTAACCATGAACCAACTTGAGTCCTGACAGGGCATTCCACCTCAGGCTGCTTCAGGCCTTTCTCTCTCTCCAAGCAAAGGAGAATCAGCACATTAGCCTGTCAGTTCTCCAAGCTTTAAGACTACTTTACAACCAATATAGGTAAAGTCATCACCAGAATGAGCAGAGTGCAATCAAAGCTATCAACATACCATTATAGAAGATGACTGTAAAAACATTTATTATTCTAACCTAAGTATGGGATGAGACGTGCAGCTGTGTGATGTGCAGTGCACATATATACCTTTCGTGATATTCAATCCCATAAACCATTTTTTTCCTTACCCTGGAACTGATAATTCCTGTCCTTGCAATACTCAAAACATGATCTGCTGCTTGGAAGAATAGGAGCAAAATGAACATATCCTCTCTTTTTACATTGTGACAGAAATTGTGATACTTTCCAGCCAGTTTATAAGAGCAGAATGAGATCCCTAGATCTCTTTCCCTAGATGCCCTCATGTAGATAACAGGTTTCAGTTCTCACAGTGGTAGAACTCATTGTGTTTGGGATAATTTCATGATTCAGAAGTTAGACAGGAAACAAAGGCTTATTTCTGTGAAAGGGTTCTTTAATCCACATCAGGACCATACCATAGTATAAAGCAGTGGTGGACAGACTCTAGATTTCCTGGGTTTACAGATATATGGACATATACTTAAGCATATTTTATAAGCATATGCTCAAGGAGGACAATAAACACTTAGTTTTTCCCCAACATATTTTTCTTCAGCCATTTAATTTAGGCACGTCTAAGTATTCCTTGCCTATGAGAACGCTATGACATTCATGGGGTCACGATAAATCAGCAGGTGACCTGAAGGCACACACACACACACATAGTTTCTAATTGTTGCTCATAGGAAATTGGCAGTCAGAAAGCTTTGTCAATTTCTTGCTGGTCATCCATATCTCAACATACCATGAACAACTTTCTTCCCACCCTTGGTGTAAAGAGACTCCTTACTCTTGGGAGATTAAACAGTCACCAGCCCAACCAGATATCACAGAGATCACTCCAGTAGGAATCTGGATTCAGTTTTCACTATACTAGATCCCTAATGACACAGCTATATACCTAAATTAAAGCACAAAGGCCACCACACTCCATTTCATTGGCCTCCATTTTTAGGTGATGAAACTGCAATCCAAGTCAGAGCTGTCATAGTACAGTATGGCAGGAGGCCCTGCCTGTACACAAGTCTTGGAGTAAAGTCTCCCTCAGAAGGATCAAAAAACAAGACTGTGTTTCATTTAGTCTCAAACAAAAAGTACATCCTGTCCCATTTGTATTTTGTCAGAAAAGGAACAGATAAAAGGAAAAAATACAATTAAAGCAAGGTGATTAAGCAAAGTAAGCAGAAACATCATGGGAGTAAGAAGCCTCCTCCCTCAGGTAAGCTCATTGTGAATTTCCTGCGAAAGGAAAGGAGCTTCCTGATTCTGAAAGGCCCTTCTGCTTATAGTCAGAGAAAGTGGTCATATGGGTATTTCCAGGCATCTCTGTCAAGAAGCAGAAAATCTTAAACTGGTCTGTACCACAAGTTGAAGTATTACAATTCTTCCAAGAAATATAATTACAGAGATCCAACTTGAAGTTAACAGCTGCCATTTCAAGCCCACCTAAAAAAGAATGTAGAGAGAAGAAACACAAGGAAGGGTGCATGTATATGTGTATGTGTTTGTGTGTGTGTAATCTGGTGAGCAATTGGCAGTTTTTCAAGCTTTCCCATAGCCCATCTCCTTTGTGCAATAATTATGGGTGCAGTATATGATTTTTCTTTAAGAACAGATGATATAGTTAAACATTTTCATGAATTTGCACTTACAGTGAATATTCGTCTGCCTGTTCGATCAAACGTTACACAATACACAGAAGACAAGTGTCCTAGGATCCGCTTGTGCATTTTCATATGTTGATAAACAGCAGTTGGAACAAGGTGTTCAAGTCTGTATTTTCCATTTAGTTTTCTTGAAAAGAGAGTTTCAGCTATGAGGAGAAAAACATGTTGACTGTCACATATAGATCTGTGTCCAGAAATTGATAAATAATATTTAAAAATCAGTATTACTCAAGGTACCAAAAACATTTTCCTATACAAAATTTAGAGCAATACATATCATCACAAGGTACAGTTACAGTAACTCACTTGCTCATTCACACAAATATAGATCACAATCACCATAATCTAAGAAAAAGTCTCAGCTTCCCAGAGTCTCTGGATTCATAGGCAACAAGAATAAAGTATTTTAACTACAACAGCTGGAGGCACATAACAGAAAAGGAGAGCTGACCCTTTCAGGAACATATATATGGGAGCTATAACTCACAGAAGTCAAGTGTTACTATATATATTCATGGATAAGTCTAGAAATTTTATTCAAAAAACTGACCCCAAAAAAACCTGAGTTGACTTATCCGTGGGTCAAAGTAAGTACTGTACATTAACTCTTATTTAAAAAACAAACAAGGAACCATCCCCTGGTAAAGGCAAGAGTGCAATCTCATGGAAGTACTGATCCCCTCTATTCTTTCATCCATTGAGACTTTAGCATTATCCTTCACTTATTGATGGGTCATATTAAAATCCTTAATTTTGGCTCCAAAACATGCCCTCGACTTACGTATGAAGTCAACTTATAATTAAGTATATACGGTAATTCTGAGAAGCAAGCAGCAAGGACAACGAAATAGCTTTCATGTTGAGAAGTGGAAGACACATAGGTATAACGAATGAATGTAATGAGATGAGAAGGAGGCATTACAACATTAGCAGTTGCCTTGCAAAGAAGCCTTCAGGCCCTTGTAGTATGCTGAGGTAGAATGCTGTAAAGTGAAGATACCAACAAACACAGTTCAGGAACTCCTGCCAAGTCTCCAATTTAAAAGTTCAGTTCTTGATCAAGATTTATTTTAGGCAACAGATTATTCTAAAGCTAAAACTCCACCACTGAATATCAGTAAAGCTTCGGTATCAGTACAAGATGCCTTCCTTACTTTGAGTACATGGTAACCTGAAGAAAGTGTCTTCTTCTGTATAAATTCATTGAGACCTTCAAATCAAACTCTACTTGGGCTATCTGGAGCCAGACTGGTAATTACAAGCAGGATTTCTTCTGTTGTAATCCTGACTTGCTTGTGCACACTTAAACAAAATCCTGTGTTTGGATTCTAACTTAAAGCTAACATAGGTATTAAGACACTCCTATTTCAAAACAAAACTAAATGAAGCTAGTAACAGGTAACCATTCATTTATTATCCTGGCCCCAAATGTATGTAACTGCAGAATATCCACTCCTGTAAATGGCCCTTCCATATGTTTACTTGCTCACATAAAAACAGGGATCTAAAGAGCTGTTTGTGCCAGGAGCTTTTTCAGTGTGGGGAAAAAGTCCTGGCTTAATAAAATATATGAACATAACTGTTTACTTTGTCAAAAACAAATTTGTTCTCCATTGTTGCGAATAAGAATAATCCAGGGAATATCACAATTGGGAAGGAATACACAGTCACCTTATTTGCAGACTATCATTTATTTCAAATCCACAAAAATTGATACCAAATTTGCTACCATCTTTCAAGTTATAATATCAATTTGCAGAAGTTGTTTGTGTCAACTGTAGAGTGAGATCCTTGCTGAGAGGTAATCTCAAATATGTCTACAACATCTGCACAGCAGCAATAGTGGTGAACCATGCTTCTCTGGGCCCCCAGAGAGCTATCAGTATGCAATCAGCCTGATTATTTCATAATTATAAAGCTGTCTGGTGGGACAGTTTGCCAGGGTGTTGTCTTCTCCTGAAAGGTGAATTGTGACAGGAGTTATATTTCTCCAGATATGCCATTCCGATAGATCAGCCAAAATTCTTAGAAGAATGTGTGTTTTTGTGCCAGTTTGTGGACATGAAAATATAGCCGTCATGTTCTTTATCAACACAACCCTGTAGCTGGTTTTCAAAGATCTTCAATGCCTTGTGGATGGCTAAAAATTCTGTGGCTCTGATGTGAAGATAGATTACTCCTTGAAGTCATCTGGAATAAATAACAAAATAGCCACAATGCCCCCTGCCAATTTGTGATCAATAAAAGCAGAGGAAGACAGAAAGGTATGACCACAGCTAAGCTAAATTAAAAAATTTTCACCATAAGATATTTTGCCTGATGGAAGCTGGAGGCAGATAAAGCAAGAATCCTTTTCTGCACCAAAAATGGAAAGAAACCAATGGTGTAGTGTCCTGAATCAAGCTGCATGAGGGCTGTGGTAGGTGTCATCAAACCCAACAGCTGCTGGATGGTGTGATTAGAGGACTTTTGGCTTTGAATGACTTGCTCCGAAGTGGCTGTAATCTTAGGTACTGTCTTCTGCAGGTACAAAGGCTTGAGCCTGCTTTGCATCCAAAACAGCACTGATGAACTGGATAGACTGCATGGAAATGAGATGAGTCTTTTCTAGGCTACCACAAAGACCAAGTTCTAGCAGCAGAGATCCAGACACAAGTTCTGATGAGAGTATGCCATATCAATATAAGTCTATGTAAGGAAACACCATGACACCGTGGATACAGAGAAAGGCTACAATGACTGCCACACACTTGGTAATTAATCTTGGCATGGTGAAAAGTGAACTTGAATCAATTCTTATTGTTTCCGATGGCAAAGCAAAGAAAATCTTGGTCATCTGGTTGAATTCTTATATAAACGCAAACATCCTTGAGATCTATGGCTAAAAATTAATCACTCCTCTGGAGAGGCAGAAGAATAGACAATAATGTGACCACATCAAACCTCACTGCCTTGATGCATCAACTGACATACGGCAAGTCCAAAACAAGCCTCAGGCCCTCATCTTCTTTTGAGAATAATAGAATAGTAGAAGGAAAAGGCCTTGAACTTGTAAGCAGGGGGAACTTGCTCTACAGTGTCCTTCTTTAAGAATATTGAAACTAGTTATATGAGGACAGGCAATGAGCTGCATCATGGAAAATTCCAAATGGAGGGAATATGTACAATTCAATGGTGTATTCTCTTTGCACAATGAAGAGGGCCCAGATTCAGTGCTGATGTTGCATCAGATGTAAAACAGTCTTTAGTGCATTGATGATGGTAAAACAAAGAACAGAAAGGCAACAAGAGATTCAGGCTGCAAAACAATCACCAGAACTAAAGTACAGGCAGATACTGAAGAAATGAACTTCAAGGATGTCTGGTGCCCATACAGAATAGAAGGGAGACATAGCTTAGATGACTTCCCTGGAGCAACATCAAATTTTGAGTGATGGCAATTCTTAAGAGTGCTTACACTCCTCCTTTGACTGAGAATAACTGGACAAACCAGGAGCATGTGTTGCTTGTGGATTCACTGTTGAGGGAAACTGTGCCAAAACAGTGAGATGCCAACAGAAGAACTATTACTACTACTTCATGGAGGTGGGCTATAAATAAATTATATTATTATTACTGACTGGTCTAGTAACCCAACAACGCCAATGACACTGATACCAAAGTCAAAGGGTTTAAGGAAGAAAAGAGATGTTGTCAATGAGATGACCAAATTATGGAGAAGGATTTGGAAGCTGTATCCAGTGGCTTGTTCTGTGTCACTGTGTTGATTAATTTAAGGATGTTTTTTGTGGCTTTTTCTGGCTATGTGGGCATGTTTTAGAAGAGATTGTTTATGATGTTTCACCAGCATTTGTTGCTAGCATCTTCAGCAAATGCTGGCATGGAAGTGAGTGGGGTATAAATATACTGTGTGACCCTGGGTTGGGAGGAGTGGTTTCCATGTTAATCTGTGTATTGTTCTGTTGCTGAATGGCAAGGCCTCGGGGTGGGAGGATATGCAAACAGGATTTGTGTCTGTTTAATCAGAGATCCATTGTCTAATGGGAAAACCCCTAGCCCTGGGTGGTTTTCAATTGCATTTGCTGGATCTTGATTTTAGTGTTTTTCAGGACTGTCAGCCAAACTTTGCTAACTTTAATGGTTTCTTCTTTCCTGTTGAAGTTGTACAGGTGCTTGTGGATTTCAATGGCTTCATTGCACCTACTGACCTGATAGTTGTTGGTATGGTCCAGAATTTCAGTGTTTTCAAACAGCATTTTTATGCCCAGGATGGTTTATAACATGTTCTGCTACTGCTGATTTGTCTGGCTGACCCAGTCTGCACTTCCATGCCAGCATTCTCTGAAGATACCAGCCACAGATGCTGGAGAAACGTCAGAAACAAACCCTTCTAGAACATGGATACATAGCCTGAAAAACCCACAAAAAACTATGGATGCTGGTCATGAAAGGCTTTGACTTCACAGTTTAAGGATGGAATCCCAAGAATGCAATCCTATTCTTCAAACCCTGCTTCCTAAACCCTTTATAGCTAAGACAGACTTGAACCTTGTGGTGAGAAACAAAAAACACTTTGAAGGGTTGCCTGAATTTTACCTCCACAAGAGGCACACTTCTTAAATAAGGCCTCAGAGGCCAAAGACAGAGTGCATAGAAGCAGATGGGAAAGAAGGTACTCAAGCATGAAGAAAAGACAAATATGGAGAATGTCCCAAATACTGCTGCTTGTGTAGCAGGCAAAAAGGAATTGAGGTGCCTAACAGAATGCACCAAAGCAGGCATGTAAGAGAGTAGGGGAACAAAAAGCACCAAAAAGCTATTCAGTATTACATTGTCTTGAAAAGGGATATTGCACAAGTGCAAAATCCATTTGTGTCATTCCAAGAGACCACGAAGGAGGAAGGTTTTTGGGAGGTGGCACTAACAGACATAACTACAATGATGGATCTCCATCATCATAGTTATGTCTGGAAAAACTGCAGGAATATCAGTCATCCCAAGCACAGTGTGGCAATACAGTCCAACCCCCATTTCCATGGGGGATATATTCCCAGACCTACTGCAGATAGCAGTAACTGTTGATAATGGCCAACGTTATATTTCCATCAGACATTGACTATAGAGTCACCCTGGAGGACCTTCAGATGCAGAGAGAGACCTAATAACAGGACAGCTCATATTGAAACATGCAATTCTTAAAATACTAAGTTATATTAGTTATAGACGGTCCATAACAAGGACTTCTAATCCACATCATAAGTCTACAGAGGTAGATCATCTTCCATGCTGTCCTCTTAGCAGGTAGTACATACACCTAATTTCTAAATTAAAATGCCAGTATACCTTGCTATGTAGTTCTAGGACAGCAGCGGCACAGAATTTGGAAACTGTTCTTTTAAGAGACTGTTAATTTGACTGATTACTTTAAAGGGGAGCTTGGGCGAGCAAAGAAATGTTACTTACAATAAGTGAAATATTTATTTTATCCACCATGTAAGCTAATAGAATCTATGACTCCCTCTTCCAAAAGCTTTAAGGAATGGAAAAGGTAACAGAGAGACTCCAATCACACAGCTCTTGTGAACACTCTCCTAAAAGTCCTACTGTGATTTAGTCTGCTGCAAAACTACTATATGTGCATATGATTAAGATCAATGGTATCATATTGGGGGGGGGAGGGGGGTCCAGTCCACACCAGTGACAAGAGGGGTGACACCCAATTGGGATCTCCTGCTGCTGCGGGGGGAGAAGAGTCAAACGGTCCCCTTCTGCCATCACTGCTGCAGCACTGGTCTCCTCATGAAGAGGCCAGGGCCACAGCAGCACAGGTGAAGGGCTCTATGTGACACCAGGGGTAGGGACACCACTGATTAGGACACGCTACATGTGTATGAAATAATGCACTATACCACACATACCTCTGATGTTGCCCTTTAGTGGCCACAAAGCATTAAGCCAATTTATTACTATTTAGCAAGTCTCCAAATACTACTAAACAGTTTTCAAATCCAAGGTGCTTGGAGGGATTATCATATTCTGGCACCTTCTTCCAACTATTAAGATTAGTAAACATGATATTAACAACTTCCCAGGCGAGAGAAAGATGAGGGGAGAAAAGATCAGTGGTAGCCAAACATCTGTACAAACAAAAGAGTACTGTTAAGGTGGAGAAGTAGGCTACTAATACTTGGCCTGGTTCTTTTTCTTCATTCAAGAACCCACCATGACTTCTGTCCCAAATTCTTCACTGCTTTTATTTTATTTTATTTTACAGATTATGGCTTTCTTTCAGCTATTTTCTGTACCAGCTTGCAAAGATACAAACATCATGACATCTCCAAAGCATTGACACCTTTTTACACACTGGTACTTGGCTGCAGACAAGAAGGAATTTATGGTTGAGAAAGATTTGCTACTTAACTAAACCAATGAAAAACTCATTTTAGTATCCAGAAGTATCCAGCCTAAGACCAGGTCTCAAACGTTGAATTATGAACACTGGGACCAACATACAAGTAGTACCAGTACCACAGAATACAAGAGCAAGTGTATGTCAAACCTTTTTGCCACAGTAACAAATGCTACAATATCCCAATTTGTGTAATAATGCTCTTACCTATGCTTGGAGAACTGCCATAGTTTATTGGCAACTCCGGAGGTCTTCCACAGTGCAATGCAGCAAGAGCAGATCCCTTCCACACCACATGCTTGCAGCCTGTTATTTAAAGAAAAAAAAATTAAGCACAGAAATATATGCCAACATAACTACACAAGTCAATTTGCATAATAGGCATACTTTTGCTTGTGCGAAGCAAAGACTGTCTTCCAGCTCCTAACAATGTTTGGACTCCTGGAACGCTCTGAGGAATTTCTTGCTCTAGAAGTGGTCCTAATCGATGGCATATCTGAAGTAGGTGATCAGGTGCCAAATGCCTATAATATTTTACCTATTAAGAAAAGAAAAGGTACATGTTCAATATTTTCTCATTAATGTGAAGAAAAATCAACTGGAGAAACAACCTTTTTGCAAAGTTAGCAGTTGTTTACACTTAAGAATACTTTCCTATCGTTTCTAGTGTAGAAAGCTGCAGAGAAAACAGTTCATAATGACAACTCCACTCTTCACTCCAAAGAACCACAACATGATGTTCAAACCATACATGAATTCACCACAGATTTCTAATTCTAATTGTTGAAGAAGAATCAAATACACAGTGAAAGTGTTCAAATGTAATGCCAAAGACATGGCAGGGTTTACTGAAATTTGGCTTTTTGTGATATACAGTTGTCCCCCGGGTTACGAAGGTAATCCGTTCCGGGATTACCTTCGTAACCCGAAAGCTTTCGTTTCCCGGGGGACCGCTATTGTAAACGGACCGCGCGGCCGATTTAAAGGGGCCGTGCGATTTCTTTTCCGTATCCCGGGGGATCTTTCGGATCCCGGGGGATACTGTAGCGGTCCCGCCGGTTTCAGATCCCGGGGTTTTCGTAACCCGGGGGATTCGTAAGCTGGGGGACCACTGTATAAATCTGCCTCTGTTAACAAACTCATAAACCATAATCTACACTTACTGTTGTGTTATGAACTCTCACAACCATGGGATATTGCTCACATTGAAACATGAACTGACAAATGGAAAGAGAGGGGAAAAACCAACCAGAAATGGAACAGACAACCTATGGTTCATTTGGTCAACATGCAATTTATGGCTTAAGCAACTAATTATGGTTAACATAAATCATGACTTATTGTAACACATGGTCACTCCCAGTAATATAGAATCATAGCATCATAGAGGTCGGAACAGACCACAAGGGCTATCCAGTCCAACCCCTTGCCATGCAGGAACTCCCAATCAAAGGATCCTTGACAGATGGCTAACCAGCCTCTGTTTAAAGACCTCCAAGGAAGGAGACTCCACCACACTCCGAGGGAATGTGTTCCACTGTCGAACAGCCCTTTCTGTCAGGAAATTCCTCCTAATGTTGAGGCGGAATCTCTTTTCCTGCAATATTTGATTCCAAACTATTAGAATTTAGTATTAGTTAATACTGAGAGGTCTTACTGCTTAGTGTTCTAAAATGTTCAGATAGCTGCATGTACATCCTTTCAATAAGCCTTTTAACAACCCTGCAAGATACGTCTATATTATCATCTTTGCATCATATATAAGGGTCTGAAGCTAAGGCAGCAACCGAGTTCACATCAGAAAAATAAAAATAAACAAATAAGAAGATTCTTGGATTTTGCAGACCAATTTCCAAATAACAACACTACATTAACTTTCTGCTTAATTGATCCCGAGAATGTTTTGTTTTGTTGGAAAATTCAGCGTTCATCCTAATGCCTTCTGACAATATTTATAAAAAATACAATGTTACGCAAGCATAAGTTGCAAACTGTAGAAACTGATCACAAGAACAAGAAATGTTCACATTCCGTTATAATTACGGAGATTAAAATCTATGGTTAGAATGACAGATTCTGTCATTTATCAAGTTATTTCCTAAACTGTAAATCATGTGAGTACAGGGAAATGTGTGAGTGCAGAAAAAGTTAAATATGATTAACTTGTCTCACTTATTTCAATGGGTTTAACTTGATACATGACTAAATATACCATATATACTTGGCTGAAAGTCGAGAAATTGGTCAAAAATTGGCCCTAAAATCCTGAGCTGACTTATATGCAAGTCAATATGGTAATACTGTTTAGAAAGGTCCTGAAAGAAGCACTGCCCCTTATGCCCCACAATCTGATGTTAAAGCCTTCTCCTCCAGCACCAGTGAAGTGGTGTAAGGTGGTTGGGAGAGATCTAGAGATAGAGAAGGAGTAGTAGAGCCTCCTTATCCACAGGCTTGTCATCTGTAGATTTACGCATCTACAGACAACAAGCCTCATTGTCCCCAACAGGGACAACATGTGCACATTGTACTGTCAGTAGGTAGAACAGGACTTGAGATTCCACTTTTTTAAGTATCCACAGTGGGAGGGAATGTCCGGAATGGATCCCCCACAGATATCCAGGCCTGATTATACAAGTTTTCTTTTAAATTACTGCACAAAGTAAATTTTATATCATTTGACCCCCCACGTTTTTCCCTCATACATCAATATGTATGCCCAAAATTATGGGCCCACTTTACCATGTACTTTTTATAGGCCCATCTTCTATCTCTAGTATCAGAAGTCATTTTGCAATTACATGGTCATCATCTTTACACAACTCTAAATAAAACTCTCTTAACATCCGTGCTGCATTTCTCTCACCTTCATTAAATCTGTCACACTACTCTATTTTCAATCATACCTTTTCTTTATTGTATGTGTTGTGTGCCTTCAAGTCATTCCTAAGGCGAACCTATCATGAAGTTTTCTTGGCAAGATTTGTTCAGAAGTGGTTTGCCATTGCCTTGCCCTGAGCATGTGACTTGCCCAAGATTAGCCAGTGGATTTTATGGCCAACTGGGGAATTGAACCTTGGTCTCCAGAGTCATAGTCCAACACTTAAACCACTACACCACATGATCAGTAATGTATAATTAATATATGGTGTCTGAATTTTCTTGTTTCTCTTTTCCCTCCTCATTCCTTTTCTTTCTGTTTGGTTAAGCTTCTGGGCAAGATTTTTTAACTGATGTTGCACAAATCACTCTGAATGCCTTTTCAGTTGAAAAACAAGGAAAAAAATCAAGTTAAGTGAAGACGCTCACACCTGCCCAGTGCAGAAAAAAGCATTCCAGTTACACATAATTTATTTACTTATAACTTAGCTTCCACACAGTCTTTATTTCCTCTCAGTCTTTTAGCTATGATCCTTTTCTTTGTTGGTTGAAGACTAAAACAGAGCAATGTTTACTGCTTACATGGAGTAGAATTACAAACCATACTTAATATCTGCATGCCTCAGATGCATGAGCAAATTTATAAGTAACTGAACTTACTCTAACCTGAAAGTTTTTAGTCCTAGAGTAGTTCCTCTTGGATATTCCAATACAAGATATAAAATAAGCACATAGTGGGAAGTTGTGAGTATCAGGCCACAGATAGAGAAACAGGGAGCCTCAGAGATAAGCCCTCATAAACCAAGTACACAGTGGAAATCTCAAATAAAGCCAAGAATACTTATATTTCCATAATACAAAGTTACAAAGAGACTCGGGAATAAATTAAATAACTTAGTAAATTAGTTCTCCTTTAATTTTAAAAAAAATGACTACAAAAACCTCAATACAGACAACTTTCATAAGATACTAAGGTGTTTCTTGGCTATAACACAGTTTGTGTCATAGTGAAGATGGCAAGCACAGGGCAACCTTAAAACCCAAATTGGTCTTGCATGGCTCTTTACCAGTATTCAGCAAACTAATGGGGCATGTTTAAAGCTACTTTAAATCAAGGCAGACTATTAGTCCATCTACCTCATTATTGTCTACACCATGGTTCCCACAGCCCTGGTGGCCACCTGTGGAGACCACCCACAGTGTTTGATGTTACAATACTTGTAAAAATAGTTGGTTTTTCTATACTGTATTGTAGAATAAAAATGGATGGTAAATACAGTTGGGGCACCTAGAAAAACTGAGTGATGTGTTGAATACCGAATGGAGTTAATTTAGAGATGAATGATGGCTAATTGAAAGAATGAGAATAGGAGGTGCTGTTGTAATGATGTGGGGAGAAAGAAAAGCGAGTCACATAGGATTCAGGTTCTAAAGAAAACAGAAGTGCTGTTCAGGCACTAAAAATTAGTACGAAAGGGTGGAGTTATTTGGTAATACAGTGGGCCCTCGGTATCCACAGGGGATCTGTTCTGGACCCATCCACCCCACGGACACCAAAATCCATGGATGCTCAAATATCCGCGGATGCTCAAATCCTCAGATAAGGAAGGCCCACTGTATGCATGCAGCTGCACCACCATTGGGGACAAAAGTCCCTTGCCTCCCTCCCTCCCTTCCACCTCTGAAGCTTCTCCTCGGCTTGGCTTTTGTAGTAGAGTATGCCGCCCAGACAGTTGAGGCCAGAGTCAGGGCCAAGGCTTAAGTCGCTGTCCCCAGGCCCAGCACCCAGGACGGAGCCTCTGGGCTCTGAGACCCAAGCCTCGGCCCTGGCTCCCTAGGAACCTGTTGGCCAGAGGGAGTCAGTGCCAGGGCTGGGTCTTGTAGTCCAGAGGCTCCATCGTGGGTGCTGGGCCTGGGGACAGGGGCTCCTAGATTCAAGCCTCAGCCCTGGCCAACTGGGTGGCAAACTCCACTCCCAAAGCCAAGCTGGGGCAGAAGCTTCAGAGGTGGAAGGGAGGGAGGGAGGCAAGGGACTTTTGTCCCCAATGGTGGTGCAGCTGCATGCATACAGTGGGCCTTCCTTATCTGAGGATTTGAGCATCCGCGGATGGCAAGTCCATAGATAAGGAAGGCGCACTGTACGTTTTTTAAAAATCAAATTCAATTACAATTACACACACAAAAACATTTTTAACAATTAAGTAAATGTTGAATTATTGTCTAAATGTGCCTTACATTACTATACCAAAAGTCTTATTAGAATGAAGGTGAAATGCCCCATCTATTTTGCTCTTCCCACACACCCCTTCCTCAACCCTGTTTTGAGCTTTGTAGGGAAGAAAATAGTTGCATGCATTTTTGAAAATCCTGTTTCTTACCTACAACACTAAAATCCCAACTTGCTTTTCCTTTCCCCTTTCTTTGTAGTTTCACCTCCTTACCTTTCCCCTTTATCTTACAAATTTTATGTGAATCTCAGCACAATTCCATTTCCTAACAGATAAGGAGCCTGTTTCTATGGTCCCCAAACATTTCCTGGCTACCGGCCCCGGTAATCTTTAGCAATGACCCTAGCGCTCCCCCATGCACATTTCTTGATATTAGGTTTACTGTTCTAGTGCAAATTCAAAACAACCAATCTCAGTCACTTTACTCCTCCCTTTGCACCTACCTACCCTAGGAGCAGCAACTGAGCAGCTGGCTGAACAACAACTGGAAGCCTTTCACCCATGCCACCCCTCCAGCAAAGGCAAGTGGGAACAAGAGGCCTCTTGGTCATGGGCAAGGAAAGGGAGCTGCTTCAAGGTGAAGGACTCTACGAACTGACATCAGATGCTCCCTTTCCTTCACCAGAGACATGTGTTCCCCCCACATAAACAAACATGCTTCTTCTGCTACCTCTTCCCTCAAGCCTATCCAATCAAAGAAAACAGGAGTAGCAGAACAGCTCCAACCTGCCAGCCAAGTCCCAGAAAAGGTCACAAAGTTTAAGCAAATTTGAAAATTCTTTTTGTCACCATCTCCCACCCACTGCCATGCACTCTAAATCCTTGCTCTAGTCAATTTGTCACATAACGGTGCCATTCCAAGCCACAGAAAAGATGCCCTGCACCCAGGCCTCTCCAGAGTTTTTCTGCTGCCACCACCACCACCACCACCAGTGAAAGATGCAGCTAAGGGCATCATGTGGCCAGGAGAACAACTCCAATTGACCATTTGAATACAAAGATGACCATCTCCTTCTAAGCTGTTTTGATAAGTTTGTTGGTCTAAAATGGAAGGAATACTAGGTAAGGCTAGGGAGTCATATTAACCCTCCAGGAGATCAACATCTCAAACGTTCTTTTTGGCCCAAATACCTCTAGGGAGTATGGGGCAGTACCACCAATTGTGATTTTCAAAAAACTCAGTTACATGGGGAAGGCAGATGTTTTTCCAGAGAGCAGGAAGACACTAACAGGAAAAATGGCTTCAATGATACATTGGCAGTTTTGGATTTTTGAATATTTCAGATTTTGCAAATCAAAATAAGGGATACTCAACTTGTATTACTACTCCTTTCTTTTTTGGTCTATTTATTTGGAATAGCTTATAACCTCCAATTGCTATGCTCCAATCATGAGGCTATTCCAACCGGGTTTCAATAAGACCTATTAAATCATATTTTTCTTCCTATGTTAAAACTATGTTAAGGCATCTTGTTCATCCTGGTTACTTCCCCTGATCAGTACATTAGTATAAGACAAGACCCTGGGTCACTCTCCCCAGCTGATTCCTTGTCCATTTTTTCTGCCCACTGTTAAGTTCTTGCACTACTGACTCAATTCCCCCTGTATCGTTGAAGCCATTTTTCCTGTTAGTGTCTTCTTGCTCTCTGGAATAACATCTGCCTTCCCCATGTAACTGAGTTTAAAGCCCTCCTGATCAGATTTGCTAGACTCCTAGCAAATACATTCTCTCAAACTGCTGTGAGGTCCAACCTATCTCCTGTCATAAGTCCTTCTTCATGAAAACAGAGACCACAGCACAAGAAGCCAAGTCTTTCTTGATGGTATCATCTGTGGAGCCAGTTGCTCACTTCTTGTATTTTTAACCCTCTTGTATGGAAGGGCCCACTGTATCTTAATGATAATGTAATGATTAGTAGGTGCCAGCATTGCTTTGTCAAAAACAAATCCTGCCAGACTATCCATATAGACATGTATGTATGTATGTATGTACACATGTATGTATATTGGATCACTAGTCTAGTAGAGGGTGAGAATGCTGTGGATGTCATTTATCTGGATTTCAGCAAAGTATCTGATAATGGCCCCCAAATTTAGATGAGCAAACTTACCAAATATTAAACAGATGGAAACACCATCAGATTGATCCATAACTGTTTTCCTTGACTAAATCTATCCATCTACTTCCTCTCTTCCTACTGCATTCTACCTTTCCAAGTATTATAATCTTTTCTAGTGAATTATGCCTCTTATTATGTGACCAAAGTACAACAGCCTCAGTTTAGTCTTCTTGGGATTGTTCAAGCTTGATTTGTTCTATTACCTGCTTGCCTTTTTAGCCATCCACTTTAGTTCTAACTAAAATCTGACCAACCAACATGGGTAACAAAACAATAGTCCACAGATAGAAAACCATCAATATACATCCCTATTCTCAGAAAATGAGGCACAAAAGACTACAGTAACTACAAGACCATTGTATTAATTTACCATGTAAGCAAGGTCATGCTCAAAATTCTGCAGCAAACACTTGTCCCACATATGGAATGAGAAATTCCCGAAGTGCAAGTTGGGTTCAGGTGAGGGATTACATTGAAAACATCCATTGAATAATCGAGCGCACCAAGAATTCCAACTAGCATGCATTTTATAGACTATAGCAAAGCTTCTGGCTCCATAGATCACAAAAGCTATGGATTGCTTTTAAAGAATTGAGTGTGCCACTACTATTTGACTGTCCTAATGCATAACCTACGCAGGAAATGCTGCATTCTATCAACTTGTATGCATACAATATCATGCCCAGAACATGCTTAGACTTGGTGGAGTGAAGAATGGATGAAGGAATGTCAACAATCTAAGATATGCAGATGACACCATACTGCTAGCAGAAAATAATAAAGACTTGGAACAATTAATAACGAAAATAAAAGAAGAAAGTGTTAGGGCAGGATTATTGTTGATTATTAAGAAAGCAAAAATAATGACCACAGAGGTTCACATAAATTCAAGATAGACAATGATGAAATTGAAACAGTTAAAGATCCCCCATACTTTGGATCAATCCTTGATCAGAATGAAGATTGTCATTAGGAAATCTGAAGACGACTAGGAATGGGAAAGTCATCTATGAAAGAATTAGATAAGGTCCTAAAGTGCAACTGAACACTAAAGTTAGAACTGCCCAAAACAATATTATTTCCCATCACTATGTATGTGCACAAGAGCTGAGTGGTAAACAAAAACTGATAGGGAAAAAAATCAACTAAATTGAGATGTGGTTCTGGAAAAGAGTGCTGAGGATACCATGAATGAAAGGGAGGAAATCCTTATCAAATATGCAGATGATACAAAACTGGGAGGGGTAGCTAACACATTAGAAGATAGAACAAAATTCAAATAGACCTTGATAGAGAAGCTGGACTAAAATTAATAAAATAAAAACCAAGAGACAAATGCAAAATTCTACATTTAGGCCACAAAAACCAACTGTGTACATATAAGAGGTTAGATACAATGCGCCCACGTTATATGCCGCTGTGCATTATGTTGCTTCCAGCATACTCATAGGCTGGAAACCACGCTGGGAAAAACCTCACACACCCCAGAAGTAATGGGGTGCGTGCCCATACCACGCGCCTGAGCCCCATTACTTCTAACGGGACTTGAGCATGTGTTTTTTTCCCTTACATGGGTGTGTGTGTGGGGAATGGATGCACAGCTTAAGAGAAGGCTACACTGTACTTTGTTCAGCAATACTACATGTTAAAAGGACCTTGTGATTACTGTTGACTGTAAATTGAATATCAGTCAGCAGTGTGATGCTGCAGCAAAGAAGGCAAATGCTATCTTAACCTGAAATAATAGAACCACAGTTTCCAAGTCAAGAGAAGTACAAATACCTTTATATTCTGTGCTAGTCAGGCCTCATCTGAAGTACTGCATTCAGTTCTGGGTGCCTCATTTAAAAAAATATTACAATAGATATAGAATGGTTTCCCATACACACACACACAGATCTGATAAGACCATCCCATTTTAAGGGCATATACAAGTTGGAGTGAGTTCAGAGAAGGGCAACAAGGATGATATGAAGAAGACAACATATGAGAGGCATGTTAGTGTGATGAAGTGAAGAATGAAAGGTGGTATGATCACACTCTTTAAATACCTTGAGGGTTGCCACAAAGAGGAGGGTGTACCCCTCTTCTCTGCTGCCTCAGGGGATATGAATAGAGTCTAATGGTTTTAAGTTATAAGATGGTAGATTTTGACTGAACATTAGAAGGAACTTCTTGACAGCGAGAGGAATTGTCAGTGGAATCATTTGCCTAAAGAGGTGGAGGGGGTCTCCTCTGGATGTCTGGATGTCTTCAAAAAGAGATTGGACAGCTACTGGCTGGTGATTCTCTAGCAGCTGGAGATCCTACACTGAACAAGGGATCTGATGGCCCATAGGAACCCTTCCAACTGAATGATTCTAAGATTCTATGACTTAGCAGCTCAGATGTCCAGTCTTTTCTCTTCAAGTCCCTCAAAAAATCCAAGTCTCCAGAAATCTGTTTTTTGCTCTCCGCACAACCATGTGTTCAGGAAGAGTACACAACCAAAAAACAAAACACCCCAACTCTTCGCATACTGCAAGCAGGCAGTCAATGCTGTTCCCTTCCCCACAAAACACAAGCTCACCTCCTCAAAGATCTCCCCCACAAATAACACGTACAAACCTTCCTTCTTCCCCTGAAAAGCAGGGGTCAAAGGGGCGATGCCACTGGGGGCAGACCCGGCCCCACTGAAGCGCAGCCATTATTCTACCAGCTCTTCTCCTTGCTCCAGCTGATTTAAGTGGAAGATGCTGGCAGAAACTGCTGATTCAGCTTCACGTGCTGAGTCTGCAAGGAAGTAGTCATCTCCAGTAGCTAGGGCAACCTGGCAGAAGTAAATGAATAGTGCTACCTGCCTCTCCATTACAGGTGCTCTCCATGCACCAAACAGGGCTGAAATATTTCAGAAAGTGTTTCTTCAGTGCCATTTCTCTGTTCCAGAAATCACTCAGGACATCAATAGGATCACTAGCCAAGGCAGCAGGAAACTCCCACAAGAGGCATCAGGAATCTATCCAGATGCATAAGCCTCCTAGGGCAGACCATAGTGACAGGCACCCACACCCCTGCAGAGGTATGAAATACAAATGTGTCTAAACCCCACTAGGCTGTGATCTGCCCACAAAAGAGCTATGAAAAATTCCTCCACAGCCAGATCACCATCATTCTACCCAGCACAAAAAAATAGGTCCAAAGTGAATCCTGTAGCATGGGTGGCATCAGACATTACTTGGGACAGATCAATGGTTATCATGGAGGACATGAAGTCCTGAGCCACTCCCAAAAGGGCAGTCTCAGAATGGATGTTGAAGTATAAGAAGCTGGGGGACTCAAACACCAAAAATGGGACCTAAAATTATTTCAAGAATCCCACCGGCTGCTTTAACAGAATCGCATGCACTATCCCTCAAAGAGTACAGACAGACAGACAGACAGACACTTTATTTTGGTCACTGACCAATAAATGCAATCAGTAAAACAATGAATTTATAAAATTGATCTCTAATATCAGACCTTATTGGCTACCATTTGATGATGTGTAAGACTTCCAAGCAGTCAAAGAAAACCCACAAAGTGTCAGTCCCTGTGTGGATATTCTTTTTAACCTGCACCTATGAAACACAACATTAATCTGCCTGGATAAGGGTTAAAATGAGCTATCTTTTCAACAAAAACAAAAAGTAAAAGAAATACACACATGGTCATATAAATAAACTAGGGTTGCTGGTTTAAATTAGGTTTGTTTAAATGACTAAAAAAAGGAAAAAAGAAAAACCACTTCTAGTTTTCAGAACTGATTTTAGATAGATAGATAGCCTGGCTATTATTGCTGTTGTGCACCTTCAAGTAGTTTCAGACTTACGTCGACCCTATCATGGATTTTCTTGGCAAGTTTCTTCACAGGGGGTTTGCCACTGAGAGAGTGTGACTTACCCAAGTCACTCCAATAGGTTTTGATGTCTGAGCAAGGATTCAATCCCTAGCCTAAAGAGTCAGAGTCCAACACTCAAACCACAACACGATGCTGGTTCTCCAGGCTATTTTAATATTGATAATTAATAATATTAATAGTAATATTATCAATATTAAAGTAGCCGTAACATACTAATAATAATAGTATTACTGTTTTCCAACACTCTTACTGGAAGAACAAAGACTAGCTGACCTTATTGTATAGTTATAGCATAAAAAGGAGGAAGGCAGGGAGAAGAGAAAAGAAATGTGGCAGCACCTTTAGCTTCTTCCATGAGGTGTCATGGATATAAACCGACTTCTTCAGATGCAGTACTGAGTGGCAGTAAGCCTCAGGTAGGCTTATAGGAGGAAAAACTGAATACATCAACATTAAAATACTAAACTTCATTGTCTGACAAGTAGCTTGAGCTTGCAGCCTTAAGATGTAAAGAAATAAAAACACTATATTCTTACATCATACATCTTCTTCATGCACACTGGCTGCCTTCCATTACACAAAACAGGAAATATAACGGACAGCATACAACAAACCTATTGGCTGGAAATAATATTTTAAAATATTCAAAAAACAGTCATAAAAACAAGTTTTTCAAAGTGTCAAGAAAGCATGCTGAGAAGAATGTCAAGCAAAATCTTGGAATAACAAGAATCTGCACTAAGGAAGAAACAGCATTTTCTGCACAGAAATATTATTTTCTGCACCATTTTCTGTGTAGAAATGCTGTAATTTTATGTATTTTAATCTGTTGTAACCTGCCCGGATTCCTAGTGATTGGGCAGGCTATAAATTATTATTATTATTATTATTATTATTATTTCTTTAAAATCCACATATGGTTAATTTGTACAAAAGCATCATTTTCTTTACAGGAAACAATATCTGCTCTCATGGCATGATATAAATCCACAGGTCTTTTTTGTTAAATATTCCAATATTGCACTGTTACTTATCTTTTTAGTGAATTCCAAAAAACATACTTAACATTTGCTTTTATTCAAATCACATTACTAAATAAATGCAAAGGAACCCATTTTTGTTTTAATTAGCAAAATTTATTATTATTATTATTATTATTATTATTATTATTAATTATAATTACAGTGGGGCTTCTTTATCCATGGTCTTTCCATCTACAGAGTTCAGCATCTGTGGATGGCAAGCCCCTGGTTGTTCCCAATGGCAATGTGCTACATGGCTGTGCCACCATTAGGGACAATGGGACTTCTCCATATACATGCCGCCATTGGGGACAATGAGACGAGCATCTGTGGATTTTGTATCCCTGAGGTGGAACGAATCCCCCGGAGATGCCAAGATCTCACTGTAATACTGATTAATAGCAAGTATTTATTATTGTTGCTGTTATTATTAACAATTAATGATTCCATGAAGTTAATAGGTTTTAAAAACAGACCTCAGCAGAAAGGTTTAATATTAAGAGATCAGCTTTCAAAAAAGGAAAGGTACTCCAACCAAAACTTGATATGTTCCATCCACAGGGTGACAAGGTCTGTCGATCCAAAATCTGGCTACAATACTCCACAAGTCCCACTGCTTTCAGTAGACTGCACATTACTTTCTATCAGAGTTGGATGGTTTAAACCATGTTGGTTTACACCAAAATGATGTTTAAAAAAAAACACTACTCCTGGGTTTTTTTAATCAGTGGTGATTTTGGGGTTACTCCAGAGTAAGGTATTTTTTTTCTTAACATTACACTTACTTATATAAAAACCTCTTACTCCTTTACTCTCCAGCCCTGGGGAAAAGCCCCGGTTGTTTTGCATGGCTGGTGTGTGTGTGTGTGTAAGTGTCTCTCTTTGCCTCGCAGTCCCTTCCCCAGTGCAATATAATAAAATTTTTTTTGGTATTTGCATGTACAATATAATAACAAGAATAAGGAGTAACAAATATACTCCTACTCCTTTAAAAACCTCTTACGCCTTACTCCTACTCTCCAGCCCTGCTTTTTATAAAATGATTTTTAAAGCATGGCTATTACTACTGTTTCCCAATCCATTTACTGGAACAATTTTTGAATTTAAACATTTTTAAGTAACAGTTTATTTGCAGTAGTTCATTGCTAGATCAGTAAGCAGTGTCAGGTGCTTCTTTTTTAATCACTTTATAGTGTAGTGTAAGAAATGCCATTCAGAAACAAATCCTTCAGTTAAGATAAATTCAACCAAAAAACTTGCTTTAAAAAAGCACTTTTAAAAGAACAATTATTATTCATGCTACTGGCCATAACTGCAGAAGTGCATTTTGCCATTTAATTATCTGATTTAGTATTGTACTGGTGCAGTCCTATACTCCTACACATAAGCTACCAATATATAAATATAATTCCAAAAGTTTTATTGAAAAATATAAATTATAACAAATCCTAACAACTTTGGATTGTAAATGTTAGAAGAATTGAAACATGGTTGATCATCCTTTCTAATACATAAAATAATGCTTTACAGTATTAATATAATAAACAAGACTCGATTGTTTTCATTAAAACACTAATTTAAAAAAAAACAGGTGGGAGGGTTAAATTTTTTTAAAAACTGCCCCCCCCATCCTGAAATTAACTAGAAATATAGCAAATCATTTAGAGTGGTTGTTTCTTCTATGTAAACATGGAAAGAAAAATCATTTGGAAGAGCTGGAATCATGTGCTTTCAAAGGTCAAACAGTTCCAGAAGATATGCCACTGCAGTATGCAAATAATGGTCATATCTAAATATATCCCAGTGCATGTTCTTCAATAGTTCTGTGCATGCAATGGGATTTCCACAGTTGCTGCTTCCTAGGTCTTGCAAAGCTTGGAAGCAGTTTTTCAGGAGGCACAAGAACTGAGCTTTGAGCGCAGTTCTGTCATCCCACCAAACATAGTATTAACCATGCTATACAATGCTTTGTTGAAACAAGCCAGCTTCATAAACCATGCCAATAACGAAGTATACTATCATTTAGCATTATCTGTTAAAACAACTATGGAAAGCAATAAAAACAGCACACACCAAGAAGTACGGTGAAGAAATCAGAAAACAATCATTAGGAAGCTGCTACTAAAAGGCAGTAAGAAAGAAAGCTAGCCCCAAAATATTAATTAACTATACAACTGTAGTAAGTAAAGTATTTTTAATCACCCTTTTGTATATATGCAAATTTGGGACTGGAATTGGGAATCACAACAGCCTATGTTAATATGCTGCCATGTGCATGAACACTCACAGCATGACATATACATGATAACATCTGTTTGTTCTTCCAGTACCCTGTTTGCCAGGCCCTAATGAAGCATCATACACATTATAAGAGTTATGAAAGACTGTAAACCCAAGTGGTGATCCCTGGTTTTCTCGCTTCCAGTGAATTGTAATACGGTCTATAGTATTATATAGTATCATGCATTGTATAGTATGATACAGTGTTGGTGGTCCCACTTATAATTCTAGAATTGTTGCATTCTACAGTCCTTCCAATGTCAGGAGCTGAACTGTTCAGCTTACCTGCCATGATTCTGAATGTTAATTATGCTTCATTAACACTTGTTGGCTAGTTCTGACAACAAATGTCTCTGGTAAACATCTCCAGTTGCTCAATAAAGGTATTCTGAATTTTACTAATGAAGTCTGGGTTTCTGAACTAAGGGTTTCTTGGACTTGACATCCATATTGCAAGAGAAAATATTCCTCAGTTTCAGAGGAAATACTTATGCCTGACAACTTCAAAGATAAAACAGAAAAGGCACTACCTCTACGGTAGGAAGAGATGTTCATTTTAAGTGTAATTGAACCTGGCTTAACAAACAAGGAGGGAAAGTGGACTGATACAGGGAGAAGGCTTTGCAGTTTCCAATTTATGCTCAGCTTCAAAAGTCAAAAACAGCACTTTACACAGGGCCCAGGAGCACATCAACATATAATCATACATCACTTGTAGCTTTTTAAAAACTATATTTTATTTACCCTCCCTAAGCATTTGGGAAAAAGTTTTAAATAATGTTCAGGGAGCATCTGTCACTCTTCTATGATATGACAGCAAGAGAAACTAAGTGTTGCATTGTTTTCTTGCCTTAAATTTTAAAAAAAATAGAAATATAGTCTTCTTACTTCTATTTTACTATTCACAGCATTAAAAAGTAACAACTGTGAGTCATTTATACAAAGCATAACATTGCTACATACTAAAACGTAACAGCTCCCCTACCTACAAACACAGAATGTAAAAAATATGTAGTACCATTCAAATAGATAGTATAGTCATCCCTCCACATTTCCAGCTTTGATTTTTTGCAAATTTGCTTGTTCACGGATTTGAGTATGTTCTCTCTATGAATCTCTAGGTCCTCCAGCACAACTCTGCTGGACGTTGACCACAGAGTTGCGATGGGTGACCTAGAGATTCCTAGAGAAAACATTTCACTAGGCATCTGCAGGTCCTCCAATGCAATTCTATAGACAACTTCTGGTGGATGTTGTCCACAGAGTTGCACCAGAGGACCTAGAGGTTCCTAGATAGGCATTCTCTTAGTAAAAAATAATAATAACAGTTTTTTTATTCACGGTTTTCCCACTTTTACAGGGGTCCTGAGCCCCTAACCCCAGTGAATGTGGAGGACCCATTGTAGTGTTAATCTGTTTAGCATTTTAAAAATCATTGGTATTTTTTTTTAAGCAATCAGTTACATGGCAGATTTCCTTCACGTAAAAACCAAATGCATCAGTTTTTTCTTTACAAAGAAACAATACTGAATCTCACTACCAGAGTTTTTGCAAACTCTCCACAGCATGTTTGATATTTCCAGCCATACCCTCCACTAAACTGAATGGAAAGATTATACTGCAGGGTTTTTTTTCATGTTATGTAACACATGGTTTTGATAATTCTTTCTCTGAAAGCTTTAGGTTCCTCACTAAATCAGTACATCTATCTGTACCTAATTTTTCAGACAGCTGAACAAATCTTTCTTATATGCTAAAGAAGAAAACTGTACAAATCCTTGGAAGTCTTGATTAGTGATCCAAAACCCAACATGCTAAGTGATGCATTGCAGGTATAAAAACTAGTAGTCTCCCAGTTCAGTAATTATTTGCAGGGCCGCCACGGCACAAGCGGAGCTTTGTCCCTTTTGAGGGCCTGAAAGCACATATAGCTCAAGCATAACACACTGCTCCTACAAACAAGTGCATCAGAGTTCGATACCACACGGATTTTAAGCATCCATCTGGACTACTTTTATACAACCGTTCTTTACAGAAATAGAAATTAGGGATTCTAACCATCTTATAAAACTTCTGCTTTTAAATGATATTGTATCTTCTATCAACATGCTAAAATGCAATTACAAAATACCACAACTAAATCCTAGAGCCAAAAAACACTATAATACTCTCTCTCTCTCTCTGCCTTCAAGCTGATGGTGACCTCATGAATTTCATAGCATTTTCTTAAGCAAAGCATACTCATAGGTGGTTTTACCAGTCCCTTACACTGAAATATACCATAAAAGTCAACAATATGCAGCCACATCTGAGCTGCAGCCAAGCCATAAGAAAAGACTGACCACTTTGTCTTCATTACATCATGTTATAGAAAACAATCACACAGAATATCAAGTGGCAAAAGTAAAGAAGCACAAACTAGTGTTGGATGGAAGACAAACCGGTTGGAATTTGATCAGTGTTTTATTTTCTACTTTGAGCCTACAAACATGGGCAGCACTAAACTCTCCATCTGTTGTTAACAGGTACACAACACCACAAACACAACACAAAGCAAACTGCCATTACAAAACAATTATCTAAGAAACTGTAAACAACTCAAGGGGTTTTATAAAGAAAAAACTATTATAAACTCAAGAAAGGCTTCCAGCAGGAAGTAAAAGATCAAGTATTCCACCTACAGGAATTACCAATCTCTAAGGACCTCTAAACTGCTCCCTTTTTGGAGGACAATCAGAGAACAAGCGGCCAAGCTCACTAACGGCTGCAAACAGACTCCCAACCAAAAAGTAATGACGAAAATCTTAATGAGCAAACAGTAAAATGGTATTGGTAAAATGAACAATAACAAGCAACCTAATATGTTTAACACACACTTGAGAAGAGATGCACAGAATGAAGCTTACAAATGCAGGAAGTTTAAAAATGTAGAGAAGTCCAACTATTCACAATGCCACATTTTTCAAAAGAAGGCAGAAGTGATCCAATGACAGCTGGTGAGAGGATGATCCCAAGAAAATGATGTAGCAAATACTGACCACATACCAATTAAAAATTCAGTAATGTTGTTCATTCAGCAGTCAGGAAGTATTATGTCAACAGAGGCAAACACCCTTAAGCAGGTTATAGGCATGTAGTAGAAATCAGTATGGCCTATTCATTTATTAAAATATCTATATTGTGCCCTCTCTCTAAAGATCTCTCTATAAAGAATTTCAGAGGAGGTTTGCTATTGCCGTTATCTGAGGCCAAGACAGTGTGCCCTGCTCAAGGTCACCCAGTGGGCTTCCATGGCCAAGCCAGGATTCAAACTCTGGTTGTAGTCCAACATTCAAACCACTACACCACACTGGCTCTTTAAAAGACTACTGAACAGTTTAATAAGTTCAACGAACAGTTCTCTTTTACTAAGAAAAATCATTGTTGGAATAACACTTGAAATCTGGCAACAAACATGTTCAGTCTTACACATCAGGACAAAAATGCTTCCCTCAGCTTTGATGTATAGTCTGATCTTTCGGAAAGATTCTTTTTTTTTTTAAGGAAAGGATCTATATTTTGAATATATATGACATTTGTGAGTATAATCTGTGCTATATTATATAATGATGACAAATGTCCTATAATGTAATAAAAGAAAAGTTTTGCATTAACGGAAAAAATAAAATAAAAATAAAACTGGTTTAAACAGGTATAGGAACACATAAAAGAGTGCACAAATGAGCAGAACTTAGACATACCACTTGAATAATGCCAACCACTCTGACTAGTCTTGTCCTCTCCAAGGTATAAGAAAGAATTCATCTTTACCCTCACCACAAACAAGTCGAACTCAGAACCTGAAACGTGCACTTTACTCACTAAACTATGGATTGAAACTGAACAGATTCCAAGACTCAGGCATTTGCTAAATGGAGGAAAACATAGGTCACACCACAATTTAAGTCTACAGGAGATTAAAGAGGTAATGCTATGAATATATCTTATGGCCTGTGCAACACATGGGTCAATTTAGCAGTGGACTTGATTCCTATTTCCTTGATTAACTTTGGTTCTCAATAGGTATTTGCCAGTCAGCTGAAAGTAAGAATCACCTTCCTGGGCATACATGTGGAAGCATCTGTAATAAAAGTTGGAACCTTTGAGCCACTGATATAAAATAGTAAGTAGTAAATACAGTACAAGCAAGCTATCAAAAATGCATCCAGGCTAGTAAGATGTCTACCCAATTTATACTGCTAATCCAATTTCATACTTGAATCCGTACTATCCTAATTAAAAGTCTACGAGCAAAACAATATGACTAACTGCTTTATCACACTAGGGGGCAAACAGGATTTAAACAAGAGTTAAATGGGAGTTAAACAGGAAATGTTCTAAGTTAAACATAGGGCATTTCCTGTTTAACTCTTGTTTAAATCCTGTTTGCCCCTTAGTGTGATAAAGCAGTAAGAATGAGATTAGGCCAAGTACCCAATATTTGAGTTCCAACAACACCAAGCCGTCCCTCCCTATTTTGGTCTTACTTTCAAAACTCTGTATCCCCATCAGTCATCTCTTCCATGTATGCTGATGCCTTACTGAAATAATGTGCTTCTCATAGATTCAGAGATCCTACCTCAAGGTTGCTATTGTTAACAATAAGGACTTATAAGAAATCTCCACATGCATGATTATGTATTAATTGTGCTATATATACCAGTGCTTCTTTAGCTATCTAATGGGGAAGACTAGCATTTTTCCCCAACGTGCCAAGGGACAAGCACCATATTTGTGTCCAGTGGCTACAACTATTTGTTTTCTGGAAGCGCTCAAAGGGCCAGCAGCAGAAGGCTCAGGGACTACCACTTTTGAGTGCCACTGTGCTAAGTAACCCTTGTACTGAACGGCAAACACAGAGCAACAGAACCAAGACACAAGGACTGGGAGAGGGCACAAGCAAAGCCGATGTGCTAGGATCCTTAACAAGCAACAAAAGGTGCAATACACATCTATATACACAACATCCTGAACTGAATACTGATATTCTGCATTCAGAATAAAAATGTCTAACCACTTCCACAGGGGAACTTGTAAATGCTTAGAACACCAAGACAATTCCAGCCTTAGGTATCCTTAAGGTTAAAACCACTGAAATTAACAGCATGTAAGTCAGTCGTGATCTTGACCCAATCCACGGACTGTATCCACAAAATGCTACTGTATGAAAACATTAGCTGGACACAAACTAGAATCAGAAGCAAGCATCATCTACCAAGAACAGTATTTTGGCATTCATCCTCCCTTCATATTGTAGCATTATCTCATACAGTTTCAAGCCTCAAGTCAAAAAAGACTGTTCTTTCTCAATCTTAAAATGGTCACTGGCTGTAACTGAGAATTAATTAGTTCCACAGCTATTAGGACAGCCATGGTATCCTCCATGTTTGTAAGAGTAGCTGTTCCAGTGAAATATGACCAGTGGAAAACATGCAGAACCAAAAAGCATTCCGCAAGTATATCACAAACCCTGAATGTAACATCTTTTAAAGTATACTAGTATTGTGACATTTTTTTATTTAATTTCATTTGTATACCACCTTTTTCCCAGAGTGCGACCCAAGAGGGAGAAAGAGTCAATTTTTAAAAGCTTCACAATAATAAATTTAAAACAACTAAAATCACCACATATAACAATATAACTATCATTTAAAAGACATACAAAAGTATTAAAAGTTAAAATAAAATCCCAGTAAGCAGCTCTGCTGAATACACATTAAAAGCCTGCTTGAACAAAAAGCTCTCTGACTGCCAGCAAAAGGAAAGTAGGGAGGGAGCCGGCCTAGTCTCCCACAGAAGGGCATTCAGAGGGTGGGAGCGGACACTGAAAAGGCTCTCTCTCCTGACCTCATCAAGCAAGTCTGTAGCAGGATGGAGAAAAAAAGCCTCCTCCTGTAGAACTCTGGCAGGTTTGTATGGGGAGATAGGACCCTTCAGATAGCATGGGCCAAAGCCATATAGGGTTTTACAGGTCATGATAAGCTCTTTCATTTGGGTCTGGAAATGAACCGGGAGCCAGTGAAGCTGTTTTAACAAGAGAAGTATATGCTCTCTATAACTGGCCCCAGTCAGCATACCAGCCCCAGCATTTTGGACCAGCTGAAGTTTCTGAACAGTTTCCAAAGGCATCCCAATGTAGAGTGCATTACAGTAGTCCAAATGTGATGTAATCAAGACATGTGTTACCAAAATTTGATTGGAGGTCCATGGAATAAATGTAACTGGCACACTGGTTATAGCTGTGCAAATGCACTCCTGGCCACTGCTGAAATCTGACATTCAGGCTCAGAGTTGAGTCCAAGGAAACACCCAAGCTGCAAACCTGAGATTTCAGGGGGGATGTAACCCCATCCAGCACAGACAGAGTTCCTAGTCCTTGATCTGCCTTTTGGCTGACCATAAGCACCTCTGTCTTCCCTGGATTAAATTCCAAATTTGTTAGAAATTTGTTCATCCAGTCCATTACTGACAGCACACACTGGTTCAGTACAAAGATAGGTTCCTTGGAGTTGGATGGGAAGGAGATAGAGTAAGGTGTAATCGGCATGTTAGTAACACTGACACCCAAACTCTAAATGACCTCTCCCAACAGTTCCATGTAGATGTTACATAACATGGGAGACAAAACAGAACCCTGAGGGACTCCACAGGCCAACAGCCAGTGCATCAAGCAGACGCTACCCAGTACCACCTTCTGAGATCACCCTTTCAAGATCAGAACCACTGCATAACATGCCCCAAAGTCCCATCACAGAGAGGTGATCTAGACGTACACCATGGTTGATGGTAACCAAAGCCACTGAGACTTCCAGCAGAACCAACAAGAACACATTCCCCCTGCCCAGTTCCATGTGTAGGTCACCCACCAAGGTGACCAAAGCTGTCTTCCTCGCATAAGCTGGCCTGAAGCCAAATTGAAAGGATCTAGACAATCTACCTCATCCGGAAACCCCTGGAGCTGGGAGGCCACCAAAGGCTCCAGAACCTTAACCAAAGATGGAAAGTTAGAAACTGGCTAATAATGATTACCCAGGGAGGCCTTTTTAAAATAACAGCCTCCCTACAACCTCAAATGGAACGTTTCCAAAGATGGAAAGTACCCTTGCTGCTGCGAGGCATTCACCACTCTCCTTACCCACTCAGACAATCCTCCCCTAGCTGCTTTCAGAAGTCAAGAGGGACAAGGATCACTCAGTATACATCCTGACAGAGCTGGATACTGCTGCCTAAAACTGATCTGCTTGCAAGTCCAAGCAGCAATGGACATCTTAGCTAGACCACAATGAAGACAATGATGAAAACACAATGCTAGGCTTCAATGGATACAACTTTGTGAAAGCAAACAAGATATTTCACAACTTATATTAGTCTATAGAGATAGTATTTAATCTGACTTTCTTAAATAGGAGCACTGATTGATACAAACAACACATACCCAAAATAGAAGATGAATCTTAATGACAGTCATTTAACACTGATGCATGGGGATACATATATAGAAGGTAAACCTTGCAGCAAAAGATACAGCAAGTCTGCGCGACTCACAACTCATCAAACTGAATGTAGCCTTTCCGTATCATGTATAGACTAAAAAGTCTTTAACAAGCTTGTATTTTGCAGTTCTAAGTAGACATCAAAACCCTGAGATTTATTCAGCCCTCAGTAAACTAGTAGAATACATTCTATTTGTTGGGTCTTACATGATGCATAAATACAAAATAAAAACCTACTTCTATATGAACACACACTCATAAATACACCTCTGATCACAAACTGCTTAAATAAGTGCAAGTGGTACTAACGAATACTGGGGGGGGGGGGGGGGAATATATACCACTTTTGGAAAAAAAATGTATCCATAGAAACAACATTCCGAACCATTGCTTCCAAAAATTCAGATTCACCGAATACTGTAGTTTTCTTCTGCTTTCTAGAGAGAAAATAATTCTTCTGTCACAAAACTAACACACACACACCCCAAAGAGGAGCAAGCCCCACCTTGGTAATGTTCACACAAACAAGCAATTTAATAATAACTGTATTTCTCAGTGAAGAATCTAAACCTCCCTTCACTTCCTCTTCCAGTAAAAAGTTTAAGTGCCTTACGAATTTGTAAAGTTTTAAACTATGTTCACAGGACATCAGTGGTTCAACTATTACTGTACTGGTAACCAGCATTGAAAAAGAAGCATCACAGTGTGGGATAGAGGAAGGCAAGAAGTAAAAATGCCATTAATTCAGTTACATCAAAATATAAAAATCTCTAAAAGAATTGCACAGAAACTGTAGCTCTCAAAGATGTCCCTGCCTTCCTTATGACTTTCTGTCTCAAGTAAATGTGAAACATTAATGGACAATATAAACACTCCAGAGCTGCCTTGCCTGGGATGCCACTCATATAGTGTACCAAAAGCATACAGCAGAAATATTTAAATTGGAGGAAAATATTATTTCCTTAGTAGGAATAAAGACAATTCTTTTGAGATCTAGGCTGTATCTGTCCTGTCCAAGGCTACAAGTCACTGAAAGCAGAATACAGTGAAATCTCTCAAAACGGCTCTGTCCTGACACAGCTGAAAACAAGGTTAATTGTTGTAAAATGTGCTAAGGATAGGCAAATTCAAATTACAGCCTATATCTCAAAGGAAGTCTTTTTGTTACTACTTCTGGAGAAGGAAACATTATTTCTTTGCTTTGGCTATTTGTATCCCTAGCTGCTTCATGGCCAACTAGGAGTGTGGCCTCTTCCTGAACCAAACCCTCCCTCTGAGAACATCATTAACGCCGTTATCATCTCAAAGACGCAGCTTTTTAATTCTCCAGTGTCATATTTTCCTCTTAATGTTTTAAAATATCTACACCCAATGAAGAAGCCTGTGAGTTTTGAAAGCTTGCATAATTCATATGGCAACATTTGGCTAGCCTAATAATGGTATCATCTTAGTAGTGTATACATTTTGTTAGATTTTGTTGACTGGCTGACATAGCTACTCCTGGATATATACTTCAATCACTTTGGTTAACTATAAACCTAAATCACTGAGGTTCTTCAGCTATCTGATATGGGGGAGTGGCAGGCTTTTTTCTTCCTCAGTGTGCCAGGGACTGGTACCATATTTGCCCATACTAACTACAACATTTTTTTAAAGTGAAATCTCAAGGTGAACTGGCAGTCAATAATTTGTAAACTAGCACCATTCAACAACAAGCACTTTGATAAATACAAATAGATCAAAATGTTAAAAGTAACGCAGGGAAAATAAGCGAAGCCCTTTGTCTTTCATTAGCCATTTCCAGAATACTGTACAGGTTTTTAACTAATATTATACTAAAGACATTTAGGATCAACAATACCCAAACTGAGCACAAGCAAAGATTAGCGTATCACTATATTAAAAGGCTTCCCTAAGCAAAGTATTTGTTCAGACATATTTCTGCATGATTCACAGCTCTGGTTTTCTGGCAACGTGCCTCTACTATGCACTCCCCTGTTTAGCAAGCAGTTTTGAGGCATGTATGGATTGGATGTGATGCAGAAACAGCACAGTTGTGGCAGCTCCCTGTCTCTCTGTGTGAGTCACTGCTCTAGGCCCACTTTCTTCCACTCAGGAGGTAAGGCCAGATCAGTGACTCAAACACAAGAAGATGGTTTCCAAAAAAAGCCTGAACTGAGGCTTTGGACAGGCTAAATCTCCCTCTGGCTAAACAGGGGATCAAAATAAAAAATATTTTGTCCCTCTGTCCTTCCTATCATCTGTGTCCCTGAAACCCTATTCCAAAATTCTGGTGGGTCCTGGAAGAAAAAAAATGGTTCTGGGAGATGGATGGCTCTTTTTCTCTTCCACAGAAAGGGAGCAAAGTTAACTCTCCCTTTATACCAATAATTCCCAAACTCTGGCCTTCCAGGTCTTTTGGACTTCAGCTTGACCACTGGCCAATATGGCTGGGGTTACTGGGAGCTGCAGTGAATCACTGCTTTATACTAATCTAAAATCCTGTTATCTCCACTTTTTACTCCGCATTCTACAAAACACAGTGTTACCCACAGAGGTGTTGGGTGCTGAAGCACTTATAAAATAAACCCATGCAGGCAATCTCATCACAAATCTCCAAACTATTTTAAAGAGATATATCAAAATACAGAAAACATTCAGGGGCAGCTGTGTTGGCCATTTAACAAACACAAACAAAAAACCACCAGTGATACCTTTATTGGCCAACCGAAACGTATAATATACTTGTTGCAAGCTTTCAAAGCTCCATGGGCTTCTTCATTTCTGCCTACAAAGAAGCCTGTGACCTCACTGGAATGGAGACATAATGGATTGTTGGGATGCAAATGGACTTTAAATTTCCTGGACTTTGAAAAAACTCCTATTGCCCCACAGGTCAGTAGTATCTTCACTAAGGACTGAAACAATATGTAGGCATCTGACTAACACTTCCCATTGTTTTCCCCCTCCTGTTTGGTTTGTAGCATCTTGCCTGATGAAGAAGCCCATGGAGCTTTGAAAGCTTGCAACAAGCATATTGTGCATTTTGGTTGGCCAATGAAGATATCACTGATGATTTTGGTTTGCATTTTAAAGAGAGACCCCAAACTTATAGTCATAGACAGCCACAGACAAACTAGTTTAAATGCATTCCTTCAGGTATAAGCTATTGACTACTTCAAAAGCAGTGGTTCTGAAATTCTGTCCCTTCAGGTTTTTGGCCTGCAACTCCCAGACGCCCCTGCCAAATGGGAAATACAGTCAGGAATTCTGGGTGCTGACGTCCAGAAACGCTTGGAAGACCAAAGTGTGGGCAGCACAGTTCAAAAATACATCAACAGTAAAATACAACCACCAAAATGCAAACCATGTACGGGATGAAGGGAAAAATGTCTGCAGCCAAAGCCATCTATTGTGGCACAATTACTGTGTCATAAAACAGCACACTGGACAAAAAAGTTATCACTGGGGTAAAAGAGACTGGAAATAATCTAGTTTGAGACTGCTTTAACTGCCCTGGCTCAGTGCTAGGGAGTCCTGGGAGCTGTATATTTTAATGTGTGATTTTAATAATTGTCTAATTGATGTTTTGTGCGGTGGGTAGGAATTATTGGGAAATGGGATTTGTATTGAATTATTGGGACATGGGTTTTGTATGGAATTACTGGGACATGGGGTTTGCATGGAATTATGGGGACATGGGATTTGCATGGAATTATGGGGGCATGGGGTTTGCATGAAATTACTTGGACATGGGGCTTGCGTGGAATTATTAGGACATGGGTTTTGCATGAAATTATTGGGACATGGGATTTATATGGAATTATTAGGACATGGTGTTTGTATGGAATTATTGGGACATGGGGTCAGCTGTCTTGGTTGTGACCGAGAAAGGGGCAGGGTATGAATAAAGTTTCATTTTTATTTATTTTATAATCGCAGCTTATTGTGGCAGCAGACCTCTCCGACAGAGAAGCTAAATCTCCGACAGAGAGAAAAGCAGTGAGTGCCATGGCTGAAAGGTATGGGATTCTGGGAGTTGGAGTTTGCCGCGGGGCCCGGAGCGGAGCTCTGGGAGTTGGAGTCTGTTGTGGGCCCAGAGCGGAGCGAAGCTCCGCTCTGGGCCCCACAACAGACTCCAACTCCCAGAGCTCCGCTCCGGGCCCCGCAACAAACTCCAACTCCCAGAATCCCATATGGCAGTCACCAATTTATTCCTCCAGTGTTGATTCAGTCAGAGAGACAGAGAGAGAGAGGGAGATTTTAGGGGGGGGAAGCATGGGGCTTTGGTGCCTAAGCGCTGCTCACAATCGCTCTGTATCCATTGTGTGTTTGTGTGTGTGTAATGTGTAGTGATGAGTAGCTGCGTTGTGTATGTGTATGTGTGTGAAAGAGCGCCCCCATCTCCTTCCAGGCTGGATCCAGCAACAGCAGCAGCAAAGTGGCTCCTCCTCCTTCCCTCTCTCTCAGTCTCTGCACAACATCCATGACGTACCTTTATTTCTAGCTGGCGCTCTTAGCTGGAGCACGACTATTATCATCATCATCATTATTATTATTTAGTGGAAGAAAACAAAAACAAAAAAGGGAGGTTTTTTTTTTCCTCAGTGCTCCTCGCATGACACACATCCCTTTCAGAGTTTTAACAACGGGGCTTGGGGTTTGGGATTGTGGGGTTTTTTTTTTTTTTTTTTTTGTAGTTGTTAAAAAAAAATTGCGGGAAATTCAATTTTTTAAAGGGCTGCTGTGAAAGTTGTTGCTGCTGAGCCTGCTCTTCTCCTTACTAGGCTTTCGTAGCTCCTGGGGTGCTCCTCGCCGGTCCAGTCCGTCCTTTTGGGGAGCAGCTGAGGGAGGAAAAGAGGGGGGATAGTAAGACAGGGGGACCCCGTTATTCAATGGGGAGGATAATAATAATAAATGGGGCCTCCCCCTCCCTCAGGATCCCGCCAAAAACCACTGAGGGAAGGAGGAGGAGGAGGAGGGTAGGCCGTTGCAGTAGTATCCACTCACCTCCTTCTCGGCCACTTCTCGGATCAGGACCTGTGGGGAGGGAAGGAGATATTAAGGGAAAGGCGATAGAGGGGAACCCCCCCCCCTTTCACTGCTTCTCCCTCCTTCCCTCTCTCTCTCAGCCTCCGCCCCGATTACGAGAGAAGGCCCCTGCTGCTGCTGGTTCTGCTGGTTCTTCGACCTCCTCGTCCTGTGTCTTCTTCTTCCTTACCTGAGCCGCTTGCTGGCAGGGTCCGCTCTCCAGGAAGCGGGCGATGAGGAAATAGAGCTCTGAGGAGGGGGAGACACACAGAGAGAGAGAAGAGAAACGCGTCGTGAGGAGAATGACTGAGGGGGAAGGAACCGGGGAGGCCTCGGCGAAGGCCAGGCTCTCGTTCTCTGGTTCACTCACCGGCTCTGAGCTCCGCCGTGTGCCTCCCTCCTCCTCCTCCTCCTCCTCCTCCTCCGTCCCCGTCCATGGCCATGAGCGAAGGGGAGCCCAGGCCGGCGCTGCTGTCAGCCTCCTCCCCCTCCTCCCTCAGCCGCCCAGCTCCACCATCCACGGAGGGAGAGAGAGAGGAGGAAACGGCGACGACGGCGACGACGCCTCACAGCAGCAGCAGCAGCAGCAAAACCCGCCGCCGCCTCAGCCTCTGCTTCAGTCCTTCTCCCTCAGCCGCCACCGCCGCCACTGCCTCAGCAGCAAGGCAGCCACAGAGAGAGAGAGAGCATGGATCCCTCCGCCTAGACAAAGAGTCCCGGCCCTCTTCCTCCTTCTTCCCTCAGGGCGGGGGCAATGGAGGAGGAGGAGGAGGAACACACACACAGACTGCGCCTGGCTCTCCCTCCCCTCAGGCTGAATCCCCCCCTCCCCAGTCACAGGACAGGAGAGAGAAAAGGATGGGGGGGGGCGAGGCCGAAGCACAGAAGAGGAGGAGGTGGGCGGGGAGCTGGAGAAGAAGAAGAAAGCTGAGGCGCTTTCTGCGCGAACAACTAGGGCCTAAAAGGCTGAGAGGGAGGCCGCGGCGGAGGGATACAGAGGCGCGCGACGACGAAGGACAGGGAGGGAGGGGGGAGGGGAGGAGGGGCCTAGTCCTCTCTCTCTCACACTTTCAATGGAGGCGGAAGGAGAAGAAGAAGAAGGAGAGGGACTGAGGGACTGACTGAGGCAGGAGGAGGAGAAGAAGGAAGCCCCCCGGGGAGGAAAGGCGAGGCGAGGCACCCCTCCCTCTAGCCTCTCCTCCTCTCCCTCAAGGGGGCCTCCAAACAAACTGGTCTCCCCCAAAAGCCCAGCAGCAGCAGCCAGGCTCCCTCCCTCCTCCTCCTCCTCCTCCTCCTCCTCGCCTTTAAAGCCTCCCTCCAGAAAGAGACTAGTCCCTTCTCCTCCTCCTCCTCTTCTTCTTCTTCTTCTTCTGCCTTGTGTAAGAAGTCCTTGCAGGTCACTGCTGTATGGTGAGTATCATCAGCAAGGAAGGGAGGGAGGGAGGAAGATTATTAAAGCCGTTTTAAACTTTAAAGCCTCCCATCGACTACTGTGCTTTCTTTCAACCATTTTAATGGCTTCGTCTGTTATTGTTATTCCTCTTGGGGTTCGTGGGTGGGTTGTTTAATGTTGTCAGCCGCCTCGATCTCATGCGAGAGGCGGGGTACAAACAAATCATCATTATTATTATTATTATTATTATTACTATCATAATATTCTTTTCAAACTGTGGCCTCTGTTTTGTGACTGCCCCGGGTGGGAACCCCCTTGTTGTCCCATTATAGCTTGTTTGTTGTACTTAATAATCTTAATTTTTATATCATTATTATTATTGTAAAATCTCCCTCAGGCTGCATCCACACTCATCAGAAATATAGCTGCATTTCTTCAAAGCCACATGACTGACTGCTCCTATTAAAAACAACAAAACCTATGCCCACATTATTATTATTATTACTATTAACCTTTATTTATATAATCTTTATTTATATGTGGCTGTTATTATTATGGTGTTTTATGTCTGAAGACATTTTCCAGGCCGCAGCCCACCAAAGGAAGAAAAAGAAGAAGAAGAGAGACTGCAATTGATGCTTTTTCCAAAAAAGTACCAAGCTGGAGCTGTTACTACTATTAAGAGTAACTACAGGACTGCCATCATTTTCATCTCTATGTGCCACAGAGTTTCTCTGGAAAACGAGAGATTATACATTGCCAGTATATACAGCACTGTGCAAATTTACAGCACTATATAAATAAAATAATAATAATCATATCTGTAAATGCACATGTTATATCTGCTTGGCCTCAGGTTTACAAATGAGTAATGAACCAATTCAACCTATGCAGTTCTGGATGTTGTGATACTATTTTGTGGGTTTTTGTGCAGTCCCCTTGTATCAATTGCTTCTGTATTGTTTTTCTGTACTTCTCCCTGAGCCTGAAATGTTTCTTTTTCATGTCATAGAACTGTATAAAGATTTACATTTCATTGATATTTTTAAATAAAGTTTTCTCTCTTTTAACGACACTGGAGCCTTTTCTTTTAAGACGCAGGACGTGACTAGTGATCCTAGTAAGCAATAAGGCTTGGAAGTTTAACTTACTGTATTATTTCAGCAATATGTGTACAACAATAGATAAGATTTTCTAATGAATTCTGACTCAGTATTTATATGGGGTTCAATTTTATGTAAAAAGGTCTGGAAGAAAGCTTATTGTGAACAGCTTTCTCTCTCTTTTTTTTTTTTTTTTGTTTCATTCATAGTACCATAATTTTGTTTGAATTCATATGCAAAGACACTTAACATTTTTATTATCAAAGATGGTAGCCTGCTAAAAATACCAGCCAAAGATGTCGTTTGCTCTAAGACGGGTGTGTTGGCTTTGTTTTGCATTCAAGTTGCTTTGTCTTCTGCAGAAGATTTAGCATTATTTGGGTATTAAACATTTAGAAATGAGGGTATTGGGGCTTGTATGGCTTATTTAATTGTAACCCTGTTCCGTTACCTTATTTTCAGGGATGCTTTAACAGTATGTTGTCCTCAAATCAAGTGAGATGTTCTTGGTTATCATGCAAGAAGAACATTTCAGAATTATTTGCACTGTCTCAAGAAATATGTTTTGAAATTTCTGTATATCTGTGAAGTTAGACTGTCCTTAATGTAGTTCGACTGTGTCATTGTGATGCGATGGTTCTTTGTGAACCATTTCTGTTGCAATGAAGCATGCTTTACACCAATGTGATACCCCCTTTTCAGATTAAAAAGGCTGTTCAAAATATTAATTTATTGTTGTAGTAGCATTGTGGTCTTCTACAAAATCATATTGTATTCACAAAAAAATAGCGTCTGAGTTATTGTTTTAATTTGGCTTTCTGAAGATTAGTGTTTGACATTTGTATCTTTAATGCAGGGCTATTAAGTTTCAGAAAACTTAAAAGATTTTCCCCCCTGCCCCATGATTCAGGTAACAGCATATTTTTCAGAGAAGAAGAGTTTGCTTTTTACAATTGTTTTCTTCTGGAGAAATTGGAAATATTATTTACTTAAAACAATAACACATGGTATAGTTGGATAAATTCAGCTTTCTCTAACCTTTCTGGCCTATTTAAAATATTCAATATAAACAGGTGTATATACCATTGGCTGTTGAATAAAATTGGGGAAAAAACATAATGAGCATTGCTCCTAAGGAAGATGTTATCCTTCAGAATGAGAAGCACATTGGGTTACATCCAAAAAAATGAGTGGAACAAGTCTTTTTCTTAGCGTTCTTTTATTAACTGTTCTGTAATCACTAATGGAAAGCTTCATGGAATCATATACCTGGAAATGCATTACAATGTGCTATACAAGATTCATGATCCTGGCTGCAAACAATGCAGTGTGTTGTGAAAACATAACCAGGGACCTGTATTGATTTAATACAGTGGGCCCTTGGTATCCACTGGGAATCCGATGGATACCAAAATCCATGGATGCTCAAGTCCTATTAAATGCAATGGCATATTAAAATGGTGTCCCTTATTTAAAATTACAAAATCAAGATTTTCTTTTTCTTTCTTTTTTTTTGGTAATTCTTTTGAACATTTTCAAGCTGTGGATGAAGAATTGGTGGATATGGGGGGGCTGACTGTACGTTCGTTATTGCAGAGCAAACCCTAACTATTGCCATTTGTGAAGTTGTGAGTACAGAACTGCTTGCACACCAGCCATTACGGTTATCTTCCCAATGAAGAAAACCCCCATTTGAGCTTTCAACAGTAAGATGCAAGGCTGGATCTAGAGTCACCTTTCTGGAAATGCAAAGTACTGCACAATCTTCTGCAAATGAAAGGGAGCACAGTGCTTTTCACTATTTCCATCTTCCCTTGGAGGTGCTCAGCACCTCATCCCACACTATTCTGCAGGTCTTGCAACTTTGTAGAACAGATTTTTCAGGAAATGCACACCTTCTCTTTTCCATTTTTGGAAAGTGGAAGTGTCCTTTCTCTGAATTGAACCTGACCTGGATTCATGCTATCAAAACTAAAGAAAAATAGTGAGTTGGCTTGTACAAGTGGTTGTGCAAGGAATATGCACAACAGAAGCATATGTCTGGGTTTTATTTCACTTTTCTTGTATAGGTCACCCACTAATTCAAAAACAGTCTTTCCGTAAACAGAAAGACAACTGTCAAAACTATTAAGAAAATGATAGGGAATACAGTAAGTGTTTCTTTAAAATAAAAAGTGGCAGGATACTACTCAAGACATAAAGGATCTTTAGTTTTAAAAAATTAAATACCTAGCCAAATGTTAACAGTACTAATTCCATACATTACTAGTATATTTACATCAAAGGTTTTTGCCAGCACAGACCCTTTCAGTGAAGATTATTACAAGAAGTACTTAGAATTACTGTATGTGTCTCTTTTCCTCAGAAGCTAGCATTTTTTTCTTATTTATTTTATATTTTTCGGCCTCCAGATTCTATTGTGAGAAGCGCATTTGACGCTAAATGAGAATACAGTGGTCCCCCGGTTTACGAATACCCCGGCCTACGAAAACCCCGGTTAAACGGCCCCGGTTTACGGAAAAAAACCCAGTTTAAGAAAAGAAAGCAGCGGGAAATTCAAATGGTGCGGGGGCTGGTTTAAGGGGCCCCGGTTTACGAACTTTTCGGTTTAAGAAAGGGGTACTGGAACGAATTAATTTCGTAAACCGGGAGACCACTGTACAGGCATCTTTGTGAAGATAGATGATTGAATCTACTTTGGGTACATTCTCTAGAAAAAAGGTTTTTTTCCTGATATACTCAGATTTAATAGTGGGAAGTAGCGTTAAGTGTTGAAACAGAAAAATAAGAGCCTGTAGTAGGGAGGTGTCTTTATTAAGAACTTTATACTGAACCAGATAGCCTTTCCCTGAGACAAAAGTTATTTTTAATTTCATCAGTAGACTGTTCCTTTACATGTGGGGTTTCCCTCCTGCATGGTAAGTCATAGATGTGATTGTGCATCTATAACATATTTGAAGAGCTGGTTACAGAAACATGAATAATCTGGAGACAGTTCTAAAAGCTGGTAGTGATAGGCTAGGATGTAGTATGTTTGGCTGAAACTGAGCAGGCTATACTTTATAGCATGGGAAGACAATAGAATGCATTGTGCTATACCTATGGAAAGCCTATTTTTTCCATGCTACCTTTTCAGTTGGCTTTTGTCCTTCAGCTGTTCCTTATGTATCAGTGCACTTACCTACCTTACTTTAGTTATTGGGAATGAAAGCTTGTTTGTCATTAAGCTAACCTAATCTGCTGTGAAAGTATAACATGGCAAATAGGTATGTTATCTATGGGTATATCTACATTGCCCAATTGTAGCAGTTTGATACCACTTTTAGCTGTCATGATTCCATCCTACAGAATCCTGGGACTTGTTTGTTTAGAAACAAAGAATTCACCCCTGGAGAGCTCTAGTGTCTGGCTAGAGAGAGCTCTGAAATACCCCCTCAAGCTACAAATCCCTGAATGGGGCCATGGCAGTTAAAATGGCATCAAAATATAACTGTGAGGTTTGGATACACCTTAAGAATGGTAAGTTATCTGAAGTTTCATGTATTATACCAAATTTCCCATGGTTGCCTGCTGTGTACCTGTATCTAAGATGAAGGATGAGTACCTCATAGTTCTTTTCTAGAAGAGAAGGGTTTTGATTTTTAGGCAAAACTTAAACTACCAGTGTATCTTTTGGGGCAGGGGGCAGCAATACCTACTCAACTGGGACACCAGAAGGAGTCTTAAAATTTAATGTAGTTCTTAACTGTGAGGTATCATTGTAAACATGCCTCAAAATAATAAAAATTCAAAAATACAACATCCAATAGGTCTGTTGCTCAGAACTGATAACTGCAAATAGTTTTCCATCTAGCTGGGAAAACACCCCTGGAAAGCAGCTTCTACAAAGATTGAGAGGCCTGTAGATCAGAACGGGCAAGTCTGAAGGCTTTTAGCATGTGTGTTTGTCTCTCTTCCCATACATTGGCCAAACAGTGATCTGCTCAGAAAGTGGGCAGTTTAATGATAGCTGTACTATCATAGAATTGCATAGGATATTTCACTGTTCTGTTACAAATATCTGCAATTTCTACTATCAGTAATATGTCTCTGGAAGAAATTATATCGAAGTGTATGCCCAGCACAGGTGTCAAAATTATTTCAATTGGCACAATTGTCCATTTACAGATACAAAAATCTACTTCAAAATGCTCTGGTGGCATAATCCTAAAGCAATGTTCAGCAACAAACCACTCTAAAATGTGGTTTGTGAACCAGGGGATAAGTGTCTGACCCAAGGACCCCTGCTTTCATGTGACCATTCAGTGCTACTTTCTTGACTTATGTCTGTTTTGGGCCTATTGTTTTATTTTTAGAGTTCCCCAATTCAGGTATCACAGAGAACTTTGTTTTAGCACAAGTCAGAAATTAGTCTGCATTACTGGCCTACAAGGGGAGGAAAGGGGCAAGAACAGGAAGAAACATTAATGTTCATTCCTTGGTTCATCTGTCTTCATCAGTCAAACCCAACTGCTGTGTACCTGGCCACCATCCACTCCAAGATTTTTCATCCTTTATAAAGTTTTGATCTCCTACAGTAGCCGACAATTATACGGCAAACAAAAGGGAAGCTTTCCAAAGAAAGAAAACAGCCATTGCACCACGCTGGCTCTCAGCACAATTATATCTATTTATTTGTTTATTTACATGGCATGGAGCTTAAGAAAAACCACTTGGCTTGCCTTTTGAAGGGTGAAAATGTGGATCTTTTGGATCTTAACTTTTAAACTGTTGTTGTTGTTGTAATGGTTTCCTTTATTATTTATTAATGGCATTTTTGCCCATCAGCACATACTGCAGAAGTATATACAAAAAAATAATAATTTCATAAAAACATATTAAAACCATTTGTAACAAGCAAAGGTCAGATGGGATAATATAGCATTGGCCACCAGCCTGAAGCTCAACACATGTCAGAGCCAACCTGACTTCCTTTGGGAAGGAGTTTCTTAGCTGAGCTGCTAATACCAAGAAAGTCATTATCATTTCCCCACCCCCATTTAGTTTCTTGGGGTAGTGGGATAAACTACAGACTCTGTCAAAGTTCCTAAATTCTGGGCAAGTGCATACAGGAAGAGGTGGCCTTTCACAATACAAAATTATAGTTCTGTGGTTCATTTTAATCACTGTGGCTCCAGCCTTTGGAATTTGGTGAGGCCCTACAGCTCTGTGGCTGAGAATTCTAAACATCCATCTCCAAATCTCAAGATTCCTTTGGTTGAATCTATGGGGCTGTGGCGATACCCCTAAGGGGTGGCCTGCAGCCGCCTTCAGCTGTGCCAGATCAGGGCCACGGCAACTGCACACTGCAGCCCTGATCTGGCCTTTCCAGGGTGCAAAAAGCAGCTGCAAAAAAGCAGGTCCTTTTTGTGCCCCGGAAAGGGTGCACTAGCTGTGGCTTTAGGGCACTCCTTTGGTGCTGCATCATCTGGACACAGCGCCAGAGGAGCACCATGATGCTACGCGCCGTGTGGTGTGTGACATCACGACGGTGTGTGTCATGTAGACACCACACCCGAACTCCACCCCCAAGCCAGCCTTTAAGGCTGGTGTGCACAGCCCCTATGACAGTTAAAGTGGAATCATAGTAACATTCTGTAATGTGTCACGGCCTTCAGATATCCTGGCCACAAGCCATTTAGGGCTTCATTGCTCAACCCCAACACTTTTCATTAATCTCAGGACCACATTTCATAATTGAACATTGGGATGTATGTGGCCAAACACCACTAGAGTTTGGTCAAGATGACGGAATGCTATTATTGAGGAAGAAGACACAATTCTGCAGCAGTGGAACACACTCCCTCAGAGAGTGGAGGGGTCTCCTTCCTTGGAGGTCTTTAAGCAGAGGCTAGGTGGCCATCTGTTGGGTATGCTTTGATTGAGAGTTCATGCATGGCAGGCGGTTGGGCTGGATGGCCCTTGTGGTCTCTTCCAACTCTGATTCTATGATTCTAATAATAAAACAAGACCCAATATAGAGAGACCCAAGTTCAGTCAACTAAAATTCCCAGTTAAAGTGTCTCAGCAGTAGTGTTGGAAATAAATTCTACCTCAGTCCCTTAAAAAAAAAGACCTGGCAGTCACATTAAACAGAGTGTTAACTGAACCTGTGTGTTGACTTGGTATAAGACAGTATCATGTATATTGAAAGAAACTTAATAAAAACCTGCCATAAACTATAATTATTGTGTAGGTGAATAGCTAGGAAAGGTATGTGTAGACTTATACAAATCTTCCCTGGCTGATGGGAAAAGATTATTTTCTAAAGTGTCGCATCACTAGGAAGCAGCTTACTTAAAGGCATGAGCAGTGGAGGAGAGCGGGAATCATAGAACACTCCCTGTATCATAGCCGTAGGGTAAACATTATTTTCAATACTGACAAATTTGGTGGCTTCTGAAAGCTTATTTCTCATGTTGTTGCCTCCCCAGTTGCGGTTTAAATATTGTAGCCGCCCCGGTTGCCTGAGTACAGAGAGGCGGGATATAAATAAAATATTCATTCATTCATTCATTCATTCATTTATGAATATGGTAATGTAGCCTAACGATTTCAGGAAAATCTATACAGGTGTTATACTCCACTCTTTTAAAACGTTGGCCATTGCACTGTGTGGTTCACATTGACCCACTCCAAGTGACACACTACACTTCTTTGTTTTAGCCCAAATTTGCCATAATAGCATGTCAAAAAGTATTTTGCCACTTTTCTCCTGGGATACCCTTCCCAAGGATTGCTAGCCATCGTTGTCTATGAGCAAAATACTCACTAGTATTTCTTTTTCTGTTAGTCTCTGTGACTTTTACATATTGATCCCTCTAATTTTGATGTGTTTTAATCTTCTTCTCTACCTTTTCCCCCCATTGGTAGGAAAAATGAACATGGAATCTCAGAAATCAGTTGGGTAGTAAAGAAGGGACTGGTGGTGAGGGGCAAATGTCGATAGGGACTTGTATAATTCTAACAGTATCAACAGTTCTTCCATTGGACCACCATGGACAACTTGTGCAGTCATGACCATGAAGGGAAAGTGACATTTCAGTTACAAGTGAAAGGGAGAGTGAAAAACAACTCTGGTATGGATTTCCTCTCTGTCTCTTTACATTTGATACTGAAACAGATTTTTACAAAACTGAAAATGAACTGAGACTAGCAAGCTTATTAAACTCCACCAAGAAACGAAATGCATTCTATGTCTTTAGATCGTGTGCTGATCAGTTTTAAGTTTTCTGTTATAAAGCGTATGCATTCAATTATTCAGTGGGCCTGCTGTCATATGTATAATGTACGTGTAAAAACGAAGTTGGACAAATACTGCTTTTCACTGTAAAATATGGCAAAAGGATGCATTATTCATATCAGTCAGAATAGTCTATTGTCAGCTTTTACTTTGTTGCACCTTGTGACTTAGCTCTTGCAGCTGTTGAACTGTTTTGCTTACAGAATCATAAGTGGAGCTATCTACTGATTAAAGACTTTTAGTCCATTTAATTACCTGACTTCTTACCAAATAATTTTAACCAAATCTGCATACAGTATTAATATACTCACAACTCACTGAGTTATTGAAATGATGTCAAAAATGTTTAGTTTAATAAAGAAAATTAGCTCATTATATGTTACTTTAGCATTTTTCTTTTCTTTCTCTACTGTTGACATTTTAGGACCAAAATAGCTTTTAAAAACAAAGAACTGCACCTTTGGTACTTTTATGTACATTAATATGCTAAAGCTTTAGCATATTTATCTAAGTGGTAGTGGATAAAATAAACACAGATGTTCCCATGACAAATTGCCATACAGCAACTAATCTCAGTATCTCATTTGAATAAAATAAAATAATTGATTCATGAATATTAGTAATGGCCACTTCAAATGTTAACATGCTTACATGTGACAAATATGGCCTTAACTGTGGTCAAGTTGGCTTCACCTTTAATATCACATGTCCAAGCATTTATAGGCAGGAACAAATATTAAATGTAAGGCACCCACCCCCACCATCCAACCCCCCACTGTCCCCCCCCCCGCCCCCCCCCCCCCCCCCTGCCCTCCTCGCAACTCCCCCCCGGACACCACTATCCAGGAGGAGGAAAAAGAGAGAGATAGATACACGTATTGTTAGCTTTTAAAAATTGTTTTGTCTGTGGTTCCTTTTCTTCTTTGACAGTTTTTATTGAGTTTCTCTTATATATATATTGTGTCCTTAAACCTGAACATCTTTGTTGGAAAGGTAAAGTCGCAGTCACTTTAACATTTTAATATGTTCTTTATATGTTGGATAATTATTCCACATGTGCTCTTCCTTAGTGGAAAACACTGGAATACATGCAAGCAGGCCATCTGATTTTTACAGATCCCTCCTACCATTTTAGGCTCACCAGCAGCATCAAAAGCCATTCCTGAGAGATCAGGACTCCAAAACAGGCTGGGCTATGGTATATAGAGGGCTGCATTTGTAGAAGTGATCAAATAAAACTGAATGCCCAGATCTATAGAAGCACTTTCTACAGCTACCACTGGGAACAAATCACTATCAAACACCTCACAGCTATAGTTATGAAAATAAATGTAATTATGGTCATTTTTACTCAGATCTAAGCCCAATCATTTTTGGAATTACAGTACCATCAAACAGGACTAACCTTTCTATGAATGCAGTCTATCAGTCCAACAGTGTTTCCCCAGAAGTGTTCCCTTCCCCTTTTTTTATGAAAAATTTTTTTTTACAGTTTTTAATGAACATTGAGCATTTGAGGCAAGTGCATTGTGGGTTGCAACCAGCTGGATCATAATTAGAGTGGATCCACTGAAATCGATAGGGCTTTACTTAGTCATAACTAAAATCCCAGTGATTTGGTGGATGACATTCAACTCACTGCATCCCTGTTTATCCTCCTTTCACTTTCTTTGATGTGGCTGTTTTACATACTCATGCAGAACAGTCCCAGAAAATAGTGGTACTCCTTTAAAAATATATTACAAATGCTAGTATATTCATTTTTCTAGAGAACCAGTTAGAGTACTTGTTAAATCAGTCACTTGTGCATAGCTTCGTATAGACTTTGTTACATTTATATCCTGCTTTTCTTCCAAGAGTTCAGGGTGGTGTTCATGAACCTCCTTGTCATTTTATCCTTGTAACAACAGCCTTATTTGTTACTTTCAGAATCTGAGAATCAGGGACTAACCCAGGGAGCTTAATGGTTGAATGAGGATTTGAATCCTGCTCTCCTTAATCTTTGTCCAGCACTTTGTCTTTCAGTCCCTGTATGGTCAAATTTATCCAGTTTTAAAAGACCTGTTACCCAGTTTAGAACCCCCAAATCAGTGTTGAATAGTAAGTTTATATTGTAACATTCTTTTCAAGCTGCACTGTAGGTTTCTATCAAGAATGTACTTAATGTGAAGAAACCTGCTGCACATGTCTTTTCTTCTTTGCTCGCTGAAGAAGGTAAAAGTATAATCAGTCATTTTCTAATCATATAGCCCTAGTGCAGTCTAAAACAGCATTATTTTAAAGCAGAATGTCATTTTAGAATTATCTGTTCTAGAGAGTTAACTTAGGGTTGGTGAAATTATTATCTAGGTCTTGCTGTAGCTACCAGAAACACACTGCATTGGCAAAATATATAGTTTGGTTTGAATACAGAAGAATAAGCTGCATGACACTTCTATCCCAAGCTGGCTGATGGTATCACAGCAGCATGTGGCTGGGCTGCTATGGCAGCAAGAGCCACTATTAGGTGTGCCATGATACATTTGGTGAACGATAATGAGAGGGAGTGTAAGTAATAGTCATAAACCTGTTCACGCTCAGTATCATAAGGATATTTCAGTCACTGCAGAGACTATGGTAGCATCATAGTTCTATTGATATCTGAGATAATAGTAAGAAAGTGCTTATAATTGACACATCATATAATTGGACAGACCTGTTCCACTTGTATTACACTGCATGGTGCTGTAGCCTACCTTCTAGCCTACTGCAATTATGCCCAGTATCGAGTTGTCGGGAATAAAATTCACTGCAATCATAGCAACCCTAAAAAGTTGTCCACATATAGAAATCTAGTACATTGGTAATGACTCCTCCTAAAATGATGTAGTCTTATGGTGAGAAGCCTTAGCAGCTCATCTGTGACATTAAATTCTTGATAAAATCTCCTGCTACAATCAATTACATAGAATTTGCAGAAAATAATTTTAGGCCCAAAACACACTGCAGAAATAATCCAGTTTGAGACTGCTTTAACTGCCCTGGCTCAATGCTAGGGATTTTTGGGAACTGTAGTTTTGTGAGACATTTAGCCTTCACTGTGAGAGAGCTCTGGTGCCACAATAAACTACAGTTCCCAGGATTCTCTAACACTGAGTTAGGGCAGTTTAAGGAGTCTCAAGCTGGATTATTTCTGCAATGTGTATTATTATTATTATCATCATCATCATCATCATCATCATCATCATCATCATCCTTTATTTATATAGTGCTGTAAATTTACACACTGCTGTACATACAATCTTATATTTAGATGGTTCCCTGCCCTCAGGCTTACAGTCTAAAAGACACAACACAAAAGGAGAAGGGAAAGGTGGTGGGAAAGGGGATGAGGTCCAGTGGTTCTTCTCTCCCTCTGGGGCCTGGACCAAGGCAGATGGACTGGAGGGAGGGCTCGGCTTCTTAATACATAGTTAAAAGGAGGCATCCTGAGGCAGATGGCACAATCCTGGGAATGCTTCCCTAAACATTATAGCCTTTAACTTAATTTTGAATCTGATTAAAGAAGTGATGAGGCACACATGTGTGGGAACAAGGTTCCAGGAGTGAGGGGCAGCAAGTGAGAAAGGACGAATCTGGGACAGGGCAGTGGAAATCCTCGGCTGGGACAGGAGACCTTGACTACCAGAGCGGAGGGTACGAGAAGGAGTGTGAGGAGAAAGAAGTTCAGCTAAGTATGGAGCGGCCAGGCCGTGAAGGGCTTTGAAAGTCAACAACAAAAGCTTGTACTGGATGCGGAAGGGGAAGAGGAAGGCAATATTTATCCATATTAAATCAGTGTGCCCTACAGTAAGGTTAAGTTTTCCATGGATGAAAAATAGTAAATACACATATTCCAGCATAAAAATCCCCACTTGAATTAACAACCAGTTTCCTTCTCTGGGTACACTCTCCACCTGTTATGTGCACAGTTCTTGTGCTCCCCACTTAGGCCTGCCTTTGTCCACTTTCTATGTATCCTGAATGTTATGGCTGCTCCTTTCACACACTACTCCTCTAACTAATTTTTAGCTCACTTGTCAACTCCATCCCACAAAATACTTTGAAAAGGTTTTCTGAGGAGCAATCAGACTAGTTGCTTGGAGTGGCCTCTGGCCACTCCAGAGCCCCAGTCATCCCCCGATCACACCGGGACCATGGTGACCACAGCCCCTAAGCTGGCCTCTGCCGCGGTCCTCCGTGGGCTGCGGGCAAGGAGTGGCTTTTTGCCACTCCTTTTCTAGCTGGATTTGGGGCGCCTTAGGCAGTCTCAGAGCCTTGCTGCTGCATCGGGGGTGCGTGTCATCTGCATGCCATGCCCCTGAAGCGGCTGGAAGCCACACTTTTTGGCCCACCTGTTTCAAGCCTGAGTAACAAAAACACGAATGTAGTAACCTGCTGCACTTTAACTTTTCTTTCAATTAACTGTTTTAGTTGAAGAAACAACATATTTTACAAAAGAGTAAAATATGAGTGTGAAGACACAGCCCTTGCAAAGTGGAGGACAGTGTTTCTTATTTAACACAATTACGTAAATCTGTTACTTATTTTGGTTCTACTAGTGATATCTTGGAAGCCAGTGTGGCGTTGTGGTTTGAGTTTCGCCTATGACTTGAAACCCACTAGATGACCTTGGGCAAGTCACATGTTCAGCCTTAGGGGAAGACAGTGGCAAATCTCCTTTGAACAAATCTTGTCCAGAAAACCCAGTGATAGGGTTGCCATAAGTCGGGAACAACTTGAAGGCACACAACAACAACAAAAACAAAGTTAACTTAATTAAATAATATATCAATGAGATTTTCATAAATATATTTATATAATTATTTAATTATTCAGAAATAATAATATAATTTAATTAGACGGTTTTTGCTCAATATGCTCAAGATGTAGCTTCAGTAGGATTTCTGTCTCAGCATACATAGGGAGTATTTACCAAACCTTACTGTAGGGTACATTGATTTAATATGGATAAATATTGCCTTCAATTTGTAGTAACATACCACCATAGATTACATTTTCCACTCATAATTAAATGCAAATAAAACATGTTAATAAACAGTCCCGGTATTGTGAATTTATTAGAGTACAAACTCATAATGATATTTCCTTCAGCTATACAAAGATCAGTGAGAGGGGAACTATTAGTATTATGGAATATAAATGGTAACTATTCATACTCAAAACACAGAACAGGAGTAAAGTCTGACATAGCGCAGTGTATTTCCTTTACCAAACTGTAAAAGACAGAACATGCAATGTTCAGCTTGCCAAACACCCTGCTATGTTGTCACTGCCCTTCAGCATCCTGACACTAATTATACCATCAACCACTAGTGACATATATACACAATTGAAAATTAACATAAAATGGGACATACAAAGTCAGTAGAACACACCAAGATGCTGGCGAAACATCAGAAAGGAACTCTTCTAGAACATGGCCCCATAGCCCGAAAGCTCCACAAAAAACTACACCAAGAAATACCAGCAAGAGCTCAGTTCCATTAAACCTTTAGCCTTCTAAATATTTTGTTTGCAGTTATACAAAAGGATGGATGCCAGTACATCAACTGTTAGGGGGTTTTCATCTGTTGCTTTCACCCTGCCTCAGCTTTTCAGTCCTCAGACCTCCCCACTTGCCATCATTCTGGCTGCTGCTGTAGCTCAGTATTTTAAACTCCAATATTGTATCCCATAATCTCATTTTTAAACAGTTTCCGTACCACACAACTGCTTGACTGCTTTCCACAAACATCTCCCACCCGTGTTCTAAGTGGCCGAGTTTTGTGTGTGTGTGTGTGTGTGTGTGTGTATAGTCAAGACAAAGTAAGAAATAACAAAAAAGTTACTAGCAGTTGTCTTTCCGAAAGGTAAAGCCTCCTAACAGTTCTGAATGCTTAACAAGACGCTGTTTTTAAAAGGCACATAAAAAGTCATTCAGGAAGGGAATCGTTGCAGAAATAATTCAGTCTGAGACCTCTTTAACTGCCCTGGCTCAGTGCCTGGGAATCCTGGGAATTGTAGTTTATTGTGGCACCAGAGCTCTCTGACAGAGAAGGCTAAATGTCTCACAAAACTACAGTCCCCCAAATTCCCTAGCACTGAGCCAGGGCAGTTAGAGGTCTCATGCTGGATTATTTCTGTGGTGTGTTTTGGACCATTATTACAGTGGTCCCCCGGTTTGCGAATCCCCCGGGGAATGAAATCCCTGGGGTCCGAAACCGGCGGGACCGCTAAAATTCCCCCGGATCCGAAGGATCCCCCGGGGAACGAAACGGAAAAACCACGCGGCCCCTTTAAATCGGCCGCGCGGTCTGTCCGCTAAAGCGGTCCCCCAGGATACGACCATTTCCGGGTTACGAAAGGTAATCCGGAACGGATTACCTTCGTAACCCGGGGGACGACTGTGCTAACTTTACCAGACCTGAATATTCACCATATATTCTATAGTATGGGCCCGTATTCAAATCAAAGCTGACAACTAGATTTCTCTTTTAAATTAGGGAGGCGGGGGAGTAATATGTTACTGAGTTCCAACATGTAAAACTGTCCTGATGTGATTCATCATTTGATTGAGAAAATTATGAATTCTTTTGCTGTCATTTGCCAACTTTTTGCCATAGTAAAAAGAGGCTGTAACTCATCTTCACCTCCAGTTATTTAGTTCTCAGCATTGTAACTAGTTCTATAATATACCATAAAACTGTGTTAGAAATAGTTTGAGAGGCACCAGTCCAGGCTATGGGTTGTGTCCAACAGCATCCCCCCTCCCCGTCCCAATGTGCCAGGGACTGGTAGTATATTTGTGGTATAGTATCATATTCATGGTTTTCCTCCTAGAAACACACCCTAGATCTGCAGTCAATGGCTTATGGACCAGCACCAGTCTGCAGACCATTGTTTTGAGTAGCAGTGATCTAGACTACTGGGGGGAGGGGGAACAATTTCCCCTAAAATACATTTTTCTTTGCAGGAAACTACTTTCAGGTAAGTTTGACTCTTTTCACTATATGAATTATATATTACCCAGGGGTTCTCAAACATTGAGCCTCCAACTGTTTTGTACTTAAGCTCCCAGAAGCTTCTGTCAGCCTAATGGATCCTAGGAGCTGAAATCCAAACATATGGAGGACCAAAATTTGAGAAACACTGTACAGGTATTAGGCTATTTATTAACCAACTCAACAACATACAAATGTATTTGATTAAATTGGTTTGTCAAGCTTTCCTGGAACTCCTTTTAACATAATTTGTGTTTATAATAGAATAAAGTAATATATTCTAACAGTGATGCTGTGAAAGACTAGACACATGGTGTAAATAATAGCATCTTGGAAGCTTTAGATGTCCCAGATCAGTCATAGTGTGTGCATAGTATTATTTGAAGTTGGTGGCCTGATGTTTAAAAACGCCCTGGTAGTGCAAAATAATAAGTGCAATGGGACAATCAATTATTTGTTGTAAACAACTCTGTTAAAATACCGGGGACAGCTGGGTGCATGTGTAACTGGAGAACCAATAAGGCATGTGAACCTATTCTGTGGTCCTGTTCAAAAGTGGAGCAGGGAAAAATGTGAACCCTGGGGAATCATAATTGCTGTGGAATGTTATCGTTTCCTATACCTTTATTTGGAAAAAATGGTGTGGGTGTGTTGTGAAGGCATACTTGTTTTCATTATACTTGTACATGGTAAAAATTCTGGTATTATGCAGGTGGATCAGCAGCAAGGTGGATTATTTTAAATGCAAAGTCCCTTGCAGATTTTATGTGTTCAGCCATTTTGCCTTTGTCTTTATTATAGTAAGAACTTGAAATAGCAGAGCTGTGGGATCATGGGTGGGTGGGTAGCAATTTTAATAAGTTGTTCAGTTAATGTTCATACTATTTCAAAGGATTAAATTAATTATCTAGATCATTGGGGAGGGGGAAGTAAAAATTCTAAAACTTACACAAAACCACTTTGTACAGATCTAAAAGTTTGCATATTTTAATGAGATGCAAGATAGGGACAACAGGAAGTAGAGCTATAGTAGACTTATTACTGATGTAAACTGTACCAGTTCCTTGCACAATCAGTGGTAGCAAAAAAGAAAGATAAGATTTTGGACATACTCTTGGAAGCTTCATCTCAATCCCTTTAAAGATTTTTTTAAAAAACAATGCTCAGAAAAAGCAGGAATAATTTCAAAGGAGTCTGGTGGCACTTAACAGACTAACCATTTTTATTTGGCATAATCCTTCTTTGACTACATGTTACTTCATCAGATGCACAGGGAGGGCTCCCATCCATGAAAGCTTATGCCTTATGAAATTTATTGGTCTTTAAATTGCTACTAAACTCTTGCTGTCTTTTGCTGCAACACACTTAACACAGCTAACCTCTGGAAGTAATTTTATTTTGTGTGTCTTATCTGATTAGTTTAAAATAGTCTAAACCATCAATGAGGAAACAATCCAGCTCCAACTTCTATTCCCTGGTGGTTCTGAGGCTGACAACATTAACGTGTCTGGCTAGAGACTTATTTCAGGGAGCAAAGCGGAGATACAAAAGCTGAGGTAGATAAACAGCACCTGCTCCCTTATTAGAAAGACTGCTGATAAGTTCAGTCCTCGTGTCTACATGCTCCCTTAGCCAGGGATTTGGGAACATGGAGGAGCCAATACGCTTTCCTTTCCTCGTTCACCATGCAACAAAACATACGGGAAGAATGGGATGGATGTACATACTGACAAAATGTTGTTTGAAGCTCTCTGACAAAGCAAATGTACTAACCATTTCTGACTCTTACTTGGCAGCTTTGTTTCTTGGTACCTTAAAAGTACAAACACTAAATCATGGTGTATTGAAAAGTTATTATCAGTTATTCATCATTATTTACAGTGATGAATCAAAAACCTGTTTCATTTCATCACAATGTAACATTCATAGAGCTTGAGCCAAGTACAAAAAGGGTTCAGATAATAGTGCTCTGCCACTGTATTGTATACATTGGTCCTTGAAAGAACATCACTGGCTCCCATTCCATTTCTGAGTGCAATGCAAAGTGCTGGTGTTTAAAGCCATTTATAAATTCAGGCTCTGTTACCTGTAGAAGTGCTTATTCTCATATTGATTTGCTTATATAATGAGGCCATGGGGAGGGGTCTCTTTCATTGCCATTCAAGGTATGGAGAGGGTGATGACTAGAGATTCTTCTTTTTTTTATAGAATCTACTTTCTGGGGAAAAATCTGGGTCCTGGCAGCTAGGTTTTCAGGACTATACTGTATATTGCTTCGTTATAATATTGAGTTACAGTGTTTCATTTTGATTTTTATATCTTGTCTTTCTAAACTTTCCTGGAAATACTGCTGAAACACAGTATGGAAATCCTTAAAATTAAATACAATTGTAAAAATAAATAAATAAATGCCATGTAGGAATTAGCCAGCTTACTCCTTGTGTTGTATTTACCTTATCCCGAAGCAAATCTTTGTCAGAAAAAACGAGTGTATAGTTTCCGCAACTTTAGAATGCTGAATATTTGTCTTCTGCTGACATAACTCTGACTTTTGGGGCTGAAAGATAAAGGTATGTATAGCATTAGAAACAGAAAAACAATCTGTTGTCATACCATTGCCAAACTACAGACGTTTACTTTTCCTGTCAGGTATTTATTGACAGGGATTTTGGTTCTCTCCCAGAGAAAAAGTAGAAAACTGTTTGAAATAATCTTTTTTTAAAAAAGCTCTAATAATATGGTGGACTATTGCACACGAATGGCTTACTAGAATCAAATATGCTTCTTAAAGCAATTTAAAGTTGCCTTCACATATCCACAATGTGCAGATGCATCTCTACAACTGAAACAAGTAATTTCTTTCATGGTTTCTTGATCACTTCTAATACTATTTTTCTTCCTAAACAGGGGTGTGCAACTGCAGTCCTCCAGAGTTTTCGGACTGCAGCTTCCTTATCTTTCAGCGGTTGCTGTTTTAAGTCAGTATGATACAGGTTAAAAAAATCTGGAGGTCCACAGTTGTTCACTCTTGTCCTAAACTGTCAGTTAAAAATTAAAACTCTTGATGATTAAAGAGTTTATATGTAAATAATACTTAGAGGTGTATTAAGCTTTACCTAGAATAGAAAGACTTCTGTGTAAAGAATCATGTGAAAATTATTTTGTAGAATAAGAATTATCTTAAGCATTGTACAGTTTTTGTAAGAATCTTTGTACTATTTATTGATCAGTTAAGTGAAGGTTACAGTTGTGATCGTAGTGTAAATTAATGTAAATCATTTATTTTCTGTCTCAGAATCTGAATTATAAAAATGATTGATTTTACTGACTAATGGTGCTAAATTATTAGGGTCCTTCATGTTGAACGTGCACTTTGAAATATGACCTTAGGGTTCAAAAATGTGAAAATTAGACATTTGCATGTCTCTTGGAAATGTAGGATTCAGAATAAATGATACTATACTACTAATGTGAGGCAGTGGTAATCATTAGGAAAGTGGCTATTGACTCTTTAAAAATGTTTACCTCCTAGCAGAGGTCAGCATTATATTTCAGAGCAAGACAAGCCATATGTGAAGTGCAGCATTGTGTAGAAGAAGGTCTACTTTGTAATCGGAGGTTAGAGGAGAAGATATTTTCAGTAACAGCTAGCAGCATCCATTTATTTCTTCATTCGAAACAACACACGTCCAATCCACACTGCAGAAATAATCCAGTTTGAGACCACTTTAACTGCCTTGGCTAGGGAATTCTGGGAAGTGTAGTTTTGTGAGACATTTAGCCCTCTGTCAGAGCGCTCTGGTGCCACAACTACTAATCCCAGGATTCCCTAGCCAAGGCAGTTAAAGCGGTCTCAAACTGGATCATTTCTGCAGTGTGGATTGGACGTGTGTTGTTTCAAATGAAACAAACTAAATGTGCTACAAGATCTGAAATTTACTTGTCTATCTTCAAAGTTGACAGCCATTTCTGTCCCCTTTCCTCCACCACTTTCTTTCAAAGTTTCTATGATTAAATTCCTTCAACATTCCCTTACAAATATTTTCCTGTTGCTGCCATGCACCATTTTACTCCTTTACTGTATCTTGCAACCAATCTTTGTTGTTGCTGTTGTTGTGTGCCTTCAAGTTGATTCTGACTTATGGCGACCCTATGGGGTTTTCTTGGCAAGATTTATTCAGAGGGAGGTTGTCATTCTCTGAGGCTGAGAGAGTGTGACTTGACCAGAGTCAACCAGTGGGCTTACATGACTGGGCTGGGATTTGAACCAATGTCTGCGGAGTCATAGTCCCAACACTTAAAACCATTATACCACACTGGTTCTAATATTTACTGCCAATATTTACTTTGTGTTAATTGTACTGGGATGGAGGGGGGTCAGTTTAGTATGACATGATTGGGGTTTTGCTTTTCTTAAATCAGCTTTTGCAAAAAATAAAATAAAATCCTGTATATAGGAAGCTAGGTTTCCATTAACTTTCTCCTCTAGGTACCTCCATCTCAGCGTTTATTAACGTCATGTTATCCCTTTTGGGTTTTTCCTCTCTCTACTTCATCCCTTTAATGTCACTTCTGTACATTTTTCCGATTTCTCAGTTTTCGATTTTCTTACAAAAAAGAAGAGAGGTCAACTGTTTCCCCTCCAACTGTCAAATTCAACGGTTCTTCTTGTCCCTGAGGGCAAAATTCCAGCTGCCTCCCTTGGCTTTGAACAGGACCAACTGCCATTTTTGGGCTGTGTTCACACTGGAGAAATAACCCGGTTTGGCACCGCTTTAACTGCCCTGGCTCAAGGCTGTGGAATTCTGGGAGTTGGAGTTTGTTGTGGGGCCCAGAGCGGAGCTCTGCTCCACTCTGGGCCCCACAACAAACTCCAACTCCCAGAATTCCATAGCCTTGAGCCAGAGCAGTTAAAGCGGTCCCAAACTGGGTTATTTCTCCAGTGTGAATGCAGCCTTGATCCTCCTTCCCCAGAATTAGGTCTGGCAGTGACCACTGCGCACAACCATTAATGTAACCTTGACACAAGAGTCCCTTTTCTAAAACTATTTTTCTCTTCCCTCACAACTTCCTTTTAATAATAATTAATATAATAATAATAATAATAATAATAAATTTTATTTATAGCCCGCCTCTCCCTACGGATCAAGGCGGGATACAACAAGAATAACAATAAAATACAATATACAGTACAATTAAAATCCACATTTTAAAATAATAGCCATACCCCAACCCCTGCAGTTTCAAGGGGACATGGCAGAAAAGCCACATCATGGCTTTTAAACAGGTTTTGGGCAGACTTCAGGCTTGTAGCTATATTTCCCCGCTTTTTTCCCCCCTTCACTTTTATTGTATAAAGTAGAAGATACCCAAGATCCACCAACCACTGCAAGATGCAGGAAATAGATAAGGAAATACACCTCAGAGTTAAGGAATGTGTTGCCTCTGAACACAACTTGAGCCTTGGGTTTCTGTACAAGAAGTGAAGGGAGCACACTTTACTTTCACACAAAAGTCTAAGGCTGGTTCTCTCCACCTCCCAAGCTGTTTGTATTTTGAGCAGCCTAATTTATACAGAGAGCCTGGGTGATGTTGTAGTTTGGGTGGTGGACTTGAACTACATGAGGAGTCACATTACTTTAATTTCATAAAAAGAGTAGAATTAATGTATCACGCTGATATTAACAAAAAGTAGATGATGATGATGATGATGATGATGATGATGATGATGATGACGACAACTACCCAGTGTGGCATAGTGGCTTGAGTGGTGTGACAACACTGGAAACCCGGGTTCAATTCCCAGCTTGGCCATGAAACCCCCTGGGTGACCTTGGGGAAGTCACACTATCTCAGTTTCAAGGGAAGTCAATGGCCAACATCCTCTGAACAAATCTTGCCACGAAAATGTCATGATAGAGCTGCTATAAGTTGGAAACAACATGAAGGCACACAACAACAGTCAGATAATACACAGTATACACTATACAGAGACTAAAAAGTTTGTTGGAAAGATGTGTACATACACATACATTTTACAAGCATGTATTCCATCTTGTGCCCTCTGCCACTCTTTCCTATACAGGCTCTTGCTTGTTCTGAAGGTAGAACAACACTAACTATGTTTACATTGTATTTTAAGTGTAGTGAAACCTTAAGGTACATTAAAGGTTAGCATTTCATAGTTGATGGATTCCATTCATCAAAGGCAATGAACTTAGTTAAGAAAGAGACACCACTATTATACATTATTGCCTACAAATTGTATCTACTTAGAGCAAAAACTGCCATTAGTATGTCAACTGAACAATATCAAACTGATGTGTTAATATTGTAATGTTTCAGTTTGATCCCGCAAATTGCCTATACATTTTTGTACCTTTGGAAATGCTATCCACATAAATAGCAGCTTCATAAACAATACTATGTTCATAAATGCCTATTTAAAATAAATTGGGCCTTGTGACCACCCTACAACCAGAGAAGCATGCAAAGGTTTAAGTACTACAACTTGGGAGCTCTTTATTCAGTTCTTAATTTGTGGGAGACATTAACAGTCTTCTTTTCCATGGCCTTGGTCAATGCAGGTTTCATTCTCTCTCTATTTTCTATTAGCAGAACCACTTTAAGGATTGAGCAATAAATCTCTTGTGTCTTAATTACCTATCTGTACGATGGAGGATAATATCTTCCTACATCAAAGGGACATTGCAGAAAAATTCATTAGAACGTGTGTATTAGAAAGTCAAACTGTAGTGATAGGCACTAAATAATGAAGTCAATAGGGCTTCACTGTAGGAAGCAAATCACAAGGCAGTTCTGTATGCTCAGATAGAATTTCTTCTTATGAAAGGGACCAGCTGGATTTTGTTCAAAAATCCAGCCGGTGGATTTGTGATATGATGAAAACTAATAAAGCATAATAGATCTGCATATAAACAGGTGTTTTTTTAAAAAATATATATGGCGTATTATTTATTGTGTGAACAAGATACATTGCTCCTGGAATGTGAATGCCTTATATGAGCTGAAAAGATAAGCTGTTGAAATGGGATAAGATTTTCCACAGATCAGACTCTAGATGGTACCGTTTTTGCCCAATAGTAAATAAAGACACTAGAAGTAGATAGTAATTGCTTAATTTATTGACTGAAACATGCAAATCTCACCAGACAGTATTATGGCAATCATGGTAACAATAAAAATATTACTAAAAGACATGAAATATTTTACCTTGCCATTTCACAAACAATAGTAATATTCAAGTTCCAGGCAAAGGGAAAAAAATGTAGAGAAGGAAGTGACATAACGGCCTGATCCTATAGTAAAATAGTACCAGAAAATAAATTCAACCAATTTAATACTATTGCAACCATATAGCTCTTTAAAATACATTTCACCTACATTGTCTGTACCAGATACCACAAGCATTGTTTTTAATCTTCATTTTGATGCACCAACCACATTCTACTAATAAAGAAGAAGAAATTAACAAGTGCAGAATAAAACTGGAGCAAAGTGGAATTATAGTTTTATAACCTTAGATTTTACACCCCTATGATGTAGGAGGTGGATAAGAGGAGGTGCAAATGCTATTTCTTTCCATTTCCACAACCAATAAAAAAACCTGAGTTTCCTAACTCAATTTGTGCCATTACAAGTCTACGTTCAGTTTCAGTTGAAGTAGCATTAACAGTGTTAAAACTTGGGGCAAAGCACAACTCTTGAATCCCATGCAGGGTTTGTTTTTACAGGGAGGGTTGTTTGGTGGCCTTCGAAATCCTCCAAACTCTTTTTCTGGTCCAAAATGAGGGTGAATTGCCTCTCCAGGTTGTACCTAGGAGTAGCAATGTACTTGTTTAAATGTACTGTTTGCATCTCCAAGATACCTGGTTTTCAAAACATAAGGGAAGCTGCTCACTTTGAATTTTTTGTTGTTTTATTTTTGGGCACCCCATGTCCCCCTAGAGGGTCCTGAGGCAGAACACTGGCCCTCAGCCTCTCCACAGTTGCCTTTACCTGTTTTTAGTCTTTTTCTCTCAAACATAAAGCTCTGTGTGTCACAGCTAGTCATACAGAGTTGCCATGAAGGCTCAAAAAGCTTTCTGGTTTTGCAGGAATATTCTGTGTTTGACTCTGCCTTAAAAAGAGCAGAGGTAAGGGGTCAAATTTCTAAAGAACAATACAAGCCAAAAACATGGTAGGTGAACAGCTAATGGCTCAGTGAATCCCAGATTGTGCAGGTCTTTTAAAATATATATGTGCCATAAATATAATTCTTTATTGTAGATCTGCATTTATATAAGTACTCCTTGAAAACAATAAAGTAATTGGCTTTTACCCACAAACTACATAGAAGGAAAAGTTCTCTAGCTCTAAACAGAAAGCCAATGTGCTATAGTAGTTTGAGCACTGGACAAAGGACACAGGGAGACCAGGTTGAAATCTCTGGTTAGCCATGGAAACCCACTGGTTGACCTTGGCCAAGTCAAACTCTCTCAGCCTCAGAGAAAGGCAAAGGTAAACTCTCTTTGAATAAATATTGTCAAAAGATCCTCATGGCAGGGTCACAATACGTTGGAAACGAGTTGAAGGCACACAACAGCCCTAAACAATGGACCCTAATGTCAAGTAATCAAATTTAGGATTGTGGTGTTGAGTTCTACTAACATCTATGGGCTTGGACCCTGATCTTGAAATGACTGTAACATATCGTTTAGATAAGTGTGCTTACAAACAAGAATTAAGTATACATAAGGCATTTCTCAGATTTAGAGAAAATATTGGAAAATTATATTTGCAGACAAATTCAGTTTTAATTATATTTGCAGAAATGAGCGGAATGCCAAATATTCAAGTGGCCATACCTAGATGCATTTCCTTAAAATCACAAACTTTTAAGTACAAAAGTACTATTGCTCTAGAAAAAAAATGCAAGAAAAATCCACATACCCAAAGGGGCAAAAAATTCCATACATGTTAAACATACATTTATTAAAAGCAAATATATGGAATGCTTGTCCAATCTTATGAACACTTTCCCTAGTGTTAAATTGATACTTAAAATAATTTTTAAAAAGGCTTGGCAACATTTGGAGTTTCTAGAAGCATAGGTGTACGAAGAAGAAATGTTCATGTACAGTTTTTCCACTCATCTCTAAGTCTTAAGAAATTAGGACTTTACAAAATACTTGATAAAAATATCTTTTAAAAGTTGTCCAGAGGTACAGTACATAAAATTGTCTTCAAACGTTAATTTCATATTACACGTATCCATCACGCAGCAATTCAGTTCTCTGTGCCTGTAGAAGATAATGGGAGTTAATGTTAATGGCAGTCTATCTCTACTGCATCTACATTTTTTCTAAAAACCAACACAAGATTGTTTTGGTTTTTTTAAAAACAACAACAACAACAACTTCCAAACCTAAGCAGCTATCCGTTTGCTGCAGAGATCAGGTTATTTGAAACTAAGTAAGTATATGGCACTATAGATACAAACACGCTTGCATTTACTGGATCCTGATTTGCAAAAGCAATAGGAGCCTTACCTGTGCACTTCTGTGATTCACAAGGAAAAGAATCACATTACTATCTTTTTCTAGACACTGTACATATGCAGAATGCTCTATTGTACCCTTAACTTTCACATTTTCAATCTGCCCTTTTACTGACAGTGTTCAGGGTGGGGCACTTCTGGATGTTGAAACACTAATAGTTGAGCGAGAGATGTGAATCTGTAATAACATTATGGGGCAATAAAAAGAAATATTATGAATAAGCTTTCACTGGCTCAAAAACTGAATTACAAAACACAGTGACTGAATCAGCAGGAGTTCTTTGCATAAAAGTACCTCTTCAGCTTTATTTTCACCATTTTCAGATGGTGTAGTACCTTCCTTTGCAGCTTCCTGCTTTTCATCCTTCTTCCCCTTAGCACCTTTGTTAGCCTTTGTTCCAGGTTCCTTCTGATAACAGATCAAACACATGGGGATTTATTTACTATATAGCAGAGCGAGCTTCCCAGTCACTATGCTTCCCCTCCAAAGACCCAGGTTTCATGCAGGAGACTAATCAAAACGAACAATTCAGTCTTTAAAAATAATCAGGAGACTGAGGGAATGGAGGCCCGTAGGAAATCTCCAAGAAATATTACACTGCTAGAAAAAAATAAGTAAACTATTTCTTTCTCTACCATTAAAATTAAAAATATGCATAGCTGCATCACAGAATCCATAGTGACCTGTGCTTTCTCTCTCTTTCTCCCCACTTCCAAGATTTGGATCAAAGGGAACAGTTCTCCCTTTCACACATGAACACATTTTTTCTTCTTTTGTACTAAACTAAGACAGTGTGGACGAGCTTTGAGTCTCCTGTACCTCTTTTTTCACCACATCTCTAGAAGATAACAAAACACTGTTGACATTTTTATCTTGTATACTGTAAATATTTTGTCTAATCTAACACAGATTAAGGTAACTAATACAGTCAGCCATCCATATTCATGGATTCTGCGTTTGCAGAGTCAATCATCACTGAGTTGGATTTTTTTTTTAATTCCAAAAAGCAAGCCTTGATTTTGCCCTTTTATATAAAGGACATAATTTTACTACACAATTGTGTATAATGGGACCTTGAGCATTCACAGATGTTGGTATCCATGGGGGTCCTGGAACCAAACCCCAACAGATACCAAGGGCCCACTGCAAATGGAGAAGTGATCATTTCAATCTGGCTGAAAAGAGAATGGAATATGCCCTAAAAAGTGAAACTCACAGAAGTAAGAAATGACCAAGGACAGTGGTTCACAGACTTTCTGATACGAAGAACTGGCCATTTTTCCCCCTAATGAGTCAAAGACCAGTATCTTATTTATGCTCAATAGGTACAACTGTTGTTTTTTTTCTATCCTGGTAACTCACCACAGAACAGCAACCAATTGACTGGCACTGGTTCAGGGATCATTATTTTGGATAGCACTGATCTAGGGTAATGTACTCTACTGTACTGTACTATACTGGCCCTTCTGAGAAAAGTGCAGACAGAAGGGCTTCAGTTAGTGGAAGCCTAGAAGGAAACCTGTTGGAAGAGGGAGAATCTTTATCAATTTCCCCTTCCACGCAATGTTTCAAACCAATGTTGGTGATGTCAAGATAAGGAAAGCTTCTTTTTTGATATGTGGTGGACTTGTAAGAAGGCAAAAGGTTACTAGCCTATTTGTTAATCAAAAAATAAAATGAAGTAATTAAAGCTAAATTTTGTAATGTTACCAGAAATATTGTCATTGGGTATTATGGGTGAAGAACTGGACAGTAAATATAGATCATTTCTTTGATATAGGAGAACAGCAGCAAGAATATAGGTTGCCGCCACATGTAGAACTAATGCAGTTTGACACTGCTTCAACTGTCATGGTTCTATCCTATGAAATTCTGGAATTAGTCATTCATTGTGGCACCAGAGCCCTCTGATAGAGAAGACTAAATATCTCACAAAAGTACAGATCCCAGAATATCGCAGCATTGAGTCATGGAAGTTAAAATGGTGTCAAACTGCATTAATTCTGCAGTGTAGACATGCAGAAGTTCTCTCAAACATGGAAATGGACTGACACACCGATGATGGAAGAATGCTGGAAGTTGCTGAGTACACCTAAATGACCAAATTAATATGGGTTCTAAGGATAAGCCAATTGAAGACTTTTTAAAAGACTGGAAAGCATTTATGGAGTTTTGTGCAATAACAAATCTAACAATATAATAATCTGTAGCTAAATTTATTAATTTTAGTAGGATTATTTAACTGGATTTATAATGGTAGAATAATCCCCCCTTTTTTCCATTTTTCTTTTCATTACAGTCAGAACTGGAAGGTAAGACCTACTGTGTATAAATAAACTGTAAATCAGTTAAAGGCCAAGGCTTGTGCAGGGAGGCACTACTGGCTGCTGGAGGAGAAGGAGGCCAGCTTTGTGACATGAGAGGTTCATGGAGCCAAGACACATAGGGATGGGGGGTGGCTTGTACAATAATCAGTTTCATGAAATAAATGTGCCAGAGAGGAGAGGAAAAAAGCACTGTCTTGCTGTGAGTGGGAGTGAGCCAGAGGAAGAAAAGATAATGGATACAATCTAAAGTCTGTTATTGTCACACATTTTTGATGATACTACCTTCTGCATGGTTAGAGTTAATGTAACCACAGATTTTAGCATGTTTGCTATATCTCCCCATATGTATACAGCATACATGTGGTTATACCACCATTAGGGACAGCCTCCGCGGCACATGCACATGGCTCAGCCGCCGTTAGGGACAACAGGACTTGATCATCCACAGATATTGGTACCCGTAAAGGGGGGTGGGTCCAAGAACAGAGCCCCTCGTGGATACCAAGGTCCCACCATACATGTTCTCTCTATTGATCCTTCCTCCTCCATTTGCCAACCCTTTTTAAGCTATGGATATATAAGCATTGTTTAAAATGCTCACTGAGCCCTCCTTCTTACTGTAATTGCTAGAAAGAGCAATTTTACTCCTGGCTCATCTTAGGAAATGCAGCAATGAGGAAGTGGTGGCAGTGAAACTCTTTGAACAGAACTTTGTAATAATTATTTATTCATACTAAAGAGCTTCCTGTGACACAGGAAGGTGGTATTCATCACCGTGGGTTCAAGGTTACTTGGAGAGGTTCGTGGCTGAGTGGGCATTAGAAGCCAGGTCTTCTTAGTCATATTCTAGTACTCTAACCATACACAGAAACAAATCGTACATGTGTGGCTCCCACAAATGTGAGGCATTCACAAAGTAGGCCTCTGGTCTTCCTAACCTTTCTAGGTCTTTCAGGGCAACTCAGTGGTTGACCACAGAATTGCAATGGAGACCTAGAGAAGTGTTCTTTCTAAGAATCTCTAGATCCTCCAGCATGACTTTTGGGAGATGTTGATCACTGAGTTTCACTAGAGGACCTCGGGATTTCTAGAGAGAACACATTAATTAAAACTGCGAATAATCAAATCCACAAAAGTCAAAGCTGCAAATTTGGAGGTCTGACATTATTTCATTATTGTTTGGGCTACTTTGTACAGCAAGTTATAAGATCAAAACCTAATAGAAGTTACTTTGGTAAAATAATCTATTTAATAATCTATCTAACAGACGTTCTATTTTATTAAATAGGAGTTAGATCTTTTCTTTCCTTTTTTTCTCTTTTTTGGGGGGAAGGCTCTCATAAAAAATGTAATAATACCACCAGCAATAATCACTATTAAGATATTTAATATATAAAATAAAAAATTCAGCTAATGCATTTTCCAAATACAGGCCATGCATGCACAAAAAGGAGTATATACAATCCTTTGCTTTATCATTCATAATTTTATAAAGGTGAAGAAATAGATTTTTGCTCCCATTTCTGTAACTAGTAATATTTTCATCACAGAGTGTTAAACATATTGATAACAATATAATTCAACGATATATTATATAATAATAATCTCAGGTGGTATCCCTAGCTTTAGCAAGCTAGCTTTAGCAAGGGATCCACAGACCTGACAACCTTGTTCTTGTCTTTTCTTGCACTAACCATACATCTATTTTAACTATTTTTGGACAAGACTGGGAACCTACCTGAAATGTGTGGGCTAAACATACCCTTCACCTTACTTTGGATGGCTACACCTTTTTGTTGCACCCCACCCCATTATTTATTTATTACGTAAAACAAAATTACTCAGTACTTCGCTCATGTGCGCAATCTTCTAGAGAGGAAGGGGGAAATTCTGCATGTTTTCTTTCTTTTCCTATCTTTTCCTTTTTTTGAAGAAAAAAAATTACTCCCCCCCTCCAAAAAAATAAAAATAAAAATGTGGAGCTTTGTAGGCTGCAAAATCAGTCATTTCCCCATCCCTGCTTTAGGATGTAATTATTTCTCCACAAACAATGATTAATTATGTTAATGTTGAGGAGAGACAGTGGACTGCTCTAGTGAACATAACAGGAATAGCAAATGTTTAGGGCAAAGAAAATTGAGTCCTGAGTTTAAAAGATAATATTTTACCTTAGTAGTTTTCCGTGGCTTAGGCTCAGGCATTGGAGGAGACGGTTTCTAGAAAATATTTCAGAGAGTACAATAGTTAGCACAATTTCTACCAAGAGATATTTAATTTCTCTCCATTCCCATTTTTATGTGGCACATCAAGGAACCCTGAAACAGTTTCAGGAGATGAGCATCCCACCTCTGAAGTTATATTTAACATCCTATCAAAACATCTGAAAGTCAGTACATCAATGTACTGCAAGAAATTGTTCCAAATCATCATTTAAATTGGTGGTGTTTTTCCTACTGCTACTCTCTCTTTCAGTCTCTCTAAACATTTTTTCTTGTAATGGAAAATAAGAAGTGGAGATCCAACAAAACAGCACAGATTGAGAGTTTAGTTATGCTGGTAACTACGAGTGGACCCGTGATGAATTATTGTGGACTTTAACAAATGAAATGTAATGCTCTTTAATGACATTATCGAAATAATTTGAAATCTTTCTTTAGCCTTTGGAAGGTAACACTTTCCAATTAGAGGAAGGGAGGGAGAAATAGTTTAGAGCCAGTTCTGCAGTTTGCCTAGAGAGAGAGAGAGAGAGAGAGACAGGCAGAGATTATAGCTGCAGATACAGCTTTGCTGTTTGGCTGAAACAGTAAATCTCTAGACACCTGAAGCAGGATCAGCAGTGTTGACATATGCTATACGTGCATTTGTTCATTTTCAATATGCTCTGCATGCATATTTGTAGGTAGAACAAGTATTATATAGACACCATAAATCTCTGGTGCTATCAGATTTAAAGAAAATGTAAGAAAAGGAAAAAAAAAATCCTTTCCCCCTCAGACTTCTCAATGCTCTGGGAACTAGGGAACACGGAACCTGTTCTCTACCAAATTAGCATTAATCTTCAAGGATATATATATATATATATATATATATAAATGAATCAAATATGTAACTTCACCTTACCTATCACCTCAAAACACGACCAGTGCCAACTTGTATGGGTTGGAATGAGAAAGAATGTGACTTCATATTTACCAAACAGCTCTTACAAATACTTACAGCTGACAATCTTGCAGATCGTCTTGTTGGCTATAAAAGGGAAAGAAAATATCTTTGTAGATTTGCAGCAGTTCACATCCAAAGAAGATAAAAACCTGTCAGTCATTTCCCCATAAAATAAAATGTACACGGAAGACAGCAGAACTCATTATTGCCACATGTAAAAGTCTACACATCCTGAGGGACTATTGTTTTAGATGCCTCCAGTTTATTTGTCTGGAAGAAAATTCATCTGATAACTACATTTTGGAAATTTATCTTCTTTATTTCTCCACGGATGTGGAAATTTCTTATGGTAATGATCAATGGTAATAATTTTATAGACTACACTCAGAAGTAACAGCATCAAATACAAGTGTTTCCATTGCCCAGTGATATTCACTATGTGACATTTTATGTTTGCTAAAAATTAAAATGTCATATTCTGTGAACATCCAAACTCTGGACAATAAATAATACACATCTGGTAAGCCTGTACATTCTTTCACTAAACTGAAATCCAATAAAAACTGTCTTGCTTAGCATAAAATTTGGATTCTTTTGCAACTAAATCTAAACTCTTGATGCAAATGACTGAAGTCTGGTACTCAGGTCAAAAGACATCAACATACACATTTACACTGTTCCTTCTGAATACTTATTAAGAGTCCAGCAGCAGCTACAAGGCTGAAAAAGTATAACTTCTGGATGGTTGACTGACACAAGAAAGTTGAGCAAATCAAAACTAAAAAACATAGCGGAAATCTAAAGCCTGACAAGGTAAAAACTGAGCCAGGAAGGTGTAACATTAATTTAAAGGACTTCTTATATCACAAAAAGTTTATTTGCCCATAAATGATAAGGTAACTCAAATTTAAAAATAAAAATACAGTGACTTTCACACTGCACCCTTAGGCCACTAGCACCATTTCACTACTTTCTCAGACTCAGAAAATTAACCCCCAACAGAACAAATAGAAGCAGGATCATATCTATAGATATGCCACGTGAGATTCCTGAAAAATTGCTAGGTGTGAGTAAATAGGAGGAGGGAGAAGCTCAAATCCAACTGTGGGGAAAGCAGGCTGCTTTACTGCTAAGAGACAACCCTGACATTTTAAGTTACCTGTTTACACACAACAAGCCCATGCAGGACCCAGCACTAGTGCCACACACATAACACTGTCAAAATTGACAATGCTGATCATTCCAGAGCACTATGAGCATAGTAACAGAAGTGCAGCCTTCTAGTGCACTCCTGATTCTTGAACTGGCACTGTTTGTATAAGTGCAACTGTGCTACATATTGGAAAACCGTATGTTCGCTGAGACTAATGACTTGACCAGGCCTCTGAATGCTCATGTTATAGTATTTAGGTATTCCAAAAATTATTTTAAATGGATACTTAAGTGATCTGGCTAATTTGATTTAAAAACATCAACAGTATAATGAAGTCAGGGCTCACAGGGCTGGTGACTGAAGAGGAAGAAGAGGAGGAGGAAGATTACTACTATTTCTGTTGAGAGACAAGGCCATCAAGTGCCAATAGGCTCACCAGGTCAGGACTATCACAGACCCCCAGATTTCATCACCAAACCAATTAAGTATGCTGTATTATTATTATTATTATTCTTCAGTATGCTCATGCTCCTGCTCTGCTAAAAAAAAATCATTCTTTTCTCTGAGAGATTCTTCTTCAAAATAACCAACACTTTTGATATAGTCCTATAACAGCAACAAAAACAACAATAAATGATTTATTTATAGCTCACCCAATCACAGAGAATCCAATAAAACACATAGGAAATACAATAAAAATCAAAATTAGTCCCTTCCCACCCATCACCCACATCCCAATACTAAAACTACAATTAAACAATCACAATTTAAAAGCAATAAAATACAGTAATATTAAAATTAAAGAGGAATTGGTGGACAGAGCGATGTAACTCACAGTATATGGGGGGAGGAACTAGGTTCGGAAGACCTGCCAGAAGAGCCTTTTTAAAGGCTGTAAGAGTAGAGATTTGGTGGATGTACCATTTATCTTGCCAATATGGGAATTACCATTTATCTTGCCAATATTACATCTTATTGTTTACTTATAAAAATGAGGAAAGGAGAGGAGAAAAATGTGGCAACATCCTTAAGACTATCTGTTTTTTTTTTTTAATTTTAGCATGAGCTTTCATAGATATAAACACACTTCTTTGGTTGCAATACCGAGTGACATTAAGGTTTCAGGTAGGCTTATAGGGGAACTCAATACATCAACACTGCAATATTAAACTGCATTGGCTGACAAGTAGCTTGACCTTGCAGCCTTATGATTTGAAGATATGAAAACACTATACTCTGACATCATATATCCTCTCCATGTACACTAGTTGTTTTGCATTAATCAAAACAGAAAAAACAATGGACAAAATGCAACACACCTATGGCTGGAAAGAATAGTATTTTGTGCACTGCTTTCATACAGTTTACCCACTACATCATATGTTCAATGTACATGTAAAATGTAATTAGATGCACTTCAGTAAAGGCTACAACTTTGCCACATTTAGTATTTCTGTGTTGCTAATCCCAATGGCAAAATTCCTCTGAATAAATCTTGCCAAGAAAACTATGATAAGTTTGCTATAAATTGGTGTTCACTAAGAATCAGAGAATTATAGAGTTGGAAGAGACTCCAAGGGCCATCCAATCCAAGTTCCTGCCCTGCAGGAAGACACAATAAAAGAACTCCTAACAGACGACCATCCAGCCTCTTCTTAAAAACCTCCCAAAAAGGAGATCACCACTCCTCAAGGCAGCGTATTCCACTGTTGAACAACTTTTATTGTCAGGAAGTTTTTCCTAATTTTTTTGGTGAATCTCTTTTCCTGTAATTTGAATCCAAGGCACACGGTTTGAATCCTTGTAGTCTAAAGCCAAGGCATTATAGTTTGAATTGAAAGGACATAACAACAACTAAAACAACAAAAATGAGATCTAGCTTCATGTATGTGTATGTGCCTTCAAGACACCTCTCAAGACCTAAGGATGTTATTTGTGATATCACAGGGCGTAGTTCCTGATGGTCTCATTAATTATGGGCATTAAGTATGAGCCACAGCTGTGCATACTGTCATTCAAATACGATGCACCAAGTCTAACAAATAAGAAAAATATGTATACAGTACTTTTCAAGAGAGCACTTTCACCCTGAAATTCCTCTCCTTCTCAGTGCAGTTGGGAGGAATTTCAGGGTGAAATTGCTCTCTTGAAAAGTATACCTCTATGCACAGTATGAGCAGCTATTGCTGATACTTAATGCCTATCTGTCTCTTCCTATCAGTCTTCCCTGTTCCCATTAAGTTTAGAATCATAAAATTGGAAGAGACCACAAGGGCCATCCAGTCCAATCCATTGCCATACTGGAATACAATCAAAGTGCACAGGACAGATGGTCATTCAGTCTATGTTTAAAAACCTATTTTAGTTGCAATAATCACAGTAACTGGTTAGCAATGAATTTTCTCAGCAACAATATATACCTGTAATCTGTCCCTGTAATTATGGGAAGTATTCAGGACAGAGTGGCTTCATCTGAGATAAACAATACCCATTTCAAAGACCTGGTCCTGGTACAGATGAAAACTGCACTAAGTCATCAGTGCACACAAATGAACTGCCTGCTTTTTCAGACTCTTCTTGGGTACACACATATTAGGGCTTTCAGAGCGGACACCTCCACTTCAATATTTACCACCATATTATTGATAAAAATGCAACTTTACTTTTCAGCCATGCTGTATTAAAATGCTGCCTGCCAATGCCCACCAATAGTGGGTCTACATTAGTACAGCACAGTTTGGGATGTAGCCTGTACCACCATTCCCACCCAATGCCTTTCTAACTGGCATCACCAGGGACTGGATTCTTCCTCCTATCTTGATGCCTTCTAGCACTCTGAATGGCATTCAGCTTCTTCCTCAACCATACTAGTGACATTTGCACTGACTGTCTCCCGATATTAAATTAATGTCCTTACTACCAGGTTTGTGAAGTGTTACTGCACTTACAGGCCGGTAGTATTTGTACTACAATATAATGGTATAAATTCCTCAGGTATGTTGCAAACTGATAGTTTGGTTATATTACTACTACTACTACTACTACTACTTCTTCTTCTATTGGTCTGTATGAGCGTTGGGTCCTCTTTCAGTGCTTGCAGCTGGATGCCAAGGAAGGAGGAGACTGGGAATTTCTCTTATGCAAGTGTCCTTGCACAAGAACTGGACTGGTTATAGCTGGCTTGCAAAAGTCTGCATATAAGCAATGCATTGGAAAGAGTTGGGGTGCATACTTCCTTTTCAATTGTATTATTTAATTAATTGGAATAATCTAGTCAGCATATAAAACACTGACATGTTTTTCTAAGCTATTCTGAGAATGTTTCCAAGGTGGTGGTGAGGCAGGAGGGAAGGGGAGAGATATCTCAGGCTTTTATGTCTGTTTATTTTTTTTCTGGTTGTGAGGTTTCCTCCTCTCTCCTGGGCCAAGTACATAAGGCTCTTGCACACAAAATCAGGGGGGAAAGCCCTTCTGGAAACAAAAAATCATTGCTGGATCCAGTCCATGGAGTTCAGTGTAGGAGCCAGCTCAGTGCGAAGACTTTTTTCTGTGACAGAAATAATCTTCCACTCTTTGGTGCAGCCAGGGAGCTAGACCTCAGGTCAGAGTAATGAAAGCAGTTGTTTAACTCTATCATGCCAATGTCGACTCAGAATTATTTCTGAAGAGGTTACCATTTCATTCAGCAGCTATTTCATAGTTATTATTTGTGTTGTTTAAAATGCTTTCTTTCACATAGTCATCATGGAAACATACAACACACAGAGCATAGCCTCAAGCCAGCTACCTTCACATGCTTCACAAATTTTTATATGTTTCCTCTCCCACCAATTAACATTAAGGCTTTTAAGTTCAAACATGCCCTCTAGAGAGCTATTAAAGTGCTTTAGAAGAAAGGCAATTCATTGGTAATTGTCTTTAACACTTGGTTTTTGTAAATAAAAACTGGTCTTTCAAACTGGCAACTCTGAAAATACAGACATTCATATGTTCATCTGCTCTAGAAATTTTTGTTGACTGCATGCAAGACAAATGCTAGTGAAAAAGTCTGCTGCACTACCGAGACCAGTTTTAATACCAAAGATTACATCAATCAAATTCTCTTGAGTGTTTCTAGCTGAAGATGGAAATGTCTCCTGCCACAGAATCTATTTCACTGAAACACAGCACAAGGCACAGTCTAGCTATAGAGTAAATGGGAGCTGTGTAAGTGCAAGTGGTCATCTGTGGAACAATGGCCCACTGTACTCTGTTCCTACATACAAGTACTATTTGGGACTAAAACAGGTTTTCAGAGCCATTCTCAGCTTCTAAAATGCTCAAGTCAGGTGAATACCTGAGAAATACTAACCTGGTATCCTATTGTTAATCCCAACTAGAGTAGACCTAGTGAATCGATGGAATTAACAGAAACATTGATTTAACAAACTACTATTGATTCAGTAGGTCTATTCTAGTTGGGACTAGCAATAGGATTAAAGCACTGCCTCCTAATCCCAAATATACTGAAACTGAACAACTGAAGTGTAATCTAGACAGAATTGCTGTATATTCTGACTTGGTTTGTAGACATATCAAAGCAGCTTTCCCATAAATAAGGTGAGAAAGTGTAAAAGGTATTTTTCTGCCACAAAAAACAAACAAACAGGGCAATATGGATGATTCATAGAGTCCTTTGCCTCAAAGAGGGAGAGGGAGAGGGAGGGAGAGAGAGAGAGAGAGAGAGAGAGATTGCATATATCAATGGAACATCAGTTTGTGCATCTGCATCAACTACTATAGTGTGAGCACGTTTCTTTCTTATGCCCATAGAAAGATCTGTTCAGGTAAGCATGCAAACTTGGGTCTCTTAGAGACATACTTTGGAAAGACTTCCAGTGCAGTCCAAGATTTCCCACCACCTATTTATTTCTGGAAAGCTCAGGTCACAGTTATGCATCGTCTACAGTTCTATACACCAGCGGTTCACAATCTTTGAATCTTCAGATATCTTGGACTTCAGCTCCCACAATCCCTGACCATTGGCCAAACTGGCTAGGGACTTCTCGGAGCTCAAATCCAAAACAGCTAGAGGACCAACATTGGGAAACCACTGATATACACAACCATAAACTGCCTGTCATCATCCACAATGACAACAGAGGGACACTTGTTAAAGACTAATGCTACATTGTCCCTGCTGCAAAAATGTTGTCTGTGTTGAAATATGTGGATTGTGGGACACACACACGCTTTTGTTTGTTTGCTTGCTTGCTTGTTTGTTTGTTTGCTAAGGGGAGCTCATGGCATTTCCCAGCTGTACTCACTCTCTGTGTATGTGTCTGTGAATGTGACTGTACAAAGCAAAAGAAATGTGAAACAAAAATATTCTTCTCAGGATTCTTTCTAAAGTCCTAGAATTATGTAAAATGGCAGAAACTGCTCTGAGCCACCCTGAAGGACCCCAGTACTGCAGATGTTTCCATCTCTAAGGAGCTGACCTCTGCATTCATGCACTCTCAGCATTAGATCACTGGAGTGAACCAGTACTGTGCCAGACAGAAATGAGTTCACTGGCAGAGCAGACATAACCTCAGAGATAAGAGTATTCCAGCCCTCGTAGTACATTCGACCATGATTTTTTAAAAAATAAATATATATTATAGAACTAAAATAGTCATACTTCACATTGCCTAGTGTTAGTCTGAAAGACAGTCATGTGTATCAAAATACTAATATGAAGGCACTATTTCACAAAGCAAATGTGAATATCTTAAAAGCAGCAGTAACAGCAATAACAATAATAAAAACAATAACAGCAAATTATAATTAGAGCTCAGTCCAGCCCACTGTGACTACTGTGCCTATCTACAGAATGGTTCCTACAGGGCAAAACTGTACCAATTGGCATGCAAATAAGGGTACACTGAAACATTCCAGGCCAAAGTTATAGAGGATGGCCAGAGGAGGGGTTCGGGGAAATAACATACTGTTATCTTCTATTGGGATCTCTTTACACATAGGCACAGATACTTGTGGTGAACTGGATCAAGCCCCTTACTATTTACACAAAGCGTTTGGGAGTGTTCAAAGTACTGAAGCACTTACTATTATCCCATCACACACATCACAAGACTATAAAATGCATCAGAGTATGTAGCCAAGACACTCGGTTCAAAATCAGGAATCGAATTCCCACTTCATGATGCAGTATTAGGTGAACCGCTCTCAGCCTTACTCTTACCTGCCCATTCTTTCTCAGAGATCTTTCTCAGAGAATGTTTGTAAGTGTTACTGGAATAGTATTTTTGGAGTACTTTGGAAAGCTCAAAAAGGCTGTATTAATACTAAAAATAATTAACTCTGGAGTTTGGGAATGTTGTCCCTAAGACAATAACTGCCTGTGAAGACAGGGCTGATTCTGATGATAGCATGCCCAGCAAAATGTGTTTAGATTTCTGTTTGGAATTGGCTTTGGCTTTTGTATTTTTTGGCTATTTACCAGAGTAATCTCTGTGAGGGCTACCTACTGAAATCATGGCTGAGGAAACATTTTAAATAGGAGCACTTTTCACCTTTTAGTCTTGATTTTTTTAACACTAAATTTAAATGATAATCTTAACTTGTTTTCTTCTCCTCTGTTCCCCCTCCTCCCCTAGCCTTTTTGAAAACCATGCCCATGGTTCTTGTGAGGGCTTTAGTAGTCAAAATCCATATGTTGAGGGAGTCTGTACAGAAGCTGTAAGAAATGAAGCTTCAGTGCCCTACCCTCTCTTAAACCTTACAGAAAACGGTGCATAATCATTTGTGTGTACATTTGTTTATCTTAGATTACGCCAACTACTGGATCATGAGCATCGTGGGTTTTCTTCATTTTTACCAACAATATAGGTTCCTGTATTTGTTAAATTGTGGGAAAGGGTTCCAAAAGAATTCTGGGCTTTCTCCCCACAGAAGAGAACCACTGCTTTATTTTACTAGGGCTCCATTCGCACTAAGCAATTATAGCACTATGATTCCACTCTAACTGCCATGGCAACCTCCTATAGAGATCTGGGATTTGCAGTCCAAGGAAGGGCATTCAGCCGGCTGTTCTCAGCCAGCTAGCCTTTGGGTCTCCCTAAAATGGAAACACCTGGATTCCATAGGATGGAACCATGGCAGGCAAAGGACAACAAGAGTTTATAATTGTGTAGGGAACTTCTTCTTTTTCAAATGTTATCTATCGATGAAAGGAAAAGAATATATAAAACAAAAGAGTGAGTCACACTTGCCTCTTGTTTTGTTAATTTTGCTGCATCCTTGCCTTCAGCACTCTCAGGAGACTAGGAAGGAAACAATACAATTAAGTCACTTATTATACCACATTCTACTTATAGTTAAAGCAAACGATCAAACATACCGGAGCAATAAATAGAAAACAAACCCCAAACCTTACACTTTTCCTGTAAAGTCAATAGTGAAGATAGGGCATGCCATCCTTATTTCAAATTCTTCAAAAAAAATCAAGCTATTTTTATTAATTTATTTTAAAATAGCTTTACATATCATTTTTTCTTAAACTAAAAAAGAACCTTTGCTGATCAGCTCCTAGAGGGAAATGTAACATAATCTCTACTGCATACTGTAGCATGACATTGATGCCATAGATCGCACTGTTTCTTACATACAAAGTTTAATATCAGGGACAGCTTATTTGATCTTGCTGAACTTAAAAATGTCTCTAAAGCTAGCATTACATCTCTGCCAACCTCATATTATTTCCAAAGCTTTCACAATTTTCTATTTACATTTCACAACAAATTGATACAATAAAATGATTGGTTAAATTCTTTACTAGCAGTTCAGTATGGTACATAAAGTGTGTTGGTTTACCTAGCACAGGTAATGGGATGAAATTGGAAATGTATTTAAACTTTACTCAGCACCAGACAAGCACTCAGACAAGAAATGTGCATGCTAACTATGTAATTCCCTTGCATTTACACATGACAGCAGCAGAATAGGCATTTACACAAAATGACAATCCTACAATGCTGCATTCAAACACATCTTAATGGGCTGAAGGATTCCTTAGAACTATAGTGCAAATGTGGAAGGAATCCTCAGTCAAATTTAACCTTTCAGGAAGGCAAAAATCTTACAGAGATGATATATCCTTGTAGCACAAAAGAGAGGGCATTTTCTTCTCTCAGTGAAAGTTTCTAACTGAATAACAAGGTTTATTCACATACTGCTAAAGAGGCAATGGTGAAACAGTCAGCAACTGATAAAGTCAAAGGTATGAAGAGAAGTCCTGAAACTTAACCTAACAAGGATATAGAAACCAGTAGAGAAACCAAATACTTTTTTTCCTCCTGCTTTACCTCAGACATCACTATTAATTCAGAGATTCACAAGGCAGAAAGAGCAGGCCAAAATAAGTCAAGGAAATTATATTTCAAATTCATCCATCCTCTAACTCAGATAAGAAACCACTGTGTCGCTTCTGCACCCTTCAATAACCCAACTGGAAACTGCTCTAGACAGTCTTTATCTTTCTCCTGCATGATTTTAAACACCCTTTGCCTGGTGAAGAAGCCAGTGAAGTTTTGAAGCTTGCATAATCTATTTTGTGCTTTGTGGCAGACCCAGTAAAGGTACCACTGCTTGTGGATTTTGGATTTTATTGTATTTTGCTGCACATCCAATATGGCTACCCCTGATGTTTTTGTTTTGTTTGTTTGTTTTGCCCTAGACAAGTAAATCAGTGATCACCTTGTGCCTGGAGTTTATAGTTTTCTGCTTCAGAGAACTCTGGAACATATGAGCAGAGTGAATTCAATTAAGATTCTGTTACAAGCCACAATCCTATAAAATAAGCATGCCACTCTTCCAGACTAAAATGCCATTGCCATCAGGGAAAATTAAAATTAAAATGGAATCACACAAAGACTTGGTGGCACAGTTAAGTAGAACAGTTACGTAGGGATCAATTCCACATGTAATTTATTTTACAAGTCAGTATGAAACAGAAGTGAAGAGAGAAATAATGACAAAAAGTAATCAATAGATGCATTTTGAGAGGGGCAGCGTAAAGACTAACAGGCAGCTTAGACACATGTATGTATGACAGTTGCTCAACCTGAACAAGCCTGCAATAATGAAAGCAAACATCACCTCTCTTTAGTGAAACCATGAGATGAGACTGGCATAACCTGATCTATGCATGCTTACTCAGAAGTAAATCTTACTGCGTTCAGAGGACCTTATCCAAACTAAGCATGCACATCACACTTTTTCTTGCTCTCCCATAGTTAAGATAGGCACCTTCAAGTGTTGTCTCCTTTCTGTATCTCATCAAGAGGTACTGATTTTTATCACAAATCTGAAGATTCAAGGGTAAGGTATTGGAGCATGTGTTGGCTTCCCAGCTCCAGGGGTTCTTGGATGAAACAGATTATTTAGATCTATGGGCAGATAACCTGCACAAGGAACTGGACAGGGAGAGTGTGTCTCTGTTGGTTCTGCTGGACCTCTCAGTGGCTTTCGATACTATTGACAACGATATCCTTCTGGGTCACATCTCTGGGATGAGGCTTGGGGACACTGTCTTACAGTGGCCTTATACCTTCTTGGGATGGGCAAACCAGAAGGTGGTATGGGGGGACTCCTGTTTGAACCCCCATCTGTTGGCCTGTGGGGTCACTCAGGGTTCTGTTTGGCCCCCATGTTATTTAACATTTACATGAAACCACTGGGAGAGGTCATCTGGAGATTCGGGGTGTGGTGTCACCAGTATGCTGATGACACCCAACTCTATCTCTCTTTTTCATCTAACTCCAAGGAAGCTATCTCTGTCTGCTGTCAGTAATGGACTGGATGAGGGTGAACAAGCTGAAACTTAATCGAGGCAAAGCAGTGATGCTCCTGGTCAGTCAGAAGGCAGATCAGGGGATAGGAATTCAGCTTGTGTTGGATGGGGTTACACTCCCCCTCAAATCCCAGGTTCACAGCTTGGGTTTGCTCCTGGATTCGGATCTGAGCCTGGAGGCCCAGGTTTCAGTTGTGGCCAGGTGTGGATTTGCACAGCTAAAACTAGTGCACCAGCTGTGCCCGTTCCTTGAGAGGTTGGATCTGGGTAAGGTGATATATGCCTGTTTATTTTCCATTTGAACTATTCTAATGCACTTTATGTGGGGCTGCTCTTGGAAACTGTTAAGAAACTGCAGCAGGTGTGAAGTATTGCAATCAGGTTGTTGACCAGGGCTGGCTATAGGGATCATGTCACTCCTCAGTTGAAACAGCTGCATTGGCTAGCAGTCCATTTCAGGGCAGAATTCAAGGTGCTGATTCTGACCTTTAAAGCCTTAAACGGCTTAGGTCTGAAGGACCGTATCTCCCTATACAGGCCAGCCCAAGCACTAAGATCTGCAGGAGAGGACTTTCTTTCAGTCCCACCACCTTGACAGGTGCAGTTGGTGAGGACTTGGGACAGAGCTTTCTCTGTGGCTGCTCCCAGACTGTGGAACTCCCTGCCACAGGAAGTTAAGTCAGCACACTCCCTGTTCTTTTTCCAATGGCAGCTGTAGACATTTTTATTTAGACAGGTGTTTGGCAGATGAATTTTATGTGGGCTGTGTGCTGTAATTGCTTTTTACAGTTTTTACCAGTTTTAATTATGAGTTTTTAACTTTTGTTTTAATATTAATAATGTTTAATCATTTTTAAACTTTTGTTCTTCTTTCATTTTAAATTAATGTAACCTGTCCTGAATCCCACTGTGGGAGAAAAGAGGGCTATAAATCTTTGAAATAAATAAATGAAATAAGGGCCCGATTTAGATTGGGACAAAGAGCTGCAATAAGGGCTCTTTGTGCCGCCTTTAGGGTTAGGGAGGGGGCAGCTTTTACACCCTCCCTAGCCCTAAAGCGTATGGGCGCCGCCATTTTAGATACGCTGTGCACGTTGTGACGCTTTTGTGCCATGGGAGTGTGCCAATTGTGCCCTTTTTGCGGCGCAAAGAAGGAGCTCCAAACGGAGCTCCTTTTTGGGGGCAAGTCTTTGACGGGGCTTTTAAACGGCCGTGGCAAAGATCCTGGGAGAAAGGGGCTGCAGTGGCGGCCCCTTTCTCCCCTCAGCCCTGCCTCCAGAAGCAGGGTGCAATGGGTGGCCATGGCACCTGCTGCACCCCGCTTGGAGGCCGCAGGGAAGCGGCAGTTTGCCGCTTCCCCACGGCCTCCAGAAGTGGCGAGATGGGGCCGCGGAGGCTACTGGTGTGGCAGCCTTGGCCCCATCCCACTGCTTCCTGAGGCGGGTAGAGATGGTCTAAAAAACCCCAAAGGCTTTTGGGAGTCTAAAAAGCCCCAAAGGCTCCTTTTCTTGCATACAAAACAGACTATGAAATCACAGTGAAAATGTTTCAAATGCAGAGAAAAAAAATCTGAAACCAGCAAGATGCATTTACATCTATGTTCTGTACAGTATTTGTGTTCTGCTGAACACTGATGGCATGAGACAGACTCAATAGTTTGGAATTCAAAGCGTCATGACAATGGAACCTTGCATATTGTGTTCTCCAAATTACAGTGTTATCACAAAAAAGTATTTTTTAAATAGATAAAAGTGTTAGGGCGCAGAGGGAAGAGCTGTGTCCCTTACATACACATGCAGAGTTGATGCATGTAGGCAGGACGCCTAGAAGAAGGTCTGTGAAGAGCCAAGGTTCTGCGAAGCCTCTAAGCCGCACAGCAAATTTCCTCCCGCACACAGGCTGCAGCCTTGAGCTCCCAGCTTGGGGAAATAAATCTCTGGACAGCCAGACTTCACTCCACACGAGGGCCTTTTAATCTTTGTTGCCAACTATTTACAAAGATTGCACAGAGTATCAGACAGCTCTCTTGAATACTCACAACTATACAAACCAACAAAGTGCTTCGCCAATCACCGACCACAATAACTCAACAATGGAGACAGTGAAAGTGACCCTCTCCCTTATATAGATGGTCTTCTTGGAAGTCACATGTGACAGTCATGCCACCAATGAAACCTGGCAGGTTTCATACCTAGCTGCATCTGCACTGCAGAAAGAATGCAGTTTGACACCACTTTAACTGCCATGGCTCCATGCCACAGAACCTTGGTATTTGTAACTTGTAGTGGCCCGAGAGCTCTCTGACATCTCACAAAACTACAGATCGCAGAATTACATAGCACTGAAACATGACAGTTAAAGTGATGTCAAACTGCATTTATCTCTGCAGTGCAGATTAAATATGAAGAATGTGCCCTTCAGGACAAGGAATTATTTTTAAATGTTTTGCTATCCAGAATTGAGATTGCTCAGCTTTCAAGTTATTTTTCCAAATTTTATTACATTCAGGTATGGATTGATTTTGACAGAAACAATGGCACAAATCAAATTTGATGGTGCATAATTTGTGTTACAGATTTTAAAGGTTAATAGTGCTTTTTGTTTGTTTTTAAATCTGATTAAAGTCAAAGATCTTGCATTACGAAATGCAAAAGCCTGGATTCAGAACCTGCAGACAAAGAACTCTCTCTGTCCATGTGACACTTCCAATCCAGTGTAGAGAACTGTATTGGTAACAAATACAAACAAAAATCCAACAGTGATACCTTTATTGGCCAACCAAAATGCACAATATACTTGTTGCAAGCTTTCAAAGCTCAATGGGCTTCTTCATCAGGCAAGATGTTACAAATCAAACAGGAGGAAAAAGACAATTGGAGATGTTACTCAGATGCCTGCATGTTATTTCAGTCCTTAGTAAAGATGCTATGATGGGGAGGATATCTTTTGCAGGCAGGCTCTTCCTCCTTCTGGCCATGCAGCAATAGGGAGGTTTTCAAAGTTTAGGATATTTAAAGTCCATTTGCATCTCAACAGGGACCCCTCTTTTGCAATCCAATGTGTCTCCATTCCAGTGAGGTCACAGGCCTCTTTGCAGGCAGAGAACAATGGATTCCTCAAGAAGTCTCCATGTTTTGCATCAGGAACATTTTGGTGGAGATGTAAAACATGCGAATTCAATCCAAATTGAAGAAAAATTGTTAAGTGGAATGCTTTCATGGCTTTTTTGTGGGTTTTTCAGGCTATGTGGCCATATTCTAGAAAAGTTTGTTCCTGACATTTTGCCAGCATCTGTGGCTGGCATCTTCTCAGCCCGAAAAACCCACAAAAAAAACCATAGAAGAAAAATTGTTTTACCTTGGTTGAAGTCCCAGTCCACAGGCATCATGGTTCCCCTGTTGAAGCTAATATCTCCAATTGTCCCCCCCCCCCCGGGTTTGGTTTGTAGCATCTTGCCTGATGAAGAAGCCCATGGAGCTTTGAAAGCTTGCAACAAGTATATTGTGCATTTCAGTTAGCCATCCACTGATGGATTTTTGTTTGTATTTGTTAAATGGCCAACATTGCTACCCTTGAATGTTTTCTGTACTGGTAACAGAGGCAGCACCAATCTTGTCTGGTCTTCCCTCCAGCTGTTGTCCCCTATGTCTCCAATCTGCTGGAGTGCCTGGGGATGAAGACAGAAGAAGAATGGGTGATCCCCTCACCCCCTTTTCTGCCAGTGCAAATGCTCTGAGTTGCACTCTGTTCCAGGCCTGAACCTGCTAGCAGAAAAGAAGCTGGATCCAACAATTATGTTTTCCAATAATAATAATAAGCATTAACAATCATGACAAAAGCTTCCTAAGCTATGGTCAATCTTGTATTGTGGCAAACATTTGGTGTAAATGCCAAATGTCGAGGGGCATAAGTAGAAGGAGGTGAAGGGTGAAATTGGATTCTCTGAAACAGTCTTATCTAATTGTAGAGTATTCTTTTGCAGAATCTCCTGAATTTAAATGCCCGTGTGGCTATGAGCTGGTGACGAGACAAAATGTATTGATAAGCCTTGCCTTATTAACTGCTTCAATTACCATTACTGCTGACTGAAGGGGAAAATATTCCCAAACCAGGCCAATAACTCAGCAAGACCTCAGAAATCGTAACTGTGGAAAAAATGATTTTTAAAATACAATTGGCACATACTTGACCACTCTGGTCCTCTGCAATATAGAGAACAAATGGCAGAATCAAAGATAATACTTCTGCCTCCTATAGTTCTACGGACATGTATATTTATGGTTTTCCTTTGTTCCTTTCATTCCCTTCACAATTGTAAAAGTACAATGGTTCTTAGTTAATTAAGGGACAAAACTTCCTTTGTCCACACAGTCAGACATATCCCTTTTGTTACAAATTCTTATTTTCTTTTCAGAAGTCAGAAAATCTACGGGACTGGTCAGTAAATATGAGAAAGCTCACAATTTGGCACAGAGGTGTTCTGATTTGTGGTATGCAATTTGAGAACCTGCATCTGCAGTAGGGGTTGGGCAACTGTGGAAACTGTATCTCTCCACCTGCTCCAACAACGCCCCCCCCCCCGCAACATCTACTATTTCTTTTACCCCCAAAATTTACTGTAGTGAACATGGAGCATTTTGGCATCTTGGGACATTCTGAGGGTATTTTTGTTTTTGTTTTGTTTTTTGCAAAATTTTGTTTTGACCCTAGGAGGGTCAAGGAGGGCAAAGGATATAGTAGAAATGGGTTCCAGACCATGTGGAGCAAGACATTTATGGGGGAAAAAACCTGACTGCCCCAGCAGGCACTGAGAGCCACAAAATGGCTTTGGGGGGCTGCATGCTCCCCATAGGCTGACGTTTGCCCACATCTGATCTATAGGAAATTATGTTTTTACAGAGATATGCATGAAAAAAACAAATCTGCATGAAGCATTCTTCATAGAAAAGAACTGATTATTCTGTATGTGGACCAGTGTGATCTGGGATTTATGTATGTTTTTGTTTTATTTTATTATTTGTTTGTTACACTTATATCCCACTTTGGATGTCTCCAGCCTAAGGGGAAGGAAATGACAAAATTCTTCTGATCAAATCTTACCAAGAAAACCCTGTGACAGATCCACATTAGGGTTGCCATGACTTGAACACACTCAACAATAACAACAACAAAATTTCTTTTATTTATATTTGGCATATAATTATTGTAATTGATATACTGAAAGTACAGTTTATTCAGATTTATAAACACAAACAAAACTTACTTTGATTTGATTTGATTGCTACAAATAGTGCAACACGATCCTGGACACCTGAACTGTGAGGGAGCTCTCTGGTTTTGCCAGTCTGAGCAGCCGGCACTTCTCCCCCAGTAAAAACAGAACAAAACATCAACATCAGTAAAACAGAGAAAATTATTTTGTCCCCACAAGTTCTTCATAGTGTCAAGCAGACATAATGCACTTATTTCCATAAAATGAACTGAGAAAAGGAAACCAAGTCCAGGAGTTGCAATGATTTTATACTGTATGTAGTCTTATATAAACATCTTCCTGTTACATTTGTTATTGTTAACCCCCCTCACATCAATCCTGACTCATGGCTACTCTGTGGATGAGATATCTCCAAGACTACCTATCTTCCACTACTTTTCTATCTTGCAGGTTCATACCCATGGCTATGTCATCGATTCCCTACTATGTCATCAATGCCTGTCAGACTCAGCACTCTATATAGAACAAACAGGCCAGTCTCTGCGCCAGAGGATAAATTGACATAAATCAGACATTAGGAATGGGAATACACAAAAATCAGTGGCAGAACATTTCATTGTCCCTGGGCATCCCATCTCAGACCTCAGAACAGTGGTCTTTGAACAAAAGAACTACAAAGGTAGATTGGAAAGAGAAAAGGCAGAACTGGAGTTTATCCATAAACTGAAGTCCCTCAGCAATGGATTGAACAAAGATAATGGCTTTTTGGCACACTATACACATTTCAACAGTATCTGATCCCATCCTCAGAGGAGCATCCTACATTCATCTATCCTCCCCACCTACAGGCTAGTCCCATTGCCAAATTGGATCTGCCACTGCCAGTTCATCTCCATGCACAAAGGCTAGTTCCCAATGCCTTTGTTCACAAACAACTATAGTTAAACAAGCTCATGCTGCCAACTTCTTTTTTAGGTAGTCTCAAAGGTGCTACATGATCTCTCTACTCAGTGATTCTATAGGCTAACATGGCTATATCTTTGTATTATATCTCTGACCTCTTTAATGTAGTCCATCAGTCTAGCATGTGGTCTTCCTCTCTTTCTCCATCCCTCCACCTTCTACTGAGTTATGTCTTCTTGTGACATGGCCAAAGTATGCCAGTCTCAGTTCAATTACCTTGGCTTCTAGGGAGATTCCAGGCTCAATTGGTTCTGAGACCCATTTGTTTGTCTTGTTTGCTGTCCACAGTATCCTTAGTACTCTTCTCCAGCACCACCTCTCAGATGTGTTGATTTGCTTTTTATCATCAGTTTCCTTAGCTGTCCAGGTCTTGCATCCATACATGGTAATGGGGAATATATTGCTTGTTCGATTCTAAATTTTGAGCATAGTTGTATATCTTTGCTTTTTATGACCTCTTCTAGTTTATCAATAATTTGGCGGCAGTGTATACATGAACATCTTGCCTTAAACATTTGATTCCTAATTCTAAATTAAAATATTCCACAATCCATTTGTCTATTTTTAAAAGGAAATAAAATAAGCAGGGGCACTTTCCCCCAGGCCTTCACAGCTCTATCATGCTCAACCACAAAGCTCAGAATGCTGGCCATCCCAATTATACAGGCCAGTGCACACCTAAAATATGGAATCACAAGATTTTAAATACCATCAGTACTTGATCAGTAGACTGCCTCACCTGACCACCCACAAGGTTGCTTCTGAAATACCCAGGTTCTGTTTCAGCTAAACTTAGGTGAAGTACATACCACTGTAAGTAAGAGAACATGGATTCCTCATTATGAACTTAAGAAAAATGCTTTGTGTGTGACGTGAGGAGCTGGTATTTGATTTTTCTTTTTCCTTTTAAAGTTAAAAGGCTTGCAGAACATACAGGCTACCTGAAGTGTCTCTCTAGATTGCAACCTTTCATATTTCTGCCCTAATCAATCAGCACCAGAGCTGCAGGTCACAGCCTGGATCTTTATACTAAGTGTGAATAATGCATTAAAACTTTCTTCCACAGCTATGTAAAGGTTTCATTAAATATGTAATGAAATATAGTACAAGAAAATATGAGAGGATTTGTATTCTAAAAATATGCACTGGAAGTGGAATTATCATTTTCTAATCCTTAAGAGTGTAATATCAACATTATGAAGTGACATTTTCCTGAAATGAGAATGAAGAAGCATTAATACTAAATGCACTGACAGTCCAATCCTCGGTGCATTTACTCAGAGGTAAAGACTCCAGAATTCAAGAAAGTAAGGACTGTGCCCATCAGGGAAGCAAAAATGCTGGACAATTCAGAATGGTTTCTGGATTCAATATAAATTCCCAAATATGGAATAATACAGAGATCAAGCAGTGAAGACACACAAAGGAACTTTTTGTGATTAGTGGTTTCCACTGAAATTGATCAGGCAACATCATTGGGTGTTCAAAATGTACAGCAGAGTCCCATAACTACAGGAAATAGTTGGAACATAGTGACATATGGAGATATATACACACACATACTTGTAACACAGGGTCCCTTCATACCATAGACTAAATTAAACTATTTCTAAAGAGAAAATTCCACTCCAGGAACAATATCAGCAACACTGAGAAACTCTAAAAACAGTTCTTAGAGATTTATTCATTAAGGATAGCTCCATTCAAAAGAAAGTAAGGGGGAAAGCTAGGAGTGGATTGTTGAATAAAACTGAAGAGGTAACTAAGCATAAAGCATTAGAAAGGAAGAAAATATTTCCAACACTGGAGCAAAAAAGAGACAAACTGGATACATTGGACCTCAATAAGAACACATCTCTTTAACAGATTTGAATAATACTATCAATTCAGTAATAAAAGCATAAAAATACTATCATTTCTTCTTTCAGAGGAGTCTAAAAATACAATTCAAATGATAAAACATCAGTAAGGAGAGTTGGTTGTCACAGCATCAATGAACTAGCAACAATTTAAACTCTCTCACTATATCCAGGATTAAGAGAGCAGATCAAGCTTTTTAAAACACCCCAATCTATGATGCAGAAATTCTGACAGCAATTTAAAAAAAACTAAAATGGGAAGGCTCCAGGAATAGACGGCTTCCCTGAGGGATTTTATGCAGTATTTTGTGAAGATTTATCCCCCCATATTAAACACCTCCTCAATATCATTTTAGAAGGAAGAGATTTACCTGAATCATGGCAATTTTCAAGGATTATAGCTATACTGTAACCTAATAGTGACAGCTCACAAATGGTACCCTGTTGCTCAAAGCATTACTTAATCAACATGTTCAATTTTAACAAAAATGATGGTAGAAAGAATAATTTTATTACCAAATACATTTTGACTGATCAAGATGGTTCTCAGATGCCAGTTACACACACACACACACACACACACACACACTGTGGTTCAGAAAGCAAATTGAAATGAGAATGGTGTCACTGCTGATGTGTATATGTGTCTTCAAGTCAGCTGTCGACTTAAGGTCACCTCATGAATTTCATGGGGTTTTCTTATGTAAGGAATATCCAAGATGTGGTTTTGCCAGTTCCTTCCTCTGATATATGGCCTACAACCCCTGGTATTCATTGGTGGTCTCACATTTAAGTACTAACCAGGGCTGATCCTGCTTAGCTTCCAAGATCAGACAAGATCTAGCGCCTGTAAGGTACTGTCAATAAATAGCTTTTTCTGTAATTCAAAACTACTATCTTATTGGATTTAGGTGTTTTTTTAAAAAAAAAATGCAATATGGTGATAATTTTGTTTTTTTAATAGACTATTTACATATAAAAGCTATGGCACAGGAAAAAAATACAATAGCTTGGAGTCTACAAAATTTAATTTGTATAGAGGCACATGTCAGGGATGTCTCCTTTCACCTCTTCTTCTATTTGCTATTGCATTAGAGCCACTGGCTGTATGGGGAGATTCGGCACTAAGATCTTTCCTTAAACATTCAGATTAAAACTTGAACTCAAGTCACAGTCCCATTGATATGAAAGCCACCAACTGCCATAACTGTCTATGGTTTGTTTGTCATGACGTCTGAACTGGATGTTTCTTTATAAAGCCCCCAAAGGTCCATTTAAAAAAAACCCTGCAGGACTGAAGAGGAACCTTCCATCCAGTTACTGTCTGGCTCTTTCCTGCCCCTTTGTAGCCCTATAAATTTAACTAACTGTCCAAAATGGCCAATACTCATTGTACAACCATCAGCTCACCCTCCCAATACTTGGGCAGTGGGGGCAGAATATGCAGGGTCAAGTCTCAAGATTTTTGATCAATAGGGATTATAAGGTTGTCTGAAACCTCTCTCCCTTTGACTTCCCTGCTCCCAATGAGTGTAACTGGTATCCCCACAGTAGGTGGATGGGGGAAAATTATGGCTTGATCTTGATTTTGCCAGACCAGGTAGGTTTGCAAAAATATATTCTTGGTTGACACCAAGACTATTGCAAATTTTTGCTATAGAAAATCTTCAGGTTCTCACCTTTCTCAATTACACCACAGGCACAATCTGTGACCAATAGCTAGTAAGGCAACATGGTTATTTGTCTGGACCTGTAGCAGAGATATATCTGGCATACCATATTCATAGTAGTAGGAGCTCTCTGGATGCACTGGAGGCTGGAATAGTATGTGGCTAGGGTCTTTTAGCCCACAAGATCCATTTACAGATACTAAATCATTTGATATCCAGTCTCAGAATCTACAGTAGAACCAAAATGATCAGTCATCTTCAAAAATAAGCATTCAGTTTACTGTACATTTTTGTAGAAAATTAATACATTTACATGATGATCACAACCCAATTAAAAATATTTTAATCTATCATTTATGAGTTTTAACTGATCAATTTAATGAGTGCATAGAGGTGAAGGCAATGGAAAACCTCCACTGAACAAGAAAACCCTGTGAGAGGGTCACCCTAAGTCAGAAATGACTTGAAGGCACACAACAATGATGAAGGATGGGGGGGGGAGGAATGGGGGGGATGAAGGGTTTCCCTTCCACAGGTAGAATTTCCCCCCATCTCAGTACTAAATACTTGAGTGGAAAAGGGGGTTTAAAACGGGGAAGGGGGTCTAATGTCCTTCCATCTATGACAAATGGTAGTGCCTCCCAAGCTACCTGGTGTAGTGTTCCCCCACCCCCCATCCCAACCCCAGCATGCCAGGAATTGACATGTTTGTTCCTATTACCTAAAATTATTTCATTCTTTACCAGAAACCCGTAAGGAATTGGAAGCCAACAATTTGTGCATCAGTACTGCTCCAATTCTGCGTGGAGAAAGAATTGACACCGACATTTCCTTTTCCCTGTTACCCAGAGGGTTGTGGGACCCTCAGTAACCATGAGAATTTGATGTGGGGGGGGGGGGCTCTATGTAAGAAGCTGTATCAGGTAAAATTGTACCCCTCCCTTGACTTTAGTAGGAAAACAGCAGTAGATTAAAGATTGTTCTACAAATAAAGGACACGTTTGGACAGAACCCTTTATGTGGTTTTAGATGGTGTGCATATGTGTCATACCACAGAACATTATTAAAAAGGTCACTACGCTGCTGTGTGAGAAAACACTTCTTTTATCATACTGCTTGATAATCCACTTTTTAAAAGGCCTAAATCTTAAAAGTCTTCTCTTAAGGAATCAGCACAGTGTAGTGATTTCAGCACTAGACTATGGAGAACAGGGTTCAAATCCCTGCTTGGCCATGGAAACCCACTGGGTGCCCAACCTTGTTCAAGTCACATTCTCTCAGCCTCAAAGAAAATCAAAGGCAACCCTCTTCTGAACAAATCTTGCCAAGAAACCCCTGTGATAGGTTCACCTTAGGCTTACTGTAAATTGGGAATAATTGGAAGGCACACAAAGAAGTCTCCTTCTTTGGAAGTTTTTAAACAGAAACTGGATGGCCATCTGTTGGTAGTAGTTTGATTCTGTGTTCCTGAATGGCAGGGTGTTGGAGTGGATAGCCCTTGTGGTCTCTTCCAAGATCCTACGAACAAAGGGCTGGCATCCTGTTGGTTACTCCCAACTACTTAGATCCGTCTAACTATAAGATTGTATGTACAGCACTGTGCAAATTTACAGCGCTATATAAATAATAATAATAATAACAACAACTAGAGCAGACCAATTCAATTTACTTCTAGAATGATGGGTCAGCCCTAGGCAAACTATTTATTATTGAATCAAGTCTACTCTAGTCAGAACTAACAGATCTGGGGCATTAAAAAAAATCTGCTGCCTTATTAATCTGGGAACTTCATGAATTGGCTAATTGTTTTATTAATCATTCTAATGAATTAATTGATTAAATAATGCAGATCTAATTTTAATTGTTTTGCTTCATTAGTAAATTAAGTTCTAAGCCCAAATCCTGAACAAATGTGTTTTAAAAGTCTAAGCCTGGCACTGTATTTCCCAGAACATGTCTGAAAGCAAGTTTCACTGTTGTGAATTTGATCCAGATTGTTAGCTGAATTTAGAACCCATTGTAATGTATGCAGCAAGTGAGTCAAAACACATTAAATTGGCTGATTTCAACAGAAGCTAGGTACAACTAATGTTAGTGCATAACCAACCCAGTATAACTTGTGTGGCATAGTGGTTTGAGTGTTGAACTATGACTCTGGAAACCATGATTCAATTCCCAGGTTGGCCATGAAACCCACTAGGCAACCTCGGGCAAATCACAGGCTCTCAGCCTTGGGGAAAGGTAATGGCAAACCTCCTCTGAACAAATCTTGGCAAAAGAACCCCACAATAGGTTTGTTTTAGGAACGCCATAAGTCAAAAATGACTTGAAGGCACACAACAACAACAACAACAACAACTTCATTGGAATCCAAGAACCAGAATGTAAGTCACAGCAGCACATCACACTGTTAATTTGTATACATTGGACTACAAAGTTAATGTTCATCAATACAATTAGGTATGTTGTATTATTTTTTTCCATTATGTTCCCACTTTTCTAAAAAATTATTTACATTTTTATCTCTGAGACATTAGTCTTCAAAAGAACCAACACTTTTGATATAGTCCTATAACTATATATGGATTACAGTCATTATTGGAAATTACCATATACTGTATCTTGTCAGCATTATACCTTATTGTATACTTATAAAAATGAGGAAGGGAGAGGAGAAAAAAATGTGGCAGCATCCTTAAGGCTAGCTAGTTTTTTATTTTAACATGAGCTTTTGTGGATATAAACCCACATGTTCGGTTGCTATACTGAATGATATTAAGGTCTCAGGTACAGTATGTTTATTGGGAAAAACTGAATACATCAACACTGAAATATTGAACATCATTGTCTGACCAGTGGCTTGACCTCGCAGCCTTATGATTTGAGATATGAAAACACTATGGTATACTCTAACATAATATATCCTCTCCATATACACTGGTTGTCTTGCATTAAACAAAACAAAACAAAAATGGCCAAAATGCAACATACCTATAGCTGAAAATATTCAAAAAAGGGTCCAAACTCATGTTTTTCAAGACACCCTGATGAAAAGAATCCGCAAGTCATGAGAAGAATCCTTGATTAACAAGAATCCATCTGTACAATTCTTAAAAATTCATACATGGTTGATTTGCACACACAAAAGTCTTTTCTGTACAGGAAAAAGCATCTGTTATCTTGTCAAGATATAAATCCTAAGATTTTGTTAAAATACTCCAAGCTTGCATCCTTATTTATCCTTTTACTGAACTCCAAAAACACACCTGTTTTATGCAAAGGATCCTATTTTTCTTAGTTCTGCATTAACAAATTCAATTAACAGGCAGATAACAATTAATAGTTCCATAAAGCTAATAGGTTCAAAAGAAGACCTCAACAAAGTGGTCTAAAGTAAAGAGAACAGGGTGACAGCAGGTCTATCACTGCAAAATCTGGTTATAAACACTCCACAAGTTTCACTGCTTTCAACAGACTACACATTAATTTCAATGGACTCTATTTCAAAGTTTTGAGTTGACAAGCTGCATTCAGCTTTACAAGTGTCTTTAAAACAGCAACCGTGTGAATTTCACATACATGTTAATCTTGCTGCTCATCCACACTCCAATCCTTTTTTACAGTCATTGCTTTCATATGGTTTACCCAGTACATCATATGTTCAATGTACATGTAAACTGTAAATTAGGTGTTTTTGTGGACTCCCTCCATCCTAGATTCTACTCAATAAAGGCTACAAATTTGCCACATGTAGTATTTCTGTGTTGCCAATCCCAAAATTATGTGTATATGTGTATATGCAGCACAGCTTCAGCCCAGTCCGGGGGTGTGAATCATATGAACATCACACCCCGAGATTGGCCCAAAGGCGGCACTTTTGGGCCCATCTGTTTTAGGCCTATGTTGACTACAGCTGATAGTATGGTAACTACAGTCCAGCAATAACTCGTGGGCCATACTTTGCCCATCCCTGACTTACCAGTAAATCCATCTGATAGTTCCAAGCTCACCAGACCAACTGAATCAATGGGAGCTTCCCACGATTGTTATTCGCAGGGACTAACAACAGGATTATGACCTTTATCAAGGGATTACAATTTCTTTTAAACAATGATTCCTGGTTTCAACATAATAGCAAACAAGGACTCTTCTAAAGTGGAAAAGAATTCTAGTTTATTCTTCCTCTTGGCTACCGGTGGTTGTGGGGCATTGAATGGGCTTTTTTTCTGATTATGCAAGGAGCAGTAGACCATAAGATTAATGATAAATGAATGTTTCAGAAAAACAGACCAATAAATACAATCTGACAGTGCTAAAAATAGATTTCCCTTTATGCACATAAATATATTTTTATGCTATTTGTCACATGTTAGATTTTGGTTCCTCTTTAACGGTCAGTGCAACATCATTAATGATACAGTAGTTCCACTGGTTATCGCCAAACAGTTGGCCTTTTAGTAATGGTATACTCATGTGGAGCATTATGTTGCACAACAGTTTGAAAATAAGAAGAAAAGCAAATACTATAATCTTGAACCATAAATACCATGCTGAAACTTTAATTCATCTTATGCCAACCCACTATTTCCTTTGTTGTCTGTGGGAAACAGACACAGGACAGTCTAATTGGAAGAATCCATAACTCTGCCTTCTTGTTATTCCAACACATTCATCAATAAGCACTTCTTTGCACAACTGCTTTGCACTTGACTCTTCCAACAAAATGATGATGACTGAAACATCAATGTACATCTAAATATCATCATGTATTTTCTTAGCCAAAGATAAAGCTCCAACTTTAGATTTCCACACTGTTCTAGGTTCTAGAGAATAGGGCATTATGAATACTATATTTTACACACATCAGGAGGGCAGAAAAAACACAGACTGACTGTGATAAAGAGGAAAGTAACAATTTGCCTTGACTCACTTTGAGTTTACTCCATAGTATATTCAAACATTAATGTAGATGCTTGGTACCTGCCACAGCTTTGCTTCTAAAATATTCACAAGCAACAACTTTTTTTTGAATCCAGTCCTACAAAGGTAATGTGTCAGGATGCTAAGCCAAGATGCCTTTTTTCCCTGGCATGGCAGGTTTGAATGCATAAGAATTTGGGGTATTGAAGCTACTGTTTTCTGAATGCATTCTAGAGGTAGTATTCTGGATTAACTTTGCCACTCATCTGCCTGTACCTCTATAACGGATCTCCTGCATTCTATATCACATGTACCTGCTATTATTATTTAGCTTTTCAGAGGACAAACCAAAGATTATCACTTATGTCTGTAAAAAGATAAGACTCACATATACAACAATGAATCCACATTGAACATTTGCTTGTGCAATGAGAATTATTCTTCTGGAGTACTACAGAGAAGGCTTAAAGGTCTTCTACTGAATTTTCCAAGTTAGCATACTTTGACCTCTTTCATACTGAAATTAATGAGATCTAAAAAGTACTTAGCTATACCTGAACCATGTCCATCATTTTTGCCTTAAAAGTCATTTCTATTCCACTCATCTGATGTATTCTACAAAATCCTGATATGGTACACTGTATCTTTTTGAAAGCCTTGGATCATATGAAATTGCTTCTATTAAGAATATTTAACCCAAATTGCTCCTTAAATATTGATCAATTAATTAAATGTAACTAACATCTTTATAATATAGGGGATTCTAGCAATGGCCTTCTGTAAGCTTTCTATGGCCATGTCTGGAAATTATCTCAGCTATGAACTCCAAGACACTGCACAAAATGACTAAACACATGAGCTGCTTCAACACAGAATAAATAAATCCTTTTGACTTTAACTGCCATGACTCAGTGCTATGGCATCCTGGAATCTGTAGTTTTGTGAGATATTTAGCCTTCCCTGTCAGAGAGCTCTAGTGCCCCAACAAACTACAAATCCCAGAATTCCACAGCACTGAGCCATGGAAGTTAAAGTGATGTCAAACTGTTTTATTTCTGCAGTGTGGCAGCAGCCATGGTTTACCATACTTTACTTCCTTCATTTCATATGGGTGCACCTATATGAAGTAAACAAACAGCAAATTCAGACCTATGACTAACATCTTCCATTTTTTCCCTTCTGTATGGTTTTTAACACCTTACCTGATGAAGAAGCCCGTGAAGCTTCAAAGGTTTGCAATGTGTTTATTGTGCATTTTGGTTGACCCTATAAAGGTATCACTGTTTACTGGATTTTTTATGTTCCTATATGAAGTATGACCCACAGAATTCAATGGAACTAACTTTCTGATTTCTAATCCAGCACCCAAACCTCTATATACCACACTATTTCCTTTGCTTCAAATGTTACAAAAGAACTATGAAATGGCTGTGGGAAAACAGCCTTCACAAGACTATTGCTAAAGGAGAACTCTGACCACTATGCAAGCAGATAAAATGGATACAAGCTAACATTAAAAATGGCAATACTAAAAAACCCTGCATTTTCTGGCTATAAAATGGCATTATTAGATGGAAACTGATCTCATGGCATTATTGCGAGGATTAACAGGACAATGCTTATAGAACACTTTGCACACTTAAAATTCTACAGATGTTATTTTGGGACAAAATATGCTAGTTCTTTCCATCTGTCTAAAGCCTGTGAGCTACTTAGAATGAAGAAATTAACATGTATTATATGATATTATAACGCATTATATGCAAGGAAAATTGGATCACTAGACAGAATGACAAACGTTTGGCGCTTTTACACTGAAATTGGAAAATGGGTATAAGAATTCTGTTAACAAACTAAAAGGCATGAAGACATTTTATGTAATTTCTTTATTGGCATTATACTGGCATTTTTCTTTGTGTCTCGCCGTAGGAGGAATTAGACTTGTGAGCATTAGAAACAGAGCTCTTATAGTAATGTCCCCCCTTAATGTTAGTTATAGAGCTCTGATCCAGTTGGTGTCTGTCAGCCCCCATCATTATAGCAGACCATGAAGGCCAGTGCTGCAGTGGGAGCAAGGGCTCATATCCTGTTAGTTAAGATATTATAAGTTATAGTTATGACCTGGCAACCGTTTCCTATGCACATTTATGATCACAGTACAAATGCCCCTCAAACCCACCTTAAGATCCAGGTAGCCATACCAAGGGATGGAGTTCTATGGCACTTCTAAGGAAGACGTGGCCAGCCCTATGCCACCAGTGAGTTGCATCAGGACCCCACTTCTGGTTGGTACATAGCTGCTTCCTGGCAGAAGGGGGCTGAATTTGTCATTCTTCAGCACTCATCACTCCTACAGTACAACATCCTTTGGTGCAGCTGGCTGGACTTTGTGGGTTTCATAGTTCAGATTGGGGGATGGAATGTAGTAACAACATAGTAGCTGTGTTTCTGCTGTAGGATGTCAGCCAAGCTTTGTGAAGGTTGAAGCACCCAAGACTCACGCTTCCTCTCCTGTTGAACTTGGCTACAGTCTTCACAGGGGAGGGTGGATTTTCCCTAACAGCAATGCCTTGGCTGAATCCATATGGCAGAAATAATGCAGTCTGTCACCACTTTAACTGCCATGGCGCAATGCCATGGAATTGCGGGATTTGTAGTTTGTCGTGGCATCAGAGCTAAACAAAGAAGGCTAAAAATCTACAAATACCAAAACTCCATAACATTGAGTCATGGCAGCTAAAGCCTTTATTTCTGCAGTGCTGGCGCAGCCCTTGTCCAATAGCTAGCCCTGGTTTAATGTAGACTATTTGGGGTCTTGAATGTAGAGTTAAGACCCAGCTGAACTGATTCCTAGTGGAGAAGGAAACTGCTAGAATGGGTTGTTGATATGCATCAGTATAGTGGCCTATGCTTTGGGGGGGGGGGCTTCTTCCTGAGAGGTAAAATTATGAAGACACTCATGGGTTTCCAAAATGATCCTTACACCACCACACAAAATCTGCTCACTATGTCCTATTACTAAGACTTGGTATCTGTTTTCAAAGTTTAATTTTGATCTTATGAATCTTTGTATTATTGCATGTATATCATTGTGTTTTTAATTACACTGTATTGTTAAACATAAGCCTGGAGAAGGTTTATTCTGAAAGGACAATTTTAGAACAATTATCTAATTAACTAATTCACATACAGTGTTAAGAATTCAAAGACATAGCTGTGTTCGTTTGGAATATCAGTTTGCAAAACAATCTTGTAGCATTTTTGAGATTAACCATATAAAGGAAGTTGTAACATAACCGTCTCTAGACTTGGAAACCATACATCTGTGGAAGTAGACCAAAGGTGTATCCACAATATAGAATTAATGCAGTTTGACACCACTTTAACTGCCTTGACTCTGTCCTACAGAATCCTGGGACTTATTACTATTATTATTAACCTTAATTTATATAGCTTGGAGTTTGGTGAGGCACTAGAGCTCTCTGACAGGCCAGGCTGAATACTTCACCAAGCTATAAATTCCAGGATTCCATAGGATGGAGCCATGACATGTAAAGTGGTGTCAAACTGCTTTATTTCTGCAGTGTGGATACATCCAAAGTCTACAAAAGCTTATGATACAACTTCTTTTATGCAGTTATTCTCAAAGGTGCTACAAGATCCCTCATGAATTAAAATAATCTACAAGGCAGGGGAAAGAATGCATATGATAGTCTACTACCATACATCTCTGACTTCTTGTCTGTTGGTATATTGCCATTAGTGTGTACAACGCTTGACAGAATGCAAGATGACAAGTCCCTGCCTCCCAAAGCTTACAAATCTAAAATTCAACCAAGCCATTAACCAAGGAAGGAAGGGATGGGGACAGAAAGTGAAAGTAGAAGTTATATGCAACCTGTTTCAGTTATATGTGGAATTGGAGATTTTTCATCATACCCCCCACTGAGCTTTCAGCTTCTTAGGTTCCATCACCATTTTGGATGCAATCCATTACCCATTTCATGATCTGACTACCTCCGAGCAAGAGTGCACACGTGGAGAGATTTATATATAACTTCTGACAATTTCAGCCTCAGAGGCTAAATTCCAGGATTAAGGTTGATAACGTAAATGCTTATATACCTACAGATTTATAATCAGAGGAGTCTGCAATGTTAAAGGGCAGAACCATAGTCCTGAGAGCCAGTGTGGCATAGTGGCTTAAGTCTTGGACTATGACTCTTGAGACCAGAGTTTGATTCCCCATTCAGCTGTGCAACCCACTGAGTGACCTTGGGCAAGTCACACTCTCTCATCTTCAAGGGAAGGCAATGGGAAACCTCCTCTAAAGAAATCTTGCCAAGAAAACCTCATGACAGGTTCACCTTAGGGTCGCCGTAAGTTGGTAATTACTTGAAGGCATACAACAACAACATAGTCTGCCTAAAATTAATAAAAATATTCTGAGCAGTAGAGCAAGAGCATCGCATAGCTAAATCACAACACAAATGGAAAAGGAAATTCTCTATTAAGGGGGAAGGTTAAAGAAAGTAGAAAAAATCCCAGTGAATGAATAAAGGAAGACCCAAAGAAGGAAAAAGCAGAGGAGAGAAAAATCCAGGTTTTCCAGTACCACTCTCCAAATTCAACACTGTGGCGCAAGAGGAGGGGGTCTCCCCACTTCTCTTCTCCACCCCTCCATCTCAAGGGGGCAAAATTCCTCTCTCTTTTCCCCCCACAAAGCAGCCCTCTCCAAACCCAAGCAATAGGCCTATCTCTCCTCTCCTTTCATTCTTTGCTCTTTCCTTCCTTTTCTGGGATTTGCTCTTCTTACCCTTCTTTTACTTTATTTTTTCTTCAACAGAAGTTCCCCTTTCCATTTGTGTTGTGATTTACTCGTGCGATGCTCTCACTCTACTGCTCAGAATATTTTTATTAATATTTAGATAGAACATGGCTCTGCCCTTTCCCATTTGATGGGACACAGACTATTCTGATATATTACTGTTGTTGTTATTTCTTATCTGCCTCTCCCCATGGATCAAGGTGGGGAAACAACAACAGACCAACAAATACACATCAGGTAAAAACAGACATCAATTTCAAAAAACAACTGAGACACACATATATCAAGACAAATCACACTTTTAAAATCATTATTTAACATTCATAATTTAAAAATCACCTGGCCTGTCAGAAAACTTTGGTCTTTAATGCTGGCTTAAATTTGGACAGTGGTCTGAACATTGGACTATGACTCTAGATCAGGGTTTAAATCCTAGCTTGGCCACAGAAACTCACCAGGTGAACTTGGGCAAGTCACACTCTCTCAACCTCTGAGGATGGCAGTAGCAAACCCCTTTGAAGGAACTTCCCGAGAAAACCCTGATAGGTTTGTCTTAGCGTCACCATAAGTCAGAAATGACTTGAAGGCAAACAACACACACACACACACACAATACAGCTGTAAGTAAACCATATGAAATGAATTCATATTCACATTAGTGATTTTAGCTCTTATTTGGGAATGTCCTACATTTTTCTTGCATCTCCTGCATTTTGTGGTGCCTTGCCCTCCGCTGTGGTTATGGCATCTGATCCAGGGTGACCAGACATCCTACTTTTCCAGCAGACCTCCTACAGAGGTGGCAAAATGTCCTGCCTCCCTGAGTTTGTTTTGGGGTTTATTATTTTTATATTATTTTATATCATATTACTGTATATACTCATGTATAAGTCTAGACATTTTAGTCTAAAAATTGACCCCCAAAACCTGAGTATTGTACTTTAAGTCTTATTTTTAAAAAGGAACCATCCCCTGCTGAAAGACAAGAGCATAATCTGTCATGGGACCGTATCGCACCAGATATTTTGTATTGAATCTGAAGTGACCTTGGAACTGATATCTGTGGATTCGGTTGTTACTGAATTCACTGAATTCTGGGGTGACTTTGGATTGGCTTCATAGTAACAGCATTCACATGTGATAATTCAATGAACATTCATGTGAATTCACTTGGATGGATGCAAAGTGACTCTGGATTGGGGCTGCGAAAACCCTTGTCTGATTCAGGCATGAGCACAATTACGTCTGCTAGAATTTTCCACGATTTTTGGCATTGTTTTCCTTTGCTTCGTCCTTTAGATCCTTTGTTACATTCCCATAAGTTTTACCTTCGACTTATCCTCGGGTCCAATCAAAACCTATAATTTTGGCCCCCAAACCTGTCCTTGACTTACACATGAGATCGATGTATAGCCGAGCGTATATGGTATATTGTTTTAATTTTGTACGATATGTTTCTTATGTTGTGCAACAGGTAGTTTAAAGGAGAGAGACAAATGGGATGATCAAGCCTGCATCTACACTGCAGAAATAAGCCAGGTTGACACCACTTTTAGGTGCTGTAGCCTAAATAGGAGTCAATGTGGCCCAGTGGTTTGAGTGTTGGGTTATATGACTCTGGAGTCCAGGGTTCGAGTCCCAGCTCGGCCATGAAACCCACAGAGTGATGTTGAGCAAGTCACACTCTCTTAGCCTCAGGGCCAACCTCTTCTGAAGAAGTCTTGCCAAGAAAACCTCAACTTGACAGCACACAACACACACACACACACACAACTGAAAGGCACCCAGGAGAGAGAAAATGCCTTCCCAGACCCAAATGAATAACTAGGGGGTTTGGGAGTGGGGTGACCAAAGGGGCCAGGGAGGGTTTAGTTTTTATTCCCTGACCTCAGAGGAGGACAAGGCACCCCAAAATGGAGGACCTTCCAGAAAAATAGAGGAGATCTAAACAAGCAACAACAACAACAACAACAACCCATACCTATAAATGTAAGTCCCTGCTTCTTAGCCATGCTCCAAATGGAGGACACTGTGGAAATGTAGGGCATGTCCTGGGGAAAAAGGGGTCAAGGAGGGCAAGGCACCCCAGAAAATGCAGGACACCCAGGGAGCATGGAGGACAGGCCCCAAAACAACAAAGCTAAGAGCCCTTTTGGAACCAGAAAGAGAAATGCCTGCTCCAGAGGGAGGACCTTTGGGCATGCCTCCTGGAGAGAGGGCTTGAAATGGAGGACGGGTCCTGGGAAAGGAGGACAAGCCTGGTCACCTCTGCCCACCCCCCCTTCAAGGCAGGTGCCCCCCAAGAAGCCTCCCCTTCTTACCTTCCTTTTGGGCATGGCAGGGGCTGGGCAGCAGGGCACAGCTCGCCCCCCAATCCTCCTCCTTCTTCTTCTGCTGATGCTGCTTCTTCTTCTCTTTTTCCTCCTCCTCCTCTTTCTCCTCCTTTTCTGCCTTCTGCTCCTCCTTTTCCCTTTCTTTCTCCTCCTTTTCCCCTTCCTTCTTTTCCTCCTCCTCCTCCTTTTCCTTCTCTTTCTCCTCCTTTTCCTTCTCTTTCTTTTCCTTTCTATCCTCCTCCTCCACCTTCTCCTTCTCCTTCCCTTTCTCTTGCTTTTCCTCTTTCTCCTCCTCTGCCTCCCTGGACCCCAAGCAAAGCAAAGCAAAGCAAAGCGAAGCAAAGCAAAGCAAAGCAAACCAAGAGGCAGGAGACAGCTGGCAGCAGAGATCTTCCTCCTCCTCCTCCTCTTTGCTCCTGGGGAGAAAAGTGTGTGTGTGTTGTGTGTGACTGTGTGTTGCAGAGCTGGCTTGCCATTGGCTCCCCAATTTGGAGGACTCCTCCTCCTCCTCAGCCAAGGACTAGTTGGATGGACAGGGTTGCATCTGCATCCACACTGGAGAGATAACTTGATTTGGCACCGCTTTAACTCTTTTTCTGGTTCAAGGCTATGGAATTCTGGGAGTTGGAGTTTGTTGTGGGGCCCAGAGGGCCCCACAACAAACTCCAACTCCCAGAATTCCATAGCAGTGGGCCAGACAACAAGTTATAGAATCATAGAATCATAGAGTTGGAAGAAACCACAAGAGTCATCCAGTCCAACCCCCTGCCATGCAGGAACTCTCCATGAAAGCACCCCCATTGACAGATGGCCATCCAGCCTCTGCTTAAAGACCTCCAAGGAAGGAGCGAACAGTCCTTACTGTCAGGAAGTTCCTCCTAATGTTGAGGTGGAATCTCTTTTCCTGCAGTTTGCATCCATTGTTCCGAGTCCTGTTCTCTGGAGCAGCAGAAAACAAGCTTGCTCCATCTTCAATATGACATCCCTTCAAATATTTAAACACCTTGTAACTTTCTCTTCCCCATCTCTGAGCACTTCCAATGTAAATGGTGCCCCACCCTGGGTGATAAACCCATGCCTTAAATTAAATTTTTACAATACTTTTCTTTTGCCAGGGTAGAAAAACAGTCGAGGATTCCCTATTAGTTGGGACACATTTAAGGGCAGTTAACAACAAACAACAACCTAAAAGGTGGCTACAGGTACTTGTCTGGCCATGTGAATGTATCTTCCTTTACCATCCCATGCCAAGTGTTCAGGATACTGTATTTTTGGAGGTAGTTTCAAGAAGTGGAGCAAATTTGTTTTTCCATTAGGGCTGGCTGAACCCAGTGCTCTGGATGGTACCTTGTGCCCTTAGCTCTTCTCCATTTTCTGGAATTCTATGGAGTTTATCACATGGGAGGAATTTCTCTCAATTGCGAATGGAGCCAATTTGCAATTATGTGAATTCACTAGTTTAGCGAATTTACATGAAATCGGATTGCATTTGGAATGCATTCAGAATGACTCCCAATTTCCCGAAAATGACCCCCCCCCATTGCCCAAAAGTGCGTGAGAGACTCTAATGCGCAATTACGTGAAACCCCATGATTGCGTTCGGAATGACTTCCCATTGCCTGAAATTGCATGAGATACACTCATTCGCAATAATGTGAAAGCCATGATTGCATTCGGATTGCCATTGCATTATACCCCAAAATTCCGTCGTATGATAAACTCCCCTAAGAAAGTGTAAGAGCTCATTGATTTCCAGTACATTGTGGTATGTTGTATGTCCATTGTATAGTGTAAACCAGTTGTTTAAATTGATTTCGTGTCTAGATGGATGGTTGTAGAAACTGTTGGAGGAATTTCCCAGGAGCCTCTTTCCCCAGGGTTCAGATGATGAAATTAAGCACCAACTGTTACCACAGTAAAAACATATGAATTACACCAAGAACCAGTGGGTTGTGTGGTACCATTTTGTTAAAAAAAAAAATAATAATCCCAAAATGGATACATGTGAAAGATCTGTTGTTGTTATATACCTTCGGTCATCTGCAACTTTCAGCAACCCCAAAGCAAACCTAGCATGCGGGTTTCTTGGCAAGAGTTGTTCAGATGGAGTTGCTTTCCTCTGAGGCTGAGAGAGTGTGACTTGCCCAAGATCACCGAATGAGTTTCCAGGGCTGAGTGGGGATTCAAAACTTGGTGTCTCAGAGTCCGTCAAGCACTCAGACCACTACACCACACTGTGAAAGATACTGTAGGTAACTGAGGAGCAGGGACTCTAGGCTACCATAATGTAGGCCTTGGCTGTATCCCAGAGGATAGAAGGAAATACAGTATACCATAGTGCCAGGTATACCAGAGCCAACACGGTGTAGTGATTTGAGTGTCTGGCTAGGATTGCAGGAAACCAGGTTTCCAGTTCCTGTTTGGCCTTGGAAAACCACTGGTTGGTCTTGGATAAGTCACATTCTCTCAGTCTTAGGACCTTATCAGACGGGAGGAATTTCTCTTTATTGCGAATGGAGCCAATTGGAGCCAATTCGAATTCACGTGAATTCGCTAGTTTAGTGAATGTACGTGAATTCCCATTGCGTTCGAAATGTGTTCAGAATGACTTCCCATTACCCGAAAATGACCCCCCATTGCCCGAAATTGCATGAGATGCTTTAATTCGCACTAACATAAAACCCATGATTGCGTTCGGAATGACTTCCCTTTTGCCCGAAATTACGTGAGATACTTTAATATGCAATAACGTGAAACCCCATGATTGCGTTCAGATTGCCATTAGATTATACTTCCAATTTCCAACGTCTGATAAGGTCCTTAGAGGAAGGCAGTGAATGAATCTTGCCAAGAAAGCCCTATGGAGTTTTTTTTTACCTTCGGGGTGCCTTAATTTGGAAGTGACTTGAAGACACACAACAACAATTACCTAAAAGTAACTTTTAAAAAAACTTTTATTGCAACTGCTGCTGAAGGCATCCATATTTAGAGCAATAGTTTAATAAGACTAACCCAAAGGTCACAAAATAGTATACAGGCTCTCAAGTTCTCCATTCTTTGCCCTAGAAGGTAAACAAAGGGAAAACACTGTAGTGGAGGGAGAAAAAGCTGTGTTGTTGTTTGAAGCCATGGAGTCTGTATTTAGTCATAGTCTTAAAATAGAATGTGGGCAGAGATTATATAGACATTCAGATTAGGCTCCCATGGGTGCTGTGGTTGTTTCTGGTTGCACCTAACACTGTCTCTAGGGCTGTTGGAATGAAAAAGCAAACAATGGCTGAGTCCTCCCATTTTCAAATGCAGCTCTTTCTCTGCTAATAAAGATCCTCTTGTGTAAGATTCATAGTTGATTTTGAAATGCTGGCGTTTTCTCTCCTAATTCATATGACTAGTTGACACAGCTTGTTGATACAACCAACAACTGATCTAGCTGTCCAATGAACTGCTGACAATTTGATTTGCTGCCATGTCATATGTTTGGTGGTAATGGGGTGTCTCTAACTCTCCCAGATCATTTATAGACAAAAGAGGAAGGGAAATGGCACCCACTGTATATGTAGATCACAGGGGAATAACCAGGTAAATTGTGGTGTTACCACTCTATAACCACTCTATGGAGTTTGGGGTAGCCAGGCTTGCCCCAGGCTGGAACAGTGGAAATTCCAGGAATTAACAGGGAAAAACCCAGGAATTATTTCTTGCTGATTATTCCCTGGTTATTCCTGGGATAAGACCTCTCTAAGTGCAATGTCACGTGATAATCCTAGCTGTGGTTGCGTGACTTTCCCTGGATAATGCCTCTCTAATCACAATGTATGTGATAATAATAATAATAATAATAATAATAATAGTTTTTATTTCTAGCCCGCCCCTCTGAACAAGTGCAATCGGGGCGGGTTACAGCAGGTTAAAAACTACAGATTAAAATATCCCATCCCTTCGCCTAACTCCCCCCCCCCTTAAAACAAGATAAAATCACAGCAAAATTAAAATAATTAGATAGTCAATTTAAAATTAAGAAAAGAGAATCACAAAATTCCAAAATTCAATCCCGAAAAATCCTGGCTGTATGAGGGTAGAATTGCAGAGGAGAAGGATGGAAAAATTCAAGCCTGCATTTCGGAGCCGGGAGATGTTAAACATCTTCTGGGAAGGCCTGCCGGAAGAGATGCTTTTAAAGGCTCCTCTAATGTACAGCAGGGACAGGCTGCTGAATAGATCTCAACCCCTTTGCCTAGTGTGTTTGGTGTTTCTAGATAAAGTTAGGCCAGCAAGTCAATCACTAAAAATACACAAGTTGCAAGTTGAGTTGATTCGGTGCATCATTTATTCCAGAGTCAAGTCATTGAGTCCAGCTTGAGTCCGAGTCAATCGACTGGAGCCTACACAAGTTAGAAATGGCTGAAGTCTTCCCCTGCTCAGTATTTCCCCCTTAACTGTCACCAGCTCCCTATATATAATTAAGAATGGCCATAGTGGAAGTTTGTTTTTAGCTCCATACAGCCAAAGAGGGTTGGGATTTTAACTGTGTGGGGAGGGAACTGCATGTGTCTGGTGGTCCTGATCTGGATTGGGCTATATATACTTATTTGATTGATCGTTTTATATCACATCATTCTCCCCAAATAGAGTTGCTTGTAGTTTAGCCCTCATATACTTATTATGCAATGAGAAAGAAGTTGCAGCTCCAGCTACATTCTGCCTATTTAACAGGGCATATTTAGCCCTAGAAGTGAAGTAAAAAATAATTATTTAATGTATGCAAGACATCAACTGTCCTATTATAATCCAGTTGTTGTTGTTGTTGTTGTTGTGTGTTTTTGAACCACATGGAATTAACAATTTCTTAGAAGTCTCTCCAAGCTTAAGGTGGAACCTGGTTCAGCATTGTCTCTGTAAACTGTCAGACAGGATTTCTGGTCTTTTCCTGAAATGGTATTCCTTTGGGCTTAGCTTTACGTTTATTACTCTGATTTATCTTCACCCTGTGCATTTTGAAATAAGTAAGGTCTTACAAAAATATGCCAAGGTGTTTCAGTGCACCCTGGCCAGCACGGGTAAATACAGTCTGAAAAATAAGAGGGAACAAAACAGTGGCCTGAATCCACTTGTTGTTGTTGTGTGCTTCAAGTCATTTCTGACATAGCAACCCTAAGGTGAACCTATTATAGAGTTTTCTTGGCATGGTTTGCTCACAGGAGGTTTTGCCATTACCTTCCCCTGAGGCTGAGAGAGTGTGCATTGCCCAAGGTCATCCAGTAGATTCCTATGGGTGAACGGGGATTCAAACCTTGGTCTCCAGAGTTGTACTCCAATGCTCCAATGACTACACCATGCTGTGCCTCATCCTGTTGGTTAATCCCAGATAAGGTTGACCTATAGGATTCCATGCCCTCCTGCATTTCAGCCATGAAAACTGGGACATATGTGGCCAAGCAACACAATACACATATGTGTGGTCAATATGACAGAAGTTACTAATGAGGCAGAACAGTCAAGCTTGGAGCACTTTATTTTTTGTCTACAGGGAAGGGCAAGATTTATTTTGCACCCACCTCTGCTAAATTAACTGAGTGCAAGGCAAACTACTTTTTCACTTTGAGCTCAGTCAGTAGCAGTTGAAATAAACTGAAGATAAAGGGTGAAAGTCAGAGGAAGAGAAAAAAAATTGGAATTTTTTAAAAGCTGCTGAAAAAATGGGACATCAGTTGTTGCACCCTTAGAAATAAAAGTCCCCCTGGGGAGGAAGGTGTGTGTGTTTTTTTCTGGCTCCATCAGTTGTTGCTCCTATAGAAATAAAAATCAGCCTGCACTCTCTTTGCTTCCAGCAGACTATTTCCAGAAATGGGGTTTGAGGGGGTTGGGAGAAAGGTGCATGTTTTTTTCTGAATGGATCAGTGGATAAGTGAAGGAGGAGGAGGAACACACACATAAATAAACACATACACACGCAGAGGCCCATGGAAATAGCGACAGCTGATCTGCACCTCCAAGTGCTTGCACAACTGGAAACACGCCCATGCGCATCATATGATGGATGTTAAAAAAAAAAAGAATCTGGATGGATCAATCACACCTGAGATTGAGAATCCTTTTTGTCCCGGCGCAAAAGACTGTGCACGAGAACTGTGTTAAATAAACACGGAGGCATTTGGTAATGGAAAATGTAGTGTGAACTTCAAATCAATTTGAATCGAATCTGCAATTCCAGATCTATTTAACTTCAAAACCATTTTTTTTTTTTTTGGTGAGTGTGAATGAGCCCTTGATGTGATATAATATTTTTATCTTTTGCTTTTAAACAGATATATTTGAATTCTATAAGCAGTTTAATGGGAGCTGGCATTCTGCATAGCATTTATGGAAAGAAAGAAAAAAAAGAACAAATACAGTTTAAACTTATACAGTTTAAAAATAGCACTTGCTCTTATTGGTGAGTTTCTTTGTATGCCACTGTCGTTGATTGCTAAATAGGTGCCACTGCATGTTTTGTAAGCATTCCATATAATGTTGGCTTAATTCTTTTTTAGGGTGGAATCCTGGCTACCAAACCAAAGTCCTCCCAGCACCGTGCTGTTAAATAAACTGCTGAGTTCAAACTACTATCGGACCCCTTTCACGGACCTTAAAGTGTTTTTTTAAAATGGCAATTTCATAATGCTCCTACCGAGTTCCAGCACACAGCATCAATACACTTATGCTGGATGGCTTTGTGACAGGTGTTTAGACAGCATGGTGACTGCTGACTTGTGACTTGCCTGGTGTGAAGATTGCATAATTATGGCATACTTCATCTCAAGAGGCTGGTAGGTTGCAGTGCGCAGGAGGCAATAGTCATAGTGAACATTGGCACCAACTACATTAGCCATTCCTTCTCAATTTGTATGGGCATGAGCAGATTTTCATACTTCCAGATTCTGTCTTGTGTTTGAAGGTATGAATAAGACGTTCAAGGTGTCTTCTTCTACAGGAATAACCATGTTAACAATATGCAGCAAAACCTCAGAACTTTCTTTCCCTTTGGGAAGGGAAAGAGAAACACAGCTATGTTAATCAAGACAGTTTCCTATATTTCTAGATACCCCAGCACTGCCCCACTCTTGGGTTTAGAGATTCAAAATGACAGTACGCACATCTAGGGCTTTCCCTTCGAACAGGCAGGAGTTTTCCATATCTGAGCAGAATTACTATTACAACCTCAAACTTTCCATTACTCATAATTTCTATATTGCTTCCAAGTACCAATTGCCAGCATTCATTCTGAATTCTTGATTTCTGTGACACATTTTCCACTCAGCATCTTTGGGTTTAGATACAAAAGAGGAAAGCATGTGTGCATTTAAGTTCTTCCAAAATGACCAAAAAGGGGAAAAATCATATCCATTATTTCTGCTAGAGAAGCAACAAGGGACACAGAACAAATTAACTCTTATTTTATTTTATTTATTAAAATATTTCTATACCATCTTAAATCAAAAGATCTAAAGGCAACATATAAATAGAATCAATACAAACAGGTTTAAACAATTTAACTTTTTAATTTTTAAGAACTTTAAATTAATGTTTTAATGAAGCTGTTGTTAAATTCTGCAAATAATTTTACCCAGAATATGACAATTTGTTATGGTCAGCATGTGTAAGCATAATTGAGAGGATAACTCTCAATTGTTGTGGTGTGTTGTGGAAACAGCTATATTACTGTTCTTAATTTTTGTTTTTGTTGTGTGTCTTCAAGTCATTTCCAACTTATAGCAACCCTAAGGCTGCTGAACTCATATTAGGAGGACAGAAGGGAAGGGGCAAATGTTCATTTTAGACCTTTGCTGTCTTCTCCCAAAGGTCTCATTTATTGGTGAGTGGTGGTTGAGATGGATCAAGTCTGCTCCAAAGTCTGGGTAGTTTTCCACTCCTCTTCTAGAAGCATGTTAGGGCACAAGATAACTTCACCTGTCATTTACCTGGAGGAACACTGACCTTTTGTGTTCTTTTTCTTCTCCTCTACTGTTCCCAAGTTATGGAATGGCCTGCCAGAGGAGACCCAATATATTATTAATTTTGGCAGCTTTAAAAAGGTGGCCAAAACGGATCTCTTCCGACAGGCCTTCCTGGATTATAATCCCAGTCGCATCCCACTGACTACCCTGTCTTGTCCATTTTAATAATCTTAACTGTATTGTTTTATTGTTAATGTTTATTGCTGTGATTTAATGGTTATGGTGAGTTTATGGGACATTGTATTTTCTTGTATTTTAATGTTTTTTTAATATTGTTGTAAATTGCCTCAGTCTCATTGGAGAGGTGAGGTATAAAATTATTATTATTATTATTATTATTATTAACACATACTTTCTGCAGCTTTGCAGAGGAAGGTTGTGACATGCAGTTGTTCTCTGTGAGCAAAAGACTTCTATTCTCAGAAGAAGATATCCAAGAAGTCCTATAACCTTCTCAAGAGTGCCCTCTTACGGACCATGGGACTGTAGCCCTAAACAAATGTATGACATTAAAATTTCTATCAGTACATGTATTATTTTGGAGAGCCATCATAGTGTAGTGGTTTGAGTGCTGGACTAGGAGCCCAGGGTTTGAATCCCTCCTCTGCCACTAGGTAATCTTTGGCAAGTCATAATTCAGTAATGAATTGTGTTTATAAGGATTATAAAACAGTCTTGGCAATAATTAAATTTTATGTAAGTTTGAACAGGGCTATTATCTGATTCTTCAGATAGAACAATATAAAAGCGTTTCTACTGTGTTCTACAGTCACACATATAGTTACATGAAAAGCACAGTACTAATGTGACAAAGAAGTGGCTGTGCCACATTCTTTAAAATTGGGAAAGACAGGTGTATTAGAACATTTTTAGACATGCTCTACAGCAATCTTGCATTGAGAAGGAGAGAGGATGTTTAGACAGCTTTCAGAACAAGAAACAATGGTTAGCCGAAAAAAGAGAAAAAGCTATTTGGTGTAAAAGATGAATCATCATGACAAACACAAAATGCTATTGGATCAGTCCTGCAATTCCAGTGATTAGAAGGAAAGTTAAATCCTTATTACAGTGTTTTGAATTCTAGCTCTTCCAGATAGGGCTGTCATTAATCATTAAACAAAACATAAAATTATGTTGCATATTTTTCGCTGATGGTAGCTGACTGTTTGCTTGAAACATGAAAGCCAGAATGTAGTTCCCAAATGATTTCATCTATTCATCTCTAAAAGGGGAAGAAAAGGGATCTGCTAAGGAGATGCCTTTCAGTATCATGTTTTAACATTTTTCACTGGTGTTTCTCTAAAAGTACTTACAGGCATAACTTCCCAATACAACAAGAAATGGGATAATATTCCCTACACTGCCTTTTATTTGCTTAAGTCTTCAACAATATACATGGTATGATCTGTTAACTGCTCAGGTTCTTGAGTTGTCAGCTGTACACACCTGATAAGTTCCTACTTTTTGCTTGAGTTAGTCCGGGTATGTGATTTCCAAACTTGGGTTCTCAGATATTGTTGGACTATAACTCCCAGCATCCTTGACTTTTGGCCACGAAGGCTATGGATGAGATCGGGGATACCCAAAGTTGCAAACCACTGGTCTAGATTTTATTAGCCTGACTTTTGTTAGCTTGATATCATGTGAGGATGACTCTGCTTGGTGACAGACAACTTGCAAACACATAATAGCCTGAATCCTATTGGGAAGAATAAATCAGGAGGAACAGATGATATTCCATTTGAATTGCTTGAGTCCATACAGACAGGCTCACCTCTTGTGCTAATTAAATTATGCCAACAAATATGGAAAACAAAATGGTGCCCAACAGACTGGAAACTATCAATATACAGTCAGCCCTTGGTATCTATAGGGGATATGTTCTGGAAAACACCCCCCCCCCCATGCATACCTGAATCCATGGATGCTTAAGCCCATGGTGTTTCCAATAGCGGCACATGCATGTGGCTGCACTGCTATTAGGGACAGACCCAATTGTCCGATAGTGATGTGTGCACACAGCCACACCACCATTGAGGATGACAGAACTTAACGGTAGCAAAGTCGCATGCACGTGCTGCCACAGGACAAAGAGGCTGTTCCTAATGGTGGTGCGGCCACATGCACATACTGTCATTGGGGACAATGCAGGCTTGCTATCCACAGATGCTTGAATCCACGGATGGCAAGTCCGCAGATACTGAAGGCCAAGTGTACATCCACATCCACAAAAAAGGAGACACAAAATACTACAGCAGATATAAGACCATAACTTTAATTTCTCACACTAGCAAAATCATGCTTAAAATTCTGCAACAGAAACTCCAGTCATATATGGAAGAGAAATCCCTTAGGTGCAAGCATGGTTTAGGAAAGAAAGAGACACTAGGGACCAAACTGAAAATATATGATGGTTAATGGAGTGCAACAAGGAATTCAAGAAGAAAATAAGCATGTGCTGTACTGTATAGACTACAGTAAAGCCTTTGACTGCATAGAATGATCATTTAAAGCTATGGAATGCTGTTAAGGAAATGGGAGTGCCAGTAAATTTGATAGTCCTCATGAGAAATATGTACTTAAGACAAGAAGCTACTGTTTGAATAGAAAATGGAAAAGCAGAATGGTTCCCAATTGGCAAAGGGTTGAGGGAAGGCTGCATTTTATCTTCCCACTTGTTCACCTTGTATGCAGGAAACATAATACAATTTAGACGTAGAAGCAGGAAGAGTGAAGATAGGAGGAAGGAACACCAACAATTGAAGATATGTGGATGACACCATAGTTGTAGCAGAAAACATCATCAATTTGAACAATTACTAAGGAAGGTCAAAGAAGAAAGTGCAAAGACAGACTTGCCACTGAACATTAAGAAAATAAAAATATTGGCCATGGAAGATCTACATAAATTCAACCTAGACAATGAGGAAATCAAAATAAATATTTTCCATACCTTCCATACATTGGTAAAAATGGAGACTGCAGTCAGGAAGAAGACTAAGAATGGGAAGGGCAGCTATGAAAGAATTAAACAAGATGTTAAAGAGTAAAGATATACAACTAAGCACTAAAATTAGGGTCTTCCAAGCCATTGTATTCCCCATTATCATGTACAGATGTGATACCTGGAGAGCGAAGAAAGTGGATAAAAATAAAATCAACTCATTTAAGATGTGGTGCTGGAGAAGAGTGCTGAGAATACCATAGGCAGCCACAAAGGCAAACAAATGGGTCCTTGAATGGATCAAGATTGACCTCTCCCTGGAGGCCAAGATGATCATGTTGAGATTGTAATACTTTGGCCACATCATGAGAAGGCACAACTCATTAGAAAAAAATAATAATGCTAGAACAGGTAGAAGGCAGCAAAAAGAGAGGAACACCATACATCAGATGGATAGACTAAATCAAGGAGGATGTGGGCATGAATATACAAGGCCTAAGCAGAGCAGTAGAGCACAAGAGGGCTTGAAGATGTCTCATCCCCAGGGTTGTCCTGAGACGGGGCTAACGTGAGGGCAGCTAACAACAATGATGACAACAAATCTACAATTATATTTTTTTTCAAAAGAAAAAAACATTTGAGAAAAAAATATATAGCAACTTTTCTGGACAAGCTCTGCCTTAGAGCTACTGCCCATCAGAACAGGCAATAGTAAGTATAACAAAATATAAAGAATTTCCCTGACCTGATAGAAGGCAGCTGCCCACTGTTGTCTCATCCTCCTCATATTTATTCTATCCCCAAAGTACTGTAGAATTTCTTGAAGTAGTAGAAACAGCAAATTATTATCTTTCCATTCAAATGGAGTCAAAAAGATGGACTGAAGGGGGACTTGTCTGTCATGTAACAAATGGAACTGCTTGGTTTTCCTTCTCACATCATCTAATGGCAAAATGGAACAAAATAAGCTGTAACCTTTATGAAGGTAGAAAACGGGGGATGGGGGGAAGGGCAGTCCAATAAAAAGACTGACAATTCTCCTTGGAATGAGCCTTCATTAGTCCCTTGGCAGCATGCCCACGTGCCACAGGAAAATTCACATTTGCTTCACACTTTTTCTTCAATGCAGCTAAGAGCTGATGATTGCAGAAACGTGACTGCTTCTTTGGCAAACAGGCAGGAATAGTGGATGGGAGACGGAAACTACTCAGTTTCTCCAGTCAGGCAGAGAATTGTTTGAAATTTTAGCCTAGTTAAAATTCTTTCATCGGAAACATCTTTCCTCTTAGCTCCCATCTCTACTAGTTATATTCTTAGAAAGACAGGGGGAGAAGGGGCAGAGAAATATTTGCACAGTTTTATCTGGAGAAGCGATGGTTCCTTCCTGATAGAAAGGTGTTGCTGGAAATAGATAAAATGACGCAAAACACGTTTATTGAGGCTGAGAGTTGAATTTGGAAAGTTGACACTTGGGATCTGCCAAACACCATGGAGGCCCAGAACAAGATTTTAACAATGCGACAGCAGTATTGGGACAGTGTATGCTCCACAAATTTCAATTACCAAGCATCAAACTAATTGCTAAGAAGTAGTGGGGAGGGGAACAGTAGTCCCTCTCTTTCATTATGCTAGTTTTCCACTTGAATTTACTTTTCAAATTGATGTTGGATGTTTGAACTTTATGCATTGATTTTTGAATGGATTCTCTATTCAAATGTGATTCATATGTGTTAAGAAGCCTTACTTTCTTTGCTTTGCTTTTAAGGAACAGTGAAAACACTTCTGTCTCACAGTCTGAGCAATAGTCAGCAGCAACTAAAACTGATTTGTTGGCTAGGACAACTATTTGCAGTTCATCAATGTGAAGGAACATCATTCAGCGCACAACGTTTGGTGACAGAGATGCTTCACAGAATACTAACAGAAAGCCTATTTTTTCCCAATGGGGACACTGTAGCCAGGCAGTGAGCACCATTTGAAAAGGATGCAAACAGACATGTAACATGTTTTTGGCATGTATTAAGCAAATACAATATATATTTAAAAAGAAGCCTGAAATAAATAATAATAATAATAATAATAATAATTATAGATTTATTTGTATCCCGCCCAATCACGGGGAATCCGGGTGGCTAACAACAATAAATGAAAACATTACATTGATCTGCTGTAGATCATGCTTGGAAATTATATAAGAAGCAGGATCCCGGTCAGCATGGGCAAAAGTGTGGCTCTTCTGCTGCTGTTGTTGGACTCCATCTCCCATCATTTCTAGCCAACATAGCCAAGAGCTGCAGTCCAGCAACATTTGGAGGGCCATACAATTGCCCACAGACCACACCCAGGTGAAATGGCTTGACTCCCCTTTTTATTCTCCCTTCCACTCTCAGCAAATCTAATAGCCCTGTGCTGCAGCATCTAAATGTATGACAGCCAACTTGGTTGTTCTATGTGCCTTCAAGTGGTTTCTGACTGATGGTGACCATAAGGTGAAGCACTCATGGGGTTCTCTTGGCAAAATTTGTTCAGGAGATGTTAGGCATTGTCATCCTGAGGCTGAGAGTGTGACTTGCCCAAGGTCACCCAGTGGGTTTAATGGTTGAGCTAAAAATTGAACCCTGGTCTCCAGAGTCCTAGTCCAGCACTCAAACCATTACCTGCCTTTACCCAGTTTGTCTTTTTCTCAATTCCAAGATTCTGCCAACTTTTCTCTTAATTTAGGTGAGCTTCTTGCATAGGGTTACTCACCAGCAACACCTTCTCTCACCTTTTCATTTATTTAAGGCTGACTCTTGCTTCCAGACACATTACTGAATGTTATGTCACATTTCTTTTTCAATACATGTGAATGGGAACTCGATTAAGACTCAGTCACCATTTACACCATAACTTTATTTATGTCTATTCAGAATTAAGCCTTTCTTGTGTGCCTTCAAGTCATTGCTGACTTATGGCAACTCTCTCATGGGGTTTTCTTGGTGAGATTTCTTCAGAGAGAGTTTGCCTTTGCCTCCCTCTGAGGCCGAGAGAGATAACTTGCCCAAAGTCACTCAGAGGGTTTCCATGGCCGATTAGAGTTGAACCCTGGTCTGCAGGGTTATAGTCCAACACTCAAAGCATTACACTACACTGTCCACACCACAATCTTTATGCCTACTCAGAACTAAGTCCTGATAAGTTTAATAGGGCTTAATTCAAAGTAAGCATATGTAGAACAACAGCTTCACAATAATTGAATGTATTTTAATGAAGAACACAATGACATATATACTCGGTGTGGTGCAATGCCTTTTGTGTTCATTCTGTGCTTTGGTATACGTACAAAAAGTAAGGATTGGTCCTAAAATAGACATCTAGCAGAAGTTCTATGAGCAAATGGAAACTGTGAACATGCATAAATGACAACATCTTGTTGATTAGCCATTTTATGTTCCAGAAGACCGTGAGACATGACACAGTGCTTGTCTCATCCAACAACTGTGTTTTAAAAATCAGACTAAATAAATACAGTTGGCCCTCCTTATCCACTGTTTTTTTATCCACGGATTTGAGGATACACAGCTTGAAAATATTCTCCAAAAATATATATTCCAAATAGCAGACCTTGTTTTTCCATTTTATATATGGGACACCATTTTGTTGTGCCATTATATTTAATGGGACTGGAGCATACACGGATTTTGTTATCCACGGAGGGTCCTGGAACCAAACCCCAGCGGATAACAAGGGCCCACTGTACCCTTTAAACTGTTGCTCTAGCTAAGCCTACACTTCACTCAGACTTCATGGAAGTAAATAGTGCCCTCTAAAGGAATTTAGTTTTCCTTACAAGGCATTAGATAGCTAATGTTCTTATTGCTTTTCCAAGAACACAGTTCTCATACACTAGCACTGAAGAAAAACATTATTATGGAAATTATTTCAAAACATGTGAATTTGGAATACTACTACAGCACAATGTCACCATCATTACAAAGGTGTGCAATTATTTTAAAGAGAGCAAATACAAGGTTCACACAGCCATTGGCAAGGTATACATTATTCCCCAGAGTATTTCTTTTTTGCCACAGGAAATTTAGATAATTATCAGATCTAGGTAGTAACTAGAATATTTGCAGAAACTAATACATGAAACTACCTCAGAAGTAGATATCCTTTGAATGAATAATTTAAAAGGCTTGAAAAGAAGACCTTCATTTATACCATGGTGGCAAGTAAAAGACACACTGTGACTGCTCTCCTCAATAAGAAGATTTCCAGGAACAGTGTCTAACAGCTTGAGTTATCTAGTGACTATTAGTTGTTTCTGTTGCAAAGAACCAATCTATATTTACTTTTCTGTGCATTTGTGGATTTTAGCTTGTTTTTCTCCATCCTACTTGTCAGTCTTTTTAAATTAGTTTTCATGGCAATCTATACTACAAGTGCATAAAAATGCAGTCTGAGACTTGTCCTGTTTCAAAAGGATACAGCTGGCAGCCTTTTTCAAAAATAGTTTAAAAGATCCTCTTGTCCCTTCTACAATAGACCAGACGTTCAATTGGTCCACAAAATCATTCAAGACCAATAAATCTTGCAAAAACAAAAACAAAAACAAACCCATGACACCTTAAGGTCACCATAAGTTCGAAATGACTTGAAGGTACATAACACACATGCACAGGGGCACACACCCCTTCACGAGCAGAATGTGAACTATAGTCAGGATTCCAATTAGGTCCAAGAGCAGTTTCCAGAAGGGTCTGTCTGTCTGTCTGTCTGTCTGAATCTCTAACCAAATAAAGGAGATGGATTTGTTAACAAGGATGGGGGAAATGGGATAGTTATATACAAACAAGAACACAAATTTGGGAAATATTTAAAAAATAGGATAAAAACAGGAAAGTATAGGTTGTCTCCCTGATCAGGAATTCTGAAATCCAAAATACTCCAGAATCTAAAATTGTATACATGAATAGCTGAGATAGTGACAGGTTTCCTTTCTGATGGTTCAGTGTACACAAACTTAGTTTCATGTACAAAATTACCTTCAGCCTGTGTATAAGGTGTTTACAAAACATAAATGAATTTCATGTTTATACTTGTGTCCCATCTCCAAGATATGTCATTATGTACATCCAAATATTGCAAAATAAAATTTAAAAATCTGAAAACCCAAACACTTCTGGTCCCAAGCATTTCAGATAAGGGAGACCTATATAGCTAAGCTAATTCTAGACACCAAAACGACTGCACTAGAAAAGATCCATGATCATAGGAACAAGATCAAAAGACCATATTCTCCATTTCTCAGATGAGAACTGGGACACAACAACAAGGTGTGGTCCAGATGGCAAAAATTACTTGTAAGGAAAGAACAAATCACAAGTTAGGAGAGGCTTCAGCTTTTGCCTAAGCACATAACAACAAAGGGATCCCTCTCTGTGTCCCACCATCCTCAGAGGTACATCTAGTGGGAACATGTAAAAAGGTCTTCTCAGTGGCTGCCCCTGGGATTTTTCACCTCTCTTTCTTATAGAGGGTTAGACTGCCACTCTCCTTGCTATCCTTTCATAGGCAGGCAAAACCCTCCCTATTTTGTCAGGCTTTTGATGGTTGCTTGCACTGGGAAGAAAAGGCCTTTGAAAATCCACTGTATTTGTTTTCTGTGATACTGATTTCAAAGCTTTATTTGTTAAAAGCTTTGTAAATCACCTTGAGTCCCAGTCCAGGGGAAAAAGTGTGACATTCATTGCGATGATCACAATGACGACAGGATTTTGTCTATTAAATCAGATGTTGAAGTGCAATCTCAAAAGCCACATACAGGCTTGGCCAAATGAGGCTTTTGTGAACCAAATGGGTCTCTTCAAGGCAGGCATGTCCATGTAAAGAACCAACAGGTCCCAATCATTGTTGTTAAAAGTGGGAATCATAGTTAAGAAGGCACACACCTGCAACAGTAAGCCCAAACTTTTAGAAGTGTAATCTGCCTGGGATCTCCCCCTGCAAGTGAGAGTAGGTGAACAAACTGCGGACCTTAAATCCATGGCTTGTCTGAACACAGCAATGTTACACACCAGTCGCTGGACAGGTTCATTTACTCTATGCCCTCTTCCAGTTTTTGCAGTCTCCAGATTCTCTTTAGATCCTCCCTGATAGGGAAATTAAAAACGTTGGTCAAGAGTATGAGAATTAATTCTGTCTGAAGCCTTCAAGAGTTGTGATTATTTCCTGAAGTAAGATGTGCAATTGTGGTGAATGAAAAAAATGTGATGTTATTTTTGGGCTTTAAAAAATCAGAAGTGAACTTTCATTGTTTAAATGCAATAAACAAACAAAAACAACTCTTCCCTCCAAACTTCCCAGCCCCAAAATCCAAAACCATTTTGAAAAGGAGTGCAGCTTGCAGCAGGACTTGGGTAGCAGTGGTACAATTTGTTGTTGTTTTATGCCTTCAAGTCATTTTTGAGTTACGGCCAACCTAAGGCAACCCTATCATGGGGTTTTCTGGGCAAGATTTGTTCAGAGGTTTGCTATTGTAGTTTTCCTGGCCAAGAAGGGAATCAAACCCTGGTCTCCAGAGTTGTAGTCCAACACTCAAACCACTACATGATGCTGGATCTCCAGTGGCAAAATTGCATGCTGGAATTATCAGAGGTAACCACTCCTGGGACCCTTTCACACCACACAATTATAGCACTATGATTCTGCTTTAACTACCATGAGAATTCTGGGATTTGCAGTTTAGGGAGTGGTATTTAAAAATTCTTAGCCGGAGAGCTCTAGGGCCTCACCAAACTACAAACCCCAGGATTCCATAGGATGCAGCCATGCAGCTCAAGTGGAATGATCATGCCATAATTGTGCAATGTGAAAATTAATAAACTTTGTTTTCTCCCCACAGTTGACATAATCATTTACAAATACACCTGGTCTCAATGGTATCAGTAGAACTATCATGACGTCTGCAAACAATACATAATAATTAGAGCCAGTGTGGCATAGTGGTTGGACTACGATTGTGGAGACCAGGGTTCAAATCCCTGGTCATGGAATCCACTGGGTGACCTTGGGTGAGTCACACTCTCTTAGCCTAAGAGGATGGCAATGACAAACCCACTCTGAAGGAATTTGCCAAAAACAAACAAACAAACAAACAAAAACCAACCTTGCCTTAGGGTTGCCATAAATCGGAAATGACTAGAAGGAACAAAACAGCAACAGATCCTGACACAAATGAAATGATGTTAGATTTCCCTTTAATGAAGTTGGGGAAAGTACAAGACCTAATGAAGTGTCTAAGTATAGCTTGGAGTTTAATGAGATGGGAACTTCAGATTGGGAACAGTTTTCCTTTTTGCAAAGAACTGGAATAAGATATAAAAATAGATGCATTTGAAAAAAGAACCTAGAGAATATTTGTGTCTTTTAAAGTGTATGTTCACATATGACCTACACTGACACACTACAAATTGCAACAGATTGCTTATACAAACCGCATGTATTGTTAGTCACATATAGTGTGTGTATCCGAGCAATGTGCCAGTAATCAGCTGACCATAATACTAAGGGGATGATTGTTTCTGCATAGATGTGATATGATGTACCAAATCATATTACCATTTTAAAGAAATAAATTTAAATGAGAGATTTGGTTTGACAAAAAATGAAGTTCATAACTATCTTTAAGCTCTTCAGCAGCTTTTATCTTCAAATGACTTCCCACCCCCTGAAATGTGTAATTAAAACAGAAAAACCTTGGAAATTTGCTTCAGAGGCCAACATTTTGAGTTATTTGTTGAGAGCTAGGGTATGGTGGATGGCTCCATCTGAGCCTCCTTGGTGATATCTCATGCTTGTGGCAAAGGATACATAACTGGAGAGAAGCATGGCCTTGTTAGCAGAATCAAAGTTGTCAGAGACAGAAACATACAGGAGGGCCTCCATATAGTAGATAAGAGTGTTCGGAGTTTAAGCCTAATCTCGTGGGATGGCTATGAGGTCAAGTTATCATGTAACCTCATGTTAAGCCCTTTGAATCAAGTGGATAAGACATCGCAGCGAACCACAACAAGGAAGGCACAAACACTTGAATCAAATATGCTAAACACAAGCCAATCATAGAAATATTGTAATAGAAATAATTTTGTTGAAAAAACCATAAGCACTGCTCCAAATAGAACTTTTGCACAAAATATAAAGTTATAAAAACAAATTAACATTACATAATAAATATATTTTTGAATCAGTACAGGTGGTAACAGGCTATAGTCACTATAGCAATCGCCCTAAAATAATTCTTTTTAAAGAAATGCTATTTTCTTCTCAATCATAAAATCCTCTGCTTTGTCTTACATCATGTTAACTCTTTATATTTGCATCACATGTTCAAGGACGTCTTTGGGTCAAGAAACTCTGATTTAGTCTAGGTTTCTATACCAAGACACTTCCTAAATATTATTACCAGTTACCTATTTGCAAGATGGTATTTTTGGCCTACATATACAAAAGTTTAAAGCTTCTGACCTGAAGCTTTAAAATGGTCATGAAAAGCATGCCAACAGATAACAGATTATGAAATTATTCAGACCCTCCCTACATACATCATTCTGTATCCTGTATAGATTTGTGGGTTTTTTTGCCAAGAAGAGTGTTCACATCTATGTCTACTACAACTGAAACTGTTGCTGCACTGATTCTCCCAAGAAAGAAATTAGGATAACTATGCAAGATTAGATCAACATACTGATAAGAGAAAGAAAAAAGGGAAAAGACCAGTTTTCTCCCCTGCAGTCATGTTTTTGCTTGCACACAAAGGCACCCTGGTACCTTACCCTGCTAGTGAAGGGGACAGGGGACTTGCCCTCAAAGTGTCATTAAGATGTTTTGTCTTGTGACATGGGTGAATAATTTGTGGCTCTCCAAACATTGTTGAACTGCGGCTCCCATAATATCTCCCCATGGTCTGTGCTGGCTAGGGTTGATGGGAACTACAGTCCAACAGCTTCCAAAGGCTCACACAAGAAACCATTTCAAGAACAGTGCTGGAGAATCTCACTCGTGCCAAAGGATTTTTGGATATCTCCTTTTGTGGCAAAATAAAACATTAATGATGTCCTATTCAAGAACTCCAATTCCTATCAAAGTGACTGATGAAAAAAATATGTAGAGAAAAATATGGCTTTAAAATAGAGGAGGAAACAATTCCATTTACAGAATGAAAATATGGAGAAACATAACTGCAGACCTTGTTATACCTGTACTGTCAGCACTTTTTATCACTTAGGACACCAGATAAAGAGCTCCACTCTTGATCACTCATCAGGCTACCTATTCTAAGCCTTCTGCACATGTCAGTCAGTTCATGCTTATATCTGAAAAGCTTGTAAAACTATAAATAGCATATTAAATATACAGACTCTTTACACATCTGAAGTTTCACAAACTAATCATTGCAACAGTACTTCCTCAATTTCATCTTCATCAACAGTCTTAACTGCTGATCTACTTGCTGCATGCTGTAGTCGGTGCCTTTTGGGATTAAAGCTCTTTCCTTCACCAAAACAAAAATCACCACCATCTTTTGCTTTGACTGTGGTGCCTTTATCCTGAAAACCAATGTCTGTACCACTGTCTTGCCAGATAGGGCCCAGATCATTTGTCTTCGGTGAAACAATCATATTGGCACTGCTTCCAAAGAGTTGCTCCATTAAATTAGTCTTTCTCTCTTTCTTCATATCAAGGCCTAAATTTTCCTTGGGGAGGTCATCTAGGAAGTCACTTTTCTGATTAAGCCAACTTGGCCTCCCTGACACTTTCCCAAAGGAAGGTACATAGCTACCAAATGTCAAATCACTGTATGTGGTTTCTGTATTCTGCTGTCTCTGGCCTTCTCCTTTTGTGACCATACTATGTTGGTCATATTCTGGAAAGCCATTGAATAATTTCTCTGTTGTCTCAGAAAATTGATATGGTCTCTTACTTTTTTCCAAGGGGGAAGATATAGTTAGTGGATTTGTGGTGCCCTCTTCAGAAGTGACCTTCATATTGATTTGGGTTTCTCGGTCAATTTCATACATCTTAGCAAGCAGAATCTCCTTTCGTCTTTCTTCTTCTGCTCTTTCACTACTATGTGTTCCATTTTTCAGATTAAATGTGTCCATCTTTGCCTTTTCTTCTTTTTCCTGAACAAGGTTGTTTTCTTTCTTCTTTCTCTCCAATTCTTCTTTTTCCCATTCTGTTTGATAAACAAACAAACAATATAAGCAACATATTTTCTACTCCCCCCCCCCCCATTTTCTATGGAGGCAAAGTGAGGCCTGCAAAAACACAAGGAACTCCTGACCTATTTTTTGCATGTCTCCCATCAAACTAAAGCAAAAACAAGCCAGTATCAAAATTCAGTTGCATGCTCTGGTGACATTTTGGAGCAAAATAGCTCCTACAGAGGTTGCCAAGCAGCTGTGGGAGTCAGCTCTGGAAATAGGAGCCTTACGGAGGAGTTTTATGTGCACTATGAAACAGGTGATGTCTCAAAGGAAAACTGTTTAATGAGAAAATAAAATGATGGTTGAATGTTAGATGTTGCTTTTCTTCTCCTGTAAATAAAATATAAAACCTCTTTCTATAATCTGAGGAAAAAAGGTATGAATGATAGTAATGGCAAGAATCATGGATTTTAATATATTTGGAGAAAAATACATGTTTATTATTAGTGCAAACTATTTAAGGTTTGAGTTTGACATCCTGACTCTTTGAAACTATATGATGGTCTCACTTGATACTGTGAAATTAAGTGAATATGCATGTTTATTAGTGCAAACTATTTAATGTGTAAGGTTGATATTATAACACTTTGAAACTATATGAAGGTCTCACTTGACAGTGTGAAATTAAGTGATTTTTTTACCATCTCTCAGTTTCTTGGCTCTTTCTTCTAAAGCCTGCAGTTCTTGATCACTTTTATGTCTCTCCTCTTTTTCTTTGCTCCATTCTTGCTGAAAATCGTCTGCTTGTTCATTCCAATCCTTTTTAATTGCATGTTCCTTCTGGAAGTCAAATATAGAAGGATATTTAAAATGCATTTGAATAAAGCAATGCTATAAAAACTCAGTTCAAAGAAATTATATCAAACTTCTCTAACTAAAGCTGTGACATCAAACTATGGTAATATTGTTTCTCAAACCAGTGGAAATCAACATCATAGATGAAAAGAGGAAAGAGACTGTGTTCAGTCCTAGTGAAACCCAGTGCAAGCTTCCCATCCACTTCAGTGTTAGAACAGCTAAATCCAGGTGAGATCATAGTTGAAATTAGAGCTGAGAGATGCTGGTTTAAATGGAGTCCAGGTACCCATGTGAGAAAGGCACTTTATGGTTACCACAGAGAAAACTGAGAATAGCTCCTGAACCTTTAATGGTTGTGCAGACAAGGGAATTTCTTGGCTGCATAGCAAGCAACACCTCCTAAAATTCCCTCTTCAACTGAACTATTAAGAGCCCTCTCCAGTTTACACCCTGGCAACTCTAGTAGTCCCTCTTCCTGTTCAGGAAATGTATCTCTGCCTGAGTGCTTTTTCTGGATTATTTGCCCTTACCCTAGCTCATAGCGTACACTATTCAATGGAGTTTTCCAACCTGTGCGAAAGGCTTTTTCAAAGGATCTGAACGGACAGATGGGTAGAGTAGTCTTTCTGTGTGCATATGTCTGAATCCAACCCACAGAATTTTCAAAATCTTTATTATACCTGTCAGGTTTGGCCACAATTAGTTTAAAAATAAAAGACTGTGAATTCCAGGATGTTTCCTCATAAAGAGGAGCCCTAGACCTTATCCTAGCATTCAAATAAATACTGTTAGTGTGACTGACGTCCTCACCCCCTGAATAATATTCATGCCATAATTTTAGCCAGCAAATCACTGTATATACCCAACTTTAAGTTGACCTCATGTATAAGTCAAGGACAGGCTTGGTGGCCAAAATTATGGATTTCAATATGATCCATGGATAACTCAACAGTAGAACTTATGGGAATGTAATAAAGGGTGTAAAGGATGAAGCGAAGGGAAACAATGCCAAGTAACTTATAAAATTCCAGTCGACATAAGAGTTTGTGCTCACACTAAAGGCTGGATGGATGAGAAAATAGAAAGGGGCAATACTCCCAGGACAGATTACACTCTTGCCTTTCACCAGGGGATGCTTCCTCTTTTTTTGTAAAAATAAGAATTATAAAGAGGTTTTTTAAATAAAAATAAGTACAGTGCCTACACTGACTTGTGGATAAGTCAATTCAGGAGTCAATTTTTTAAACCTAAATTTCTAGATTTATATGTCAGTATATAAAGTAAGCCCTATTCCCAAATAAGTTAGACAAAACCAAAAACATAATAAACAAACAAACAAACCTCACACCAGACAGGTGCATGCCAAAGAAGCATTATTTAGTACTTTTTAGTAATCAGCTCAAACGGACCTCTCCTCTGTGGCTGCCCTCATCCATAAAACAAAGGACAATACAGCCTAGTCTTTAGGAACATGCTTTTATTCTGAAAAAGTGATTTTTAAATGCAGGCAAAACTCACCATTTTAGGATGTGTATCATCTTCCTTTTCCTCTGGTATTTCATCAGTAATGAAGTCTGGGGGCAAAGGAAAATCCACTGGGGAGAAGTAGCCAGTAGTCTGCACTCCCTTTGTTACCTGTACTTCTCTTTTATTGTTCTTCTTAACAACTGTAATACATAATATGTCACTTTATGGAGGTCAGTCACTTCTTTCTTCATTTAAATAACTTAAACATACTTAGAAACCCACTGCACCTACTTAGGAAATGTTTAATGTAATCTGGAATCACACAAATAACAGTTTATCCAAATAAATATTTAAAATTTAATATTTCTTTTTAATATACCAATGTACCTCATTCACTACTATGCCACCAACATCCCATTCTTCTTTAATATGGCTACATGTATGTTTGCTTGAGTTTTCAAATTCACAACTTCAGATTATAATTTTTATACAAAGAAAGAAAGAAAGAACAAACATTCAAAGGGCAAACTGTCAAATTCCAAAACTGCAGAACACTCTGATCATTATTGACTGATTTAGAAAAAACCTTTCCATGAGTTGTGCTTATAAACTTTCAGAAAATGATTACCTCTTTTATTTGGTGTGGTATCAGCATCCTTTTTGGGTGAAGGCTTTAACAATCGGTTGGCATATATGTTTTTTGCATCAAGTTCTTTCTCCTTCTCCTTAAAAAAATTGAAGAATGTGAAAAAAAATCTGTCAAAGTTCTAAGCAAAAACATTTTTCCTTGTGAATTTTTACCTGCCTTATTTAATATATATTTATATATATAATATATATAATTTATATATAATATAATATATATATAATATATATTATAATATATATTTATATATAATATAATACACAAGGAACTGTGTACTTGTTAGATTTCCACAAAAATTGTTTTAAGACTTGCTTTCCAGAGCTCCCCCAAAACTTCAAACACAAAAAAGCAAATAAATGGTCAATATTTTAATGCAGGATTGGATGTAACTATTCTATATTCTTTTTGTGGGCACCAGTCTAAAGTATTTGGCTTAGACTTTCACTACTACTGGAGTGTGAAAACACCTCTGGGAAGATTAATGCAATCTTCAGGGATAGAGCAACAAAAAACTTTCAGGCAGGGGTGGGCTTACTATGAAAAGGGAGGTTAAATATTTTCCTTTTCTAAATTAAATTTAAAAAAAACCTCTTAGCCATCTCATCTTCATGGGAAGCCCACCTTCCCTATAGGAGGTATTTCCATTTCACTCTCTTGAAAAAGTAGGAGACTATTTGCCCAGCCTTTGTTTTTCTTTAACAATAACCATTTATTTATTTATTTATTTATTGTGCTATTTGGGCACAAAATGGTTATGGTTAAGTCCTGCTTTGTGGGTTGACTCAAAGTTGTTTCTTTTTTAAAATTTATTTTTATAATATTTCCATATACACATATCTCCTACCTTCTATTACATTTTGACAAATTACTTTATATACCCCTCAGTGCCCCCCTTCCCCGGAGCCATCTCCAGCCTTATAGTCCATCCAGAATTTCAATTCGTCTTCTGGAGGTAGTCTTCCATCTTCTTTTCTCAGTACTTTCTTGACAAATTACAGTGGTCCCCCGGGATCCGAAATCCCCGGGGTGCGAAACCGGCGGGACCGCTAAAATTCCCCCGGGATCCGAAGGATCCCCCGGGGAACGAAACAGAAAAACCGCGCGGCCCCCTTTAAATCGGCTGCGCGGTCCGTCGGAAGTAGCGGTCCCCCGGGATGCGGTCACTTCCGGGTTACGAAAGGTAATCCGGAACGGATTACCTTCGTAACCCGGGGGACCACTGTATTTCCAAATCTCCTCAAATTCATTTCTTTTCAATAGTCCTTTTTTTTAACTTTTAATTCACATGTCAATTTGTCATTAATAGCTAATTTCCATAACTCTTTATACCAATCATCCAATTCTATATCTATTTTCATTTTCCAACATCTTGCTATTATCAATCTCGCTGCTGTAAGCAAACTTGATAACAAATCTTTTTTTTTCTTTTTTCCATTTCTCTGAATTATATAATGATAACAAAACTATACTCGGTCTTCTATCTATTTTTATATTCATAACATTTTCTATTTCTAATAGGACTTTTTCTCAAAAATTTTGTACATATTTATTTACATTGCCACCACATATGCATGAATGACCCTACTTCTTGGCATCCTCTCCAACAATTCTTTGAATTACTTTTATTAATATTATGCAATCTCACTGGAGTCAAGTACAATTTCCAAATCAACTTATAATAATTTTCCTTTATCCGAACCGATAAATTTTTCAGATGTCTTTGTTCCCAAATTCTATCCGATTCCTTATCATTTATTTTACATCCTAATTCTTCTTCCCATATTACCTTTAAAATATTTTCTTTTATTTTTCCTCCTTTATTCTCCATCAACATTTTATAAATTTTACTAATAATTCCTTTTATATTCTTGGTTTTTTCCATTCTCTTCCTTTATGAACTATTTGTTCAAATTTTGTATGATTTTTCTTTTCTATGTTCCTCTTCCTCTAATTTTTAATCCACTGTTCTATTTGTATATAATGAAATATCTAACAATCCTCTCAAGTTCTTTGGGAATTTCTTTTCCATTATTATTGGTGTTGTTATTGATTCTTCATTAACAAATTCCTTTTTATATTTATGCCATATTTCTATTATATTTTTCATGAGTGGGTTTCCAATAATTTTTATTTCTTTCCTAGTAAAAGTTTTTAAAAAATATTCCATACTCTCGTATCTACTTCCTCTATATCTACTTCTAACCATTCTAAATCTATCCCATCTAATATACCTTCTATCACATATCTCAATTGATTAGCGTCATAATATCCTCTTATATTGGGAAGGCCTAATCCTCCCTCTCTTTGTGTTTTATACCAACATTGTTTATTTAATCTTGTTCTTTCCCCTCCATTACAGAATGTATTTATTAACTGTTGCCATTTATTCAGTTTGGTTTCCGACACTTTTAATGGTATCATTCTAAATAGAAAATTTAATTTTGGTAATATTTTTATCTTGATTAATGCCCTCTTTCCCTCCTTTCTAATATCTGCCAGTGAAGACCGGCTGAGAGAGTGTTTGTTTGCCCTCCTTCTACCTGGGCTCCTCCCATGCCTTGGCTCCTGGACTTAAGGAGGAGGAATGGCCCTCTTTCCCTCCTTTCCAACATCTGCCAGTGAAGACTGGCTGAGAGAGTGTTTATTTGCCCTCCTTCCACCTGGGCTCCTCCTAATATCTGTCAAAATATAATTGGTCTATTAATCCTCTTATTCTATCCCCCATTCCAAATCTTTTCATAATTATTTTTAATGTCAGCCATTCCACACAATCAAACGCTTTAAATATGTCTAATGCCAAAATCCCTGCCTTTATTTTTTCCTCCCCTATTACATGTATTTTATTCATGTACCTACTAAATTGGACATTTGTCTTCCTTTCAACAAATCCGCATTGATCCTTTCCTATATATTTATACATACATTTATTCAATCTATTTGCTATTATTGCTGATAGAATTTTTGCATCTTGAAATATTAATGATATAGGTCTATATGATCCTGGATCCGTTAAAACTTTATCTATCTTTGGTATTATGATTACTAATGATTGGTGCCATGATACTGGTATCTTTCCCCCGTTCATTATTCTATTATATAATTCTAATACAGTCGTCCCCCAGGTTACGAAGGTAATCCATTCTGGAATTACCTTCGTAACCCGGAAGCTTTCGTTTCCCGGGGGACCGCTATTGTAAATGGACCATGCGGCCGATTTAAAGGGGCCACGCGTTTTTTTTCTTTCGTATCCCGGGGGATCTTTCGGATCCCGGGGGATACTGCAGCGGTCCCGCCAGTTTCGTACCCCGGGGTTTTCGTACCCCGGGGGATTCGTAAACCGGGGGACCACTGTAATTTTGGGATTAACATCTTTTCAAACACTTTATAATATTCTGGTCCCAAGCCATCCATCTCTGGAGCTTTCCCATTTTTCAATTTCCTTATTACCTCCACTATCTCTACCTTCTCTATGGGTTGCTCCAGTACCTCTTTATCTTCTTCCTCTAATTTTTGCCCCCAGCTTTCTTCCACATAATTTTCTATTTTATCCAAATGATTATTTCCTGCTTGGTATAATTCCTTATAAAATTCTTCAAAAATTTTAAACTTTTCTTTCATCAATCTACATATTTTACCAGATTTATCTCTAACCATATTTATAATACTTTCCATTTTTTTTCTTTTGTGTAGACCTGGCCAACATTTTTGAATTTCTATTACTATATTCAAAAAATTCTCTTCTTAAAGATATCAAATTTTCTTGTACTTCATTTATTTCCATCTTATCCAGTTCTTCCCTTTTTGCCCCTAATTCTACATATATCTGTTTAGCTCTATTAACTATATATTTATTTTTCAGTATTCTATATCCGTTTCTCTTTCTTTCTTCTTGTCTTTTCTTAAGGTTATGTTTCTTTTATACAAATTCTTCTTGTAACTGCTTTCATGGTGTCCCATAAAAGGGGCTTTCTAGATTGGCAAAAAGAAGTGTGTTCATGGCTGCATGAAACTCTAGCCTTTAGATGAGAAAAAGGGAAAGTGTGCCATGAAAACGCTTTTTTTTTTGCGTTTTAGGGGAGAAGAAGCGCCTTTAAAAAGGTGCTGGTTTTCCCAGCTTCTTTTTTAAAAACTGTGGAACAGCGCAGCTCCATCTAAAGGCTGTGGTGCAGCTGCTAAGCATTAAGCAAAAGGCAACTTCATGTCACACTTTCCTGCCAATCTAGAAATCCCCTTTATCATTTATATCCCATATTTCTTGCCATTCCTTTCCAATTTTTTTCTACAATTTTCTTATAATTCAATATCTCAGTGTTTAACCTCCACCTTTTTACTTGTTCATAATCCTTCTTAACCACTATATCTACCTCCACCAAGCCATGGTCTGATGCATTTATATTTCGTATTTCCAAACTTAGTACTTTTATTTATCATGTTTTTGATACAAAAATATAGTCTATTCTTGTATATGTTTTATGTGCAGCAGAATAATATGTATATTTCACTTCATCTTTTTTTTACTAATCTCCATACATCTTTAAATTCTCTTTTACTCATTATTTTATTTAATTTTGTTATGTTTTTTATATCTATCCTTTACTGAGGGATTAGATTTATCTTTTACCCTATCCATTTGCATATTAAAATCATCTGCCAATACTTTGCATATTAAAATCATCTGTCAATATTGTTCTTGCAGCTTTTCCACTTTTCTTAACACTTTCTCATAAAATTCTTCCTGTTTTTCATTTGGGGCATATACATTTGCCAATACATATTTATCTTCCCCCAATTCCCCTTGTATTATTGTGTATCTTCCATCATCATCTTTTAATACCTTTTTTATTACAAAATTACATTTTTTTTTGCAATTCTTGCTAACCCCCTTGATTTAGAAAGTCCATATGCTTTCTCATAGTCCCTTGCCCAATTCAATTTCAATTGATTTTGACCATCCTTATGTTGGTGCGTTTCTTGTAAAAAAAATCAAATCTGCTGTAGATTTTTAAAATGATGCTTTAATCCTTCTTCGTTTAACTGGCGAACCAAGGCCATTGGTGTTGAAAGTTACAATCTTCAACCTATTTGACATAACTCAATTTATTTCTATTTCTAATGGCTCCAATTAGTGCTCCCCATAGCCAAATCCCACTCCCTATCCCCCCTTTCCTTCCCCCCTCCCTCCCCATATTCATTTCACCTCCCCACTTCCATTCGCTCAGGCACTTTGCCCTAGCCTTGGTTGCCAAGGCTACCCTTGTGGGGAGGGGTGACGAAGACATCCAAAACTTCCCTCCTCCCAAGTGCTCATGAATATAAAACTTAATTATTTTTTTTATTTGATTGTAGTGATTCTATCTTCCATCTACAAAATTCCAGCTCCTCCAACTGCTCCCAAGCTTTCTTCTCCTCTAGCAGCTGCAGGTGTTCTTCCGTTCTATCCAGCTCCTTTTCTTTCAGATGTTTTCCCGGGTCCTCCAGGCTTTTTTCCTTCTTTATTTATCCACAGTTCTTCCAATAACTGCAGTCCTTGCTCCACAGAATCAATCCTATATCTTCTTCCTGCCCATTGAAATTTTAAGGACAGCGGATGTCCCCATATGTAATTAATCCCAGCGTTCAATAACACAACAGTACATGGTTTCATTGATGTTCTCCATATTTTCGTCTGTGGGCAGTAATCGTTATATATTTCCACTTTGGTTTCTCCAAATTTTAATTTCTCTGGATTTTTTCTCATGTTCATCAAACTCTCTTTCTCATTATAATTAGTCACTCTCACAATAACATCCTGTGGGATTATCCTATTCTTTCCTGATGGGATACGATGAATCCTCTCTATGTCATCTTCAGAACAGTTAAGAGATGGGGAGATTTGTTGCAACCACTTTAATATTTCCATTTCCAAATTGGTTTTTCTATCTCCCTTTCCAATTTCAGGTATATATTTAATAACAAAATTTGATCTTTGATAGTTTTGTAAATATACAAGCCTTCTATCAATTTCAGTAATTTTATTTTTATTACTGTGTATTTCCTTCTGATGTGCTTCATGGGTAGTTATACAAACATTAAAAATAGTCAATAAAGAATGTAAATCTTGTTGAATTTGTTTAATACTTTCCTGTATTTCCCTGAATTTTCCATCTGAACTTTTCCTTTCCAATTCCGATGTTGGAATTGTTTTATCATAAATTCTCTCTCCTTTATTTCCTCCAGAAAGACTCGTTTTTGTTTTTCCACCATCTCTGTAAATTTCATCATCATTCCTTCACAATCCATCATTTTTATTTTCATTTCCTTTTCATCTTTCCCCTTCCCTCCCTGCTCTTGCTTTGACATGGCTGCAGACTGTTTACATGTATATCCTGTTTACTGTATATCCTTTAAAGGGGATGCTACTTTTTTTGGACTTCGGATCATTTCCGATTCAGATTCAGAGTGGCTTTTCTCTCCAAACGTTCAACACACCGAAGTAATTGATCTGATGATTTATTGTTAGTTGGTCTCTGCCACACTATATCTTCCTTCCCCTTCTTTTTCACTTTTCTCATTAACTCTGTTGTCTCCCTTCTCCTCCTGTCTCTTCTGTGTTTTAACCTTCACTTCGCTTTTGATCACTCTTCCTAATTATTCTCCAGCTTGAGGAAGCCTCAGTTCCAAAATTCCACCTTCCAACTATCAACTTTGAAGGATTTATTTCTTTTTTCTGTTTGTGAAGCCTCTTAGTAGCATTTTAACTGCGTCATAAATAAAGTAGCTTCACTCCCCAGTTACAGCCAAAATCGAAAGCAAGAGTAAAGAGTATCTTTCCTTAAGAATTAAAGTCTTTCTTTTACCTCCGCACATTCCTTATATCTTTATCTTGAAAATCCACCTCAGAGCAGTGCGATTCCTCTTTTTGGGAGTGTTATTTTAATTACAATCTCTCTTTTCTCAGCACTTGGTTGTCTTGAGTTGTCTTATTCAGCCATCGGCTGGCCCCGCCTCCCTATTTGTCCCCACTTTAATTACGTTCTTTCATCACATTTTTTCAGCCAGAGAAATTATGTATCTGCATTCCATTATTGATGAATACTTGAAGAAAGTAAGTGGTTTTATATGCCATTCTTCATCTCAAATCAGTAAAGATTATCTTCTTAAAATTGAGGAGGTGAGATCCTTACTATGATGCCTCTTGTGTAGACAAGGCAATGATAACAAGGCAGGTATGCCTTGCCTCTTTCAATCGGCTTAACAGATCAACTCTTCCTTACCATGCCCTCTCCTTCAGTCCTAGCAGTACATCTGAATTGTGCTCAGAGCAGATATGGGACATGCATGATGTTGTTGGGATACAACTCCCATTAGCCCTCATAATTTATAGCCCTATTCTGGTGTGGGCACACATGGGTTCCCCTCCCACATCTAGATGAGCATTATGTTCCCCACCCTGGAATAGGTGTACTGTAGAAAGACCATAGAAGAAAAAGCCAAGGTGTTTTGACCATCATACACATCGTACATGTACCTTGTTGCTGGTGAGATATTAGTAACAGGTTAAAATAAATAGAAAAAAGAAAATGACAAAATTCACCACAATGTTATTCATGGGTCACTAGGAGACCATCTCTGTTCTAAGATGCTTGTACCATAAAACAAATTACGACAGCAGGCTCATCTGTCCCCTCCATATCCATACAGGTGATTGTAAAGAAGCCAAAGTATCTTAATAGAAAAGCAATGATTCCTGTACAAAAACTTACTCTGCTAATAACATGTAATTTTATGTTGTTTACTTCCATTAATAGGTACCAGGAATGTCCAGTTTTTACCTTTAATTTCTGATTTAGTCGTTGGACTTCCTCTTGAAGAACTTTATTTTCTTCCTGAATGTCATATAATTTCTTTTTCTCAGAATGCAATTGTCTCTGGAAACTACTGTTACTAAGGTCAAGATTCTTCTCCAAGTCCTACAGTTCAACAAATATCAAGAATATCTTTTTGGTAAACACAAAATGTGGTAAAAACCAGACATGATTGAAAGAATACTTGCATCCAAAATACTTTTCTTAAGTGAAAAATGTAGCTTCATGATAACTGTGGGTCTCCAGAGGATCAGAGATTTATTCCCCTTACTATGGAGAGCAAAGGAAAACTATACTGGAGGAACTCTTCCTTCTTTCCAGTCCCAAAGTTTGGCTGAAGGCCTTGATTTATTTTGGCTGTGGGCCCACTGCAATGTACTCTTGCCTCCAACTCTACATTGGAGTGGGGAGATGGAGGTGCACAGGACTGCTTCTGTTCTATTTGGCAGGAGCTCGTCCTTGGACTACTTAACAGTAACAAAGGCATAGGGAAACATGGTCTACCTCATTTGATTGGACATTTGTGTTCCCCTTTTCTATGGCAAAAGCAAATTTGATGCAGCTTACTCACAACAAGATTGATCAAACAAAAAGAAATCCTAACAATAAAATCAAAACAACAATCACCTCCCATGTAACCATAAAACTATCTTAAAGCTGCTTAATGAAAATCTATTATGTTTTCTTTATTAAGAAAACTTTATTATGACTAATAAAGTGACTTCAAGGGACAGCTTTGGGTTAGAATAAAGGTGTCCTTTTGTACACGGAAGGAGAATATACATGAATGGAAGCAGCTCTGAACTAGTAGAAGTGTCTGGAAGCGGGGATGTAGTTTTTGCCAATTCACCATGCCTCTGCAATGACACTTTTGCTGTTCCAAAGGGCTCTCCTTCCTCTGTCAATAAGAATTGCTTTTTACTCTCCCACTACTAGGCACTGGCAATGCTAATTTTCTGCAGTTCTACTCCTGTCCCTACTCCAGATTTTAGTTCCTAATACACTATATGAGAAGGGGAAATAGATCAAGAGATTTTTTTAAATGAACAAATATATTTCTGAACAAAATTATTTAGCAAATCTATTACAAATCTAGTACACAAATCTATTACTATGACCCATGGAGTTCCATGAGTCTTACTCATGCTTACATACATGCACATGAGGGTACATGTTAAGGAATTTAATGTTTTTTATGAACTATAAAAAAACTGAAAAGAAAATTGAGAAATGTGATTATTAATTGAATGAAAAGGAACTACTAGACCAGTGGTCTCTACTGTTCTTAGGTCTGTGAACACATTTCATATTTCGAGAAGGTATAATGGGTGTTCTCACAAAATGACTGCTCTGAAGTAGGGATTGCGTTCCAAAACATAAAGCACTCTTTGTGGCCTACCTAAAGGCTGGATGGATGTGAAAGTAAAAGGGGGTCAGTGCTTCCAGGGCACATTAAACCCTTGCCTTTCATCATGTATGTATATATGTATGTGTGTGTATATATGAGTTAAAATACAGTACTTACATTGACCCATGGATAAGTTGACTCAGGATTTTTGGGTCAATTTTTTAACCTAAATATCTAGACTTATACATGAGTATATACAGTAGTATTTTGCTCTAACACAGTACTACTCAAAGTGGTGGCTTGTGGACCAGTGCCAGTCCTAAAGGCATCTGCTGTCAGTTCATATCAAGAAATGAAAAAACACCTGAATCCAACGTGCAAAATATGGTACTGGTCTCTGGCACAATAGGGAAGAAATGCTAGTCCCTCACATGCGATAGCTTAAGCAGCACTGATTTAACACACATTTAGAGATGGCAACCTGAGGCGGCTTAAAGATAAGTAAGTTAGTGAAGAAAGAGAATGCAATGCAGAGGTAGGGTCTTACCCCTAACACTTTATCACCATATTTGCACAACAAAACTGCTATTTTATAAAAACCAAACTGGTGATGAAATACACATATATTCACAGCACTACATACAAGCAATCCCCACTCAGATTCCCTCAGTGTTTCCTGAAAGGTTCCCACAATGGCAAACCTCCTCTGAACAAATTTTGCTAAGAAAACGCCATGATAGGTTTACCTTACAGACTTATATTTTTTTGGGTGACTTGATACACTTGAAAACAAATGCCGTCACTCAACATTTTTTTTTATTTTCCATTAATGCTCTGGGACTTATGTAGAACCTGGAGGCACGCTTGGAAATAAAGATATCTCTGGAGGGTTATGCTTCGGTTTGTCAATTATTATTTTAACTAATATTTCAGTAATTAATTAAAATATTGTTTATTCAATCAATAAATCAAATAAAATACCAGCTTCCAAAATATTTTTAACTAAAAAAGAAATTTTACATTTTAAAAAAAACCATCAGGAAGGCAGTGAGTGCAGTAGACACCATGGAAAATGTCCATGGGCATTTTCCCTGGGGACCATAGTACAGGTATTAGGTTAAATAGCTTTTTATTTTTGAAATTAGCATTTGCTAAAACCATATTTTACAGTCATATTTTGAATGATTTAACTTGCCAATGACATCTTTAATATTCATATAATAGTGGCACAACACAATTTTAAAAACTATTTCTATTAATAACAGCAATTCTTAATGTCTCCTCACCTTAATTCTCTTTCTATTGTCATCTAGTCCATTTTCTGCTAAAGCTAACTTCTTTGCCAGCTCATCCCTTTCTGGGAGATGCCGGTCTTCTGCAAGCCTCCTCAGTTTTTGTAAGCTACCTTTGACCTTGTACAGCTCCTCCTCTGCAGTCCTCAGTTTCCTCTCAGTTGCCTGCTCCCTTTCTTGTGATTTCCTCAAGCGCTCCCGCAGTATTCTTATCTCATCATTATGCCGGGCCACAAGTTGAGAGATTTCGTTCTCTGTCTCTTCAAACTTATGGAGAGCCTTCTCGTGTCTGTACTGAAGCCGTCTGAGTGCTCTATTTTCTTTCTGTAGCTCATCCAGTTTGACATGCAGTTCCGTCAGTTCATTGCGAAGCTCATTAATTTTCAGCAGCCTGGCAGAAAGCACGCGTTTGGTAACAAGACTGATATCTTTGGCGGGAGAGTCCCTGTTCAGGCTCTGGGAACGAAAACCCCAGCGATTCCCTTTTTTGCTGGGTGTATATTTAGAGGCAATCTGTTTGGTAGCTACAGCAAAACAAAACAGTGTTGGCGTTAACAGTGAAAATTATCATGCCCCTGCTACATGCCTCAGTTAAACAGGACCAAGTCATCTCTCTGCTAGCGCACAAGAATTGTCTTACTCTACCTTAGTAAATAACAGTAGGGTCCTGCAAGGGATGTTTTCTTAAATCTAATTCCAGAGAAAGTCAGATATACTACCATTGTAGGGCAAACCCAGTTTCATTAACTTTCTGTCTCTTTACCTTCTGCAAGTCTTTTTGAAAAGTGTTACAGGAAGTATAAATTCAGCAGACTCTAGTTGTTAAGACGATAGTCATCACAGCAGCTACTTCAACTGGGCAGCTAAATAACCAAAGTATACCGAAGTTCAGCTAGACCTTGTTGTTGTGTGCCTTCAAGTCATTTTCCAACTTACAGCAATGTAAGGTGAACCTATCATGTGGTTTTCTGGAGCTGAGAGCGTGTGACTCACCCAAGGTCACCCAGTGGGTTTCCATGGTGGAGCAGAGAATCAAATCTTGGTCTCCAGGTTTGTAGTCCAATGCTCAATCCACCACATCATGCTAGCTTCTCTCATCTGAGCCTTACTGCACCATATACAGTCAGCCCTTCTTAGCCACGGATTTTTTTATCCATGGATTCAAGCATCCACGGTTTGAAAATGTTTTTAAAAAAGTTTAAATTCCAAATATCAAACCCCGACTTTCCATTTTATATAAGGGACACCATTTTGCTATGCCATTCTATTTAATGGGACTTGAGCATCCACGGAATTTGTTATACACGGGGAATCCTGGAACCAAACCCCAGCATATAACAAGGGTCCGCTATTCCAGCTTTGCAGCAAACACGAACTACAAATACTACAAATACAACTACAATAACTATTATAAATACAAATACAACAAATACAACTACATATACAAAAGATTTCTTTCATAATCAGCTGGTTCCTAATAATTAAAATGATATTGAGAAGAAATGAAATTCCAGCAGAGCTCAATAACTAAACTGAGCCAGGGAGAAAAGCTGAGTGGTTCTCTCAGCTGTCCTTTTCAAAAGCTTCCAACCAGCACAGGGAAACAAGAATTTACATATGTCAGAGGCACTGCAGGAGGGGTACTGAAGCCTTTCGCTGAATGTCATTTCTCTGATCAACCCTCCACCCACCCTCCAAGTTGACAGAAACTATATTAGTTCTATTCTCTACACATGTGGGGTTAACAGTAGCTTTGTGGGAAGGAAAAGGAGAGACAAAACAGAATCATGAAAATAGTGGGAAAAGACTGATGGATTTCCCCCCCCCCCCCCAAGTTGACATTTTAGGCAATTTCTGTTTTCTCTCTATTACAAACTGCTTCAAGTGAGAGATTACAGCACAGACTTCTTCCACCATGTGCATTGTGGGCCCAAGCATTTTATTTAATTGCAATACATATGTAGATGCAGGTTCAGGAACAACAGTACTCCTTATATAATACCAACTGCTACAACTCTTTTAATGCAGGCAGGCCATAAACTACAACAGATTAAATGTGGCTTATTGTAGCACTTCACAGCCAAATTAAAAGTAGGCTTCAAGCATTTTTTCATGGAAAGGGAGAACTTGTCTGTAAATGAGAAATATTCCCTTGCCTGAGTAAATTATATGTACTTATTTTAAAACAGTTATCTAGATTTTAGGCCACACTGTACATCCTAGTTTAGCCATAGTTTCAGTGAAAACTGACTTTACTTTCCTGTACTAGGTTTTAGTAATGTTGTCAGCCACTTACCTTGGTAATGTGCAAGGCTTTTCAAGTTTTCTGCTTTATTATTTTTTCTTCCAGTGTTTGCAGACTGAGTGCTAATGGTTGGTGAGTGATCAGAGGCACAGGATGAATTATCATCAGAATAATATGAATTACTGCTTTGATCGCTGTCTGATTTTTGGTCGTGTTCAGCATCCAGACTCTTCCCTCTCTCCCCCATTGTAAATAAAAATAATGCTCAAGGCTTTTTCCTCAAGGAATATTCTTTTTTTTTCAGGGGGTGGCTTGTGCAGATACTGCTGGAGAACTGCTGACTGCTTAACATTTCATCATTCACCTATATTCTGAAGAAGAATTGCTGGCTTTCGCTTTGGCAATTTGCGGTTTTTGCTCATAATGTTTGTTTCTATCTGAATTCAGAAAGAAAAATGGGATTAGTTTTCCACTGAAACCATAAAACTATAAAAAGCATTGTTAAAAGAGTATGGTATCTAATAAATCTGGCATATGATGTTTAAATAAGCCTCTACTTAAGTAAGTTTGCAAGTGTGAGTCATTCTGGGGAACACAGCTCATTAATTAAAAGCTGCTGTCCAACTTGCATATTATTAGGAACACAACAGTGACATCTTATTAAAGGAAATATTGTTCAAAATGTCTGGGGTAGTGCATTGAATCACTGGAAAAACGGAACAAATTCAATTGCAATATGTATAATATTTGTTATGTTGTACAAAAGAAAATTCAAAAGTGACTGAAGAAAACCAACGTATTTGAAATGTGGTGCTAAAGGAGAGTTCAGCAGATACCACGGACTGTGAAAAGGACAAATAAATGACTCTCACAGCAAATCAAGCTTGAACTCTCAGTAGCAAGCAAGTTGACTATGTTGAGCCTATCATACCTTGGATATATCATGAGATGAAATGATCTATTGGAAAAGACAATAATGCTTGGTAGATTGGAAGGCAGTAGAAAAAGAGGACCATATCACAGATGAGTTATCAACCCTGAGTTTGCAAGACCTGCTCATATTTAAAACTGTGGCAACCTCTTAATTTCATAGAGTTTTCTTAGGTAAGGAATACTCAGAGGTATTTTGCCAGTTCGTTCCTCCAAGGTTCATACATCTGTTATGGATAAAAGCTGTCACAAGATGTGTCCTTGTTTTAAGTTTATCTAATCCTTTTTAATAGCCACCTAAGTTAATGGATAGCATTACATCTTTTAGAAATTACAAATTCAGTGTGTAAGAGTGTGTTTTCCAGGTAGTCTCTTGCTGGAAACCTTGGAAAAGCAGTACCAATCCAGTCAGCACAGACAGTACTTGACTTTATAGAAAGCTTAACTTTATATAAAGCAGCTTCTTATGTTATTTTATGTCCTGACTGTACAGTGGGCCCTTGTTATATGCCAGGGGTTCCAGGATCCTCTGTGGATAACAAAATCTGTGGATGCTCATGTCCCAATAAATATAATGGCACAACAAAATTGTGTCCCATATATAAAATGGAAAATCAAGGTTTGCTATTTGGAATTTATATTTTTGGGGAATATTTGGGGAAGCCATGTATGCTCAAATCTGTGGATAAAAAATCTGTGGATAAGGAGGGCCAACTGTATTGTGGGTAATGTCAAATTTTATTACAAGGAGGGAAAAGTCTTTGCACTCTTCTGTATTTTATAACCCTTTGCTGTATTCTCCCACAGTCATCTGAATAATACCCTTCAGAGGAGAAGTAGGCAACATATTGCCCTCCAGGTTTCTGAGTTTTCGTCTGCCAGAATATACTACATTCCAGCTGGCACTGACCAAAGTTGCTGACCATTTGGTGGGTATCACACTACTTACCCAAGCCTAAGAGGTTTTGGATTTCTTCCAGAGGAAAAGTATTCCAACATTTTAATGATTTTAAGAGGTTACATGAAATTTGACCTTATCTGAAATTGCATGTAGCCTTCTAAAGAAACTGATTTTGACTGAATTGGTAAAAGGAGAGTTTTTCCACATTTTATTCCCCTTATTCTCTGTTACTCTTTGGTCATTCACACTAAATTAATTCTTGATCCTTAAGTACTTTTGTTCAATTCACTTCCAGGGATGTGTACCATCTCTTGCCCAATGTGCATTGAGCCTTACAGGAGGCAACTGCAGGAGTTACCTTTCTAGCCTCCTACACATTCTGGCTACAGTCTAGGTTCCTTTTAATCTCAAATGCCTTCACTAAAGTCCCACTGAGGTTCTTGGAACTATTCCACAGTATGTGGCACAATTATTCTATCCTCTGTGACTTTTTGATGGAATTCTAATATTAAAGGCTGGACATTTTTATAGAAGGGAAAAACATAAACAACATCCTTCTCAACAGATAAAGAAGAAGGGAAATGGAGATCCATATTTAATGAAGAAAAACTTTTTCAGTAGGAAAAGCATATTTTTATTTTAACTATTTAAAATATTGTGTAAAATTAGCTTCAGGCTATGTGTATAAAGTGTCTAAGAAACATAAATGAATTTTGTGTAGGCTTGGGTCCCATATGTCATTATGTATGTATATGCAAATATGGGTATTCCAAAAAATTTAAAAATCCAAAATCCAAAACACTTCTGGTCCCAAGCACTTCAGATAAGGAATACACAACTTGCACACTGTTTCACTACTCTTGCTACATGTAACAAAGGAAAATATAACATCAAGATTCTAGTAGACTTTTTGTTTTTATTATCTTTTGTGATTTTTACATTTTGTGGTATGCCACATTGGTAGGTTATATACCCTAAGGAGTGGCTTCTAAGGTCCAAAACAGACTGCAGAAATAATCCAGTTTGAGACTGCACTGACTGCCCTGGCTCAGTGCTGGGGGACCCTGGAAATTGTAGTTTATTGTGGTACTAGAGCTTTCTGACAGAGAGGGCTAAATGTCTCACAAAACTACAGGTCCCAGAATTCTCCAGCCAAGGGAAGTTAAAGCGATCACAAACTGGATTATTTCTGCAGTCTATTTTGGACCTGTTTTTAAAATCTTTTCACTGAAAAAATATTATTTTTTTAAAGAAAAGTCACTAAGCATTCTACTGTAGCCCTGAAATGTGATAGAAAAACCATTTAGAAGGCTGACATCCAAGCCTCAACAGCATCAGACCATATAATATATGGTGTTGTTAAATTATGGTGACATTATAAGGTAGATCTGCTGGTGTAAATGATCAACCACTGTAAGAGCCTCTTAAGGATCTTTTCAAGTTTTCAAAAGATTTTTGGAATTTATAAATTAAGAATGCATTTTTTTTTCTATATGAAATCAAGTATATTGTCTGGCAGCTTTTACCCAGCTTGGTACCCTGCCAACTTGCAAAGTAATTTCATCAGCCTAAAGAATCACTGTTCATTTTAAAGGCTAATGAATTGCTTTGAAATCTGAGTTACTTCAGCAAGTATAAGGACTTTTATAATTAAGAAACTTCTTGGTCCATTGCCTTTAACTATCATGGCATACTTTCATTTAATTATGAAGTCATTTTAATTTCAGCACACGCAAGTTAAATCCTCAAGGTTATCTATGTTTCCTTGGCACTTTCAACAGCATTGTTCAAAATTCCAGTCATTTACAGACTTCCTTGCAAGTAATAGGCAGAGACTGAAATGAAATCTAGTAATAGCAATATAATATAGTTACAGTAACTCACGAAAGGCTTTCTTCAGCACTACATAACTTATATCTCTAGCTTTTCTCATGAGTTTCATTTTTCAATGCATATTTCACATCTACATGCAGGGCTCCAAAGCTTTCAGGTAGAAAAGTGTATACCAAGATGCAAAAGATGACCACCTGCAGTTTTATTTCCTCACCTTGAAGTAATTCCAATTAATTTCAGCGAGGCTGACTAATTAATATGCCTAGGATCAAAGCTTAAGTCTACTATCTCAACCATAGCAGGTTAGAAGAAAGATTAACCTAAAAAACTTTCTGGATCCTTTTACATTCTCTACCACTCCTACAATGGTAGAAATATGCTTAATAACCTGAGGTTTTAGTTTCATTCTGAAGAAGTGGACTGATATCCAAAAAAGCTGATGCCAAAATAAAAATAAATCTGTCTTAAAGGTACTGCTATCTCCTTTCTTTCACTTCCCTTCCCTTTCTTTTTTTTAATGTGAAAAATCATTGTAACTTTCTGTTTTAGGATTCACGGTGTAACACTGCAATTCTCACATCGCTACTCCAATGCAAACTTAATTCACACCAATGAAGAAGATTCAACAAGGTTCAACAGCTGGAGGACTGCACAAATAGTTCAACAAGGGATTAGGAAACATATGTAGTGTAGTGACACGATGAATTCATTTTGCCACGTCTAATGCTTAAAAGAGTAGTGTTGTTTCAAAGATGTATGAGTGACAGTGAATTAATGACATTATTTCAGAGGCACATGAAGGATAGTGACAAAAGCAGAAAGATTTCATTCCTCTGAATGATAGAAGAAAGCCCACTCAGTGCTGGTTAATAAAAACAGACGAAGAGCTCTTTCTGTTAATATGTCACCCATTTTTAAATCTGGCACTACAAAAGGAATAATTAAGTAGTAAGACAGTTTCTCTGGCAGGCTACACTATCATGTTTCAGTTAGCTGGAAGTGATGCCATTTTGCAGATTTTTGTCTTTTTTTAAAAGATGGGCTTGGAGGTTATTTGTGGGTAGGGTTTGTTTTTTTTAAGGAGTGGAGGAAGTAGACCAGTGATTCCCAAATGTTGATCTTCCAGGTGTTTTAGGCATCAACTCCCAGGATTGCTGGACAATGGCCATGGTGACTGGGGTTTCTGGAAGGCGAAGTCCTGGAAAACCAAAGTTTGGGAATCTCCAAAGTAGACCATCACATTTGCAGCTGGCTTTGGGTACTTTTGTTTGATTTTGGGAAGAAAAATCATCTCAAAAATCAACACAAAAACATTAGGAAGGAAGACTGGAGGGTGGTGTGTGTGTGTGTGTGTGTGTGTCAGGGCCTGCTATTTGGGGTCCAAAGGGCTGTGTGTAACCTGTGGCCTGCACTTTACCCACCCCTGTTAAAGAACAAGCCTACAGTATATTTGGTGGTTTTTGCTTTCCTCAAAGTTCAGTACATTCAAGATTGTAACTTTAACATAAGATGTGTGTGTGTGTATTCACTATGTTGCTTTTAGTTACATGTATTTCAGGCTTGAAGCACTTTAGTCATCTTGTAGACTCACTAAATAGACTACACCCATACAAGTCTATGCTATTTCCATACCTTCTTGGGAACCGGTCACTACCAACACTGTTATTATTTCAACTGACCTCAGAGGACCTACGAAGATGATGTGATGAAGGGGAAAAAAGTGAGGATCGTGCTTTAAAAAATCCTAGTGTACGCTGTTTTTGTTGTTATTGTGTGCCTTCAATTAGCTTCAAACCAACGGCAACCCCATCAAAGGGTTTTTTGGGGGCTGAGTGTGTGTTCCCAAGGCCACCCAGTGGATTTCCCTGACTGAGTGGGTAGAAAAACCCTGGTCTCCAGAGTCAAAGTCCAACACTCGAATCCCTACACCTGCAGGCTCAGTTTAAGGAGTGAGTCACACAAGTATTTTCCAAACTGAACCAAGAGATTCTCCTCTTTTAAGAGGTGTCATGAACTACAATACTAACTGAACTTATCTCAGTGGGTTTTCAGTTCCCCAGCTCCCCATAAAAAAATCTCAGAATATGACAAATTATTACATACACAGGGCATACATACTTGTTAACGCTTGGCAAGTGAACATGTTACAAGAAAATTGCTAATTTGGCACAGCATTTACAGCCAACAACACAGACAACCATTTCCCTCAGAAAATGAAACTAATATCAAAATGAACAAATTCACCCCCCACGTTTCCTCGAATCAGATGTAGGTCTCACAAAGTTTAGTGCAACCTCCTCCTGAGGTTTAGGATTATAGCCTAGGTGTCACAACATGGGCTTTTCAATGATGAAATCTGGTTGCCAAAATCTAAAAAATTCTGAATACTGTATAAAAATTTAGTGTTAACTGATAAAGTGATCAGTTAAAAAAAATAGGAACTGCAGTTGCCAAAATCTAAAAAATTCTGAATATAAAAATTTAGTGTTAACTGATAAAGTGATCAATTAAAAACAACTAGGAACTGTAGCTTAGGGAGTCACAATTATCCACCACAGGAATCCGCTACCTTCCCAAAACTACAAACACCAGAACTGCCCAGGATACAGTCATGACAGTTAAAAAATGGAATACAGAACTGTAACTGTACAGTGTGAAAGGGTCCTGAATATACTCAGGTTGCTTCCACGGAAGGCTTTTACTGTGCAATGTCCCTGCTTTGTTGTCTAAATATCTTAAAGGCACTTGGCTGATCTTGGAAGCTAAGCAGGGTCAGCCCTAGCTAGTACTTGGATGGGTGAAAGCCAACAAATGCTGTAGGCATTTCATATAAAGGAACTGGCAAAACCACCTGTGAGTATTCCTTGCCTAGGCAAACGCAAAGAAATTCATGGGGTAACCTTAAGTCAACAGATGGCGTGAAGGCACAGACACACATAGCCCTACCTAGTCCAAAGGCAAAATCTGAGCTCTGAACAGCAATACGTTTAAGCTTTTTACCTGACTTCCACATTAAGAGCGGAAAAAATGATTTTGGCAAGTGGCAGGGAACCAATGTAATCCTCCCCTGTTTCCTCTTTCTTGTTTATGTTGCTTTCTTACTAGAAACCAAAAAACAAACAAAAACAAATTAGAGAGGGAAAGATGGAATAGCTGCACATTGGCTACTAAATTATGATGTGAGGAAGCCCCTTAATCCAGTGTTTCTCAAATGCAGGGGCAGGACCCCCGCCCCCCAGGAGAGCGTGAAAGTTGCTCAAGGAAGCCCCAGACATGGAGGCTCAGATCCCTCCTCTTCTTCTCAAACCTTTTATGTGCAAAATTTACACACGTGTCGAAGTAATATTGAATTTACTTAAATACAACTGTTCTACTTTGAATGATGTTATTTCCTTATAAAGTGTTAAAATATAAACATACATGAATATTCAAATGAAAATATGCCCATTAAATAAACAAAATATTTTATTCCTACACCATGTCCGCGTCACGAGGGTATCCATCTGTACACCCGGTGAAAATGAAGATAAAGCTTGAGCCACGAACAGCACTGTTTTAAGCTTTTTACCTGACTTCCACTATTGAGATTATCACACTAGGGTCAATTCCAGAACCATCCCACAATTATCCCATTGCCAATAGTGGGATAATTGTGGGATGGTTCTGGAATTGACCCTAGTGTGATAATCTCAAATTGAAAGTGAAAAAAAAATAATAATTTCCTCACCTATTTGTTTTACAGTAGTGCAGCAGGGAGTCAGGACAGTAAACACTGTAAAGGCCATGGAAATTTTATCTTATTTTCAGAAAGCATTTTTTTTTTTTTTTTGGTCACAGTTGCATCTCAAGAAATACAAACAATCCTTCGCAGCATAGTAAAAATGGTCAATCCTCTCAAGACAGCCCAAAACTAACAGATTTGAGCTGTGCCTCCTAAACATATTTACTAGAGAGTAAGCACTACAGAAGATAGTGGGGATGTGTTAAATATGCGTATGACCGTGTTGTCATGGTGCGAAAAGCTTTCATAATTAAAGATTAGACTTCATAAATGCTTCAAAGGCTCCTTATTTTCATCAGCCACGTGCAAGTCATGTATCCCAATAAATAAAGGGTCACAAGAAACAGAGATGTGACTTTAAAAACTAAAGGCATGAAGTGTTATCTTCAGTTGCTATGCCTGTACGCAAACAAAAGCCACGCGCGTAGCAAACATAAAGAAGAAACGCAATCCAGAGATACAGTTCGTGGCATTTCTGTGGAAAACTGAATTATGTCCAAGATGAATACAGTTTTGTGAAACACTTAGCATTCTCTGTCAGAGAGCTCTGGGCCCACAACAAACTACACTTCCCAGGATTCCCTAGCACTGAGCCAGGGCAGTTAAAGAGATCTCAAACTGGGTTATTTCTGCAGTGTGTTTTGGACCAGCATGAAGAAACCTTGCAAAGCAGTCTCTGCTCGGCCATGGAAACCCTCTGGGTGACTCCGGGCAAGTCACACTCTCTCAGCCTCAGAAGGAAAGGCAATGGCACCCCCCCCCCGAACAAATCTGGCCAAGAAAACCCCAGGATAGGTTCACCTTTGGGTTGCCGTATGTAGGATATGACTCTATTTGAAGAAGCGGGAAACAAATAAATTATTGTTATTATTATTATTGTTAAGCTCTATTTATTAACAATTTATTTTATAACATGTATAAAATGAAATAAAATGTTTGCAGTTTTTCCACAAACACAGGGGTCTTGTGCCCCTAACCCCAGCAAATGTGGAGGGATGAGTGCATTATTATTACTATTATTATTAAATGTTTAATATGAAATAATAATAATAAATCTTGTGCACCTTCAAGGCCTGTCTAATCCCCTCTTTTTATATTTTATTCTGTTTAATCAACTACATAAAACATACACTTTTCCAGTTACATACAGAAAAGGTGGTTATTATTATTAAGCCTCATTTTATTAATAATAAATGTTTATTATTTCCATATTAAAAATTATTATTAATATTATTGTTTCATATAATTATTTCATATTATGAATTTATTGTTGGTAAAAATAAAGCTTAATAATAATAATAATAACCACCTTTTAATAATTTTATATAAATGTTTAAATAATTAAATGTGTATTATTTTCATATTAAACATTTATTATTAATAAAAAATAAAGCTTAGTAATAATAATTACCACCTTTCCTGTATATAACAGAAAAAAATTATGTTTTATGTAGCTGATGAAACAGATTCAAATATAAAAAGGGGAAAAATTAGACAAGATTTAAGGCACAAAACAACAACAAAAGTCACTATTACATTAGCAATATTATTTATTATTATTAAAAAATAAGAAATAAATAGAATAAAATATATAATGTATAATATAAATATTATATAAATATAAACATTTATAATATATAAATATGTATTTAAATAAATATATTAAATACTTTTATTATATATATTTAATAAATAAATAAATATACTATATATATTTAATATAGAAATATGCATATTATATATACAAAATATAAATATAAAATAAATATAATATCAATTATATATTTAGACATTAAAATATTTATATTTATGTTATATTTATTTATACTATATTTATTTTATATTTATTTTACATTTATATATAATTTATATTTATATATTACATATTTCTAATATTTATATAAATATGTATTTATAATATAAATATTGTATTATAAATAAATATAATATAAATTATATATTTAGACATTACAAAAATGTAATATATATATATATAAACATTTAGATTTATATATTTTATGTATATCAAAATATATGTTTGCTATATATAAATATAAAATATATAATATAAAATAAATATAATATAAATGATATATTTCGACATTACAAACATTTATATTTATTTATATTTATATTTATATGACATAAATATGTATAATATTTAGATTCATATATTATAATTATATATGTAATATTATATACATATCTAAATATATGATTATAATATGTAAATATAAATATTATATATACATAATATAAATATAAAATATAATATAAATAATGTATTTTGACATTACAAATATTTATATTACACGTACAGTACTTATATATTTTATATATAGATATAGATATTATAATTATAATATATATAATCCATATATATATATATATATATAATATAAAATATTATATATATATATATATATACACATATATAATATATACAATGTATATATATATATATAATGTAAATATTTATTTATATATTATATATGTATATATACTAATATAATATTATATATATATATATATATATAGGATTATATATATTATTATAATATCTATATATATCTATATATATATATAAGTACATATAATATATATAGTAAATATGAAATATATATATATAATATTAATATTATATACATATATATTATATATTCATATATATAATATTATGTGTGTGTGTGTATATATATATATATATATATAATAAATATATGTTTAAAATGTTACATACATAATATCTAAATATATGTTTAAAATATACAACTATCCACTACCACAACAGTCCCTATTACAGTAGCCTTACACATTACAGAGAACAACGAGAACAACAATAGCAGAAGCCCGTCCAGAAGAAGAGAGAGGACAGGAGATGGCAAGGCGAATCCCCATCCGGCCAAAGCCATCGACCCCTGCCTCAGGAGCAAAGGGAGAGGAGCTTCAGGAGGATTAACAGCAGCAGCAGCAGCAGCAATGTAAGGCTAAGGCTGGGCCCCGACCCACCCACCAACTGACCTCCCTCGAGTCGTCGCGCGAGACCAACGGACCTGAAAGGGTCCTCCTCTTCCTCCTCAACCTCTCTTCGCCGTCGAGTCGGAGGGCATTATATTATTTACAGCCGCCTCCAGGGTAACGGCGGAGAAGGAGGAAGCGCGAGCGGAGGGCGGGGCCAACAGGGGGCGGGGCCTCCTCCCCAAATCCCTCCCATTGGCTGCCTCCTCCTCCTCCTTCCCCTTCGGCCAAACGAGAGACCCCCCCCCCCCCTTTCTGGGCACGTGCGCCTCCTCCGCGGAGGACGGGAAAGGAGGAGGAGGAGGTGCCAGTTTCCTTTGCGCCCATTGGCTGAGACTGAGGCCCCGCCCCCACCCCCAGTGGGCTCCTCCCACTGGTCGCCCGGATTCCGAAGGCGGGGGAAGCTGCTTTAAATGAGGAAAGGGGCGTGTCTTATTCTTGTTGATGTTATTGTTGTTGTGGCGTTCTTACTTCCGGACTACGGTTCCCGTGAGCGACTCTTCAAGGTTCGCTGGGAATTGTGGGAGTTGGAGTTCTGGCGAGGCACAGGCTTTCCTCCATTTTGATTGCACCAAGGTGCTAGTAGCGCTGAAGCAAGAGAAAGAGTTCTTGGTGCTGCTGCTGCTGCTGATAATTGTTATTATTATTATTGTTATCACCATTATTATTATTATTATTATTATTATTTCTTACCCACTTCTCCCCATGGATCAAGGCTGGGAATAATAAATAATAATATTTATTTCTTACCCACTAATAATAATAATAATAATAAATATTTACTTCTTACCCACATCTCCCCATGGATTAAGGCTGGGAATAATAAATATCAATATTTATTTCTTACCCAATTCTCCTCATACCCACTTATTATAAATAAATAAAATAATAATAATAATAATAATAATAATACTTATTTTTTAGCCACTTTTCCCCATGGATCAAGGCTGGGAATAATAAATAATAATATTTATTTCTTACTACTACTACTACTACTACTACTAATAATAATAAATACTTATTTGTTATCCAGTTTTCCCCATGGATCAAGGCTGGGAATAATGACATTTATTTCTTAACCACTTAATAAATAATAATAATAATAATAATAATATTTATTTCTTAACCACTTCTCATAGATCAAGGCTGGGAATAATAAATTTAATAAAATTTCCTTCTCACCCACTTATCCCCTTGGGTCAAGACTAGGAATAATAAATAATAATTGTTTTTTTTACCCACTTCTTACCCACTTATAATAATAAATAATAAATAATAATGATACCTTTTTCTTAACCACTTCTCCCCATGGATCAATACTGGAAATAATAAATAATAATATTTATTTCTTACCCACTTGTCCCCATGGATCGAGGCTGGGAATAATAAATATTATAATATTTATTTCTTACCCACTTCTCCCCATCATTCAAGGCTGGAAATAATAAATTATAAATAATAATATTTATTTCTTACCCACTTCTCCCCATGGATCAAGGCCATAAATAATAATAATATTTATTTCATTCTAACCTTTCCTCCCCATGAATCAAGCCCAGGAACAACAACAAATAAACAGTGCACAACATCAGTTAAAACACAGTAATTAAAACATGCAGCAGTGTAAAAAGACAAATGAGACACCTATGCATTTGTCAGTAGGGTTGTCATTTCAAGATCAACTTAACCCTGAGATTTCATGGAATCGTACTGGCTGCATATTCACTGTAGAATTAATGCAGTTTCACACTGCTTTAACAGCCATGGCTCAGTGCTGTGGAATTCTGGGATTAGTATTTTTTTTTAGATGTCTAGCATCTGTCAGAGCATTCTGATGCCACCACAAACTACATTTTTAGGTGCAGATAATGTCTAATGTCCATCTAATGTTTAGGTGGAGATAACATAAAACTTCAGTACCATCTTGTAAGGAGAAGTGCTAAAATGAATGACTCCAAATGGGCATGAATTAGACTATATGGTGTCTGAAGGTAAAATATGTGTATGGCATTATCTTAAGATATGCTTGATTTAAACAGACCTGACCATTTGCTTTCTGACCCAAACTAATATTCACACTGCTTCAATTACAATGCAAGAAACTCCCATCAGCTTTTTTTATCTATAAGAAAATACCCATATATACCGGTATATTTGATACACATCTTCACCTTCATCTATGAAAACAGACTTCTAAAATAGCTGCCAATCCAATAAAAAAGTAAGCTAGTTTATTAATCAGGTTTGTAGCTTTACTTTGTTTTAGTCATTTGTAAGCTACCTGTCTGTTTCCTAATGAGAGAAAGGTAGGACATAAACTAAAAACAATGGGTACTTTAAATAGAACAGATTTCAAAAATTTACAGCAAATAACAGGATTAAACAGCAGCTAGAAACAATATACTATTGTGAAGAAAAATTACATTTGTTTTTGACAATGTTGAATGGAGAGTAGAAATAAGACTTTTTTTTCATTTCATTCCAGCTAATGCAGGCGTCAACATTTTAACAAGAAGTACAAAAAGAAAAAAGAAAAACACTGTCTATAAAATTGTTGAAAATAAAACTAGAAAGGTATTAATATTGTTGCTACGGATTCTTCCACATCTTTATGGGAACTAGTCAGATCCAATTGATCTAGTCTTGGATGGAGACTGGATCAATTATTTCTTTCTAATAAATAATGAAAGGCCAACTCTTTATTTTTTGAAAAGGTATAACTTGCAGAAACATTTACAAATGGTGCAACTTGCAGAAACATATCATTCTTCTCTCATTCCACCATTGAGAAGTTGGAATCTAACCTCTCCTTCATTAATAACAAATTATTATTATTATTAACCTTTATTTATATAGCGCCGTAAGTTTACACAATGCTGTACATGCAGTCTTTTAATTAATCACAGTGAAACTTAGTTTTCCAGCCTTTTTCATTTGGTTTTTTAAAAAGAACAATTACCAGCCACAAACACCCAGGTGCTTTTGTCTCTTTCACAATTCTTCCCTTTTTAATCTGAGTAACAAATTTATATCTTGCTCCCTTCAAAAACACAGTGACTTCTAACAGCAAAAACTGGAGGCTAACAACATACGTGAGTGACCAACCTACCTAACCAAATGGCAGCTTTCTGGGAGAAAATATTAAACTGCTAGAACAAACAGTATACTACCGAGGAGCTGAATTTTTAATAATCTGAGAGTGAAAATGAAGATTGTCAAACAAAGACCTCACAGCAATTTTGTTAAATGCTGTAAGATTAGAAATAGTGAAATCCTGAGAAACATTAGAAGCTCTTTCTATACAAAGAAAGCTAGTGTGTGATCTATAGCATTATCAGGGGAAAAAACCCCTATATAAAATTAGTTTAGCAAGGGGAGTAACCAGAGGATGTGTTTGAAGAAATTTGGACTGCTTTGCTTGCTTATGTTACTTGTGTAAATTTTTGACTTAAACCACAATATGTTCCAGCATATTTTTGGAAGAATGTTATGAACTATATCAGCCCCATCAGTCAATACTTTTAAGATGCTTCATACTTACGGTGATTGACAGTGATATAGATTTAGGTTCACAATCTAAGAGGAGGGGGGTCTGAAGGAGGGGAAGAGGAGGTTGACTGTTGTGCTATATTTTATTGACAAGGTAAGAGAATTTAAATAATCTTAACAATGTTCAGCAATAATGTCACTCTAGTTATATAAGCAGAATGAAAAAGTAAGCAATCGCACAATTAGGAAAAAATTATTTTCTGCTGTCCATTTTCCTCTTTTAGCTTTTCTTCTTGTTCTGTTGTCTGCTCCGCTTCTGTGATTTGTTTATTAATTTTACTGTTTTTTTTTTTAATTACTTAGGCAACCTGGGACTGGAATACTGTGAATGCAGAGGGTTGCAGCATAAGGGAACATACTTGTTGGTTACTATGATTTAAGGAGAGAGCCAGCATGGTGCAGTGCTTTGGTTATTGGAGTTCAAATCCCCATTTGGCCATGGAAACCCTCTGGGTGACCTTGGGCAAGTCACACTCTCTCAGCTGCAGAGGAAAGCAAAGGCGAAACCCCTCTGAACAATTCTTGCCAAGAAAACCCCATGATAGGTTTGCTTAAGGTCACTGTAAGTCAAAGAAAACATGAAGGTACACAACAACACAGAACAAATATTTTTGGAAGATAATTGATAGTATAAGGGCAAATGGAAATGTTAGTTCTACCCAGATGACACGCAACTGAAATAAAAGGGATTTAACTTTTCTTGTGATTAATAAATACATTTATTGTTTTGGAACGTAATTTAATTTATTGTACACAAAAACCATACAGTTTTTAAAATCCAATTATTTGGCAAGGCAGTTATAAAATTAACAACCCAATAGCGTTTTTTTTTTTTTTTTTTTTTTGCTGCATTTAAAAAGTATTTAGTCCTTAAACAAAGGTAACTAAGACTTAATACATAAAACATATTACTAAACTGGCAGAGACTATTACTCATAGAAGATTATTACTCCTGTTGTTAATTACTGACTCTGCAAAATTTAGATTAATAGTTTCCTTTGAAGCTGTCAACACTGTTCATACCGTATGTCTGAACCTACTGCAAGTTAATTCTACTGTACTTTCATGTTAAGACAAGAAAATACCTTGCCCATTCTTTGAATGCACCTGTGTGCATGACAAGCATGTAGATTGGAGCGCCCACAAGCTCTGATTCAAAGGAAGTCCCATGGAAATTATGCAGCTGTGCTTGGAAGCCATAGTGTGGGGTGGGGAGGGGTAAACTGTAACCGTTTGATGTTAATGGATTGCTACTACTGTATGTAGACAGCATAGCCAGTGGTGAGACATTTGGAGTTTATCACATGGGAGGAATTTCTCTCAACTGCAAATGGAGCCAATTCACAATTACGTGAATTTGCTAGTTTAGCGAATTTACGTGAAAACTGATTGTGTTCGAAATGCGTTCAGAATGACTTCCCGTTTCCCGAAAATGACCCCCCATTACCTGAAATTGCGTGAGATACTCTAATACGCAATTACGTGAAACTCCCTGATTGCGTTTGGAATGACTTCCCATTGTCCGAAATTGTGTGAGATACACTCATTCGCAATAACGTGAAACCCCATGATTGCATTCGGATTGCCATTGCATTATACCCCCAAATTCCGTCATATGATAAACTCCATTTGAAAATGCATTTTGCCTGCTTGGGACTTGAATGAGCCAAGTGACAGCAGGAGAATACAAAGCAGAGGGGATAACCATGCTTGGACTGATCTGTGCTCTCAGCAGCACTTGTCTTTTTCTGGGCATGATGGCCATATGAAACTTTAAAAGATGCTTTGAAACAGAGCCCAGGAAAGTCACTTTTTGGACTACAGCTGCCAGAATCCCCAGGCAGCCAAGCCTTTTTTGCAGCTTTTGATTTGGTGGAACAAGGCTCCTAGCAGTGCCTTTTGTTCAGAGCAGTGGCCAGCTAAATATCTCTGGGAAGTTTACAAGTAGAGTTGTTCAGATGTGCACTGCCTTTGCAGTTTCTATCTTTCTATCCTTCTTCTCTGAATTTATCTGATTTTTTTAAATCTAAAAGGTCAGGAAAATTACTTTTTGGGGGAACTACAACTCCCAAGGTCATTCAGCCAGATGACCCATGTTGGCGATTCTGGGGTTTTAGTCTAAAAGAAACCTTCCCAAACTCTGCTTTTATGGATCTTCTGAGTACGAGAAAACCGATTGCCAGTCCAACTTTGCCTTTTGCCAAAGAACATACAGTATCATCACCCTACAACATCATAGTTGTTTGTCGGAGTTGTTTTAAAGTCTGGAGCTTGCATTCTTATCTATTGACATGACAAAAAGATTATGCCAGAGAGAAGAACGATAGCTGACAACTAGATGGATCATGGCATATGGCAGCAGCAAGCCAGTGAGAGCTAGTAAGCATCTCACGCTCAGGGTAAAACATAAGATGAAGGATATAGCTAAAAGTAAGCTGAAAGAGCTGGAGAGATATTTAAGTACTGGAAGGGTTTTTTAGGGAAATGTCTTGCAGTCTGACAAAGTATCTCAACACAGAATCTTCACATAAGGGATTTCAGAGAGGAGAAATGAAGAGAATCTTGTCATGAGAAACATCTTATGATTTGGCTGTAATGTTGCATGTTGGGCTCTATATTTTACTGACTGAAATTAAAAAGGTACATATCTGTGTAAAAAAATTAAAATGTGCAAGATTAAGTCTTGAGCATAGAGCCAGCCAAAACAAAACAAGATAAAGTGATGTAATGAGATCTGCTTTCACTGTCCAAGCTCAATGCTAGGAAATTCTGGGAATGGTAGTTTTGTTAGACATTTAGCCTTCTCTGTTAGAGAGCTCTGGTGCCACAATAAACTACAATTCCCAGGATTCCGTACCACTGAGCCAGTGCATTTAAACCAGTCTCAAACTGGATTATTTCTGCATTGTGTTTTGGACCTATGTCTTAATGGTCCTACAAGACCCCTTTGCATACTGATCCAAACTAACACAGCCATGTCTTTGAATTCTAGACTGGAAATGTGAGTGTGATATTCAACTAATATCTGTCTAGTCTACATTTTACCAGCTTTTTTGCAAGAATATCACAGGAGACCTTGTCAAAGGCATTACTGAAATCAAGATATACTATATCCACAGCATTCCCTTCATCTACCAAGCTTGTAACTTTAAACTATAAACAAGAGAGATAAGATCAATGTCTAGCATGACTTAGTCTTGTTTCTCAGAAACCCACGTTGTGTTATTGTGATTATGGCATTCCCTTCTAAATGTTCACAGACCCTGTTTAACAATCTGCTCTAGAATCTCTCCTGCTCTTGATGTCAGGCTGGCTGGCTGGTAATTATTTGGGTCCTCCCCCCTTTTTTTGGAAGATGAAGACAGTATTTGGCCTCCCCCAGTCTGCTGGGTCCTCTCCTGTTCATCAGCATTTTAAAAGATTATTGTCAGTGGTTCTGAGATTATTTCTGTCAATTCTTTTAATACCCTTGGATGTAGTTCACCTAGCCCTGGAGAACTGAATTTGTTTAGAGTAGTCAGGTATTTCTGACTACCTCTTTACCCATTCTGTGATACATTTATTCTACTGCATCACCTGCTCCATTTTCCCCAGGTTGAACACTGTTCTCCTTCTCAGAGAAGATCAAGGCAAAGAAGGTGTTAAGTAGTTCTGCCTTTTCTCTGTCCCCTGTTAGGGTTTCACCATCCTCTCTAGGCAGTTTGTTCATTTCCTTGTTCTTCCTCTTGCTACGGATATACTCCCCCCAAAGCACTTTTATTGTTTTTAACCTCTGTAGCAAACCCTTTCTGTACTTTAGCTTTTTTGACCCATCTCACTACACACATTGGCTATTTATTTGAATTCTTAGGGTTGTAAGAGCCCTGGCGGTGCAGTGGTTAAATGCCTGTACTGCAGCCACTCTCTCATAAGCCACAAGGTTGTGAGTTCAAGACCAGCCAGCGGTTCAGGGTCGACTCAGCCTGGCATCCTTCTGAGGTCACTAAAATGAGTACCCAACTTGTGGGCAATTAGTTTAGGGAGTGCTTAAATGGACTGATAAATGCTATAGAAATGTAGTTGCTATTTGCTAGTGCTATTGCCATAAACTGGAAATGATTTGAAGGCACACAACAACAAACAACTGACAGAGGCAACCATCCCATGTCATCCTCTTTTAGGCAACAGTGATGTTCATAGGAGAGTGTGAGAATGAACTGTGGCCAGCACTTGGAAAATTTACTTTTTTGGACAATTCCCAGAATCCTCCAGTTGGTATGGCCATTGTGCCAATGAGTGGCGGACAACAGAGGCCACCTTGCATTATAAATCGAACCTTAAGAATTGCATTCTAATTTCTCTCTCAAACTCCAGTCTGAGATGACCATTCTGCTCTTCTGGTTCCCAAGTATTTTTGAGTCATCTGTTCAGATTCAGCAACACATTTGATAAAGTAGGGCATTTTAAACTATTCTTATTACTCTTATTCCTGTGCCGTGCAATATGTTCAGCTTTTGTCAGCTTTCAGAGCACAGCTATTTGTAGCTCCCTGAAAGGATTTTCAAAAATACCATTTTGACAGAAACAGCGGTAGTTACTGCTACTTCCCCTTTGTACTTTCTGGCAGGCGAGGGAGCTGGAGTTCCTTTAAACTGGGCTGTGTTCTTGCCGTATATCAAAGCATCTGAATTTGCACTCTCTATACAGTGATGTAGCCAAGGGGGGGGGGGTCCATCGGGTCCGGACCCCCTTCTGTTAATTTGTTAAAAAACTTTGTATTTTCAACATGTTTACCCGCCCCCTCCCATAAATGGTGGCACTTAGTCTGGACCCCCCCTTCCCAAAATCCTGGTTACATCCCTGCTGTGTAGCAAACTGCACGTGAGAGGTCAATAAATTTTATTTTTCCTAATCTCTAATATCTTAACCCACAGATGGGAAACTTGTGGCCCTCCTGATGTTGATGAACTACTACTCTCATTTCATGATGAACTACTATTCTCATCGTATCCACAAATGGGATCACCCCTGCCAAATCTTACATTTATTTATTTACTTATGTCTGTGTATATGTTTGGTACACATTGTACACAGACAGATGAACATCTAGCTAGTTAGCAAGAGATTTGAGAGCATTCTTTTGAGAGTCCTTGTGCCTAACCTCAGCATATGTAGCCAATGAATAAAGGGAGGTCATATCAATAATGTATATATTGTCTCCCTGGAAAAGAAATATTCTGGCTGAAGCTGTTGTTTTTATTTTAGGTAGAAAGTGATTATAGGTAAAGGTAATCCCTTGACATGAATATGTACTTGTAACCGACTGTAGGGTGCAATGCTCAGCTAGTGTTGTCCAAAGACTACTCTGGTGGTCATATGGCCAGCATGACTGCATAGGATGCTGTTTACTTTCCCGCCAAAGTGGTACCTATTTATCTCCTTGCATTTCCATGCTTTCAAACTGCTAAGTTGGCAGAAGCTGGGACTAGTGATGGGAGCTCACCCTGTCCCATTAAACAAAAACAACAACAGAAATTTGAGAGTTTAGCTGATGAAAATGACCACATTAGCCCAGTTGTTGCAGCAATCGTGTCAGTTTTAAAAAATGGGAAAACATACTGGTTTTCGAGCAGCCATTTATTGCACATTTTCACATTCATGCTACTGCCACCATCATGGTCCCCTTGCCTCCCTGACCTATGCCCTACCCATTGGGGTTTTTAATATAAGGTCCAAAACACATTGTGGAAATAATCTAGTTTGAGACCACTTTAACTGCATGGCTGAATGCTAGGGAACTGTAGTTTTGTGAGACATCTAGCCTTCTCTGTCAGAGAGCTCTGGTAACACAATAAACTAATATTCCCAGGATTCCCTACCACTGAGCCCAGGCAGTTAAAGCTGTCTCTAACTGGATTTTTTTCTGCAGTGTGTTTTGAACCTAATTTCTATTTATTTTTATCTTCACTTTTTCATGCAATTTTGGAGCTCTGCTACTGTGACTGAAGTTTAAAAATAGAAAGAAACGAAATAGATAATAAATAAATAAAGGTAATCAGGCTGCTTGAGAATAGTGAGGAGGAGACGTTGACACCATGTGACAGCCAATATCGCAACTGTCCCGGCAGTGACATTAGTACTTAGAGTACTTCTGATCTTGAAAAATGAGGAATGTAACAAGAATTTATGAAGTCACAGCAAAAATATATGCATTCTTACTCAAACAAAACAAAGAAGGTCCAAACAAGTTTGTAAGATTACAGCATCCATCTTATTTGTGCAGTTTCAAACCAAATTGAAATTATACTTGGGCAAGACCCATGTTCTCAGCCTCAGAGGAAGGCAATGGCAAGCCTCCTCTGAAGAAAACCCATTATAGGTTTGCCTTGGGGTCACTATAAGTTGCAAATGACTTACAGTAACAACAACAAGATAGCATGTGACAAGGATGCTGATAATTCAGCTGGAGCATGTATGTCATGCAGCAGTCTGGCAAACCAAAGGTGGCCCTGGCTCAAACCAACTGGTTTAAAATGGTGTGTGTATACATGCCTTCAAGTCACCTGTCGACTTATGGCAACTCCATGAATTTCAAAGGGTTTTCTTAGTCAAGGAATACTTGGAAGTGGTTTTGCCAGTTCCTTCCTCTGAAATTAGGCTCCCCAAATATCATCGTGTGAAGCAGCTGAAAAAATAGAAAGGAGGTATTTGTTTCTGGCAGGAACTGATGCTGGCTTCTGGATTTTTTATTTAATTATGTTTCAATTGCATTCTTCTTTTGCACTAAAAACACACACATACACACACACATTCAAGGTTTTACTAAAAACAATAAAACCATTTAAATCATTGGCAGCAGCAAAAATAAATAAAAATAATGAACAGCAAAGCAATTTTAAAAGCACGTATGTGAAGATACTGGACACACCAGATCAGTGAGCACAACACCTTAAACCACAGTGCTGTAAATTAGGCTGCTCCAAATGTGTTGGACTTAGCCCCGCATGGTTGCTACACAGCAAAACTGGTATGGCTGTGAGTGATGGGATTTGTAGTCCAACACACTCTTGGAGATGGCTGGGTGTGGGATATTTGCCCAAGAGCTTTGCAAATATGGGTTTGTACAGCCTGTCTTAGTATATGTGCTTCTCTAAACTATCATTTCTTTCCTTTCTTTCCCTAGAGTCTCATGATACTATGAAGAGTGATTTAATTTCAGCTGTGCATGGAGTCACAGAGGGGTTGAACAGACAAGCAAAAAGAGGTGCTTTCAGGCTGGCTTGAAGGTGTGGCATTTAGATGACACATGACTTGAAATCAGCAGGAAAGTGCCCTCTCGGCACCTTATATTGAGAAAAGCCATTTCAAAAAGAATCAGCTTTCCCCCATTTCTTCCTGGTTTGAAGCCCTGTCATATGGTCATGACATGAGCACCCCAGCTGTCTTGGGAGCTGCAGGTGCGGTTGGTGGGGTTTCAATGTGGCTTAAGAAAAGGCAGCTTCAAGACACTTTTTCGTGCCCATTTGTTTCGCCCCAGAGAGTCCTTTCGAGTTTAAAAGACTAGCATGCTCTGAATTATCATTAAACACTGTGCAATTATTTCTGAAGCCTCTAAGTGGAGCTTCAGCACTGAAGCTGGCAATGACTATAAGGTTGCAGGAGTCTACTGTAGAAAACCTAACCACTCTGCAGGCCAGCAATTGTGGAGGCCTTCTCTTTATTATAGTTCTTCATTTTCTTCTTTTAAATGGTTAGATAGATTAAACTTGCAGTCCTATATGTTGTTTCCATTGGAGCAAATCTTCTTGAACCCAGAATCCTCCTGAGATGACATATGTAGGATTATATAGTAAGGATGTTGAAGAAATGTATCTTGTTCATTAATTTTTGCTGCATCTGCACTGCAGTAATAATCCAGTTTGACACCACCTTAGCAGTCATGGCTCAGTGCTATGGAATTCTGAGATTTGTAGTTTGCTGTGGCACCAGAGCTGAGCTCTTTGACAAAGAAGGCTAAATGTCTCACAAAACTACAATTCCCGGAATTCCACAGCAATGAGCCATGGAATTTAAAGTGGTGCCAAACTGGATTATTTTCGGAGTGCTGATGCAGCTTTTGTTAACAAATTTGACAATCTCAATATGGATTATGAATTATATTGCCTGTCCAGGATTATCCTTCCAGAGCCCAAGAGTTTAGAGGGCCCAACCTTGAGAAATAGGGTCGTTTCTGATGTCACTGAAGGTAGGCCCTGGTAAAGGTGCAAGAGCAAGAGTGATGCTAGAGTGAGCAGACCGTGGCAATGCCATTGAGCATTGTGCATTGAGTATCAACCATCTTTGTACAGATTATGCCAGTTCAGAGAAGCAAGTCTGATATGTGATTAATGCGTGCACACTTGTGCACACACATACACACTTACTTCTCAAGGCATTGTTCTCACTGTGAGATTCCTCCTCTCCCTCTGAGGACTGGAAAAGAGGGGCCAGGCCCTGAAATTTTGATGCCAGCAAATGTATAACAATGGTTAAGACTTTGATCTGTTAGTAGGTCACTAGCCAGTTTGTAGTAGATTGGCAAAGATTCCCATGTTCCAACTAAGATTAGTTTTTTTGAAAAATAATGTGATACATTTGGGTGTGTGTGGAAACAAAAGTACTGTAGGTTTGTGTGTGAGAGAGAGAGAAAATGGACTTGTGATCTCAGTTCTGGTAATGATTGCAAACTCCCCTGATGAATACGGACTTGGAGTCACTCTTTCCCTTAATTTATTATGTGGGTCTAGACCTGTGCCAAGTTTTGTACTTACTACAAATGGTGGACCCTTGGGTCTGGGTTCCATAGAACATAGTGCCATAGAAACTATGGAGATGTTATGGTGTTATCGTCCTTGAGTCTTCAGTGCAAAGATTCATATTATATACTTACTGTATGTCAAACCAAACTCTTGCCACATATGGCCTAACACTGGAAAAAGGAATCATGTCCTTAAACAGGGAAATGGCATATTAGATGACTTTTAAAAAAAACTGATTAGAATTTCACACACATATTTTTAAAAATAATTTAATTATTTCTTCCACAGACTTTATTGCCCCACAGCATTTTCATTTTCATGTTGTTTAAGGATACTAGTTGGGTTATGGCTACACAAACTCCATTCTTGGGAGCAATACTTGCATGTCACATACATGACACCCTCCTCATTACCTTTTCCTTTTGTCAGGTCCCTCCCCCCCTCACTATGGCACTACTTTTCCATGTTGGTGGGATTGCATGCTCCTGTGAGGCAAGTGGCTATGCTGTTGGTAGCAATGCTGGTAGTAAAGTCTCCCATGTCAGACAGGCTTTTGCTGAGGAGCTAAACTAAATGTACCAAACAACTACAGTACTGGGCATCAGCAGCAGCGGAGATGACACTGGTGGAGGATCTCTCAGAGACAAAGACAATAGCATCGTAGCTAATGCTTGTTAGAACTGCATGGAAAAAGGTAATGGCAAATCACTTCTGAAGCCTTCTAACTTGAAAGCCCTGTATGAGACAATCCAAAATGAAACAAGAGATGGTGCCTGAAGATAAAACTTCTAAGTCAGATGATTCTCAACAAGATACTGGAATACAGCAGAGGACAATTACAAGTAGTGATAATGATATGTCTGGATTCAAGTGAAAGGACATTCAACTGTTGACACCTGGCTTAAGGAGACTACATGTGACAGGGATCTAGGAGTCCTGGTAGATCACAAGTTGAACATGAGTCAACAGTTTGACGCAGCAGCTAAAAAGGCCAATGCAATTCTAGGTTGCAGCAATAGAAGTATAGTGTCTAGATTAAGGGAAGTTATAGTGCCACTCTATTCTGGCTTGGTCAAGCCTCAGCTGGAATACTGTGTCCAGTTCCTGGTACCACAATTCAAAAAGGATGTTGACAAATTGTAATGTGTCCAAAGGAGGGCCACCAAAATGGTGAAGGGTCTGGAAACCATGCTTTATGAAGAAAGATTTAGGGAGCTGGATATGTTTAGCCTGGAATAGTGACACTTAAAAGGTGATATGATAGCCCTGTTTTAGTATTTGAAGGGGTGCCACATTGAGGATGGAGCAAGCTTGTTTTTTTGCTGCTCCAGAGACTAGAACTCAGAACAGTGGATGAAAGCACCAGGAAAAGAGATTCCATCTTAACATTAGGAGGAACTTCCTGACAGTAAGGGCTGTTTGACAGTGGAACACACTCCCTTGGAGTGTAGTGGAGTCTCCTTCTTTGGAGGTCTTTAAGCAAAGGCCGGATGGCTATCTGTTGGGGATGCTTTGATTGTGAGTTCCTGCATGGCAGAATGGGGCTGGACTGGATGGCCCTTGTGGTCTCTTCCAACTCTATGATTCTGTGATTCAATTGTGATGTTTGGGCTGGTCAGTGGGATATCTGAGGAGCTGATACAGAATGTATGTCTAGAGAAGCAGAGTTATAGTGGTTAAAGCTTGCCAAGTGTTTTATTTTAATTTAACCATTCTGAGTTGATGTTAACTCAAATAAGAAACTTTATTTCTATATATTTCTCCATAAAAGTTGCTATTTGTTTTATAGTGGATGATTCGGACTGAAAAGATTGTCAGAAACTGGAAGGAAGATTACCTAAAATACCGAAACTGGTTTATGGAGACATTTGGCACCCTAGTCCTTATACACTTAAGGCAAGTGTTAAAAAGGTGAAAGTAGGGCAAAGTGTTCGTGTCCAGGTAGTGCCTGAAGTTGGAAAGGAAAATCAACTCAAGTCTTAAAGAGGGTCTTGTCACAGGCCCTGTAACAAATACTTTGGAAATCCAGCTCCCTTGTTGAATTGGGTTGTACTGAACTAGATGGAGCAATTGTTAGCATCAACAGTTATCTATTTTCCAGTGGAAATTCTGCATAACCAAGCCTGTTTCCAGATGTATAGAATAGCTCCTGCCATTCCCTGCCAGCTGTAGTCTAGCACATTGGGAGGAATTCAGTTGGGGAAGGCTGGTGTTTCTGGCCAGTTTTATACCAGTAGAAAGTTTCTAATTAAAGAGAGATTGCTGTAACAGCCTTCCCCAGCCTTGTGCCCTACTGGCCATCATGGCTGTAATGCATCACATCTGGAGAGGAGAAGGCAGAAGAAGGCTTATCTCTAGATAAGTCAGGCTTCAGTCCTGCAATTATTTTCTTGGGAGTAACTTCCATGGGATTCAGTGGGACATAAAAGTATTGGAGAGTGCCTTATATGCCATTTAGTCAAGTCATCTGCTTGACAGAGAAGATCCAAAGCTAGAGCATCCAAAATGGATGTTTTTCCATATTCTGAACAAATATCTATAGGGATGCAAAGTTGTTGTTGTTGTTGTTGTTGTTATTATTGACCTTTATTTATATAGCACAGTAAATTTACACAGTGCTGTACATACAATCTTATAATTAGACGGTTCCCTGCCCTCAGGCTTACAATCTAAGAGAGACAAGACAAAAAGAGAAGGGAAAGGTGGTGGGAAGGGGATGAGGTCCAGTGGTTCTTCTCTTCCTCTGGGTCCTGGACCAAGGCAGATGGACGGGAGGGAGGGCTCGGTTTCTTTATACATAGTTAAAAGGAGGCATCCTGGGGCAGATGGCACAATCCTGGGAAAGCTTCCCTAAACAATATAGTCTTTAACATAATTTTGAACCTGGTTAGAGAAGTGATGAGGCTTATTTGTGGGGGAAGAAGGTTCCAGGAGTGCGGGGCAGCAAGTGAAAATGGACGAATCTGGGACAGGGCAGTGGAAATCCTCGGCTGGGACAGGAGACCTTGACTACCAGAACGGAGAGGAAGAGAAGGAGTGTGTGGAGAAAGAAGTTCAGACAAGTAAGGAGGGGCCAGTCCGTGGAAGGCTTTGAAAGTCAACAACAAAAGCTTGTACTGGATGCGGAAGGGGAAGGGGAGCCAATGAAGGGAGGAGAAAAGAGGAGAAACATGGTCAAAGCGGCAAGTGGATGTGATAATACATGCAGCTGAGTTCTGGACAGAGATTAAAGGATGGAGGTGAGAGAGAGGAAGCCCTGTCAGAAGAAGGTTACAATAATCTAGTCGTGAGACCACTAGGGCATGGACCAGAGTCTTGGCAGTGGAGGCTGAGAGGAATGGATGGATTTTAGCAATGTTGTAAAGAGAGAATCTACAGGTCTTAGGGGTGGCCTGAATCTGGGGAATAAAGAGAGGAATCAAAGATGAAACCAAGACTTCAGGCTTGCTGAATAGAAGTGCCATTAACAGAAACAGAAAAGGAATATTGAAGGGTGGGCTTAGGTGGGAAGATGAGAAGCTCTGTCTTAGACATGTTGAGCTTCAAGCGCTGATGCCGCATCCACTGAGAGATGGCAGCCAGACAAGAGGAGACTTGCTGTTCAAGCCCTGGCAAAAGGTCAGGGGTGGAAAGATAGAGCTGAATGTCATCGGCGTACAGTTATTGTCTTGTCATTGTTGCTTAGTGATTAATAATTTCATTTACAAATGACACATACACGGGGACAACCAGATTTCCCTTTTGCATCCATATAACAAAACAAAAACATAATCAATAATTCAGTATATTAAACTTTATTTTCAAGAAATACTATTAAAATAATATTATTTTCTAAACTAGGGATGGGAAGGGATAGAAATTACAGGGTGAAGGTAAATTCCTTCTACATCATTGTAAAACAAAACTAAATAGCCTTCTTTCAGATAATCAAAGTAACAGCCATTCCAAAATAATTTGTATAGAAAAAGCAGGGCATTAATCCAAGCATATATTTAAGTAACAATAACATTTTAGATTTTGGTCTATTTTGTAACAGAACTTTTTATTCATAAAATTACAAAAGTGTTTTTGTAATGTGAGACAAATAGGTTGGTCTTGTTATTTACAAAGCATATTATTATTTGGAGAAACATTTAGTGGGTGGATTCAAAAGAGATGCCTTTGAAGGTGACAGAGGCAGTATGATATTTAAAATATAAAACCTGAAATTATGAGGTGGTGGTGAAATCTTAACTACAACATGCCAAGTAATGCATCTTTTGTCTGACTGAAATGAATGGGTTCAAACACTGGTGGGTTGCAACACTGGCAGTGCACTTCTATGCATGTCTCCTTTGGAGTAAGCCCCACAGAGGAGAATTAGATGCACTCCCAGGTAAGTGCATGTAACCTGAATTATTTATTCATTGTGACAATTGATAATTAGGAAAACCCACAAATTAGGCTGCATTTAAGAAAGGGGTGGGCAAACTGGGGCTCTCCAGAGTTGCAGTTTCCATCAGCCCTAGTCAGCCTTACCAATGGTGAAGGATGATGAGATTTATAAGATGACAAATGAGGTGTTTAAGCTTGATTAAAATTAAAAAAAGATTATCAAAAATCTTCTTGGTGACAAAAGGAAACAAAAAGGATAACTAAATAGTATGTTTATATAATTCTCCTCATTTAAAGTATGTTATATAATTATACTTTGGTTCCTTATCAGGCTTTCTTTGTTACTTATAAATTGGGAAAAGAAAAATCTGATTCACTATGTCTAGTATACTTAGCTGGTATAGGGCTTTGATATTACATGTATTATTCCAACATGCAGCCTTCCCTTTGCTCACCAATTCTGCATGCAGCGGTCTACTAGCTTCCTCCTCCTACACATCTACTGGTGAGAACCTCAGTGGTGACAGTCATAGTAAAGCTGGGTGGATTATTTATATGTCTTTTGATCTTTCTCAACACTATGTAGTAGGTGGTAGAAAGAAAGAGAGATACACACACACATAATGCCATAGATACCCTTCAACATTTGAGGAAGGCGTTTTTCTCCATTCTTCTAGGCCTTTCTGGTGATTTGCTGGTGGCATTTACTTTGGCTGATAACGGGTGGAAACTTCCACATCAGTGGGGTGGTGAACCTATAGGTTCAGCTCCTTCAGTCGCTCCTTTAAAACCTACTCCACTGATCTGGGAGTCACCAGCCACTATTATTGATAGGTTCTGCTTTGTTGAGAGACACCTTACATTTATCCTTATTGCTTTTATTGTTTAACATGTTTAGAAATCATTTCTCATCCTTACTCCATTTTTACATGCTTCTTTGTGTATTTTATTAAATAGGTAAACAATGTAAACATCTCATTAAAAAAAAAACCCCAAAATAAATGTTACATTGCATTTGCCATGCTAGCAATTCTATAAAAATGAAAAGCATTAATGGGAACAAGTCTCTAAGTTCACAGGAAGGTAGGCTCCAAGAGAAGGCAGCTGAGAGGCCCCTGAATGCCACAATTTTTGCCTCCATCACTGTTTTACTGATTGTGCTTCATTAGCAGACCACAATGAATGGGAAAGAAAAAGAAAGAAAAAAGGGGAAGATAAAAGAAAGCCCCTCTTCATTCCCTGCCAAAATGAGATGTCTGGGCTTTGTATTTCTGGTATTTCTGCCACATAATTCCTCCCCTCTCCCATTACATTGAAAACCCACTGGGTGAACTTGGGCAAGTCACACACTCTCGGCCACAGAAAACCTGGTTGCCATAGGGTTGCCATAAGTCAGAAACAACTTGAAGGCACACAACAACAACATAGCATAAGGCAGGAGTGGGCAGCCTATGGTACTGAGATAACATGCAACCATAGACCTAGTTTCATGCAGGTCTCAGCCTAATTTCAAGATTCCTCTTGAATCACTTCAGAACTCTGAAAATCTTTTCAGACCAATTTATCTTTTTACTTGCAGCACTAGGGAAGAAGAATAAGTGGGAAAAAAAAACACAAAGGGAAAAAAAGATGTTGGAAGATTGAGAGGGAAAGAGAAAAAAGGAATGATGTTCTAGGTCAGCCCATCACTTGCTTCTTCCATACCCATTGTGTGCATGTGGCCCCCAACAGATTATCCCCACAAGCAATGTGGCTCTTGGCAGAAGGTGTAGCTGTTGTGGGCAGTAGGCTACTGGCTCCCAACATCTAGGTACAGTGGTCCCCGGTTTACGAATCCCCCGGGGAACAAAATCCCCGGGACCCGAAACCGGTGGGACCAAAAAATATCCCCCGGGATCCGAAGGATCCCCCGGGATCCGAAGGAGAAAAACCGCGCGGCCCCTTTAAATCGGCCGCGCGGTCTGTCTCCTAATGTGGTCCCCTGGGAAACGAAAACTTCCGGGTTATGAAAGGTAATCCGGAACGGATTACCTTCGTAACCCGGAGGACCACTGTATTAACTTTCAGCATTGATACAAAATCCTTGTTTGGTTCTGAGTGAGTGACAAGAGCAACCATGGTTTCCCACCACTGCTGTATAAGGAAGCAATCAATACTATAAATATTGTCAGGATTAAAGTCCGCTGAGACAACACCACATATACCAGCATCATCCTGGATGCTAAATAGGCAATATGGATATATAATTCCTTTGGAATGCTGTATTTTTTTTCCTCCAACAACCAACTCCAAAACAAAACTTTCTTTGTCAGCTTTGGGGAGGCGAGGGCCCCTGGAGGCCTCTAAATGGCCTTGAGGAGAGGTGTCATATGTGGTCCATGGGCACAGTTTGTCTACCCCTTCTCTAGATTCTGTGTTCAGGATTTGGATCAAATGTCTTCTAACATAACTTTGTTATTCTTAACTGCTATCAAGTCCGATTTGACCCTATAAATGAGAGATATTCCAGACACTTGTTATTAACAGATCTGCCAAAGTCTTGCAAACTCAGTGCCCATCCACATACCTAGCACAGCAGCACAGTACAAACAAGGATGTAAACAAAACAAAGGTGTGTTTGCGTACAAATTAGAAAACCTTTAAAAACTAACCCATTATACAGTATATTTACAGGCTTATGAGGGAAAAAACAGGCAAGAAAATGAACTCTAAATGAACTCTCGTTTTAACCTCTAAACCAATTTGGTTACAGTGGAATGTAGTTACATGTAAGGCTTCAATTCTAAACACACTAACAGAACAATCCGATAATCCATTTACACCAGTAAAGGACCTGTACCAGTGCAGCATCTTGTCAGATCTGTACGCTCCCTTGTTGCTTAAATTGCAGGGAGTCCCAAGAGGGTGCCCACAAATTGTAGTCAGTGGGGAAATTAATTTCAATAGGAAGCAGGAAAAAGTCCTTAGTAATGGAAAGCTGGGATCTCCACCTTTGTATTACAGTTCCAAACCCAGAGAACTCTAGAGACAATTTCCAAATTAATTTAGTTTATTTTTAAAAAGGAATTCACACTGACAAGCACACTCTCTCCTTCACACATACAAGAACTAGCGACGCAAAGGTTGTAGATAATAGTGAATTGCAGGGTGGCTAAGAGCAAACACTGTAACAATATGAAGCTTAGCTCCAAGTGTAGGGTTACTGGAAAAAGGATGGCTTGGTAGCTACTTGCAATATGGGGGTTGGCTGGCTACTGAGTTGTCCAGCTGAAATCGAAGAGCGGTTCTGTTCAGCTCCAAACTAGACCGATTTGCTAGTGTCTGTGCACATGTATATATAGGAAGATTTGTGTTCTGAGGTCATTATTTCAGGAGTTGAAAGGCTTAGTGACTTTCCCAGGGGAGAATAGGATGTGATATGCAAGAATGGGTGCGATATGCATGAATGTCCAGAGTGCCTGAGGCGTTATTGTCCTCAGACCAAAAGGGTTTCATTGCAAAGAGGAAACTCCCTTTGTCTGCGGTATACAATCTCCAAGTCCACCTCACCACTACCATAGAGAAGGGGTTATGCCAATTCTGAACTTGAGGGATCACATTATGGCTAAGTGGCTTGGGTTTTTCCCATGCTGAACCATTCAGATATCCCAATGTAATATTGCTGGCTTCCTGCTCTGGGGCGCACCTTTTGGCGGCATGCCGGCAACCTCCATTTTTGATATTGATTTTATATCAAGGGTCACAGAGTGATGACAGAGCACTGGATCCTGGATTACACCGGGAAAAATAGTGCAGCTTGGGGGAGAATGCCACGAGTAAGCCCTTCACATCCTACAGTTATAGCACTATGATTCCATTTTAATTGCCTTGGCAACATCTTGTGGAATCCTGGGGTTTGTAGTTTGAGAAGAGGCACCAGGGGAGCTCCTTGGCTGGTAATTCTAAATGCCCTTCCCTCAACTGGGAATCCCAGGATTCCATAGGATGGAATTATGGCAATTAAGGTGGAATCATAGTCCTATAGTTGTGTGGTGTGACAGGGAAGAAACTTGCAGAAGTCATGCCATGTCCCTCCACCACCACATCCTTCCCTACCCCCCAACTGATCATATGTTGCTCAGCTGTAGAATGAATCAATTCAGTCACAGCAATGGGGACATGTTCCCAAGATTCCTCCCTGCCTGCCCCTAAATACACAAACTGATGGGAACAATGACCAGTGGTGTAGTGACCAACTTTGAAGTAGAGGTGCCCTTCACAACAATCACTAATGCCATGGTGTCAAAAACATTCACTTCTTTTGCTCTTCTGTATCGCTGAACAAACTGGGAAACAACCATTTTACCCTTGTCAGTATCGTGCAATATATTTGTGTGAGGCTTAAAGAAGACTAAAAAGATGGTTCAAATAATCTTGGGATGACAAATAAGCTTCAATGATTCCAGACATCCCTTTATTTTCATATGTTTTCAAAGATAGCTTTGTTAGACTGTTTCATCATTAAATGGGGGGGGGGGGGGGGGAATATAAAAAATAATACATTAATCTGAAGAAGTTATTGGAAATCCATGAAAACTCATGCCAAAGTAAATCAGTCTTAAAGGTGCTGCTAGTCTCTTTCATCCACCCTTACCTCTTCTCCCCCTGCATATATGGAAACTTATTAATTTTAAGTACAATGCCATAAGTACTCCAGACAGACAGGAGTTGTATTTGTACTGAAGTTGTATTTGTACTGAAAAAACCCAATATCTTCATTAAAGCTGTAATCCTATGCCCACTATCCATGGAGCAAGTACCACTAAACACGGTGGGATCTCTTGAACAGACATACACAGCATTGGGCTATTAATGAATGGTGTTAGATGGCAGGTTTGGAAATGGTGTATAAATAGTTTCCGCCTAAAGCACTGTGAGACTGACAGCCTGTATCACCAGTCTCCTAAAATGTAAGGAGAAGTATAAGAATTATCACATGCAGGGCGGACTATGCCAGCTATTGCATATTGTTCACTTGTCAGTATCTTTGATTTGTCTTTGTAAAACCTTGTCCTCTGTTAAGGTGTGTACTGATGATATATGGATAACACATTACATGACCAAGCAGAAAGAAAAACCTACTGGAAACAATACACTGAAGAACTATATACTGTACTGTAAAAGAGTTGAATGGATGACAGATTCATTTAAGAAAGAACCATTTGAAAATGAACCTACAATTTTAGAAAGTGAAGTGGAAGTGGCTCTCAGACCACTTGGGAGAAATAAATCATCAGGAACAGATGAGATATCAATAGAGACACTTCAAGCTACAGACGGAAGTTGCACTAATTCTAATTAAAATCTGTCAACAAATATGAGAAACATGAGAAATTTTTCACTGAAGGGTGGCTTCATACCTGTTCTTGTAAGGCCTCAGCAACAGTTTCCCAGAAATGAAAACCACCAAACAAACATCACAACATTCTAGAAGCAGCCCAGTCTTTCCCCAGAGTAAGTGGAGAAAAAAATAGCAAAAGTATTACATACTATATTGTATAATGGAAATTGCTAAACTACTTTTACTTTCTCTAAACTCTGAGCATTCCAATCCCCAGGAAAAGAACACCAGGAACTGCAGTAGTCACAGGACCATTACAGTAGATTCTCACACAAAGTGCACAGGAACAACAAATATATGGAGTGAAAACTACTAGGCTGCATTAAGGTAGGGAAGAGGCACTAGGGATCACATTGCAAACATATATTGGATAATGGAGCTACCAAAGAATTTCAGAAGAAAATTAGATCATGAAAAACTATGGATCGCTCTGAAAGAAATGAGTCTGCTACAACATTTGATTGTGCTGATGCATATCTTGTACTCAGGAGAAAGGGGGTACCATCAGGAGAGAATATGGTGCAACGGAATGGTTTCCAATTGGTAAGGGGGACAGGCAAAGCTGTTTTTATCACACTGTTTAATTTGTACTCTGAACATATCACAGGCTAAGAAGCATTTAACTCTAAAGAAGGAAGTGTGAAAAATGGAGGAAGGAACTCAATTTAAGACTGAAATTAATTGGAACAGCAAAAATGGAATGACAATTTAAAATATGCAGACGATACCATACTTGGAGAAAATAAAAAATTTGGAATGATTACTGAAGAAAGTCAAGGAAGAAAATGCAAATGCAGGTTTATAACTGAACATTAAGAAAACAAAAATAATGACTACAGATTATTTATATAACTTTAAAGTAGACTATGGAAATATTGAAGTAGTTCAAGATTTTCCATACCATGGCTCAGTCATTAGCCAGAATGGACACAACAGGCAAGAATTCAGAAGATTAGGACTTGGAAGGGCTATGAAGAAACTAGACAAGATCCTCAAGTGTAAAGATATATCATTGAATACTAAAGTTAGGATTGTCTGTGCCATCATTTTTCCAGTGTCTACGTACGATTATAAAAGTTGGACAGTGAAGAAGGTGGGTAAAAAGAAAATACTGTAAATTCATTTCAGATGGAGAAGAGTTCTACAGATACTGTAGTCTGCTAAAAAGACAAATAAATGAGTCCTAGAGCAAGTGAAGAACCAGTGTGATGTAGTGGTTTGAGTGTTGGACTATGACTCTGGAGAGCAAGGATTGAATCCTTGTTCATCCATGAAAGACTATTGGGTAACCTTGGGCAAGTCACACTCTCTCAGCCTCAGAGGATGGCAATGGCAAACCTCCTCTGAAGAACCTTGCCAAGCAAACCCTGGGATAGGTTCTCCTTAGAGTTTCCATAAACTGGAAATGACCTGAAGGCAAACAACACAACACACACAGAGAACAAATGAAGCCTCAACTCTCTCTAGAAGCCAAGATGACTCAACTGAGACTGTTGTACTTTGACCATATCATGTGGAGACGTGACTCCTTAGAAAAGACAATCATGCTTGGCAAAGCAGTAGGAAAAGAGGAGCCAGCAATTCTGATGGATAGACTCAATCAAGGAAGCCATGGCCCTGAATCTGCAAGACCTGAGCAGAGCAGTTGAGGATAGGATGACCTGGAGGTCTCTCATTCATAGGATTGCCATAAGTCAAAGTGGATGTGATAGCAATAATAGTACACTCATCCCTTCATATTTGCGGATTTGATTATTCACAGATTTAATATGTTCTCTCTAGAAATCTCTAGATCCTCCAGTGCCAAACATTGACCATAGAATAGCACTACAAATCCCTAGTAGAGTATTTTCTCTAGGAGTCTCCAGGTCTTTCAGTGCAACTTTTAGTTAAAGTTGACCACAGAGTTGCCCTGGAGGACCTAGAGATTCCTAGAGGGATGTCCTCTCAGGTAAAAACATGTTTTTGTTATTTGCAGTTTTACCATATTCATGGGGTTCTTGTGCCCCTAACCCCAGGAAATATGGAGGGAGAAGTGTGTTTATATTTCTATACCGCTTCATAGTGAACTCAGGACTTTCTAAGCAGTTTACAATCTGTAAACCAATTGCCCCCAACAACAAGCTGGGTACTCATTTTACTGATCTACAAAAGGATGCAAGGCTGAGTGGACCCTGGAGCCCTGCCTGGGATTGAACTCACAACCTTGTGACTGCAGTACTGGCATTTAAGCACTGCACCACAAGGACTTGATGACAGTTGGCAACCATATACATATGTGTGTGTGTGTGTGTGTGTTCTGTGCTGTCAAATTGTTTCTGAGTTATGGTGAGCCTCAGGGGAACACATTTTAGGCAAACCTAAGGGGGCTTTGTTGGCAAGATTTTTTTCAGAGGACCTTTCCCCTTGCCCTCCCCTGAGGCTGAGAGCTTGTGACTTGCCCAAAGTCAACCAGTGGGTTTCAAGGTTGAGCCAGGAATTGAACCCTAGTCCTCAGAGTCATAGTCCAACACTCAAATCACTATGCCATGCTGGTGCTGTGTGTGTATCTGTGTGTGTTTGTGCATGCCAGTGTGGCGTAGTGGTTTGATTGTTGGACTACAACTCTGGAGACCAGGGCTCGATTCCCAGCTTGGCCATGAAACCCACTGGGTGACCTTGGGCGAGTCACATGCTCTCAGCCTTTCAAACCTCTTCTGAAGAAATCTTGCCAAGAAAACCCCATGAGAGGTTCTGTCTTAGGGTCCCCAGAAGTTGGAATTTTGTGTGTGTGTATACAAAAGACACACTCTGTGTGTGTACACTTGTCCCTTCGTATTTGCTAAGGTTAGAGGCACAGGACCCTCATGAATGTGGAAAAAAACGCAAATAACAAAAACACCATGTTTTTACTGGAGAGGACACCTCTCTAGGAATCTCTAGGTCTTCCAGGGCACTCTGTAGTCAACATTCAACAGACACTGACCACAGAACTGCATTGGAGGAGCTACAAATCCCTAGTACAACATTTTCTCTAGGAATAATCTATAGGTCTTTCAGTGCAACTTTTAGTTAAAGTTGACCATAGAGTTGCACTGGAGGACCTAGATATTCCTAGAGGGAACGTATTAATCAAATCTGTGAATAATCAAATCCACAAATATGAAAGCTGCAAATATGGAGGAATGAGTGTGTGTGTGTGTGTATATTATATATTATATATATATATATATATATGAACACACATTCTCTCTGTATGTGTGTATAGGTGTGTGCGTGTATATATATTTATATATAAACATACTACGTGTGTTTGTATGTGTGTATAGGTGTGTGTTATATATATATATACACATTGTGTTTGTGTATGTGTGTATAGGTGTGTGTATATATATAAACATAAATACACTGTATGAGTATATATATATATATATATACACATACATACATTGCGTGTGTATATGTGTATATATATTATGCAGACATATACAGTGTGTGTATATATATATGTACAGCATACATACAGAGCATGTATATATATATATATATATATATATGCACACCCACCCACCCAGTGTAATATATACATATATATATATATATATATGTATATATACACACACACACACACACACACACACATTGTCAGTGTATAGGGGAATATGTATATATGTGTGTGTGTGTGCATATATATATATATATATAAATAAATATCTGCGTGTGCGCAGGCGTGTATGTACTCTCTCTTGCTTTGAACTAAACCCTCTCCTCCTCTCAAAATTCCCCAAAAAAGTGTTGTGTGGACTAGGGGGGAAGAGGCGTTTGTTGTTTTGGCTTTTTCTGTGAAAGGCCAGAGCTGGGCCGGACTACATTTCCCAGGACTCCCCGCGCGCACCTTAATCTCTCTCCCTCTCCCCCCCCCCCTTAGCTGTCTGTCATCTGTCTCTTTGATGTGGCGCGTGTGTCCCCCTGGAGGAGGAGGAGGAGGAGAAGCCCCTGCCTTAGTGCCTCCTGGCCTGCTGCCTGCCTGCCTCCCTCCCTCCTCCTCCTCCTCCTCTGGCTGCTGCTGCTGCTGCTGCTGCTGGCCCCAGTGTCTCAGAGGGAGGGAGGAGGGCTGAAGGCAGACAGTGCTCCCTCCCTCTGGCCGCCTCACCTGAAGCTGAGAGAGAGAGAGAGAGAGAGAGAGAGAGAGAGAGAGAGAGCCAGGCAGGCAGAGCCAGCAGCTGAGGGGCTCCTCCTCCTGTCTCTCTCTCTCTCTCTGCGCCCTGGACCAAGGCAGGAAGGAAGGAAGGAAGGAAGGTGGGAAGAAGGCCAGCGGGAAGGAAGGGAAAGAGAGAAGATAGAAGATGGTCATCCGTGTGTTCATCGCCTCCTCCACGGGCTCCGTGGCGGTGAGTCCTGTTGGAGGAGGGAGGGAAGAAGGAAAAGGGAAGGAAGGGAAGAAGGAGAGAAGGGAGGGAAGGAAGAAAGTCAGGAAGTAAGGAAGAAAGGAGGGAAAGAAGGAAAGGAGAGAAGGGAGGAAGGAAGGAGAGAAGGAAGTGAGGGAAGGAAGGAAGGGGAAAAAAGGAGAGAAGGAAGCAGGGAAGGAAAGGAGGAAGAAAGGAAGGAAGGGAAGAAGGAAGGAAGGAAAGAAGGGGAGAAAGAAGGTGGAAAGGAAGGAAGGGAGGATAGGAAGGGGAGAGAGAAGGAAAGGAGGGAAGGGAGCAAGGAAGGAGGGAAGGCAGGAGGAAGAGAAAGAAAGTGGAAAGGAAGGAGTCAAAGAAAGAAAGAAAGATGGGAAGGAGGAGGGAAAGAAGGAAGGAGAGAAAGAAGGCGGGAAGGAAAGGAGGAAGGAAAGAAAGCAGGAGAGAAGAAAAGAGGGAGGGAAAGAAGGAAAGAAAGAGAGAAGGAAAGAAGGAAGGGAGCAAGGAAGGAAGGAAGGAAGGAAGGAGGGAAGGCAGGCAGGAAGGGAGCAAAGAGGGAGAGAAAGGAGGAAGGAAAGAAGGGAAGAAGGGAGCAAAGAGGGAAGGAAGGAGGGAAGGGAACAAGGAAAGAACAAAGGCAGGCAGGAGGGATGGAGGGAGGGCCACCTTGAGAGCCTCAGGAGGGAAGGGGGAAGCCCCTGGGTCTCTCTGGGCCTCCAAGGCTCCTTCATGGGGTTTTCCTTTGCCAAGGACTCCTCCTCAGGGGTGGTTCTGCCTCTGAAACACAGCCTGCAGCACCTGGCATTCCTTGGTGGCCTCCCATCCAGGTACCCACCAAGGCAGACCCTGGCAAAGCCACATCGGAGTCCTACTTGCCCAAGAAAACTGTGAAACCCGTGGGCTCACCAGAAGTCAAGGACAGGCACCTTGAAGATAGACACACACCTGGTTTCCCCTGGAGGTCTCTCACCCAAGGACTATCCAGGGCTGACCCTGCTTAGCTTCCAAGATCAGGCGTCGTCTAACGCTTAAAACTCTTTTTGCCCATCCTAAATAGCTAAATAAAGCAAGTGGAGCAAGGGGGGGGGGGTCTCAGCAACATCAGTTTGCCCTGATCTGGAGCTTAAACCTCTCTTGTTGTTGTTGTTGTTGTTGTTGTCCTCTGAGGCTGAGAGAGTGTGACTTGTCCAAGGTCACCCAGGGGGTTTCCATTTCCCCATCCTAAATAGGTAAAGAGAGCAGGGAAGGGGTTGTGATGACAGCAGCTTGTCCTGTTGTAAAGGCTTTGTTTCGTTTTGTCGTCGTTGTCGTTGTTTTGGTCCTTTCCTGGGGAGGCCCAGGAGGAGCTCATCTCTGATGACCCTTGTATCTTATCTCCATGCAGGGCCCTCTCTGGGGTTGGGCTGCGGTTTCCTCATTTCATGTTATTCTTTCTCCCAATGTGGTGCGTCAAGATAGCCTTTATCTCCCAAAATGCCAGAGTTTCTCTCTGGTATTGCCTATGCCAGTCTTGGGCCCCATTCCCACTTACATTTAAACCGGTTTGCGATTCACCTTCGCTCCATAACAGTGAATCAATTCCAAAAGGTCTGTCATTCCCACTATGAAAGCTTTTCATTATCCCCTTGTAATTGCTTTTTTGGGTACTATTGTCATCCCACTAGTTTGTGCCACTTCAAAATCCATGTCAATCTTCTGTACATCATTTATGACATAAGCAGCAGCCTAGCTTGGGAAATATATATATTTTTAAAAAGTTGATAGAAGATTCGATTCGTTGGTTTTGCAACTACTTGCCTCACTGAGCTGCCGATTGCCTGGCTTGCCACCCAAGTAACTGCAAGTAGTTGCAAAATGAATGAATTAAATCTTATAATAAATAAAAATAAAACTTTTTTGTGAGAACAATAATAGATAAAAATACAAATACAAATATACACCGTATCCCCCCTTAAAACAGAATTAAACAGTAATACAATTAAAATTTCAAGATTAGTTAAAATCACAATAGTACAATTGACGATTAGTGGTGGGCAGAGTTATCGGGACCAATACAGGTAGTCTGGGAAGGCCTGCTGGAAGAGATCCGTCTTAACAGCTTTCTTGAAACTGTTTAGGTTGGATATTAGATGGATCTTCTATCAATTTTATTTTATTTTTTTAAAAATCATGTGCCCATAGGTCACATAGGTCACAAAGGCAGTGCTGAGTGGGGGTTGGTGGTGATAAATGTACCAGAAACTGAGGAGGGAAGGTAAACATCCCTCTGCCATAATCCCTCCCCTCCAGAATGATGCAATTCAGATCTGTCGTTCCCACTTGTTGAACATGCTTCGGAATAAATTCTTTTCATAAGAATCGCCAAAGAACTTGTGTCAGGAAAGAGCAGGGTTTTTGTTTTTTTTTGCCTTTGCCTTTCTTCATCACCATTGAAACCGATCACAGTAGGATCGGAATCGGTTTCAAATGGGAACGACTGTCATATTAACCCGGTCAGCAATTCTCTTCAAATAATAGTGGGAACGTGGCCTTGGTTTATGATTTGGAGCTTTCGGAGACAAGGAAAGGTGGCTTTACTGGTTCTGGGAAGAAACAAGAGTGACCTGGGCATCTGAAAACTAATGCATAATCATTAATAATGCTCTATTTATTTTTATTTTTATTTTTACAAAAATGGGCATCCCTCTGTTCAAATGGCTTTCGGGCAGGAGGCTGTCAGATGTGCTCAAATAATCCCATGTTGAGGTTACAGGCTTGCTATACACAGACTTTAGTGTACATTGAATTAAAGCAATGGCTTCTGACTCAACATCTGTAGATTTGGGATATAACCCAAGGCTGATTCTTTAAGAGATGCGAAAGCATGAAAGACTAAAAGCATAGGATGCCCACCTGAGAACCAAAAGGAGGGGATTTTATTTATAAAAATGTATTTTTTTGTAAAAAAAATGTAAATTAAAAACTGTAAAAAATTTCAGTTTTAAAAAATGTACAAAATGAAATGTATTTTAAACCAAATCACCCAGATCTTTAGACAAAAGCTTGTTATGCTGTATGCATGTGCCTTCAAGCTGACTAGTAGTGACTCCATTTTATAGGGTTTTCTTAATGTAGAAAACTCAGTGGTTTGTTTTGCCAGTTCCTTCTTCTGAAATACAGCCTACAACAACTGGTATTCCTTGGTGGTCCCCCATCCAAGTACTAACTAGGGGTGACCTTGCTTGGCTTCCAAGATCTGGTGCCTTTAGGATATTTAGGCCCTTCTGCACCATGAAATGTAGAATCTGTATATCCCAAAGGCACCAGATCTGTCTGATCTTAGAAGCTAAGCAAGGTCAGCCCTTGTTAGTACCTTGATGGGAGATTGCCAATGAAGGCTGTAGGCTGTATTTCAGAGGAAGGAAGAATGGCTTAAGATCTGAGCTTCTGTGTTTGTAACAGTACTTACATTATTAGATTTCATTTTCTATATTCTGTATACAGTACATGGTGATAATACTAAGGATATCTACTACTTAAGAGTTTATCAGTATTTTAGCAATTGCTTTTCACTTGGTTAATCAATTGCACTTAAATAAATTAATGCATTGCCAAAACTTCAACAAAAGTATATTTGAGATATTGAAGGACGCATAAGATGATTGGCAATGTAAGTCATCTGTAATTAATGAAATTAATTATACTTACAGCTGGAAGGAAAAGGCCAGGCTCAATATTCTGTTACAGTAGCATACTAAAACCAAAATAGCCTGAACTAATAAAGTGGTGGTAAATGAAAATTACTGTTGAAACATGTCCTTTTTAATACAGACTATGTGTACATACTATGGGTTAAGTTCCATTTAACTATCTGGGACTTCCTAAATAAACATGTTTAGGATTGGGCTCCACAGCTTAAACTGACAAATTTCATCCCATCTGCCAATTAAGCCTTTAACCCTAGTTTATATAGGTGATATACATGAAATATGACTAATCAAGATTTCAGTAATAAAAACACTACGAAAAGGTTACATTTAAAAATATTCCTAAATCTTCAGAAATGGGGCAGCTGAGCATTGGGGCTCTTGAGATGATGTTAAACCTCAACTTCCATTACCTTAGCTGACCTGCTAATTGTAGGCAATGATGGGACTTGTAGTCCTGCAACATATGGAGGGCCATATGATCCCCAGCTTTGCTCTTCAGTTGTCTTGCAAATATTCATTGGCATTATTGCAAAAAAGCTTCTTGTTGTGTGACTTAAAAGTTGTTTCCGACTTATGGTGACCCTAAGGCAACCCAAACCTATCATGCATTCTTTTTAAATTTTGAGATTATTAGCAAGACTGTAGGACATGTAACCTTGCTGTGTATGCATGCATGCCTTTATGTCGCCTGTGAATTTAGTATATTAGGGGTGGGAAGGTTAGAAGTGTGTCCTGCAACAAAATGCTATAGTATGAAATGTTCCCTGTTTGGGATTCTCTGCAATCCACTCCTTGCTCCCAGTTATCTTTCCCTGGGCCACAGGGAAGGCTCTGTTCTCAATGGGTTTAAAGCTAATTTTGGTTTTGAAGGTTTATTTGTGATTTTTTCTGCCTTTTTGGAAACTTCAGATAATCCCAGGCATGCAGGTATGTCTCATGCATATGGGTGGGGCCACTTTGGCTCCATAAAACATTAATAGCATATATACATGATGTGCCTCTTTGGGTCCCATGCTAGGAGGAAAGTTACGTATACATTGAATTAAATAAGCAAATTATCCTAGGTTTTATAATGAGTAAAATTAGAAATCATTGTTAGTATATTTTCTATGGGGATGGCATAGAGTAGATATTTCTCCAGACTTTGCGTGGTGGCTAAAAATTCCTATACTCTTCTATTGCCACATCCCCTGAGTCCCTTATACATCCTTTTGAGAGGATAATCTATATTTCTGTAAAGGTAATCCAAGTGTAAACAGAGGTCTCTCTGTACTATTAATGAGAGTTATTGGAGGTGTCTCTATAAAGGTATCGGCTTCTGTCTGAGGAAAGTTGGCCCTGACTTGGTTTGTTGGACAAACAGACATGCATGGCCTCTTTGAACTTTACATTTCCACTGCAAGATTTGCAGAGACCTTTAGCTATGTGATATTTGTGTTCAGTTCATTTGCTCAGTGAAAACGGATGCTCTCGATAAGATTTGGCATGAAGCATATGCAATGCTCAGTAGCTGTATACTAACGGCCAATAACAACTAATTATCCATTTGAGGAGCCTGCTGAGTAAATATAAATTCTTTTCAGAACTTGCACAATGCATGGTCATTGAGCATTCACAATAGAAACCTTCCCTCTCATTATAACTGTAAGTCCATTCTTGGCAGTTGGTTTGTATGGTAGAAATGCAATACCAAAATGTTTGTTGCATTTTAAAAAAAGGATTTAAAAATGGGGAAGAAGCAGATGTACTATGTTCCCACACAATTGGTAAGACATTTTGTCATGGATAGTTGGCATGGGCTTCTCTCCTGTGCACTGGAGCAAAGCCTAGCCAACCAAATGCTGTTGGACTGAAGCTCCCAGCATTCCTCACCATTGGCTATGCTGGCTAGGGCTGAATGGCAATGCAGTCTGATAACATTTGGAGAGCAGCACTTTGCTTACCCCTTACCGGGGAGTAAGCCCCAATTACATTCAGAAAGGCTTACTTCTGAGTAGAGAAGCATATAGTTAATGTTGTTCTTGGGTAAATGAAGAGTGGAACTTAGTACTGTTGAAATTGGTGGGATTTTATTTTAAAAAGGCTGTATCCAGATGTAAGGTTTTGTATGTCTGTCCTGTTGAACATTTAAGATTGAACATTCACTGGCCCTGCAATTCAGCAAGTAGCTTCCTGTGTCTGCAAGAGGTTCTGGAGGGGGTAATGTCATTACTAGCTCAATTCAATAAGATGTATTTGTTGTATGTATAGTCCTGCTCCTATAGAAAGGGGTTCATTGATGTGCAGAACAAACATATGTAATGGGAGGCTTGGAATTAGGTGTATCCCTGATTTGCATGAAGGTTGAAAAACAACAGCTCCTTCAAAGATTGGTTCAGCTTGCATGCAAACATGCTAATGGCACATGTGGTTTTTCCAAGTGCTACATATGGGGATGTTTTTTGAGTAAACATCTAAATTAGTCTCTGACCTGCAATATTAACAAGGGATTACATTGCAGGGCAGCTGTAAATTACTGTCTCTCAGCCCAGTCTTCAGCAGGGAAATAAAAGCAATGCGTAACACTGCAGATTTCTTGTTCCCACTCTCAGTCCAGCCTCCAGAAGGGATCTGATACCTCTGAACACTAGTACTGTACTGCATAGTTTGAGCAAACATAGTTGAGCTCAAGATAGTTTGAGCAAACATGACAGTGTCCGTATGTGAAATGATCAACAGTTGTGTAATTTATATAATTGAATGTCCTTGTGATTTGTTATATGTTGGCATGACCATCAATGCTGAAGTGAGAACATGGGGATGTAGGAGTTGCAGAAAAATCTGAGATTTGGATCCACCACTGTGCCACTGAGCCATCCACCTCCAAGGCAGTGGTGAAACTGGCAGTCACCACAGCACAGGGTGCCATATCATATGCTTCTTAGCCAACGCAGGAGTGGGCAGCAACTTGGCAAGGGCCAGGGCCTCATTTCAGTCCCCTGGATTCTACTGCAGTCTTTGCTTCTCCCATTCCTGTACCCCGCTGGAGCAGCAACCCACAAGTGTGTTTTTCCACATTTTGGAGCTAAAGCAAAGTGTTGTTGTCCATGGTGGTAGTGGGGGCTGTGTACCTTGATTTTCAAGAGAATTGTGTTTCCGCAAAGCCTGTTAAGTGGGTTCTTTTTGTTGTTTTGAATTACCATATGCTCTCTTGGCTACCACTGGCTGTTTTGCTGACATGACTCATGCATGCATCTTTTTGCAAACCTTTCTCTTGGGATACTATAGCTAGGGATTTTAACTGGGAAATCTTTTATGCAAAAGCCTCTGCTTTTTCAGTGATACCTTCTGATATGGAACTGTGTAACTCAGAGTGCCGTCATGCATTTGTGTGTGTGAGAAGAAATAAAAAGGAAGGACACAGCATGGATATGACTTCTTGGAAACTATGAAAGGCTTGTCGTGACTCTATTTCTCTTATGGTTAAGGGTTTTGTTGATCTCTGGACCAGGAGTGGGAATTGTTTTGCCGTGCAGATGTTGTGGGGCTCACTATCCCAGAAGTCCTGCAGCATGCTGGGAGTGGCAGAACAACATTTGGAGGAACATACAGTTTTGACTCCCTCCTTAAAATTTGAGTCCTTTGTGCTTCTATGATTGCATCTGCACTGCAGATACAAGGCAGTTTGATACTGCTTTAACTGCCATGGCTCAATACTGAGATTTGTAGTTTTGTGAGATATTTAGCCTTCTCTGTCATAGCTCTGATGCCACAATGAACTACAGATCCTAGGCTTCCATAACCTGGAGCCGTGATGGTTAAAGTAGTGTTAAACTGCATTAATTCTGCAGTGTGGCAGCAGCATATAACTTTCCATTAAAACTTGTTATTATCAGACCTCCCCAAAAGATTTGCAGTGCCTGGTGTATTCAGGTATACCTGTGGATTATATAATTTATATCTGATAGTGCTTTTTAAAGGGGAATGAAAATGTGTGTGTATATATATATATGACGACCCAGATTATGGATATATTGCTAGGTTTCCCCTGAAGTCTTTCTGATAAGATTCAGTCAGACTTTGCATTATATCTTTTAACATGCTTTGCTACATCTCTCCTCGTCATTAATTTCTTCTTAGCTTTTCAGAATGTCCCATTCCTGTCTACTTTTGCTCCTTAACCTCAAATATTGCAATGTTTTTATGTTCCATTTCTTGTTTTACTACGCCTGGCTTCTCTATTTATGCTTTTCACATTCCATGTTCCTATAAAATGTTTTAAAGGAAAGTTTTGGACTTTCCTTTCACCTTTGAGGATGTTAACAGCGGCACGTCTTTTCAGCTTGAGTCTAGTTGCATCATTAGCATGGCTCATCATTGTCCCCTGCTGTATCCCAGTATCCTGTTGAGTACCATCTGGCCTTGGATGGTTTCATTTTGGATTGTTTTATCGTAGGATTTTTGTAGGATCCAAAAGGAGTAAACTGTGGCTCCTTTCTGCACTGTACTAACAAATGTTAAACAGGACATCTGTGAATATCTAGTAGCCAATTCCATAATCACAAAAAGTCAGCATAGGTTTCAGAGAAATAAGTCATGCCAGACAAACCTGATTTTTTTAAATAAAATTACCAGCTTGATAGATGAAAGGAATGCTGTGGATATAGTATATCTTGATTTCAGTAAGGCCTCTGACAAAGTTCCCCATGACATTCTTGCAAACAAGCTTGTAAAATGTGGGCTAGGCAAGGCAACTGTTAGGTGGATCTGTAATTGGTTGACCGGCTGAACCCAAAGGGTGCTCAGCAATGGTTCATTTTCATCCTGGAGAGAAGTGACAAGTGGGGTGCCACAGGGTTCTGTCCTTGGCCCAGTGCTATTCAATATCTTTATCAATGTCTTGGATAACAGAATTGGGAGCATACTCATCAAATTTTCAGATGACACTAAACTAGGAGGAGTAGCTAATACCCCAGAAGATAGGATCAAAATTTAAAATGACCTGAATAGACTAGAAAGCTGGGCCAAAGCTAACAAAATGAAATTCAACACAGAGAAATGTAAGGCACTGCACTTAGGGCGGAAAAATGAAATGCACAGATATAGGATGGGGGACACCTGGCTGAATGAATGTACATGCGAAAGAGATCTAGGAGTCCAAGTAGACCATAAGTTGAACATGAGTCAACAGTGTGATGCAGCAGCTAAAAAGGCAATGCAATTTTAGGCTGCATCAATGGAAGTATAGTGTCTAGATCCAGGGAAGTAATAGTGGCACTCTATTCTGCTTTGGTCAGGCTCCACCTGGAATACTGTGTCCAGTTCTGGGCACCACAATTTAAAAAGGATGTGGAGAAACTGGAGCGTGTCCAAAGGAGATCAACTAAGATGGTGAAGGATCTGGAAGCCATGCCTTATGAGGAGTGACTCAGGGAACTGGGGATCTTTAGCCTGGAGAAGAGAAGGTTAAGAGGTGATATGATAGCCCTGTTCAAATATTTGAAGAGGTGTCATATTGAGGAGGGAGCAAGCTTGTTTTCTGCTGCTTCAGAGACTAGAACACGGAACAGTGGATGCAAACTGCAGGAAAAGAGATTCCACCTCAACATTAGGAGGAACTTCCTGACAGTAAGGGCTTTTGACAGTGGAACACACTCCCTCGGAGTGTAGTGGAGTCTCTCTCCTTGGATGTCTTTAAGCAGAGCCTGGATGGCCATCTGTCGGGGATGCTTTGATTGGGAGTTCCTGCATGGCAGGGGGTTGGACTGGATGGCCCTTGTGGTCTCTTCCAACTCTATGATTCTATGTTAGCTATGGTGCCGCTGATGTTTCATCTGAGAGATTCTCTTCCAATGTCACCCTCTAAAACTGCTGCTACCCAGTCGTTGTTTCACACATTTAATCTGGCTCCTCAGCAAAAGCCTGTCTGACATGGGAGACCTGCCAGTAGCACTGTCACTTTCAGCATAGCCTCTTGCCTCACAGGAGCATCCAATGCCCACTATGCAAAGGTAGTACCATAGTGGGTAGTGTCATGGTCATGAGTTAGTGCAAAATAGTGGCTCAGACAGACAAGCATTATAATTGCATCACATTTGCTGAGCTCACAAATTTTATTTCTGTAGCAAAATTGGCACCTGCACACAGAAGATTCACATACGGATCTACTGATGTTCTCTCTCCAAGTAGTTTTGCTTGCTGTTGGGATGGAAGATGAAAACATTTCTGTTATTGCTAATGTTAAGACTTTGGAAATTCTTGCTATAAAAACTTAGTTACTTTTTCACTACTTTTTAGGGATATACAAATGTAAGAAAATGGGAGGGTGGGAATTCCCCTGAAAAACATTCATATCCTCCCAATATATATTCATTATAGGATAAAATAACAATGCTAACAGTCATTGTGTTGTTTGCTAAAAGAACATAATGGTGCCTCTATTGCCCCAAAGAAACAAGTTCCAAGGAGCAGTGGCTGGTGGTTCCCATGTCAGTAGATCAGTGAATCCATGTTTGTTTTTATTCCAAGGAACTATTGCCATTGAACCTCTTTGGGGTATAAAGTTAAGCACCTTGGAAAGCTACATTTAAATAAGGGACTGAAACTTAGAGTGAGGTATAAAATAATACAATACCCAAATATCCCAAATATCTATATTTAGAATCAAAGCTTAAATACGTGATTAGTACATTAATGATACGTGGTTAGTGTACTGTAAAAGCTAGCAAGTAGTTAAGTTTTTTCAAGCTTGACAAAGAATACTATAGCAAACATTCAAAAGGGAGAGGCTTTGATAACACTGAGGGAATGCTGGACTTTGATTGTAGCTAGGTTCTTCTTATCTCTGGTTACCGTTGCTGTTTTTTTAAAGGAAAGATGTAGACTTATCTCCTAAATAAACAGTAATGTGTGGAAAGAAGTTTCTGCAGATTAAAGGTGTCTTTGGGAGCTGCAATCCTCTTCCAAATATTTGGCGTTCTGCTCCTATGGAATGGTGGGTGATCTCATTTCTTTGAATACTTCTTTGAAGGAGGAAACAATTGAGTCCCCTTAGAACATGTAATTTAGCATCAGAAATAACAATTCCAAGCCTACATTTGGCACAAAAGAGGTACAACCCACTCCACAACACACAATTTGAAGAACTGAGGCATTAGCACTGTAGTTTTTGAATGATAGTCTTTTAACTGTTGAATTATTAATATGATGGGGTTTTTTACTTGAAAATAAAAGCATTAATATCTCTGGAAAAGGAATTATTTTTGATGTTAGTCCAAGTAAATGTTTGCAATTCTAGATTTCCTGATATTTGTCTTAATAAAACCAGTGTACTGGTTACTCAATACCTTACTTGAAAGTATGAAGGAAGAAAACAAATGTGCTTGGCAATACAACCTAGGAAATCTTGTCTTCCTTTGCTAATGTAGTACTTGTCTGGCTGTTGGATGCTTTGTGTCCTTAGTGTTGATGTTGGTTTAACCAGCTCTTGTTAACTATTTGCTGATGATGTTTTTAGACTTATGCACTTGAATAATTTTGCTCCGGCATGCAGAAATACTAGTCCTGCAATTTGTACCAGCTGATGAGCTAATTGTCCCTGTTGAAAGGGAAGCATATAGTTGACAGCCATTTTGCATGCTTTCGGAGGTCATTGCATTCTTTCCCTTTATTCAGTAGGCTCAGCAATTTAATTGAGATGAGCCTCTGTGTGTCTGTACACACATGTTGAATACATTAAATAAACAAATGTGGTCCTCCAGCTAATAGCACAGTGCTTTTCTCCCTAGGCCGTGTGTAAAATTCATCCCACCCCCCAAAACAATTTTTCTCACTAACCTCTCCTAGCTTTGTCTTCCTCTGAGGTCATGAGTTCTGTCTCTCCCTAAGTAACACTTCATGAGAAGAACCTGGGCTGCATCTGCACTGCAGAAATAATGCAGTTTGACACCAGTATAGTGCTATGGAATCCTTGGATTTGTAGTTTGTTGGGGCACCAGAGTTCTTCCACAGAGACGGCTAAATATCTCACAAAACTACAAATCCTAGGATTCCATAGCATTGAGCCATGGCAGTTAAAGCGGTATCAAGCTGCATTATTTTATATGTATTCTGTGCCTCTCAACTTGTAGTATGTTGACTACAAGTCCTTTAATTTATTCTGCCTCTGGGAGTTAGCATGGATAGTGGCCATATTGGCTGGGAGCTTCTGAGAGCTCTAATCTGGTATCTTTCTCAAATTCTGGCCAAATCTACTTTACAGGATTGTGGTGGCCCATTCTAGGCTGTAGTACAACAAAATATGGAAAGATCAAAGGTGCTGTGAATGCTTTAGCAAAGCAGTCTCTGCACCTTCTTTGAACCAACCATCAGTTCTTCTTCATTTTGATAGAATGATGGGGCAATGGTTAGTTAGCATCAGTAGTATGACATGTAGGTAACATGGAACATGAAAGAACAGTGAAAAATGCATGCCATCACTTCTCAGTGCAGTAATGATTTTGTGAAGACTTTGCTTCCCATCCACAGCAGCTCAACATCTTGTCAATGTATGGCCACAGACTCTTTTCTCTTTCCCTGGATGCCAAGAGGGTTGGGAGATAAAATACTTCCATCTGCTTGGACTATGGGCCACCACTTCCTCTTTATCATTTAGAACAAGAGTGGGAATTCTGTGATCCTACTGATAATACTAGACTGCAACTGCCAGCAAGTCTCATCCTTGCCTATGCTAGTGAGGGCAGCTGGGAGTTGAAGCTGAACAACATCTGGAGGGCTGCATGATTCCCATCCCTGATTTAGAATATGTGATAAACAGACCATGATATAATTCACACAGTGATTGGTAACTTCTAGAGGAAAATCAATAGCCATATTTAGTTCTTAGCTGATTTGTGTACCACTTTTCTCAAGAAGCAGTGCCAGTAGCTTAGTTAACTATTCATATAACACTTCCATCCACTTTTTGAAAACTGCTGGACTAAGGACAATGCTTATTTATGGTAACTGTGCTAACAGATAGTGTGGATTGTATTGTATGACGTGTGGGCAATCTGTTTCTACAGCTTGTTCGAATAATTACATTAAATGTGTATTGCCCTCTAGTTTAGTGATACTCTGAAATGTAAGCTTTTTCTGCTGAAATTACATATTTAGACATGGAAAAATATAATTATGCTGTTTTGACAAAGCAATATGTTAAATAAAGGAATTTACTAGAAATATCCTGTACAAAATGTCAAGGATATCTCTGGTAATGTAGCATAATTTGTAACTGAGGAAAAGAAACACCTCCTTCCTCTAAACTATTTTTTAAGCTCAATGTAAGCACTTGCTGGATTGCAAGGAAGGTGGGAATTCATAACTGTAGCTCAAAATACCAGTAATTTATGTTTTTCTTTGTGGCTGCTGCCACACTGCACAAATAAAGCAGTTTCATACCACTTTAACTTCCATGTCTCAATGCTATGGGATCCTAGGTTACTGCAGTAGTTTGATGCAGCACCAGAGCTCTCTGACAGGAAAGGCTAAATATCTCTCAAAGCTACAAATCCCTGAATTCCATAGCATTGAGCCAAGTTAAAGTGGTGTCACAATGCCTTATTTCTGCAGTGTGGCAGTGAACTAGTTCACTAATTACTAAGTGAATAAATAGTACATTTCAAGAACACATTGGCTGCAGTCTTTTACCCACTTACTTAAGAGTAAGCTTCCTTGAACTTAGTGGGAGTTATTTCTGAATAAACATGGATAGGATATAATTTACTTATCTGGTTTACATCCTGCCCTTCTCTCAACATTGGCATTCAAAGTAGGACCTTTTTTAAAAGGTGCAGATAAAAACTCAGTAAATTCTACTATAAAATACAGTTAATGGAATATAAAATTAAAACACCTTTGAAGTAAAAGCCATTTAAACTCAAATCAGTTTTAAACAAGTACAGTACTGCACTTCCAGTCTCAGCATAGGATTGTGCTCTTGGTGGTTTGTTCTGAAACACAGGGCAGTTCTGATTTTATCTTAGCATCTGTGCACACTGAAGATGTTTCTTTAAACACACACGTACACACACATCCACCAGATTGTGCTCAATGGATGTCCTGCGGTGCATAAGCCATTTCTTAATCTCCATCTAGGGTCTCAGTAGTAATTACTGTGTACATTTGTAGGCATGGTGTTCTTCATGAACTGTAAATTGGTACAAATGCTGTTGGTACAGGCAATAGCAAAAGATGGAAGAGAGTATTTATGAGGCATATAGAGGATGTTCAAAGAGTCTCACTCAGAGACTTCATTGGTCTGTTTTTCAGCAGCAAAAATATTCCACTATTGTTTTGGAGCGGCACTGTGCCAGCTTAATTAGAAGGCAGGATTCCAAAGGCAATCATTTCCAGTAGCATCCCTATTTTAAAGGAACAGATTTTTCTGTATCTCTACATCACTGTGCATATGGCTGCATATGGCTGCTGTTGGTAGAGTGTTGCTCGTATGGTCCAGTCAGATATCTGGTAGATGACAGGATGAAGAAATTCCTTTTTTATGGTCCTTGTTTCATTAAGCTAACACAAAACCCTTCCCTGAATTCAAATTAAATTATTTATTTATTAAAATATTATTTTCCATAAGGGTAGAAGCATGCCAGGTAGCTCCATATAAGCCTAGAATGTTACAGAGAGGCTAGAAGAAGATTATCTATTCTCCTGTTTTTGGACAATCCAGGATGAAATGGCTCTGCAAGGACTTTATAATAACCTATTAGCCATCTAGGATGCCAGGGTCTTTGGACTTACAATTAATAAGCTATGTGTTGATACATATGGTCCATTTCTTCTGTTTTTTTCATGTAGGTAATTGACTGGCTAAACCATCAAGGTTTTAATTTCCAAAACTGGATGAGGTTGGGTGTGTTTAGAGCAATATAGGGGATATTGTGAGAGTTATAGTCTCAAAAGTAAGCTTTCCAATCTGTTTCTTTCTCTCTTTCTCTCTCTCTCACCATCTTAAAGTTATACTGCTCCTTTTCTCCAAGGAGTACAGGGTGGCAATAAATGATGCTATCCTCCTCTCTATATGTTTTTAGTTACCTTATTGAAGACAGGGGCTATATCACAAGTGAGAGATTTGAGTGCATAATTTAAAATGACTTGGAGCCTGTTCACATTACACAATCATATAATGCTTTGATACCACACTAGCTGTTATGGCTGCATCCTGTGTAATCCAGGAGTTTGTAGTTTTCTGTCTAAGAATTCTCTGTCTAAGAATTCAAACTAATTTTCCCTAAATTGAATATCTCTAGGATATATCCATGGCAGTTAAAATGAAATCATAGCACTATAAGGGTGTAGTAACACTACACTATAGTAGTATAGTGTTATAGTGCTGTGATGACCTACCTCCAGCCAACATGGCCATTGGATATGCTGACTGAAGATGAAGAGAGTTTGTAGTTTTCAAAGAAGCAGCTGTGTTAGCCTCTTGCAGCATAAGAAGGAAGGAAGATGGTAGAGGAAAAAAGAAAAGAAAAAGAAATGTGATAGCACTTTTAAGACTGATTTATATTTTCGCTCAAGCTTTTGTGGATATACACTGGACCCTCCACATTTGCTGGGGTTAGGGGTGCAGGATCACTGTCAAAGTGAAAAAATGCAAATAAAACCCCACTTTTTTTTAACCTGAGAGAATATCTCTCTAGGAATCTCTAGGTCCTCCAGCAAAACTCGGTGGCCAATATCCAGCATCGTTATGTTGACCATCGAATTGCACTGGAGTACATACATGTGTCTAGAGAAGTGTTTTCTCTAGGAATCTCTAGGTCCTCCAGTATGTCTCTGGTGAACCTCCGGCAGAGTCACGCTGGAGGACCTAGAAATTCCTAGACAGAATATATTAATTAAATCCATGAATAATCAAATCCGCAAAAATCAAAGCTGTAAATGTGGAGGACCAACTCTAAACCCACTTTTTTGGATATGGTACAGAGTGTTGTCGGAAGCCATGTTGGGGAGGCTGATTTAGTGGTTTGGTGTAGAAAACTGTTAAGCTCCCATTAGCAGGAGAATGCACTGCTGGACCTGATCCCCTTCTCCATCTGTGTTGTGTCTTTTTTTAGATTGTAAGCCTGCTGAGGGCAGGGAACCGTCTAACTAAAAAGATTGTATGTACAGCGCTGTGTAAATTTACAGCGCTAAATAAATAAATCTTAATAATAATAATAATATCCAAGGGTAGCTGTGTTGGCCATATAACAAAGTACAATGATATCCAAAATCCACAAAACAGTGATAACTTGACAGTGATAACAATGACTAGGCCTCTAGTCATTGGAAGACTCTTCCTTCACTAGACAACCTTAAGCTGAGGGGAGTTTGGTTGTTCCTTACTAGGGTGGTAAAGGGAAGAAAACTATAAATCTCTAGCAATTCCCAGTGTGTGCTAGAGAGAAGACTTGGAATCCACTGGGTGGTGGCAGCGCAACTAAAGGATCTGCTGGGGGCTAAGGGCCAAAAACAGGGTTGCTGTTGGCTGCTTGTACCCCCAGAGATCATCACATGGTAGGCAGCTTTATTCAGCGAACCAAAATGCACAAAATCCATTATGCTTTTGAAGCTCCACCTGCTTCTTCATCATCAGGCAAAGGTGATAAGAATCATACATGAGAAATTTTTTTTTTATGAAATTACAATGTTAGTCATAGGCTTGCATTTTCTCAAGGTGTTATTGGTATGTGATTCTTTGGAGGGATATCTGTGCAAATAGGCCCTCTTCCTTCTGGCCACGTGGCACTCAGAATAAAGTATTCCAAAGTCCAGGAGATAAATTTTGAATTTCATCAGCAGTGCAAAAAGGTACTTCTTCAGAGATGCCAGATGTCTCACAAAGGATGGAGGCATTTCAGTGCTGCAGTAAGAGTACCTCTTCCCTTTGCTGAAGCATTTAAAGGCCCAGCAGTGCTCTTCAATGAAAGATGGTAGAGCATTAGCTGAGATTCAGGTGGGAGAGGGTTAATGGTTTCCTGTATCTTATGTGATTAATTCCCTGAAGGACCCAAGGAACAGCAGCAGCAGAAACAAGGACAGATGCAAGCACAGACAGTGAATGAAGATAAGTTTCTCTCTGTAATGAAGATGCAGGGGAGGGCCTACATATATGGGCTGGATCTTGGATTTCTTCAGTTTATACGGTCGACCCTGCATATACATGAATTCTTTGTTCACTGGCTTTACCATCCACAGCTTGAAAATTGTTGTTGTACTTTCAATTCATTTATGACTTACGGTGACCGGAAGGTAATATACCCGTGTTTCCCCGAAAATAAGACAGTGTCTTATATTGATTTTTGTTCCCAAAGACGTACTAGGTCTTATTTTCCGGGGATGTTTTATTTTTCCATGGACATTTATTGTTCAACAAAAAAAATGAACATTTATTATGTACTGTATATATATTTATAAACAAAACCTTTGCTAGGTCTTACTTTCAAGGGAGGCCTTATATTTAGCAATTCAGCAAAACCTCTACTAGGTCTTATTTTCAGGGAAACAATGTATATGTGTGTGTGTTTAATTGGGTGTGATTACATTAATGTATTGATGAATTGTGTTGTGTGGCTGTTGAAGTTGTAGTAAAACAATCAAATTTTGCACCTCCAAATTGTTCCAGTGTTATAGAATAATTTCAGTTTTTGAAAAAAGTCAACGAAAGCCTGAAACGGACAGGCCCACCACATTCGGGCTGTAACGTTAAATGATGCTTGTCCCAAATGCAGAACTAGCCAAAAAGGATGCTTGTCCCAAATGCAGAACTGGCCAAAAAGGTGTGGAAAAATTGCTCCTTTTCAGCGGCTCAGATCAGGAACACAGCAGCAGCCCAGATTGGGAGCAAGCAGTCACCACAGCCCGGGTACGGCAATGCTGTGGGTTTTTCAGCCCGTCTGTTTTGGCCTAAAGATTGCATATTGATCCACTTCAAACTTTACCAATTCCCCTCCTAAATATTATTTTAATATTACAGCATTTTAATTCCTTAAGCCATTCCCTGAGGGTTTAAGACTGGTAGTTTAAGAAAGCTTGCTCTGGTCTGGGATCCACTGAAATGCTGAAAACTGGATTAATCATGACCAGAGATTCTAATTAAAAATGGTTTGCTAGTGGCTTACAGCACAGTGAGAACTGTATGGTTTTGCAGATGTTTTTGGATGACAGCTCCCAGCATTCTTCATCTTTGGCTGTTCAGGCTTAAGGCTGATGGGAGTTGCATCTTAACATTGTCTGAAGTGATAAACAGTTGCTACCTCTTTATAGTGAGCTGCTGTTGGTATTGTGTGCCTACAAGTCATTTCTTATTTGCCTAAGGCAAACCCATCATGATAGTGAACTGGAGTCACCCATATTCCAAAGGAAGACAACATCTCTAATCACTAGGAGCAGACAGATTATCGCCTTTATGCTTGGCTGGTAAACGTCCTAGTGGCATCCAAATGGCCACTGTTGAGAACTAGACAAAATTCTGATTGAATTCAGCATTGACTCCAAGAAAAATGTGTGGAAAATTAGGATTTGGGAAGAGAAGGCTTTGTTTATGGCATATGGCATTGTTAATCAGCATTGCAACATCTAGGGACATGTGTAGACAACTAAATATTTATTTCCTGGCTTGCTGTCATAGGTTTGTAATGAGTAGTTAAAATCTAGGGCTTCTTTCATGTTAACATGGAAAGGCATTGCTCCTTAAGAATAACTGGACTACTCATTATGAGAGTAATTCAGTTGTTATAACTGGATTTATATACTTGCTTTAGGAATTGCTTATATGCTAAGGTTAGTTTTTCTTTCACACAGATAAAGAAGAGGCAGCAAGACATTGTACGATTTCTGGAAGCCAACAAGATTGACTTTGAAGAGGTGGATATCACCATGTCAGAGGAGCAAAGGCGATGGATGTATAAAAATATCCCTAAGGACAAACAACCTGCCCAAGGCAATCCATTACCTCCCCAGATTTTCAGTGATGATGAGTACCGTGGAGTAAGTAGCTTCTGATATGTCTTGCTTACTGGGGATGCTAGCCTCAATCAGTATACTACAGCCCTGTATACTACAAAAGCATTGGTTGTTTTAAATAACAGCACAATAACCAAGAAAATCAATGCTCATCGTGTTCTTTTTAAAATTGTTCTGAATTTACCTTGATAAATGAGCATGCCAGCATAGCACACAATATTTTGTATGGGCAAAGAGTTTGAATCTTTTGCTGTTTTCTGACAGAGGTAATTCTGTTCTGGGATCCTAAATTTTTGATAACGTATTTTTGTGGGTACTTGCATGTTTTGTAAACTTTCAAGGATCAAGTGGTTGACTAATTCCTTTTTTAAAAAGTAAACTATGAAGATTATCACACTAGGGCTTACCGTCTGTCAATCATCCCTGGATCATTGAGGAAGCGTGATTGTATGAAAGCCTGGCGCACTTCCTTAGCGTCATGGAATCAGGAGCTCCCTGTAGTGTCCTGGAATCGTTCAGGGAGAGTGAATTTCCTCTTAAAGGAAACTTTGCGTTAAGAGGAAATTCACTCTCCCTGAACGATTCCAGGACGCTAGAGGGAGCTCATGATTCCATGACGCTAAGGAAGTGTGCCAGGCATTCATACATATGCGCTTCCCCAACAATCCAGGGATGATTGACAGATGGTAAGCCCTAGTGTGATATTATTCTATGTTCATACACTCCTATCACTATGGCCTTTCCCCACCCCCTTGCCCCCAGGACAAAGTCCAGAAGGAATTTGAGAAGAAATTGCTGTAAGATCAACCATATTTCGTAAAACAACAAGGAAGCTTTGAAGTTCTCTGGAGCCTTTCAGCAAAATAGATATTAAAGGGTAGTGAGAACCTAACTTGATGTTGAAGTCATAAATGTCTGCATTGTTCACAGAAAGGGTTGTGAACCTTTGATACGCCAGATGGTTTGACATACAGCTTCCACACCTTGATCCACCACAGCCAGTGGCAAAGGACTGTGGAAACTAGTAGTAGTCCTAAATATCTGAAGAATTATGTTTTCCAACCCTGGCTTCTGTACAGTCTAACATGGAAGAGACAATACCCATAACTGGATTAGGTGCACCTTGATGCACCTAAACAGCAGTTGAGATAAACATACCCATTTTAGAGGAAGTTGGCTCAAGTCTATGAAAGCTCATGCTTCTTTCTTTCTACAAGATCCCTTTTCATACTAATTTTCCAGACGAACATGGCTATGTTTTTGAATTTTCTCCACAACCTTTTTTAACCTCATTGTGTTTCTAGAATTTCAAAGTCCCAGTATTTCCTCATTAGTGCCAGTAGTAGGTGAACTGTACTGTTGTATTTGAATAAAGGAACCATCTGACTCTTTGAAATAGGATGGGAATGGGGCGTCTAGAGATCCAACAGTCAGATAATTGTAGTGAAGCCCAATTATTTTCTTTTGAGTGGGGTGCCATTTGAGCTTTCTCTGCAGAGGTTTGCAGATAAAGGTTTTTGATTTTTATTGAAAAGGATTTAAAGGCCCATTGGTTGATAGATTTTGACCAATGAAAACCCTGTCCTGTATAGAGTATGGCCCATTTTATCAGGAAAATTGATTATAGTGGCATAGAATGTGATCATAGAGCTCAAAATAAACACAGAGGGGGATTTAATATTATGCTTTAGCAAAGGCAAACTGCACTATACCTCAGCCTGGCATTTCAATAGATAATATGAATTTACCTTCTTTCCTTTGAGAATATCAGAACATGCATGCCCTATTTTCAATCTAACTACAGGATGCATGGAGTAGTGATTTTACTGTAGCTGTTTGGCTTTTCTGTTGCCAAAATGTCTAGAAGGAAGAGAAGCTTTGTTTAAACCTATGCTATATAAATCTATTACTTGAAGCTACCCTCATTGGTCTCACTCTAGGGAGAAGCTCTCTTGGAAAAGGTTTATCATCCCATGGGATTTGCCCTTGAATCCCTGTGAAGGGATTTCTTTCTCATAGGAGTTTATCACACGGGAGGAATTTCTCTCAATTTCGAAAGAAATGGAAGTGAGGCCACTTTGGAATTGAGTAAATTCGCTAGTTCAGTGAATTTACGTGATTGCGTATTGACGCCGCATTGTATTCAAACTGCCCAAAATTGCCTCCCAGTGCCCGAAATTGTGTGTGATAGTTTCTCACGCAATCACGCGAAACCCCATGATTGCATTCGGAAGGACTTCCTTTTGCCCGAAAATGTGTGTGATCAGCTTTCACTCAATCACTCGAAACCCCATGATTGCATTCAGATTGCCATTGGATTATACTTCCAATTCCCTTCGTGTGATAAACTCCATAGACTCCCATTCCATATTGGGAAGGATGTATAATTCTTTTTCTCCATTGTTTGAAAGGATGTGTGAGCTGTTCCCTATTGTGAAACACCTTCTTCATCTATTAATCACAAATTCTAGTTTTACACCATTGACCTGTGCTCTAGTCTTAATATTTCTTCTTCGTGGTCTCTGCAAATCATACAAATGGGTTCTTCTGCGCCTGCGCAGTTGAATTCAGAACTCTCTGGAATCACTGGGCAGAAAAAGGCTTGCAACCTTTTGCAAATTTTGGCGGTAGCTGCACCCCCCTCTAAGTCCAGTTCCCGCTCTTTTCCCCAGTTCCTTTTTTTCCGCCGCGTAGGCTACTCAAAAGGAATAGTGTTGGAATCACTCGGTTTGTCTCTCTTCGGTATTTGGATTTTCGGCTTGTTATTTAACCATTCTCTCTCGTCTGTGACTCGGTTCCTGTTCTGACCGCTCGGCTTGTTGACCTCGATTTTGGACTGTGTTTTGGACTTGATATCGCAGGCACCATTCAAGCACTGTGCTGTTTGTGGGGCAAAGGTCCCTCATACGGACCCCCACAACAAGTGCCTGATCTGCTTGACCTGTGCTCTAGTCTTAATATATATCCAAATCTCTTGGGGAGGCCTGGAGAGAGACTTGATTTCTAGATCAGAACATGTACCCAACTCAGTTTATGCTAATAATACAGTTGGCCCTCCACGTTTGCAGCTTTGACTTTTGTGGATTTTGTTATTTGTGGTTTTGATTAATATGTTCTCTTTAGGAATCTCTCTAGGTCCTCTAGCGCAACTCTGCCAGAAGTTGGCCATAAAGTTGTCCTGGAGAACCAAGAAGTTCCTAGAGAAAACACTTCTCTAGGCATTTGTAGGTCCTCCAGTATGATTCTGTGATCAGCTTCTGGCAGATAATGGCCACAGAGTTGCACTGGTGGACCTGGAGATTTCTAGAGAGGTGTTCTCTTATCTAAAAAGAATAGTGTTTTTATTTAATTTACGTTTTTTCCACATTCATGGGAGTCCTTCACTCCTAATTCCAGCGAATGTGGAGTAACCACTCTACTTGTGTTATGTATTATTCTGGAGGACAGAAGTTATTCTCACTTCTGTGGCACTTGCTATTCTTGCAATAGATTACTGGTACTCCCCACAGTTGAATGCTGGTTTGTGGATTTCTGGTTGTGCTTGAGTGTTGACAAAAGTACCATGGCCCTTGAACAGAATGAACATCTGATGCTAGCAGCTGCCTTAGTGTTATGACAATCCTATTAAAATATCTGCATTCCTGGTAACTAATTTAATCCTTTTACAGTTCCTTGGTCATACTGTTTTTGCAATTAACCATAATGAGTGTTGAAAGTGGATAGCTGAAAATGGGACCTTTACTCAAGAGGTGAACAAAATCTGATTTACAAAGTATTCTTGGTTTTGCTGTAATTCACTGGAGAGCTGCCAAGGTCTCACCTTTCCAGTTTAAGTGCTATTTTGTGCGCAGTGGAATACATGCTTGACAAGCTGCCTGATAGCTATCTTTGCAATTAGGAGAGGTTTCTTTCCTATAGACTCCCATATGTTTTGAAATGTTGCAGAGAAGGGTGAAGCAAATTACTTTGCAAGATTTCTCACAGCTGAAAAGGAAGTTTGAAGGTGGATCTTTGGCTGATTGTACTAGCAACAGTACAACACCTGCCTACATTAAAAAAAAAAACCCTTCAGGTTTTTTCTCTCTCTCCCTCTGTGGGTACATGTGTGTATATGGGTGTGGGGGAGAGAAAATATCTACAGAGTTTTAAAAATATTTACATGCTTTGGATACTGACTGCAAAGATTATAGCTTTGCCTTTAAAGGATGTCACCATTCTGAGTACTAACAAGAATATTTTCACATATTCTGAAAAATAGGTTAGGCATATTTAATCCTTTCCGAATGGCTTAAACAGCCCTATCTGTTCTTCTGGAAGTCTGTCTTTCTAATTTAGTTAATACTAGAAGATGCAAAACTATACTTAATATATCTGGAATGTTTCCCTTGTGACATTTTAAAGTCAGCAGGTGTGCTTTCCTTGTCGGCAAATGTAACGTGAAATAAACATACACAGCAGTTTGCTTTGCAAGATGCACAGTACAATCAGTATAATTTCTGTAATTGAACTCTTTTATGAAATGGCCACAGCTAAATAGTTAATGCTGCTCAAAAGATTGTCATGCCTGAATGCTCGTCTATGAATGTTCCCTGTTGTGTTCCTATAGAATGAATAATTAGTCCCTGTTTGTGGTGAAGGATCATGGGGGTAATAGTTCATCTACATTTGGAAGGCTCAAGCCTTCCCATCCTTATTGTATTTTAAGTTATTATTAATCCTTCTCCTTCAAGAAGCCCCAAATGGTAGATCAGAGCAGTGAGGATGAAAGAGAGCAGCCTGCTAAGATTGCCTAGTGAGTTTCATCTGATTTGTAGCTCAGCCCTTTTCAAGCACAGCTAAGGAAGATAGGGTTAGTTTCCTGTTTTAACAGGAATCTGGGCCAGAGCAGAGTGAGGAAGATTATGTTCATACGTATCTGTGCTGCCCAATTATATCAGTTTCATACTTCTTTCATTATCATGGCTCTGAGATATAGTTTAGTGAGGTCCTTAGATGGTTCCAAGGTACCCAAAGTAGATAGGAACTGAGGATTAAATCAGTTTAACTCTGTAGTGTACCTTTGGAGCTGTAGTTCAGAGGAGTGTGCTGGAGATCTCTAGCAGAGAATTCTGTATACCTCACCATGCTGCAAATCCCAAATGAATCTTTAAGAGGGGGCTATTACGATTAAAGTGATATGAAATAGATACCTTTATAGTACAGATATTTCAGTAGTGAGGACAGAAGCAAACTCTGAGCTACAAAACTCTTTGGGTGACCTTAGGCCAGGCATATTGTCTCAGCCTGGCCTACCTCTTAGTCATAGGAGTTTATCACATGAAGGAGATTGAGAAATTTTCCCAAAAATATCCCTTCTGGTTTTCCAGTGGTTCTATGAGGCGGGATTGCTGCCAGTGGTGTCTTGGAGAAAGAGCTGCTGCCTTCCCCCCCCCCCCCAAAAAAATTGCATCCGGTTTTGATATGTGGTTATTTTGCTTTTGGAAAGGGAGGTTAGGCACAGCATTGCCCATTCCTTGGGGAGATAGCGTTCGGTGGGACTTGATGCTGGCTGGAAAAATGTGTGGGAACGTGTTTTGGTTTCTGGAAGGCAATGGCAAACCTCCTCTGAACAAATCTTGTCAAGAGAACCCCATGATAGGTTTGCCTTAGGGTCACCATGAGATTTGAACGCATATAATAACAACAACATAAGTGGCGGTGACAAGAATAAGGCTAAAGTGAAACTGGTGAGGCATGCTAGAGCATGCAATCCATAAATTGGCTCCCATCCCTGGTGCAGTTGTTCATCCTTGATGCTCACATCAAAATACCTTCATTGGATTTGACATCCCTTTGTGCTTAGCAGGCAGTAAAGATGTTAATGCTGCTGTTCACAGCAGAAACTCCAAATTATTTTGGCTTTCTTCTGATTTCCATTTTTAAATCTTTAACTGTATAACAGTTAAATCTTTATAAGAAGTTTCTACCATTATTTCAAAATAAGAATTGAGGGATATTTTAACTTATTTTCTGCTAGTTTTCTGTCCAAAATAACACACTTGGCAGTTGGTCCCCCCCCCCCCCTCTGCATTACAGATTTGTTTCTATAAAAGTGAGTATCTATCTGAAAAGTTGTGAAAAAGTTTGCTTTTTTCCCCTTTTTAATCAAAAAGATGTGCTGAATGTGCTTTTGTGGGTATATCCTACCTGGTGTTGTAGTGATAAGAGTTGTGTTGCTTTGAGGACAACTGTGGTATTGTCCAAGGATTTCTGGCAACACACAAATGGGCCATGGGTTATGTTTTACCACTGTAGCGACACACAACTCTTGTCCTTGCCCCTAATAGCATGCAGCCAGAAGTGAGCAGAGCTCAGATGTATGGCCAACAAAGAGTTAAGGGGAATGTCCAAGTGAACAGTAAGAAATAATTAGGAAGCCAACATTAAACAGCAGCTGCCCTGTCTTTCACAAATTCTCAAACAATAGACACAATTGTCTATATCAGGAGAACTCTCCATGGTGATAGTGCTACTATTAAACACTGGATTAATCTTGGTGTCAGAGCAAAGGCTGGGACTCCATGATGCCTTTCCATGTATGGTTTCCAGCTTGAAAAAAGTTTATAGTATTAAGGTTGCTTATGTAGAAATTTAACTAAATAAAAACATGAGCACAACATTAGCTGGGCCCTTCACACTGCACAGTTGTTGCACAATGATTTCACTTTTAACTGCCATGGTTTTCTCCTATGGAATCTGGGATTGGCAGTTCAGGATTCTCAGTCAGAGAATGTCTCTAGTTTTCTGACCAAACTACAAAGCCCAAGATGCACAGAGTTTAAAGTGGAATTATAGTGCTATATTTGTGTAGCGCAAAAGGGTCCCTGTACAGTCTTCTTCCTGAGGATGTGATCCTATCCTTGCTTACCTGGAAGTAAGACCTACTGAATGCAGTGGGACTTACATCTGAGTAAAGAATAGGAAAAATTGGGGGCAGGGATTGCCATGCCACTCTAGAAAAAACAACAAAGCGGCTTGGTGTGCCATGAAGTCAACCCAGTTTTACTTGGCACAGGCTTTGATAAACTGTGAACCACGTCATCTAACACATGCAGTTGGAAATGTTTTGTGCATGATTGGGGTGGGGATCATATAGTCCTCAAGATACTTCTAGACTGCAACTTGCTTCACTGTTGGCTATATTGGCTAGGCTGCTGGGAGTTACAGTCCAACAGCATCTCACGTGATTCCCTCTCTTGGCGTATGTTAAAAGATTCACAAACTCAAAGGGGCAGTGTGGTTTTCTCATTGGATGTAGGTCACTTGAGCAAACATAGCAGGAAGTTGTTTGCTTATAGTGACTTTCCAAGGGGGATATGTTTGTGTGTGTGTATGTATCTGCCTTCAGGTAACCTGCCAACTTAGGGTGACCTGACGAATTTCATAGTTTTCTTAGGCAAGGAATACTTAGAGATGGTTTTGCCAGTTCCTGTGGCAAAAACTGACTGACCCTGTGTGTATGTGCCTTCAAGTCATCTGTCATCCTATGGTGACCTCATGAACTTCATGGCCAACTGTATTACAGTGCTATATAAATAAAATTAATAATAACAACAACAACAATACCCCCCCTAAAATTAATCATCATAGCACTATCGTTGCTAGACAGTCTGTATAAGAGCAGTAGCCATTTGTGCTTTAGACAGAGTTTGGAGGAGTTGCTTATATGGACTACAATGTAGTCATTTTGCATACTGCCTTAGTCCCCATGGGCAGTGAGCACTTTTCCTAAGCTTTGTGTATAGATAACACTTTTTTTGAAGTATTTGTTTTCCAGGATTTTCCAATACGTGTTGTAAATGTCCTTTGCAATCTTCCGTAACCCAGTTATCTCCTATTCCCTCAGGAACGCACCTTCTTGTTCAGGTTGTTATCTGAAAGCCATCTCCTTTGCTACCAAAAATCAGATGGGCAGTCAATGCAGAAAGGTCTCTGTTGCCCTGTTTATGTACTGTTCTTGTGTGTGTTTATGTGCCCTCAAGTCACCTGTTGACTTATGGTGACCCCTTGAATTTCATGGAGTTTTCTTAAGTGAGGAATACTAAAAGATGGTTTGGCCGGTTCCTTCCTCTGAAATAAAGTCTATGACACCTGGTATTCATTGGAGGCCATATTGATAGCAAAACAAGGCATACCACAAAATCCAGTTTTATTTACCTGGAGAAGCTGCTATGACCACCCATATCCCTCCAGGGAAATATTCAGCAAATATTTCTGTAATAGTTCTGTGTTTCTCTTGTCCTTCCCAATGTATGAACATCTCTGTTCTCAGGGAGCTTATTGTGAAAGACTCTGGTTACTGTCTTGTAAATGTTTTTTTGTTTTATTGTTGTTAACTGCCCTTGCTTCGAACTCGACCCATGGCAACCCTGCTGATGAGACATCTTCAAAAAACCTTATCCTCCACAGTCCACTGCTCCACCCAACTCCTCCAAACTCATACTCATGATCTCTTTGATAGAGTACATCCTGTATGTAGCAAATTGCTAAATATTAGCTGAACTTATGAATTTAGCATTAGCTTTCTTTTGAGGTTTGGAATTTAGGTGGCAACCTGGGGCAAAGCTAATTTAATTTAGCCAGCGTTTCCCAGCATCTTCTACTCTCCTGTCCATATGCTGGGTCAAATAAAGTAGTGGCAAATGTTTGGTTATAATGATGGTAGGCTGCTTTTCTTCAGTGAACTGTATGTATAATATCTCTGCTGTGAATACTTCTTTTGAGCTCCAGGGAAGAGGGCAGATATATTCCCAAACTGATTTTCATCTCTTTCCAGGTAATTAGCAAAATGACTTGCATGCCTTGTCTTATAAGCTCTGCAGGCAGCAAATCACATCTGGTGAGCCTATTTTGTGTAATCACATTATTTATCTGTAAGGTGACATGCTTAAATAAGTCCCTGAAAAAGAACATGGAAAATTATTAGATGAAAAATTGTAATGCACTTAATTGGCTTCCTGTTTTTCAACTGTATTTTTGTCTTGCTTTCAGATTACTTTGCAACTGTGATACATAGCACTTTTCTGTTGATTTACTTATGTATGTGTATGTTTAGGGGGGTAGTTCGATTGCTTTAGCATAGAGATAGATAATTTGGGGCCTTCCAGATATTGGAGGCCAGCAGAAATACCTGGATAATCACATGTTTCCTGCCCCTGTTCTCCTTGACTGTGATAATCCTAACTGCACTACTTGGCACTTACCTAGTGTTTTGGTTTTCAAAGATCTTTAGATATATTATCCTATTCTTTACAGTCCTATAAGGTAGATTCATTGCTATATGGAGAAGAAATTGTTCCCATATGAGAGTGCTGAGAGTAACCTGATTCATTGGCAGAATTATTATTATTATTATTATTATTAGCTTTATTTATAAAGCACCGTAAGTGTACACGGCACTGTACAAAAACCAAATTAAATCAAGAATATGTAAAAAGCCAGCCTATGGCGTACAATCTAGAGATTAAAACAAGTTAAAAACACAGCAGAACATGTTTAGGAGGTTTGTTTTGAAAAACAACATTAGGTGGAAGTGGAAATCAAATTTTCACTGATTTTTCTTTATATTCTCTTTCTCTTGACACAGACATTTTGGGGGGCTTGGAAACAACCTTTTCTTGATGTAAAGGGATCTTGTAGCACCACTGATATAAACAGAGAAAAAAATTGGTAGCTTAAGCTTTTGAAGATTACCATATATACTTGACTATAAATTGACCTAATGGATAAATCAAGGGCAGGTTTGGGGAGGGCAGAATTACAGATTTTGCTATAACTTGTGGATAAGTTGAAGACAAAACTTAGGGGCATGTTAACAAAGTATGTAAAGGATGAAGCAAATAACTTATCAAATTCTGGCAGACATAACTGTGCTCACCCTAAAGGCTGGATGGATGAGGGGGGAAGTATGGTAAATGGAGGCTGTGAAGTATGGGAGACATGCCAAGGCATGAGTGAGGGTAGGAAAATTCTGTGATGATCCCTCAGTCATTACAAATACATACATGTCAAAAAGGATGAAAAGGCAAAGCAAATAGTGACTGTTAGCAGTGACTGTAGCCTTTAACTTTAATGTGATAACTTTGCCTGATTTTAACCCAGAAAAGCTGACAAATATGCACCAATGTTTTATTCAAATCATTGAAAGCCTGATTTCTTTCCATGCTCCTTTGAGAGGAAGTGTCAAAGAGCTGCCACCGCTACCATTTTCTTTCCCATGTATTCAAAAAGGTCAGAAGCAGTGCCACAGTGGAGAGACTAAAGGGGATTGGTGCTTCTTTTAAGGTTCTTCCAAGATGGACTAAGCTCGGACCTGTTGCCACTCCACTCAGAGAAGAGGATGGTTCCTTTTATATATATAACGAGTTTTTATAAGTATAATGCTTGTATTGACCTGTGCATAAATCAACTCAGTTTTTTTTAATCATTTACCCCTTAAAATGACATCTAGAATTATACATAAATATATATGGAAATATATGCATGGGAGGTTGAGAAATCTTTGAACAGGCCCTGTGGGGTTGTTGCTATGTGTCTTCACATAGACTCCCACTTCGGTATCACAGGGTTTCTTGGCAAATTTTATTCAGAGGAGGATTACTATTTCTTTCTTGAGAGAGTGTGACTTGCCCAAGGTTGGCTTCCATGGCCAAGTGGCAATTTGAACCTTGGTCTCATGGAGCCCTGGTCCAATGCTCAAATCACTGCACAGTGTTGGCCCCATAAATGGGATATACTGCAAAAATGTTTCTGAAGATTATTTAAATAAAGGATTCCTCCAAAGATATTAATCAAAGCACTCACAAGACTAGTTTAACAGCCAAAACAGGTCAGCCAGGGTAGACACCACATAGCTATTTCATGTATAAATGCTCAGGAATGCTTCCTGTATATTCCTTTTGAAATGCTTCCCCAATGCTTAGTTATTAACATTGTACCTCTTGGACAAACAGGAATATATCAATAATGGATTCCTATTAAAACCGGCAGGATGTTTTGTGGCAGGATGGCATTTCGGTCCAAGTTGTATGTGAACTTTGTGCAAAGAGGAAATTGCCTTTTGAATCTTTAAAGTCTTTAATAAAAAATCCTCTATTTAAAGCATACGGTTGTTAGTGAAACAGGGAAAGCAATAAATAGATGGCAAACAGAAACTAAAAGTGAGCCTTTAAAACACTCTGAAGGCTTTGTCAAAATATCAGCTCTTGAAAGCAGTGCCTAGCAAGAGCTTTCATTTGTCATTCCTACAGAACTGAATTGCCCTTTCAGCCTGGAAGTGAGTCCCATTGTGAGCAAGACAGTGTATTAAGTCTCTGAGAAGCAGGGGGTCTGATTCAGCTGATTACCCATCAGGTGTTATTTCTCCTCCTCCTCCTCTCTTTTCATCCTTCTTTTATAACTTGTGCAACTCTGTCTGCTTCCTGCAGTGGCTAGCATTTATGCCTCTCTCAGAATTGCTTAGAATTGCATTTTCTGATCAAGTGAAAAGGTCATCAAGCAGAGCAGGAGTAGGCAAAGTGTGACCCTTCCAGGTGGTGATGGATTGCAGCTCCCCGCAATCTTCATTCTTGGCTTTGCTAGCTAGGAGTTGCAGTCTTACAACATCTGAGATAGACACAAGGTGTGATCCAGCTAAATGTGATCCTGTCCTGTGTTTGCCTCCAAAGAGCTTCAAAGTTGTCAATGAGGCAGGACTAATGAAGATACACTGAGAGTAGTGCTACTCAAAGTGATGGGTCCAGGACCCGTTCTGGTCCACAAGCCATTGGCTGCCGATCCACGGAGGGTTATCAGGAAAGAAAGAAACAGTTTTAGCCAGTGGACACAAATATGGTGCTAGGCCTGGGACATTAGGGGGATGAAATGGGCAGTCCCCCACATCAGATAAAGCACTAAAACTGACCAGAGTTTCCCCATTCTTAACCTAACTCCTTAACAGTTGAGGGGGTGCACTACTTGACAACACCGTTTTTTCAAAAACAAAAAAGTAAGCTCTTTTGCAGCTCTCTTTCTGCCTGAGAGCCTAACAAACATGGTTAATAATTTTAGATGCACTTTTCTTAGAAACTAATTTGTGTGCCTGGAAGGTGACATGTTATGGCAGAGGTCCTAACTAGACATGTGTAGCATAGGAGTTTCCATGTACACAACTCCACTATGGCTCCCCTGTCACCAGCCCCAGGATTTATTGTGTTGCTACAGTAGACTACTGGGAAGGGCAAGATTCCCCCATTCCCCACCCTGAGTATTGAACACCAATTAATTTTGCACTTTGGACTAAGTTTGTAACAATTGGAGTTAGCTGAGGACAAAGGGGGAAAGTGAGAGGAGGAAAGAGAAGCTGGGGCATTGTAAAAAAGCAACTGAAAGGATGGAATGACAGAGGTTTAATTGGGGCTGTCCCTGCCAAATCAGAGCAGTTGGAGGGTATGCAGAAGGGTCCAGCTGTGCTAGTCACATATAGTGCATTACTACTACTTGAGATAATGCTAAGCATTTCTCTGACAGTTTGGTAAGGCTCAAATTCTATACGTAAATTGTGAATTCATTATCTCATAGCCCAGTCCTCATGTAATCAAAGCAGCAGCACCTGCGCACGGGAGAGGTATGTATCAGGAGCCTAGAAATGCAAACAAAAAGGTTTGCAGAAATGCAAACAAGGAAAAATTGCTATATGCGAAATAAACTATTCAAGGTAGTACAATGAATATTGAGTATGCTCAACAGGCAAGGTTGTTATTGGTGTGTGCCTTCAAGTAGTTTATGACTTATGGTGTTGTAGTGCATAGAACACCCAGCTCACCAATCAAAAGGCAGCTGAGGAACAGCCAGCTAGTAGCGTGTTAGCTGGAAACGCTTAAAATTCCCAGCTGACCGTTGGAGTTGTTAGTTGGGAGCCTGACTGTTAAAAGAGCAGTTGGGCCTCAGAATCTTAAGGATTGGGTACAGCTAAGCCAAGGAAAGGGCTAGTGTCCCAAGAGGTCTTGAGGGAACCGGTTGTTAAAGGGAAAATGTAGAGTTTGAGTTGGGGAAACAGTTATGTCCGAGGGGGACTGTGTTCCAGGAGTTCCTGAGGGAACAGTGAATTGTTGATTATAGACCAGGAAAGGGTCTGATAAGTCCAGAGAAGGACAGATTTAGATTTGGGAGTCTAAGGGTGAAAGACTCAGTGTTAGCCAGACTCTGGAAGAGGGGTTTGGTCAGTTTTCCTGAGATAGTATTGCCTATGTGGCTGAGTTAATATTAAGATTTTAAAGAACATCTTGTAATTAAGTAGTAAGTCAATAAGAACAACTTTGAGTCTAGGTTATAGTTTATTTTTCTATTTTACAATAAACTTTTGTTAGTGTTTGAACAACTACTTGGCCTATGTTTTACAATCAAACCATGCTACCAAATATTAGACACACAGAGGTGTTGTGCCATCATAGGAAAGAGATTGTGGTCGTCCATCACTAATTTGGTGGCAGCGGTGGAATCGAAATACCCATAGGGCTGCTACAGTAAAAGAAGCTTGGGGGTTGACTGTGTGTGGGCCACCACAGGTGTCCCTATCAAACGGTTTTCTTGGCAAGATTTGTTCAGAGGACATTGCCATTTCTTGCCCTTGAGGCTGAGAGTGTGTAACTTGCCCAAGGTCACCCAGTGGGTTTCATAACTGAGCTGGGAAGAGAACCTTATTCTCCAGTCGCAGTCCAGCACTCATACCACTGTGCCAGTGGTTCTCAATCTGTGGGTCAGGACCCCTTTGGGGGTCGAACAACCCTTTCACAGGGGTCACCTAAGACCATAGGAAAACACGCACTAACCCCATACAAATACAGGGGTCACCTGTATTAAACTGAGGAACTGTATTAAAGGGTTGCAGCATTAAGAAGGTTGGGAACCCTTCACTATGCCATGCTGGCTTGGGCAAGGTATAGATTGCATATCAATCATTAGAGGAGATGGAAAACTGGAGAGAGGGCCCTGAACAGAATGACATGGTTGGCTAAAACATTAAATAGATGCCTACACACCACAAGATTTTGTTGCAATTTCCAGTTATTCAGTTACTGACAGTTGTCACCCTTAATCTTATTAGGATATTGGCCAGAATCCTGCATGAGATTTATGTATGTGTAAATACTGTAGTGCTGTGCAGTGAATCCCATTATGATTCCTCCCAGTCCCCCTCATACTGGAGATTGCTTGCAGGAAGATGGGTAGTCAGCCAGTTGCTGCCTGATGCATTGCAGTGGCTTCTTTCTGTAAGTGGAGACTGGTAGCTGACACAGTCCTTACATAGCCCCTAAACCATGGGCAATGTAGGGATTGCAAATATTTAACAGTCACAAGTAAATAATTCTAGGTTATGCGTTCATAACTGCCCAACAGAATTCTATAATTTTTAAAACTATAAAATAGCACAGTGCCTTTGCCAAACCTGCATTTAATTTTCAGCTTTTATTTAGGCACCGGCCTTAAGTTTATGCACATCTTTGCAATAGTTTTTGGGACCTCCCCAAAACTGTGCCCACTTATATCTGGGATTAAACCCCCCTTAACTTACTGAGACCTGTTCTTGGGCAGTCGTGAAGACAATTGGGCTTTTCAGAGAGTTTTGTTTGAATCTTTAGATATTCTGTCCAGAAATAGGAAATCCTGTTCCCTTTTTAGAAACATTACTAAAAATATGAAGCCAATGATGAAGAAAGTTTGCAGAACTGATATCTAAGGTGTAGGCCAGAACTAAGGCAGCATATATGCTTTGATGTTGTTTGGTGAAATGATGAGGCAGTTTTCTTCTAAGAATGAAGATATATCATTATTATATTTCCATTTCTGGTTTAGATGAACTTGATTCCATGTCAAGCAGTTCTTTGTGCTCCTTTGATCTGCTTTGATTTGTTGGGAGGAGTCCTTCATAGTAAAGAACACCCTTACTTTACTAATTGATTATTTATCTTTGGGTCTCGGTGTGTTCAGTAACAAAATAAGACATTGTCAAGTAATTAGGAGACTGGAATTATGCTAATCGACTTAGCAGTGTTAGGCACATTTTATATATATCAGTAACCCAATTATTCTGTCCCTCTGACTGAAGCATTGAAATGTGACTGAAACATTGAAATATAGCTTACTCTTTCTTTTTTCTTCCTTCCCTTGTCTTTAGGATTATGACTCATTCTTTGAATCCAAGGAAAGCAACACCGTCTTTACATTTCTTGGGTTGAAACCTAGTTTGGCATCAAAGGTAAATATTTCATGATCTGAAGCATAATGAAATTCACCATGTCCCCTTTGAAGTGCCACCTCTTTCCTAGCAGATGGTGGATTCTGTGATCCAGGGGTAAAAGAAAATGAGGTGTTCTAGTCAGCATCTGAATTTGAAAAAAGCAGAATGGTTATCTTCTTGATTCTTAACCCCTTAGGCTTGGTCCCACCTAAGTAGACCCTTCTAATCAGTGACTTACCTAAGTGCTGACTTACTAAGTCACTGATTTGGTGGGTCTGTTGTAGTTGGGACCAAGCTTAGGGGGTTAAGAATCATGAAGTTAACTCATTGACTCAGTGGTATGTAGTAATGATAGTTTTTGCAATTGGATTTAGATCCTGTGATCAAAGTATGCCCAGTTATCACTCAGCTGATTTCAATCAAGCTTGTTAGGACTTGACAGAACATCAAGATGTTGACCCATCATGACTGGAAAGGGGATCATTCCCTTTGAAGTGTATTGCATTTTTTGGATCCTCTTGAAATATAGCCAAATCAGGTCATGATTTATTCTGTCTATAACAGCAAATTACCAAATCATTTGTAGCTGATTCATTTGGAGTCTCCTTGAGGAATCTCTGCCACCTATACTATCGCATATAGGCATACCCCATTACTTCTATTGAACAGCAACATTGTGTTGGTTTAGGGTACCTTAAGGACCACCTTCTTCCATTTCTGTTCTCTTCTGTTTTCCATTCAAAATCCAAAACCACTGATTTGTGTTTTCTGAAGTTTGGGAGGTATATCCTAGGAGCAGGTATGAATTTTCTAGAATGCTGTCCTTTCTGCAAGGCCCTGAAAATGTATCCTTTTAGATTGTTATTGTGTGTCTTCAGGCCATTTCTGATTTGTGTCAACCTTAAGGAAACCCTGTCATTGGGTTTTTTCAGCAAGATTTGTTCAGAGGGGGCTTGGCTTTGCCTTCCTCTGAGGCTGAGAGAGTGTGACTTGTCCAAGTTCACTAAGTGGGTTTCCATGGCTGAGCAGGGATTTGAATCCCAGTCTTCCAGTGTCCCAGTCCAACACTCAAACCACTACACTACATGACAAATTTTTTTTTTAAAAAAAGGCCTTTTTTAAATTCAGCAGATTCAGCCTCTGGTTTACTGAGTTTTATTTCTGTTTCATCATGTTTTTAACTCCTTCCATTAAAAGATTTTTAAAAATTATTATGTAATTTCTATGGTTGTGAGATTTTTTTAAAGCCTTGTGTTTTGAAGTTTTGAAGCTTTATTGTTTTAGTGTTTGGTGACATTGAAACAATAAACAAACAAACAAATATTGGATAATGCCATGACAAGGGTTCTATGTAAAGAAATTCTGTAGGCTATTTCCCCTTAGGTCATTTTAGAAATTAAGCAGGTTACAGAGTATGATAAATAAATAAATAAATAAAGATATAATTTGTTTCTCTCTCTCTCTCTTTCTCTCTCTCTCTCTATAACAGGAATCAGAGCCTTAAAAAGTTCCTTGAGGATTCAGCAAGCACATTGTCTGGGTGAATGAAATCCTTGATGTTCAGCACACACCTTCCCTAGTGGATCACTGTGATACAAGCCAATGTGCACCATCAATATTTTGCTTGACACTGAAGAAGTGAAATTTGACAGTGGATACAAATTGGGGTAAATGGTGGTGGTGGTGATGGTGGTGGTGATGGGTGCTCTCCCTTCTTTGTAAACATATCTGAAGTTAATGCCAGGGACCATTGTTCTAGTAAGGCTGTGATGTTCCATTAGAATAATACAGAGCTTCAGTGGTTCTGAGAGGTGCAGCAGGCATGACCTTCAACACAATTAATCATGAAAATAAGTGCCGAGTTGCAAAAATATAACCCTCCCAAAAAAGCTAATCCAAAATGAGAAAAAAGACAGGGTTTCTATCTCTCCCCCCTCCAAATCTACTAATTGTGCTGAAAATGTACTCATAGCTGTAGATGGGGCCTGGTGTATTTTTCCCATGAAAAATCAAATACAAATCTCACCTCTCATCTGGCTGACATGTTGCTGTAGGTTATGAAGGCAAAAATCTTCCTGCACATTACACCTCACTCCAGGGCTGAGGACTTTGCTTTGGCTGGAAACTAAGAATAATCTCTTCATGCAGCCTCAGAGAGAGGGTTTGCTGTGAGGCATCCAACGACACACATCTCACCTCTAGAATGGAATAAATGCCAGGGTCTTTTACTTTGAGCCATGCATTTGCCAAAGTTGATACTTATAAATTCAGTATTTATTACTCTATCTTAAAGTATAATTGCTGTCAGTGAGATTAATGTCAGAACAAAGGATAAAACCTGTATAGTGCCATGGAGGGTAACCAGAGTCTGTGAAAGCACTTAAGCCAGAATTTTAAGCAGGTTATTAGTTCTGTTGCCTTAAAGGGAAGGTGGTATGAGAAGGGTTCTTTACAAAAGATAGAATCATTATTTTCTGTCTACAAAATGTGTCACTTTACCTGGTTGTGCTGGATTAGGCTGGAATGTTTAGGATCTTGTGATGAGCCGTAATCAGTAGTAAGTATAGCACATTCTGTCCAAGTGGTACATATCTTTGATACTTATAAATCAGAAATGTGTAACCCCTCCAAATGTTCTTAGAACACAACAGACTGTGTCTCTAGCCAGCACAGCCAATGGTGAGGGATTATGGGAGTTGTAGTCTAGCAATGTTTGGGGGGGGGGGCTTGTGCCCTGTCTCCCTGATTTGAATGGAAAATGTGGGATTGAGCAGTAGTAATGCAATCCAATGCATCTGTACTCTGAAGTAATTTCCACTGAAAGCCATTCTCAGGTGAGTGTGTATAGGATTACAGCCTAGTTAACTTTTTAAAAAGTAGTTTTATTTATCATTTAAACCCCATTACTGTGCCAGTTTTGAAGGGAAACATATTTTAAACAGTCTTCTTGTCAAAACAGTTCCACAATACTTTATTTTTTCTGTCTGGACCACAATTTGTGATTGCTTTTATATGGATACTTTTCCATGGTTTCCCTTTGCTTCTTTATGAAGTGTCTCTGTTCTGGAAGACCGCTAGGCTTGCCAGTGTGCAGCTTGTAGTCCCCGCATCCCAGGATGCTTACCTGTACCATGGGAAGAATGAAAATGTCAGAACTACAAATATACAGACTCAGATTCTGCTGATTTTGCATCTGTTGTAGTTGGAAGATCTCCATTAGCAGGATTTCACTCTGGAGTGGCTTTCCTTTCAGAACTGAACTTTGGCAGCACTCAGAATTGTTTCTTATGTAGAACTAATAATATTTGGATATTCGGATATTCCACTGTATCAGTTTACATAAATTCTAAATCCTAACTTCAAGTCCTAATTTAAAATGTAGGTGCTTATATGTGAAGTTCACTTTCTATGCTACTGTCCCAAAGAGAAATACTTGTTGAAGTTCATGCTCAGAGAAAGTTGCGCTTAAGCTATTTTAGGGCAAGCTGGTTATGATTAGCTTAAATCTCATTCATTTCAATGAGACTTAAGCAAAACACATAACTAAACTACATCTTATGCTTATTGTGTAGCAGAAGAATAGGAATTATGCACAACTCCAGAGGTTAACTGTAAGTCCCATCAACCCTAGCTAACACAGGCAATGCAAAGAGATGCTAGAAGATGCAGTCCAATGTCTGGAAGATCTACATGATTCCCCCTCGTGGTGTTGCAAGCAGTTGCATCTTGGTTTTCTTACCAGATTATTTAGAGCCTGATGAATGGGGTTGGGCAATTTTTACTTTGAATGTAGCCCATAATGGGGAAGACAGGGCCTTTTGGGCTATTCTCTTGCCCTCGCACTCTGCCTGAAAATCTGCCATGCCTATCAACTGTCAATACCCATAAGGGACCCCTACTGTTGTCACTTACTACTGGGGAAGGATGAGGGAAGGTGAATTCAGACTATGAAGATCTGGCTGCTTTGGATTTCCAGGGGAAGGAAAAGGCAAGTTCTCTCAATTTGAGAGTGCATACTCATTTCTTTCCCACCACCACAACCAAGCTGAGACCTGCTTCTCTGTGGTCTGAATCACCCAAATCTTTTTTTTTAAAATCTCACAGCATTTATTTTACTATATTGATTTTCTTTTTTACCCAGCTGTTCATGAAAAACTATCACTCAAGGCAGGTAACAAACTTTGTTTAAAAGAAGTTAAAACAAGCTACATAACAAATATCAAAACAGTTTTTAAAGGCCATTTTCAATAGATGCATCTTCTTACTCTTCCCAAAAGCAACTAAAGTGAGAAACATCCATAACTCTGAGAGGAAAATGTTCCACCCAGTCTAGGCAAAATAGGCAAAGGCCCTCATTGCCATCAAACAATCTTCTCAAGCTGATGTTATCCTCACAAGAGCCTCTCTTGAGATAGACATATTCATACAGAAACAGGTAGTAATTTTGATAGCCATGACATTTATAACTTTAAAGGTTAAAACTGATGGGTGATTAGATTGTACTCAATAAATCACACAGTCAGTAGCCACATCCAAAGACAAATGCTGGAAACAGAACATTGGAAATGCTGGAATTAGCTGCTTTCCAGTAACTGTAGTTCTTTGTGTGATCATCTGTGAACTCACACACATGTTCTGTGCCAGCATAGAAACCATCTGAACTTTCCAGAGCTAAAGATTGTGTCACCTGGCAAGAACCCTTCCCTCCTCCATTGTGTATATGGATGCTGGTTGCTGATGAATCCTTTAATTCTGAGTCCAATGCAGGGAAAGTAGAAGCAGATTTTGAAAGGGAAATGATAACACCGCAATAGGAAACAGGGCAGATTGTGTGAGTTCACAGATGACCATTCAGAAAATCAGCTGTAGAGAAGCAACCTGTTTTTCTGCTTCATGGTCTCTCTGGCTCACAGACAGGTAGAATACAAGCAATATGCACTGTGAGGCAACTCCCGTTTTTATTAGGAAAAGGCTGAGAGCATTGTCCTTCTAAATTTTGCAGCAAACCTGGCTCCTGGGTCAACCTTGCGGTGTCTGATTAATGTGGATGTCTGTGACCAGGTGGCTTCCCTGCAGACATCACATAAAGGCAGACCATGCAGAAGGGCATTTAAGGCATCCATTTTAACTGCCTCTGCAGAGACAGGGATAATCCCTTCTTAAAAACTTAGGAAAAATATTTGTTATGTCAATAAAGAAGACTATAGTCCTTTTGACCTCTAGGGTGTGTAGCTGCCTCTCTTACTCAGAAGTGCAGTATGGAAAAAATGATATCTTGGGTGAGATGACCCGAGTCCCTCAGGACAAGCAGGAAGAAGAATTTGTCACCTAGGCCCCCACTAGTGGTAGTGGGATCTACCTATCCTTAGGAATTGTTGAAACCTTTTCCATATTTGGTCATATGACAAGTATGTGGAAGAGGGGTTAGCAGTGCCAGTTACTGCAGAAAGGGCAGATCAGCTACACAGTAAGCCTGAGTATCTTGAAATCTGGGTGCTGGATCTGGGCCCTATTCTCTGTGAGAAGATCTGGATGTGAATGAAGGAGATGGGTGAATGCTCTGAGGATAGTTCAGAAGGGTGGCAAACTAAGGATGGCACAGCCACCATAGAGTGACAAGAATGGTTCTTGTACTACCAGCATTTATTTGATCTTCCTCCAATGTGATCTATGTCATCCTATGCCAGCAATGCAAAAAACAACAACATAGGAAGCTTTTTAAAAATCTAGTTATGAAAACTATTCAACATTAGATGTGTTTTTTTTTAAAAAAAGAAAAGAAAAACACTCTCTGCTCTACTTTTCAGGATGTGCAGTGATACTCAGTAAAGTATACTTTTTAAAACATCATCCAGAAAAAACTGTCCTCTTTGATTCCAAATATCTTTTAAAAATATATGCAGATTAGCTATGCAGATTAGCTCCAAACCTCCAAATATTTTCTATTATTTTCACTCACATTTGATGGGGCACATTGTGAAAAAAGGGTTAATGATTGCAAGATTAGGATTATCAGAATTTTGTCAATTGCATTTCCTACTCAAACATTTTGCTGCAGAATGCTTTGTAAAACAGTACAGTATGAACAATTGTAGCAGTGTAGTCATATAAATTGTCAGAATATTCTAGTTTTGAAGGGGGAGGAGAGGACTCGTTAAAACTGCAGGTTATTACAAGAATAAATTTTAAAATTCTTAAGTAGAAACTTCAAAGCAGATTTTGTTACATTGTGTTACTGATAGCATGTGCAGAAGCCCTTCTTCCACACATCCTTCCATCTCTTGTCCACGAGGAAACCATCAAACTGAGGCTTCCTTAACTTTTTGTTAACGCTGTTGTGGAAATGGCAAAGCCATTGACCAAATTCTCTTCTAGTAGAGACAGCCAGTAGAGTTTGTGCAAGCCGTTTCTTCATGTCTTTAGCGCAACACCACAAGGATAAAAATCAGAAAGTATATCAAACAATTGTGCCAGTCTCTGCTGTTGATATTTAGGCACCCAAGAGGGGTAATGAGCTGCAATTGAGTGTAGCAGTGTCCATGTAGCTCTGCCCAGCTACTCTCTGGTAGGTGGGCAGGTCTTGTAGTATTCTGATTCAATTTTCGCTTGTCATTTCTTTTTTTCTAAAGCTGCTGTTGAAGGCCTCCTTAAAGTGGTCTTCATTTTCTTTTTTCCTCCTGCTTTCTTCGGTGCCATTTGCCTCAGATGGATGGAGGACCAAAGAAATTGCCAAAAGCAAGCAATATGTTTCCCACACACACCCTCACATGACTGCCACCTGCTGCCACATGTGCACTCCCTGCCCTAACGGTGTGGGGAGAAGAAACCAATGGAACTGAAACTGGTTGCATTCAAAATTAAGAACTAATACCCTTCCTTGACAACTGTAATTAATTTGATGGTGGGAGTGATATAGCTAGATGCTGCTGAAACAATAAGAATAACATGTTTGGCCCTGACTTCCTTTGGACAGAGGACTAAAGGACTTGACTCAGCACTTGGCTCTGCATTTCATGTGCTCCCACACACAAGCAATACTTGTGAGGGTTTCCCTTCTTTAGTCAAGTGTCTTCTCTGTGGGTACAGTCTGGAGCCTCTTGATCAGGGTGACAAAATAGTTCAAGTCCTAAAAGATGGAATAAGAAGTGAAAGAGAAACCACCCAGAACCAACCATGAAGCAGCTCAAGTATTCCAAATGCAAGTAAAAATGAAATGCATACACGAGCCCTCTTGAGTTGTTCAGAGCTCAGGGACGCCCCAAAAGCAGGTTCTTTGGGGAGGGAACAGGACAAATTTTTTGTTACAAGGAGAGTGGAAAAGGCTTGACAGTCCACTGTGTTTTCCATTCCACTGTGCACATGCGAGTTCTTCAGCATGCTTAAAGTAGCACCTTGGATCTTAGCTAATTTTAGTTACAGTGACATTTGTGATGGGCAAAAGGTACAATATTGTCAAGATGCCTTACATTTTTATTTTTATGGCAGTGGGAGCATGCTATTAGAATGCAAGGTTGAATGAAAAGCTGTCTTGTTTTTATGCCTATATTAGATTGCTCAACTCACTGGTGATTGCTAAGTACAAAACTGGGCTTTTCAGTTTGTTTTAAATTTTTGTAAAATGCTTGAAATCTTTCCATTTTATTTGGATTACTTTACAGCCTTGTTTTTTTAAATGTAATTCTTCCAATGCATCCGTTCAGTTTGTGAGTCTTAAAATTTAGCCTTCTTTCCTTTGTTCACAAACATCTTAATTAGCCAATTTTTATGGTCTCATCTGTTAATGATGTGCTTATGTAATAAGTTTGGTAGTAAAATATGGTGTGAAACTGTGTTTTTATAGCCTTATGTACTAATTATTCCTATGTATGTTATGGCTAAACCAGCGTCACCTCTCTCATTCTGTCAATCAGCACTATGGTTAATTTGTTACAGTCATCTGTGATGGCATTTATTTATTAATAAAATTATCACTGTGTTACCTTTGGACCAAAAAGGCGACTTCGCATTTTTTAAAATACACTTTAATACCACACACAGTCGGCAACCTGGGTCCACAAGGTTGTAATTCTGTAGCATGAAAGGGCCCCAGGTTGCCATGGCTGACTTTCTGAAGTGTCTATTTGTTGACATAACCAAGTTGATGCTAAGTAATGTGTGAAATGGCCCAGAACATCAAAGTCCCTCAAGAGCATGTGGAGCACCTTCATTGAAGAGAAATTAAAACTTTATGAATGTAATATATTAGATTTTGAAGGTTTGTAATAGATTTAGGGGAAGATTTACTGTAAGCAGTAAATTCCCACTTTAATTTCCTGTCATTTGTAATTCTGAAGAGATGTATGGAGAAGAAGGGAAAAAAATCTGCCATGAAACTCTCCTTATTTCCATTATGTCTGTACTGGTAATGCTGGTGGAAAGACTCTGTGGGTTGTAGTGGAATTTTACAATGCCCTGGACTCACCAGTTCAGGGGCTTAAAAGCCCTTTTGATTCATTCATGTTCTTCATTCAGTGACTCCATTGCAAAGTAATGCATTGCAATCATGAAAGAACCATCAGAGAGCACCTGTTGCAGGCTAAGGGCTGATATAACTTGATGTTGCTTCAGACACAATGGTTTTCTATGTGGGCAGTTTGCATGTTCAGCTGTGAGTTGCCAAATGGTGAGTAAACAAGTGTGATGTACACAAGCTAATCTCATTTGGATGGATCCCATCCCTTCCCACTGAAATACTAGTTTTTCATTTTAGTATTATGTTTTTGTAATCAAATTGGGGGTGTAGAAGTTCACTCATATGCATGTCACAGGACATGTCTGCACATGTCTTTTAATTTTTTTAGCTCTGGGTTCAAGGCACCATCCCTCATGTTTGAGAGATATTCCTTAAAAGGGAAATAATATGTGGGCATGGAAAATCCCATCTTGTTGATATAAAGCCACCTGGGTCTGTCCAGACAATACCACATTCATTGGCCCCATTATGTTCTCCTTATGACGCAGGCTTGGCGGTGGATCACTGCAGCTGCATCTCGGAGCATGTATGGCTTGCAGGAGCCCAATGTATTGAGGGCTTTCAATCCTTGGATGAAGCAATAGCAGCATAAGACCACCTTGTGTCATCTCAGTGCTATGCCTAATTTTATTCCTTCCTAGCAGTTGTCTCTTAGGAAGAAGTTCAGCAGGTCTAGTGTTTCCTCTCCAGGTTCTGAAATTACAGGAATACCTGCACCTCGTGCTTTTATGCAGCATTCAACCATTACAAGAAGTATTAGGCTTTACTGCTGTGTCTTTGATATTAGCTTGCTGAATATTTCTTGCTAGCAGCTCTTTCCTTTATTGCAATTTGATTGGAGAAGCCAGATGCAACATCCTCCCTGCCACACTTTTTATTAAAAGAACTAGAGCTGCTTATAAGTAGGAATACAGCTCTCTGCTTCCCCCATAGTCTGCTTCTTTTGCATGTGAAGACGTGGCACTGAATGGCATAAAAGGAAGATTTCCGAACTTTCTGTTGCATAATGCAACATGGAATGAAATTCTAGTTTAACATGACTTAGGTGTGTTGTTGTGTTTTTTCTAAATAAATATTTTATATTTAAAGTTTAAATTGCATATTAAACTTGCATCTAAAGAGAAAAGTGTCTTGCATTGGTTACATTATTTTAGCGTCTATATACAATTTGCATAATTGGCATAATGTTTTGGTCACTAGTGGTAATCCCATGGAATTATGTTGCTTTAATGGGCAACATGGTTTTCTTATATACCAGGAATTGACAAAGTGTGGCACTGAGGCTGCATGCCACCCCTAGAGGATGGTTTTGTGGCCCTTGACATCTCCAAAATCATTAGACTGACCTTCTGGGTGAAAAACAGGCTGGATGATACAAAAGGAAGATTTCCTAACCTTCTGTTGCATAATGCAACATAGAATGAAATTCTAGTTTAACATGTTTTAGGTGTTGTTGTGTTTTTTTAAAATAAATATTCTATATTTAAAGTTTGGAAGACTCCCAAGTATATACTTAATTTTTGAAATATAGGTTTCTAGGCATGCCTGTACTCCTTAACATAAAAAAAAATACCCATGTGTGGGAACCAGAGGAGGACTTCCAGCCATTTTGTATGTGCTTTAAAAAAATCAAATAGTCCATGCAGCTTCCAGAAGTTTTTAGGGCATAAAAGTGGCCCTCAGAACTCATTGCCCACCCCTGTTGTACAGTGGGTCCTTGGTATCTGCTGGGGTTTGGTTCCAGGACCCACCATAGATAGGAAAATAGAGGGGGGGAGAGGCCTGCCACTCTGACAGCTCCATCGGGCCTAAAGTAAGTGGATGAGCCCTCCTTTTGCTGTCTACATCATCAGAGGGAGAGACAGTCCTGCCAGTTCCATCAGGCCTGGCCTAAATTAAGCAGAAGAGCCCTCCCTTTGCCAGCATCTATATCATCAGAGGGAGAGAGAGGCCTGCCAGCTCCATCAGCTCTGGCCTGAACTAAGGAGAAGAGCCCTTCCTACAGGCCATCTGGCTTGGTCCCGGCCTCAGAGGGAGAGAGGAACTTTTGGACCTGATCCCCTTCCCCACCACCATCCCCTTCTCCTTTTGTGTCATGTCTTTTTAGATTGTAAGCCTGAGGGCAGGGAACTGTCTAATTAAAAATAATAATTGAAAGCCATTCTGATAGCCTTTAAGGCTGAATGGCAGAGTATAAATGCTCTAATAAAATAAATAGCAAAATCTGTGGATCCTCAAGTCCCATTAAATACAATGCCATAGTAAAAGGGAGTCCCTTTATATAAAATGGCAAAACCAAGGTTTGCTTTTTAGAATTTATCGTTTTTAAAAATATTTTTCAAGCTGTGGAAGCTTGAATCCATGCATAAAGAAACCGTGGATATGGAGGGCTGACTGTATACCTACCTGGGATTAAACACTCAGACACAGAGATTTAACATCGAAGTAAGCATTCTTGAGGAAATTATCCTGTAGAACATATCTATAGACAGAAATGTGCTTTGTATACCTTCTCCCTCCCAAAAAAACATATATGGAGAAAGCAGAGAAACACTTAACAGCATTTTGGTTTAGTTAAGCTGTAAAATGTGTCTTGTGTGTGAAAAAGTTTTTACAAGACTGTATAAAATTTGCAGCTATTATTAGAAAAAGAGCCTTGGTGTAATCTTCAGATTCCCAGCTGGCACCTCCAATTCATTTTGTGAAGCAAAGCTAATATTTGCAAGGCCTGAATATTTCTTTGATATTTTCCTATGGCAAATGTTTCCCTTCTTTTCATTCTATGTGCAGCTTTGTCGATGCATTACCTTGAAAGATTTCAAGCTTTTTCAAGGAGAGTTCTAGCTTTCACTTGTAACTATTAATTTAAGATTTAAAAGACAGCCTGGAGTTACCTATATAGTGTCGTGGGCACGTTCACTGTACGCCTGTACCAGAGAAAAAGTCAGTATAACATATATCAATGCTTCTTTCATTAAATAGAAGGCTTCAGCTGAGTCATATCTTTGTAGAAGATATGTCCTGAAGTACTAAATAGAAGCAATCTTTCACAACACAAAAGGCATTGGTATAAATCATGCTGGGAAGACTTTATTAGAAACTAACATGAAAACTGAAGCACTGTTGTTTCTGAAACTTAGATACACCCCATAGTTGTCCACCATGATTAGATGGTATTGAACCCTCCAATAGCAATATGGAGCAGTACCAAGTATTTTTCCACTTCCCTCTTTGCTGTAGAACAGAGGTGGACATAGGTAAAGATCTGCTTATTTTTCTAGTAGGATGTTAAAGTCCACCTGGTGGAGTCAGGTACCAAATAGTGGCTCGTGCACACAAACATTGAACCACCGAGTAGAATTAAGGAACAGGGTGCTTCTGAATAAATGATTCTGGCCAAGATGTCTTCTGTGTTAGAACTAGTAGTTTATTCACCCCAAAATCCAGTTCTTTCACACAATGGAAGCTGCAGAAGAAGAAGAACCTTTTTGTGTTTTGCTGTTGTTAAATTAATTGGGGCCCAAAAAGCCTCGCAAAAATATTGCAAATCACCTTGAGATGCCTATGTGGATTCCAGAGTTTACGGACTACAGTAGCCATGTCGGCTGCTGCATGCTGGTGTTTTGAGCTTCCATATTTAAAACATCCTATGAGGTGGGTATGCTAACAATGATCCCAAAGTTGGTCTGCGCAAGGGAAGAAGATGGTTGCTGAACCCGTGCTGCAGTTTTGGTGAGTTTAGAGCCAAATGTAGATGTGTGGTTTGAAATATGTGAGTCATCAAGCACAGTGGCACAGGTAAGAATTGTGATCAGCACAGAGCTAATTTCAGTGTTTTTGAAGTGACTTTCTCTAAAATGGGATATCTCTGATCAAAACATTGCTTTGTAAGTACAATGAGAAACTCAAAAACCACTATCTATCGAAGTCAGCTCTACATACTAAAGCAGGATAAGCAAAGCGGAACAGGTAGTGATGATTAATTCAGACTCAGCTACAAGGATCACTGTTTAAACAACATGTATAATGCTACAGTTAAGGAAACACTGGTTCTTAAAATTATTTTCACTGGATTAACTGCACTTGGAGAGAGTGCTGAATATGGATATTGTTAATGATGCAATGGATAAAAGTATTTGAATGCACGTTTTCACCAGAAGACGTTTTAAATTAGCATTTCAGAGCAATTTAAACATTTTAAGCCTTGAGTAAAAAAGCCTATGTTTTCTGTCTCTAGGATGTGTTCAACTACATTTACAGGTAGATTGTCAATAAGCTGCTTGAACAAAACTTCCTGTATACCAAAATGCAATTGTTGTTGCTTCACCTCAGCACTTTCAGACACAAAGATAATTGCAACATAATATAGCACCCTTTTATTGTTCAGAAACACAAATCCAATTCTCTAGTGGTGCAAACCCACACAATTTTTTGCTCAGAGTTTTTTAAAAAAATGACTTTTGGGGGATGATATTTTTGAGAATTCCCCAGCCAGCTGGGGGATTTTTCAGAATTGTATTCTGGAATGGCATTTTCCCAAGCTCTGCTTTTGCTCTATAAATTGCAGGGACCATCTTGAAAGCAAGACTGCAATTGTTTCACCACTTATTTTAGTGTAGACACGCATAGGTCTGCATGGCAAGGATTACTTTTTGTCTATATACAGGCACAGGTTGTATTATGCCTGTTCCCATACTTGAAGACTTAACTACCCCAGATGCATAGAGTGGTGATATTGTACACAACCATATTTCACTATGACAGAGAAAAGAAAATCTGCCCGATGGTTTGGCCATACACTACAATTTAGCCTAATTCAGCTTTGGGGGGGGGGGGGCTCTGAAGATATGCCTAAATTTCCCCCTCTAGGGATGTTTCCAAGTTTTAAGGGTATTTTGGGGCCCGAGAATACATGTGGCCCACAAACTGTACCTTTTTACTCCTATGCTAAATATTCATAATTTACAAAAAAGCAAATATAATTCATTACTAATTGCAGAGGTGGTTGGGTTTATTAAATTGTGACTTTGCATCAGGAAGCAGTTCTACTCATGCAGGTCAGAGCACCAATTCCAGTAGATTCCCCTTCTTTACTGCAGCTATCTGCATCATGTTTCATTCAGTTCTCCTGACTATCAGGAACAACGTTTTGGGAAAACCCAGGGCAGATTGTTACATGGCTAGAGATGGTAAACACAAATGAAGTCCCTTGACTTCAGGCGAACTTTCTACTAAAACAAAGATGGGCAACTTTTGACGCTTTGGATGTCGGACTACAACTCCCATCCCTTCATTTAAATGCTCAATATGAATGTGGGCTCTTTAAACAAAGGGAGAGGGAACCCAATCCATATATGGAAGTCAACTATCCATATATGGATTGGGGGTTCCCCCTCCTATTTAAAGAGCCCTATGTAGAATGTGCATGATCTGTCAAATTGTAAAAATAATAATAAAAAAATCAGACATGTCCAATGAAGCACTCCTGGTGCTGAGAAAAATGGAAGAGGAGGAGGAGGAGGGGGGGGGAAGGATCCCCACAAGCTGCACCGCTCCAAGCCCTATGCTCCATGCGCATATTCTGTCAAATGTAAAAAAGTATTTTAAAAAAGCGAAGCGCCGGATAGAGCACTCACGCAGCCAATGGCTGCATCAGACATCACCATGACATCATTTGATTGACAACTAGGAGGCTCCATCTTGAATTGTTACTTTTGCATGTATGAACTTCAGCGGGGTAAAATGCACCGGGAAGTATCAATCGGGGCAAAGGGTAGTATGACCTTCTTTCCGGAGAGATTCGGTAATGGCATGCACGATCTCATCTGGATCTAACCAGGGCAAATGGGCTAGTATGAATGGGGCCATGATAATACAAGAAAGGGAAGGTATAAACATTGCAATGGTTGCAGTGAATGAGATAAAATGGAATGCAATGGGACGTTTTAATTGTACTGTTTTTAATGTTGTGATGCCGCTCTGAGTCCCACTCCTGGGAAAAGACCGGGATACAAATAAATAAAATAAGTAAATTTTACACATTGTTTTACTCAGGAAAGGAAACTCTAAGTAGAAATTGGTTGGCATTAGTAGTGGGGAGAGACAGAGCAAAAGCAGTCAAAGCATATAATGTGAAGTCTGACCAAATTACATCAATAAGACTTCAAGGAAAACCCTTCAAAGATAGCCATATTCCAAGTTTATGCTTCAACTGCAGAGCCAGAAAGGGAAGCAATGGAAAGATCCTGTGCTGGAGTGTAGGAGGAAACTGGCCACACATGAAAACAGGACTTATTGTTAATTATAGGTAACTGGGATACAAAAGTGGGAAACAGCAGAATCAAAGATAGTTTGAAACACAATGTTTTTGTAACATGGGATAGAGAGAAATGCATGGAGTGGTTGCCTAAATGTTGGACTAGGACTCCAAGGGAACAGGATTCACATTTTCACTCAGCTATGACAACCCTTTGGCATGTCCTATTCTCAGCCTCAGAGGATGACAACAGCAAACCCCATCTTCACAAATCTTGTCTTGAATGCTCTGTGATATGGAAATGTCAATACGAGGGGGTATCCAAAAGTTTTAATGATCACCTTTTTAAAAAATTGACAAAGTTTGTTTTGATTTGTAGTTGTTAACTTATCTCTATGTAGTCACTATCTAGATTTATACTTTTCCCCCAGAGTATCTTGACCCTCCGAATACCTGATATTGTAGAAGCCTGCAGATTGCACCTTATGAGGGGGTATTGTAAAATAATAATTATCACCTTGAAGTTATTATGGCATATTGATAAAATTTTGTCAGTGTCATCATTGGTCCCTAAATGCACATTGCTAAGAAAATTATCTCATTGCATCCTTTATTTTTGTGATTGGTTCTGTCAGAAGTGACTAAAGTGTAAAATCCTCATCAGGCGCAATCTGCAGGCGTCTACAATATCAGGTATTCGGAGGGTCAAGATATGCTGGGAAAAATGTATAAATCTAGATAGTGACTACATAGAGATAAGTTAACAACTACAAATCAAAACAAACTTTGTGTCAATTTTTTAAAAAGGTGATCATTAAAACTTTTGGATACCCCCTCGTATTTGGAGTGGGCAGGGGGCACAGAGATCAATAGGCCACACTGAACACATCTTATTTTATTTGATCTTGGAAGCTCAGTAAGGATGAACCTTGTTCAAATTTGGGTGGAAAATCACTAGGATTTCCAGATAGGGATGGGAAGGACTTTTGGAGAGCTACTGCCAGCCACTTTTGACAATATTGGTCTGGGCAAATGACTGAGTTACTTTAGTATAAGGCAGTTTCCTATCTTGTTACTTTGCCTGAGTAGATGGCACAAAGCAGTTGCAGTGAAAAGAACCTATCTGTGAATGGCCACTCTGAACAAGAAATTTCATGCATTTCCAAAATGCCCTGTCAACTCTAGCTATGCAAGTGTAACGCTGCCCCAAACTTTCACATTAGGCATTATTATTATTTTTCTTCACATCATTATCCCATGAAACATTTTTTAAAAGAGCAAGGAATCTAGCAGCAGTTTTGAGATTAACTGATTTATGTTAGCATGAGTTTCAATAATTTCGCTAATGTGGCTATTAACCTGTGTTTGTTTTAATGGGATCAACAATGTGATACTGACATCTAGAGGGCTATAGGAAATATGCGATGGCAAAAGAAGTGTTGGACAATAAGGAGTTTGATTACCGAGTAAATACAAACCATCCTGGAGTGGCCACATGTTGGCTGAAAGATTTGGGATGTTGTATTTAAAAAACTGCTGCCCCATACATATCTTTTGATATCTGCATGGTAGGTGGAGTGGTGGAAAACTTCCTTGCCTCAGCTTGAAGGCAATGATGTTTTTCTCCTAATAAACAGTGGAGAGTCAAATGAAAAACAGGGGTATAGTAAGGTATAGGTAGGCTTTGCTGAGATACCTGCTGCCCAAACTGGATGACTAGCAGGAACCAGAGAGTACCCAGAATTGGTTGCTCACATATAATTCAATATGCACTATTGCTTATATCCCTTCCACCACCACCATGCTTTATTTATAAAGTACTATAAATTTACACAGTGCTGTACATGCAATCAGTTAAAATAGATAAAATAAACCTGCCTATGGCATACATTCTATGGAAATAATTAAACATAATGCATATAAACACATCTTAACATAATACATGTTAACAATAAAATATAGCAGACAACAAATTACAATAACATTGGATAACAATCATGTAATGTCTGGGAACGCTTCCCTAAACAGTATTGTCTTTAACTCATTTTTGAAGCTGGTTAAAGAGGTGACGAACCATGCTCATGGGGGAAGGAGGTTCCAGGAGTGAGGGGCAGCAAGTGAAAAGGGGCAGATCTGGGACAGAGGAGTGAAAATCCTTGGCTAGGAGCCTAGGACAGCACTGCAGTCCTTGACTAACAGAATGGAGGGCACCAGTGGGGAAGGTAAGAAGAAAAAAGCTCTGATAAATAAGGAGGGGCCAGCCCATGCAGGGCTTTAAAAGTTCTCCTGGCCTCATCCCCTTTTGTTCAAATTTGTGGCTAGGATCTGGAAGCAGATTACTTAAGAAGATAAGCTTTCTTTTGACCTTCTGTTTTTGTTCTTAGCTATCCTTGATTGTTAGTTATCTGCACAGTGCGTCCCTTTTCATTTAACCAAAATTAACCTAATGCATGTGCTATCATCCTAGTCCAGTTTGATCTGCCCAGTTACAACTATTTGCATGCAAGATGTCCACTTGCTATTAATGGGAGGTGGCCTTGGATGAGAATGTGAAACTTACCTAATGTAGGCATTAAAAGAGGCATGTGGCCTGTTCTATGGCTAAGGGGAGCATGGTGGTATGTATGCACACTCTTGTGTACTCAGTCAGGGGCAGCTGTGGGGGATTTTACCACAGGTGCTCTCACAACTGCTCTGAGTTGAATGGGAGCTCTTCTGATTTGGCACTAGGAGAAATCCCATAAAACCCAAAACAGCTTCAACAGGAGCAGAAGAAAAATAAACTGTATTAGGAAAATCTGCTTCTGTGTAAGAACAGGGTGCACAGTTTTTAAGGAAGTTCATCAGCACATTTAACCAAGAATGACCAAAGATGAGACATGGAGTGGTTAATTCTTAACTGTGAAAAAGCTGCATGAACGGTCAGGAAAAAGCAGTAGAGAAGGACCTGGGATTCAGAAGCACATGTTTGAGGTGGAGAAATGTGCAACCACACTTGCACAAGTAATTTTGTACCACTGGAGGGCAACAGAGATAGAGATAGGTAGTTAGGGTTCTCTGATATATATATTCCATTTGCACAGTCTGCCTGTTACAGATTGATATCTTAGACCTGACTTCACTGTCTCCCACACACCTTCTCTTCTTTGTCTGCCTTTGTGACTCTCTCTCATCATGTGGTAACAGAAATCAGCTTTCTCATCTGTGTACAAAGTTAGCCAATAACACTATTTCTACTTGCTGTGGATAGTCTTTTGTTGATGATTCCCAAACAGTTTCCATTGAAGCTAATAAGTGGAGATCTTTGGGTGCAAACTTTTGGATGTGGAGGTGCATACTTTCAGCTAGAACTTTGTGAGAAAATTTTCCTCCAATTAACAACATTAAAAGGTTGTCAAGACTTGTACAAAGAGATTAGATTTATCTAGTTTTTTTCCCATGGCTTCAATGTGACTGCAAGGGAACACTAATCTTCACTTAAACTAACTGGTTTGGCTGGTACCTCTTGTCTCCTAGAGAAGGGGTGGTCAGAAGATAGAACTGGATCTACTGTTGGTAGATCATTGGGAGATTGGCAGTAGATTGGCAAGGATTTCTGACTCATTTTTGTTTTTTTAAGGAAGAGTTCTTACCCAACTTGCCTTAATTATACTGATAAAATAAAGAAAACTTGGAGTAATTAGGAGTGAATTTTTGTGTAGAGGGACTGTGAGCTTAATTCAGTATTGATTCTCAGACCAGATTCTTTTACTCTAGGTCAGGAGACTCTAGTTTTGGGGGGCTAATGTCAGAGCCAGCCTTTCCATAAGGCTTGAGAAAGCAGTCTACACTGACAGTGGAATACTTAAAGGATGGCAACTGTGCCACTTCCTGGCACTCTTGTTCCTGCTCCAGGAAGATCAATGCAAAACTGGAGAGCTGTCACTATGGACCCAGTGATTTCAATGTCCACAGTAAAAACAACATCAACAACAACATTTATTTATTTATTTATTTATTCCCCGTTCTTCAGCCAAAAGGCTATCAGAGCAGCTTACAAATTGTTATTTAGACATTTCGCTGCCCTCAGGCTTACAATCTAAAGACACAGACACAAAACGAGAAGGGAATGGCAGTGGGGAAGGGGGAAAGTCCAGCAGATCTTCTTTCCCTCGGAGGCCTGGACCATGGCAGATGGACTGGAGGGAGGGCCCTTCTTCTTACTCTGATTAGGTCTGATGGGGCAGGCCTGCCCTTCTGTCCCTCTGGATGGTGGATGGATGGATGGAGGGCTCTTGAACAATGAAGGAGAAACCAGGACCACCCTAGTCACTGCTGGACCAGCCCAGAGAGACATAAGCAGTGATGTCTCCACAGGTCCCACCGATTTACAGAAAGTTTGGTTGGCATCTGTTAGTGAATTAAAATGGTACAAGTAGGAGATACCCATCTTGATTCAATTTTCGATGGTTGGAATTATCTACTATGCAACCATCAAAATCTCCCCTCAGCCACCTTTTCTGAATACAGCCATTTCCTGGTCAACAGTGGGTAGGAACCAGCAAAAAAAAAAAAAAAAAAAAAAAGTGTCCAGCTATTTTCCTATATCTGGATGCAGAGCAATGTCAGTATCTGCAGGGACTGTTGGAAGATTTTCGGAAAACTTTGCAGGTGCCTGTTGCTGTACATCCAGCTGTACACTTTGCTGCTCCTTCCCTTACTCTCCACCAAGCAGCAAGAAATAGCTGGATTCAGAGGGCTGCTGCTGAGAAAAAGTACATTTTGTGGGGAATGGACAACAAAGTAGTGTAGCTACATCTTGGAGTACATCTGCTGATGCAGGACTGTGGCCATTATTTCACTGATTCCTGGCTCCAACTGGTATTTAATACCTAAAAGAACCTGAAGCCTGCCCACCACTGATCCTGGGTCCAAGCACGGTGACATGTAAGCAGACTGTTGCTTTGAGCTTGAATGGATTGTAATTCCAGTCCTCCCTGTAGGGTCTGTTTGGTACAGTACTGAAGCTTTCTTGGTTGTAAAGAATACAGCCGGTGGTCTATAGCAGAGGACAGATCATGTTCTTCTAGCTGATGAGTTCCAATTGAGATTTCCAGTTGAGGATCATCCCAGGTCCTAAGGTTCTGATGCCAAAACCTGAGACATGATGATGTCATTAAATGACCACATTTGCTTACAGCTTATCATTCAGAGAGAGAGAGAGAGAGAGAGAGAGAGAGAGAGAGAGAGACCTTTCCTCTTGTCTGGAGAAAACTGTTTCCTATCTGGAAACAGCTCATGAAAACTGGAGACTCAAGGCCAGGCCCTGAGAAAGCAACCCTAGTCCTAGCATTACCTCGCAAGAAGTGGAAAAATCAGAGCCTCAAACATTGAATTTTACCTAGATGACCCCAGGGCCAGTACTCCCAGTCACAGAGTGGATAACTAAATATCTCCTGGGTTGGGATGCATCACCCAAGAAGCAAATGGAAAGTAGATTGCTGATCCTACATAGAACAGAACCAAACAAAGAAAATTGAGCTGTGCATGTATGGGCCATTTATCATCTCAGCAGCTATGACAGCAGTATTAGCAAGCTGCTAAAAGGAAACTTTACTCCCCCAGTCTCTTCTCAGTCTCTGCTGATCTGTGCCATGCCTTAAACCGCCAGGCTAAAGAGAACTATCTAGCAGGGCCTATTAAACACAGCCTCCCCATGGGGCAGCAATTAACCATTGGCTATGATGCTGACAAGGACTCTAAGACCCATCTGCTTAGTGGCGGGGCCACACTCACTATAGCTGTTCTCTATGTTTTTCCTTCCATGCCAGCCTGGTTTTGTTAATATTCATGGTTCTTATTGTATCTGATAAAATCTTAATCCATAATTTGCATTCAAATGGATTACCTAATGAGCTGTCACTTAAACTGGAATATTTTATCTCTGTATGAGAGGTCAAATGAGGATCTGCACTGCAATGCTTCTTGCAAGGCAACTGTCACATAAGGAAGTCCCCAGAAATCAGAGAGTCTGCACAGTGCATTGTGGACTAACCTCAATAAGAAATGACAGACAGTGGTGACATTCAGATTGGATTACAAGATGTAAGAATTCCATGTGTGGTATTCAGGCGCCACAAGGCTCAAAGCAAAGCAGAAGGTATATCCAGCCTAAGGAAAAGGAAGTTAAGCCAATAATGGAGGTAAGTTTCACAAACCAAAAAATCATGACTAGCATCCTGTTGGTAGACCAACCACAGTCCCAGTGCTCAGAAAACCCAAAATGGACAAAACAAAACAAAAACGAAACAAAAGCCCTTTTTCCAGGGCTAATTACCCTGGCATAGAGGACTTTTATTATTGACTATTATTTTCCTTAGCATTTTTAAATTATTAGTGGGGTATTTTACCCCTTTTAGATAATTACTTTGGCCTCAGGGTTTTATTTCCTGTTTCTTCTGTCAGAACCCTTTCGTTTTTGTTTTGTTTTGTAGCATCCTGTTGGTGACATATGTAGGCACAAGTCCAACATATGTCTGCATATGCCCTTTTGTGGTCACGATGGAAGAGTCACAACCACCTCCATGCAATGAGCACTTCACGCAGAGAACTCACCTTTCTCCCATGCCACACAACATGACTATTTACTGCCCCAAGGAAGCCAGCTGGCAGCCAATGAGTGTATGGCTATGTTCTTACGGCTAGATACACAACAATGATGTCATCTTCCAGAACCTCTATTGGACTGCTGGAAGGTCCTGAAAGTTACTTCCATTGTTGTATGACTGGCGATAGCACAACACACATATGAAAATAACTGGGTGGTGGTTGATTGCCCCATCCTTCCCAACTATGTTGTGGTGAGGCACAATAGTAAAGTAAGTTCTTCATATGGAGATAGATGGATGAGACAGACTTCCATCTGGTGGAACTTTCCTTTCCACCAGATAATGTGAGATAGTGGTCCATTAAAAAAAACAAAATAAAAAAGGCAAAGGCAAAAAGGCTGGCCGGCTGCATCTATTGTTTGAAACATACAGATAAAAATGTCAAAATACAGTTTGTTGGAAAGCTGGCATAGTGTGGATTGAACAATGACTCTGGAGATCAGGGTTTATTCCCTGCTTGGGCATGGAAACACACTGGGTAGCCTTGGTCACACACTCTCAGCCCCAGAAAACCCCATGATGGGTTCACCTGAGGGCGGCCATAAGTCCGAAACAATTTGAAGGCACACACCAGCACCACCACCACCACTAACAGTTTGTTGAGTGTTTATCTAGGTGTACTACATCTGTGAATTATTTATTTTTTTTACCAGTTCTTTTCATCTTGAAAAGTAATTTAAGGATTTTGGTAAATTCTTCAAAAATAAACTGAAACAGAATAATCCACATTGACCAATTGAGTATATGGAGGAGGCAGGTGTAGCACGATCTTTTTCATATTTCCAACATGGAGAGAACTTCTGGAAACTTCATGTATGAATTGTCTTCAAGTGTCAGTAGCTCTCCAAGTGTGGAAGTGGGTTGTGTCCCCAACTGATATTTATACTTATGACCATAGATCAGGTGTGGGGAGAGTGTACCCTGTGTGCTACATGCAGCCCCTGAAGCCACTTTTGTGACCCTTAAAGTATCCTGCCAGTTTTACGAAGCTCTCTGAGCCCCCCCCCCCAATAAATAAACATTTATTTATTTATTGGCACACTTTTTCTAGTGATTTTCCACTTTCCACTTCTTGGGTGCTCATTGCCACCTCTTGGGTGTCCTAGGGTGATCTGGGAATGTCTGTGCCCATCATTTTGCTACTCTGTTACCACCAATTCTTGGTGATATTTTAGATTACTTTCAGTGATGCGGTGAATCCAGAGTTCATAGATTCAAAGCACCAGAATGTTTGGCCAGTAGGGGCATACAGTAATCTCAATTGAGCCAATTGATCTGCCCCCATTCCCTTTGAACTTAACTGCAGCCTTTGTTGGAGGGGAAATGGCTTTTGTCAGCACTAATAATTTAATGCTATTGTGGGGGATAGTTGCTGTTGTGGGAACCCTAGATACCTTAAAGACACCAGATCCTTTCTGATCTTGGAAGGTAAGCAGGGTCAGTCTGGGTTAGTACTTGCATGGGAGACCACCAATGAATACCATGTGTATCTCTGCTTTCAAGTTGTTTGTTGACTAATGGCAACCCCATGAATTTCATAGGATTTGCATAGGCAAGGAATACTCAGATGTGGTTTTGCCAATCATTCCTCTGAAATATAGCCTACAGCAACTCGTATTCATTGTTGGTCTCCTATCCAAGTACTAACTAGGGCTGACCCTTCTTAGCTTCCAAGATCAAAAAGGATCTTGTGTCTTTTAGGGTATTTAATCCCTACTGTATTCTACTTACCCCCGGCAAAAGCTCGCTGCTATGTTTTGGAGGAAGGAATAGGTGAATCCACTTCAGAATATTCCTTGCCTAAGAAAATTCTGTGAACTCCATGGGGTTGCCATAAGTCAACAGACAACTTGAAGGTACATATACAAACATACACATCACTTTTGTGCAGTATCTCAGGATGAGTTGGTACTGAATTGACAATTAAGACCCTTTGTATCACAAAAGATCCATCCTTGGTTGAGATGAAAACAGCTAGAATGGGTTTGTTGATATGGATCGATGTCTGTGTTTTTTTGGACTCTCCTTAGAGCGTGTAACTATGGGACAATCATGATGAGCACCTGCATTTCAAAATGTGTTACTACATGATAGATTTACATCCATAGCAACTGGCAATTAATTACAACAAACATGAAAGATGAGGCCCCACTATTTTGCAAGAAACATACATATGTCAGGTGCAACCTGACAGTTTGTGGATTTGGGCCTTGCTGTTTCAGGATGCCTTTATCAAACTACGTTCTGTTCAGCCACAGCCGTTCCTTATTATACATATAGAGCTGAATTTTCTCTAATGGTATGAAAAATGAGATGAAATATGGATGATATGGAAACTGATAGACTGATGTAGTACAACATTTATAAGCTGGAAGTCAATACTGTCTGTTCCCTTTTAACCATCTGCTCCATTAGGAAACAATTCAATTCTTCACACTTATCCCACAAAACAATACATTTCTATAGCCTGCCGCCTAAACATATTTAGTGGCAAAACTCATGAACTGTTCTCTGCATGGAGCAGAATAGGTTCTAGTGGATCTGTTCAGTGAATTCATTGCCTATAAACTGGGGCACAGAAGTTCCAAACCGTTTTGTTACTCACAAAATTATTGCAACTGCAAATGTAGTAACCACATTGTACTTGGCTTCAATTTGTAGAGTTATTATGTCCAAATCAGTTCTTTATGTTCAGAGAGGCAAGGCTTTCCCTTGAAGTAGCACACTCCATGCTGGGAAATGATGTGGCTTTGAAAATGTCCCCCGGGGTCACTTGTTGAGGATGACATTCATCCACAACATCTCCTTTGTCGTTATATCTAAAACTGATCTTGGGTGTGTGCTACTTGTAGCACTCCGCAACCTTTAAAGAAATTGTGGACCTAGATTCCACATTACTATGGTGTTCCCCTCTTCCTACACACTAAACGTACCTGTTTTCTGGCTCGGTGCTCCTACTCATGGCTGGGGAGGATGTACACATACTGAGGAACAGCCAGACAGCCAGCTGGCTCTATTGTTACAGCCAGATGTCAATTTTCTGGACCTCTGGAGGACCCCTGAGAGGTCCAGATGGGGGTCCTTTTCTTCATGGGGCTGGGGGGGGGGTCCTGGAGGGATGGAGCCAGCTGCTGCCTAGATTTTTTTATCTTTCTTTCCTCTCTTTTCCTTGCCAGTTAAAGGCTATGGAGAGGGATGCCAAACCAAAAGAAAAAAGAAAAAAGAAAAAAAGAAGTAAATGGCTGAAGGAGGGAGTCATATGGATAGTGGTGTTCATCTCCATCTGCCACAACAATCAGTTACAACTGCATATGTCACTAACAGGATGCCAGCTGTGGTCCTACCTCTGTGTACTTACTACTTTTGGATTCCATTTCGCAAGAGCCAGAGAACATGCACCGTTCTCAAAGATGCTGGGGAAGGACAAAGTAATGCTGTCAAAACTTCTACCCTCCTCTCCCCCCAGCAGTTCAAGGCTCTTCACAAGGGTCTGTTCATTAGCAGGAGAAAAACTTCATCCATGTGTCAGTGACAGGATGCTAGAACATCCAGACATTTATGTTAGTTAACTGGGGGCTACCTGAGCCATGATAACTAAGCAGAGTATTTGCATTCCTTTGTATTCACTTTTCTCACATTTAATCTTTTGGTAGAATTTGTGTGCTTTGGTCTTAAGGTCCTGCATCATGAGGCTTATGCTTTACCCCCTGCAAGGCCCCAGCACCCTGCAAAAAATTTGGGACTTTTTTCCCGAGCTGTAAAACCTACAAAATTTAAAGGTTAAAAACTTATCTGGGGGGCTATTCCATAATGATTTGGGATGCTTTCCACCCTGAAACAGCAAAGATAGCCAATGAGGCAACTGGAAAAGATATGTAATCTTGGAACTGATGTGGTAATAGGCAAGATAGGTTCGCCATATCCTTGAAATTGTGGCTGAGGCCAGGTGAGCATTACAGGCTCCCAGATCTCCCCAAGGCCTACTGAGGCCGGATTTATCCACTTCATTGTGAGCAGAGAAAAATCTGTGTAGTTCAACTGTGTTAGGCTTTATGTTTCATTTTTCATTGTCTGAACATGATTTAAAATTTAATAAAATGGGGGGGGGGGATCTGTTGGAAGCCAGAGACTGGTTAACCAGTTCCTTGGCAATCTTTGCCATGCCACCAATGTTTGGGATGTTTCTGAAAAGAGGAGCAGTATGGCAGCAACTGGAGAATTGTGAAGAGGTAGGGACTCTCTTATTCAAGGGTAAGAGGCAAGGAAAAAACCTCTAGGAAATCACCAAAATGGCAGCTGCAACAGTATAGCTCCAACCCTTTGCTGCTCTGGAGAAATTAATCCTCTGGCAGCATGGTCCTCTTAGCTCCATATCATCATGTTCACCTCTGTTAGTTAGTTTTCTTATTTTGTTCTTTTGCATACATTCAAGAATGGTTCTCTGATAATTCTGGTTATTCAATATTGTATTTCCTATTTCTGTATCCTGGTAAACAATTTTCCCCCTCACAATTGGTGTGTGTGTGTGTGTGTGTTTGCAGAGTTGCCTTTGTTTTGTCTTCTGTATTTTGGCTAAAAATAAACTCTGAACTTCAAATCAATAAATGGCTGTCATTGTTTGTGACAGTGAGCTAGTACAGAGCTCCACAGTAGGAATTATTTATATGTGGTTAAGATGTGATTTGCTAACCAGGTGTAAAAAATTAATTTTCTCCAATTCCTGTCACTTTGCAAATTGTGTTTAGCTGTATTTTTCAATGGAAGGGCTCCATAGTTCTCATTCGATACTCCAAAGGGTCTGTGATGATCCAAAAGTAAAGAGACACTGGTTTAGCCTTGGAGCTAGAAGTTGAAGGGCTTTGCCTCTTGTTTCCAAGAGCCTGGAAGTAGCTACAGGGAAGCCCATTTCTTGACTACCCAGAAAGTGTGCTTCTGGGGATGGCAGATCAAGAATTGCTCCTACACAAGTGGTGGCTGGTGTCTTCCAGGCCAGTGTGGTGATGGACTCACTCTAGATTTTAAAATCTGGACTAAAACCTGGAGCACATTCACAGCCTACACAGACCTGGAAGCTGCCACTGGCCTCCACCAGAGATCTTAAAGCTGAGACTCTATCTTGACCTATCAGTAAGAGAGATAGTTCATGGAGGTAGCTCTGTTAATTTTCTATCCCCAGTGGAAGTCCATGTAGGGATAAATTGCTTTGGATAAATGGATCATGGGCAAAATTCTTTTGTGTTGCCAGGTTCCAGGCCATCAGGCGATGTTTTAGGGAATTGCTGTCTAGGCCTCTGGACAAATGGAAATGGTAGAGCTTGATTTTTGTTTGGAAAGTAATTATTTTTTTGTTTCAATAAAGTTTTATTTCCGACCAAGCCTGAGTATCTTGGGACTGTTTTAACAGCTCAAAAAGGGATCAAAAACCTGTCAACCACGTCCACCTGGGACTATAAAAAGTGGGCCGCAGCACCTGAAAGGTTAAACCTGGTAGGCCACAAAGTGATTTTGAAGGGCAGGTGACTATCTTTACCCAGTCCAAGCTGGTTCCAGGGCACTCTGGCTTGTGTGAAGGTATTTGCATATATGTTGTACTTGTGCAGTGTTGGTGCTTTGCCAGGAGTAAGAAAAGGGGACTGGGAGAATGCTAGTACCCTTGGGATCATTGTGCCATTTGAAATAAGGCAGGCATTACAACTCATGGGTTTTTCTTGTTCACCAGGCCCTGGAAGAGGTGATGCAAAGTTGGTGGTGGCTTGGGAAACTTCCACAAGCCTCAGCAGCCTTACTGGTCTTGAGAAAAAATCCCCATGAGTCATGTGTGCCCTTGCTGGAAAGAGAGCAGTTGGTGTAGTTATTGGATGTATTTCACTGCCTGCCCAGCTACTAAAAATACTTCCTCCCCATCCTCATCTCTGGGTTGTCATGTTATCGGGTAAGTCAGGTTTTACACAAATTCTGGGTCTGTTTACCCGAATTACCCTCACGCCCATTTCTCCGCTATAACCAGCTGGCCAAGAAGCACTTCTGAAGTAGTTTTCAAAGCTTGCTGACCCCCATCTCTGTGACATCACAATGACCCTCCTTATGACATCACTAAGACCCATCCTATGATGTCACAAGTACCTGCCCTGTCAACTCAGCTTTTGATTTTGAAATGTCAGTGACTGGGATGTTACTATCCCGGGAATTCTATCAATGTGATTCCTCCCTCATATGAACACAAGAAAGACTGTGTTAAACACAGACACATTTTCCTCCCTTGTGCCGTATTTCATTTAATAAAACTAATATTAGGTTCCTCTTTGAAGATGACCTCATTTTGTGTCCCTTTTAAACCTTCTCATTTAAATATACATTTTCTGCAAATGCAACTTGCATGCTATTAGATCTTGTAAAGGTGTCATAAATCTAAATAAATGCTTTCAGGCAGCAGTGCTGTAGAGATGTGGCTAATCAAAATAAAAAAACAAGAATAAGTAAAAACCTTCCTTGTACTTCCTCAGGACTTTCACCCTATTAGAATAATACACAGGCAATAATGGTGTTCCATCTTTAGACAAGGGAACTCTCTGAGCTAGTCATAAGGTTAGTCATTCAAAAAGGGGGTGCCGGAATTGTTGTTGGACTGCAACTCTTCCATTAGTAGATCAGAAGAAGCGTGCCTGCCATGTTAAGACAGCTAGAGAGGAACTGAACTTGCTGTAAATAGTGCTTGGGTGGGAGAGAGGAGTGGGAACAATCTGCATTAAAGAAATAATGCAGTTTGTCATTGTTTTTACTTCCATGGCTCAATACTATAGAATTCTGAGATTTGTAGTTTGTTGTGGCACCAGAGCTCTCTGACAGAGAAGGCTACATATCTCACAAAACTACATATCCCAGATTTCCATAGCATTGAGCTATGGCAGTTAAAGCTGTGTTAAACTGCATTATTTCTGCAGTGCAGATCAGACCTAAATTGACTTCTGTCTCCTTCCCTTCATTTGGATATGTTTTGTTGTTTTAATTTTATTTATTTATTTAAAAAACAACAACACAACAAACCACAGATCCTTGCAAGGTTTCTGTTTGCAATATTTTTCTTCTTTTTCTTTTTTTTAAAAAGTAGACCCACAAAACCTGAACAAGTGATATGCTGGCACACTGGAAGAATCATGTCACACTAGTACCCATACTCCTGAAGCCAGTTCACAACTAAGTTGGGCTGGATGGGATTGCCCAACTCATTTTTCAGTGAATACTCAGATGAATATTAATGACAGGTGATAAACAGAAATACATTTGGGGAAAGTGCAACACAGGCTTTTACTAGTCTTTAGAGCATATTAGCTTGTAAATCTGGCAGGTTCTTAGGCAAGATGATAGACAGCTTGGCACAAGGATGGAATTCCTTATAAATATACAGCAAATCACTTAACTTCCCTCAAGGAATAGGAAAAAGCCTGATTCAGATGTGATCACTTTTGTGGTTTTTCTAAAATGAACTCCATAATTTAAATCAAGAATTTTGTATGAGAAAATTAAGTGCCTTCATTAGTTTGCCTAGAAGAGTAGCCACACAAAGGCACAAGATAAATAATACTGAATTTAAAATAGGAGTACTGTACTTTTGAAGCAGGAATGAGGTAGAAACAATAGTAGTAATCAAGGAATTGAAATCTAATTTCCAAATAATACTTTGGCACAGAGCCCCAGAACTGTTTTTAAGGATGATTTTTAAAATGGGCTCAACATTGACAGGCAGACCGTTACTAATTTTGCTTACTTGCAGGAACTGTGAGAGGAACACACACACACACACACACACACACACACACTGAAAACACAGAATACATTGCATTAAAATAACAACAACCAGTTGCAGCAGAAAACGATGAGAGTACTATGAAAGCAATGGGAAAATAGTGAATGAAATATTACAATAATGAGTATATAAAATTAAAATTATTATGAGCAAAGGGGAAAATATGTAAGATCCTATTAGGTGAATGTAAATGTGTCTATAAAGTCTCCTGCTACTTCCATCCCTGTACTACATTATTTTAAAAGCTGTATCTGTGGAAATATATTAGCAGATAAAGGATCACACACATAATACTTTCAACAGAAAATGCAAAAACATGTATATCTTTCAAGCTTTAGGTGCAGAGAATCCAGTATAGGGTGCAAGGCAGTCACAGAGAGGACAAATTACTTCCCCCATTCATTATCATTTAATCGTCCTTAAATGTGAAGCCTCCTCCAAGCACAATGTGGGTACAGACATCCCTCCCTGAGTCCAGTGTTGCTTACTCACGTACACATATATAGGACTGATGACAAGCAGCCTTTTTTATTCCTCAGTGGATCAACTGCAATTGGTTACTTAATATTTTTTGTATATAGGCTTGATCATTTAGTGTACTGTATTTCTGATTGACAATTCCTAAGGAGACTCAACTATATATGAGTCTTGGGATGCATCTGCACTGTAGAAATAACACAGTTTGATACCACTTTAACTGCCATGGCTCCATCCTGCAGAATCCAGAGTGTTGTGATTTTGTGAGGCACAGCACTCTTTGGCAGAGAAGCTTAAAATGTTGTCAAACTACAAATCCCAGGGAATCCATAGGATGGAGCTTTGTTGTTGCTGTGTGCTTTCCAAATCATTTCCAACTTATGGCAATCCTGTAACAAACCTATCATTGGGTTTTTGTGGCAATATTTGTTCAGAGGAGGTTTGCCATTGCCTTCCCCTGAGGCTGAGAGAATGTGACTTGCTCAATGTCACTCTGTGGGTCATGGCCATGCTGGGAATTGAACCTTGGTCTCCGGAGTCATAGTCCAACACTCAAACCACTATGCCATATTGACTCTTATGGTGCTACAGCACCTAAAAGTGGTGTCAACCTGTGTTACTTCTACAGTGTAGATGCAGGCTTGATCATCCCATTTGCCTGATCATTTTGGGGCGGGGGGAAGGCTCAGCTCTCTCCTCCCCTCCAGCCCTGCTTCTCCCCCCTTGCAGTATACTCAGTATTACTACCCCTTGAGCCCTGGCTCCAGTTTGGAGAGGAGGCTGGGACAACTAGTGCCTTTCATGCTAATGCTAATGCTAGTAAAGTCTGGACTATCCAAAATTCTGAAGTTATTCTGGAGATAGGGTTGAACATTTTGCATAGCTCCTTTCAAGTCCATGATAAAACATGGATCAGAATTACTGTCCCATTAACATGGAAGCCACCAACCACTTCTGTTCAACTGGACCTATTCCAAGCCATGCATAGGATGGCAGTCTGTTGTCTTTGCTCCCTTGTTTGTCACCTCCTGATGGTCTCACCTGGTTCAGGTAGTCTCTAGGCAAACTCTGATGAGACTTTCTATCCCCTCTCAAGTGAAAAGCCAAGAGAACTGGAAGCTTTCTAGGGCAGAATTCCCCAGTAAATTGTCCTCCAGATATTCTGGAGTGCAACTCCCATCATTCTTAACTCTTGAGCACAGTGGCAGCTGGAAGCTGAAGTTAAAAACCTTTGGAAGGTACCACCATCAAGGAAGACATTTCAAGGGACTTCCAGATCACGTCTTGTTGGAAAGAAGGGCTTCTCCTAAGCCTAAAATGTCCCCTGGGGGGGAAAACAAGCCAAATTAGCCAACCGCACACCTCAGAGAGTGTTTGGAGGTATTTTGCAGTGAACAATTTTTATTCTCCCTTCTCAATGGGCCTTGGGGACTCAGGGGTGGATAACAAAAACTGCCTGCAAGCTATGCTTTCTGCACCTTCCCCACCTCTTGACTTCTAAACCTGGATGTAATCTGAAGCAAATGGTCTTCTTTTAAATCTCAGCTGCATCTCCAATATTTATAGAATGCAATGTGAGTAAGCAGGTAAATGAGCCTGCTCTCCATAGGATTTCAACACAAATGTTTTTCAAGGTTTTGATTTGACTTGCTTTTGACATGTCCTGTTCTTCTTTTCACTTTTATGTTTTTTTTTAAAAGACAGCTTATTTGCACCCTGAAAATTTCCTGTGATTAATATTCTACATCTGACATTTTTGGTGGGTGGGTGAACAGGCTGTTATTAAGAATATATTGTGTGTTTTTGGCCTTTCCAAGTGTGGTAAATGGAAAAAAGTGTATCTGCTTTGCCAGCACAGCAGCTTTTACATTCAAATTCTATAAGCAGTTCAAACTGACCTCATTAAACATTTATCTAGCCATTTGTTCCTCCACTCTCAGCAGCATGGGAGCATATGCATTATCTAAGACTATTCTCCTTCATCAAAACTCTCTCCTGTTGCCAGTAAATGGGGACTGGGGGGACCTTCATAGCCCCTATGTAGCCCCTAATTAATGGGTACATAGGAACCATGAATACATAACAGTCATGAGTACATAATTCTAGGTTCCACATTTATAACTGCCATAGAGGATTCAGTCCATTATTATTAGGTTGAATATTTAGTGTCTTTGCTTGATTTGCAGAGTACTCTTTACTCAGAAGTCAGTCCTGCTGTATTCTTGTTCCCTAACAAGTGTGTGTAGGATTGTGGCCTTCCATGGGAATGTTTTTCTTGCCTTGTTGCTCTACTGTGAATTTTGCACATTAATCTTCAGCACATTGGTCTTGTCGCCTTATAAATATCCAAGCTTCTGTTAATGATGCATATTTAACCACTGTGCAATGAAAAGCTGCTATATGTAGCTATTGATATAATATTGATCTGATCCTTTACCCAGCATATGTAGGCAACATGCAGTGGAATCAGTGTTGGAATAGAAGATGAAGTGTCCTTGCCACCTTCCCTTAATTTTATGTTTGTTCTCCCTATATGATGGAGGTGAAGGATTCCTGGTACCAACGGCCCTTTCACAACACACAATTGTAATATTAACTTTCCCAATTTGTCAAGGCCAGTCCCATTTAATCCTCTGTCATCCCACTTTTTCAGCTGCTTCTAAAACATCTGAGTTCCTCTCCCCTCCTTTCACTTTTTCTCTTTGTCCTCAGCTTACTTCAGGTGCTGCAAACAGTTCAAAGTGCAAAAGTACTTCACACTCAATTAACTGAGCAAGGGAAATGTAGATTGTGGTCCTTCCCTGTAGGCCTAGGCAAAAGCAACCTGCTGCAGCCTCATCTAGCTTGTGTGTTCTTCATCATTAATAGCTTTTGCCATCTTGACCACATTCTGATTTTGCTTGGCCACACGTTTCACAGTTTTAATCTGTGACATGTTGGAGGGTGCTATGATTCCTCTTTAATTGCCACGGCTGCATCCTGTCGAATCCTGGGATTTGCGTTTAGAGATGGGTATTAGAATTCTTAGCCAGAGGGCTAGTGCCTTACCAAACTACAGAGGGCCCTTATCTGCTGGGTTTGTTTGCACAACCCCCTGGGGATACCAAAATTTGTGGAAGCTCAAATCCCATTAAATAGCATGGCATAGTAAAATGGTGTTCCTTATACAATCTGAGATTTTTTTCACACTACACAGTTATAGTGCTGTTATTTCACTTTAACATCCTGTGGATGCTGGGGTTTGTAGTTTGATGGAGGCAGTAGAGGAGCTCTCTGGCTGAGAATTCTGAAAGTCCCTCCTTCTACTGCATGTCCCAGAATTCAATAGGATAGGGATGAGCAACTGAGGAAAGGATTGTTGTTGTGGGCCTTCAAGTAATTTCTGATTTATGGCCACCCTACGGCAAACCTATCATAGGCTTTTATTGGCAAGATGTCAACAGAGTGGGTCATAGTCCAGCACTCCAATCACTACAGGGACTACCTTTTAAACCCCATTCCCTGGGGCTGCACTGGTGCACCCAAAGCAACAGAAGCGATGTCTCATCACTTCTAGTTTTAGTTGATTTTTCTCCTTATTCTGGTTTATTAAAAATAACATCAGATTCTATCTTCATAATGGTCTTTACTACCTTAGCACCAGTCAAACAACATTTGACTACTAACTGGTCATTTTTTTTCCCTTTTGGCTCAGAAGCATCTCAACATTCTGACTCTCTCTCAACTTCTATACCTAGATAGTGCCTCAAACAACCGAAATTCTTCACCTTGAATTTGCTTTCAGTTGTGCTTTTACATCATTGTGTCTGTTTTTTGTTTTTGTTTTTTGTTGCTATTGCCAGATCATTTACATAAATCACGAGTATCACTGGCTCGTCACCAGCAATTTGGTAAAGGTACATGCATCAACCACACTTCTGGAAAAACGCAATTTGCACAGTTCCTCATGGATGCACTGGTTCCTATATCTTGTGGACTGCTTTAGTCTATGGATAACTTTCCATAACCTATACACTTTATTCTCACCTGCACAATCATAACCAGGAGCTTGTTTCCTATACACAGTCTTCTTGAGATCTGCATTAGATAACCTGTCTTGAAGTCAAAATGCTTAATTTCTAACTTTTCTTCACTGTTAAGGACAAAACCAGCTTCAAACTCTCTGGTTTCCAGTGGGTGAGAAAAGTCTTGTCATATGACTCATACTTCTCCTGAGACAACTCCTGAGCTACAAGCCTTGCTTTGTCCCTGGTACTCCCATCTGGCATGATTTTTCTCTTATAAGACCACCTGGACCCCACAACTTTTTGGTCCTTTGGCATTTCAGCAATTTGAATTAAGTTTTTCTCCACTATGGACTCAAACCACTGTCCTCCTGAGATTTCTCTTAAGCAAAATAAAGAGAACCAGAGGAATTGAGGGGAAATGTAAAAGAAAGGACAGTGATAGAAAGATGGGAATTTGTAAGTAAACAGGAGGGGATGACAAACATGGCTTCCCAAGAGTGTGTCAAGACTGAAGAGATCTCAGTTAAATGGCCAATGACTCTCAGCCTTCCCCTGTCTGGCAACTTTCAGATAACAACCACCACCACCATTATAATTTCTTTCCCACTTCTCCTCAGCGCTCAAGGCGGGGTGCAACATGTTAAAATATAAAACACAATTAAAAAAAGAAAACATATAAAACAAACAGTTAAAAGAAAATACTATAAAACCATGAAAGTACACCCATATGAGCACTTTCTAAAAAGTCATGATTTAAAATTGCGTGAGTAGGCCTGTCAGAAAAGTGGTGTCAGAATTTTCAGCTGTTCTGTCACACAACAACTCCCAGAACCCATAGCAACATGTCTGATTGGCTATGCTGGACTGGGGACAATGGGAACCATAGTCAAATAGATCTGAATGGAGTTGGCAAAACCTGTGTCCTTTCAGATGGGATGGGCAACTTGTGGCCTTTCAGATGTTGTCACTTGATGACATCTCCCATCATTCTTCACAACAGGGACATGCTGGGTAGGGCTGCTGGGAACTGCAGTCAGATGACAACAGTAGGGCTATAGATCACCCACCCCTCAATTTAAGACATAAGGTGTGATTTGTTAGAGGTTGTGTGCTGGCTGTGTTTGTAAAATCAAATTCCTCCCAGTGCCTTTGTAACTGTAAATTGCAACAGGAGAAGCCACTGATGGTTTTTTTGCTATGCAAAATCTCAAAGTGTGCCAATTTGTTAAGTAGAGGGTGGAAGACATTTAATAAGTCCAAATTTATTAAAGTTGTTATTTAAATAAATTAAGCTTTTACTCAAAGCTTAATTTATTCAGGAAGAGAGTTTTGCAAACCGAAACCTTGAGGGCATTCCAAATTGGAGAATTATCTTCTCCCGCCCCAACAAATCCTCTCTCCCCGTTTCCTTCTTCTCTTATGTGGTTTTGAGGCTGGCTTTCATGTGGCTGATACTGGACTTGTTTTCATAGAATCATAGACTCATAGAATCATAGAGTTAGTTGGAAGAGACCACAAGGGCCATCCAGTCCAACCCCCTGCCATGCAGGAACTCCCAGTCAAAGCATCCCTGACAGATGGCCATCCAGCCTCTGCTTAAAGACCTCCAAGGACAGAGACTCCACTACACTCCGAGGGAGTGTGTTCCACTGTCGAAAAGCCCTTACTATCAGGAAGTTCCTCCTAATGTTGAGGTGGAATCTCTTTTCCTGTAGCTTGCATCCATTGTTCCGCGTTCTAGTCTCTGCAGCAGCAGAAAACAAGCTTGCTCCCTCCTCAATATGACATCCCTTCAAATATTTGAACAGGGCTATCATATCACCTCTTAACCTTCTCTTCTCCAGGCTAAACATCCCCTGCTCCCTAAGTCGTTCCTCATAGGGCAGGGTTTCCAGACCCTTCACCATCTTAATTGCCCTCCTTTGGACCCGCTCCAGTTTCTCCACATCCTTTTTGAATTGTGGTGCCCAGAACTGGACACAGTATTCCAGGTGGGGCCTAACCAAAGCAGAATAGAGTGGCACTATTACTTCCCTTGATCTAGACGCTATACTTCTATTGATGGAGCCTAAAATAGCATTGGCCTTTTTAGCTGCCGCATCACACTGTTGGCTCATGTTCAACTTGTGGTCTACTTGGACTCCTAGATCCCTTTCACACATAGTTTCATTCAGCCAGATGTCCCCCATCATATATCTGTGCATTTCATTTTGCGTCCTAAGTGCAGTACCTTACATTTCTCCACATTGAATTTCATTTTGTTAGCATTGGCCCAGCTTTCTAGTCTATTCAGGTCATTCTGAATGTCAATCCTGTCTTCTGGAGTATTGGCTACTCCTCCTAATTTGGTGTCATCTGCAAATTTGATAAGTATGCCCCCAATTCTGTCATCCAAGTCATTAATAAAGATATTGAATAGCACTGGGCCGAGTACAGAACCCTGTGGGACCCCACTGGTCACTTCTTTCCAGGTTGAAAAGGAGCTGTTGTTGAGCACCCTTTGAGTTCGGCCAGTCAACCAATTACAAATCCATGTAACAGTTACCTTATCTAGCCCACATTTTACAAGCTTGTTTGCAAGAATGTCATGGGGAACCTTGTCAAAGGCCTTACTGAAATCAAGATACTGTATACTATATCCACAGCATTCCCTTCATCTACCAAATTGGTAATTTTATCAAAAAAAGAGATCAGATTTGTCTGGCAAGACTTGTTTCTCTGAAACCCATGTTGGCTTTTTGTGATTATGGTATTCCCTTCTAAATGTTCACAGACTCTCTGTTTAATTATCTGCTCTAGAATCTTTCCTGGAATTGATGTCAGACTAACTGGACGATAATTGTTGGGATCCTCTTTTTTTCCTTTTTTGAAGATGGGGACAACGTTTGCCCTCCTCCAGTCTGCTGGGACTTCTCCTGTTCTCCAGGAGTTCTCAAAGATTATTGCCAGTGGTTCTGATATTACATTCTTTTAGTACCCTTGGATGTAGTTCATCTGGTCCTGGAGACTTATATTCATTTAGGTTAACCAGGTATTCCTGTACTATCTCTTTACTTATTCTGTACTGAAATTCCCCTAGTCTGTCTTCTTCCCCATTATCCTTAGGTTGAGCACCCTTTGCCTTTTCTGAGAAGACTGAAGCAAAGAAGGTGTTGAGTAATTCTGCCTTTTCTCTGTCCCCTGTTAGCATTTTGCCATCTTCTGCACGCAGTGGCCCCACTGTTTCCTTCTTCTTCCTTTTGCTGCGGACATATCCAAAAAAGCCCTTTTTATTGTTCTTAACCTCTCTAGCAAGCCTGAGTTCATTCTGCGCTTTAGCTTTTCTGACTTTACCTCTACATGTGCTGGCTATCTGTTTGAATTCCTCTTTGGTGATTTCCCCATTTTTCCATTTCTTATACATGTTCCGTTTAAAACTTAGCTCAGTTGAAAGTTCCTTACTCATCCATCCTGGCTTCTTGAGACACCTCCCATTTTTCTTCCTCATTGGAACTGTTTGAAATTGTGCCTTCAATATCTCCCTTTTGAGAAACTCCCATCTGTCTTGAACTCCCTTTTCTTTTAGTATTCCTGACCATGGGATCACTCCCAGTATTTCTCTAAGTTTATTGAAATTAGCTCTCCTAAAGTCTAGAGTGCGTGTCTGACTATGCCTGGCTTCTCCCTTCCACTGTATTACAAACTCCAGGAGAACATGGTCACTCCCACCTAAGGATCCAACCACTTGCACCCCATTGACTAGGTCATCCCTGTTGGTTAAGATTGGATCTAAAATAGCTGATCCCCTTGTTGCCTCTTCCACCTTTTGGACAATGAAATTGTCTTCCAGGCAAGTGAGGAATTTGCTAGACCTTGAGGATTTGACTGAGTTTGACTTCCAGCAAATATCCGGATAGTTGAAGTCCCCCATCACTACTACATCTCTCCTTTCTGAGTATGTGATTATCTGTTCTAGAAAGGCATCATCTACTTCCTCCGTCTGACTTGGGGGTCTGTAGTAGACTCCCACAGTAGCATCCCTGTTGTTTCCCTCTCCTTTAATTTTAATCCAGATGCTCTTCACTTGGCCTCCAGTACTGATGTCCTGGATCTCTTCACTGGTGTAAATATCCCTGACATATAATGCTATTCCTCCTCCTTTCCTGTTCAGCCTGTTCCTCTTAAAAAAGTTATATCCCTCTATTTCTACTATTTCATGTTTGTTAGCTAATGGGACTAACATCCCGTACCTATTCTGCTTAAAACAATGTATAATTACGCAGCAAAGGGGTCATGCCGGTGAGGTTTTTGGCAGTCCTTATTTGTCAGCAGCTGCATATTAGTTTGCAGGTCCAGGGAGTTAAGAAGCTACCACTTTAAAGTATCCTGTCATCCTGCTGCTTGAATTTTTTTTTTTTTCACAGCTGGAAATAACTGGTTCATAATGACGCTAACCTTTGACATCTTAAAGTTAAATTTTTAAAAAGTAAGAACAGGATATGATTAAATGTACCTTCTCTTGTCATGTGGTTTTGCTTAATCCATACAAAATGAATGTACAGACATTCAAAGACTATAGTCTTTGTGTGTCTCTGTTGCTTTATGCTGCCCTCGTACAAAATGGTGCTGCAGTAAGCCCTCCACATTTGCTGGGGCTAGGGGCACAGCATCTCCACGAAATCCGTTTTACCTGGGAAAACAGCTATCTCAGAATCTCTAGGTCCTCCAGTGCAACTCTACTGTCAACATCCGCTGGCAGTTGACCACAGAATTGCATGGGAGGACCTGCAAATGCCCAGAGAGGTCGTTTCTCTAGGATTCTCTAGGTCCTCCATCATGACTCTATAATCAACTTCCAGCAGAAGTACCTAGAGATTCACAGAGGAATATATTAGTTCAATCCATGAATAATCAAATCTGCAAAAGCCAAAGCCACAAATATAGAGGGCTGACTGTATTTTGTTTTCTATCATTTTAAATGGATGACTCAATTGCACTATGCAAAGCGCTCCAAACACTATTGTAATAGACCCCAGTTAATAAGCTGATGAAGAAACAATGTTAAAACTCCATTGTTATTGATCTAATAAGGTGATAATTCTCAGGTCAACAACGTCTGGATGTATAATGAAATATTTCAGATAGACAGGGGCCACAGTGTATATATAATAACAAGGATACTTAATATTTGTATGGAGCTTCCAAGTATTCAAAGTACACCATCTACTTGAAATATTTTTCATCCTTACAGTCTAAGGTGGGGTTGGACTCATGCAGGTCTCAAGATGTTGTTTGACTTCAAGTCCCAGAAGCTTCTTCTCAGCATAGCCGATGATGAGGAATGCTGGGAGCTGCAATCCAATCTGCAGTCTCACCCCTACTCTAAGGTAAGTCAGTACTAGTACTAGTGATGCAGTGGACAATAGTAATAGCTTGTGTTTTATAAGTAATATGTACATACATACCACCCTTTATTTAATTTTATTAATTTAACAATTCATTATCTTAATGGAAATCCTGCTATTTCATTTTAACTCGTTATGATCCAAGGACTGATGCAGTAAATGTCCCATTGTATGTGTTTGTCCAATGTTCACCATGGCAGTCTCTATTGTCAGACTGCCAAAGAAATTCAAAATACAGGTAGTGGTGTTGACCCATAGCAACAAGCCAGTGCTAGGAGTTTTGGGTTAAGATCCTGTTCATTTCTGGCAGACCCTCAAGCTCTGCTGAGATGCTTCTGTTTAGCTTCCCTCTCCAATCCATGTGCAACCATAGCATGAAGTGACAGGGTACCCCTCCATGTCCAGTCAGTGGCAGTGGATGGGCATCTGGTTGAAGGTACAACTAGGATAAAAGGGACAGCTCATGCTGTCCTAGATCTTTCTGAATACAGAACCATTTGTGCAAACAGGCACTATGTTTAGTGTACTAGCATTATTGTATTCAGGCTAAACAGTTTTCCAGGAAAGTAATTTCTCCTTCATGAATACTTGAAAATCGCAGGTGGTGGGAAAATGTTATGGTATTTAACTTGAAACCTCCGTTCCACTGTCCCCAGGGCTTGTTATTCTACTCAGCGATCAGGCAAATGAATAAACTGTTAACAGTCGACTCCTACGGAAACCATCATAGATGAAACTGTTTCAAGCAGAAATTTAATGTCAGGATTTGCTGTCCTCCCGGCAGTTTACAAACATGCATTTGTTGTAATGATATCATTCCTGCAGCCCAGATACAGGAATGAAATGCAATTAAGGCAGTATTTGATAGGTTCATAAATTTTAATTAACTCTTCATATTATTGAGTCACAAACAAAAATGCTGTTCCCCATTTGTAATGAGTAAAATCAAGATAGATATGTCATTACTAGCAGCAAATACAGCAATATTATGACTATCTCTGTAGCCCCACTAGACCAAGAACCAAACCTTCCACTGCAGTTTCTCAGGTTACTCAGGTTGATCTACAGCCAAGTAATCCATTACAATGTGATTAATTAGTGCTTTTCTTTTCACACATCACTTGTATTATGCGTAGGCCTCTCAGACACTTGATCCCCGCTTGAAGTCTCTAAGCTTAGCAGAATACTCTTGTGTCTGCAAGCAAACTCTGGGAAAGCACTATTATTCTTGCAAAAGACTCAAGGAGAAAAAACTTGCATGCTTCAGCAGTCTAGGCTGCTTCAAAATTTGGCTTATGACTACAATCTTGCAGAGAATATGGAAGTAGTAGGTTTCTGCATGCTCCTTTACTTTGAGTGATGGCTGGTGGCTATCTTGTCAGTGGGGAGGTGAATCTAGTCTGCATTGGATTCCATGGCTGGCATTCTATATTGCAGTTATGGATTCGTAACCTAGAGTTATGGATCAGCATCTGGGGCTGGCATCTTCAGAAGATGCTGGTGAAACATCAGGAATAAACTCTTCTAGAACATGGCCACATAGCCTGAAAAAAAAAAACCCACAAAAAACTGTGGATGCTGGCCATGAAAGCCTTCGACCGCACTCTGTCATTTTTCTTTCTTTCTCCTGTTTGATTGTTACCACCTTTGCATGATGAAAAAACCATTGGAGCTTTGAAAGCTTGCAACATGTACAGTATGCATTTTGGTTAACCAATAAAGGTATTGCTGTTTTGTAGATTTTGGATGTTACTGTACTTTACTCTTTAGAATACTGTCAGTTCATGATCATTGTCCTGTTATCATGATCATAAATGCCCTCTAACCTACCTTAACAACATGCAGCCACATTGAGAAGGGGAGGTCTTTTCAGCTGGTGATCAGGGTGCAGGAAGATGACATTTCCAGCCTGTCATAATTCCTTTTCACAGCCTCACTTGCTGGAAGGAGGGGCTGGAAACATCATTTCTACTGCACCCTCATCTCCAGCAGAATAGACATCTATTATGTGATTTAGTTACTAGCTGTTAAGGTAAGTTTGGAGGGTGGCTTCAGGAGATGGTACTTACCATAGTTACACATCATATCTAAGAAGGTGATGTAGGATATAATTGAACATCAGTGGAATGGTGAATTTGCTCCAGATTTTAGTCTGAAATTAAAAAAAAACCCTTTTATTTTTTTCAGTTCCACAAAGAATATTAAATCATCATCAATAAACAAAATGTACCAACACGGTTAGGATATGAGTTAACAGGAAAACACATATAAGCAAGGTCGAAGGTTTTCATGGCCGGCACCCATAGTTTTTTGTGGGTTTTTTGGGCTGTGTGTCCATGTTGTAGAAGAGTTTCTTCCTGATGTTTCACCAGCATCTGTGGCTGGCATCTCCTTTCTCTGAAGATGCCAACCACAGATGCTGGAGAAACGTCAAGAAGATACTCTTCTGGAACATGGCCACACAGCACGAAAAACCCACAAAAAACTACATATAAGCGAGGCTTAATAGACAATTTTATTAGGGTAGTTATCTAGGTGGCAGTGTACAGTTAGGATGAACATAAAGTTCACTGAAGGAACCTTTCATGATGGGGTCAGATTCAAACAGAAGGTGTCTCTCCATAGGCCACAGTTTTAAAGGAGCTATCCACAGTTAACTGTACCCCCTCTCCTTTAAATTTGAGGCTATAACCTGTAACAAATTCAGTATTCCACAGTGACATGAAAGCCATCAGTTGTCACTGCTTCCTTTCAAAACTGGGAACTATGGATCAGTAGGAGAGAATTCTGGAAGGTGGGAAAAACAGGACTTGGGAGGACAAGGGAGCTGAGGGTGTTCAGCAATATGTTCAGCCGAGCAAGTATTAATGAGTGAGCTATCTTTTTATCAATGTATGGCAACCCCATGGATTTTATCAGATTTTCTTAGGCATATACTCAGAGGTGGTTTTACCAGTTCCTTCCTCTGAACTGTAGTCAACTGCACCTGGTATTATTGGCCATTTTTCATCCAAATACTAAACAGGGCTAACCCTGCTTAGCTTCCAAGATCAGATGGGATCTGGTGCCTTTATGGTATTTAGGTCTTTGCCATCAGAACATTACCAGAACATTACCAGAATAAATAAATAGTAGCAGAGTTGTAGCCTCTTTGAAATGTAAAGCAGAATCTCACTGAGTTCAGTGGTGCTTCATCCTAAGTGAATGGGTTAGTTTGCTAATCTACTTTAATTTGTACATACTCTTGCTACAGTGTTTTCAGAATCTGTCATCTCTCATTCTCCATTCCTTACTTCCTTTTTCTCCAGAATCTTGCACCCACATTTCCCACAAAATATTATGATAATATTTTTAATTTTTAAAAGTGTTGTACTTTATAATTTTCATCTGAGGAACATTTCTCTTATCTCTCTGGATTTCCCTCTCTCCCAGCCACTCCTTTTTTCAATGTGTGCATGTTTAATCAACACCGTGTTTAACCCACAAGGTTAAACATTAAACTCTAAATCCTGCTGGTAGTCTCAACAAGACTATGCCCATTGAATTAGTAGGACAACATAAGTGTTCACCCACCATTCAAGTATTGATTCAAAGCGTTTATTCTAGTCAGGAATAACATTATATTCAATCAGGCCTGTTTGTTTCTTTTGTTTTGTTTATTTGAATGACATTCTCTGTGAAACTGTGGTTGATGCTTAGAAGATCATGCCTAATGGCATCCAGTGCCAGAGCCAGGCTATTTGTGCCTTAGGCAAATTGCTAAATTTAATTTTCAAAAACAGATGTCTTGTAGGGATAAAACTTGAAACTGCAAATTTTATTTTAATTTTCAAGAAAAAGCAATACCAAACCAAACCAAAACAAAAAACATTGTTATCAAATTGAGTCTTGTACACCTTGTCTCAATATTCATTTGTTGCATTTCGATTGGCAGCTGAAATGATAATACAATCAGACCTCAGTATCCATGGGGGATCTGTTCTGAACCCTCCCCCCTCGTGGATACCAAAATCCACAGATGCTCAGGTTTCATTGTCCACAATAGCAGCGTGTGCATGTGGCCCCACCACCATTATGGACAATGGAACATCAATGGCAGCGTGTGCACATGGCTTTGCTGCCATTAAGGACAGCCCTGGTTCTCCCCAGTGCTAGTGCGTATGCAAGAGAGGACCTTCTCAGTGGCTGCCTTTAGACTTTGGAACTCCCTTCCCAGGGAGGCCAGAATGGCCTTCTCCCTGCTGTCCTTCTGTTGGCCAGCAAAGACCTTTTTATTCTGACATGCTTTTAAAATAGAACATTTTTTGAAGAAGGGGCTGAGGGTGCTAAACTGATTTTATTGCTTTTTATCTTTTAATTGTATTGTATATTTTTAATGTGTCGTTTTCAGTAATTTTAATATTGTGAATACCGTTTGAGTATCGCTTATCTGAAATGCTTGGGACCAGAAGAGCTTTGGATTTTGGAGTTTTGCAATACAGGTGTATAAAATGACATAGTGTTGATACAGAGGCTGAGGTAAGCACTGGCCAACAGGTGTGCATACCTCAGGCTATCTAGGGAGAGGAGAGGTGTGGAAGGGAGGGAGATGGTATGGCCAAGTTCACAGTCAAACATTGCACAAGTGATGGCTGCTATAGTTCTGTTGCTCTTGCACTGCCACTCACCAGCTGGAAAGACATCTAGAGTAAAATGTGACAGTGGCAGCTGCTGGTGGCTGTCTCCAGCGTTGGTCCAAAGGAGAACTCCATGCTCAAAACACCTCTTTCCCCTCCCTGCCTCTACTGCCTCCACTCCTTCCCAGATCCCAGTCAGTGCCTTTCCTACCCAAGTCTTCTGTGGATGGAAACCCAGTAACTGCAGCCAACTTTGAAAGTGCCAGCAGTGGTGATGGGGGCAGAGCTGCCAGCCAAACACTTCCACCTTTCAGGGAGCAGCTGTAGTGCTCCTCTTTATTCTTCAGCATGACTGGAGAGAGACACAGCTGGAGAGAGAGATTGTTAAATGAATTTTAACAAAGATAAATGTTAAGGTACTACATCTTGGCAGGAAAAATGAAATGCAGAAATATAGAACGAGTGACATCTGGCTTGAAAACAGTATATGTGAAAATGATCTAGGGGTATCTTAGTAAACCACAGGCTAAGCAAGAGTCAACAGTATGATATGGTGGCCAAAAAATCAATGCAATCCTGGGCTGCATCAATAGGTGTATAATGTCCAGACCAAAGGACACAGTAATCTCATTATTCTGCACTGGTCAGACTTTAGCTGGAGTACTGTATCCATTTTTGGGCACTGTAGTTCAAGAAGGATATTGGCAAGCTATAACATGTCCAGTGAAGAGCAACCAATATCATCAAAGATCTGGAAATGAAGCATTATGAGAAACAACTGAGGGAGCTTGGGTATATTTAGCATGGAGAAGAGAAGACTGAGAGATGACATGATCTCTATCTTTAAATATCCGAAGGGATGTCATGAAGAAGATAGAGTACGCTTGTTTACACAGAAAGACATTCTACCTATACATTAGGAAAATCTTTTTTATGATATGAGCTATTTCACGATGGAATAGACTGCCTTGGAGGTCTGTGGACTCTCAATCTTTGGAGGTCTTTGAGCAAAGGTTGGATGGAGTGCTGTTCAGGAGTGCTATTGTTGTGTATTCCTGCATGGCAGGGGGTTGAACTAGATATCCTTCATAGTCCTTTCCAACCTTATGATCCTATTACCCTATATTTCTATCCTTCTGCCTATGACTATGTCATCTGCATAATGACAGGAATTAAAAAGGGGGGAAAATATACATAACCAACACCAACAGAAATTGAATAACTGAAGTTAGGATGTATAAAATACCGTATATTACAAAATGTAATGTTTAAATGTTTTTTTTTAAAAAAGGAAACAAACCACAATTATACGGTTTAATACAATAATTAAAAAATGCATCAGCCATAAAATTCTGTAACGAAGAACCAGAGTCCTTCATAGAAGTTATTTACTTATTCAATATCTGCATAATAATGACACTTCAACCCAAGCATCTGGTTGACTTTTCCTTGTGCTTTCATGTAGACCAGTGTTTTCCAACCTCTGGTCTTCCAGGTTTTTTGGACTTCAGCTTCCAGAAGCCTCTGCCATCTTGGCCAATAGTCTGAAATTCTGGGAGCTGAAGTCCAAAACACCTGGAAAGCCAGAATTTGGGAATCACTGATGTAGATGATGTACCCAAACCCAAACCAACCAATTATTGTTCAGGACTAAATCCTCATTATAGAAAAACAAGAAATTTATTTTGTTACAGCACACTATTTTGCATAAGTAAGCGCTATTAAAATCACAAGTCTAACTAAGGCAGAATTATGCCTGAAGAGCAGCCAAAAGTGTTAATGAAATGCAACTGTGCCAACAACCTGGCAAAGATAGCAGAAGAAAAATGCTTCGTAAATCACACTGTCTTTGTTTCTTCCTGTCAAGGCAAGGTCTAGAGGTTTCAGGAAGGAGAATAAGATTTATCTCTCACTGCCGGAGAGCTAAGAAAGCAACTTCCTTTCAATAACATTTGCTACCCTATCTGGTGAATGTGCATATCATTTTTATTGCTTTATAAAAAGTGACTGCTGCAGTCCATTTTTAGTCTCCAGGGTGGTCTATTCTTCATCCTATGGGGCAGCAGATTTCAGGGGGGACTTATAACTTAGAGCCATTTTAACCAGGGCTAAAATATTTGCACTGCTGTCACAATGATCCATTAAAATGAGTGACATGATCTATTGTCAAATTATAACCATTTTGCAAAAAGTTTCACACAACAGTCAAAACAAGAGGTGTAGTGCCAATAATAGGCAATGGGAAGTCACTTGGGAACAATCTGTTGATTTTACAGAATTTTAAATCTCTTTAACTTTTCTTTTTTAAAACAATAATATCTCTTCCACCCTCAGAATCAGTCCCCTCATACTGGTCCCCTCCCCTCTCTGTGTGTTTTACTCTCCACAGATAAAAGTAGTTGTAAAAATTTACTTCACCTATCTTGCTTCAAATCCTGTTTGCACCCCTAGCAGTCTTTGTAAGTTCTGCACGATGTTTAGTTGTGCTGTGAGTGGAGAAGTGAAAAATAAGTAGTATTGGATGAATATATATGTAGAAACTATTGGAGTATATAAAATAGAGTATACAGATGATGAAGACTTCCTACCCAGGAACTGTCTCTACCATCACAAAAAAAATTTCGTCCCACTTTTTCTTTGGACCAAAATGCCCTGCAGCACACCCTAAATGGTTTGGGAGAAATTTTACCATGTTGGGATTCCTCCAGGCTAGTTTAGGTGAAGCAGAATCCCTCCCCTGAAACAGCAAGTGACCAGACGATCGATCTCTAAGCCATTCTTTGTTAGAAATAAGGCCTAGAATGGCCTGGGGATGTAAATATTGGACTACTTTGTTCTTCCAAGTGAGAATGAATAATTTTTACACACACAGAGAGAGTGAAATTAGCAATATCCAGCAATATCATTACCCATCAAATGCCTGTCAGAATAGAAAAGTCTTTGCTTGTCTGTATCTAAATTCTGTGGAAAGGGGAACTCCAGATCCTAGGGGCAGCCACTGAGAAGGGCCTCTCCCATATTCCCACCTGATGTATCTATGAGGGTGCTGGGACAGAGAGAAAGAGTCTCCCCAGCTGATTTCAAAGTATGGACAGGTTCATAAGGGAGAATAGGGTCCTCAGATAACCTGGATCTGAGCCATGGAGGGCTTTAAAGGTCATAACCATCAATTTGAATTGTGCCCTGAAAGAGACTGGCAGCCAATGGAACTGTTGCAACAAAGGAGTTGTGTGCTCCCTGTAGCCAAAATCCTTTAATAATATGGATGCAGCTCTTGGACCAGTTGAAGTTTCTGAACACTCTTCAAACACTCTTCAGAGTTTTTGAACACTCTCCAATAGAGTGCATTACAGTAATCCGACTGGGATGTAATGAAGGCATGTGTCTCTGTGGCCAGATTTGATGTTTCAAGGAATGGGCACAGCTGGAACACAAGTTTTAACTGTGAAAATCCACTCTTAGCCACCACTGAAACCTGGGATTCCAGGTTCAGAGCTGAATGTAGGAGCACATCCTAGCTATAAACCTGTGTCTTCAGGGGAGTGTAACCCCATCCAGCAGAAGCTGAATCCCTATTTCCTGGTCTGCTTTTCAACTGACCAGTAGCATCACCATCTTATCTGGATTACTCTTCAATTTGTTTGCTCTAATCCAGTCCGTTATTGATGATAGGCACCAGTTTAGGACAAAAATAGTTTCTTTGGCTTGTGGTGGAAAGAAGTAATAGAGTTGGGCATCATCCACATACTGATGGCTCTGAACATCAAAACTCCAGACAACTTCTCCCAGTCGTTTCATGTATATGTTATATAGCATTGGGAACAGAACAAAACCCTGAGGGACACCACAGTTCAGTGGTGGAGGGTCCTAGCAGGAGTCCCCCAGTACCATCTTCTGAGTTAGCCCCTCCAGGAAAGAATGAACCCACTGCAAAACAGTGCCCCTACATGCCATCCCAGCAAGGTGGCCCAGGAAAATACCATGGTGGAAGGTGCTGAAAACCAATGAGAGGGACATGTTCTCCCATCTAGCTCCTGGAGTAAGCCATCCAGCAAGTTAAACTAAGCTATTTCTGTCTCATAACCAGGTCTGAAACCAGATTGAAATAGATTTAGATAAACCCCTGGAACTGGGAGGCCACCACATGCTCCAGAGTATACCCATTTAATAAATTATAATTGAATGAATCTGCTCTTTTTGGGACTAAGATTCAGGCTGTAGTATTTAAAATGATACACTTGCTAAAATCCAGAAAAGCTAATTCACTTTATAGGTAAACCTGCTTCACTGAGATGGAAAAGGAAGAATCTACGTTCTCAGGAAATTAGGAATTACCACAGTGTCTAGACACAATGGCTAAAACTGAGAACAAACATGATCAAACATCCACACAGTTCAAACAATTCCCCAGTATTAGAGTACATACTGAATCAGCAAATAGTGAAGCAGGTATCCTGGTTGATTGACTCCTTCCTGGATTTCACTTTGGAAATAAATGGATGAAAAGAGATTTGCCTAGCAAGCCTACTTTCTGCTGAGAACTACAGGTGGTTAAGCCTTTCTTGCCCTCTGGTAGATCTTAGGCAATCTTTTGTAAGTTTCAGTGTACTAAAAGGTATCATCGCTTAATGCAACTGACATGGGAATGAAAGTGTTCTTATTTTATCCTCATTAATTCATTTGTATGTATTTTCTTTCACTCCAAAGTGCTTTATCATAACTCATCAAGAAAACCCAGGACACCAAAAAAGAAAAAAAAAAGAAGAAGAAAAAAGGCTTGCAAAGTGCAAGTGAATTCTGTTTAGTTCATTTTGTTCAGGTTTCTTCTGGCACCTTGAAGATATTATACAAGTCCAACTACTTTTTCTGGCTTCTGCTGCAAAACTGTTCACTCACATGGCCTGCTCTTGCTGGCTTACCTTTTAACTTTATTTACTGATTAACCTTAGTTTGATGAATATGGGCACCTTTTTGGGCCCTGAGAGAACTGGTTACGCTTGGACAAACCTGAGGAAATGTGGATGTTCAAGCAAATTAATGGGGTCTTCCAGATTTGGTCTAAAAAGTGTAAATTGTCCTGATACATCTCCTTTGGTTTTTCTGGGTTTTGTAGGCATATCCTTCCAATTGTCCCTGATTGACAGGGATAGTCCTAGTTAAATCCTTTGTTGTCCCACTTTTTTAAATGGCTTTCAAATTGTCCCATTTTCTTTCTTTTCCTCCCATTTTTCCCCTTTGTCTTCAGATTATCCCCCGTTGCTGCAAACCAAGTTCAAAGTGAAAATAGTTAGCACTCAGCTGACTCAATAGGGGGAGAGGAGAGGGCAGAATCAAATTGCGGTAGCTTGGCCTTGCAGTAGCTTGGTTCATCTTATTCAATATTATTTGACTTTTGGACATATTGTAACGTTGCATGGTCATGTTTGCTGATTTTCATCTGTGAAATGTTGGAGAGCAAGTGTTGGTTGTTATCGCCTCTGCATCCACTCTTTCCTTCTTTTTTGTGGTGATTTCTTAGATCTACACTAGGGCTCTTCTAGTAGTTATTGAAAACTGGGGAATGGTTTATGGGTTGCTGAAGTGATTCTTTGGTTTCAATGGCAATTTTTTCTCTCTCTTTTTCCTTTATACTTTTTCCTTTAATATTAAAAAGTGCCATTTCATTTTTGCTCTGTAAAACTGAAGAAAATGTGAACCCCATTTTTCTCCCATTTTTCAGAAACAAGCCTATATTTTTTTCACATTTTTCTCCTGTATCATCTTTTCCATCCCCCATCTTTCTTTTGTAGCATTGCTTTTTTCCTATATTGAAATCCATGCTAGATTTTAAAACACATTTTTTCTTAATTTGTGCATTCATTTGAGCAATTTACATCAACTTTCCCACCTTTATAGAAGTATGCTTCTGTGTATTCCCCCCCCCCAACAATTATGTGCATTTTAGGTATTCACATTTTATTGCTTGGAAATACACTGTAAGCCTTGTAGATGGGTGATTTCTCAAGATGAGGCAAGCATTCTCTCCCATATCAAAGAAGATCATAATAAACCAACCAACCAACATTCCCTGAACAAATAATAGAGAATGGAAACCTCTATTGCAATACAGGATTCATAACCTATAGTTATGGACCGTACCTGTTCCATATTCACTAATACTTATATTTATGACCGTGGCATGATTTTCACAAACATCAACTCCACCCCCCCCCCCAAACCTCTCCAAGAGCCACATACAATGACGGAGGCCTGTTCTGCTGCCGACTGGGGAACAGCACAATGACTTTTCCATCCGACTCCCACCACTGAGCAGAGTTGAGATGAGGAATTGTGATGGGACCCTGCTTCTAATTGTAGCAGTTTCACTCATTTGTTGGGAGGGGGCTGGAAACGTCACTCTGTTGTGCCCCAACTGGTAGTTGTACCCCAAATGGCAGCAGAACAGATCTTCTTTGCTCAGTGTGGCTGCTGGCTGTTAAGGTAGATTTGGGGGTGTCAAGCCAGGACATGTTACTTAGTTACCCATTTGTAAATAAGCAGGCAGTGTAGGATCAGAACCAGAAACAGTATATAATATTTCCGCAGAACCACAGAATCATAGAGTTGGAAGAGACCACAAGAGCCATCCAGTCCAACCCCTTGCCATGCAGGAAGTCCCAATCAAAGCATCCCCAACAGATGGCCACCCAGCCTCTGTTTAAAAACCTCCAAAGAAGGAGACTCCACCACACTTCAAGGGAGTGTGTTCCACTGTTGAACAGTTCTCATTGTCAGGAAGGTCCTCCTAATGTTTAGGTGGCATCTCTTTTCCTGTAGCCATTGTTCTGGGTCCTATGGCTCTTCTTGTAGAGCCTGGTTTTCAGATGCTTCACCATTTTGGTTGCCCTTCTCTGGACATGCTTCATCTTGTCAACATCCTTTTTGAACTGTCTAGAACTGGACACAGTATTTCTGGTGAGACCTGACCAACGAAGAATAGAGTGGCACTATTATTTCCCTTGATCGAGACACTATACAGTGGTCCCCCGGTTTACGAATCCCCCGGGGAACGAAATCCCCGGGACCCGAAACCGCCGGGACCAAAAAACATCCCCCGGGATCCGAAGGATCCCCCGGGATGCGAATGAGAAAAACCGTGCGGCCCCTTTAAATCGGCCACGCGGTCTGTCCCTTAAAGCAGTCCCCCGGGAAACGAAGATTTCCAGGTTACGAAAGGTAATCCGGAACGGATTACCTTCGTAACCCGGGGGACCACTGTACTTCTATTGATGCAGCCTATAATCATATTGGCCTTTTTAGCTGACGCATCACACTGTTGACTCATGTTCAATTTGTGGTCTACTAGGACTCCTAGATCCCTTTCACACGTGGTCTCATTAAGCTAGGTGTCTCCCATCCTATATCTATGCATTTCATTTTTATTTTTTATTTTTTTGCCCTAAGTGCAGTACCTTACATTTCAAACAATGTTAATAACACTAGCCCATGTAGATGACAAGTACTGCCTTGGAAAACACTAACGTTCTAGATTGATACAACTATGTCATTAATTCATGCACAGCTGTAAACTGAAATGTTAAATATTGTAAATAAACTCATAAGTGAAGACCGAAAACATTTTTCTACATATTCCTGGGTGTGGTCACCTTGCCGTCATGCATAGATTAAGGACTTTATCGCATGCACTTGTAAAACCATTTTGGGGACTGGAATGTTTTACCGCACACGCAAGCATCCACAAAGCTGTCCACAAGCTGTCCCTGTTCAGTGATGGCAGGTGCTATTTTGGCCGGACGGAAGTCTTCCGAGCAGAAGATTTAACACTTCTCGGCACGGGACAGGGACGGGTGCCGGAACGGGGCCTCTTTGTGGATGCTTATGTGTGCGGTAAAATGCGCTCACACATACCCCCACGAGTCCCGTCCCCGTCCCCAAAACGGTTTTACAAATGCATGCAATAAAGTCCTAAGTGGCATCATTAGGTGGTGCGAAATGCACTGGGTGACACCACAAAGAGGGATTGTCACCTGGTGGAGTGGTACACATGGTGGGACAGCTGGCAGCTGGGTGAGTAAAAAAGTCCCTTTCCCCTGCCCAGCTGTTGTGCAAGACCCAGATGGCCATCCAAAGCTGCACACCCCCAGCAGCAAACACTGTTGGCAGGGGCAGTACCTTCCATTTGGGGTTTGGCATGGCTGCTCTTGTGAGCAGCTGCACCGGACCCCAAACAGCTATCCAGAAGCCATAGCACTGCCCTCCGAAGCAATGGGCTCTGCTTGCGGGGGCAGTGCCTTTAAAAACATAGAATCATAGAGTTGGAAGAGACCATCATAGACAAACTTTGTATTTTGTGTGAGCTGGTGGGCATGTATAAACCTTTTGGTTATTATGTGTATTGCTGCTTCTGAAGCCATTGCCAGCCTGCTTGTCGCCCACGCAGCCACTGTGAATAGGGATTTGGGAATGGAAAGTAAAGGAGTGGGGGAGAATGTCTGAGGTCTGCTGTGACTGGGCAGCTCCTGTACATAGGGCAGGAATTAGGCATGGCCACATGAATGTCAGGATGTCCAGTTCTGTCATGTGCTTTTCATTTTGGTTGCTGTATTGTCTTGTGCTTTTCCTCTACTCCCCAGTCCAGGGAGGCTGGAGGCATTTCACTCACCTGCTGCCAATAAGGGAAAAAAGGAATCTTTGAGGGTGCATCAGTTTATTTCAGCATAAATTCTCTTGGGCTATAGTTAGGGTTACCAAGTTTGTTACATTCAGCATACAAGGACTGAGTGGCACAAACCATAGGGACCCCACTGCATAGACTGGATGCATATGGGCTGCATTTCTATTCTGTTTCTTATTTCAACATGTTACGATTGCACGCATGAGTGTTTGCAATCCATGTTTGTTGGAAGTCCATTCAGTCTTGCATTTTTGTAGTTATTTATTTTGGTTTACCTATTATCACCATGGGCTACTGGTCTATTGACAATGTTTGAAATATTATATAATGTTTCTATTTGTTTGGGGAATGTTTATTTATTATAGTCTTGCTTAGTATAGGTTCTTGTGTTCAAGATCCTTCATATTGGTTGGCACATTTCTTCCCCTCAGTGGGTCTCAGGAGTTGCAAAAATGCTACTTCCCTTGACACTGTCTAGTCCAATGATATTTCTTTCCCTCTCTGCATTTATGAGAAGGACAGAGGCATATGCACAAAAGGGGCAGCTCACCATAGGGTAACTTACAGGTGGGGACACAACAGAGCTGGACAGAAATGGAACATGAAATTGGAAGGACGGACAGATGAGGAGCTTAAATGAGATATCACCATGCCTAGGCAATGTAAAAAAAATTTCTGGAAGAGAGGCTTTTGATTTGGATGCCTTCTGCTTTGTCAGATTGTAGCTGACAGGGACTTTTTAATAATGTTACTTGTACTAAGCCATGCTGAGGATTCAGAATGACAAATATGGAGGAGAGAGAAAAGTAGGGAAAGGGAGGAAAAGAAAAGGTAACTGAGTAGTAGATCTAAGAAGGTTGCAATAAACTGCACCTAGATCCTCTTCTGTGAGTCATGTTGATGGAGAGGAAGTCCAGGCACATTCTGAACATGGAGAGTGCCATCTCAACTAATGACTTTCCTGGCTATTGTTTTGAGATGGTCTGGTTCTCACAGGGAAGGGTTTACTTAAGGGAACTGGTCCCAAATTAAATTAGAAATTGAGAAAGTTGGCTTGGGGATTCTGAGTGCTCTGGTCCATAAGATTAACTTCTTGGGGCTGTGGTATATGTATGAATTAGTTCTTAAGAGAAAAGAGATCTAGTTAGATGCTCAAAGTAGCAGTCGGTCTGGCTTTTACTTAATAAAGGTACTAGAAAATGCAGTGCTCTTTCCCCAGAGATGTGACTTCATGTTTCATTAAACTTTTTGTGAGATGTCAAAACCTTCTTGTAATATGTGTATAGGTCTGCAGCGTGTAGTAAAGTGCATGGCTCAAGGTTGTGTGTGGTGTGTGTATGTGTGCTGACAAAACGTTGTTAGTTCGATCCTGCAGAGCTCCAGGTTGACTTAGCCTTTCATCCTTTCGTAGGTCTGTAATATGAGTACCCAGTTTGTTGGGGGCAATTGGCTAACACATTGTAAACTGCTTAGAGAGTGCTAAGCACTATAATGTGATATAGAAATATAAGTGCTATTGCTATTGCTATATAATCTATCCACCTATTCATCCACCCATGTACGGTAAAGTCTTTGTGACAAAACTGACTATAAATTGTTTGAATCATTTATAAACAGTGGTTTTCATTCTATTACTCAGGGATATGAGCTGCCTCCTGTTTTGCTTTGTTTCAAGTTGTTAAAAGGAAAAGCAAATTCTTTATTAGATGACATAATAGATCAGCAAACTGTGCTCCCCCCCAATAGCCTTTTCTTTTCTTTTTAGCTTTGCTTTGCTTTCAGAAAATAGATTTACAGAAGCCTGATATTTTACCCCTTGAAATGAATCACAGAGCATCTCCTGGATTATTTTTCTGAATCTCAAAGGCAGTAATGTCCAAGGCATGTTCTCTGATCCATTACTGGGGCTGACACTGGATTAAGTATCAACTCTACACAGGGGGTCAGTCAATGCAATACAAAAATAGCATGCAGTGTGTTTGTTGATTTTGTCAATAACCTAGTTACACAGAAATGTTTATTTCCTCAGTCCAAATAAGACTGAGGTAATGTGGGTGGAATAAATTATTGCTTGTTTCTTTCCTCGAGTGGCTTTTCCTTTTGTGATGCTGAGGCCAACACCAGCCCTCAAGCACATGCTTTAGAATAAGTGGAAGTGGAATACCAAAGGAAGGTATGGACCAATAGAAAGACAGTTGGAAACAGGACACTACAAAAGAAGAAAGAAAGGAGACCAGAGTACAGGAAATCTTTGGCAGGCATATAAAGAAAGCAATTTGATACACTTCAAATGTTCCTAAAGTGGTTGCTGAATTTTGGCCTGAGTGGACAGAGTTTTTCACTCTTCTGTTGAAAGTCTTCCCCTTTCTGTGATCTCTCTGTTAGGGTTTCTTAGGCAGGGCCAAGTGAGGCAGCTGTCTCTGGCAGGACATGTTGGGCAGGGCAAAAGCAACTGGACATTTCTTCTGATCACTCTGGCCAATCCTGTCCATTGTAAGATGGAGTTGTGTGCACCACACAGCTTTTGTTGTTGTGCCTCTGGCTATATGGGTATATCTGGAGCTTCTCTGCTGTCACTTGCTCTCTATTGTTGTTGTTAACTGCCCTCAAATCGATCCAGACTCAAGGCAACCATATGGATGAGAGATATCCAAGACTTCCTAACCTCCACTGCTCTACTTAGGTCCTGCAAATTCATACCTGTGATATCTCTAATAGACCCTATCCATGTGGTGTGTGATCTTCCTCTCTTTCTACTACCTTCCACCTTTCCTAGCATCATTGTCTTTTCTAATGCCTTCTCATGATATGTCCAGAGTATGGCAGCCTGAACTTGATCATTGGCTTCCAGTGAGATTTCAGGCTTGATCTCCAAAGAGCCTTGCTGGCTACTGTTCAGCTATGGCATCTGCCACCACCAGGTAGCAGCCAGGCAGAAAACCTTGCTGCTCTCCATCTGTGACAGGCCCTCTAGAACCTGACAATAGCTGCATGCCTTCCTCCGAGGGACCCTCAGAATACAGATTACGGTGAAGGTGGTCACAGAGATTGCCTATGCCAGGGCAGTACAGATCCTCCATCCACAATGCCTCATTCTGAAGAAGGACACCTCAGATTTAGGCATTTGTATTGGAACTAGGGAATGGTGAAGAGAGGATGGTAGAATATTGCTGAGAGACAAGAATAATGAGGGTGGCATATTGTTTTATCTCAGGCAATATAATACATTATTGTCCCCAGCCTCGTGCTTTCTAAAATAAAACTGCCTTTAAGATGGTAAGCCTGAGGGCAGGGATCTGTCTAATTATAAGATTGTATGTAATAATAATAATAATGATTCTTGAGCCATGGTGCACTAATGACAAACAAATCCATGGTGCATATAGCACATCTAGAGCTAATCTGTAACAATACTGTTCTCTGTTCATTCTGCTGAGAGATGCTGTGGACTTCTGCTTCCAAAGTTCTGCCCTGGGGCCCATCCGTACTACCCAATGATAGTGTTACATACCACTTGACTACCATGGAAACATCCCATGGATCATGTAGAATTCTCATCCCACGATATTCTCTAGTGCCTCCTCACCAACTACAAATGCCACAGTTCCACAGGATGGAATCATGGCAGTTAAAGTGGAATAAAAGCACTACCATTGTGTAGTGTGTGAATAAGTCTTTGATGTCACCACTGTTCAAAATAATCTAAACTAGTGACAATACTACATCACTCCATGCCATGCAGTTAAGGTGTGGTGTGACTGCTGCCATGTGAAACATATCACAGCAGAGCAATACGTATGAATTATTCAGAGTTATTCTAACTTAATATTGTATTTTGTTAACTCTAATGACTATGTTTCCTGCTGGTACTGTCAGCTTTAGAGGTACCAGAAGTTTGTCCTTAGAAGCAGGATGATCTTTAACTTCAGACCCAAAAGGATGCCATTGTCGCTTCAAGCTGTAGCAAATTGTTGTATCTCCTAGAGGAGGGAGAGGAATTGATTTCAATAAAAAGACTTAGCTATTCTAAGGATATGATATACCATATTTTAAATTCTGGGATTGGTAAACAAGATGTCTACTGAAAATAAAAACAACCTCTATTTTTATTGGGGCCTGTGATATATGGAGGAAATTATGCCCCCGGCGATTTAATTAGCATTTTCTGCTTTCTTTCTCTTGTAAGTGTGAGCATTCTAATATCCTGATCAGTGTTCAAGGTCAATAGCTGGAAATACTGCTATACAGTTGTTGTTGTTTTTTAAAAAAACCTCGTTCAGTTCTGAAGTAAGATGCTAAATATTGATTTTTTAAAAAGACAGAAAGATGAATGGAGACCTTTCCTTTGAGAACATACCCAGCATGCCTTTGTCTTCTTTGTAACATTTCATAGTGAAATAAAAAGCTTGGAATAATAACAGCAGAAATGTGCTGATAAGTAAGTATGAGGGTCATAAAATATCAGCGACTAGTTTGGACAGATTGGCATGCCATGTTTTTATCCGATGTCTTTACAAATGGTCAGGCATTTAATATATGTACAGCAGAACACTATTAAACAGATGCTGTGGCTGTTTTATGACTTGGAAAATTAGATGCTTATGTGTGTTACAAACAAGCAAGGAAACCAATGGACTAGATCCTAAGTTGTGCTTGCATTGTGTAACTCTACACTTAAATCCTAACAGTCTTACGTCGGAATCATGGTCCCAATATTGTCTACCAGAGGTTTGCCGACAAACCCCAAGGGAAGTGACACTAGTCCAAATGAGTCCAATAAAAATACACAGTTTATTAGGGGGCATAAATATCACACAGCAAGGGGACACACACACACACTCACACGTTCAGTGCTAGAGAAAAAGGAGGGGTAAGATTGGGAGTTAGGTCTGACAGAAAGAGGCACCGCTGGAATATCTACCATAGAAGTCTTCTCCTGGAAGCCGGATAGAGATGGATGATGATGATGGACACAACCGCTGGGATGCAAACTTGTGCATTTGCGATCTTGTGCATTTGCGATCTTGTGCATTTGCGATCAGTATAATGAAGAAAAAGAAAAACACACACACACACCTGCTCCTGGGGGGGGTCCTTCCTTCCTTCCTTCCTTCCTTCCTTCCTTCCTTCCCCCCTTCCTTCCTTTTTTCTCTTTTTCTTCCTTATACTGATCACAAATGCACAAGATGACAAATGCACAAGATTGCGAATGCACAAGATGACAAATGCACAAGATTGCAAATGCACAAGATTGATTTTGCGATCAATACCCCTCCCCCCCAATAAAAAAGAATCCCCTCCGGGAAGGGGTTGAGGCTTTAAGGGCTGTCACCTTACATGGCAGCTCCAGTGGGAATGACAAGCATTCCCAGCTAAGAAAGTGGTTCCAAACAAGGTCCCTTTTCATAGTGTGAATGAGGGGCCTTTTGGAATCGCTTTCATAAGTGGAGCACAGCCCGGTTCCAATGCGGGTATGGATAATATGGATAAAGCATAATTTAAATTAAAGCCAATTTTGAGCGGACTTCTCACTGTAGCAGTCATAACATATCAAGCGGGAATTAGGAGGAGCACTATTTGCTGCTATGCCTCCAGGCAAAGAAATATCTTGAACCAGCTCTGCCAGGGATTTAAGATGGAATCTTTTGTGTAGAAAGCATAAGCTTTACCTCTGAGAGACATATTTCCTGCAGGACTCCTTCACCATGGCCAAGGTGATGTTTAAATTCATGCTGACGTTTTTGTGATATATGATTGCAGGCCAAATCATATATTATCCAATAATGAATACACTTTCCATATTCAATAATACAATACTGAAAATGGAATGGGGACAAATAGATTCAACTTTAAAGAAATATTGAATTGCACTATATTTTCTTTTAGACACTATTGAAAGTGCTATGTTAAAATATACTATTGTATCTCTCTATTTTGTCTATCTAAAGCAAATTGCTGTATTATGGTGACTATTGATAATGTTAACTCAGTATTGCTCTCTAGTGGCCATTTCAGACAATGCACAACTTAATGTGCAGCAGCTGCTGAAAAAGCAGGAGACAGGAAGGCCATGCACAGGTAGTATCTTTATTAAGGATAGAAAAAGTACAGAAAATTTATTGCTTTTCTATAGTTATGGCATTTTTTCTTATGGATCAACTGGCTGACTCTACTGAAAAAGAAATGCTTGGAAAACATGAATCATCATAGCTGGAGACATGGAATGAATGGAACAACACAAAGTGAATGAAATCTGTTTCTGAAACAAATTAATATTACTTAGAAAAAAAGTTACCTGATAGAATCAAATAATTTTGGGTGATTTTGCTTGTTTGTTTTTCTAGAGAATGTCTCTGCGTCTGTTTGTCTGGAGGACTGTCACTGCCAGCCACACCTCTTTGGGACATTGTGCTGAACACCTCAAAGCTTGACAGAATATATTTTGGTTGCTGTCCAAGCTTCAAAAAAGAGTTTCAAATCTGGGATGGGGTGTGTACGAGGAGCAAAGAGGGGCATCAGGAAATTGTGGTAGACACTTCAAAACTGACAAAGTGCTTTTAGTGGCCATCAAATCTTGGGTGCCTAGTTTCAAGCTGAAAAGTCAAAATTCCAAAGGGATTCCAAAAATTCCTCCAGAGTTCCAAAATTCCTCCTTTTGCTTCCTAGAAACAAAAAATGAAGCCCCCAAGAGTAACTAGTTGCTTTGCTTCATGGGGTTTCACTATCTTCCTTCCTAAAGGACAGGTACCATTTGGATGTTGCCTGAAATGTTACTGAGTACTCTATGTGGCAACTCAGCCACATCTCCATGTATATTAGTGGCTATTTTTTCCATGTTGCCATAAACTGTCCAGAAGAATTTATTTTTAATAGTTGTTTGTTAGGTCAGTGATATGGTGACATCTGATAAACATGAAATCCACACAAATTGTTTGTCATACTGAGGAAACCCAATAAAGATGTGATGTCAGTCTGCATGGCATGCACTGGAACAAGGGATTTTGTTTGTCTTTAAGTTGATTTTGAAAGATGGAACATTCTAACTATGCTATTAGATCTAAGATTACTTCTTTCAGACATGTAAATAAACATTTCTAGTGTCTAAATGTAGACATACAGAATGGTTGAAAACAGGCCTGTTATATTCCATTTTCTTGCTAATGGCTTAAGTGGGGACTCTGATAAATGTTAATTGTGTCCCTTTCTTGAAAATCCAAATTGCTCCAAAAGCCAACACTTTTGTCATGAGTGGCTCAGATAGTGACACCTTTGCTTTCTGAAGGTTCATACTTTGTTCCGTGCACAAAATTATTTTACAATATTGTATAAAATTACCTTCAGGCTATGTGTATAAGGTTTATATGAAACACAAATGAATTTTGTGTTTAGACTTGAATCCCATCTCCAAAATATCTCATTATGTATACGCACTTTTTCCAAAATCTGAGTAAGTCTAAAATCTGAACCACTTCTGATCCAAAGCATTTCAGATAATTGATATGCAACATGTACAAAATAGTCTGCATTCTAGCTGGATCTGTTATACCGAGGATGAAGATACACACACAGTCTCATTCCTTACATACCTGTAATTCTTATTCAGTAATCCACCATATCTCCTCTCTCATCATTATTTCTCTACCACCCAATCTCTTTTACACAAACATCTGCCCACTAGTTCTCTTCCAACACCACCAATACTTAGTGTATACTCTCTCCCCATCCGCCACTCTGACATTCTGGATTCTTATGGCATTGTCACAAAGTGAATGTTAATACTCCTGTTCTTGCATTCAGGATAGATTAATCTGAATTATATTCACTCACTCACTCATGCATTTCATAGATTTAATCATAGCCTACGCCTAAGGGTGTTCACTTTCACATTCCATTGAGGATGGTGATATCAAATCTATTAAGTTAATGAAAGGATTTATAAAGATAATAAAGCATGATTTCTCATTGTTACTTTTGGCAGCCATCTGAATGTTTCTGTAACTTATCAGGGTGGCTTACAGATACCAATGCAAATTATAATTTATTTAGTGGATGGATGGATGGATGAATATGTAGCTACACATTATTCTACTGATTTTTGGGGGCCAATCTGAGTATGTGTACTCAATAAATAAAACAATTATCGCACAGACAGCAGCAGCAGCAGCAGCAGCCTCAATCCAGAGTATGGAGAGCCTTATACATTGTAAATACGTTTACTCCAGAGAACCAATGAGAAGAAGACCTGAAAGCTGACAAATAGTATCTGAAGGTAGCATAGAAAAAGGAGTGCAAGCTTCTTAGCTTCCAGTTACTGTTCCAGAGAACTGGGGGTATGTGTGTGGGTGTACGGGGAAGGAAGGAAGAGAGAGAGAGAAGGGGGGGGGGCTCTGTGCAGGAAAAGTGGACAGTAATGTTGAGTTGGTGCCATGGGTGTCATGAGGGTGGCCTCATTGACCAGCAGAGGTCAATGAAAAGTAGGTGTGTCACAATACTTGTAAATACATCATTTAAAAGGCTAAACACTCTGTTGAACCAGTCTGTTCCTGGCCTGAAAGGAAATGGCCGAGGGATATTTGTGGGGGCCAGCCCTCCTGTCCTGCTACATGCCTAGAAGAAGGTTGAGTTTGGTGGGTCTCCTGCTAATCCAGTGGCCACCAGCTCTCCTCTCTCTCCTAGTCTATTCCTAAACTAGTTAACCAACTGGTAACCAAGATAATGCCAGCCAGGATTCCTAGTAAGGTTGCTCATCACAATCTTGAAACAATCTCTATCCAATTTTTGAAAGAGGATGATGATACCCAGCCCTTGCTGGCAGAAGAGCAGAGTTAGGCCATATACCACTACTTTCGCTAGAAGCTGCTGCATGCAGAAGATAATTCAAAAACATATTTCAGTTTCAGGTAAAGTGTATCTCTCTCTAGATTCAGGTGTCCCTTGCTGGGATCTTGTATTGTAGCATAATGGAGCATAATGTGCGCTGCCCACATAGTTCTGCATACTTTCTGCCCCTGGAAAGTAGCTTCCTTGCACCAAGACATGTGGGAAATTCTGGGGGTGGCTGAGGAATGGATATTGCACAAGGAGATATTGAATACCTCTTTCAAAATGTACATAAAAGGACATCTGTGTTCATTAACCTATGTGTATATGTCAGCAACATGAATCCAGTCCATCTCAAAAACTTGCCTTCAGTCCCCAAATTTCTAGCATTCCAGACAACGAAACACTGAAACTTGTTCAAACCTAGAACTCTTATTTTTGCTGTGTTCATATTCCCTTGGTAACTTTGCCTGTCCCATTTTCTTGGATGTCTAAACTGTATTGGATGTCTAAACATGCTCATCTGAGCATCTTAGTTACTGCAGTGTTAGAAATTTGGGAGCTGAAGGAAAATTATAGAATTCTTGGTAGAATTCTTATTGGTGGGCAATCCCCTCATTTTTCCCCACCCCTCCATAGCTACACCCCTGAGTTAATCCATTGTTAATATATGAAGGCTTTACTCAGCTTTGTCTTGTAATGTGCACTGAGCTGATGGAGGGAGGATTCAGGGTTGAGACAACTTTTTTTGCTCATTGGTGTGTTTCAACTAACAATGCAATAGAGCTTTGTTAGCAAGGTTTTGACAGAACTGCTGGTACGGCAATCTAGAATGGCTCTTCTTAAGCTCTTATGTTAAACAGTGTCTCCAACTAAGCTCAAACGGTGTATTTGCAAATAAAAATTACAAACTGGCATAAGACTCCAGTGAACTCCTTTGGAAGGAACTTCTCACAGGCCATGCAAGTAGAGCGAGCATAACAATATAGTGATGTTTGCATATCTCATTTATCACAAGGGTCCCCCAGTGCATTTGTCTCAAGCTGCTGCCAGCTATCTGCCGCATCTATTTATTTATTTAATAATAATAATAATAATAATAATAATAAATTTTATTTCTAGCCCGCCCCTGTGAATGAGCAATCGGGGCGGGTTACAGAAGAGAGTTAAAACAACAGCAGTTAAAACATCTGATCCCATCCCCACCTCCCCCACTAAAAAAGTATTAAATCAAACAATGTTAAAACATAGCATACAATAAACAATATCAACAGTATCAACTGAGAGTCCTTGAGCTGTGTGGATGGGCAGAGGCTGGAATCTCTACGACCCAAGCATGCTAGGTCAGCCTGCTCATTCACCAGAAGGTCGTGGATGATGTGGGTCTTACCTTTGGCCGACCTGACATTGCAAAGGAGCAGATTAAGGGATTGTGGTGTGGTTGGTACGCTCTCTCCCTTATCCTGGGAAACAGAGTGGACTGAAGAAGGGATAGATACCAGACATCGATCCCTTCTTCTTTTGCAACATTTCTCCACTCTGTTGCCACAATACCTTCCCTGCCCCCACACTATCTCAATGTTTGCCCCCTGGCTGTACCCGACTCCATTGTCTAATAGATGTTGAGGAGAATCCAGCTGGCTAACAATATAAAGAAAAAAGAAAGAAGTCAACAAGGGTATACAAATTTTATGGCCCATCCCCCTAATAAGCTCAAGGAACTACAAAGTCCACAAGCTCCCTATGGCGTGGGGAGCAAGCTGGGGCTTCTGCAGCCTAAAACAGGGACCGCCACTGCAGCAAGCGCTGCCTCCTGGTGGCTGGTGGCTGGTGGCTGTTCTTCCCCCCTCGTAGGAGCTCTTGGAGGAAAAGGTGGTCCCAGAGGGCTGTAGAAGGCTGCAAGCGTGCCCCAAACTCACTCCCAGCAGCTCCTGGAGGAGAAGATGGTCCCAGGGGGCTTTGGAGGCTGCAGGCACTGCCCCAAACTCACTCCTTTAAAGTATTTATAGCCCGCTTTTCAGCCACAAAGGCTCTCAGAACAGATGATGATGATGATGATGATGATGATGATGATGATCTTTATTATATTTATTTATATCCTGCTTTCCCCAAAAATTGGGATATAAAGCAGCTAACCCATTAAAATTTGCTATACTTTGCTTTAGTGCATAAAGATCCAATCTTGCAACAATTGCATTGTCTGTCATAATGCTTTTTAAGAAGGACTGCACTCCTAGGTTATTACTGCACGTGGCTTTTAAACCATGAGAACACTGAGAAGGAAGAGGCTTTGGTGGTTCTCATAGCACAACTATGCTTTTACATGCCCCGTCCCCAACACATCCCTTTTAATTCACAGGGAAAATCTGTTAATGACTTGGCCATCGTGCAAGTCCCCAGGTGTAAAACGTCACTTCTGGGGCAGCTGTATGATTGCTAGTCATGTGGCATTTACATATGCATAAGCAGCATCATTACAGTGCTGTGGTCTGCTTCAATTATCATTGATCAAAAGGGCCACCTGAATGGGAACTGGCTAGTATTATGATGGACTGTACATTTTTAAAATTCTTTCCTAAGGTGGTGACTGTCCATTTGTGGGTGGAAGAATGGAAAGATTCCACAGTATGATTTTGGTCTGATAAACAATCAGCTGTTAAGTCTATTATGATATCTATCTCCCATGCTGTGAAGTTCTCAACAGTTTTTGGTAATAATAATAATAATAATAATAATAATAATAATAATTTGTATCCTGTCCAACCACAAGGAATTTGGGTAACAACAACAAGGGTAACAACAATAAAAAATATATTAAAAATACAATAAAATTCAAAATAATCCCTTCCCAACCCCCATCCCAGTGCTAAAACAAACAATATCAATAAACAATATAAAAATATTAAAATAGTGTTAGCTAAAAATTGGGGGGGGGGAAATTGGGTGGACTTAGAGAAGGGCAGTTAGCAGTCGCATTCATATATTCTTGTTCGGGGAGGGGAAGCTAAGTTGGGAAGACATGCCGGAAGAGGTTCATCTTAAGGGACTTCTTGAAGGCTGTAAGAGTGGAAATCTCCTCCAAAAGGTCATTCCCTAGCTTTGGAGCAGTGATACAGAAGGCCCTCTAGGTGGTGGTGGTAATAATAATAATAATAATAATAATAATAATAATAATATCATCTTTAATTATATTTCCCGCCTCTCCCCATGCATCGAGGAGAGAGTACAGCAAATAAAATCAATGTTACAATGTATACATAAATTTCCTAAAAAACAACAATCAAACAACCAGTCATTAAAACAAAATCTAACAATGCCACTGCCGGTCAAGTATTCGAATCATCCAGGGGAGATGGAGTATTCAGTTAGGATCAGTTATGGTGGGTCAAATGGGTAGGATTACCGAAAGAGATCTGTCTTAAGTGCCTTCTTGAAGCCATCTAGAGTGTTAATAAGACGGGTTTCTTCCGGAAGGCCATTCCAGAGTCTGAGGGCAGCAGTGGTGAAGGTCAATCAAAGGTCGATCTCAGCCTAATTTTTGGGTACTCTAATAATTTCTTTCCAGATGTTCTGAGAGTGCGAGGCGGATCGTCCAGCTCTTTTCTTTTCACATTTAATCTTGCCCATACAGCCCCAGGAATTTTGTTTTTTAAGGAATTGTTTTATATTTTGGTATTGTGTTTTAATTCATAGCTAATTTAATCTTATTTTAAGGGGTGGGAGTTGGAATGAGATTGTTTTTAATTTTGTACTGTTTTAACTCTGTTGTAACCCGCTCCAACTGTTTGTTCACAGGGGTGGGCTATAAATAAAAATGATGATGATGATGATGATGATGATGATGTAGGGAGAGGCATTCCCTCAAGTAACTAGGGCCCAAGCCATGAAGGGCTTTAAAGGTAATAACCAACACTTTGTATTGCGCCTGGAAGCTGATTGACAGCCAGTGGAGAGACGGATGGACAGTACAGAAGAAGGTATTAGGTATTCTGGACCCAGGCCATGTAGGGCTTTAAAGGTAATCACCAACTTCTCGTACCTTGCCTGGAAACTAATTGGTAGCCAGTGAAGGGACTTCAAAACCAGTATTATATGATCATTGCGAAAAGTATCTGTGATCAATCTGGCTGCCATATTTTGTACCAGTTGAAGTTTCTGAACTTGGCACAAGGGTAGCCCCATGTAGAAGGCATTACAGAAGTCCAGTTGAGAGGTTACCAGTGCATGTACTACTATTTCAAGGTCTCTCGGCTCCAGGAAAGGATGCAGCTGGCGTTTCAGCCGAAGCTGATAACAGGTGCTCCTGACTGTCACATCCACCTTAGCAGTCAGCTGAAGTGACGAGTCAAGGAGCACCCGCAAGCTGCGGACAGGGGAAGTGTGACCCCATACAGAAAAGTCTGACATAACTCCATTCCTGGGTTCGGGGTACCTATAACAAGTACCTCTGTCTTATCTGGATTCAGCTTGAGTCGGTTTTCTCTCATCCAGTCAATTACTGCCCCAAGACAGGCATTCAGAGAAGAGGTGCCATCCTTAGTCACTGCATCAGTCCGAGACATAGAGAAATATATTTGGGTGTCATTAACGTACTGATAACACCCCAACTCATTTCTCCAGATGATCTCACCCAGTGGCCTCATGTAAATGTTAAACAGCATGGGAGACAGGATGGTGCCCTGGGGGATGCCAAATTTTAGCTCTCTTTTAGAGAAGCAACTGTCTCCCAGTGTCATCATCTGGAATCTGCCTGAAAGGTAGGACCAGAACCACTGTAAAACAGTGCCTCCAATACCAAACTCTCTCAGGCATTCCAGAAGGATACCATGGTCTATGGTATCCAAGGCCACCGAGAGGTCCAAGAGCACCAACAGGGCCACACTTCCCCTGTCAATGCCCAGACGGATATCATCGACTAAGGCCACCATGGCAGTCTCAACTCCATATCCCACCCTGAATCTGGTTTGAAATGGATCCAGAAAATCAGTTTCCTCCAAGACTGCTTGTAGTTAATTGACGACTGCCCTCTTGAGCACCTTGCTCAAGAATGGCAACAACAAGACTGGCCTATAGTTATTTCTGTTGTGAGGGTCGAGGGAAGACTTTTTAAAGATTGGTCTAAAATCCTCCTCATTGCTTGTAACTGTATCTTGAGAATCATACCATTCAGTCTTCTGTCACCCTGGTAGGGTGATGGACTATGCCATTCCCAGGCTGTTTAGCCATGCATCATGGGAAAGATAGGGATCATGATCCAAAACCCTTGGAGGATGCCAGATCATGGGGAAAATAAGGTCATGATCCAACACCCCTGGAGGGCGCCAAATCAGGGAGGCCTGGAATAACTGATGCTTTGTCTCAGTTTTAGAAGGGGTTTTGAGACTTCACCCCAGCAGCATGGGAAAAAAGGAGGAACAACTGCAACCAATGGATCAGTGAATTCCAAGAATTCAGCCCTGGAAGTGATTCAGATCTTCCTTGTTCTGAAATTATAAATGATATAATGCAGCTTACCATCCATCTTAAGGATAAGAGCTTAGAAGCTATCACAATACATGGGGTTTTGTCTACTCTTACATTCAAGGTCAAAATGGTTTGTGACCTATATGGACACATTAGGGATAGGGGGGAAAAGTAGTACAGTACCACCATCATATTTAATCAGAGATGTCCAAGGATCCTATAGGTTTTGGAATACTTGGTTGGGCAAGTCCCTAGAATTGGCCACTGAATATGAAGCAGCTGTGTTTTCTCAGGCATGGATGTTATTATCCTTTAATGGTGCCATTGGAGTGAGTGAGTTATGTGCTGCATGGGAGTGACTGGCAATATTTTATTAAAATTCAGTGTTGAATAGATATAATCCTATACCTTTGCATAGGTATAATCATAGGTGTATCGTTGGATACACATAAACACTTGTCTGCATCTTTCCTCCCATTCTTTATTTTCTCTGTTTTCATAACATTATCGGGTCTATTTCAAGAATTCCTGGCTGAGGTCTTGGACTGTCATACATAACTACCACGATGCTGCTTCATCACTGATGCTACCTCTTAAACACTACCTTGTCAGCCTGGCAGTGCCTCAACCAAAGGGTTTCCAAAGTGTTGCAGACTGGGGCACTGGAAATGACATCTGTGGTGCTCCTCTGTTCATGGGGCATATTAGGTTAGTGTCTGTAAATGGGAACCCCCAGTAGTTAAGAGATCATAAGTGCAGCTAACTGAACAGGATTCCAGCCCCTTTCATAGAATCATAGAGTTGGAAGAGACCACAAGGGCCATCCAGTCCAACCCCCTGCCATGCAGGAATCTTGATCAAAGCATACTTGACAGATGGCTATCCAGCTTCTGCTTAAAGACCTCCAAGGAAGGAGACTCCACCACCTTCCGAGGAAGTGTGTTCCACTGTCGAACCGTGGAACCGTGTTCCACTGTTGAACAGTGTGTGTGTGTGTGTGTGTTAAAAAACAACACACACACACAAAACAAAATAAAAGTAATGATGTACCTTTAATATGGTACCATGTTAAATCGTATGTGGCTAGTACTGGAAGTGTCTTTAGTCTGTAAAATAATTCATCCTCTGTGCAGAGTATCTTGTCTCAGTTTGACCCTGTTAACACCACTCTCTCCTGTTTTAATTTGAACTTACATTAGTTTTGAAAGTCATACAGTTCCTCTATCCTGAAGTTGCCTTGGTACAAAAGGGTGTTTCTACCATGTTTACATGTATCTGATTATGTTAGGTCATACAACTTGAGTAGCTACATTTTCTCTATTTCCAGGTATGCATGCATATAACTATGTATTCACATAGACATGTAAACCAATAAACCTTCTTGTTTTCCTGTTAATCTTACTGCCTACTCAAACTCTTATTGAATAGCTTGTATGTGGCTGTGTGTTTCTGTCAGGAAAATTAAATGCCACCTCATTCAGTTTAGTACATGATATTTAAATTTCTCCACATGATCTTCCCTCAAGATTAACAGGATTAAGATAAAAACAACTACAGAATGGAACAGCTAGTTTGCAAACCTATCATCCCTGATCCAGCAAAAATTACAGCCAGATCTCTTTATGTTTCTTTGAATCAATTTCCTGCTGAGCCCAAAGGAATTTATTAATTGAATTCCCTATTACCATGTACAGATGCAAGAGCTGGATAGGGAAGAAAGCGGATAAGAAGAAAATACTGTAAACTCATTTGAGATGTAGTGGAGGAGATGAGTGCTGAGATACTGTGGACAGCGAAACAAATGTTTCCTCGAATAAATCAAGCTTGCAATTTCTCTGAAAGCCAAGAAGATCAAATTAAGTCTGTCATACTTTGGACACATCATGAGAAGGCATGACTCATTGGAAAAGACAATAATGCTAGGAAAGGTAGAGGGCAGTAGAAAAAGAGCAAGATTGCATGCCATATGGCTAGACTCCATACATGGCTAGATGCCATGGGATTGAATTTGCAGGACCTAATCAGAGCAGAGGAGGATAGTAGGGCTTTGAGATGTCTCATCCACAGAGTCAGAGACAACCCGAGGGCAGTTAACAATAGCAACAGGCCATTTTAAGCCCAGGAGAGCCTTTAAAAATAAATAAATAAATAAGAGGAAGTTATCCCTGATCCAAGGGGGCCCAAAAATGTAGCAAAATGTCCCCTATATCCCCAGAGCTCTTAGGGGGGCATTTTAATTTAAAAAAAAAAAGATTTTCCCCAGAGGAACAATGAAGATGTGGCCTTCCAGGTCTCCTGGGAAGCTAATGCAGCTCTCTAGTCTCTTGAGAGTTGCCCACATCTTAGAGATGTATGGGCAGACCCTTCTCTGATGCTTCTCAGTTTCCACTAGCCACTAAATGGTTGTGGATGGGAGCCGTCTGCAAGAGGAAGGCGAGTTCTGCAAGAGGGGAGAGGAGTACATGTCTTAGGGGTTTGACAGATGGCCCCAAAAGAGCAGCATCCTACTACCCTTTTCCTTGCCGGATCAGGGCCACAGCAACTGCATGCCATCGCCCCAATCCAGCACTTAGCAGGCACTAAAAAGAATGGCAAAATATCACTCCTTTTAGCTCCAGCAATGTTCCTTTGGTGCAGTGTGTCTAAACGCTGTCCCAACAGAGCACTGTGACACCCTCTGCTGTGTGATTGGGAGTGTGATGTGAATCCGGCATGGGGGCAGCCAGCATGCATACACCATGCCCCCCACTGCCCCCATGCCAGTGTATAATGCCAGTCTGTTTAGTCCCATAGTTCTTCTTGGGTTGAACTTTATGTTACATCCTATGATGCAGGATTTTGGCCATAGTCTACCTAAGTGTACGTCTAGAGTTGATAGAATAGCCTTTTTCCTCAGGATGGGGCATCCTTCATGAGTTCAGGAGGATCAGGTCTTTGAGGATGTCTTTCATTTCAGCATTTGCACACACTCTTTTGTTAATGTTGTTCAGATCAGACACAGTCAGGTTAATTTCTCTTCATGATAAGCATACATTCTTTACATCTGTACAAAAAGCTATCATCTTACAGAGAAATAAGCCTTGCTTACAGGGTGATAGACTCATCCCACATTAACTGTTTCTTTGCCACTGAATGGGCCCTTTAATAACTATGAAACCTAATTTAGGGTCCCTAAATACATTCTTGACACAAAGGTTAATTCTAAAAGTGAATGCTACCAGGACTCACCTGGATTGACATAAATAGTGATTTTCGTTCAAACAGTTGATGCTATCTAGTTAGGACTATCCACAGGATTTAGGTCTATATAAACTCTGTTTCTTCAGAGGAAATTGCTTGGACTTAAAAGATTCTGTTCTTCCTATTCTGAAGGAATCTTCTTCTGTTGAACTGGAAAGTCTCTGCCTGTCCCTGCCTGTAGCATGGTATTGTTGCAAGAAGTGGAGCAGAGAACTATGTGCCTACAGGAACTGATAGTGCTGGGGACAGATAGCTGTTTCCTCTTGTCTTGCTTAATATTTCCTTTCTTGGACTGATAAGGCTTTACTTCCTTCAACTGTTGGAAAACTCCCTTGATAGCCATATTGGAATAACTGGGGGTTGCACAAGAGTAAGGGTTGTTGTACTTACAAGGAGGTATCTTGCACAGTGCTTAAAGGGTTGTTGTACTTACAAGGAGGTATCTTGCACAGTGCTTTTCCCTGGACTATACAATGGCAGCCAGATGATGTTGGGTGTATCTCTATCTCTCCCCTGACCCAAACAGCCACCAACTGGTGGAGGGTGCATCAGGAAAGTTCCATACCACTGTTGTCCTCCTTCCTAAACTTCCTGTGTAACTAAACTGAGCAAACGTTACGCCTCTAGGATTTTGGCCTCTATCTCCACATAGGCCCTTATGGCACATATGTGGGTAAAATGTTGCTCAGCTTACAGAGCTTACAAAGGTGGGATCATCTGTTGCGCTTCTAAAATGTAATTGAGGCTTCCCGCTTTCCTTCCGGCAACTAAGCATTCATGGAGAAGCCATTTTTTGAATAACGGGATATCAGAAGGGTTCTGAAACTTCCAGCAGCCTTAGCAGCATGGCCAATGGTGTAACATGCTAGGTGTTGTAGTCCAATGTAGTCTCTCGGTTGGACTGGATTAATGGAGCTGTCTAGCTTTTTTTAAAAAGCAGAGTTAAAAGGAGAGATGGAAAAAATATACATATAGATGGAGAAATGGGATGAGATTAAGCTTTTTACCCCTGTGTGCGGAAGGGAGACAGCTGAGTGTTTTACCACCTTAAATCAGTAAAGTGAAAGACAAAGGCTTTAAAGTGTAAACCAAATACATCTTGTCAGCAGCATCCCAGGTGTTAAATGCTTGATCTAATAGCCTGTCTGAATGGTTGCTGCTTGCTGAGGGGCACTGTTTCAGTAAAGTATGTAAGCAATAAAAACAGAATTTAAAATTGAATTCTTTCCCTGTTACTTTATTTGCAAATGTCCATATCTGAAAATTCTCACAGTTCAATGGGAGATTTGCATAATTCTTGGCTCATAAAGAGAAATATAAAAGAACTGAGTGAGAGAAATCCCAGATGTTTAGCAAACAGCAATGAATAATTGTCACATCCCTATTTCCGTATGCAATACCTATAACAACCACTTTTCCTTCAACTTAAGTCTTTGCCACTTGTTCAAGCACCAGTTTCAACTCATATCCACTAAGCTGCCACCCATCCTGGATTATTGGTGCCTGGCAAGGTCTTGCTTGGTCCCATTTGTAACAGGAGCCAGATGACAGTAAGGACAGGACTTGTGGACAGAACTCCAGACACCTGGAAAGTGGAATGAGCAATAAAGTCCTCAAACACAATAGACCTGTCTTATTACTTCTGCACTCTATACTAATGTTGGACAGCTGTACACCCATGTTTCCCACTTAGCCACATGGCACTACTTCCTCTAACACAAGTAGCTTTCTCTGAGGTTACAGTGAGGTGCCCAGCTATGTGATCACTTGGTGCCTTGTTGTGACATCAGAGGGAGTGATTTGCATTGGATGCAGTGGCACCAGGTGGCACAGCAAGACAGTGTGTAAACAGCTGCCTAGTGCCACTACAGAGTGCTCCAGAGTAAAATGTAGGGTTTGTACAATCATTTTAGAAGGGGATAGGGTGGCTTTGGAGCAGAACTGGCCTCATGTCTCAAAGTCAGTCCACAATTGAATTGGGAATTTGGTCAGCAGGTCATGGTGAAGGTGCAGGGAAAGTAGTTTAATTGGCTCAGTAGACATACACTATATTTTCAAGTAAGTCAAGTAAATACACTTTACCCTGTCTGGTAAGATCATTATGTCTAGAGTTGAAGATTACCTAACTGCACCCAATGATGGCTCATGGATCCACAGCCTTTGAGACAAACAATTTCACGGTTGTTTTCTTACAGCTAGTACAATTTGTATGGGAGCTCTCACCTCCAAAGCATCAGACTCTTGCACTAGGAGAGCTCCTTTATAACATGGAGCAGCTGTGGGAACAGCACTGGTAAAATTAAGAGATTGCAGTTGAGGAGCAGAACTACCTTCCTGCAAACTGCATGACTGCTAGGATGATTTACAGGCTCATGTTACAACTTGCTCCTGTTTGTACTTTACAAAAAATCATTTGCTACACCATCCCAAAGTTTCTTCACTCAAACATTTTCCAAGAGCCAAGTTCCATGTTCCACCCTCTCACTGACATATCAGGCCATGATGTAGTACAGACAGGAGTACACAACCTAGATGATAGAGTCACCCTGTATCACCTCCCAGTGTTTTAAAACTAACTTATTTTGAGCTCTGGGTAAGGGCTACAGTGAATGTCTCTCTTCAAGAGGGTATGGTTTTGTCGTACGTAGATGTTGTTGCTCTTCAGAAGCAACAATGACAAAAACAACAAATCTCCACAGGCCAGTGTAGTGAAACTTTAGGCTGGTCTTTAATACTCCACTTATGGACAAACCACTTACACATGTGGTGGCACCATTGCTCCAAGTGAGGTAGATTATTTAGATCAATCTTAAATCTGGCATCTGGTGTGGTTATGGAACAGATCGGTGAATGATTTGGTGGTTTAGCTGGACTTCTCTGCAACTTTAATTAGCATTGAGCCTGGTATGTGTAACAATTGCTTGAACGCTAGGCGACTTGAGGGCATCTTTTTCTAATCCTTCTTAGAAAGACATAGAGGTTTAATGTTTAGAGGTATTACTAGACTCAGCTCTGAAGCAGGGTGCCCAGGTTTTGGTGGAGAACTTTGGCATACCTAAAGCAATCACAGCTGTTCCATGAATCAAATTTGACCATGGTGCCACACCTCATTTCAAATGCACTCTATGGCTGCATCCACACTGCAGAAATAATCCAGTTTAACATTGCTTTAACTGCCAAAGCTCAATGCTATGGAATAGTGGGAATTGTAGTTTTGTGAAACATTTAGCCTTCTCTGTCTGAGAGGGCTAGTACAACGACAAACTAAAATTCTCAGAATTCCACAGCATTGTGCTGTGGCAGTTAAAGTGGTGTCACCCTGGATTATATCTGCAGTGTGGATGCAGTTTATATGAGCTTTCCTTGAAAAGCTTTTGGTTTAGACATAGTTCACCCAGAATTTTAAGTGGGCTAGTTATGCATTCAGTTTTTTAACAAAATTCCCAACTTTTATATATGCCACATCCAAATAAAAGTTAAATTAACTTAAACTATTTACTTAAAAATATATTTTTGTATTTTTTGTATATATTGTAAAATATATATTTCTTAGAAGCAAATTAGACTGAAACATAAAGCAGGACATCTTCGCCTCCACTGAAAATGAGTAGTAGGTAGTGGTATAACAACAAAATAGTTTTTAAATAGCCATGTTTTCTCATCTGATTTAGGTCCAACACATACAATGCACAGTACTTTAAATCACTTTAGTCATACTGTATAGAAATAAAGCAATGCTTTCACTGCCATAGTGTTCCACTAATTCTCCATTGCATTCAATACTAAAGCATTTTTTTCTAATTAATTACACATTTAGAACAGCATTATATCGTTATTTTTGTAAAACAGAATGTAACCAAAGAGACCAAATGTCTTAAAGGGACTTATATTTAGTGTGTATGTGTGTGTGTAGTTCTTATGTGGCAAGTCCCAGGGAGACTGGCAGCTAAGGAATATTTCCTACATTTCAGCTACCTATAAATATAAAGATACTTTGCATAAGTTGATAATTGAACCTCAACCGATAAATAATACTTGTAAAATTTTTAAGTATTATATATAATTTGCAGTAGTGAAAATGCCATGGTATCCATCCTCTTAATAATAGTACCCTATCAGAACATGTTGGCAGCGTTTTCAGTAAATGCAATGCCTTCCTCTCCGGTTTCCTGAGTCTGTTCCAAATAGGCTTTGGGTCAGGTGCTACGTAAGCAGATTTAATGAGCTCTTAAGATGGACTCTACAAAAGGTAAAGACTTGCACAGTGACAGATCGTTCTGTCAGATGAGTACGAGACATTGCTTTCAAATCTGCTGAAGCCTATGTTTGTAAATATTAGACGTATGTCTGTCCAGTTCATCTAAGAAGACAGTTTTACCCCAATGACTGATGTACAGAGAAAAGCATTATCTTGCACTGAGTAGAATGTTTGTTTTCCTAGTGACAGAAATACCTCCAATGTATGCTGTTTTCTACCACCTTCTTTTTGTCAAAGCATTGTGGCTTTATTATTTACATTCAGGGTGAGTTTTGATTAAAAAAAAAAGAAACCCAGGTTTTGAGGTTTGTGGAATAACAGTGACACTACATAGCTTGAAAGTGAAGTACTTGAATATAAACCCTAGCAGATACTAAGGGCCCACTGTATATAACAACAGGTTCTTATTGTAACCAATCTGTTGAGAGATAGTTTTGCCGACATATTCCAGCATCTGTCTCCAGGAGAGGTTTTCAGCCTGCCGGCAAAACCCCCCTCAAAAACAGCAAAGGTCCTTACCTGCCAGTGTGAAGGTGATAGGTTCAAGTTATTTAAAGACAATCTAGAAGGCGAAAGGTGCATCTATTTACATATACACTTAGGCCTGATACACACAGGTGCTTTGTGGCATGGCGGCGGCGATTCTAAGGTTCGGGAGCGCGCACCAACCACATAAGCCCAAGCCCTAGTATGTGCGGGTGGCGCCATTTTTGAGCGGCACTGTCCACATGGGGACATATTGATGACGTGTGGGTGTCTGAGGGCCCAAACGTCTCTTAGAGGAAGCGGCGTCATAAGGCTGACACAGCTCTTACAACGTTGCAAAAAGGAGTCACTCTCGGTAGCTCCTTTTTTGCTGCATAGTGGTACCGCACCGTTTGGTTGCTGTGGCAATGCTGCGCAGCAAGGAGGGGCAGCTCAAACCCAGCTTTTCTAGGCGGTCTGTTGAGCCCCTTTGAGACATTTTCTCTGGCAAACATGAAGGTGGTTTTAATGGAGGGTTTTGTGCAAATACAGCTCCAGTCTGACTCGGTGATAGATATACTTAGGCCAAGATGCCACACTGAGCGTTTCTATCATAAATCTCTGTATGTAGAGTTATGCATTATTTGCAGTGCACAACTAATGGCTGACATCCTGTTGGGAAGCTACATCATCATAAATGAACTTATAAAAGATGAATGGTATTGTTAATCAGTTTGTATTCTTAGGAGGGGGAGGGCAGATGTAGTTACACTAACTGCACAAGCCAAGTCAGAACTGTGGCCATTGCGCTATGGATCTCCTTGAGTTATGGGGTCAATTTCACAATGAGATGTCATGTCCAGCATCCTGATGTGTATCATTGTAACTCATCATTGTAATATCATTTCAGAGACTTTACAATTTTCTAAAATTCCACATCTTACGAGGCCTGAGTGCTCTCTGGGTGAGAATTGTAAATGCCCTTTCCTAAACTGCAAATCCCAGAATGCAATAGGAGTCAGCCAGAGCAATTAAAGTGGGATAGTAGCACTATAAGAGTGTAGTGCGGTAATATCCGTAGCCTCTGATGCTGGAACTTGGTCGCTGTGTTGAATGGTATTGTTGCACAACCATTTTCATACTGGTCATGCAGAATACTATTATAACTTTTTAAAATCTAGACCCTATGTCACTTTTGTGAGAGAAAGGCAATCATTCCCCAAAATAGTTAGATCTAGAGAGCCCTTCTTTTCATAAGAGTTTTAGCAAATGTGTAGTCCAGAACAAGGTTTCTGTTTCCTCTAACACGCTCTTTAGTTAGAGACTAGGGTTTGAATCCCTACTCAGCCATGGAAATTTATTGGGTGACCTTGGGCAAGTCACACTCTCTTATCCGCAGAAAAAGGCAAAGGCAATTACCCCCAAACGAATCTTGCCAAGAAAATCCTGTGATAGTTTCACCTTAAGGTTGACATATGTTGGAAACAACTTGAAGGCACACCACAAGAGTCCATGGGCATGTTCACAGGGAAAAATTGCATCATTATGATTCCACTTTAACTGCCATGGTTGCATCCTATGGAATCCTGATGTTTGTAGTATAAGGAGGGGTGTTTAGATTCTGCAACCAGAGAGCTCCTCTCAGGTGCTCTCACCAAACTCCATAGCCCACAATTCATAGAATGGAGCTATGGAAGTTAAAGTATAATAACAGCAATATGAGTGTTTAGTATGAAAGCCCCCACCCCCCCCACCCGCATATATCTGATTTAATTTATCTGACATGATTTGGAAGTCTAAGCTTTTTTGTTCTTATAAGTGAAAAACATGTATAGATTTTTGTCACAATTCCATCAGTTTCTTAATTTCAAAGGGACGATTTGGAACAAGAATTAACAATGCAGATGCCTTGACTGTCACCAACTAATGTTTATTGATCTTGTTGATCTTTATTGCTCTTTTATTATGTGTGTGTTTGCCTTCAGGTTATCTGTTCTTATGGTGATCCCATGATTTTCATATGGTTTTCTTAGGCAAAGTGTACTCAGAGATGGTTTTGCCAATTCCTTTGCCAATATTTAATGGTGGTCTCCTATCCAAGTACTAACCAGGGCTAACCCTGCTTAGCTTCCAAGATAAGAGAGGACCTGGTACATTTAGGGTACTCAGGTTTAATGTGCAAAAGCCCCCTTTAAAACATGCTACCTTCAAGTTGGTCACAAATAGTTTTAATATTTTTTTTTAAAAAAGTAAACTTTTTTCTAGAAACTGGCGCTAGGGTCGATATGTAAATCATTCCACCTGCCTCTCCTAAGGCTTCAATTTCTATACTTCAATAATACAAAGAGACAGGGGGAAAGGGGGGAATCACCAGTTCAAAAACCGATCTTTTATGGCTTTAGTATGTCAGAAACTGCAAAGAAGACAGAGAAAAAACATTCACTTTCTTGATATATTTCTTCAGATATTCCTAGACACCCATTCTGTAGTGAGATGCCATATATATTTGGAACCACACAATGAATGACCAATGAAATGAAGAGTCTAGAAATCCTTTCTAGCTGATGGGCACACCCATTTAACATACTATTGTTGTTGTTTTTAATTTAAAGAAATAACATCTATGGGACAGTGGTAGTATCTTTTCAGGCACAGGTACAGGAAGACAGTGAATGACTTTTCACTGTGTGTGTGTATACATGTCCCCAAAGACACTATGCTACTGTGCAATCAATTAGAAAATGCATTGTGCTACTGCATAGCATCTGTCACACAGCCATGCATGTCAGCAATCCTTTTGATGCCAATGGGGTGCAGTTTGCACCGAAAAGTGCTTATCAGTGTTGGCAGCTTGGGCACCACTATCAATCTATTTCTTGTTTACAAGGAACAAATGATTCAACTTTTCCGTGGCAATATTGTGTTAGAATTGCATCCCTGTGCATTCTCATGGATATGAATCTGTAATACTCATAGTCTATGCAAATGAAAGTACATACAAAAAACTAGGGCAGATGAAATCTATGTCAACAGGTGTGGCAAAAATCGCAGCATTGTTGTAAGAGAACATTTCTCAATATTACCTGCAGAGGTACAAAATGCTAATATCCTGTATCTTTTCATCAAAATGCTTTACTTAATCTGGATTATAAAAGAGTAGCGCACCATGCTGAAATCCTAATACACTACAAAAGAGGGCAAAAATATCAGCAAACAAGTTTTACTTTTTTATTTCCATACATTTTAGGGAACAATCCAGCCAAGGTTAAGCACATGCAAGTCCCACCAATTTCAATGGAAGATTAAAGCACATGCTTAATTCTCCCCCCACTGAAATCAACAGAATTTCTATTTATCTTGTCCATTGCCCCTTTTTGTACTTTCTTCTGGAAAGCACAAAGGAAACCAGACTAAGCAAAGAGGTCTACTAATGGTCCCAGACCAGTTAAGATCCTATAAATCTGATGTGCTGCCCAACACAGTGCAATTCTATACATATTTACTCAGACGTAAATCCCACTGTGTCCAATGAGGCTAATACCCTAGTAAGTGTGTTTAGGATTTTAGCCCAGGGCAGTATTCATCAATTCCGTTTATTTTTGCAAATAAGGCTAACAAGTTAGCCTGTAACTATGCTGAATGTCAAAAAGACGTTTATAGTCCTTCCAATTATGTTTTGCAACTGAAAAATTAGTTTGGTATAAAACCATTAAGTCAAAGATACAGTAAAAATCTTTCTTCTCCTGTTGTTTATTATAGACAATACAAGATGGGGAAAGGTAAAACAGAATTCAGTGTCTCAACTCAACAGTTTTTATTTTAATGATATAAAATACACTACCAAAGAGGCCTTTCTCTCATAAATGTATGACGACTGGCTCCATTATTGACAGCAAAAAGCTAAAGACCTCATCAGTTCTATTTTCCCCTCCAACTCACTCCATGCTGGAGCAAATCATGACTTCTCTCTGTACACTGAAGAATTCTTATTGAACGTTTGTCTCAGTAGTGCAATAAAACCTATACAGTTCATGGTAAAAGAGAGTTTGAGGTATGCTTGACAAGTTAGTGTTAGAGAGAAGCCACAATGGCTCAGCAGAAGGAATGATGGGCCAAACAGTCATGGAAACTAGACAAAGAATGCAACCCTATGCATGTCTACTAAAAAGCAAGCCCCACTGAGTTCAGGGGAACTTATTCCCAGGTAACTGTATATTGGATTGCAACCTTAGAGAAGCTGATATGGAAGGAGTGCAATCTTCTCAGCTAATACTGCTCTTGCAGTAACATGACTGCAAGAACAATAAACAATGAGTGTATATGTACAGTGCCTGTTTAAACAGATCATGAGTCTGCAAGTATTACAGTACTAAAAAGCAAGACCTTCTTGTAAGTAAACAGTTCACAGCAATACATCTACAGTGCAGTTGCTCATGGCATTTAAGCACTTGGGCCCCAATTTAGCTAAAGTTAATCACAATTCAGTCCCATTGAATGGAACTAATTATTTATGGCTAATTTGAGTCCTCCGGCTGGGTGAGGGCCTCCAACTGCAAGACACTTTATGTAGATTCATCTCTTCTCTTTATATTCAACAGGTCTCATACTAAATAGGCCATCAGCAAAACAAAAACTGAGTTCTGTTCTTCATCTCCCCTCCAGTGCCAATATAACACCTAACCATTTTATAAGCATTAGCACCATGGGTTCCATGCAATTGGAGACAACAGATAGTATCATTTCCTTTTAGAAATCGAGATTGTCTTAGACCATGGTTTGTCTTTTGTTTCAAATACAGTTTCAATACATTTTATCATTAGATAAAAAAGGACATTTTGTTAATGAGAAAATACATGTTATTAATGGGAGGGAAACACTTCTCTAATAAGCATAAACCAAAATTTATATGGGGGGGAGGGGGCAAATGACATATTTCAGAAATAGGTCTATAACAATAGATGTTATTTTCAGCAAATGAAGAGGTAGGTGTATTTCAACACTTTAAGAGGTGGTAACAAACATGATGGGAAAACTTGGACAAATTAATATGTCAATATAACCTAGGCTAAGATAATACAAACAAAACTATGATAAAAAAATTAAAAGAGGGCAAGAAATATTCAATGTTTTAATCAGAGGATTATTTTCCCTTACAATTTCTGACAGAATCAGAAGGATTTATAAGCTCCCCCCGCTAAAGAAATGTCTGTTCCAAGTCAATTGTATCCTGGGTTGACTGTAATATTAAATATTGGACTGACAGTGCATACTATGCCAGCAATTATTTCTTACATTAGCTACACCCGCAGTCTAAAAGTTTACATAGAGATCATGAAAGTCTTAATAATTACATAATTACAAGAGAAAATTTTAAAGTTGAAAGATTCTTGTTAAAACAATCTTCATAAATAATGTTTTCTATCTCTTCAATAGCCTAAAAGTCAATTGGTATAGATAGGATAATGCTTCTTTCTCTTTTGCAACCCAATTGGAGACTCCTCACTGCCAACAGTGGTTAAGGCCTGGATCAAGTTACTCTCCTTTTGCTTTCTTCTGCTTCTTTCCATTTTCCACAACTAGACTGTTTTCTGATTTGCTTGTACCATTTGCCACAACACCATTAGTAATCTTGCCATTCTTTACTGGCTCCTTGGGCATCTTGTATGTCCGATAGTAGAAGTTACCAAAAAGGACAATGAAAGTGATAGCATAGAAAATGACACCCCAGTGCATCCATTTAGGGAAGGGACAATCAATATAAATAGACATGGCCGTGTGACCAAGAGTTATGTGGAATTGCATCTGAAAGACAGAAAACAGAATGTCAAAGATTCTCATTAATATGCTTCTGTTAGGTGTATAAATGGAAATATTTAGTAATGATTTATTCTATAAGTTGAATGGCATTATTGGACATAAAATCAATCAATAAAGTTGTTTTGTTTTTTTAAAAAAAGTTGGCTTCTGTTAGATTTAATTTCATACTCAGGCCTTGAAAATAACCTGTTATTTCAGGTTTAATTTCATAGGCCTTGGAACTAATGTTACCTATAACATGTTATAGGTAACATTACAGCTGAACATTTTGCATTACTTTTTTGTAATAGGGATCTTCCTTTTGAAAATAATGTAGTAACTAGATTTTTTTAATTGCATGTAAAAAGTAACAAGTTCTAACTTTAGATCCCATCTTGGGAGAAAAGTGGTGTATAAATGCAATATGTATAAATAAATACTGTTTATTTGTTATTCTTCCTTGTTAACTTTTACATAGCAAAAAAAGTTTTCATTTGCATATTTTAGGCAATTTTCTTTGTAGTTTTTTTAAAAGGGGGAATTAAAAAGGAACTGAAAATTAATTACTGATATCTTTAGTAAAGGAGAAGACTGAATAATGAGAAAAACTGAGTGAGTAACAGTAAAGATTCTTCCTACAAAATAAATGTATAAGCTCTGTTTATCCTGAAAACACATCCAAATGCAAATATTGCATTTAAAAGAGAATAGGGCAAGTTGGAAAGCTGAAACTACACTTGTTAAATAAAATTTACAGATGCACTGCAGTAAAATCATAGTAATTATGCAAAAAATATATAGTGGGAAGGGAGAAGGCATACCCCTGGTATCTGTAGAAAATGAACTGTATTGATCAGTAGCAGTAAGTCAAGTTACCTTTACTATGCATTTAGAAAAAGAATTCCAAATATACATATGGATATTCTTCACAATAAGCTGATCCTCACCCTCTCTGTAAAATTTGCTTATGGCTAAGAAAAAAATATTTTAATAAAATAATAAGAAAAAGCCTAGCTAAAACTAAATCTCTGAGCTTGCTTACTTGCTTAGCATCTCGTAATTTAAAAATTACAAGGATACGGGGAAAAAACCCTCCGCATGCACTGAAATCTACGATCTACATTTCACCACAGGTCAGCATGTGAATATTAATGCTATGCTGAGGGGATATTGGATTGAGACCTTGGCATGTTATCTAATGGGCCCAAATGAAGACTTCAGTAAGCTTTTGATCAGTCATCTCATTCAGGAAACTTAGCATAAATGCTTTTGATTCTTTTTTTCCTTTTTACTCTGGTTAGACTTAGGTTGATAACCTGAGCAAAGACATATCCATGTTATCTGGATCAGTATGCAATGAACAATACTAGGAGTATGATGAAGTAGACTGAGGCGCTGAGCAGATAGTCTAGGATAGCAAGAGCTCAGCCTGGGTCAGTCCCTGGGTCAGTGCAGGAATCGATAGGTGTTTACATATCAGTCCCTATGCTAACCTGGGACTCACTATCAACCCACACTTCTTATCTTGTTTTGCCATCACTGGTACTGAGAAGCCCTCCATTGCTGTGTCTGATATGGAAATGGGGCACCTAGCTGTAACCAGTGGCCAGGTGCTCCATTTGCACATCAGATGCAGCTGTGGTGTGTGTGTCTCTGTGCAAGCAATGGGTGCAGCAAGGTAAGGAGTACAGGGAACTGTGCAAACAGGTGGGAAGTTGCCACGAGTTTCCAGGAAACTCTGCAGCAAACCAGGAGTCAAACTGACCCGGGGTAAAGGCTGCGTCCGGGCTACTAGGATTGAGTCCAATCCTGGCCCTGGAGATTTGGTCCGTGTCATCTGAACTGGACATGAAGCCAGGGGTAACATGGGACTTTTGCCCCATGCTGACAACCTCTTTGGCTGCATCTGCACTGCAGAAATAATACAGTTTGACATCACTTTAATTGACATGGTTCAATACTATGGAATGCTGGGATTTGTAGTTTTGTGAGCTATTCTCTGTTAGATAATTCTGGTGCCACAATAAACTATAAATCCCATGATTCCACAGCAATTGAGCTATGACAAATAAAGTGGTGTCAAACTGTTTTATTTCTGCAATGTGAATACAGCCATAGGGGCTATCCAGACCAGCCTAAAAGGCCAGCCTAGAGGCAGAGTCGGGGCACAGCATCTTAATGATAATGACACACTCCCGACTCCACCCCCCAAGGGTGCCCTGATGCCACGTGTGGCTCTAGACAGCATGCAGCATCATGATGCACTTCTGGCTTTGTGTCCAAGTGACACGTGACAAAGGGGCGCCATACAGCTATGCCACCGCAGCTATGGAACCCTTCGGAGGGCACAAAAAGGAGCTGCTTTTTGCCACTCCTTTTTGTGCCCTCCAGAGGTCAGATTGGGGCCTGGCGCCAGGTTGCCATGGCCCCAATCCAGCTGAAGACGGGGCAGCTGCATGCCACCCCTTTGGGGCTGTTTGTACAGCCCCTGAGTCTACAAAAGCTTCTGCTACCAACTTCTTTCTCTCAGTTATAGTAGTTTCAAAGGTGCTGCAGATCCCTTTGCACCCTGAACATTTCTCTTTAAACTTGGGACTGAAAGAAAACCAGTTTCCGCACTCAGAAAATTGTAATTTGGGGGGGGGGGGGAAATACTGAATAGAATTTGATATGAAATAATTTTTAATGAGTGTGGGTCTAACAGTAAAACTTATTTTCTCTTATTTTTCTCTAATAATGTGAAAAGCAAACATTACTTACCAGTTGCATTATAGTCAAGTATCGTTTCCACCAAAGGTATTTGTGGAATTTTGGGCCACAGGCAGCTAGTCCATAGTACATATACATAACAACATGAATAAAAGAATTAATTTGGGCTCCAAAAAACGCTGTTGCAAGAAAGAAAAAAGGAACTGTAAGTTATAAGAATGGAACCATCGTCTTCATATCCTCTTTATTATACCTTAAAATAAAATTTTAAAAAATGGTTATGAAGTGGATTACATTTGTATAGTCTAGAATTCACAGAGGAAAAATATTTTAATTCTAAATAAAAATATGAGAAACATTAGCAAGTATAACAATATACAATGAAACCCTCATGTTCATTCTTTGGAGGTTCCCAGAAATCCCTACTTAGAGCAATTTTTTAAAAAGCATAAAAGCTACTGTCATTTCACCAAGGTGATATATTAGCTGATTGTTTTAAAAAGACATATTCTAATATGCCATATTTTGCCATGAATTTGTCTAGTTCCCTTTTAAGTTGATGTCTATATCTACATCTAGAGAAATGTACTTGCTATTGTAGTTGTGGCACTAGAGCTCCCTGACAGAGAAAGCTAAATATGACATAAAATTACAAATTGCAGAATCCCATAGTATTGAACCACGGCAGTTAAGGTGGTGTCAAACTGCATTAATTCTGCAGTGTAGATGCAGCCCTTGTCACCCTTATCCTATTGTATCAGGGAGGCTGTAGACCCCAGACATCACTAAGCTACCTGTGTCAAAGCAGTGCCAAACTGCATTAATTCTGCAATGTAGACTCAGTGTAGATTCAGCCTCAGTTTCCCACAAATCAGCTTTCTTAGTTGCGATTAGGATTTTGTATTATGATAGGAGAAAAACAGTTCCCTCTTCAGTTTCTCTATGCCACCCATAATTTTACATGCTCCCTTACATGCAGTTCTTCTAAGATGGAAATGTTGTAGTTTTTAATCCTAGGACTGCTGATCCAGCCACTTTCTGGAGCTTTTCGAGCTCTAAAATACCCCTTTGGGACACAAACACCAAAACTGTGCACAGCATTCCAAAGTGTAGCCTGTTCTCTCCTTATACGAGGTGTTTATGGAGATAAATAGATAAGATGAATAACCTCAATTTCTGCCATTTGGCTGGAGGCTGACAATGCAAATGAAGGTCAGAACCATTGTGTTACATGAAACAAATTGATGAAATTATAAAACAAAATGGGGAAACTTATGGCAGAGGAGAATACTCCAGTATTCGACAAGATCTCAGGGGTGTCATTGGGATTTCCTGGCTGGAGAATGAGGAAGAGTTACTCCTCTTCCCTTTTCCTCACATGGACCAAAAAGACTGGAAAAGAATTACAGGTTGAGTGTCCCTTATCCAAAATGCTTGGGAGCAAAAGTGTTTGGGATTTTGGAGTGCTTCAATTTTTGGAATAGTTGCATATACATAATGAGATATCTTGGAGATGGGACCCAAATCTTAACAAGAAATTCATTTACGTTTTATATCCATTTTATACACATAGCCTCCATAATATTTTAAATAACTTTGTGCACGAAACAAATGTTGTGTACACTGAACCACCAGGAAGCAAAGCTGTCATTATCTCAGCCACCCATGTGAATAATGTTGAGTTTTGGAATATTTCAGATTTCAGAATTCTGGATGAGGTAGACTCAACCTGTAAATGTTCTATCCTTATACTGTATGCATGTCTATGTGTGTAAACACACACATGCACACATATACACACTGTATCCTTATCAACCATTTCTGGTTATAGAAGGAAATAATTTTACACTTCAAGCTAGATTTCAAACCTTCTTCTCGCTACAAAAAAAGGAAGAAAATCTATGTGGGAATCTTACGCACATTTACTCTGAACCAAGTGCCCCTGAAACCAAGAGGACGTAATTCTGAGTTAAATAGGCAGGCTGAGACCGGGGCAAATCCTTTAATCACCATGGAAATGTTGCTGATTAAGCAATGCACAATCAGAAATTCTATCTTTTTTCATGGTAGCAGAATCCTAGCTTAAACAGACCTATGTGTTGCTTCATTCTGCAAGTAGTCTTAAAATACTAAAAGGAGATTTTGCATGCAAAATCTGCACCACAGCCTTACATGTATGCCCAAGAGAAGAATGTTTCATAATCTCTAGGGTTCCTGTCATATACTTCTTTCCTCCCCCACATTTCCCAGCCAACGAAGGCTATACCTACTTTTGCTCAAGTGTTAATGAACAGTACTAGCCTCACAAATAAGCAGGGGAGTAGGACTGCACTGTGTATTTATTTATGCATTCATTTATTTATTTTAAATCCTGCCCTTTATCTGAAGATCTCAGGGCAGTTTACAATAAATCAACTCAGAACAACAATTGCAAAAGCTTAAAATATATTAAATAGTTTCCCCATTTAAAACAGACAGTTTAAAACCAGTTGAAATAATCTTGAAAGCCAGGGTGATGTAGTGGTTTGAGTATTAGACTAAAATTCTGGAGACCAGGATTTGAAACATGGCTTGGCCATGTAAACCCATAGGGTGACCTTGGGCAAGTCACACTCTCTCAGCCTCAGAAGATGGCAATGACAAACACCCTCTGAAGGAACTTGCAAAAAAACCTCTATGATAGGTTTGCCTCAGGGTTGCCATAAGTTGGAAATAACTTGAAGGCATACAAAAGCAACAGCAAAAAAATCCTAAATGATATAATTACAAAACATGTGCATATGCATGTGGATATGTAGCTCTGCCTAACTGCCCTGGGGTATTATACAACCCTTTCCAAAGATATCTTTACACAGAGTGCAAAGATGTACAATGCAAATATGAGAGGGACTCTGCTTGTGCAACACTATGTATCTTGGAGCCTGTCATTTTGCAGGGCTCCAGTCCACATGGAAATCTCTGTATGTACAGAGGGACAACGCTATGTGTGTATGTTGGGGAGAGGGGTTGTTGGTGTGGTCCGACCCATGTTTTCAGATGAGCATTCATCATCAGGCCTGACTGGAGCTCTTATAATTTCAACATTGATTGGGACTTTTAAACATTATAGAACTAGTCACTTACCTACCCTATAATGATAATATTTAAAATATGCACACATGTAGAAATAGTTCCTTCCAGTATTTATTTAACAATCCGTGGGCGCTCAAGTCCCATTAAATACATTTTACTTTCTTTTCCTTATATAGATAAACATGGTTACTCACCTTGTCCTCCTGCCACCCATTTTATGCCAATCCACCACAAAGTAAACATGGTGTAATGGTGGTAGACATGTAGAAAACTGATTTGGTTAAATTTCTTTCTTAAGATGAAAAATACTGTATCCAGGTACTCAATTCCTTTTGATACGAAATACCACCATAAAGCCCCAGCTATCTGTAAAACAGAAACAAAAACATGAGAACTCTTATAGACCAAAGCAACACATAATCTAGCATCTTGACATTTTGCGGACTCTTGCTATTGACCCTCCCTTCTGTGGAACGGTTGCCAATCCCTCCATGCTTCAGTAACAGAGAATTAACATGGACGGTGCAATACAGTCAGCCCTCCTTATCCATAGATTTTTTAATCATGGGTTCAAGCATCCATGGCTTGAAAATATTCCAAAAAAAAAAAGTATAAAGTCCAAATAGCAAACCTTTATTTTTCATTTTATATAAGGAACACCATTTTTATTATGTCATTGTATTTAATGGGACTTGAGCATCCAGAACAGGGTGTCGTGGAACCAAATCCCAGTGGGTAGCAAGGGCCCACTGTAATCCAGTTTGAATGCTCTTTAACTGCCATGGTTCAATGGTATGCTTTGGTGAGGCCCCACCTGGAATATTGTGTCCAGTTCTGGGCACCACAATTCAAAAAAGATGTGGAGAAACTGGAGCATGTCCAAAGGAGGGCAACTAAGATGGTGAAGGGTCTGGAAACCATGCCTTATGAGGACCGCCTTAGGGAACTGGGGATGTTTAGCCTGGAGAAGAGAAGGTTAAGAGGAGCTATGATAGCCCTGTTTAAATATTTGAAGGGCTGTCATATTGGAGAGGGAGCAAGCTTGTTTTCTGCTGCTCCAGAAACTAGGACCCGGAACAATGGATGCAAACTACAGGAAAAGAGATTCCACCTCAACATTAGGAGGAACTTCCTGACAGTAAGGGCTGTTCGACAGTGGAACACACTCCCTCGGAGAGTAGTGGAGTCTCCTTCCTTGGAGGTCTTTAAGCAGAGGCTGGATGGCCATCTGTCAGGGATGCTTTGACTTGGAGTTCCTGCATGGCAGGGGGTTGGACTGGATGGCCCTTGTGGTCTCTTCCAACTCTATGATTCTATGATTCTATGAAATTTTGTAGTTTTGCGAGACATTTAGTCTTCTCTCTCAGAACACTCTGGTGCCACAACAAACTATAATTCCCAGAATTCCATAGCATTGAGCCATGGCAGTTAAAGCAGTGTCACCCTAGATTAATTCTGCAGTGTGGATGCAGCCATGGTCTCACAGTTTCAGTGCTTATTTATGGTGTTGTTTCAGAGAGGTGAATAAAACATTTTCCTGTTCTGGAGAGGTCTCATAGGCCAAAGCCTGGCTTTGGAAAATGAACATGTTGCTTTTAAGTCTGTGAAACCATGCCCATTATGTTTCATCCCACAACATAAAGTAGGAGAGGGAACTATGCAGCCCTCCCAATGTTGTTGGACTGCAGCTCCCAGCAATCCTAACCAGCATAGCCAATTATGAGGAATGGTGGAAGGACCGCTTGATTTAGGAGTTTATCACATGGAAGGAATTTATCTCAATTGTGAATGGAGCCAATTTGCAATTACGTGAATTAGATAGTTTAGCGAATTTACATGAAATCTGATTGCATTCGGAATGCATTCAGATTGACTTCCCATTTCTCGAAAATGACCCCCCATTGCCCAAAATTGCGTGAGATACTCTAATACGCAATTACGTGAAACCCCATGATTGCATTCGGATTGCCATTGCATTATACCCCCAAATTCCGTCGTATGATAAACTCCTTAGAGAAGAGAGAGAAAAAGAAAGAGAGAAAGGGGGTAAGAAGGAGGAACTTCCAATCAATTCATCTCACAACATAAATGGAACACTAGCATCACATCAATATTCATTTAAAGACACACATACACAAACACACGTCTCAAAACACACTGTAATAATCAGGCAAATGTTCAAGCCTCTAAAACTCCACCCTTAGACTTCTTTCAGTTCTTTTACCCTGCCAAGTATATATTTTATGTAAACAAGTCTACATAAAGTGTGAAGGAACTTCATGTATATATTAAGGGCATTAGTATAAATAACAGAGCACAATATAAAGCTGCACTTCACAAAATACTTCACTCTGTGTCTGGAAATGTTTAGCATTTTAAAACCTTTATTTATTACTTATTAAATAAACAAGTCTACATAAAGTGAGAAGGAACTTCATGTCTATATTAAGGACATTCCTATAACTAACAGAGCACAATATAAAGCTGAACTTCACAAAATACTTCACTCTTTGGAAATGTTTAGCATTTTAAAACCCTTATTTATTACTTATTAAAATATTTATATTCGGCCCTATATTGAAAGATCTCAGGGTGGTGTACAAGTGAAATCAATGTACATAAGTTAAAATAATTAAACACAATAAAATAGTCCACATAAACTAGAAAATATTAACTATGGTTAAGAACTTTAAAAGAGTTTAAAAAGTTAAAACCATTTTAAAACCATGTGCATTAGCATTTTGAGATAAATCAGTGAAGCCCTGCTTTAATAAGCAGCCATGCTTTTACCTGGGGCCTAAATGAAACCAAAATTGCCACCAACTGTGCCTCCAAGGAGAGGAAAGTCCACAACTGGGGTGCCACCACTGAGGAGGCCCTCTCCTATGTCCTCACAGTGTACTCACCTCACTGGTGGTGCACAGAAATAAGCCTTGAAACAGAAACCTGAATTATTAAACATAACTTCTGAAAAGCAACAGCAATAAAATTTACATTTCTATCAGTGAACTCACACTCTCTAAAGCAGTTTACAATCTGTAAGCCAGTTTCTCCTAACAAGCTGGGAACTCATTTTACTGACCCATGAAAGGATGGAAGTTTAGGTCAAACCTGGAGCCCTGGAATCAAACTCACAACCTTGTGGCTGTAGTTCTGGCATTTAACCACTGTGCCACCAGGGCTCACTAAACATGGTGACAAAGAAGGAAATATAAACCAGTCCTTAACCGACCCAGACATTCACCTCCATGGAAGGCTATGGCCCTCCAGATAATACTGATCTATGAACCTGACCGCCATGTTGGCTGGGGCTAATGGGAGTTAGAATACAACAACATATTGAAGTCCAAATTATCCCCATCCCAGTTCTATAGCCAAATTTTCCACAATCACTACTATCTGATTAATAAGGATGAATACAGATTAACAATACAGACAATTCAATCACCCTAGTACTATTTGATAAAGCCCCTCCTCAAAAAAACCACACCTGCTTTCATGTATTCAAAGTCTGAAAAAAGAACAATGACACCACATTTTTACTAATGCATGTGGCCAGTCGAAACAGTGGTACAGGGTCTATGCTGGAAAGCATTCACATAGAGGGGAAAAAACTGCAGGTGTAATGCAAACTTGCATTACACCTGAACCGTCTAAATATAAGATTGTATATACAGCGCTGTGTAAATTTACAGTGCTATATAAATAAAGGTTATAAACCCTCAGAATACCACACAAAGCCCAAACAAATAAAAGTGATTTCTGATTAAACCAAAAATTTCCAGGGCAGTGGCTATGCAAAACTGCTGCAGTTAAATCACCAATTAGTACAGTGGCACTTTAAAGACTAAATGGTTTAATATGACAAATGCTTCTGTGAACTGTATGGATCAGTCGAAGTAGGCTATAATCCATAAAAACAGGACAGTTAAAGTGGTCACAAAGTGGATTATTTCTGAAGTGAGTTTTGTACCACAGTTAATGACCAGTTTTTATTTACTGTGATCAACCCAGAGGTTTTTCCAAAGGTAGAAGTACTGTTAATCAGCACTCATATTGCAAAATTTGTTGATGGGAAGTGTGGAACTAACTACTTGGAAGGCCAACTCAATGTGATAGTTCATGAGTCATTAATAGAGTGAGGTTGTACAAGCATTATTGACATTAGCTGGCTAATGTATCTTGAGTAGTGGTATATATCACAAGCCCCATACCAAAAGTATGGAGATCACTTATTTCAGTACTTTGAAATTATTGAATCACGATCTTTTCCCCCTTTTTTCAAGCTATAAGGTGTCAAAGTAAGAAAATATTTTAACATATTAAAATAAAGCAAGTTCACTTGTAGCAAGGCTAGCTTTCTTACACATAGACAACCTGCAAAAGCACTTTATTACTTTTAAAGAAGTTCCTAACAAAAAAAGGTCAACACTAACTAGTTTATGTCCCCCTTTAAAATATCATTTAGTTATAACATAATCTAACATCCCAATTAGTCTCTAGGCAAGGTACAAAGTGTTGGTTATTACCTTTAAGGCCCTACATAGTTTGGGTCCAGGTTACCTACAGGATCACCACCTCCCATATAATCCACCCAATACATTCAGGTCCTCGAATGGACCTTTACTCTAGTCATCCAGGATTCGGATGGTGACTGTTAGCCAATGGACTTTTTGTTCAGCCACCCCTAGACTGTGGAACAACCTGCCAGAAGAGACTTGACCGTTGAATACGCTGTCTGAATTTACAAGAGCATTAAAGACTAGTCTTTTCCAGAAGGCTTATCCAGATGATTTTTAAATTGTGAATTTTAAATATGGATTGTGTTAATATGTGTACATCTTATTTGTCTTTTTAAACTGGTGTGTGTTTTAACTGGTGTGTTTTCACTGATGTTGTTAACCTGTTAATTGTTGTTGTCCCCTGCCTCAATCCATGGGGAGAGGCAAATAATAATAATAATAATAATAATAATAATAATAACAATAGTGATGATGTGATATTTTACACATATTTCAAGTCAACTGATAATTACATTACTTCTATTGGTAAAACTTTCAGTTTTACACTGCTGGGTATCGACTGCTATGTTTTTTGTCCTGTAATTTTTTTTTAATTTGTATTTTAATTAGGTATACTGAAATTGATGTTCTGTTGTTTTAAACCAGGTCTCTTGTTGACTTATGTTTTTGTGATTTATTTCTGTAAACTGCATGAAGAAAGCCAGCTTCAGTTCAGAAAGCTAACCAAGTAAGTTGTGAAAGTTAGCCTAAAACATATACAGGTATATAAAAATACATTCTGGCTCTATTATCTGCAAAGGAGAGTTGATCGACCCACCATCCTAAGTACTTGGTCAGTACCACTTATTTCTATGTTTAAAGTAATGTTTCGGAAAGATTAGTGTTTTAATTCACTACGCTTTTTTCAACTCCAATGGCAGGAGAAGGCTGTTGATTTAGAGAGGGGTACAGTATTTCCTAATGCATGACTATCAAGGGGTGGTGCCACAGTCCTCAAAGCCAAAGTGATCTGGGAGGGGTAATTGTGACAACTGTCTGTGCAAGAGGTCACAGAACACCTTGCCACCCACCCTGAAGATATGTGTTGGAAAAAGGGTATCTCAGAGCACAAAACCTTCTCCTGCCACTGTCATTGATCTTTTCTTTGATGTCATTGATGCCTCACCATCACTGTGCCCCTGGTCATTTCTCTCTTGCTTTCACCGTCTTTGCTTCCACTCACAGTATAACTGCACTAACGAAGCCAACAAGGTTCTATCCCATACATTTTAGATAAGTTTTAGGAAGAAAGAACCTGTCAAAGAAGCATTAAAAAGATTCTGGAAACTCTGCACTGGGGATTTGGCAAAATACTTCATTGCCTTTTCTGGAATATATCAGATTCTAAACTCTTGCCTCTTTCTTCAAACACTTTGGATGCCAAAGGTTTTTAATGTTAGTTATCAATGAAATTGTTTGCATCCAATGTGGGAACTTTTGGTAGCACTACAGTTGAGAGTGTTGGTCTAGAACTGCAGAAAACAATGAATGAATCACAGTTCAGCCATGAAGGTCACTGGGTATCCTTGGGTTATTTACTATCATTCGCTCCCGCCGCCCCTTAAGCTGCTCATTGAGTCATTGTGAGCATAAGTTTGGGAAGAACCATGTATACTACACTGTATATTACTCTGTTATAAATAAGATGGTCTGATTTCTTCACTGACCATAATATTCTCTTCAAAAATACTGCTTGTTGTCAGCCCTGTGAACTACCATTGTCCCAGAATATTGAGAGTCAACATCTTATATCAGAAATGAATTATTTAAAATAACAACAGCAGCAACAACAAACCAGACACACATTTAGGGGTGTGTATGGCCTAAATCCATATAATCCCAACTAAAGAAGATCCATTAAATCAACAGAGACCTAGTAAATCAGCACATGATTTAAGATGCAATAGTCCTACTCTAGTCTAAACTAGTAATTGGATTTAGGCCTGCATGTAGTATCTGTAAAACATCTGTATAAGGAAGATGGAATATGACACACCTACAAAGCTAGGAGTGGCCCAAATATAAAGGGTGGCCAGAAATGGGATTAAAGTTTACATTGCTCAATGTGTAGCACTCTTTGCCCCAGGGCTAGATAGTCAACTGTTTAACTCCCACACCAAGGCCTATGCTCACACCCACTAATGAAAGCAATGATGCAGTGAATACTTTGGAAAGTACTGCACCAGTGAAGACATCATCTTTGAGAAGAGAAAAATCAGAAAGTGTCTTAATTACAGTGGTCCCCCGGGTTACGAATCCCCCGGGGTACGAAAACCCCGGGGTACGAAAGAGCCGGGCCCGGAAAAACGGCCCCGCTTTTGAAAAAAAACCCGGGGTACGAAAAAAAAGCACCGGCCCTTTAAATCTGCCGCGCGGTGCTACAAATAAAGCGGTCCCCCGGGTTACAAAGATTTCCGGGTTACGAAAGTGATTCCGGAACGGATTACTTTTGTAACCCGGGGGACCACTGTACTTAGAAAGTGTGTCAAAAATAATTAAAAAGTACTTTATACTTATTTTAATTATTGAATGAATGAATGAATGCCTTTATTTCAGTTAACAAACCATAGGCAGTTTTAAAACAAACAAACAGCAATTACCAATAAAATAACAAGAGTAATACACACCGTATAAAAACAAACATACATACAGAATAGATTGTGACAAAGGTTTTGTTAACAGACTAATCACTTCATTATCCAGCTCATATCCCTCCTCAATTTTCCATAAGTGTTTAAGCTGGGAGAAAACATCACTACTCGCCTTTATAACACATGGTTTTACGAATTCTGATTGCAGAGAAAATAAACTTTGCAACTTCCTCTGTGATCTTTTTGTCCTCATCTGCCAATAAAAACTTCACGTACCATTCAGAGGTTCTGCCTGGATATCTATTTAATATAGGAGTTATTATTCGTAATCTGTCATCCTTATAAAACATACAATAAAGAAGAATGTGAGATATGGATTCTGGTTGGCACTCTCCACATGGACAGATTCTAGCCTTATATTCAATTTGATGGAAACGTCCCTCTAGCATAGCTGAAGGAATTACATTAAATCGGCCTTTGCTGAATGCCAATCTATATTTGGGGATTGTTAGATTTTCCAAATATTTTGCCCCCTTTGAGTTGAAGCACAGTCCCAAGCCCTTTGGGGAACAGGTAGAACATGCAATCGATGTTGAGTATTGCATATCGATGTCTTTAATGCACTGAATGAGAATCTGCTTTGCCTTAGGCCTATCAAGAGTGCCTAAAAAATCATGTGGGAGACCCAGTTTCTGAAATTTTTCTGTCACTGATTTAATCAAATCAGTGATATATGTGTCTCTGTAAATTAAATAGGTGTATCCAGTCTCAGGGCCTGCAAAAATAAGTTTCAGGAAATAGCCTAAGGTCCATTTCCACGCAAGGCATTCCACTGATGGGCACCCGGCCTCAAGACGTAGAGCTGCTGTTGGAACACAGTTTGGCATGTGAAAGATTTTCCTGAGAAATGCAGAAAGGACTCTTTCTACAGATGATGTAAAACCTAAAATCCACACTGGGATACTGGGATCCACGCTTCTCGGCCTTTTGGCTAAGATCAAGTGTAGTATTTTAATTATTAATTTAAGGGATGCAGTGGCTTAGTGGTTAAAATGCCAGTTCCGATGATTGGAAGGTTGGCAGTTCGAGGCCCAAAGGCTGCATGATGAGGTGAGCTCCTATCATTAGTCCCAGCTTCTGCCAACCTAGCAGTTTGAAAGCATGCAAGTAGATAGATAGGTACCACTTCTCAGTGGGAAGATAACAACATTCAGTGCAGTCATGCTGGCCACATGACCACTAGAGCAGTCCTTGGACAATGCTGGCTCTTCAGCTTAGAAACAGATGATCACCGCCCCCTACAGTCGGTTATGACTAGACATTCATGTCAAGGGACTACCTTTACCTTACCTTTATACTCATATTGGAAGCAAGACAAATTGCGATTAACTTTTAGTATGCTTCTTCTCTTACGCCATGCCCCCAAGGGAAGCTGTCTTTTTTTGCCAGTCTGATTCAGCCCTAATTTAACTGAAGAAACTCCTTTTCATTTCACAGCCATGAAGAATTTCAATATCCAGAACTAGCTATGACTAAGGGGCTCTACAGACCACCCCAAGGGGCAGCAGGACACCGCCCCTTTCCTGGCTGGGTCGGGGCAGTGGAAACCTCACATCATGGCCCTGATCCGGTCTTTGGAGAGTACAAAAAGGAGCTGCAAAAAGCCATGGCGGCATGGCTGTATGGCGCCCCTTTGGCACTACGTCATCTGGACACAGTGCGGAGACGTGCCATGATGCGGCGTGCCATCTGGAGCAGCTCACGGCATCATGGCACCCTGGGGCACAGTTAGGGCATGCGTTGTATAGACACTGTGCCATGTCTCCACTCACAGGCTGGCTTTTCAGGCCAGTCTCTATAGGGCCTAAGCTTCCCAGGATCAGACAGACAGACAGGCTCTGAAAATGTACTATATGCCCTTTCTGTTTGAGTGCATTGATACTCATTTAAAAGGTTCAAACTTTACTGTTACTTGTTCAAAAAATATATATATATCCATCAGGTTTAAAGTGAAATTCACACAGTAATTCATCCAGCAGCATTCAGTTTGAGGACAACCAGAAAAATTTAACTCGAAGATACATTTAACTTAATACCCAAGCTTTCATCTAAAAAAAAAAAATTGATTAAAACACACATACTGTTAAGCTATTTGTCCAAAGCCAGAAAGACAACATGGGTTAACAATGAGAACAGAAAGGATTGTGGGTGCTAGGCTTAGATGAAAAATAGACAGGTTGTATTGTCCATAAGGTAACAGAAGACTTGAACAAAACTTTTGGTTGTGCTTTGGTGGTTGTAGTTACTGGCATTTACCCTCACAAGTACAAAAAACAAACAAACAAAACCCACCTGCTGAATAAACATCAAGAAAAGAAATGCAGTGTTCACTATCTTGCTTTGTCCATTCTACCAGTTTGACAGTAATGGTAACAGACTCTAAAACACTTGAATATTCTAAATATAATTGAGATCAGAAATAGGTCTTACTATTTCTTTTCAGAAAAGCTTTCATGTATGTAAAATCTAGATCTGTTTAGACAGATGGCATAGAAAGATTACATTAACAACTATGATTAAAGGGTCAATGAGAGGTCCATGATCTTGGTACCTTCTGTTTTTAAGCCAACTTTACATTTGCAATAACTATTTTAAATGAAAATTCTTTCTTTTTTTTTAAACTGGGTATCCTTTCCCCATGATCCATGCCAGAGTAGTCCTGACATTTGTTTATTTTGCATGGATACCTCTGTGGTTGCTTCAAATTACTGGCTGAAACAAAATAACAAATGATTTGTTTGGGATGGTTTCAGCCACAAAAATGGAAAACTGGAAAACCCTTCTCAGGAAGGGTATCCTGTCTGCACACAGAATTTTTATATATGAAATACACTGTTGCATCATGGCAATATACTTCAGTACCATAATGCAATAAACATTCACCAGAAGATCTTGCCTCTTTGGCTATGCATGAATGCTCATTTTAAAGGGGTGGACTTCAGGAAAATGTAAATTTGGACAAATAATCAGCTCATATTCATATATATGCCTAGCCTATGATCATTTCTTATGTACTTCTTTGTCTTTTTCTCCTTTCTTTATATTACATTAACTTTCTTTTAAAAAACACTATAAAACCTGCATTAACTTTACACCTTGATGTTGCACTTACAGACTTGAACCTTCATGGGGTCTGACAGACATACTGGGATGCAAGAGAAAGGGATGCTAGTCTTGCAGATTTTGCTTCCTGGTTCTTTGTTTGAAAGATTGAAACATTTAGATTGTCAATGAATTTTCTTATGACTCAAGGTTACTCAGTATTAAAAACACAGTATCTGTAAGACCTAAATCCACAACTAATGAAGGGAAAGAGTATCTGTGATTCAAATATTTCCAGCTTTTGGACATTTCGCAGCATTCAGGTTTAATGGTGTACTTCTGTGGGATCCCTCTGCTTTCACCAGAATCACCTTCCCTTCTGCACTTCCACTATGTACCCTAAAAAATTCCTTGGGAAGCCAGGAAGATTATCTGGAATAGGTTTTTAATAATAATAATAATAATAATAATAAGATTTATTTCTATACCGCCCTTCCATAGATCAGGGCGGTGTACAACATATAAAAACATTAAAACATCAGAACCATAAATTAAAAACAATCCCATTACAATACACGATAAAAACAATAAAAACAATAAAAGCAGTGTTCCCAATATAAGTGCAAATGCAAATGCGGCAGCAAAACAGTAGGCGGCTTACTACAGGCTAAAAAGGTCCATTCAACAATATGCCTGCTTGAATAAGTAGGTCTTTAAATCTTTCTTAAATTGAGCAAGGGAGGGGGACAAGCGGAGCTCAGTAGGTAGAGAGTTCCAGAGACAGGGGGCAGAGATGGAAAACGCCCTCTTCGACGTACTCACTAGTCTGGTCTCCGGAACTCTCAATAACCGCTGTCCAGAAGATCTTACTGTGCGGGGCGGATTGTATGGGGAGAGACGGTCCTTCAGGTACCCTGGGCCCAAGCCATATAGGGCTTTATAGGTAATAACCAGCACTTTGTACTGAGCCCGGAAGCGGATCGGCAGCCAATGAAGATCCTTCAGAATAGGTGTTATGTGGGCGGCCCTGGGAGCACCAGTGACCACCCGCGCTGCCATATTTTGCACCAGTTGTAGCTTCCGAGTGTGATACAAAGGCTGCCCCATGTAGAGCACGTTACAGAAATCCAACCGAGAGGTTACTAGAGCATGTACTACGGTTTCAAGGTCCCTCCGGTCCAGGTAGGGACGCAGCTGGCGTATCAGCCGAAGCTGATAACAGGTGCTCCTGACCGTCGCATCCACCTGAGGAGTCAGATGGAGAGACGAATCAAGGAGCACCCCCAGACTGCGTACTGTGTCCTTCACGAGGAGCGTGACCCCGTTCAAGACAGGTGGAACCACCTCCATCCCCGGACCGGGAGAACCTATCACCAGTACTTCCGTTTTCTCTGGATTCAGGCTGAGTCTATTTTCCCTCATCCAGTCCATTACCGATTCCAGACAGGCCACGAGAGGAGCGACGCCATCCCTGGTCACTGCATCAGTCGGAGACATAGAGAAGACTATTTGGGTGTCATCAGCGTACTGATAACACCGCGCCCCATGCCTCCGGATGATCTCTCCCAGCGGTTTCATGTAAATGTTAAAGAGCATGGGGGACAGTATAGCTCCTTGAGGAACCCCAGATGTAAGGGCCCTCTTATCGGAGCAAACGTCCCCCAGCTGCACCATCTGGAACCTCCCAGAGAGGTAGGATCTGAACCACTGGAGCGCAGTGCCCCCGATTCCCACCTCTGCCAGGCGTTCCAGAAGGATACCATGGTCGATGGTATCGAAAGCCGCTGAGATGTCCAAGAGCACCAACAGGGACACGCTACCCCTGTCGATGCCCAGACGGAGATCATCGACCAGGGCGACCATGGCAGTCTCAACCCCGTAGCCCGCCCGAAAACCGGTTTGAAATGGATCTAGAAAATCCGTTTCATCCAAGATCGATTGAAGTTGGAGTGCAACCGCCCTCTCGATCACCTTCCCCAAAAATGGCAGCAGCTAGACTGGCCGATAATTGTTATGATCCAGGGGGTCGAGGGAGGGCTTTTTGAGTAATGGTTTTATTGTGGCCAATTTAAGATTGAGTGGAAAATGCCCTTCCCTCAAAGATGAATTAATAATCTGGTGTAACAATGAAGTTACAACCGGTCCCCCCTGGGCCACTAGCCACGAGGGACAGGGATCGAGGGAGCAGGTCGTCTTCCTAAGACTTCTAAGGATCTTGTCCACATCCTCGGTACTGACAGACTCAAACTGATCCAGTACAACAGGGTCCACGGAAGCTCTAGACGCCTCTATTCTGGGTTCTGCTTCAATTCTGGCATCCAGACCTTCGTTTATCCGAGAGATTTTATCCGCGAAGAAGTTGTTAAATTGGTCACAGCAGGCCTTGGTTGGTTCAAGGATCTGGTTCGGGGCAGGAGGGAGCTGGGTTAGCTCCCTCACTACCCTGAACAACTCTGCTGGACGCGACTCCGCGGACGCGTCACGAGCAGCATAGAACGAATTCTTAGCTACTTGTATCGCCTCTCCATAGTCCTCTAAAAGGAGGTCTAGGAGAGCCTTGTCGGATAAACGCTGGTGTTTCCGCCAGACGTGCTCTAGCCGTCGCAGAGCCCGCTTCTTGGCCCGGAGATCTTCCGTGTACCAGGGCTTCTTTTTTGAAGCGGGCCTGAGAGGGCGCTTGGGAGCGATACTGTGTATAGCCCTGGAGAGATCTGTATCCCAGGTGTTAACTAGGGCATCAACAGTGTCGCCGTCACTTCCAACCATATACCCCTCTAGGGCTTCTTGGAACCTATCAGGTTCCATCAGCCTTCGAGGGTGGACCATCCTAATAGGTCCGCCACCCCCGGGGGGGATCTGGGTTGATGCCTTGATGCTTGCCTCTACCAAGAAGTGATCCGTCCATGACAGGGCGGAAATTTTGGTGATTTCCGCCCACGGAGTTTCCATGTCCGTACAGAAGACCAAATCGAGTGTATTCCCCGCACAATGCGTTGGACCCGAAACCAACTGAGACAGGCCCATGGCTGTCATGGTTTCCATGAATTCCCGAGCCGCACCAGATGGAACATTGTTGACCGCGAAGGGGATGTTGAAGTCTCCCAGGACTAGAAGCCTGGGGGACTCCAACATCAGCTCCGAGACCAACTGTGTCAGCTCGTTAAGGGAGTCTGTTAGTGCACGGGGTGGCCGGTAGACCAACAGAATCCCTAGACTGTCTCTAGCCTTCAGGGTCAGGTAAATACACTCGATATAGGTAGTCTGGCGGACATGGTTCCTGGTTAGAGACAAGGTGTTTTTATGCACCAAGGCAACACCCCCCCCCCCGCCCACCTAACCTGCTCTGGTCCTTCACCGAGTACCCGGAAGGGAGGACCTGAGCCCACACAGCCTCACCTTCAGGCCCGAGCCAGGTCTCGGTTATGCACGCCAGGTCGCAGTTGTTATCTTCGATTAGATCACATATAATGTGGGATTTATTCTTGATGGACCTGGCGTTGCATAGGAGCAGAGACAGGGTTTGTGGTACGGCTGGAGTGACCCTCACTCCCTCACTTGGCATTACAAAGGGCTGCAGAGAGTAGTGAAAGGGAAGAAAGTTCCAGGCCTGCTATTGTTGCATGCAGAAATGTACCATGGATATAGATGTTAATCATTAGATCTTGGATAAAATGTGACAAAATTTTACAAGTACTTCTGTATTTCTCAACCCAAAGCTTCCAAAGAAGTTTCTGGTGCAAATATTTAAGATATGTATCAGTGTTCCATAGTCCCCTCCCTAACAAAATATACAGGTCTTTTTTTTTTTTTTAATATGAGTAATTTCCTTTAGAGACTGTGCAATGCAGCATAGTCACCATTCTTTTTAATGCATAATGAACAGACACGGCCTAGGTGGATACTTGCTTGTGCCTATTGCCTTTCTTAAAGATACAAATCTGCTTAAGTGTAGGTGTTTTTCTGGAACGAGGCCAAATGGAAATGCAGCCTCCTTATATGACAGGTGGAAGAGGAAGCCTCTAGATACTAGTAATCCAGGGAGGGGACTGAAGCACTATTGCAAAATCTCTTGATTTTATCACCGGACTCATGTTAAAGCACCTCAAATTAAGAGTCATCAAAACACTGTGATACAAAACAGAAATGGTTCCTCCCAAACTACATAACCAGGAAAGAACTGATATAGTTGTCCGCTGTTATTATTTTATAGCAGTGGCCAAAACATATTTTAAAAATAAAGATAGACTCTTTGTTTTCCATCATTCAACACCCTTATATTTTCATAAATGTCACATCCCTCATATCATGTAAATACTACTTCACAGTAGAAGTAAACTCTCAAATGTTAAACTTTGGAAGTCTCTCTTTCTCTCTCAACAGGTTTTCACCACAGCAACTAAAACCTTGCCCAACAAAACTTGCAATAGTATGAAGAAAATTGATTACAGTATTAGCATTTTCTGTTGGCTATAAAATAATATTTGCCTAAGTCTATATCTAAGGCCTAAATAACCTAAAGGCACCAGTTTGACCTTAGATGTTAAGCAAGATTGGCCCTGGTTAGTAATTGGATGGGAGACAAGCAACAAATACCAGGTGCCACAGGCTATATTTCAGAGGAAGGAACTGGTCATACCACCTCTGAGTATTCCATGCCTAAGAAAACCCTATGACAGTGGGTCCCAATATTTCTATGCCCCACACCCCTAGGAAATGTTTGATTAATGTTCACACCCCCTACAAAAGTAATATCACATTTGAGGATGAAGAAGTCTAATTTCTAATTTTTGAACCACCAATTGAACCACATACAATACTGTGAGTGAACAAACTGAAATTTTAAAAAAACCTTTAACTCAGTGCATAAAATGCAAATCTAAATTGAGCAACTGAGAGGTAGTACAGACTGGCACTTTGTGCCAGCCTGACTGAGGAGTAGGGCTGAACTGGGGCTGAGCTTCCACACGCCCCTAGCCCTAGTTCTGCTGCTCGGCCACCATCATGGTGTGCACCCATCCATAAGGCGCATGCCATGATGGTGACTGTGGCACACAGTGCCCAAATAGCGCTGGCTGGAAGGGGCGTCATCATGGCATGTGAGTGCACCAATGGCACCCTTTCCAGGAAGCTGCTCAGAGCAGCTTCTTTTGGGGCATGGATTGGTGCCACAGCGTGCAGCTGCTGTGGCACCAATCTGGGGCATACAGGCCAGCATTTAGCCACTTGTCTGTATAGCCTCTGAGTGATGACTTGTGGACACTCAAGGACACTCAAGGACACAAGCACCCCTTGAAATTCCATCTCACACCCCTCACGTGTATGTTCACCCCAGGTTGAGATCCCTTCCCTATTAAATTTATGGTCTTATGACTTTAATGCCCATGCAAATACGTAATAAAATAATAACAAAATCAACAAATTAATAAACACCAGTTGGTGATGGTCATGACATCTGTGCTATTCATTCTTCTTTTGAATTCCTTTAAAACTGTCTAAGAAACTGATGGTATTGAGGCAAAAATCTATAGAGGTATTTCACTGGTAAGAACAAAAAAGCTTAGATTTCCTTGATGATTCACACACACACACACACACACACTGTATTGGGTAGGTCATTGTGGTGCCTTTGGTATGAGCTATGTGAAACAAGCAGCAGCATTTTCAGATCAAAGCCACTATTTCAATCTCATGGTTCACAGTCTATAATAAATGGTTTATAGATTACCCAATGCATGTACACTTTTAAAAGAAACACAAGAAGGGCTAGCAAGGGCCTCAAAGTTTTAGTCTTCCCAACTATGGTTGTGGAACTATGGAACTTTATGGAAATATATATCTATTGTAGATGGACATATATGGGCATTGTTCTAAATAAATTACTTTACATGGATTTATACATGGGCATTATTATTAATAAAATTATTATAAAGCGACTTTATAATAATTATACATTTTCACCCAAACAAATTAGCATATGCAATTTTTGTGGAAATCAGTATCATTTTTTTCTTCATCATTTTTGTTTCTCATGCTTAAGTGTTCATCAGAGAGAGATGGGTTTTGCTGAGAGACTGGTGTAGGAGCCTCACCAGTACTGCTCCTTATTCTTTTAGAATAAAGAACACACACACACACACATCCATGCCCAACAGTTGCTTCATAGTAAGATTAATTTGGTATTCCAGACAATAAAACAGAAGCAGAACAGAAAACAGAAAACAGAAAACAGGCATAGTACAGTAATCATTTGAAGGGCACTTAAGTTGTAAGTGGCTGACAGATTAATTGACACTAGACATTACTACTCACCCTGACTTCATATTCATTATCTGAGTAATCCACACTCTGACAGATATAGCTGTATCCCCGAGCTCTTGATGCTAGAAACAGCTGAAAAAGGTACATGTACAAATTTGTTAAAAAGTCTTAAAGAGCTCAATAAAAGCAATATATTTTTTAAAAGCAGTTTGGCACACACACAGAGAGAAGGCTTGTCCCTTATGTGCCACCTAATAAAACATATGATGCAACCTTTTCCTTCCTTGTACTGTCCTTCCTCTTCCACAATGCTACTCTTATACCAAATGAGCTACATAACATCACAGGCCATTCACTTCAAACTGAGGCTCTTATGTACCTCACCTTAAAAGCCTCAATCAGCCTGCTCCCTGCTCATGACCTTAATTTCCAGGTTCTTCAGAAGGAGTGGGACTGGAGCTGTACACAGGGTTTGAGCATGCCATAGTTTGCAATGTTGCTTTGAACTTAATGACATGCCAAGTTGGAGCTTGCCCATTGTAACACATGGAAGGCTACAGGTGTCTCAAAGTGCAGGTGCGTATTGGAGCCCAATAAAAAGACATTCCACGCCATCCTCTTCACATGGGTGGGGTGAAGATTTGTGGCCTTTATGTGTAAATCAAGTAGGCTACCTTAACAACAGGGCTGTCATTTCCCAGCACTCTTCCTCCAAAGATCAAGCCACAGTAAACTTCAGCCATGCAAATAAAATCTTAAGGGAGAACCTCTGAAACACCTGTCACCCATTATTGACCAGCTGTTTCAAATTCCAGTTCGTCAAAGCAAAGAAATCTTTCCTAAGTAGTTTATGAGTTGAATACAATTTAGAACTCCCATCCAGAATAGAATTTTGAAGAAGTACAAAATAATACTAGCACAAACTGGCCTATAAAAATGATTTGAGTTTTCTACTAGGAATAAGCAAATGGCTAACATTATATGACTGTATCCCCTTGCTAGACAGCTAGGAAAATAATGTGAAAGTGGATATGTAAATCTATTCAGATTTCTGAAAATTATGTCCAAAATGTTATATGCCTTACTCCTTTAAAAATATTTTCTTTAGGACACAATGGACTGGCTGTAGACTGTGAATGGAAGGGCACTTTGCATTTGCAGAGGGAGTCAGAATCCAAGAAAAGGTCCTAGCTGGAGGAAGGAGATGGGGTGGAGATTTTCACCAAGTCTCCCTATAGCCTCTAGTGCCACTTCCCATGATAATCCAGAGGGCCATCAAATCCTATGGATCAGCATGAGAGTGACAGTGGCATTAGGAGCTGCACAGCAAAGGAGCCAATAATTTTAAAAACTGCACCCTTAAAGGAGATTATTACATTCAGTTTAAAGCGCATTATCCCCAATGGGATAGAGGCGCATTTAATTTTAAAAATGGGTCTTATTGCATTCACTCGTGCCCAGGTGAATGCAGCCCATATACACCCTGGATGTATACGTTAATAAGCCAGCTGGCTTATTCTGCAACTTTTCAAGGATGGGATCCCATTCTTGAAAAGTCACAGAATAAGCCTGGCTGGCATCCAGGCTGTATACAGGCTACATTCTCCCAACTGCAGGTGAATGCAATAATCTTCAAATATTTCACAGATGAAAACTGGGACCCGTATGACCAAGTAACAGCAGAGTATGGTCAAGATGACAAAAAGTATTAATGAATCAAAACAGACAACCTAGGAGAGGTTGCAGGAGTTTGCTTTTGCCTGGTATCACTGGGGAGGGCAAGATTTTGCCCCCCTCTTCTTTTCACCCTCCTTTATGATTTAATTGAGGGCAAACTATTTTTGCACTTTGAACTCATGCGCACCAATGGAAAATGGGAACAGGAAAGAGAAACTGGAACAATTGAAAAATGGCTGAAAAAGTTGGGGAAAACAAAGGATTAATTGGGACTGTCCCTTCCAAGTCAGGACAGTTGGAGGACATGAAATTTTATAAAAAAGTGTAAATTCAACTCTTTACTCATTCATCATGAGTACAGACATATACATACATGGAGGGAACTGGGATTCAGAAGGTGCTCCCCACTGGAGGAAAAGAGTGGGACCATGATTTTCACAAACTCCCCCTTTTCTTTGCAATCCCAATACTGCCTTTCATGCTGTCTGGACAGTTCTCAAACATTATAAAGGGTGCCAATCTTTACATTTTTCAGAAGTTTTCTCCCTACCTGATCAGACTGCAAGAGTTTAAAAATTATTTTTCACAACAACATGGTAATATTGTGCACATGTAACATTTTTGCAATAATACATTTTGTGCAAGTACAACATATTTTTGCACAAAATACAATTTTTTTGTGCAAACTACATTTTCCAAAAAACTAAAATACCTCAGGCAAAAATCATGAGAAAATGCACAAAATGTTTTGCCAACGTGTCAAGAGATGTTGAGAAGTCTTTCTGTGCAGGATGAGAAATTTTGCAAATACTCCTTACATCTCTGTGAAGCATATTTACAGGAGCAAAGGGGACTGCAGAGATGATTGGTAGAAATTGCATTTTCCTTCCACATGTATGAAAAAGAATTCTGCTTTGGATAGCCTTGGAGGCAGATGAATAATTTCAATGAAAAATTAAATCCAAACATATACAAATATCCGCTTCATTCTCAAAACGTATACAAGACAAATAAAATAGTTTAGTTCCTTTAGTGGAAATTCTAAACCATAAGTAGTATATCATTTAGACTGCAAGCCTACATAAATTGAAACTTTACCAATGGACTCTATTGGGCAAACTTCAGAGTTGGCATAGATTTATGCAAATACATATAGAGAGGAGACTAGTGAAGAAAGGAGAAGAAAGAAAGAAAGATATGTGAAGAAAAGTAACAGACGTACCTCTTTGAAAATATAGAAATTAAGTATAACCATTCCAAAGTTGTAAGTAACCAGCAATGAGCGCAACTGGAAAGGCTCTCTTGTCTTCATCCATTTTGGTCCTAGCCAGACAATGAGGAGGTACACAGTGCTGATAGCCATTGTGGGAAATGGAGATTGCATCAAGGGCCAGTTGTCGACACGTTTATCTAGGAAAAAGCAGACAGAAAATGACTGAAAACACCCTCACACATTACATTTTGTAAATTGTTTCATTTCAAAAGAAGTGAGATCTCCAGTCAAGAGCCCCTCAGATTACCCTATCCACAGCCCAGCTCAGGTCTTGCAAACACAGGTTCACGGCTTTCTTGACTGAAAAGGCAGCTTCAAGCCACTTTTTCCTATCCATCTGTTTCACCTTATTCATCTGTAAATTGCAGTCTCTCTTTTTCTACTGCCTTCTACCCTTTCATGCATTATTGTCTTTTCTAATGAGTTCTGTCTTCTCATGATATGCCCAAAGTATGGCAGTCTCAGCTTATTCATCTTGGAAAATGGAGAGTTCAGGCTTGATCTAATACCAATTTATTTGGGTTTTTTAAAAAAGCAATCCATGGTATCTGTAAAACATTTCTCCACCACGATATTTCAAAAGAGTTGATTTTCTTCATGTCAACTTTCTTCACAATCGAGCTTTCACAGCTATACATAGAAACCAGAAATGTGATGGCATGGACTATCTTGGCTGTAGCATTCAGTATTTTGAATCCTAATAGACTTAAATAAGACTAGACTTAGGTATTCAATTTATAGTTTTATACTGTTCATAATATTATGGTTACTATGCATATAATTCTACTACACCTACCCATATAATTGTATACATTTCAAGGAATCTTTATCTGGTCCATATGCATGGGGGAGGGGAAGCAAAAAAAAAAAAACCTGGTAAGAAACAACATTAATATTTTAACCTTAATTTTGTTTCTGCGTATTGCTCTAATTTTGCCTTATTGCTTTTTATGTTCTATTGGTATTTATAGCTTGAACTTCTTCAACTTGAGAATGACAATGAAGGGTGAGATGTATAAAATGCCAAGGGTCTAGGAGCACAAAATCCAGCCTGGAAATCAACCATGAGATTAAGGCATGTGGATGTTAATGTTTAGGAACACAAGCCATGTGAGAATGTTATCCCCCATTTGTAGTAAAACTGAGGTGGACCCAGAGACAAGAAAAGAAGGAACAAGTTTGCTCTCCAAAATACATATGGACCAGATTGAGGACAGGTATCATCCCACCTGCCCTATATAGGGGAAGGCAGACCTTGGCCTATGTTTATTAGCATTAGTTTGGAAACTAAGTAAGTTGTGAATATCTAGTTGTTATCTGTGGCCATGCTGGATGAAAGACTGTAGGTGTTATAAATCCAATAAGTAACTTTTCCAAGGTCTGTCAATATGGTATTATGTAGAAGACGGGGAAATAATAATAATCCAGGTAACACATAGGAATGTAGAAAGTAAAGAAATGGAGAACAAAGGAAGCAATAATGGTATGTCTGCAGGAACTGCCTCTCTGCCAGTGTTCAAAAATTAATTTTTTCATGCACCTGTTTGTGATATGTATTGTATATGCTTCTTCCTTTCCAAATACTTGAGTATTTTTCCTAATAAAAGATCTATTTGTACAATTGTATCCATGCCCACCACAATATAAATGGCACATTGTTGTTGTTGAGGTAGAAACCTGGATAGCTAGGCCTGACTTTTCTTTCAATATTCTGTGCAGAAAATTAAACTTGCCATATGTAATGATGATGGAGGCATACATTCACTGGTACAGGCAGTATCCCTATTGATAATAGAGAGTGGAAAAGGGCTTAATAGGGAATATAGAAGAAGCCCTCTTACTTCTCCAGCATGATCCCCAATTCAGGGGAGAGATCGCCTGTATGAGTCCTGCATCACACCATAGTGATTAAATGGGAGAAGTAAGAGTAATCAAGCAAAACCAGAAAGTGAGATGAAATAGGAAAAAGGCTTCCCGTTGCTTCTGACCTGGCCACTTGAGCATACAGGCCCTTACAGTGGTGGTTCTCTGTTAAAAATGCCTTCCATCTGACTTCCATACGACTGCTATGTCTAAAATGTTATGACTCAAATCAAGCCATACAATTCCAGCTCTTTTGTGGAGGACTGGTACCAAGACAGCTCACTGTAACAATTCTTCAGAAATCAGAAATAGGCTGGATAGCTCCTCCCAGTTCCCCTCCCTTCCCCTTTAGAAATCATCCCCTTTGAGGGAAGTAATGGGGGGGGGGGGGGATACTTTACAATTAGACTTTAAAAAAAGGAGAAACAAGATTTATGGACATGAGCTAAGAAAGTTGCTAAACTTCACTAGAGGAAATATTAATAGATGCTGTAGGCATAGTATTTCGAAGATAGAGACATCACTGTTAAAACAAAGGATTTTAGATACAGAAGGCCAGACAGAAACAACTGCTTTTTCTTTGCAAATAATCAAATGCTAATTTCTAAACCAGCAACATATCTATGTTGTATTACGTGCCCTAAATTCAGGAGGGTCTGGTTTAATGCTCTCCCAACAGCAGCTTTGGAAGGGAAATATAGGAAAATCTCTTGTGAAATTTGATATTGCCCTTGTGACACAGGTGCATTAAAAACTATACCACATGTAATTCTGTACTGTCAGTTTTACAGGGATGTTTGTTATCAGTTGCTTAGTCCTGTCTTATCTGAATTTCTGGGACACTCTGATTATTTTTATTTATATAAAATAAAAAGATTATTTTTATTTCTGAATACTCAAAACAAAATTATTTTACTAAATGTGGCAAATTTTTGTTATATTATGTGTAAGTTGCATCCACAAATGATAATGAATAAGCATGTGATGTTAGAGCTTAATTTTATAAATTTACTGTTTGTTTTACTGCTTGTATTTATTGATCAATGACTGAAATAATCTGTCTGTCTGTCTGTCTGACGTGATAGAGACAGACTATCAAAAAGTAACAAGAAATTTGACAGACTGTTAAGATACATGGCTAAGCCATTTGAGCTCAAAAGTTAGTTTTCCAGTTATAAGACATGGAGATGGAAATAGGAAATAGTAAACATGATGGATTTATGCCACAGAGATGAAGGTCTAGAAAATATTGCATGTTTACAGCAATTACTGTCATAACCAAAGATCTCAGATACAAGCTTCTACTCTCAGCAAGAATTTTTCCACCACCTTCATCTCCATCACAGACTAGTATAAAAGTTTTTTTGAGAACACTGTCAACATAGTTAATTACAGTAAGATTCAGAGTTCAGCCCAGGAGAACTGCCTATAGGTATTAAAACTGATGCACAAATATATATTTCTCATTCTCTTGTGGGAGTATCAAAGTGGCTTGTTAACTTCTAACGACAGAATCAAAGCTGTAAGTGGAAACTTGTACATACCACTAATTTCAGAAATGACAGCATGAATGTTTACTCAGAAGAAATACATTCAGTGAAGTTTACTCTTTGATAAGTAGCTAGAGGATTGCAGCCTTAGAACAGTTGGTATAATTAATTCTCATCTTTAATAGTTTAGTGAAATATTGCAACAACAAGATGATACAGTGAACAATTCTAGCATGGACAAACCAGTCATATTTTTCCCACTAGGAGCTGACTCACATTCTGTATTTAAATGTGTTTTCAAACTTGCCAGCCATCCCACCTAAACACTTGCTTCTTTCAGTAAAATATACTTTGTGTTTAAGATTGACATTTAAATTGCTGGCTGTTCTGGTGTCTGTCTCACTTAGCTTTAGACAGTAAACTTTTTGTTTTAATAACTGCTTCCCCTTTATTACTACATCTATCACAAGCCTTTTAGGGCGGCATCGTTCCACATGATACTTTAGAGTAAGTTGGACCTTGGCCACATTCATATTCTGTTCACATTCTTGTTTTTCCTGTAGTGTCACTTCTTCTCAGGCTCTATTGCCACTTCTCTAATCAGTTCTCTCTGATTTTGTAAATCCTGAAAATGAGACTTAACCATATCCTTTTCCATGCCCCTGAGAGTTCCATGCCCCCGAGAGTCCTTTCTTCTTCCTTTCCCCAGAGGCAAATAAAAGTCGTCAAACAACCACACAAAACCCTTCCTGCTTCTTGGGAGAAAAATCACTTCATGCTCTCATTCTCTCTCCTAAGATTAAAGGGTTCCATGATGGAAGAAAGTTATGAGAAAAAAATGTAACAAACAGATGTTAGAAACAAAGATTTTGCACCCAGTATGCAAGTGGCCAGAAGTGTACATCTTCTGGCCACTACGCCTTCTGATGCCTTGACTAACAGCAGGCAGTTAATTGGGGGAACTGAGAGGTCAAGAAAGTTGACAGCCATTTTATAATACAATTCTATAACTGTAGTAAGTTCCGTTGTTTTCAGTAAGAGCCAGTGAGATGTATTGGTTTGAAAGCTGGACTAAAACTCTGGAAACAATGATTTGAATCCCCGCTCAGCCACAGAAACCCATTGGGTAAACGTGGGCAAGTCAAACTCTCTCAGCCTCAGAGGAAAGCAAAAGCAACCCTCGTATGAACAAATCTTGCCATGAAAACACTGTGATAGGGTTGCCTGAGGGTTTTCATAGGTCAGAAATGACTTGAAGGCACACAACAACAATAACAACAATTTTAAGTGACAATTAAGTGTTATAATTGTTATAGCAACAGTGGGGAATCCTCTTTATACTTCAATTTCAGAAAAGTTCTCAGAGGCCAAAGGCAAAAGGGTGGAGTCAAAAATAACTGCATATTTTATCAGAAAACTCTTAGTTTTAAGCTTTGTACATTTAAGCCTCAGGAGAAATATATCAATGTGTGGGCAGGGAATCATACAAAAGCTGGGAATCTGCCAAATGATATTGTTGTGGGGTATGGGCCACAGTAATCTGAGGAACTCCAAAGTGTCAGATTGGGGCTCCAGAATGGTTGACCCAGTCCAGATGATGTTACCCTCTCTGTGTTTCATTCATTCATTCACTCACTCACTCACTCACTCATGGTGTTTTTTTTATTGCTTCTCAGGGGCCCCAAGGCAGTGGATATAGGATTACAATCTCGGCCAGCCTCTTTTGACAGCTTTGAGGGAAATGGCCCATCAGATATGTTGGATTACAGCTACAACACACTGGCTCAAGGTTTATTGGAACTCTAGTCATCACACATCTGAAGGGATCCAGGTTGGGGAAAGTTAGTCTCCAGACATGTCTCCAACCACTTCTGAGTATTCCTTGCCTTCCAACTCTATGATTTTGTGATTCTAAGAAAATCCTATGGGCTTGCCATAAGTTGACAGGTGACTTGAAGGCACAGATGCACACATGGGGGCATCCTATATAACAGTTAAGGCATTCTAGATCCCCCTTCCCACCCTTTTAAGATGTCACCATACTACTAGCGGAAAATCTTGAACTTAGAAGAATTAGTAAGGAAGGTCAAAGAAGAGTTTGCATTACATTCACATCGCTATACAGGAGCCTCACCAAATGTACTTATACTACTGTCTTCCACTGCCATTTAACTATTATGAGAAAAGTTTGCAGCCTGCCTATTTTCACTATTCCTAATATTTGAAAAAACTACAAAAAGCAGCAATAGACCACAGAAATCTCTATCGTTCATTACACTTTAAGAGTTGCCACCTCAAGCATAAAATAACTAGGCATCATATATAACATCATAACAAAATGAGTGCAACTACAATAGCTCTTTATGCAATATAAATAATAAAATACTAGCATTAAAAAAGCCAGCAACCACCACCTAGCATGATTCCTCCCATCCAGAAATAGGCTTCGCCTTAAACATAAGATTCCTCAAGAGCAGTTTGATCATCCCTAAGAGTCAAACAGAATGCACAGCTTCTACTACTTCAGACATTGCACTTTTCTCAATGGGCATGTCTACATGGCCAATGAAACCCATGTAAATCCTTCCACTCTCACCATGACCCGTCTTCATGATGCAGGGCCAAATCCTTGATGCATGCTGACAGTCTTCATAACATGAGGCCAGTTTCACACTAAATCCACCTCCCCCCCTCCCCCCACAAAAAGCTGGTGTAAAAAAACCCTCACCTTTTGCTCTGGTGGCCCTGGTGGCGCAGTAGTTAAATGCCTGTACTGCAGCCACTCACTCAAAACCATAAGGTGGCGAGTTCAAGACCAGCAAAGGGCTGAAGCTCGACTCAGGCTTGCATCCTTCCGAGGTCGCTAAAATGAGTATCCAGATTGTTGGGGGAAAATTACCTTACAGTTGTAAACCGCTTAGACACTCCTTAAGGGTATGAAGCGGTATATAAATGAAGCTGTTTGTTTGTTTTGTTTGTTTGCTCTGAATTTTGCAGGAAAATCTGGAGCACTCCATAGCAATGCCAGGCAGTTATCTACATACCGGTATATGTCATGCTGTGCCACCTGGTGCCACTGCCACTGACATGAATTGCTTCCTTCAAGGTCACAACGAGTCACCCAGCCATGTCATAGTTCTGATTAAAGTTGGTTTTATCTTGTCTTGGGAATTAATACTGACATGGTACAAGTGTACAACACTGATTTCTTATTTGCAATGATGTGTGAGAGAGAAAGAAACCAATCTATTAGACTATTGGTGTGCCGTGGATCCTCTCTAATATATATTATGAACCCATATTTAACCTATACAGTTTAGACTCCTGTTCTGCTTTTATTTTCATTTTCCCTGTAAGTGCTTTCTGATGACCTGGTAAGGATTGCTTAATCAATGTCAAGAAATTTAGTGGCTGCATCCAATCCTGAAGTTCTGTCAGAAGAAGGAAAGGGGTGCCCCTCTCCTCATGTCAGACCTCTGTATATAGTTCGAAATCCATGCCTATTGGTGTGGGAAATCCTCCATATTTTGAGATGTATGGAAGGCTGCAGGGAGATGGACGTCACCATACTAGCAGAAAATCATGAACTTAGAAGAATTATTAAGAAAGGTCAAAGAAAAAAGTGCAAAAGCTGATCATAAAAATAAAAACAAAAATAATGAGTGAAGAGGGCATACGTACATTCAACCTAGACAATGAAGAAATTGAATTACAGGTAGTAAAAGTATTCCTGATTGATCAAACATCAATCAGTTGTATCCATGAGTGTGGATTTATAGTTTGAGGTATGACTTAATTTTTAAATATACCTGTACCAGTAAGGAAGAACATACAGGCATAGCTCTTCCCCAAAATGTGGAGAGTAAATTGCATGAAAAATCAACTCAATGTGATATCAACATATTAAAATGTGTAATTTAATTTAACAAATGTTTTAAAAAGTACTAATATCTTCAAGTTGCTGAGCATTTTAAATATGGATTATTAGAAAACTGGATTTCATTTCAGGATACTGTCCAAGTAATATAGTTTCCTTTGATGAAATAGTATTTGTCAGCAAAATGGATTCTCTCCTCCCTTAAAGTCACACAACATTACAAACCACCCTCAGTGTTCAGTACAGTTTATGAATATATTTGTTTAAAACCAATGCATAAACTTTAAATTCCAATTAATTTCAGTGGGAGAAATTTAAGCATGCATGTAAAGTTTCCCAGATAAAACAGATTTTATTATACCAGATCTACACTTTAATTGGATCCTAATTATGAATTGTATCTTGGGTGTCCTTTTCATGTGTACTTCCTTCATACCAGCTTTGAGAAGCATTTTATTATTATGCTTTAAAATACTCTCATTTTTAATAATGCTCACATATCATGTGAACCAGGTATTTCGTCAGTTACATTTCTATACAAAAAACACACACAAACAAATTAATTCCTCAGCTATAAACCACCACTCACTAATTCATCTGGGGAGCCTTACCAAGTATTAATAGCGATGACTGCTATTTTCAGCGCAAAGGCACTTACAGGGACAATCTAGCACATCCTTCTGTCCAATCAGCATTACTTCTTTTGATGTCTGCAATTGCATTACTAAGAGGGAAACATTTGCTGTAGGAAAAACACAAACCTTTATAGCCATTTCAGAGAATGCTTTTCTCTGAAACTGTATTCTGAGTACATTTTCAGGAAATTTTAAACTGATGTTTCAATCTAATGCTTAAGTACTCTTTGACCGATACTACTTTTGATATTGCATGAATAGAGTGTACATGTATTTTTCTGTCACTCTTGATTACTTCTGTTGCAACACTGAAAGATCTTTGGTAATTAGGGGGCCATTACTCTTTCTTGTGCTAATTAACAAGGTTTGTGATTGCTAATGGCAAGGAAAGATTATGAAAAATTCTTGAGAATTGCTGATCCCCTGATGAATTAGATATTCACAGATCCAGACGCACAAATCCAGACAATTAGTACATTCAACTGTTCACAAAACAAGACACACAATCTGCAAATGCTTTATGAGGCTTCAGCTGGCATATTTTAAATAACCTTACATATGTTTATATTAATTTAAACCATTAAACTCCAGAATAACTGGGTGTGGTTCTATATAAAATAACAAATGACAAACATTTTCAATTTAAATTATAGGCTCATCTGTACTGAGTAACTCATAGTACAGAGTATATATCCCTTCATTACATAAATGTAGAACCAGCATACAGTTTTTTATACTAGAGTCAACAAAACATGATAAATGTTTGCTCCTAATAAGACTGTCATCTTCACTTTTGGCAATTCCACCATAAAAAGTGTAGAATATGTAGAATATTTAGGATGACTAGGCATAATTGCCACAGAAAATGTGAACTTTCACTATAGGTGAGCATGCCTATTTGTTGTTGTTGTTTTTTAAAAAAGATCTCCTGAACTCCATCTTCAGTTTAACACACTTTAAAACAACATTGCAGCATTTAAAATACTAACAGACTAACTGTGCAATATTCCTTCATGAAGCAGAGTTTAAGGCCCTGTACAGACAGGCAGGAAGGGGCGGCAAGACTCCGACCCTTTCTGCCCCAGATCGTTGCTACAGCCACCGCACAAGTGTGGCAATCATCTGCTCCAAAAAGGAGCCGTGAAACACGGCTCCTTTGTGCGCCACTGCCAAGGCGCCATTAGGGCCCTGGAGTAGCACTGTGCAATCCCTTGTGGGCATGCCATTTGGATGCAGCGCATGAGGCATGTCATCGGTGCACGTGCTGTGCAAACACACCCGCACACCAAAATGGCACCTGAACAATGCGGTAGGCCTTGGGAGTGTGCAGATGCTTCATTCTCCCAAGCCCTAAAATCGGCACTAAAATCGGCCTCACAATGGCGCCTTTTGCCCGTCTGTATTGGGTCTGTGTTACCAAATGCAACTGATGTCATTCTCAGTTGGTAGATGTGTGCATGTGGAACAGAAAGATGCACATACAGAGGCTGTGCCTGACAGGAGAAGATGGGAAACATCTGCTTCAGTTTTAGATTGTCCACAAGGGAATTAAACCTCTGAGCCCTAACTTGTGGTTAATATTGTCTGGGGTTAGTGAAAACAAGCCATCTTCTGAAGTGGTTTGTTTCCACAAATCAGATCTCAAAACAGAAGTTTCTGAATTTAATTGGCCTCATGGCCAATTCTCATGGCACAAGAGAAGGAACAAGGAACAAGGATGCCCTAGACAAGGTTTGTTATGTTTTGTTCTCATTAATGCTGTGGTTTAGCATGACATGTGAACCACTCCTATCATCCATAAACATAGATGGCCACAGGGGAAAACAGTATAAGCAATGGGCCCTAAGGCTGGGATTTAAAGAAGCTAATAACTAACAACAATATCATCATCTTAGTTTTGATGTGATCATTTAACATCTGTTTTGGGACAAGAGAAGGAGGAGAAAGAGAGAGAGAGAGAATAAGAGAGAGAATATAGGTGAAAACCCAATGCAATGTAAGTGGCCTCCAGAATAGATTCAGAGTGATGGAGTGGGGAAACTGTAGTACAAAGAAGAAATCTATCCTGCCAGTACTTTCCTTTCCATGCTCTTGGTATCCACTGGGGTTTGATTCCAGGACCCCTTTCTGGATACCAAAATCCATAGATGCTCAAGTCCCATTAGAAACAATGGCATAGGAAAATGGTGTCCCTTATATAAAATGGCAAAACCAAGGTTTGCTTATTGGGGTTTATATCTTTAAAAATATTTTCAAGCCATGGATTAAAAAAAAATCCATGGATATGACTCTAATCAAGTCCCAAATGCATATAATCAAATCAACATAGCTAGAAATAATACCAGGAAGATGAAGGTAGAAATTGCCTGTAGGGTTATGGTAACATTTTGGGAAGAACTCCAACCTAGAGTTCTGGGAGGGACTCCAACCTTGTAGAACATGCAACCTATTCGAGATGCCTTCCAGTACCTCCTCAAGGCAGTGCTAATGCACCTGTTATACAGCAAGCTCTAGCTTGAGCAACATGGCAGCAGAACAGAGGTGCTCATTCTGAAGTTTAGACTTCATTGTACAGTATGTTTGTTTCCCACAAGCCATTTCAAAAGAAAAAGATGAAAGAGAACTATTATTATGGATGCGTCTGGTTTTGTAAAAGTAACAGGAAACCACTGCAAACCAAACTGCTGCATTTAACAAGTATCTGAATATTTGTAGGCATAATAATGGAAAACACAAAAGGGTAACAAAGAGAAAGAATGTCTAGTTTCAGCTGAAAGCAATATTAATTTTCTTTTGGAATGAAGACCAAAACCTTTAAAACCAAAGGTGGGTCTAAACTGGCCAGAATATTCCAAGAGAAGATAAAGGGTGGGTCTGCATTGGCCAGAATACTCTGGGAGCAGACAAAGGGGAGGTCTAGATTGGCCAGAGTACTCTGGGATCAATACTTTGGGCTGTGCTCAGAATATTCTGGCCCCCAAGCTCCCCTGAATTCCCCTGGTACTAGGGCACCCCAAAGTGATGCCAGGTGGTTGCCCACACACACTTGCCTCTCTGCTGCCTGCTGCCACTGGTGCTGGCACAAACTCCCTCTGAGGCCAAAAATGAGGCACTTAGTGTCAATCACATGGCTAGGCACCTTGTTGTGACCTCAGAGGCAGTGATCTTCACCAGCGGTGGTGGCAGTGGGCAGCACAAAGAGACACAGTGCTCTGGATTGTCTGGGAAGATCCAGAGCAAATTGTGAGTTTGTAAAATTTGGCTTAAGGGAGGGATGTTCTGGATTTGCTGCAGACCTACCCTTCCCAACATGAAGATGCTCTGCAGTCAAATTAGGCCTTTGGCCTTGCACTGTATGAACAGGGTGATGTGATAGTGGCAGGAAACCCATCCAAATGGCCTTTGCGGACATGCCCAAAGTATTCATATCTTTATTCCTCCTGCATTATTTCTAAAAGCTATGTAGCAGGTAAATTTTTATGTAAGGCAACAGTATCTCATATCATTACAATTCTTCATCATGGTTTCCTTTTCATCATTCTTTTAATGGGAATGAGTATTTTATGACCATTTAGCACTATACAGGACTGGAGGGGACAGAATAATTTTCTTTGTTTTACTAATGTCGATGGATTTTCCTGTTTTTCCTGTGTGCTTGTGTTCTATTAGCCCTTCAAAACTTGTGAAAGCAAAGTGGTTCCTTGTAGCGAAAGACCTTATAGCTCAATTTCTGGGGGGTGGGGTGGGGGAATGAAAGTGAATTCAATCTGTAATTATTTTCTGGGGGAAAACCCTTTGTCCTTATAGTACATCAGACATGACACTCTTATGACAAGGCAAGTTATAAATGATGCATGTTATGCTCCTAAAGTGACTTTCAATCTGAAGAGAGGGATAATACTGCATTTTTTCAATTGTTCTAAACATTTATATCCCCCTACCCCCCCCCAAAAAAAAACCCCTGGAAAAATGGGTTGAGTCACTCCTCCTCATGGCTTACAAATGTCCAGAAATTTTACATTTCAAATGAAAAGCAGTTTTGAAATTGGTATGGCGTCACAGTAAGAAGAGAGATGAACATGCAGTCATCTAGATACTACTGAACCTCATCCCTCACCATTGGATGTGCTAGCAAAGGCCCCCAAACAGTTCTTGTCCAACAATTTTGTCCCACTTACAGATAAATCATTGTTCCCACTTACAGAGAAATCAGTTCGACAGCAGAGCATGGTTCCTACTACATTTGCCCCAATCACATTTTTCCCTCTAAAATAATCCACTTCTGGTTCACATTCATGCATGAATTGATTCAAAATGGACCCTCTCTAGCCGGCTGAAGGGCAAATTTAAATTGATTCTGACCCGAATCTGGTTCACACTTGCACGGAATTGATTTATCAAAAAAGACATGGAAAACAGCATCAAAAAGACGTGGGTTAAATGGGTCTAGCGCATGGCCCTCCTCTTGGAATCACTTCAGAAATTTGGTTTAAGTGGGAACTAGGGTCGTTTGAACTGGTCCAAAGTGATTTGCAATCTGGTTTAAAAGGTAGTGGGAATCAGGCCTCAATCTGGAGGGCCATACATTCTCCACCTCTGGAAAAACAAATTTGGCCAGGATATGGAGAAACACATATTCAGAATTGACCTCAACTATAAAACGTATTGGGTGATATAGGCAGGCCATCATCTGCATTATGGGTTTGGAATCAAGACCATGCCAGGATTTGTCTGATGGCCCTTGGTGATGACATAGTGGCCCCACTGATATTATATACTGGTGTCTTATTAAGCAAGAATCAGTAAGTATCAACCACAGCTGCATCATTCAAGCCAACACCTACAAAAACACTTCTCTGGCTGAAAATTACTTTTTCCAAGCTCTGTATTAAACAAGACAGCAAACAAACTTTTACCAGCTGTTTTTAGCAATACATGGTAATTTTAGTCAAACCAAACACACTTTTCTAAGTGGAAAAGAAAATTCTGTAGAGGTGGGAGGTATAAGAAAAAAAAGGGGGGGGGGAAGGAGAAAGTCAAAGACTAGAGAATGAGGGAGAAGATGGGTGTAAGAGGGAGGGGTTTTTGTGTGTGTGGAGGGGAGAAGGAGAAAGAGCAAGAAACAAGGAGAAGTAAAATCCAGAATTGAGAAAGAAATGAATCAACTGAGTTCAGGGGGAAAATGGAAATTGTGCCAGGCTTTTTGCAAACTATGGTGCAACCTACATGGACATCAACTCAAGAAAGAAAGCTTCAACCATTTACAGTAGGGTGTGGAAGGTAGGGGGATAACTGGGAAAGTTAATAATAAAGTGTAGGGAGGACAAAGCAATAATCCTGTTTTACTATATTCTGAGATTCCTGAACACTCAGTGAATGTGAGGCTGATCAGAATTTCCTCACATTGATCTCACTCTCCCACTGCAACTTGTTACATACTGGCCCAAATTTGAGAAAATTTGAGAGGAGCAGGGAGCAGGGAGGAGATAGACAGGAGAATCCTCTAGAGTCTACAGTTGTCTGAAGCTTGGGGGGGGGCACACATTTTTAAGCAACTATTTTCTTATCAAAGCACTGCTATTGCTCTGTGATTCCTCTTTCTGCCCTGAAGTCTGGGAGGAAGGAGCAAGGACTTGAGAACTCCAGGAACTCCAATCTGCAGAGGTGTCACCAGACAGAAATCTGGTTTGTGTTCTTTGAAGAAAACGAGGGCTGGCAATATAGCAAAATTACCACATTGACTGCAAAGGAACTACAATTGCTGAGTTGTATCAAAATGTTACACTTTTGTAGTGGTAGAATCCTCTGATATGACTCTCTCTCAGACTATATTCCTGTTATGGAGAGATGCAGTTTTTGATGTTACCCTACTCCTAGTAACTGTTTTGAGTCCTCTGAATATCTATTCTAGAGAGCTAGAGGGACCCAGGTAGATATTAGGAGGATACAAGTGTCTCAACGGGAATCAGCAAATGTTTGTTCCCTTGAACCTGCACATTAGATCTCTCTACTGGATTAGCCACCTTCATTCCACAAAATGTGAAGCCTGGTCCAAGTCAACCAGTACTTTGCTTATAATTGATTGTATTTAACTAAGTGCTTTCCTTGGTTCTTAAGTACTTTACTACCGGTAAGCACTTTAGTAAGTACTGGTTGACTTGGGGTGCTTGTCTGAATATGCAACATATAGAATTGAGTAGGCCATGTTGTAATGAAATATTCCACTTCTGTCTGCCGTCTCTACATAATTATATGCAGTTAAGCACAGAATTTTGACAACAGGTTATTTCTCTACAGTATTCTAGGTTACTAAAAGTAGGTTTTGCAAATAAAGCATCCTCTTTATCTTACATATATACAGTGTTTCTGAAACAATGTGTGAGAACCCAGCAAAGGGGCCAACAAAGAAGTGTGGTTCTCTAACCACATTACCACACTACACTCTTACAGTGCTGCTATTTCACTTTTACTACTCTGGCTGCCCCTGTTGCATTCTGGTGTTTATAGTTCAGTAAGGCCTGGCTGAGAATTCTAAATATCCCTCCTTAAATCGCAAATCCCAGAATGCAACAGGAGGAAGCCAGAGCAGTTAGTGGAGTAGCAGCGTTATAAGAGTCTAATGCGGTAATCTAGCTATAGACTATCAACAAAGTTTTGTTTTCGGTACCATACAAAAGAACTTGTGTCTATGAAAGAAATCCCACCCACCCAAATAGATATGTGGCATTACCAGGGATGTAAATAGTCACTTATTTCATTGTTATGTATATGAAGAAAGTTTCAGGAGCTTGTTCTGCTCTAGACTAGGTTATGTGCATTTTATAATGAGTTTTTTTTTTTTTAACATTTCAGGACATTGGGGATAAGCATTTATTTGACTGGGGAAATTGTTTCTTATGCAAAAACATAATGTTTTAGTGCTGAGAATTATATTTTTTGCAAAAAACAGTTTTCTATGCAAAAAAGTTTTTTTGCATTTTTTTTCTCATGAAAAGTCCCCAAATGCAAAAACAATCTGGTATTCCCCCCCTCCCCCCAGTGTGGTACTCAGACACCCTTTCACATTGACAATGAGATAATCTGCGACTAATTTTTAATCCCTAGAAATTTCACATGACTGTAAAGCTGTCTGATGGCAACAGTCTTAATTTACAGTATAGAGAGGCAATGCAGTGGCTAGCATGAGAAGGCATGCTTGTCTGATTGCTTGGGAAATGGGCAAACATTATCACCTACCAATCAAAACTAGAACAATGGCAGTGCTTTATCCTCCCTCTGTTATGCTATGACATACCCAAATCTGACTGGCTAGATGTGATCTTAGCATCATCATGGTTTGGACTATACCCTTTGAGTTAAAAAAAAATGATGCAGATGCAACCAGTTAATTGGGAGAATGAATAGTCGTGAAAATGCACAAATGGGTAGATGGTAAGAATGTATTGTGGATCCTTCACCATTGTACAGTGATACTATATTTTGAAAAAGTGAAATGCATCAAATTTTGTAGCAACATTTTGTACAATGTATTTTGTAAGTTAATTCAAGAGGAAGAAACATCACCTGTGGTTTCTCCTACTCAAATAACTTAGGGTATGTTTTTCAGAGAAAGGTATGATAACAAAGAATGATATTCTTACTACTGAGCTTTAATCATAGTAGTAAAACATCACACAAATAAACACCTATCTCTTTAAAGATACTGTATCATAAACAGGTCCTTTGCTCTCATTTGCCCTTTCTTAGCCATGTAAGTGGACAAAGTAGTCAGAAATGCAAAGCTTATCACATCAAACTGAATTGAGGCTTGTGGCTCTCAAACAAATCAAGAATCATAACTCAAGAACACACACACGTTTGCTTTGCTTGTAAAAAGTGAAACCAGTTGGAAACTCTGCTTTAAGTGGCATTAAAAGCTTTGGATTCTTTGTACGTTTAGCTGCCTTTACTGATAGGAGGAACTAAGTGAAAGGGAAGTGTGCACTAGTATACAATTGATTACTAGCAAGTTGGAATTCCTCAGAATCCCACTTACTGTTCTGTGTGAATATTGCTACTGTTGTTCTGGGTCTGAATTTTAACTGTATCCTATCACTTTTTCAGAAGAGTTCTACACATGGAGTCCTACTTATTGATGAGGAGGACATTCCATAATAGGTCATCATAACATTTGTATCCACTGTCTATGTGTTTTGTCGTTATATGCCTTCAAGTTGATGCAAACTTATGGCAATCCTATCATAGGGTTTTCTTGGGAATATTTATTCAGAGGAAGTTTGCCATAAAGTGTGACTTTTCAAGGTTACTCAATGTGTTTCCATGCTTGAGCAGACATTTAAATTCCCAAAATCTTGCTACACTATCTCTGATAAATGTAAAAAATTTTTTTTAAAAAAATGCAATAATATATTTTCTTATGTTTATTTTTATACGTAGAATGATTTAGTATCAAATACATTTGCAACTGGATGCTGATGCAGCTTAGGCTATTCAGGCTATCTGCCCAGAATTAATCATCCATATTAACTAAGTTTTGGTCTTAGCTAAGAGTTTCAACCATACTTAGGTCCTTGATACTAATGAGAGCTAATCATGGCAAACAATGGTGTAGACATAACGCCTGCCTTCTCACAAAACAGCAATTTTGCTGGTGCATGTTCCCAGTCACTCCTACTACAAATGGGGGTGTATGACTGAACCATCCAGAAACTTATCAGGGCAGGAAAACTAAGGGGCTGTACGGATGGGGAGAAAGGGGCAGCATCTCTGCCCCAGATAGCAACCGTGCTAACCAAATGGCATGGCCTCTGGCAGGCTAAAAAAAACCCACTCCCAGCAGGTTTTTTGGCCATGTGCGGGGCGCCATTGGCGCGCTCGCGTACAACGATGATGTCTGTGTGGCGCAGTGCTGTCTGGGCACTGCACCACGTGGATGTCATCATCATGTGGCCTGTGTGGACAGGGGCATGGCAAGATGGCACACAGGTGCTAATAGTAGGGCTGGGCATGTGTGGATGCCCAGCCCTACCTAGCCCAAATTTCAGCCCCAGGCTGGTGCAAAGCACCCGTCTGTACCAGGCCTAAGTTACCTATGACCTTGAACTCCTACTTCATATTTTCTTCAACAAGCAAGTACCTGGCAGACTTAGATTTACGTTACAGGTCCTGGTTTGTCAAAGGAGTGTCAGAAAAGGGAACCAGACTGGGAATTAACATTTAGGATATTACTCCACATGGCTTTTAAACAGTGATTAAACCAGGAAAGAAGCAGCTTTGGGAATATTTATTGCATGATGATGCCTCCAACCTGTAGCTGCTCTGTCTCTGATCTGTCCCTTTTCATTGTTGGGGAAAACCTATCAATGACCTGGAATGCACACAAGTCCCCAGGTATGAAATGTCACTTCCAAGACAGTTGTATGATTGCCAGTCACGTGCTGTCAGTGCCCCTTCCTCCCCAACGGCCCCTTCCCCTCATTGTTTCCAAACACCCTGATTACCTTTATTTATTTTTCTACTTCTTTTCTTTTCTTTCAGTCAATCAATCAATCAATCAATCAATCACAGTAGTAGAGCTCCAGAACTGCCTGTAAAAAGTGTGTGTGTGGATGATGATGATTATTATTATTATTATCCTTTATTAAAAAAAAACAACTAAAGGTAGGGCATAAGGTAGGGACGTGGGTTTAAGGGAGTGAGGAAGAAAGCACATTGGGAGCAGCAGCCCCAGTTAGGCAGCTGAGAAGTGTGGCTATTGTGAGAATGGGGATTCTGCAGTAAAATCCTACATTTTTCTATCATGTATGCAAAGAGATCTTGTAGCATCTTTGAGACTAACTGTGCAAAAGGAGTTGTAGCATAAGCTTTCCTAGACTTGATCTACTTCCTCAGATGCATATGAGGAGGGAGATCAATTCTAGGAAAGCTTATGCTACTTCTTACATACAGTTAGTCTCAAAAGTGCTACAAAATTCCTTTGCATACTGATATTTGAGATCAACACATAACATATCTCTGAATTATTTTTCTATCCTGGCAAATCTAGCCTCTCTTGTGTGTAAGAAGAGTCCAGTAGAACTGTATGGGCAGGATGTGCCCAAAGAAGTACATGCTTCTTATTTGGTTGTTTTGGTATGTTTTTAATGGTTTTATATTTTTTACCTAGTATTTCTACAGATTTTACATTTTTGACTTATATTAATGTGGTGTATTAATTATGTTTAAAAATTATACTGTTTTATTGTCTTTGTTGTTTTAAGCATCTTTTGGGAGCCACTTTGAGTCCAGTTTGGAAGAAAGGTGGCATATAAGTAAAATAAAATAAAATGAATGAATAATAAACAAGGGTTCAGAAGAATTCTGGCTTGGACCTTTGCATTAGTATCCGAACTAACTCGAGACATCTTGCTGTTTATTGCGAAACATTAAATAGCATCACTGCTCCCAATGAATCAGAGTGCATCTTATTCAAGTACAGTCTTGTCATTTAAGCACCCGAGGCACAAAACTCTACAAGTAGCTGTCCTTGGTAATAAGAACACTACAGCAACAAGTAGCTAACAATTTTTTGCCCTTTCATGGTACACATGCCTGATGCCTGGGCTGCTCTTGTTTGATATAATAATAAAGGAACTTGTTTCTAAGGTTTGGCATTTTTACTTGGCATCTCCAACTTTCTTAAAGTACAAGAACAATGAGCTCTCTCTGTCTCTCTCTCACACACAAGCCTAGGCTAATTTTATGCAAGTGAGATGCCACTGGACAACAGAATAATTTTAGAGCAAAAACCAGTAGGAGTTGTACCCCTAGACAGGCATCGGAGCATCAACATATGATCAAATGAAAACTCACTGGGTAACCTTGGACAGGTCACATGCTCTCAGCTTCAGGTGAAGGCATTGGCAAACCTCCTCTGAACAAATCTTGCCAAGAAAAGCCCATGATAGGGTCACCTTAGGGTCGCTGTAAGTCAGAAATGACTTGAAGGCACACAACATACAGTGAGAGAACCTGCCATAGAGAATAATTTGTTCTGTATAATCAATTTTCAGACTGTGGCATTATGTGGAACACGAGCTCAGTCTTTCTTTTCACCTCTGTAAAATTATGCTTTCTTCCCACAGAAAATTAAATCCATGCTAGCATTTTTCATGCCTATTTTTCATTTGCTGTGTGCATTGCCTCATAAGGCATATACCTTACACTTTCTGCTCCTGTAAACACTCAAGTGTAGACTGGTCCATCTGGTGAGAAGAATCTCTCCTCCCACTCATGTCCAACACTGCAAGCTAGAATTCAAGGTGAAATGCAGTGAGTGGATATATGAATAGTATCTCTGCAACAACTGTTTTAAGTTGAAATGCTACAAAGTAAAACACTGTCCACAAGTTGTGTCCTCACAGTCACTCATTTCCTGAGATAATGTCCCTACAAATCCAGAGGAAATGTGGAATAAAAGGTTTAAAATCAGAATAAACAACGCAACAAAACTTGTGGCCATTGTACTGCCTTTTATATTTTAATTCAAAAATTGAATAGCTAACACAAGAGTTGTTGGATAGTGGAATGGGCTGCTTCAGAGAGCCTTTGGAAAACTTTAAACAGTGGATGGATGGGCATCTTTCTGAAGTGCTGTAATTTTGTATTCCTGCATGACAGGGAGTTAGGTTAGATAACAATAAGTCCCCTTCCAACTCTAAGATTTTGTGAGTGACAGTACATATGAATATTTGATGGTAATTTGGAGTTGCAGGCGCCATTCACAGTAGGGCCTTTTTCCTAAATCCAATTGTGAGTCCAAACTAGACAAGTCCATTGAACCAATGTGATTTATTTAAGTGTGGATTCACCATTTGGCAATCAATTCAACAGGTCCACTCTAACTAGGGTCTAGCAGTTGGATTTAGGCTGCTTTGATCCTCATTCAAAGAAAGTGTGTTTCTGTTACTACAAGGTGTGGTTAATCCCTTGCACAAGATCTTGCACAATATCACACAAAGTCTTCTGTTTAGCATTTCACAGACCTACACTGCTGCCAGAATTTATTCTACTAACACACCAATGGACTGAGTCTGATGTATTATGGAAACAGGAGCTTTAATAGATAATTTAATATTGTCATCATCACCAATAAAGACTCTGCTGAAACCAATATAATGATGACAGATAATAAATTGAGCAGCCATGGCTCAAGTCATTGCTCATCTTTCATAAAGCTGGAACCTGGCAGCAGCTTCTCCACCTACTGATTGTGCAATTAAAGTTTTAAACTGGGAATGTTGGAAGAACAGAGAAAAACAAAATACATTTGTTTAAAAAAATCCTGGGGAATCCATTGGCTAAAGAAGACACTTAAGCTGTTCCAGCAAACCTCCCAGTTTCGCATCTGGACTCAATTACACCACTGTAAGTAAGGATCATGATGAATTTCACACAAGCCTTACTGATAAAGTTTAAATACAGGCCCTTCCTTATACAACAGCTGTTATAGTAGATCTGATATGGCACAAAAAGCAACCTTACCTCTACATATTATACTTTCACGGAAGTACTCCCAACTAGTTCACAGGGCTCTTGGTCACTCTTTCTCACTGCCAGTGAAATGGGAGTCCCACTGTCACTGATAGGATTCAGAGACTCATGTGCACTAAGATATACACACAAATATCTAATTTGTCCGGGCTGCCCCAGGCACTGTAATGGGGAGATGTGAGGTATATGTAGGAAACAGTGCATGTGTGGACTGAGAAACTGGGTTTCAATGAATAGGAAAGTTTGTGTGTGTGGTGCATATTACATCCTGAACTGAGTCTTAAATGTTCTCAAATGGTCCTCTTGCTTAAGATGTAAAGGAGAGGTGGGAATACATCAAAACTCCTGTATGCTTAGCCACCATAGCCAAAGGTGAGGAATGACAGGAGTTGCAATTCAATAGTATCTGGAGGGCCACATGTAAAGAGTAATGAGCAGTAAAAAGAGGGCACAAAAGCATCATTTGGCAAAAATTTAGTTTACCTTGAATAAGGGCTGAAAAATATATGGCTGTTCATCTGAATGACCTGTGTAGTAGCATCTACAATTTCAAATCAATAAATGATGCAGTAGCATGATATTCCAGACATTTTCTTTCACAGTGTATTGATGAGTAGTGGTACCATTAGGATTGGTGTCACCCAGTGCAGTAACTCATGGTGTCACCCTGCCACTGGCCTCCTCTCATACCACCCCGTACAGAATCCTTAGTATGTTTTTTTTGTACTAATGTTACTCATCAGTCATAATTTCCATATATCACTGAAGGTAATGGCAATAGTTGTGACATAAACAACTAGCAAAATTAAAATTATACTTTTACATTATAATATCATAAGCACAGCCTAAATGTATTTACATTGACATAGTTTCAAGTGATTAAAGTGAAAATTTGGTAAGATGTGATGTTTTAAAAGAGTAATTTTTCTTTTAAAAAACTGAGGACTATCTTTTCTGTACCCACTGAACCTCACTCCATGCAGTCTTCTCTTCTGCTGAGCTTTATGGTTTTAAAGGGATGCAGGTGAATGCCACACCCTTAAGGTGTCACCTGGTGTGGCCTGCATCTCCACACCCCCATAGTCATGCCCTGCAAATGAGAATGATTCCAAATACTGTTACCTTACTTCTACTGATAAACTTTCTACTTCTCTATATTTATGCCCAAAACTTCGGATGTGTGTAATATTATTGCAAAAGCATCCTATTAAACTTCTCACAACATTTATAATGTCGAGTCAGTTTTACAAATGTAGGTATGTTCCTCTTTTCCCCTTTAAAATCATTCAGAAATTGTCACATTTCTATTAAGTTGATAGTCCTTGAGCCATAGCCACTAAAGTCCTATCGTCTACATCCAATTATTAGCACCCTGCTAAAGTAAAGTCAATGAATCAATTGCCAAATGGCAAGTCAACACATATATAGTTGCTCTGGGAATCTTTGTGATTGAAGGGCAGGGTATAAACACCCTTGATAAATAAAAATAAACAATATGTAAATTCCACTAATTCAGGTCTACTTTAACTGGTGCTAGCAATGGCATACAGGCCTGTGCATTTGTAAAATGCACAATAAATATAAAATACTGTAAAGGTATTTAGATTATTGTTTCCATCACTGCTGCATTCTTTAGGTTTATAATAAAACTGGAACTTAAAAGCCATGTTGAAAAGGAGTTAAAGAATAAAAGTTGAACCTTCAATAGTTTTGGAGAGAGGACTGATATTGATTCTAAAGAAGAACATTCTCATTTTAGTCTTTGAAGTGTCTGAGGACCAACTCACACTTGTAACTTTGCCATGAAATAATTTCTGAGTAGTGATATTGCAATGCAGGTCCATACTATATTCATTATTGTGAAAGGGTTTCACAATACTACACTGCCCCACTACAAGCACAAACACAAACAAGGCAAAAAGAAAAAAGAAAAAGTGAGGTCTCCTGGGAAAGGAGGAGGTGTGAAGATTGCGTGAAAGTAGCAGGACACAGATGGCCTCTGCTGCAATCTCTGCCAGAGTAACTACTTGGTAATTCATATCATGCTGATAACATTGTTGTGTGCATTGGCCTGGAGGTATCTGAGTTGGGGCAGAACAACCAAAAAGTAATTTGGGAATCTGATTTTAGAAATATGGGAGCACAAAACAATGAAAGGAAACTGTGTAGGTGTCTAAATGAGAATGAAATGTCTTCATTCATTGTGCAACATTCCTATGCAGAGATGTTTTCAATATGGTGAAATGTTTCATTCATTGAGCAATAGAAACACATGGAGAGACCTTTATGATATGATTGCTGGGTATGGCCACAGCAGCGTGTTATAATTTCAAAATGAGGTGGATTGAGAAATGATGCTGCAGAGCAACAGATGTTCTGATTCATCTGTGGGGTAGCATCACTGCTATTATCAGGGAGTTCCACAGTCAGGTTCAAACAAAGCCACTGGGACCTGAAACCATAAGTATTTGCATATATTACTTTCAGTAGCTTACATTTTAGTAGAACTACATGGGATTTGGTTCCTTTTGTTTTTTGTTTGTTTTTGACAGCTTTAAAATAAAGAGGGTTTGGGATTCAAAGTACATCACAGTAGACATCTGAAAGGAGTGCCAGTAAGACCTCTGTCCAGATAAAATGCTTCATTTAGACCCTTCCAGGTTTCTGTACCTTCTCAATATGGTAGAAAGCAAGGTGCTAGCAAATCAATATCATACCCTCCAATACTTCACAGATGAAAATCGAGATGTTTGTGGCCAAGCAATATCAAAGTTTGGTCAAGATGGCAAAAGTTATTAATGAGGACAAACACACAAGCTAGGAGAGGCTGCAGGAGTCGGCTTTTGCTTGAGCCTACTGGGAAAGCCAAGATCCTGCCTTCTCTTCTCCTTTCTCTCCTGCTGAGTTGAGTGCAAACTACTTTTGCCCTTTGAACTCAATTCTCAGCAACCGAAGTAAGCTGAGGATAAAGAGAGAAAATGGGAGGTGGAGAGAAAAACCTGGTTGTTTTAAAAGCAATTGGAAAAAGTGGGGCAATAGGGGGTTAATAAGGATTGTACCTATGAAATTGGGACAGTTGGAGGATATGGAATATTTGAGTCAGGTTAGAGGGAATGGACAAATATGTCCCATTCCTTTGTTTATTTGCTTGCTTTCAAAATTAAAGTAAAGGCAAAGATAAAACAACAGGTCACACAGATAGTGGATGAAAGCTTGAGCTATGCTGGAAGTCCCTGAATCCACATTTTCTTCAGCCACAAACTCACTGGGAAGGAAGTGGGAGAGAAGTCACAGTTTTTTGGCCTCCCTGACTGCATCCACACTACCGAAATAATCTAGTTTGACAGCACTTTAACTGCCATGTTTCAGTGTTAAGGGATCCTGGGAACTGTTGTGGCATCAGAGCAAAACTACAGTTCTAAGGATTCCATAGCACTGAGCCACCGCAGTTAAAGTGCTGTCAAACCAGATTATTTCAGCAGTGCAGGTGCAGCCCTTGTCCCCTAACCTCATCTGTAGCAGTTATTGAAATAAGTTATGTAATGCACTTTGAGTACCTGGAGAAAGTTACTAAATAAGTAACTATATTGTTATAAAGTTGTTGTTAAGTTCATGAACCAGTTACTTGAACAGCGCTGCAGGAGGACTCCTCCTTTGATGTTATGATACAGTGATACTGTCACAATACTGCAGTACATTATTATCTGGTAATGGATGTATTATTTTGAAAAATACAAGGTTGGAGTCTCTAAGTGACCAGAGAGGGGGAAAAATCCCAACAGCCTGAGCTATTGCCTGATAATAATTTCTTTGAGGCTGGATCCAGAGTTTTATTTCACTAGTGGGGTGTCCCCTGGGGAAAGCCCACTAAGAACCCTCCAGCTGGCAGAAATGGGATTCGGGGGAGGCTTTTAAATTAATTTCCATCCCTCTCCTACTCCCAGCACCCCTCTCTACTATTCCAGAGGTCCTTCAACCTCCCTCCACAAAGCACAATCTAAAAAGACAAGGGGCTTCAAGTAAATCACCAAAAATCACCTCTTCCTTTTAGCCAGTGGAAAGCAATACTGGAAGACAAGCCATACCACTATTCCACCCTAAACATACCTGGGCCGCTGCCACACTGCAGAATCAATGCAGTCTGACATCGCTTCAACTGCCGTGGCTTCATCCTATGGAATCCTGGGATCTGTAGTTTTTTTCGTGGCAGCAGAGCTCTCTGAGAGAGAAGGCTGAATATCTCACAAAGCTACAAATCCCAGAATTCCATAGCATTGAGCCATGGCAGTTAAAGTGGTGTCAAAATGTATTAATTTTGCAGTGCAGAAACAGTTCTAATATTGTCTAAATTTGGAAGCCAAGCAGAATTGGACGTCCTTCATAATTGGGTGGGGAACCATTAAGGAATAACTAGAGACTTCTGCCTTAGGCTTGAAAGGCACCTTGCCTGACACTCATGCTTTTGCCACACAGTGTTGGCAGTGCTGGGTTGGTAGTCCCATGACCATAAGGCAACTTGCCATGTCCTTGCACCACTAAAAGATTTCCATGGACAGGAATCCAGGATTTTGCTGGATCCAGACCATTGATCTGGAGGAGGTCAAGTGCATTTAGGATAGCAAGTGAAGATTTGCATTCTGCTTGAGTATCCCACAATCTCATGCTCAACCAAAGAGCCAAGAAAACCAATATGTGTATGCTTCAAACTCTCCTGTTGACTTACTAATAACATTTGCTTTAACTTTTTAAACTAAAATATTTTGCTCATTATGGAATCCCAAGATCATACCATACCTTTTGCAACTATGAATGAAAGTGATAGCATACTAAGCGAGAGAAGTTTCCTGAGAAATCAAAATGCCCTCAGAGAAAGAAAGAGCAAAGTGAGGGCTGTTCGTAATCCATATTATGACAATTTACTGCTTTGCTCCACATGTCTAGCGTACTGTCTCTCCTTCTATGAGAGCTGGTCTTTTGGCTGTTGCTTATTGCAGAGCAGTGAAGTAACTGGTACCAATTAAAAGGCAAACCCATTATTAATACGAGTCAGAGACTACATGGCCATTTAAATCCTGTCTTTATAAGTGCCTAACACAGCAGTTTGCTTTTATTATATGGAAAAAGTGTAAAATGGAGCCAGTACAAGAAGAAACAAGATGGCAAAAATGTGCACGTGAGGTATTTTTTCCTGATCTTTCAAGTTTTGGGGGAAATCTAGAATTAATGTATCTGGATATGTTTAAAGGTAAGATCAGGAGATGAAGTACAATAATGCAGATCATGCAACCGTATACTTTTTGAAGAAGAAACATAGGATTAATTTACTGCAATCAGGTAATGGTACTGTATTTGAAATGGAAACATAAGATTATTTTGTGAAGTTGAAGGTTTTCTTGTCTGGCATCCATAGTTTTTTGTGGGTTTTGGGGGGCTGTGTAGCCATGTCCTGGAAGAGTTTCTTCCTGATGTTTCACCAGCATCTGTGGCTGGCACCTTCAGAGAAGATGCCAGCCACAGATGCTGGCAAAACTTCAGGAAGAAACCCTTCTAGAACATGGCCATACAGCCCCCAAACCCACAAAAAACTATAAGATTATTTTACTGACAGCTGATGGGGAAGTTCTGAGAGCAGGAATAAAGATAGTTCATGGACTTAACAAATCTGTGGTATCTGTCATCCAAGTGACATGAATCCCGTAACACAGAAGTGAAAACCTTCATATGCTGCAGAATAATCTCAGGATTGGAAAACGATGGCTTGCCATCTTTACAGTTATGACATGGTACAAAACACACTGCAGAAAGAATCCAGTCTGAGACCGCTTTAACTGGCCTCAGTGTTAAGGAAATCCTGAGAACTGTAATTTATTGTGGCCCCAGAGCTCTCTGACAGGGAAGGCCAAATGCCTCACAAAACTGCAGTTCCCAGAACTGTCTAACATGAACCAGGACAGTTAAAGCGGTCTCAAACTGGATGATATCTGCAGTGTGTTTTGGACCAGTGTGTAGACACACCTCGGTTTTGCGCTCGGCAGAGCTGCATCCTCCTCCTGCATCTGTAACCTGCTTGGGACAAGATGTTCTGCATCTCTAACCTCCACAAGTTTTATTAGCAATCACGCTTAATGATGCTGATCTGTGAGCTAACTGCTATGCCCCTGAGTTCTCCATTCTGTGTTGCGAAGTCAATCGCGAAAGACAAGGCCTGTGCAACCGCCCCTTGAAAACTGAAACATGAGAACAGGCCCTGGAGTATGTTTCACTGAATATTAAAGAGCACATAAGCTTCTGGTCTAAGTGGGCCATCGTTCCATTCCTTGCACAACATGAGACATCCCAATAGCCCCGAAGGCTAAATCCAACTTGGAAAGCCAGAAGGAAAGCTGGGAGCTGTCCGGAGCTGTCCTTGTGTGCCACAGTAGACATGTGGCTTCTAGGCTGCTTAGCACATTGGGGAAACAAGATGTTGGGGCTATGTCCAGACTGGAGAAATAACCCGGTTTGGCACAGCTTTAACTGCCCTGGCTCAAGGCTGTGGAATTCTGGGAGTTGGAGTTTGTTGTGGGGCCCAGAGCGGAGCTTTGCTCCGCTCTGGGCCCCACAACAAACTCCAACTCCCAGAATTCCACAGCCTTGAGCCAGGGCAGTTAAAGCTGTGCCAAACCGGGTTATTTCTCCAGTCTGGATGCAGACAGGTTCCCAGAGTGAATGCTGTACCAAGGGGGGAATCTGAGTGTGCATGTGGACATGGGGAAGACAACACTACACAAACACACCTTGAACCTGCCTCCTTACAACAGGAGCAAATTGCTACCCATTCAAGTTTGAAAAGGTGCCTCCTTGGAAAGCACAGCACAGACAGTGGGGTTAGCCTGGGTACAATCCAGCACAGGCTATTTAAGAGCACAGCTACAGATCCCCTCCTGCTCCGTCCCAACAGTCCCAGGGGAGTGAGTCTGAAGGCATGTCCAGGGCTTTTATAGGATTAATAATCCTCGAGAAATGTTAGGATGCGGAGAGTCGAGAGGGGCGAAACTCAGACCTCATGCAGCAAAGCCAGGCATTATCTACAAGAAGGGCCTCCCCCAGCCTTGAAAGAAGGCAACAAAGGTGTGGGGAGGGAAGGGGGTTTGTGCAAAAAGAGCCATGTTGGAAGGTGGGATAGGGCTGAAATCTGCTCCAGACTAAGGAGAGGCATTTCGTGGACATGTTCCCAATCCCTCCGGCCACCTGCTTCCCTGAGCTGCCCCCAGCCAAGTGCTGGAGGCTGAGGCTGAGGCAGCAGAGCCACAAAGAAGCCATTTTGACCGCTGTGTGACAGTGACAGACAGCAGCAGGCCAAGGGGCTGGGGAGGCCAAGAAGGCAGGCAGGCAGGCAGGGAAGAAGGGGGGCCTTTGGGCCTGGAGAAAGAAAGAAAGAAAGAAAGAAAGAGGAAGGAAGGAAGGAAGGAAGGAAGGAGCCTTTGGAGAGAAGGAAGGGAAGGGGGCCTTTGGGCCTGAAGGAAGGAAGGAAGGAAGGAAGGAAGCCTTTGGGCCTGGAGGTAGGGAAGGAAGAAAAGGTAGGAAAGAAAAGGGAAGGGGACCTTTGTGGCTTAAGGAAGGGAGGGAGGGAAAAGGAAAGGAGCCTTTAGCAAGGAAAGATGGAAAGAAGGAAAGAAGAAGAAGAAGAAGGGGAGGGAGTCTTTGGGGTGGAAGGAAGGAAGGAAGGAGAGCCTTTGGGCCTAGAGGGAGGGAAGGAAAAGAAAGGAAAGAGATGGGAAGGGAGCCTTTGGGACTGAAGGAAGGAAGGAAAGGAGAAGAAGGGAAAGGGAGGGAAGGGAGCCTTTGGGACTGAAGGAAGGAGGGAGCCTTTGGGCCTAGAGGGGTGGAAGGAAGAGAGGGGAAGGAAAGAGAAGGGAAAAGTGCCTTTGGGAGGGAAAGAAGGAAGGAAGGAAGGAAGGAAGGAGAAAAGAAAGGAGCCTTGGACAAGGAAGGTTGGAAAGAAGGAAAGAAAGAAGGAGAGGGGAAGGGGGTCTTTGGGGTGGAAGGGAGGAAAGAAGGAAGGAAGGAAGGAAGGAAGGAGAGCCTTTGGGCCTAGAGGGAGGGAAGGAAAAGAAGGGAAGGGAGCCTTTGGGATAGAAGGAAGGAAGGAAGGAAGGAGAAGAGAAGGGACTAGCCTTTGGTGCTGGAGGGACTGAAGGATGGATGGAAGGAAGGGAGGAATGAAGGAGGGTAGCCTTTGGGTCTGGGCTGCAGAAGGGAGGCCAGGCTTGGCAGCAGGTGCCTGAGAGAGAGTCAGGGGAGAGGAGGAGGTCTTCTGCTGGTGGTGATGGTGATGCTGGTGGTGTTGGTGGTGTTGGTGTTGGGGCTCACCTCGGATGCTCCAGCTCCATCGGTAGAACTCGAGGGTGTCGTTGACGACGTGGGCGATGAGGCCCGGCTCTCCTCCTCCTCCTGGAGCAGCGGCGGTGGGGTGACCCATGGCTGAGGCTGCTTCTGGTCCTTCTGCTGGTCCTTCTCCCCCTTTTTCTCTGGTGGTGGTGGGTGATGCTGCTCCTCCTCCTCCTGCTGCTGGGGATGCTGCTGCTGCTGCTGCTGCTAGTGATGGAGAAGGAGAAGAAGGAGAAGGAGAAGCAGAAGGTGCTGCTGGGGCTTCTTCTGGGGCTGGAGGCGGTGCTCCTTCTCCTCCTCCTTTCTCCCTTCTCCTCCTCTTCTCCTTCCTCCCTCCTCCTCCTTCTCTCCTTCTCCAGCTCCCTGCAGAGAGAGAATGACAATTTAAACCGCTCTCCCTGCTGGGTATCTCTGCCCAGGCTCCGCCTCGACTCCCAGGCCCCCAGGAAGGAAGAAGGAGGGAAGAAGGGAGGAAGGAAGGAAGGAAGGAAGGAAGGAAGGAAAGAGAGAGAGAGAGAAAGAAAGAAAAAAAGAGAGGAAGGATGGAAAGGAGGAAGGAGGGAAGAAGGAAAGAAGAGGCTGCTGCAGCACCTGGGGATGGAGAGGGATGAGCCTGGGTTGCGTCACTGGCCTCCTCTCCTCTTTCTCTCTCTCTCTCTGTTTCAATCCCTCTCTCTCTCTCTCTCTCCTTCTTTCTCTCTTCTGTCTCTATCCCCCTCTCTCCCTTTTCCTGGTGGCATCATGATCTCTCCCAGCTACGCAGGCGCAAAGCAATGGCACCCTCTCTCTAGAGAGGCTCTGTTTTTGTTAATTACTATTATTATTATTATTATTATTGGAGAAAAATTATTGGTAATAAAGGAAAATAAAAGAGAAATAATAATAATAATAATTAATAATAATAATAATAATAGTGATGCATACAGAGGAGGGCCCTCCCTTGTAATTGCAGTGCAGTGTATTATTACTATTACTGTTATTTATTACTAATATAGGAGGAAATTATTAATAAAGGACAAAAAAGGAGACATAATAATAATAATAATAAAGCATATATAGAGGATGGCCCTCCCTTGCCACTGCAGTGCAGCGTATTATTAATATTATTATTACTAATATAGGAGAAAAATATTAAGGACAAAAAAAGAGAAATGATAACAACAACAATAATAAAATATATAGAGGATGGCCTTCCCTTGTCATTGCAGTGCAGTATACTATTATTAATAATAATGGAGAAAAATATTATTAGAAATGAGAAAAAAAGGAGAAATAATAATAATAATAATAATTTTTGATCCTGCTCTTTTCCCAGAACTGGGACCTCATTCCCACTTACAATTAAATCAGTTTGCAATCCGAATCGGTGGGTCGATTCAACAGCGGAGCGTGGCTCCCACTACATTTGCCCCGATTGCACTTTTTCCCTGTAAAATAACCCACTTGTGGTTCACATTCACAAATGAATCAGTTCAAAATGGACCCACTCCAGCCGGTCAAAGGCCAAATTTAAATCAGATATGATCCACATCTGGTTCACACTTGTGTGGAATCGATTTATCCAAAATGATGTGGAAAAAAACCAGCGTCAAAAAGACACAGGTTAAATGGTTCTAGCGATGGCAATGGGGGGTCATTCTGAATGCATTCTGAACGCAATTAGATTTCATGTAAATTCAATAAACTAGAGAATTTACGTGAATTCGAATTGGCTCAATTCAAAATTGGGAGCAATTCCTCCCATGTGATAAACTCCTTCGTTTCCCACTTAGGGTCACCCTATCTTGGGGTTTGTTCAGAGGAGGGTTTGCCATGGCCTTCCCCTGAGGCTGAGAGAGTGTGACTTGCCCAAGGTCACCCAATGGGTTTCCGTGACTGAGCTGAAAATCAAACCCTGGTCTCCAGAGTCGGAGTCCAGCACTCAAGCCACTACGCCATGATGGCTCTCCATATAGATAGATAGATATATCCATAGATAGATAGAGAGAGAGAGATATCTACTGTATATCTTTCTATCTAGACCCATTTTATATAGAGATATAGATAGATAGATAGATAGATAGATCTTACATACAGTGGGTCCTTGTTATCCACTATGCGTTGGTTCCAGGATACCCCCTGGATAACAAAATCCATGGATGCTCAAGTCCCATTAAATATAATCACATAGCAAAACGGTGCCCCTTACATAAAATGGAAAATCAAGGTTTGCTATTTGGAACTTATACTTTTTAAAAATATTTTCAAGTTGTGGATGCTTGAATCCATGGGGAAAAAAATCTGTGGATAAGGAGAGCCAACTGTATATATCCTATATGTAGGATACAAAGATATAGCCATGTATAATCAGTATATAGAGAGATCTCTAGGTTAGTCTGTAGAATCAGTCTGTAGAGAGATCTTGTAGCCCCATTGAGACTAAGGACCTTATCAAATGTTGGAAATTGGAAGTATAATCTAATGGCAATGCGAACGCAATCATGGAGTTTCACGTTATTGCGAATTAAAGTATCTCATGCAATTTCAGGCAAAAGGGAAGTCATTCCGAATGCAATCATTGGTTTTATGTTAAAGCATCTCACGCAATTTAAGGCAATGGGGTGGTCATTTTTGGGTAATGGGAAGTCATTCTGAACGCATTCCAAACGCAAATTGGAATTCGAATTGGCTCCAATCGCAATAAAGAGAAATTCCTTCCATCTGATAAGGTCCCTACTGAAAGAAAGAAGTTAGCATCAGGAGCTTTTGTGGACTTCAGTCTAAAGCATCTGAGGAAGTAGACTGAAGTCTATGAAAGCTCATGCCTTCAGTCTGTCCCAAAGGTGTTACAAGATCTCTATACATACTCATCCTACAGACTAACACAGTTATATCTTTGAATCAGGCCAAAGTGTTTTAAAAAAATTGTGTATGTTGTTTGCGTTCGAATCATTTACAACTTATTGTGATCCTAAGATGACCATATTACAGGGTTTTCTTGACACAAGTTTCTCCAGAGGGGATTTGCCATTGCCATCCTCTGAGGCTGAGACAGTATGACTTGACCAGTGGGTTTCCATGGCCAAGTGAGGATTCAAACTCTGGTCTCCTAGAGTCTAAGTCTAATGCTCAAACCAATACACCACACTACCTCTCCTAAAAAAATAAAAGAGAAAAAACAATTATGCCAATCTTGCCACCAGATTGGGAAGACCCACTTGGCCATGAAGCCCACTGGGTGACCTTGGGAAAGTCACACTCTCTCAGCCTCAGGGAAAGCCAGTGACAAACCTCCTCTGAACAAATCTTGCCAAGAAAACCCCAGGATAGGTTCACCTTAGGGTCACAATAAGTCAGAAATGACTTGAAGGCACACAACAACAATGACAAACAAGTGCCAAAGCAGGTCCGCTTGGAAGGTCTCTTGCCAAGGTTTTATGACCATTTCTCCCTGCCTTGGCACTGGGTCACCAGAGGTGCCATCCAGAGCCTGTGCCCTATTTTCCAACAGTGCCTTGGTACCAGGAGAGTACCACCACAGGACCCCAAGCAGCTGTGGGAGGAATGGCCATAAAACTGAGGGAGGAATGGATTCAACATCTCCGCACCAAGAGATTCAGTGACTGGCCCTGAGCTAAAATGAAGTGGTGGCCGCCTCAGGCAGTAGATTTTAGAGTGCCATAAAAAGACAGGAAAAGGGAGTTATGATGATGTGTAGTTAGTTGTTAGTACTGTACGTTTTATCACCAGAGGCTGAGGAGAAGTACTTTTGTAATTTTTCCACATCATGTACCAAAATAACTTGGCTGACTTGTGTACTTTGCAGCTTGGCTTGTTGAAGGACTGGAGGGTACCATTTGCTGTTCTGCCTCAGACTGCAAAATGTCATAGACAGCTCAGCACCTGGCCTGACCAGCTACTACTTGCCAATAGGGTTGGACCCACACATAGGTTGCATCCACACTGGAGAAATAACCCGGTTTGACCCCGCTTTAACTGCCCTGGCTCAAGGCTATGGAATTCTGGGAGTTGGAGTTTGTTGTGGGGCCCAGAGCGGAGCTCTGCTCTGCTCTGGGCCCACAGCAAACTCCAACTCCCAGAATTCCATAGCCTTGAGCCAGGGCAGTTAAAGCGGGGTCAAACTGGGTTATTTCTCCAGTGTGGATGCAGCCATAGGTGGGCAAGGCCTTCCTTCCTACCTACCTACATTCTTTAACCCACCGTTTCTAACTCTACGTCTATATCACAACAATGTAAAACGCAACACAAGTGAATCAACGAAAGAATAAAAGGCAGCAAGGGGCGTAATACCTCCAATCAGAAGAAAACAAAAAACAAAAAAGCCAGTACAGTATAATAAAATCATACAGCGCAAATGCATCATCAGCCTTTAGTCAAATAATGACTAAAAGGCCAAAAAGGGCCATAAAAATCTTGATCAAGACAGAAGAAATGAAAACAATTTCAAACGCCTGGGCAAACAAGAAAGGATCCAGCTTCAAAAAGATCGTGCTGTCAATGGTCTTTAACTTTCCTTAGGGAGAGAGAGATCCAAAATTCGGAGTCAACTGCGAAGAAGTCCCTCTCCTTTATATGCATGTGTGTGTGCCGATGTGTGTGCACATGTATCTATATATCTGCCTATCTATCTATCTATCTATCATCTATCTATCTATGTCTATATGATCCCTCACCAGATAACAATACTCAGCTGAAGAACTTTCTAAGATGGTCTGAGGAGACAGGATGGACAGGATGATCTGAGGACAATGTGAGCCTTGGGACCTTTGCATCCCAAGCCATTTAGGACCTTAAAGGTAACATAAATGCCAGCAGTTCAAACTGGAATGGAAACTAAAGAGGCAGTCAATGCCATTCTTTAAGAATTGCTGTATTATCATATCACTGGGCTTAGCTGAGCCATTCAGAATTATAGCCACTGAATTCTGATGTTGACACCAGATTTTTATTTTTATTTTTTTGCGGGGGGAAGCAGGTAGCTATTATCTCAGAGGATGGAATCAGGATTTAAGATGATCTTAACAAATTGGATAACTGGCCCATAACTAATGATGAATGAAAAATAAATGTAAGGTTTAGGCAGGAAAATGTTCAAATATTGGATGGGCGACACAGATAGCAGTGTGTGGAAAAGATATAGAGGTCTTTTCCACAGCGTGATATGCTAGTGAAAAGGCTAATTCAGGTCCATGCGGCGTTAGCAGCAGTATCACATCCAGATCAAGAGCAGTATCAGACCAATATGTTCTGCTTTGTCTAGACCTCACTTGGAGTGTAGTGTCCAGTTCTGAGCACCAGAGTTGAAGAAGTTAAAACAAAGGAAGATGAAAAAAGATGGTAAAAGATTTAAAACCCAAGCCATGTGAGGAACGACTGAGTGAACTGGGTATGTTTAGCCTGGAGAACAGAAGACTATGAGATGATATGAGAGGCATCTTTAAATATCTAACGAGCTGTCAGATGGAAGAGTTACTGATTCCTATGTAGAGCTCCCAGGGTAATAGTTTTCTGGGATAGATGAGGAGGACTATGTGGCTACAAGGAAGACTACCCTTTCCCAAATTACCCATGTAGTTGGTTGATTTGAAAGCTGTCAGCCTTGGATTCAACTAAATCATAGACTAAAGTAAGTGATTTGGATGTTGTGACTTAAACACTGGAATTCTGAAATTTCAAAAGGAATAACAAAAAGCAAGAAATGGTTGTGCAAAAATCTAAGAAAACCAACCTTTGAATAAAAAAAAAAAAACAGCTGAGGAATGGGAAAAAAGGTAGCTCTTTAGATTGTATTGCATTTCATTACTTAATAATGCAAGTTATTGCAAAAGAATCAACTTAAGTAAATCACTTCATTTAAAAAATAATTTTGATTCAGTTGCTTCTTTATGTTGTAAAATTCCAACTTAATGGGTAACTTATTTGATTTTAACTAGCTAATTCAAAATTGGATCGGAAAATTGGGCTTGATCCTTGCTCTGGTACCATTTCCCATCTCGTTCAAGAACAATGTTATGAGGATGCATTATGTTTTTAATTTATTGATGGTTTTAAATTATTGTTAATTTAATTTATTTTTAAGGGGCGGGTGGTTGGGAATGGGCTGTTGAACTGTTTACCATCTGGTTGCTAAATTCTGAAATATCTGAAGTTTTCAAAGCCAGAATTACAATAATTTAACTTGGATGTTGCCAGACCACAATAACTATTGAGATACCATATCTGTCCAGGAACATTTATATTGGAAGCCAGGACCAGGCATAAGAATTGTGCTGCTTCTATATAGCCCAGCATCCTGTTCCCACAGTGGCCTGCTAGATGTCTACAGGAAGTGCCTTTCAAGACATGAATACAACACAATGCAATACAATACAATAGCACCCTCCCACTTATGTTCTGTAGTTACATGCTTACAGGGAAACTGCTTTCAATGCTGAAAGTAATATATACTCATTGTGAGTAGTCTCTTGTAATTAGGCAATTGTTACTTCCGGGACCCAACCACTCACCTCATTCTTTGCACCATGTAATTAGTGAACAAGTGTAATGATTGAATGTTGATGTAGTTGGCCACACCACAACAAGAACTTTTACCTACATACTAAGGCTGGAATAATTGAAACTCATCTTTATGGTGTTAATGCTGGGAAAAAGAGAACCTACAGCCCTGTAAGAGAAAAAAAATATTGCTGGGAAAAGCTGCAAGAGATGTGTTGCTCTATTTACTGAACTCTTCGAGAAACTGAAGTTTAGAGACTTCTGAAAGTTATGTCCCAAGATACATGTGGGGGCTGGCTATGGTTATTCAGATTAACTTCCTGCATTATTAAGGTCCTAGGTACATCATGTAAGAGCAATGAATGACTGAGTATACAATCGTGCAATTCTTCTATTTATTTTCCTCCAGAGGGAGAACAAACCAGCCAGAGACAGGCTTTAGAATTACCTCCAAATGTACACAGACATAAACAGAATGTGTGTTTTGAGAATATTCTGCTTTAAAATGAAGCAGTACCATGGCTGTGACAGTCTTTGGTCCACTGGCATTCACTTCTGTAGCCAAGCTGATAACCCTTTATCTGAGGTATGCATTCCAGCATACTTAAATCTCTCATTTGAATACATATGCCATTAAGGTAAATAACACAACATCAAATGGAAGTATGTTCACTCATAGTGACATGAGAGGAGCTGGTATTGTGTTCTTATTTCTTCCTAATGAATGACATTCCCACATTCCTTACTAGTGGCTCCTTCTCCTGTGTCCCACACTTTGTCCCCCTCTCACCAGGCCACCTGAAAGATGTGGGCAGCTTATATTAGTCCAATATACATAGTAGTGGCTGGTAGCTGTCAAGATAGCGGGGTGGTAAATCTGCTCTGGGTTGTAGTCTGGGTATAGGGTTCAGCACCATGGGTAGCCCTTTTTATGTTGATACTAAACCCAGGACATATTCACTGGCCCTCTGACATGGGAAGGATAGGGTGCTTGCTTTTAACTGTAGCTCTCTGAGTGGATGTCTGTGAACTCACACAAATGGGTTATCTGCACCTGAGCAGTGCACCATTTTGAACCTTCTAGAACTAGGAAATTAGTATTTTAGTGGTAGCCCCTTTCCACCTTGGTATGTGTGGCCACTGCAATTCTCACTAACTCCCTCAGTTTCCTGGATGCTGAAGCAGCAGCCAAGGAGCCCAGGAGAAGCAGGGCACAAAGAGGGGAGGATAGGTGGGGTTGTGTAAATTCACAGATGACTACTCAAAGAGCTACAGTTACAAGTAAGCGACCTGGCCTTCTTTGTGGACTCTGTGACACACAAATGGGAGCCTAGCATGCTACTCACCATAGGAGGATGGAGAGTCATACGATGCACGAGAAAAGGACAGCTCTCCCAAAAGGAGTCTCTACTCATATCTTGTATCAAGGCTGTAGCAGGTCAAAGGCCAGGATTAGGTGGACATCCTGCAGGTGTCTTGTAAGGTGACACCTCTCAAGAATGTGGCCTATGCAGCAATAGCTCTGGTAGAATGACTCCACACCTGAGCATGAGGTTCCCACCTGGCAAGAGCATAGGCAAGTTGGATCCTACGTGGAGAAACAGTGCAGGTCTTTTTTGTTGGTTGAGTAGCAGAGAAAACGTCTCTGGGACTTCTGGGAAGGGGCCAATGAGTCCACGTAAAATGCTAGTGCTTGTTGAGCATCTTGGGAATGGAGAGACCTCTCAAGGTCAGATGTATGGTTTGGTATCAGGGAAAGCAGAACAGTGTCTTGGTTAAACTGGAAGGCAGAAACTGTCTTAGGGAGAAAATGTCAGGCCGGAAGACCATCCTTTTCCTGTGAAAATGGAGATAAGGGAGATCAGTCTCAAGGGCACATAGATCCTCTGCCTTCTGGTTGATGTTGTGGCTATCAAAAAGGCTGTCTTCCAAGTAAGCAATCTCATGCCACACAGTGGTTCAAAGGACTTTTTTGATAACTGGAAGAGAACCAGTTCCAGGCCCCTGTGAGCAGTCAGGCCAGCCAAAGGGGATGGAGATTTCTGTACCCCTTTTAAAATCTCTTAAGCAGGGGATATGGAAAACAGAAAGGCTTTCCAATGTTCTGCATACTCAGTTAAATTACTGATAGCATTTGATCTATGAGAGGGAAAGTGAATTGTCTGACAATGATATGAGGAACTCCCAAAACATGGGTGATCTGCACATGAGCAGGGGAAATATCCCAAGGTGACAAGGACTGTTTGGCTCTGCCCCCACCACCATACATCTCGTAAATACTGTACATAGTGCAAAGGCCAAAAGATAAGATGCAAAAGCAGTAAGCTCCTCTCCCCACTGCAAAATGGAGGAAACATTTGTGGGATGGTCTAAGTGCAATGTGAAAATATACATCTTTTAGGTCAAGAGTTGCAAACCAGTCTCCCTTATGCATCAGGGGAAGGTTGGAGCTTAGAGAAACCATTCTGAAACATCTGTATTCTATGTAGAACAGCCAGAGCCTGACCTGCTGGAATGATGGCAATGATGCAGTGAGCACGGAACCAGGGTCGGGTACCATTCTTGAAGCAGTGATGGTAGACTATGTTGAGTATGGTCTGGAGGAGGGGAATGAGCTGCAATCTGTGAGGACGAGTCAAGGATTTTCCCATCTGATGTTGTGCCCACCAGGAGAGTTTGTGGGGACTGCTCTAGTACAGAAGCACAGATGCTATCTTCTAGTTGGACTGAGGATTATCAAGACAAAAGAGGTGGGAACAGAAACTTCCCTGTATCAGGTTCCCTGGTATGGGTCTCTGGATGGGCTGGAGAAGATGGGACTGGCTGTCTTGGTCCTGGCACCTGGGAACATAGACAAGAGACATCAATTTCCTTCCTCTTCTTTTTCTTCTTCTTCTGCCTTCTATGAGTCCATTGCTGAGCTTCAGTAGGAGGAACTACCTCAGTATGGAGGGATCTACCTGGGGTGTAAGAGATTTGGGATTGAGCAGCCAGTTCTAACATGGGACATCCATGCTCTCCTGAGTCCCCTTCAATCTGGGCACTGATTCCTGCAGGGATCTCTTAAGGGCAATTCTTACCAATGAATCTGAAGTGGCTGGTACAGACACAGAGTGTGGAGTCACAAAGAGGCACTGAGAGGAGTCTCCAACAGCTGTTCTGTCTGTGGCACAACTGAGCACAAATGTTAGAATCATACAAGCCACTGTATTACCTATTACCATGTATGGATGTGAGAGCTGGACAGTTAAGAAAGATGATAGGAAGAAAAGCAACTCATTTGAGATGTGGTGCTGGAGAAGAGTGCTAAGGATTCCATTGACAGCAAAAAGGACAAATAAATGGGCCCTAGAGCCAATCAAGCCAGAAACCTCCCTGGAAGCCAAGATGACCAAACTGAGGCTGTTGTACTTCAGACACATCATGAGAAGGAGGGACTCTTTGGAAAAGACAATAATGCTGGAAAAGGTGGAGGGAAGTCGGAAGAGAGTAAGGCCACATGAGAGATGGATGGACCCTATTAATGGGGTTGCAGAGCAGTGGACGACAGGGATTTTGGGGTTTTCTCATCCATATGATTGCCATGAGTCCAGATCGACTCGAGGGCAGTTAACAACAAGGAATGTATTATGGGTTCACCTTAGGGTTGCCATAAGTCAGAATTTACTTGAAAGCAAACAACATGTACAGTTGCAGCAGTTTCAGGAAAAAGGAACAAGGATGGTAAGATGTGTGGAGAACAAAACTGAGGAGGAGAAGTTGAAAGAGCTGGGCATTTTTATCTTGGTGAAGAGAAGACTGAGAGGTAACATGATTGTACTGTATTCTTTAAATACCTCAAGGGCTGTCATAGAGAGGAGGAGGCAGGTCTCTTTTGCTCCACAGGGTAGGAGCAGGTCTAATGGTTTGAATTTACAGGAGAGTAGATTTTGATTGAACATTAAAAGGAGTATCTTCACGGAGCAGTTCAGCAATGGAACCAATTGCCTAGAGAGGTGGTGGGGTCTCCTCTTCTGGACATCTTCAAAAAGAGATTTGATACTACCTGCTGGCGATGCTTCAGGTGCAGATCCTGCACTGAGTTGGGCTCAGTGAGGCCCCTTCCAACTCTATGATTCTATTCTATTACTCTAGTATTGTTTTTTCCATACCAATTATTGATAAAATGAATACATTCTAACAAAAGGATTAGGTTATTTGAAATTAATATTTCCTTTTTGTCAATAACAGCATATTAGCCAAATTTTATCTTTACAAAATATCTTTTTTTTAAAAGCACCAAGAATCAGCTCTGCCTTGAACATTATTCTAAGCATTGCACATGATTCTAAGGTGTAATTTCTTTTGAAACACTTAATAAATTTTGGACAGTGTAGAGTAGCTTGTTCATTTTAAAGTCTCTCTTTCATTGCACTAACTCTAGGAAAGACTTATCATGGCAGTGGGCATCAGGTTGCTGTTGTTTAATGCCAGGATAATTGACAACTTGGTACATGAAGCTACAGTGTGTTGTAGACTAGATGGTTTTAATGATCCTTTTAATGATCCATTACTTTCAGACAAAGGGTTGGGAAGAGGGCTATCATTTTCAGTAGATGGCATTTTCCTTTACTAGCTGTCACAATCTTCAAAGACTGAATTATATGACATAGAACAAGGTTCATGGATCAAAAGCAGGATTCCTTTAGTACCTCACCCACTCAGGTGTCCAGCAGACTCTCTGGCTCAGCTCACAGAGGTAATGATATTCCACAGGTTTCTAAAACCAGCTTCCCATGCAACGGACCTCATGGCTTTTATTGCATCAGGAAGGGATTACTCACCATGTCACTGAACCAATCCATTCTGAAGACTGCACAGTCAAGTAATATTTTGTCCAGATCATTGAACTATGATCCACTGATAGCGTAGGACTTGTTGCAAATATTGTTTTATTAAGGGATGTATGTCATTTTGTGGAAAAGCTGTATAATTGTGTTGCAGGGCTCTCCATTAGAAAGATGGAAACTTCATTCCCTGGAGATTAACCGGTTTCATTCTGAAAATGAGACTGCCAGATGTCCCTGCCAACTCTGGAGCTTTGGTTCCTTATTACTGACATGGCTGACCATTAGAATGAAGAAACTGAAAGACCAACTGAAGCATTAATTTCTTTGTATACTCTTCTTCAGTTGGCCAGTAGGCACCTTTTTGATTTATTGATGAGATATATATAAAAGCCATAAGAACACGCACATATCCAACCTCCCCACAACAACAACAACCCACAAAAGCATAATTAAACCTGAGGATGAATCTGAGTGAACATGGCATAGAGCCATTTGAAGGCTGGTGTGTTTGTCAGAAATGAAAACCAATAACCAAACATCCCTCTCTGCCATCACTGTGTCTGCACAGCGCTACCCAATACAGTGGGACCTCAGTTTCTGTGGACTTGCCATCCGTGGATTTAACCATCCGTGGACAGCAAGCCCACATTGTCCCCAATGGCAGCCTGTGCACATTGCTGTGCAGCCATTAGGGACAGCCTTCGTTGTCCCCAGTGTGTGGTCATATGCACATGCCGCCACTGGGGACAATGGAGGCTTACTGGAAATCCCATTGTCCCTAATGGCAGAACAGCTGCATGCACGCACCACCATTGGGAACAATGGGACTTCACCTTCTGGTTGTTCCTAATGGCAGCCTCATGTAGATGATGTCACAGTAACCCAAACAATTGTATCAATTTTGCAGTGTGGTTGTGTGCATGTTTCCTCTCATGTAGGTCCCACTCTCTTAAGGCAAGGCTATCATATAATTCTGAATTTTAAATAACTGTCTCTCACTTTACAGACAGTAAATTGCCACAGTGGTTTCAACAGCAGTGAATAGGTGGAGTGAATGCAAGGGAGGATACTGAGGATGAAAGCTATCAGGTCACCAGAGGTTTCTCCATGACATGAGATTTGGAATGAAGTGGTGCAATGAATATTACACATGGTGCAACATAACATAGAGTAATTAATAGTCACAACTAAGCCTTGGCAGCTGGGGTTTTTCCAGAGATCCTTTCTACCACTAAATTCCTAGTAGCCAAACTCCGACATCTGCCAAAGTAATAGCTTGGAATGTTTGGTGTTAACATCAGGAAGATTTGCTTAAGTGTCTTTTTCTGTGGCAAAAACACAGATTTCTCTGCATCCCTGGAGTCTTCAGGTCAGTTAATCAGAATTCCTGAAAACACATCCTCTTCTATTCTATTTTCTGGAAATCTTTTCTCTACAAATTACAGTGTCTACTTCTTTTACCTACTTTCCTGTTGATGGGATGAATGAATGGATGATGAGACTCTTTTATCATTCTTGCTCAGAAGACCAATTGCTTAAAGTGCAGCCATCCCCTGGTGTGTTAGTAGAAACACTTCTTTCTTGTTTTCCCTGTCCTATCAGGACAGTATTCCTTTCTGTTCCCCCTAAGCTTCTAGTAGAATTTCATGAGACAAAAATGGTTCCTTGGAAAGATATGGGGGAACATGGAGCACACGAGACCTCTGAGTGGGTGCATGCCAAAGAAGTCATCCCCACAATTTTTCTCACTCATTTTGCTATGATACTTCCACATGGACTCACCATTCTGCTCTAGATGTTACTGGAATTAAACAACTACAGAATAAAGATTTTTCTCCTTGCGATGCTACAGTTTTCTTCTCCTTCCTCTCACTGTCCCAGAATCCTTACAACCCCAGTTTGATTATCTCCAACACTACAACAGGATCCCTGTTACTCAACTCCTGCTGAGCTGAGCACATAGAGTCAAAGCTTGGTTTTCTTAAGCCTAACAGCACTTGAGTTAAAACCAAACACAATCCTATAGCTACCTCCCCTATATCAGAGTTATGGTCATGGATCTGTACGATGTCCATTTGGTCTTCTGCTTTATTTATTTAATGTACTGGGTATTATTTATTACTGATGAATCCATATTAGAATTCATACATAAGTCTTGTAACTACCTTATTATTTCCAACAAGCTAATTCTCAATGTAGCGTAGTGGTTTAAGCATTCTCTCAGCCTCAGAGGAAGTCAAAGGCAAATCCCCTCTGAACAAATCTTGACAACAAAACCCCATGATAGGTTCATCTTAGGTCACCATAAATAAAAAATGACTTGAGGGCACACAACAATAACAGTCCCCAAAGTGATCTTTTGTTCATTTTATTCTTGTGCATTCATTTTCCAAACCAGATTTGAAAGAGAGAGTGTGTGAATGTATGCCATCAGTACAAATCTGCTGACAGGTACTACAGCATTGTCAAAGTTAGAAGATTCTTTCTGGCACACTTGTCTTAGACTGTGTGCCATCTTAATTTGGAAAGGGTGTATGTTATCTATATATTTGATAGAGTGGTTTTAAAAACACTTTTTGATCTGCTGAATCCAGACCTATCTGGATCAAGCAATATACTTTAGCTTAGGACCCTAAACTCAAACCTTGCTGCTGAGATTTTTATTTATGTATTTTGTTAGTTTACTTTTAGACCACCTTATAACCAGTATTCTGGCTGATGCCAATGGCATACCTTAAGGCAATACAAAACAACAGGAACACTGAAGCAAACAAGTTTCCCTCAAATACTCTAAACTGCAAGAAATCACCCTTATTTTTAATTCAAAACAATGTAGGTAAGGGGGAAACGTCACTTTTTCCAGATTAGCCATTCTAGACTTTCCAGATTAGCTCTTCTAGACTAGCCGCCCCCCCCCCCCGTGATATCACTGGCCCCATTCCACCCGTAAGAAGATACTTGTCTTGCCTAAAATCTACTTGAAAATTTTACTATATATTTATTTGAAATTTTTAATTTATTCATTGTTTAATTTCTATTTTATTCTTCTTCACTTAATGTTTTTATGTTTGGGGGAGGGTTGGGATAGGGGATGGTTTTTAATTGTTAATTTTTTATTCTCTTGATATTTTATTGCTATATTCTGCTGTAATCCCCCTTGATTCGCCCTGGGAAAAAGTGTAATATAAATAAATAATTATTGTTATTACTACCACCACTACTACTATTTTGGTTCATGATCTTGAGGCATAAAGTGTCCCAGGCAAAGTCTTCAGAAGACCTTGGAGTATGGAACGAGTGAGGTGTGGGCACATTCATCATGATTTTATTTTTCCTTGGCAAATTTTGAATGTCTAAGGATGGAAAATATGAGATTCATTCACCTAATTCTTTCTCTGTTCTATATCCTTGTCCATATTTTAAATCAAACTTCAGAATTTACCAGTAGGATACCAGATATGTGTATATGATCTTTTATAAATCTATATTGGTTAAGTCAAGACATTCAAATTAACAAACAAGATAGTCAAACACCTGTACTTGTAACTGTAACAAATATAGTTCAAATACCATTCCTTGCTCGTCAGATGCAGTTTCTTTGGTCCATTTTGTTTCAATTCAAAAATTGCAAGTGCTTGCTTTTTATGTGATACAAGTTGACAGTGTTTCCTTATATCACTTTTCACTCTTTTATGATATTCCACAGTTTTGTTTTTTTTGTTTTGTTTTGGCAAGGAAGACATTTTGGATTAGTCAAAGGGCTTTCTGGGGATTCACTGTGCTAACAGTATATAAACTATAATAGGGAAGAATAAACAAACATCTACTTGCAGGTGTACTGTACTTCTGTGCAAATCAGGTTACCTAGTTCCCATTAGTTTAGTGGGTCTAATCTGGCTGGGACTAATAGCTGGATTTAGGTTTTATTCTTTATGTGTTTTGTAGGTCAGAACAATATTTTACAAGGATTTCTTGTTAATGCTACAAAGTCTGTCCTGACTATAGTGTACAAAAAAGGGAGGCAACTCTGTGAATGGCAATCTTTCATAGAAATCATAATCCTCAGGTTATTCTTCAGAGGACATGATATCATTTTCTTACTCGTCTGATTTTCACAGACAGAAAATTTGTCCTGAGGCTCTTCTGGGTAGCGTGTAGCTTTTGAGACACGGGCCAGCAAGGCCATCACAGTCAGTCCCTCAATCCACTCTAGTGTTAGCCGCACCTTGTTGGTCACATTGCATGGTAATTTGCTGTTGGGCATGCTTCTTTAAACAGTCTTTATCTATTTGTTAAATGCATTCCACCACCACCTACAGTCTTCCCATGGTGGCTACAAAAGAAAACAGATTTCTGTATCAGTAGAAGACATTCACAAAATCAGTTAATTGTAAACAGTTAATTGTAAAACCACTTCAAAACTAGAAAAAGCTGCATATATATATTAAAATTTGTTCAACTGAAAACTAATAGAACAGTTGGCTCTCCCTCTCTTAGGTATTTACATCACTGTAAACTGACTTAGGATCACATAAAGGTGAATTGTGATGTTGCACAACATTCATATCCATATTGAAAAGAGATGTAGCTATGTCTCCAGGACCATTGCACAAACAGAGAACTCAGTAGGGAAGACCCTCTCTATAGATAGACACATGGATGGTTTTCCCACTTTTAATGTTCAAGAGCATCTTCATAGTCAGAAGTATCTTCTCACCACCTTCACAGGTGAGGTTGGTGAGGACTCAGCCTTCTTTGTGGCTGCTCCCAGGTTGTGGAATTCCCTTCCACTGAAAGTCTGGTTGGCCCACTCCCTGCTTTCTTTCCACTGACAGATGAAGAAGTTTTAATTTAATGGTTTGAATGTTGGACTATGACTCTGAAAACCTGGGCTCAATTTCTCACTGGGCCATGAAACCCACTGGGTGACCTTGGGCAAGTCACATGCTCTCAGTCTCAGGCGGAGACAATGACAAACCACCTCTGAACAAATACTGCCAAGAAAACCCCATAAAAGCTTCACATGAGGGTTACCATAAGTTAGAGATGACTTGAAGACACATAACAACAACAAAGTGTGCATGTACAGTGGTGTGCTCTCTCTCTCTCTTTTAACTCTTTTATTGAAACTATGTTTTACGGTTTTTTTTTTACCTGTCTTTAATCATATTTTAAAAATAATATTGATATTTAACTTTTGTAAATTAATGTTTTAGCTGGACCTTTTTAAAATTATCATAAGCCACCTTGAATCTTTGAATACCATTTGGGGAAAAAGATGGGATATAAATTAAATAAATATAAATAGGCAGAGGTGGGGAAGGATGAGCAATGGGGATGGGGAGAAACAATTGCCAAGTCTGATCGGTGGGTTTTAATGCAATAATAATAATAATAATAATTAACCTTTATTTATATAGCGCTGTAGGTTTACACAGTGCTGTACATATAAACTTATAATTAGACGGTTCCCTGCCCTCAGGCTTACAATCTAAAAGACACGACACAAGAGGAGAAGGGAAAGGTGATGGGGAAAGGTATCAGGTCCGGTGATTCTTCTCTCCCTCTGAGGCCTGGACCAATGCAGATGGACTAGAGAGAGGGCTCGGCTTCGTAATGCACAGTTAAAACGGGCCAGACAAAGTCACACATCTGGGAAAGCTTCTCTAAACAATATAGTCTTTAACTCAGTTTTGAACCTGGTTAGGGAAGTGATGAGGCATGCATGTGGGGGAAGAAGGTTCCAGGAGTGAGGGGCAGCAAGTGAGAAAGGACGAATCCGGGACAGGGCAGTGGAAATCCTTGGCTGGGACAGGAGACCCTGACTACCAGAACAGAGGGTACGAGAAGGAGTGTGAGGAGAAAGAAGGTCAGACAAGTAAGGAGGGGCCAGTCCATGGAGGGCTTTGAAAGTCAGTAACAAAAGCTTGTACTGGATGCGGAAGAGGAAGGGGAGCCAGTGAAGGGAGGACAAGAGGGGAGAAACATGGTCAAAGCGGCAAGCAGATGTGATAATACGTGCAGCTGAGTTCTGGACAGAGATTAAAGGATGGAGGTGAGAGAGAGGAAGACCTGTCAGAAGAAGGTTACAGTAATCTAGTCGTGAAACCACTAGGGCATGGACCAGAGTCTTGGCAGTGGAGGCTGAGAGGAATGGACGGATTTTAGCAATGTTGTAAAGAGAGAATCTACAGGTCTTGGTGGTGGCCTGAATCTGGGGGATAAAAGACAGAGAGGAATCAAAGATGAAACCAAGACTGCGGGCTTGCTGAACCGGATGGATAGAAGTGCCATCAACAGAAACAGAAAAGGAGTATTGAAGGGTGGGCTTAGGTGGGAAGATGAGGAGCTCTGTCTTAGACATGTTGAGCTTCAAGCGCCGATGCCGCATCCACTGCGAGATGGCAGCCAAACAAGGGGAGACTTGCTGTTCAAGCCCTGGTGAAAGGTCAGGGGTGGAAAGATACAGCTGAGTGTCATCAGCATACAGATGATAGGAGAAACCAAAAGAACTGATGAGTTTACCAAGGGACAATGTGTATAGAGAGAACAAAAGGGGACCTAGGACAGAGCCCTGGGGAACTCCAACAGATAAGGGGACAGAGGAGGAAGTCTGACCACCTGTGACCACGGCAAAAGATCTGTCTGACAAGTAAGATTTAAACCAGTTGAGAACAGAGTCGGAGAACCCGAGGTCAGAAAGTAAGTCAAGCAAGAGACAGTGGTCCATGGTGTTGAAGGCTGCAGACTATAATGAATCATTTAGGGTCCCAGAGGTCTCTGCCCCAAGCCAATGAGCTTTACAGGCTGCTGATACCTGGACAATGTGGATTGCTAGGTGCTGGTGCTGGTGGAGGCTGCAACTGCTGCTCTACTTTCAGTTTTACACTGATGCTTCTGACTGAGTCCTGTTGCAACCTGACTCTGCTTACTGGTAGGAGAAAAGAAGAAACTTTGGCATTGTTTTATTTTACTTCATGAATGCAGACAAAAGGACTACTGCCTTGAAAGACATCTTTAAAAAAAAATTAGTATAGAGACTGCATATGTTGGAACCATATTAGGACCGGAGCATGGCTTTGGCACGGCTTCCAGACTGTTAGGACGCCTGCACGGGCGCCAAATTATCACAGCCAGGAACATTTCTATTGTGAGGAAAGGTCACAATATTTGGGACTTCAGAATTCAGAAAAGCAGCTAGTAAGGGGAAATATGATAGTGATGTATAAGTTTTTTGTGAAGTGTTGAAAAGAGAACAAATGGAAGTTTCTCTCTTTCTTGTATAATTAATTCTAAAACCTAGAGATATCCAATGATGTTGAGTGATGGAAGACTGAGTATAAATAAAGGAAGGAGTTTTTATTTTTCTCAGGGGAAATAATTTTAAGATATGGAATTCATTTTAACTGAATGTGGCAATAATCACTAATAAAGGAGTTTGTCACACCATGACCTTATGGTGGATTATACCATTCAAAAAGTACTGCATCTGTACTTGCAATAATAGCAGGTCATTGATAATGTGTATTGCAAGCTTGCCACATTGTGCTGTAATAATGTGATTTGCACATTTTTTTTCATCTGCACTAATACTGTTATCACCACATTTGCCCCACCTTGTGTTTCATGATTGGTTTGCCTCAATTAAAAAAAAAAAGTTGTAATACTGCAATTATGACATGACATCATTATGACACACCCATCACAATCCAAATCTCTCATTGTGAGAGATGGCACAGGAAGAGAAATAGATTCCCTACTACCATCATTTTTATATAGTTCTCTTGTGATAAACAAAAGTGCGTATCAGACTACTCACTTGTTTCATGTTGGGTGTTCAAAATCCACTTCATTCATACACTTTTAAGCTGTGATAAGGCTATTATGGCATGACATCATAGTGTTATTATGCTGTTACCTTTAAACAAATGAATTGATGAATTTATTTTTATTTATTTATTTACAGTATTTCTAACCCACTCTTCTCAACTCCTGAGGGGGGACTCAGAGCGGCTTACAAGGCAATCATTGAATGCCAGCAGTATACAATTTAAAACATAAATACAGCAAGTTAAAACAAGAACAATCAACAATAATTAACAATCAAACAGTTTAAAATCTCAATATATGATCCTTCCATATCCCAAAGTGGTAATCCATGTTCTTATGACCATCAACGTTAGCCAGTCCCATTGAAGTGCTGCATTACATTAATGTGCAAAAGCCTGGTCCCACAACCATGATTTTACTTTCTTCCTAAAGGCCAGGAGGGATGGGGTTGATCGTATCTCACTCGGAAGTGTGTTCCACAGGTGGGGGGCCACTGCCGAGAAGGGCGTGTTTCTTGTCCCCGCCAGCCGCAATTGCAAAGTTGGCGGGAGTGAGAGCAGGGCCTTCCCGGAAGATCTTAAGTTATGAGGCGGGACGTAGGGGCAGATGCGTTCGGACAAGTAAGCCGGGCCAGAACCGTATAGAGCTTTAAAAGTCAAAACCGGCACTTTGAATTGAGCTCAGAAATGGACCGGTAGCCAATGGAGCTGACATAACAGGGGGGTAGTATGCTCTCTGTATGAAGATCCAGTTATTAGTCTGGCTGTCGTCTGTTGGACTAGTTGAAGTTTCCGAACAGTCTTCAAAGGCAGCCCCACGTAGAGTGTGTTGCAGCAATCTATTCGAGATATGACCAGAGCGTGGACCACCGTCGCCAGATCAGACTTCCCAAGGTACGGGCGCAGCTGGCACACGAGTCTTAACTGTGCAAAAGCTCCCCTGGCCACCGCTGAAACCTGGGGTTCCAGGCTAAGTGATGAGTCCAAGATCACTCCCAAGCTGCGAACCTGCGCCTTCAGGGGGAGTGTGACCCCGTCAAGCACAGGCTGTAACCCTATGCCCTTTGGTCTTTCGACTGACTAGGAGGGCCTCTGTCTTGTCTGGATTAAATACTAATAACAATAAATCATTTTTAAAAAATACCTTGAGATGATAGCTCTGTAGTGTGTGATATTGCAGGAAAGCAGTGGACAGATTTTAGGAAAAGAGTCTCGTGCAGTAAAGGCACCTGGATACTGACTTTAATGATTAACATAAAAACTGTACTGTTAGTGCATTATAACAGCAAACTGTCTATGTACATTTTAAAATAAAAAGTCTGAAAAGGGTTTGAACAGCATAAAGCATAGAAGACACAACTGTTCTCTTGGGAAGTCTTGTTCTCCCTGTCCATCCACCAGAAGTAGTTTGAGGTTTCCCTGCTACCCTGTTTCCCCGAAAATAAGACATCCTCATAAAATAAGACCTAGTAGAGGTTTTGCTGAATTGTTAAATATAAGGCCTCCCCTGAAAGTAAGACCTAGCAAAGTTTTTGTATATAAATATATATACAGCATATAATAAATGTTCAATTTTTTTGTTCAACAATAAATGTGAATTCTTCTTCATGGAAAAATAAGACATCCCCTGAAAATAAGACCTAGCACATCTTTGGGAGCAAAAATTAATATAAGGCACTGTCTTATTTTTGGGGAAACACGGGTAGTGATTTCCTTGGGAAGTTACAAGGGAGAGACAATTTACTGTTCTCATAATGAAATGGAAGGAGACATCCACACTCAAGCTAGTTACTGAACTGTAGCAGGAAAGGGAATCAATAACTAATTATTTCCATCATGGGGGGCGAGGGGAAGGAAATTACACTCCCAATGACTGTACAGCACGACAGCAGCAGGAGAATCATGATATTGTGTGATAAGGCTTAGACAAAAGCAGGATTAAACTACTGCTATGACAGTATACATGGTGTGATAAGGTTCAAAGATGGTTTCAAAAGATTAGTCAAATTCATGCAGGGTGAGGCTATTAATGGCTACTAAAAGTGGCTGTGCTGCATACTACTTCCAGGATTAGAGGAATGCCAGTTGCTGGACACCAACCGAGTGTTGTTGTAACAAGGCTGTTACTTTCATGTTCTGTTTGTGGGAGGCCTGCAAGCATCTGGTTGGACACAACGGAAACCATCTGCTGGATAAATAGGTTTTTGGTCTAATCTAACAATACCTTTCTTATGTTAAAATAACCAGCCAGTGGTGAGAGTGAAGCAGAGGAGGTACACATAAGTCTGCGGTGTTAAAGATAGGCCCACATATTGAAATAGGAAAGGTCAGTGGCTCTGGGAGAAGCCTTCACTTTGCTTTGCTATCTCAGTTTTTTGCCTTGTAAAAGTTAGGGTTCCTATCACAGTTGAGAATGATGAATGACACAAAGTGAAATACTGGATTTCCTCACTTTATGAAAGTTACAGCCACAGATGGGTCATAATTGCAGCATCAGCCTATTACTGAATGTGAACATAAGCCATTCAAAACTTCATATGAGTGATGCTAAATTTTAATTGCTGCTATGCGATTGTACAGAGTCCATTAATTTTGCTTCTCATGCTTTTGACTAAGGTCAGGTATAGTGAATTAATTTGAGCTTTGAATATTTGGTTAAAGTGGTATCACAACATTTTTTTTTTTTTAGTATCACAATATCTAACACTCACTAGGTGTGGTGAATACACTTTTGCAAGATACACATGTCAGAGTGTAAGGATATGCCTCTTTGGATGGTGTTGTGTTGAAATCATGGTAACATGTATGGTCAAATCTCTACCTAACAAGTCCAACTCTTTGCTGCCTCACACTGCAGGTGTGTGCTATTGTTACAACACCCACTTGGATGGGTGGGTCTACTACCTGAAGGTGTGTACTTGTTTGTAAGAATATTTTTGCATCCTGACTTCTTCTGCATTAGTATTCATCTAATTTCCTTTAGGTACGTGGCTTGTAGCAATACAAGCCATGTACCTAATGGGGAGTGGGGGGGAGATGGTTGTTGATTGTGTAAGCTACACACGATTACATTTGCCTTTGGTTTTGAAATTATTTGAAGATGGTTGGCAGTTTAATTGTTTGTAAGATGTGATAGGGGCAGAATTGTTCACACTGGAGTCACTTGTCACCTATTAGGGGGTCATTAACCTGAATGACCTTGAATGGTTTTTTTTTTTAAAAAAATTGTCGTGGATGATTCAAAGAGAGAAGACAGAGATACAATTTTCAATCACAGTTATGATTGACAAATTCTTCTTAAGATCCTTGAGGCAATAATCACATTTACAATTATGCTACTCAGGAGGGGGCAAAGTAAAGCCTATAGGCCTAAGTCTTTTGCCCAGTTTTTTTAAAAACAAGGCATAACAATTCATTGCTGGATTGTGGTGGCAAACTGCTAAATGAACTACTGTCAACAGGAAAAGGAAATAAACACATTAAAGTCAATGGAATAATCAATATCTTAGTCAAATTAGTTTATTTTAGTTCAGTATCACTGTCAATATCATATCAAAATCAAATTAAATATCTGAGGTTTATTTAAAAATAATTTAAAAAGTTATGAAATAGGGGACATTTTAATGAATTTTAAAATATTTAATGAAATTAATACATTTGTTAATTTTTAATCTATTTCACGTATATAACTAATTTTATGTATGTAACTTTTAACAATATGCCCAAACCCACAAAAGTAAAAGTATCACCCTGAACTAACTGGGCACCCTATAAAAGTATCCCCAACTCCATTGCAATTTTCCACTGTTGTCTTAGAAAACTGAGATCAGTTTCGGCATTTACTTTAGTGGCATCAAGATTAGACTATTATTATTATTATTAACCTTTATTTATATAGCGCTGTAGGTTTACACAGTGCTGTACATACTAGACTACTAGAATACAATCTGCAATATACACTATGAACACAACTTTTTAAAAAGAGAACTTCTGGGGAGTGTTGGGGTCTGCAAAAAAGAACTTGGGGCAATTTGGATTGCACTTAGTCCACTGAGTGCAAAAAGGTCCAGGGTAGTGATCTAAGTGTTGGACACAAACACTGGGAGAGCAGAGTTCAAATCTGAATGGCCATAGAAGCCCACTAGGTGACACTGGACAAGTCACACTCTCTTAGCATCAGAAGAAGGCAATGTCAAACCTTCTCTGAACAAATCTTGCCAGGAAAATCCCATGACAGGTTTGCCTTAGGTTCACTGTAAGTCAGAAACAACTTGAAGGCACACAACAACAAAGCACTAGCTTTTGCTCAATAAAGCTGAATTTGTTTGTCTGCACTGGAGTGTAACGAAACATGCACTGTGTCACATAAGAAATGACATGAAAGCACATGATGACAACAACAAGGGTGCAACAATGGCATAGCACACTATCACTATCTAGAATAGATCTATAAAGCCACCGAGCTAGTTTTTAGAGGGGGTATACCCCCCACCCCAAATAGCATGGAAGCCTACTCCGAGGTCATCATTCCCCACAACTAATATTTCCATCTTGTCTGAACTAAACCTGCTTGTCCACATCCAGTCTGAAATTTATTCCAAAGTACCAGGTTAGAATGTTCACATCTTCCTTAGGATCAGAAGATGCAGGCAGAGCTGGGTAACATTAGAGATGGTAGCTATGAGATAGAACTGGATGTCATCAGCTTAAAGATAACACACAGCTTAAAGATAACACACAGTTCTCTGAATGACTAATCTCACCCAGCAGTTTAATGAAGATGCTAAACAGCACTCTGTAAATCAAAGATCTCAGTCCATAGTAGTCTCCCAATATCACCACAATATCACCACAAAGCCTGATCCTGACAAACCAATCCACAAAGTCTTAAAATTAGTAGTATTAAACCCCCCCCCCCCCAACTTAACAGAGTTTCAGGCTGACTGTTGGGACTTCCTCATAATATCTTTGATGTACCCCTTCCTTAAGTTAAAGGTAATGCTAAAATTCCTACTTGACTCGAGTTTAAAGATGAACTTTGTTTTGTATTATGGTGGAGAAACAGGTCAAACAGCAGAAATCTTCAACTAAGGAAGTGCAGAGCTGTATTTACAGAGCCAGCATGGTGTAATAGTTTGAGTGTTGGACTTGAACTCCAGAGACCAAGGTTCAAAATCCTGGCTTGGCCATGTAAACTCACTGGGTGATCCAGGGCATGTCACATGCTCTCAGCCTCAGAGGATGGCAATGGCAAATCCTTCAGAAGAAACTTGCCAAGAAACCCCCATGATAGGGTGGCCTTGGGGTCACCATAAGTGAGGAATGACTTGAAGGCACACAACAACAAAAGTTTATATGAATCAAGTGGATTTAGAGATTGTGTTTAGGATTAGTTGAGGCCATATGTTCATATGTTATAGATTTATTTCTGAGAATAAATAAGGGTATGGTTCACATGCAACTCCAGGCCCAGGTTTGGCATCATGCAAGTTAGCTTTAGGAGATTATCACACTGGTTTTTCCCCAATCTGGGCATGGGCTGAGACAGGTTGGGACCATGTGTTACCTACTGCATAGCTCCATGCCCAGATTGGAACCATTCTTTACCTGATTGGAACACCTCCCATTACTTTGCTAAGAATGGAAAAGAAGCATTTCTAGCTAAGTACAGGAGAAGTCCCGATCTGGCACAGGTGGTTTCAATATGGGCATGGAGTTGTGTGATAAGACACAGTTCTTTATCACATGGGGGGGGGGGGGAATTGGTGGTTTAAACAGTGATTATCCTATGAAAATCATGCAATTACGATTAAAGCACAGTTAACATTTTCACACATGTCACAATTAAAGCACCATTTTCCCAGGAATAGCCAGGCAATAAACAGCAACAAATCATTCATGGGATTTTCCCATGAATGATTTGTTGCTGTTTATTGCCTAGTTATTACCAGGATAAGGGCACTTTAATCAATTTTAATTGCGATGTCGTGTGAAAATCTTTATGGCTATTACACGATTTAGCTACCATATTTAGCTAATACAGTACCTTCCATACAACTATAAGTATTACGATATATTTTGATCACACAATAGGTTGTCAGACACCATCAATATAAAGGACTCTTTCAAATTAGATAATTATACTGCTTTGATACTACTTCAGCTGCCATGGCTTCATCTTATCTACAGGAATTCTGGCATTTGCAGTTTTCTGAGGAACATAAGATTCTCTGCTCTAGAATTCTAGTTCCTCACCAAACTACAAATCCCAGGATTCTTTAGAATGAAACCAGTTAAAGCTGCATCCAAATGTTATACCTATGTAGTTTGAAACAAACTTGTGGTCTTACAGGATATTTTTCTTCAGTGTTGATACAGGTTGATGCAGCCAATCCTGTAGAGCAAGAAGAATAAGCACTTGTGGGTTATTTTGTGATTATAATCATGGGGGAATATGGAAAGTTTTGCAAGCTCAAGTCACGTTGAAAAACTGACAAAATAAAGTGATAAAGCACAGACCCAAGGCAAATTCCCAGTGCAAACAAAACTTTGATTTAGTGAACTGTTTTTTATTTACTGAATCACTGAGTTGGAAAGGGTCACAATGGTCACCTAGTCAAATCCCTGCCAGTGCAGAAATCCACAGCTAAAGTTTGGTGACCATTCAACCTATGTTTGAAACTCTCTTGTTGAGGAGTACAGTGGAGCTTCTCAACTGCAGGGTTTGGTTCTGCTGCAGTAAGTAAAAATCTTGGGCAGCTGTGCCCCATATTGTTCTTTGGCAGTTAGGTGCAAGTAGACACATCCATGAAGCCATTGAATAATATGGGGTATGGCAATTGACGGGTGGTCAAATCCATGGATTGCCAGCCCCCTGCAGGAAGGGTCCACTGTATATTGCCTCTCAAGATGGCCTGTTCCAAAGTCGAGCAGCAATTTCCATAAGTAAGTTCTTCCTGATATTTTGTTGGTATAACCTTAGTTGGAATCCCATCAGTTAAGGTCTAGTCCTCTGGAGCAGCAGAAAACAAGTTTACTCACATTATTTACATAACCTTTCAAATACATCATGAAGGCTACCAGTTTCTCAGTCCTCTCTTCACCAGACTAACCTCATAATACTGTACTTGATTTTCAGATCCTCTACCGTCCTCTTTTCAATATGTTCCAAGTTATTGATATCCTTCTGAAACAGTGGTGCCCAGAATTGGACACAGTATGCCAGGTGAGGCTTAGTAAAACAGAACAGTGTGGTCCTTTATATCTTTTGAATTAGGCACTGCACTTCTGTTAATGTAACTTGGAATTGCACTGGCTTTTCTCGCTAATGCATCACATTATTTGCTCATGCTTAGGTCCTGATCTACTAACTCTCCTAGATCCTTTCCATATGTGAGATAAGTGCCATTCCACTTCTCTCCAGGATGAAAAACCATTGTTGAGTTTTTTGGGACTCTAAGGTCCACCAACTAATTACAAACTCATCCAACACAGCACTGTTAACCCACAATTGACCAGCTTTTGTGAATTAATATAATGGGTACCTTGTTAAAGCTTTACCAGAATTAAACTACACTATACCCACAGTATTCCCTTGGTCTCTCAAGCTTGATATCCAAAACAGACATAAGATTAACCTAGCATTAGTTGTTTTTGAAAACTGCACACTTTTACTCAATAATTACAGCATTCTTTTCTACCATAAGTACTGACAGATCGACAGCTTAGTTATAGAGCTTTTTTTAGTACTGATATCAAGCTGATCTATCAGTAGTTGTCCAGGTTCTCTCCTCCATCCCCTTTTTCATTTAACAGTTTATCAGAATTATATCTTACATCCACACACTTTTGCTTTCCTTTCCCAATTTCATCATATGTAGGGATGACCTAATTTAGGACAAATCTGGTGCAATCAAAGGTATCCTAAAGTATCCTTTAGCCAGTTGAGCTGGTGGCAGATTGGATTCCCCTTCTTCCTGTAACCACTTGTGTAAATTTGTGTGGAATCCAATCTGTAAAGAAAGGAGTGCTGTGACAGGGCTGCAGAGGACAGGAGGGGAACATAAACTTCCATTAGACAAGCAGATGTCAACTCTTATTTTTTATTTTTTTTTTATTCTTTAAATTACAGTACACACACATACATACTAATAATTATCCACCAACAATATTCCACAATATAAAAAAGAAAAAAAAAAGATCATTTCACCGGTCAACTCTTATAATGCTGAAACGTAGCTTAAAAGGTTCTGAAGCACGTTTAAAAACCTAGGATGCAATCACCCTGCATACAAAAACCATAGAGCAAAAACAGTTTTAGTGTCAACAGACCTATGATTTTAAATACAACCAGAAAACATAGCAAATCATAAAATCATAGAGTTAAAAGAGATCACAAGAGTCATCCAGGCCAACCCCCTGTGATGCAGGAATACACAATTAAAGCACCCCCGACAGATAGCCATCTAGCCTCTGTTTAAAAACCTCCAAAGAAGGAAGAAATCCTATACCTGTATATTTAGAAGATGTTTTATTAGCATTTTTTCCAAGTAACAGATGGAAAGTAGAAGATAGACAATCTGGCCAGGTTACAGGCATCCTTTTGTGTTGGCTGCCTGGGTAATAACTGTAGGCAGCTTCCATAGTTCATGAGCTTCCATAGTTCCACAGGAACGGCTCTTTATTCAATGGACGAATCATGTGTATAATCATATTGTCCCCGTTGCAGATATGCAAGTCACTTTCCTCATTCCTGGCAGACTTCCATGTTTATGGCTCTGATACCTTTTCAGAACAAAATGTATTCTACTGGCAAGATGTCAGGATGAATCTAACGAGAATGCAAAACATATGCCTTATGAAGAAAGACTTAAGGAGCCGGGTATGTTTAGCCTGGAGAAGAGATGGTTAAGGGGTGACATGAATGCCCTCTTTAAGTATTTGAAGAGGTGTCACATTAAGGAGGGAGCAAGCTTGTTATCTGCTGCTCCAGAGAAAAGAACACAGAACAATGGATGCAAGCTCCAGGAAAAGAGATTCCACCTCAACATTAGGAGGAACTTTCTGGCAATAAGAGCTGTTTGACAGTGGAACACACTCCCTTGGAGCATGGTGGGGTCTCCTTCCTTGGAGGTCTTTAAACAGAGGCTGGATGGCCATCTGTAAGACATGATTTGATTGAGAGTTCCTGTATGGCAGAATGGGTTTGGACCAGATGGCCCTTGTGGTCTCTTCCAACTATGATTCTATATAAATCCAGAGTTTAAACTCGTCTGTGGTGTTGAGAAAAACTAGATGAAGGTAGGCACAACTCATAGTAATTTCATACAAGAAAGCGAAGAATATTTGCCTTGGCTGAAAGATACCTTCACAAAGCCTAAATGTATACTTTGGAAGTTACTGCCACCAAGTATGAAGTCTAGATTTTGTGGTATTTATAAGAGTAAATACCATGCCTTTCATCCAAACACCATGAGTTTATTTTAATATCAAAATTGTTTTTCAACCTTTATGAAATCAACCCCCTCCTCTAATCTTATCAGATCTTTCATGTCCCCCGACCTATTTATTTATACCCCGCTCTTCAGCCCTAAAGACTATCAGAGTGGCTTACAATTATTATTTTAATGAGATAGTTCCCTGCCCTCAGGCTTACAATCTAAAAAGACACAACACAAAAGGAGAAGGGAATGGCGGGGGGGGGGGGGGGGGATCAGGTCCAGCAGTTCTTCTCTCCCTCCGAGGCCTGGACCAAGGCAGATGGACTGGAGGGAGGGCTCTGCTTTATAATCTAGCACAGGCCCGATGGAGTTTGGCCTGCCCTTTCTCTTCCTCCTTGGCCAGATGGTGTTGTCATGGAGGCAGGGCTCTTCAACTTGAGGCCAGGTCCGATGGTGTAGCTAGGCCTCTCCTTCACTCTCTCCTAGCCCCAGGCCAGATAGAGTTGCTATGGAGAAAGGGCACCTATTTAAAAAAAACATAAATGGACATACCTGTAAAATTGCTACATTTTTGTGTTATTATTTCTCCCTTCCTTCTTCAACTCCTGTGCCACCCAAGTCAATCATTTCACATATCCAGTTTCTGTACATTTACATGGCTGATTTGCACAGAAAATAGAATTTTCCATTCAGGAAACATTCTGCATAGAAAATAATATTTCTTGTGCAAAACATATAGTTTTCTGAGCAAAATAAGCAAATACAAATTTCCACAGAATAAGCCCTCAGTTGTGCATAGGCTCAGAAAACTGTGTGGTTTGAGCAGGAAGAAAATAATTAAAGTAACACATTGTTTCTTTTAAAGAGGAAAATTGCAGTGGGTCATTGGTATCCTCTGGGGTTTAGTTCTAGGATCCCTGCCTCCAATGCCAAAATCTGTGGATGCTGAAATCCCATTATATACAATAGGGTAGTAAAATAGTGTCTCTTATATAAATTGGTAAAATCAAGGTTTGCTTTTTGGATTAAAAAAACAAACATTTTCAAGCTGTGGATGTTTGAATCCATGGATACAGAATCTGTGACTATGGAGGGCTGACTGCAGTACATCCCTACTTTTTATACAGTTTGTCTCAAGACCCTTGGATTAATATCCTATGTTTAACTTATTAAGTGTCACCTTATTGTCCTATAGCTATGTGATAATAAAATATTTCCAAATAACATATTAAAAATAATGTTTTGTTTCATCCTGATATATAGTCTCCTAATATATAAACATACTAGTGCCTGGAACAGCTTCTTTGAGGAAAATTGAGACAAAGGATATTCATGATAACCTTAGAATAAAATAGTTTAGTTTCCTCCAGAGGCAAAGTTTTCATTGCTCATGGCTGTTCCAGGAAATTGTTTCAGAAACATCCTTAATTTCATATTAACAATACTTCGTAACAGTACTTTACTCTTGATACTCCACACGGTGCTGGGTACAGATGTGCTCAAGTTCTGCTGTGTTTTCTCGACACAAGCTGTTTTGTACAAAGATGTAGTCAGACTCATCAGCTGGGAACAGTGCTTCCCAATTGCATGCAAATTTTGTCAGGCACTCCATTTGAACCATGCAACACCTGGCAAACACTCATGTCTCCTCTGACGTTACGGGACAAAGCTCTGGGTTTGTGATGCAGAACAGTCCCAAACAGATGTAGCTCCATTGCAACTCCCAGGGAAGAATGGGTGTGTCTGGTTACAGTCATTGCAGTTCCCCACCCCAATGAGGGTGGAGGCTCTGCCAAGAGTACTAGCACAATACTCAGGTAGTATTGCTTCTCTTCCTCTCCCACTCCCTTACAAATATCTGGTATCAGAGACTTAAGGATAGTCTGAACTGGCCAAATAAAGCAGCTTCTAACCGCTTTGAAGTCTGATAATTTAAACGATACTTGAGGTAAAGCCAGGTGGAAAGTAAAATGCAGCTGGACTCCAGGGCTAAAAAACAGAGCAAAAAGAAGCTGTGATACTCTGATTCAAGGCTGAAAATGCACATCATCATATCAGCATATAAACAACTTGGCACCAGGATGGGACTGTGGCAAAGCAAAAACATGATCACCAGTAATGCAATGGATATAATTATAACATACACAAACCACACATAGGAGGCATGGGATAAAGTGGGGTGAAGGGGGCATGTATAGGGGGGATCCATGATTATGCTTTGCCAATGTGTCACTGGGCACCAATGCACTGTAAAGACCGTGCATTGCATGTGTGACTTTGTGGCCAGTCATACTGGCGGGTGTCCATAGAATGGCATCCAGGCAGGAAGAAAGAGGTAATTGGAGTTTGCAGGTGTGTGGTACAACAACCAAAGAATAATAATAATAACTGTGCAACATGACTTGATGCTGCATGGTACAGACAGCCTGTGGGTGTTTGGCCCACATGGATAACAGGGTTTCGACCTGCTTTCAGAAAGCCCAGGATTGAGCCACTATGTAGTCCAGCAGCTTATATTACTCACTATTATCTCTGACTCCCTTCACAGATTCTCCCACAGGCACACAACTTATCCCATGCCTAGAAATGGATGGAAGCTCTTCCTATGACTTGTGAACAGGGTGCATCCAGCTGCTTTTCTATGCAATAGGCTGAAAGGAAATATGCTTTCAATATTTGACTGCTAGCAAGGGGATTAGACTAGGTCAAGGTCCCATCTCTTATCCTTCTGTGAGGATGGTATTAGTTGCCAGTTGGATTTCCCAGCAGACAATGGATCATTAACTAAATAGACACCCTGAGGCCTTGCCATTCAACAACAGACCAACACAGAGATTAACATGTAAATCACTTGCTCTTGAACAAGGGTCACACTACACCCCACTCACTTCCATGCCAACATTCTCTGAAGATGCCAGCCACAGATGAAGGCGAAACATCAGAAATAAACCCCTCCAGAACACAGTCACATAGCTCTGAAAACCCCACAAAAAACTATGGGTTCCAGCCGTGAAAGCCTTTGATTTTTTTGTTAACTGAATTGATTGCTTTTTCACAGGGTTATAAGATCTAGTATGCATACAGAGAGCTGTGGGAATTTTCAGCATGGATTTGTGGGGTGAAGAACTTTGACAATTAGGCAGTCTGATTCAGGAGGGTGGTCCACAAAGGGAATATTTTTCATTGGTTGGTGAACTATAGCATGAATTTTCATGAGAGCAAAGATGTCACATAGCTTTAAGAAATATACACTTATTCTGTTTAAAACATAGCAAACTGATTTCCTTCCTTTTGACAGCAGCTAGACTTGAATTGGCTAACTCCTGGAAGAAGAGTCTTGAATCTATGGATAACTGGTGGAAAAGAGTGTGGGACCAATGGGTAATGGAGAAGTTACTAGATTAAAATGAAATGTAATCTAAAACAACAAAACCAAGATTCTTTTTATGAAAGGTGGCTTCCCTTTGTTGACTATGTTAATGCAAACCTTGTAGCTGTTCACCCTCCGGCTTGTCAAGGGTCGCTGTGGTCTGACAAAACAAGCTAGACTATATGGGACTTTATGTAAGGGATATTCTTGAATTCTGGAAAGTTTGAAGGTTTTGAAAGATTATTGATATTTGTGTGATTTTGTAGGGTTTTAGCTTTTTTTATTGCAGGGTTTTAGCCTTTTTTATTGTATTTATTTTTATTGTATTTTTTTTAAAAAAGGGAAAAAAAACCCTACAGTTCCTAAGTTAAAAAAAGAAAAAAAGAAATATACATTTATTCCAAAACACACACACACATGTCAAGATGGATACATTTTAATAAGAAATCCTGATTATTTCCAAAAGCTTTGCATTGGTCTAGAATTCTTAAAACAATTATTATGGATTATCAGTAACACATATCTATGAAAGGCTTATAAACTGATTATTAAGGAGAGTTTGTTTACTTATCTTCTGGAGGCTATAAACATACCAGCATAAATAGCTGCTTCATAAATATCTGTTAGTGAAACCAGTGACTTGGGTTGGGTTTATGATTATTCAGTATGAAAATGTCAGTGTGAACTAAGGAACTCTAGGGAGTTTATCATACGACGGACTTTGGGGGTATAATCCAATGGCAATCTGAACGCAATCATGGAGTTTCACGTTATTGCAAATGAGTGTATCTCACGCAATTTCGGGCAATGGGGGGGGGGTCATTTTTGGGAAATGGGAAGTAATTCTGAGCGCATCCCGAATGCAATCTGAATTCATGTAAATTCACTAAACTAGCGAATTTACGTGAATTCAAATTGGCTCCATTTGAAATTGGGAGAAATTCCTCCTGTGTGATAAATTCTTAGGACATATAGTCCTGGAGTTTAATTTCAAAAATTAAAGATCTGGTTCAAACCTGTCTAAGACAGATTCTTGATCTAGAACATTAATCCAATTTATTGAGAAAGTGAGGGAGTAGTGGAAGTAATTAAAACATTAGTTATAATTGCTCAATGAGATTGAAAATCAGAGATGTTCTTGAAGATTACATGGAAGCTTTACAATATTAAAGATTTATCTCTTCTGGCAGGCCTACCCAGTCACTTTTTAACAAAGAATGTTAAAATGGGATATTTTAATTTTACGTTGGGTGGTTTTAGTGTGTCCTACGTTTATACATTTTAATAGTTTTATGTGTTTTAATCTATGTTGGGGAGAGGTGGATAAGAAATAATTTAATAAATAATGAATAAATAATAAAATAATAACAAATAAATATTATTATTATTATTATTATTCACAGTATTCATTGTGCAACAAATAAATGAAACTAATCCGAATCTGATTTACATATATATGAATGTAGCAGATATGCATAAAGTATTTTGTGCCTTTTGGTTAGTCTAATAAAGGTATCAGCACAATGCTGTCCTTTGAAAGAAAATATTTGCTATATTCTGCTGCAAGGCCAACAAGTTTATGCTGGAATATATGTATTTTTTTGGTCTAAAGATACCAAATTCAAATACATCAGAGTTAGCTTGAATGTTTTACCTTTAGAGCAGAGGCTTTTCAGAGGATTTGCTGTATTCTCCCTACAAAGTGGCCATGCACAGGATAGATAGGGGATACATCTTAAAAGGAATTGCCTATGTTTCTAAAAATAGAGAAACCTGGGGATTATTCACATGATAAAAATAATCCAGGATGAATTGAGATGAATCTTTGTTGTTCACACGTATCCTGAAGGCACTCAATTAAGACTTGGGGGGAGGGGGCTTGACAAAAACCCCATTTACCCTGAGATAATTGATATTGGGCTTTCCCCTGAGTTTTTACAAAAGATTTGCATTGTCATCTGTGTGAACTCATGATTGCGTCTGGAATGACTTTCCCTTTTGCCCGAAATTGCGTGAGATACTTTAATATGCAATAACGTGAAACCCCATGATTGCGTTCGGATTGCCATTAGATTATATTTCCAATTTCTGATAAACTCCATAGTGCGAATGAGCCCAAGGTTAGTTATTTATCTTCCACGTCCACATCGTGAAAGGTGTCACAATAAACTACAGTTCCCAGAACTCCCTGGCACTGAGCCAGGATAGTTAACATGATATCAAACTGGATTATTTCTGCAGTGTGTTTTGGACCTATGTATAGTAAAACATACAAAGTCCTCTCAGTTGTTTTGGTGGAACTTTGGTTAATTGAATTATTTGTTTCTGAATAGCATTTCTTGCATTATTGTAAAGTAAAGTGATTGAAAAGAAACAACAAACTGTCCAAATGTTAAAACAAACTGTTAAGGTTAAAAAGGTTAAATTAACACTTACACGCACACACGGGTTAGAAAGAAGTAATTTCAGACGTTAAATAAAAACAGCAGTTAAAATTATGTGGGAAGTCAATGGGAGGATGGGAAGGGGGAAACTGCTTGCATCCGCACCGCAGAAATACTACAGTTTGACACAACTGACATGGCTCCATTATTATGGAATCCTGGGAACTGTAGTTTTGTCATTTAGCATTCTCTGTAAGAATGTGCTGGTGCCACAACAAACTACAATTCCCAGGATTCCCTAGCACTGAGCCAGGGCAGTTAAAGTGGCTCAAATGAGCTTGTATTATACTGTATATTGCTTGAGAATAATGCTGTTGGTGACGGAGTAGCACAAATCACCAGCATGGTGATGACTATTATTTTCTGCAGTTTTGGACCAAGGATTTAGGCCTTTTTGTGAGACATTTAGCCTTTTCTTGTTGTCAGAGAGCTCCAGCACCACAACAAAGTACTAAAATCCCCTGAATTAAAGCGGCGTCAAACTAGGTTATTTCAGCTGTGTGAACATAGCCTGGACAGAAATAATCCAGTTTGAGACCAGTTTGAGGCCACTTTAACGGCCCAGACCCAATACTAGGGAATTCTGGGAACTGTAGTTTTGTGAGACATTTAGCCTCCTTTGTCAGAGCGCTCTGGTGCCACAACACTTTTGTAAACCGCTTTGATCTTTTTTGGAAAGGCGGTATATAAAATAAATAAATAAATAAATAATAACAAACTACAATTCCCAGAATTCCCTAGTATTGGGCCTGGGCAGTTAAAGTGGTCTCAAACTGGATTATTTCTGCAGTGTATTTTGCACCTTTGTTAATATATTTAGGTCATTGTGGAAATGGTTTCGTTTGTGCTTCTTTACACATACTATTGTTACTATTTCTTGTGCTTTTGGGGTTTTTTGTTTTGTAAGTTACACCTTAATTTCAATAAAATGTGTTATTTTATAAAACAACAACTTTATTTTTTTAATTTTTATTTTGATTTTGTAACCATTTTCGAATTATTCTCTGGTTTATGTTTGCTTTATCATTGGTATTTGTGGGTGGTAATGTTTGTACTGTAATAGAAATTAAAATTAATAAAATATATTGTTTAAAATATCTAATACAAGAACAACATATGAAGGGAAGCAGAAAAGCCCGGGTCTTAAAAGCGCGGGATAGAAAACAAGTCTTCCTCAGCCTTCTTTGCCCAAAGGTTATGAGGAAAAGGAAGCCATGTTTCCAATGCTCGCCCTTTTTAAACCCACACAGGCCTATTTTTTTTTCGTTTTATTACGTCACGCGCCCAACCGTCAGTCAGCAGGGCGCGCGAGCCCCTCCCCAAAAGACGAACTCAAAAGGAGAGAGAGACGTGATTGGCTGAGCCTCCCTTTTGCGTCACGGCGCTCGTCGTCGCGCGCGCCTTGGACCGTTTGTGTGTCTCCTCTCGCTCACTCCCCCTCCTTTCTAGAAGAAGACTTTCACAGGGGGCGGGAACTTGAACGAAAGAAGGCGCGAGGAGAGAGAAAGAGAGAGGGGCCCACTGGGCTGCCAATCAAAAGGGACTTATCCAATCAGGAGCGCGACGAGAGAGAGAGAGCGCTAGATAAAGAGGGGCCTACTGGCTGCCAATGAAAAGGGGCTTACCCAATCAGGAGCGCGAGGAGAGGGCGGGGCCGACCGGGCTGCCGATCAAAGCGACTTACCCAATCAGGAGCGCGGCGCCTTTTTTTGACGTCTCTCTCCTCCAATCAGCGCCGCCGTTGTTTTCTTGCGACGAAATTCAAACAGAGAAAGAGAGCAGCAGCAGAGCAATTCCTTCCTCATTCCTGTTCCAGGCTTCTTCTAGACGGACTTTAGCCAGAGGAGGAGGTCAGTGGCTCAGTATAAAGCTACGAGGAACCGACCCAAGGCCTTTTTGTCTCTCTCTCTCTGTGTCTTTTAAAGAGAGCCTCCTTTAAAGCCTTTTATAGGCAACTCTTTGTGGCTCAAGGCTATGGAATTCTGGGAGTTGGAGTTTGTTGTGGGGCCCAGAGGGCCCCACAACAAACTCCAACTCCCAGAATTCCATAGCAGTGGGTCAGACAACAAGTCATAGAGCTGGAAGAAACCACAAGGGCCATCCAGTCCAGACTTACTGAAATCAATAAGAACTTGATGAGTCAACCCTTACCTAGTAAGGCCTTTGGTCAAAATTAGCTTACTCTGCTTGGATTGGCAATTAGACTTTAATTCTTTGTGTACTGAAACAGCCACATCCTACCGGCTCTGTCTGTTCCGCTAGTTTTCTGTGATATGCCTACTGTACTTTTCGTTTCCCATCAAAACCGCACGCTCCCAACTCTCTCTCTCTCGTTTGGTCTCAGGCTCTCCTGTGACTCCTGTAAGTGCGTTTCCTCTTCGGATGTGTCTGTAGCGCACGCCTGAGCGTGTCTTATCTCCGCTGCGCAAAAACCACCTGTTTGATTAAGTCCGCTCCATGAGTGTACAGCGAAGTTGTTTACTGCTTGAGCAGATGGTATACTACGATGGAGCCCTGGGAAAAGCATCCAAAACTCCCACTTCTTATCTGAGTGTGAGAGGATGGAAGAGCTTCCCTCAGAGTGCAGAACAGGGGCTGGAGTGTCATTAGTCAGGTTTTGTCACATTATCTCCATTTGTCCCATTTGTATGCGGTTATCCAGAATGCTTTCTTCTGCTCCCTCCCTGCTAAATAATAGGAAAGTAGGAGCTATAAATGTAGGAGTGGAAGCTTCCCTCCCAGTCTCATGTGGGAGAGACACATAACCTCTTGCATTGTGTTCCAAGGAGTTATCCTTTTCATTTAAATGCATTGCCTTGCTTTGGAAGAGAGGAATTCTTCAGCAGCATTCCAGAATGAGGTTGGTTTGTATTGGCTGAGAATCCTTGTTGGGGAAGCACAGTGCACCAACATGCTGATGACATCCGATTTCTATTTGTTTCCCCAAACCTTCACTGACTGATTTCCTGTAGCTTGGAAAGACAGTGCTTTGGCTTCATAACACACAGTCCTCTTCATATTTATTTTTACTGAGCCCCTTTACCTTGATGAGGTTTTACTCCCAAGTACAGTTGGCCTGCCTTACCCACGGATTTTTTATCCATGGATTTGAGCATCCACGGCTCCCCAAAAGTATGAATTCCAAATAGCAAACCTTGATTTTCCATTTTATATATGGGGCACCATTTGGTTGTGCCATTGGGGCTTTCTAGATTGACAAAAAGAAGTGTGTTCATGGCTGCATGAAACTCTAGCCTTTAGATGAGAAAAAGGGAACGTGTGCCATGAAAACACGCTTTTTTGCGTTTTAGGGGAGAAGGAGCGCCTTTAAAAAGGTGCTGGTTTTCCCAGCTTCTTTTTTAAAAACTGGGGAACAGCGCAGCTCCATCTAAAGGCTGTGGTGCAGCTGCTAAGCATTAAGGAAAAGGCAACTTCATGTCACACTTTCCTGCCAATCTAGAAAGCCCCATTGTATTTAATGGGGCTGGAGCATACATGGATTTTGTTATCCCCGGAGGGTCCTGGGACCAAACCCCAGCAGTTAACAAGGGCCCACTATAATCATGGATCCAAGTAGCCATGGAGCCAGCGTGGTGTAGTTAGTGGTTTGAACATTGGACTATGACTCTGGAGACCAGGGTTTGAATCCTGGCTCACCCATGTAAACCCTTGGGCAAGTCATATTCTCTCAGCCTCAGAGAACGGCAATAGCAAACCACCCTTGAAGAAATTTTTCCAAGAAAACCACGTGATAGATTTGCCTTAGGGTCAGCATAAGTTGAAAACAACTTAGAGGCACACAACAACAACCATGGATCAAATAATGTAAATTATTATGGAAGCTAATTTGGCTGCACTTCCTAAGCATACTTGGATTAAATTGAGTAGAATACCCTTCTGAGTAAGTAATCAGAGTAATGACATTCTTCAGTTATTGAAAACACTTTGTGTAAAATGAAAGTTGATAAAAATAGCATGCCTTGTGTATGGAAAATAAATGGGATATCCTTATCTTGGTATACCATTCTAACTAATTATTTGTTAATGTTATGTGCCTTGAAGTTTACTCTGATCTGTCAGAGCTTTCTTGGAAATATTTATTCAGAGACCATTTGCCATTGCCTTCCTCTTAGGTGGAAAGATTGTGGTTTGCCCAACAGAACCAAATGGATTTCATTGACTGAGCAGGGATTTGAACACTGGCCTTCCAGCGTTTTACAACCACTATACCACACTGGGTCACCTTTTCTTATAGCACTTTTTTAAATAAAAATCTATTCAGACTGGGTGGCTCAGCTAAGGATTAAATACTGGTCTACTTTTGTTGATTTTCCTGACCCTTGAAAGCTTTCATAGGCAGTGGGGAGTAGCTTTGTGAAATGTCTGTGTATTCTAGTGTTGTGTTGCTGTTTCCTTGAACAGCAAAAAATGGTATAACTGAATACTGTATATATATATGGCGTATCAGAGGTCCAAAACACGCTGCAGAAATAATTCAGTTTGAGACCGTTTTAACTGCTCTGGCTCAGTGCTAGGGAATCCTTGGAAATGTAGTTTCGTGTAGAATCAGAACTCTCTGACAGGGAAGGTTAAATGTCTCACAAAACTACAGTTCCCAGAATTCCCTAGCATTGAGCTAGGGTAGTTAAAGCAGTCTTCAAGTCAAAATTCAGGATGTTTGTGATGATATTGAAAGTTCGTAATGGTTTCTGATGCCAATTTTACTCTAAAAAGGACATGACACTCATAGTTTCACTGCAACAGGGAGGGGAAGGTTTTTTCTTTGCAAATGAATAGCACAAGCAATATTATGCTCAGCTGATAACAGTGTAATCATATACACAATCACTATATGTGGGTAGGAGATAGGAATTGGGCTGGTCACCTGAAGAGGAAACAGGTGACAGACCTAGACAGACCATTGGTTTCAGAGAACGAGGGTGTGGATGACTGAAGAACACCTGTTCTTATACTTGCATGGGAGCCACCATGGTGGTTAGGAAGTCATCCCTCTCCTTCCACCACCATCCTAGATAGAGACAGAAGTGGAACGTTCACATTTGTGTCTCATACTGGGATCCTTCATTGGAATCCCAAGGCGTTGGTTTGGAAGTTAAAAATCTGCTTGTCTCAGTCCCCCCCCCCCCCCAAATCAGAAACTAGGGTTGATGAGACATTTCTATCAACAGAGTGTGTGGGCCACGTAAGAAGAAAGCTACCTTTGTGGATTATTTGATAGCTAGTGCCCAAAGAAATATATGATTCTATCTAGGTACACTCCTGAGTGCATTTTAAAAGTGGGATGGGTAGTCTCTTGGAGTCTGAGAACCATGAGAGATGTGGAGTTGAAGGCTTTCATGGCTGGCATCCATAGTTTAGAAGATGCCAGCCACAGATGCTGGCGAAATGTCAGAAAGGAACTCTTCTAGAACATGGCCACATAGCCTGAAAACCCCACAAAAAACCATAAGAGATGTGTTGGTGGCTGCACATGCAGTCCTGATCAGGATCAGTAGTGGAGGTGATTTACTGTTTTAGCAATGGTGATTCAACTATCTTAATGGCATTTATGGAAGGAAAGGGAGGGAAGTTAAAAGATTTCTGCTTCTTTGGATCTTGACCAGGAATGCTGAGAAAAAATTCAAACTTTGGACATAGAGGTACAGTGATATGATCAAGTTATTTTCAAAGTGATTCCTAATAGTAGAGAGCCAGCATAATGTAGTGGTTTGGATGTTGGACTATGATTTTGGATACCAGGGTCTGAATCCTTCGCTCAGCCGTGGAAGCCCACTGGGTGATCTTAGGCAAGAAACACTCTCAGCTACCCAGAGGGGAAACAATTCTTGCCAAGAAATTCCTGGTACCTGTTATATATATTGCCTCTGTAGATCTGTAGTTTCCTAAAGACACAATACCGTCAGATGAGTGGTTTCCTTAGGGCTGGTGTCCTGCAAATGAATGATATGTAGCAGAAGCTTGGGACTTGATGGAGGCAAACATACACAAATGCCTTATTCCTATTCTTCAAAGCCTCATTCCTCTCACTGCTCCTTTGGAAGGAAGCGCCAAAGAGCTGACACCACTGCCATTTTCCTACCTAGGCATTTGAAAAAGTCTGAAATGGGACCACAGCAGAGAAAGTAGAGCAGGTTGGTGCTTAATTTAGGTGCACCTAAGACAGGCTAAGCTTTTGCCTCTTGCCATTCAACTCAGAGAATGGGGTGGCTCCCTTTTGATCAGAGTTTGAGCCATGGATAAGTCGACCCAGGTATTTTGGGTGATTTTTGGACCAAAATTGCTAGATTTATATGTGAGTAAATACACTATTCTTACAGCTTGTTTCCTGTCCTCTAAATTGTTTTCAGTCCATAAAGGGACTTCTCTTAATATCCTGTGAGTCTTTAATTGCATTGATATCCAAGCATTTAACTGTCTTTCTAGCTGGTTTCCTGCTCTTTTTATTTTAAAGATTTTTAAAATTGTTTTTTATGCTGTTAGTGATAAGCTGTTCAAATTTTTTTTCGCATCCTAAATATTCTGGGTGCATTTCGTTTGTTCAAGTGTATGTTCTTTCACATCACTGCATTTAAGGAAGACTTCAGTTTCTGATGGAAGTCTTCTTATTTCCTATTTCATGTACTAGTCAAAGTGGGGTCTACCCCATGCAAATTTATGCTGTAGGATATCTGTGCTGCTACATGCAAGTGATTGGGATACTTGCCAGTTTAGTTTTTAAAAAGCACTTGCTTGGTTCCAAACTTTTGCAAGTCTGTATTTGTTCAAGATGCTTGTATCACTTGAAGGCAAGGGAGTGTATGGTTGTTGTTTTTTTAAAAAATTATCCAGTACAATCAGTGGAATAAACAGAGCTAAATCCTTGCTTGTCTTTGGGAGAGGTTGTATAACTTTCTGATACTGTGATTGCAAATGACTGAGTCTTGCTCTCACCCCCCCCCCCATGAGTGAAATTTGGGGCACTGAGTCTACATGTTACTATAGTAGTATGTTTCTTAATTCTCCTTATGTGAGAGTACGGGGAACATTTGATTGGTAAGGGTAAATCTAAGTGGCCAGCTATCTGCAATCTGGCTGCTTTGGGATTAATTTGAAAGGCTTATTGTTCCCTTAGACTGTGATGGATTTTGTGCTCTATGGGTGCATGTTCATAAGTGTTTGAAAGTCAATGTGGGAGCTTACCTCCAATTGTTCCATTTCAAGGTGCAGTGAAGATGCTTTTTATATGATTGTGGTAGGCTTTATGACCTTTACCAAGCCAGAACTGAAACAATTGTGCATAGTACTTTCTTAGCCAGCTTGTTAAATTCCTTTCTAACTGCCTAGAGCACAATAATGTTTGGCTAAATCCCAAAATTCAAGACAGAGGTAAAAATTACCATTGATCTCCCAGCAGATCTGGGCAGTACCTTCAGTATCTCATGCAGACTGCCCAACTTGTGACCCACCAAGCTAACTTTATAAGCTTCCTGCCTAGAATTGCAACTCCTGAAGGCTGAAGGGCGGGGTATAAATACTCAAATAAATAAATAAAATAAATAAAATTCACCTGCCAGGATGCCGGAGTTAATGGATTACTTTTAGCTAGAAGGTAAGCAGGTTGCTCAAGCTCAGTGTAACTTTTTTCCCCTTAAAAAGGCTATTTACAGATGTCCTTTAAAAATATCCCACACATGGTTTTTATGACCATTACTTCTTGGTCTGTGTCTGTTTTCAGTGCATAATGTGAGTTTATTTCCACAGTCATTTAAAGATCAGAGTCTGAATAAATGCAATGGTGTCCCAAAATCTTGCTCACGGAGTCTAGGATCTGAAATAAGTAACAAGCATAATCTAAATTGAGTATCCCTTATCCAAAACGATTGGGACAAGAAGTGTTTCAAATTTTGGCTTTTTTATTTTGGAATATTTAAACAAGTCTAAACACAAAATTCATTTATGTTTTGTATATGTCTTATACACAAAACATGGAGGTAATTTTATACAATATATTTAGTAATTTTGTGTATGAAACAAGGTTTGTATACACTGAACTGTTAGAAAGGTGTCACTATCTCAGCCACACATGAAAAAGTTTGGTTTTAGAAGCATTTTAGATTAATCCCTAATTCGTACTGCTTTAGGCTTTCAGTCTTTTGTTAATAAAACATCCACAGAAGCATTTTAAAGATGCATTCTCTGAAGATGCCAGTCACAGATACTAGTGAAACGTCAGGAACAAAACCTCTTCTAGCACATAGCCTGAAAAACCCACAAAAAACTATGGATGCTGGCCATGAAAGCCTTTGACTTTACATTTTAAAAATATTTATTTGAACTCTTATTCATTATATATTCCATATTAGCCTTTTGTTCTCATTCAATATGAACCATAATCCATTACATGGAAGCACATGTAGAGATCCTTATACTTGTGTACAGTATAATGGAGGTTGTAAATGAATGAAGGATTAGCAGATTAGGAATCTAATCAAACAATGACATTTGAAGAAAGACTAGAACAGGATCTAAAATCTTTTGCAGTAAAACATCAGTATAAATAGGCAGATTATCCCCAAATCTATTATCATACAGCTTGGGTCCAAATTGTCTGAACACCTGTATTTTCCAAAATGAGCTTTCCCAGGCTCATCAGTCCTAGAGGGAGGCTCCTCCTTTTTCTCCCACCACTTTCCCAGATGTTTGCTGGGCCCTTTTGGTGGCTACTGCAGGTTTTGGAGTGAAATCTTTCTGTTCCGACAGGCTTTTAGAAATGGTTTGCTAGCCTTTTCAGTATAAATGAATAAATAATATAGTAACAGAAGGATAGAACAATCCTAGGAAGAGTCATAATATAGTAATAGGATGATAGAACAATTCTAGGAAGAGTCATCATTGTAAATTCAGTGAGGATTTTCTGTTGGGGAGTAAGCAGTTTGCCCATGTTTTGCCTGGTGGTAGGAAAATATTTTATTTGCCTCAGGAGCCCATCATTCTGGACATATCTGTTCCACTAATGCCCACTCTGTTGTCAGTTTGAGAACTATCAACCCATGGAGTAACTATCATGCTCCATAACTGCTACTGATTTGTGACTCTTACAAATAACTCTGTATTGACATGTTGTAGTAATGTAGAAAGATCCAACAAGAAACAGAATTCTTAGGTTTCATCTGCACTGCAGAAATAATCCAGTTTGCCACTACTTTATCTGCCATGGCTTCATACTGTGGAATCCTGGGATGTGTAGCTTGTGTCACCAGAGCTCTCTGACAGAGAAGGCTAAATATCCCGTAAAAATACAATCCCCAGAATTCCACAGCATTAAACCAAGGTAGTTAAGGCTGTGTCAAACTGCATTATCTCCGTAGTGCAGATGCCGCCTTAGTTTATTATTTATTTTATAGCCATCACTCATTACATCCAAGAATTCAAGATGGTTTACATAGATTTCATAGACTGTGCCAGTTGAGGTACTAACCAGACAAATCTGTTAAGTTGAACCAGTTTACTGTGCCAAGTATCTTCAGACAATAGCCTGAATTCCTTGGGTTTCATTTCTTGAAAAGGAAGAAAGAAAGGTGGAAAGAGGCAAGTTGAATTCCTAATTCAAAACCAACAAGAAGAGAAAGCAACAGCCCACTTTGTTGAGTAGTGATTAGCAAACACCTGTTACAGTGCAACAGAAATGTTCTGTGCTGTTATTATATCCAAATGTCTAATCTTTCCATCACTTCTAATAAACTACTGATTTCAGTTCTTAATGAAGTTATAATCCTTGCATTTTTGTTGTAAGGGATATTACTCTTAACAATTTCCTTCAGTTCTGCAATAAGTGTAAGGCAAGAGACCAATTTTCCTAGGCCTTTAATACATTACCTTCAAACCTGGGTATGTTGAGATATTTTGTGAATGAAGCAATAGCTCTAGCTTTTGTGTGAGATGCTCCCTTTTATATAAAACTGTAAAGCTGATGAGCACCTGCCCTTAAGGGTATGCCTGCCTATAAACAGGCACACCCCATGTGGAATGCATTACCATCTATTCACAGGATTTGCTGCAGAAACTAAGTTACTTTCTTATAGAGCATAAGGAAATCTTGGTTACTTTGCTGTTAATCTATGAGCCAAAACCAATCCACACTTTCCATGTAAAATCCTACACCTTGGAAATTATCTTCTTGATAACCTAGACTTTCCTGAAGGGGAAAAAAAACCTAAATGCAAACTTAATTCTTTTGAAAAGTTTTATATAGCCTAGAGAGAAATAAACAACATATGAATATATAACTGTAATATTTATAGAGAGATAATTTAAAAAATACTATTCCAGAGCTCAAAAACAATGCTGCAGGAGCTTTTTGTAGCTGAAGTAGAAAGACACAGTTTGCTATTTGTCTGCAGGTTTCAGAGCTGTAAGGATAGGGGAGCAAGTTTGAAATTGTTGGTGTGTAAGTTGTTAACTTATCCTTACCAAGACAATATGAATGGATGATACGAGGGGGCATACTTTGCAGTAGATTAAATCCAAAAAATAAAGGGAAGAGACATTCACCAGAGCAGTATATCAAGGACATGGGTATATTGGAGTTTTCCAACCAGTATAATTCTGAAAAAAATGAGCTTGCAGCTGGAAGTGTCAAGTTCATGTCTGGCAATGCGTCTTCCAGCAGGCCTTGTACCAAAAACATTTGAAGCAGAATTACATCATAAGACAGAGTCGGCAAAGAGCAGTGCTTCAGGTGTTGCTGGACTTCAACTCCCATCACTTCTTCCCAGTATAACCAGTGGAGAAGTGCTGAGAGTTAAAGATGAATGACATCCAGAGGGCTGTAATTTAAGACATAAAACAGCCAGGATGTCTACTGAAAGAAGTGGTATTCCAGGGCTACTTTCTCGAAAGAAATTGGCTCATAAATGCTTGACATACTAGCTGGTACTAAGTAGGAAAGTTTCAGAAGTGTCAATCAATGAGGTTGTTTGTCCTCATTGTACTTGGGTGTAAGGATACCACTCTCCTTTTATGGTGGATAGTCAAGAACCGTTGCCTTGAGCTGCTGTCACTTCCCAGCTTTAAACAGACAAAATGGAGGTGTGTAGACAAAATGAGAATGCTGTGCTAAGAAAGTTACTATAAGAAGTATGTCCCTTGGATCAAATAACATGATAAACATTTGGAATAAGGTTGTGTTCAAAGAACAAAGCATGGAGGAAGGTTTATCTTATGTTGCTAAGGGTGTTAAAGTTTAAAAATCAGCCACTGCACTTGAGCCTGAAAAACTGGGACCCTGCACTAAACTTTCATCACAAGTGTGTGCTCTTGCTTGCCATCTGCCATCAGGTTCTTAACCAGTGGATGTATTTGCAGTTTCAGGACAGTGGTCCCCCGGGTTACGAACCCCCCGGGGAACAAAATCCCCGGGACCCGAAACCACCGGGACCGCAAAACAGCCCCCGGGATCCGGAAAAAACCCCGGGATCCGAAGACGAAAAACCGCGCAGCCCCTTTAAATTTGCCGCGCGGTCCGTCTCCTAAAGCGGTCCCCCGGGAAACGAAGATTTCCGGGTTATGAAAGGTAATCCGGAACGGATTACCTTCGTAACCCGGGGGACCACTGTATTCCCTGCTATTGTGAAGGTTTGATGCAGTGAAGGAATGAGTCGTTTCTGAAAACTAATGCAGAACATTAAATTAGGTCGCAGAATTATTAGGCTGAGGATATTTTTTAAGAAAACCGAGGAGCAATCCCTGGTTTGAGGAAAACTCTGTTTATTAACCAAAATGTAAATACAGCTCGCTTCAGTCATATCTTTTCATGTAGTGTGAAAAGAAGGAGCATACTCCTACCGATCCACCTCTGCCACACCACTCTACTGTGTTGATGCTGAAGTTTTTTAGCTGAGTTTTCTGGGTCAAATTTTAAGGATTTTAAATCAAGCAGTCTGGGCGTGTGGAAGAGGTTTCCTGCTTCAGTTCTGCAGATACTGTGAGTACAGACCCATCAGGCATAGTGCTGTTCTCTTACAGGATTGTAAATGGGTGAGAAGAGGTTTAATAATGTATTAGTATCCCTACTCTGCTATTGTAGTAATGGAATTCCTTTAAATCTTGAGATGCCAGAAAACTAACAGAAATGCTCCATGTTAACTGAGTAGTTGAAATGAGTACACACTATTTCCTCTGGTTTAATTTCCAATTTAATGAAAAATGTGTAATTTGTTATTTGCCTTCAATTCCACTTTGATCTATGTCAACACTATCACGCAGTTTCGTTGGTGCAATTTATCCAGAGGAGGTTTTACATTGCCTTTCTCTTAAGAAGACAAAGTATGACTTGCCCAAAGTTACCCAATGGTTTTCTATGGCAGAGCAGGGATTTGAATCCTGGTTTTCCAAAGCCCTAGTCTAGCACTCAAGCCACTAGCTACATCATGCAATGATTATATTTTGTTATTAATACTGACGCTCTTAAGGAAAAGAGTATTGTACTGAGTATTTTCTAGCAAAATATAATTCAAACCCATTATTTTTTAAAAAAGAAAATCCACATTTTTCCTAAAGACGGACTGGTTTGTATGCTCTTTAATTCATACCCAGAGGTCCAGATTAACATGATTTGAGGGTGGACTGGGGAACGACAAATGTGGCAACTCTTTAGGGTGGCTTTTCAACAGATTGTTTCAACAGATTATAGGTGTTGCAACCTCTGTTCTCATTTCAATATGTCATAAATAGATTGTTAACTTGCTGTTTTGCCAGCTGACTGGCATATGCATGTATGAACGATTGTGTCACATCCTCAGAAAAGTTACTGAACTGGCTTTGTGGAAACATGCAAAGTATTGTATTTAATTTAAAAAGAAAGCTCAGATATCTGTTCTATATCTGGCCTATAAAATAATAATTTCCTAATTTAATGTCAAACTTAATACTGTACTTTAAATAAATCATCAACAAAACCCAGGCGCATAAAGATCAGGAAACAGAGAGCCAGCCTATGTTGGATGTGGTTACATTCCTCCTGAAGATGCAGGTCTGCAGTTTGGGTGTACTGGAGTGATCTCTGACACTGGATACTTAGATTTCTGTGGTGGCTGGGAATGCATTTGCATAGTTAAAACTAGTGTGCCAGTTGTGTCCACCCCTTGACATCTGACTTGGTTGCAGTGACATATGCCTTAGCTGCATCATGATTGTATCAGTGTAATGCACTTTGTGGAGCTGGCTTTGAAAAGTGGTCAGAAACTTCAACTGGTCCAAAGAGCTGTCGCCAAATTGCTAACTCGGGTTGGTTACAGGGAGCACACGACTCTCTTGTTGCAACAGCTCTACTGCTGCCAGTCTGTTTCTGGGCTCAATTCAGGGTGCTAGTTTTGACCTATAAAGCTCTGTAGGGCTCAGGCTCAGGTTGTTTGAAAGTTACCTTCCCATATGAGCTTGCCCAAGCTTTAAGATCAGCATGGGAAGCCTTTCTCTCTATCCCACCACCTTCACAGGCATAGTTGGTGGGACTGCAGGTGAATGCCTTCTCTGGCTCCTCTCACATTTTGGAACTCTCTCCCCAGTAAAGTTAGGATGGCTTCTTCTTTGCTTTCCTTTCTTTAAGACCTTTTTCCCCCAGCAAGCCTTTGGAAGCCAATTTTAACAAAAGAGGATTTTATGATGCTGTACTGTTTTTAATCTATTTTAAAGTAAGATTTCAATTGGTTTTAATACTGTTTTATTTATTTTGTATATTTTTAACTGTATGTGTTTTATTTTACAGTTGGTCCTCTGTATCAATGTATTTTTATCCATGGATACAAACATCCACTGTTTGAAAATATTTTCAAAAAAATATTTTAAATATATATGTAAATTCCAAAAAGCAACAAACCTTAATTTTGCCATTTTATATAAGGAACATCATTTTACTGCACCATTATGTTTAATGGGACCAAGGGCCCACTGTATTCTGCCTTTTTGTAAGCACCCTTGAGGCCTAGCCAGGTGATGGATGGACAGATCCTTTTGATTTCAATTATTTCCCAGTATGTATGATTATTACACCTAATCATACACATTAAACAAGTAAAATTTGGTTTTGTTGTTTAGTTTTGTTGAACTACACAGTACAGTAAATGGGGGTTCAGTTTCAGGGCCTTCCCCACAGATGGGAAAAACATGGAATCTCAAGGCCATGTTAACTACCCATGGGCATGCACCACCATGAGCTAATATGGAGTGGGGAGATCGGTGGGAGATCCAATCAGTGGATGGCTAGCCCACCAATATGGCGGGCCCACTATATAAGGATAGCTCTGGCCATAACTCTTGGCAAGAATGATACTAAGAGAATCTGTTTTTTTTAAATTTTCTTTTTTGAAAGCTCATGATTTTAGATGGCTATTTATATTTAAATTTGACTTTTCTTTTTCTAGAAATGCAGGAAGAAGATTTAAGTGAAAAGGGTCTGTTTGTCGCTTCTATTATGAGTAGAGTTAGAGATCTAAAAAGCAAATATAAAAATGAAGACAATATTACAGATGAGCTTAACAAGGTCTCAGCTGATACAACAGGTATGTCGTATTTTTAAAATGATTAACTAAATATTAAGAATTGTTTTCCACAATAATTCATGTTTACCTTTAAACAATTGTCCCGTCATTATGCTTTTTTTATAGTGAAACATCTTGAATTTGCTAATTTCAATGGAAGAGGGTACATTTGGTCTTCTTAATTTTTTTAACTATCTGTACCAAATTATATACCACCTTATTTTGGATTATTTTGTATATTTTTCCTTTACTTTCTTAGGTATTTTTGTATTGTACCATAATCCTTTCATTTAACAGTCATAAATGGAGAACTATTGTCCTTTATCAAATTGTGTGGCCTGATTTTCAACACTAGCTCTGCAAGCCATTTTGGCTAAGATGGCTGTACACTCCTCTTTGTTTCCTACTGGTGTGTCATCAACTGTGGGGACCTTCTAGATGTCTTGTGGTTCCTGTGTGATACACTGGTCCCCTGGGTTACGAAGGTAATCCGTTCCGGGATTACCTTCGTAACCCGGAAGTTTTCGTTACCCGGGGGACCGCTTTCGTGGACGGACCGCGCAGCCATTTAAAGGGGCCGCGCGGCTTTTTTTCCGCTTTTTTTCCAGATCCCGGGGGATCCTTCGGATCCCGGGAGATACAATGGCGGTCCCGCCGCCTTCGGATCCCGGGGTTTTCGTAACCCGGGAAATTCGTAAGGCGGGGGACCACTGTACTTCATTTCTGTAATAATTCAATTGGACACCACCACCCGTGACCCACTGTTACCCCCACAGTCACCATCTACCTGAACTCCACCACTGCAGTAGCGCTATCGTACCATTCCTCAAAGGGACATGTTTGTAATACAAGACCAATTTATTAAACAGAACTCCAGTTTACAGTTAAAGACTGCTTGGTATACAGATGCTTGTGGTTACATAATTCTAAGATTTGGTGGTAGTTATTTTACTTATTTGGGTCATCCAAATCCTAACTGATTGTTACATAGGGGCCAAAACAGACGCCCCTAAAGGGGAGACGTTATGCTGCCCCTTTGTGTGCTGGATCAGGGCTGCGACAACCACACGCTGTAGCCTCAACCCAGCATTTTTCCACCCCAGAAAGAAGTGGCAAAATGCTGCTCCTTTTTGGGGTGGAAAAAGGGTGCTCTTGCCACTGTGGCTTTTCAGTGTTCAGGCGGTGTGGTGCTTATAAATGCCTTGTTGCCAAAATGCTTTGAAGCCACCACACGTACAATCAGCTGTGTGGCTTCCCGATGCTGTGGGGGGTAGTGTCAGAGTGTGTGGCATTTAAACGCTGCACTCAGATGCCACCCCCAACCTTGCTCTTACTGTTGGTCTGTTTTGCCCCTGATTCTTTCCCTATCTCTTCATAATTCTAGCTGAACATAACTAACTGTTCTGACTGCAAGCACAAAATTTCTCACTCCACTATTCAGTCAGTTCTCTTAACTAATTCATATCGCTGACTGCTCTCTCTCTTTCTGTCATACACATCCCTTCCAACATTCAGTCAATCATTAGCCACCCCCCACATTCCATGCTGTCACCCCCTCCAAAAAACGCTTGCTTTCTTATCTATACCATATAACACAGGCTTAGTCATACTTTACCTTAATTTCTCTAATAAACATTTTTTTTACCAAAAAACCTCAATAAGAGTAGAAAGATTGATTTGTCTTAATTAATATGATCCATTTTCATTAAAATTAAGATAGAAAATCTGAAGAACCAATAACTTAAGATTCAGTGATTGAATAATTGGTTTTTTTTAATAAAGAAGCAAAAAAATTTAATAAAAGATTATCTCCACAAAAATCCCAGATATGAAACAGTTGAATTTCTTAGAAACATCTTGTCTAAAAATAAGCAATTTACACTATTTCTTCAAGACTCTTTAATTGATTGCCATTAGCAGATTATGTTTAATACAGGAATCTGTGCTACTGCTACAGTTTATCCATAATATTTTTTCCAAATTTTTCACTCATAGTTTCAGCTGGGTATACAAATTCTTTTCACTCAGAAAGGTTAATTTAAGCTGTGTTACTATGTGTATGAACTTTGGAATAAGCCCCATTAAATTCATTTGGACTTACTTTTGAGTACCTTTGAATCTATAGAGTATGCTATATTGACAACAGACACTATGTCTATAGAGACTCATTTTTATATCCTGTTATCCACTTTACATCTTGCAGTAGAGTGATAACTTTCTTTGTAGACAAGTGTATTACTTGTAGGATTAAAGAGTTTTTGTTTTGCTAATTTTCCTTCAGACTTTATTTTGGAACCACTGCTGAGAAGCTGCATTAAATTCCACCATTTGAATAGTTGTTCCATGACATGTAAAGACAGGGTAAACCATCTGTACTTAGCAAGTGGTGCACACTAAAGTTCTGTTTGATTTCTGCCATTGTAGGACAGATGTATTACATGTCATTTGGTGCCCAAGATTTTTCAGAAACAAAATGCTCTAATAGACCCTAGTTCTGTTCAAGCAATATTAACAGAATTTCAGTCTTATAACAGCTATTGTTATTTGGGTAAGGCAGAAAAATTAGCAGACATTTTTTACTTCTGTCGAACATTGGTGTCTTCTGTTCACTTACTGTCCAACAAATTAACAAATTTTGCCACTTGATAGCCACAGTATTTTCGGTGTTCAAGAATAAAGAAATATTTAGCTTTAAAATGATAACATGATTGTATGTATGTCCAACTTCATTTCCTGGGTGAGGAAGATATTTGAAGAAATCAGTTTTGGAGGGTGAACAATACACCTTTAATGAAAAGACTTCCACTTCAGAACAGAAGTAGTTTTGACAAATTTGGGTCAGAATAAATTAGCTTCTCTGTTTTAATGATAACAAATCAAAATGTTATAACAAAACTAATTTTTAAAATGTGGATTGTAGACTAATTTTCTAGTCTAAAGAAGCTTCTGCATCAATCTTGGGTTGAAATTTCTGCATCTTGTTCTGTATACTAAAAATGTTTTTTGTTCCTTTTTTTATCAGATAATTCTGGAACTGTTAATCAGATCATGATGACCACAAATAATCCTGAAGATTGGATGAATTTTTTGCTTAAATTAGAGAAAAAGGGCAGTCCTCAGACTGATACCAGTTTATTGAATAGATTAATTGGCCGTTACAGCCAAGCAGTTGCATCATTATCTGCAGAAAAATACAGCCAGAATGAAAGTTATGCTCATATTCTAGTTAGATTTGCAGAACTGAAAGCGTAAGTACTAGAATTTTATTAAAACTTTCCAAGATAATTATTTCCCACTTTCTTTTACAAGTGTCATATTTAGTTAACAGCTGCTGTTCCTTGCCTGATGGTTGCTGTTTGCTTTCAATAGCAGCCTCCATAGCTTGCCATGGCTCTCCAGCATGACATCGTTACTATCTCCTAACATAGGAGACTACTGTCGGTTGCCATTCTTTGGCATGGTAGTTGTCTATACATGTGGAGAAGTTGGTGGATAGACTCAATGAAGGAAGCCATAGGCCTGAGTTTTTAAGGCCTGAGCAGGCATTATTAATAACAATGTTTCATTCACAGAGATGCCACAGGTGAAAGCAGACTTGATCCCATGTAGCATCCGTAACAATACATGGGGAAAATTGGGTTACTTTGAATTTGTGGTTAATAGTTAAAAATTGTTTTATAGCTACTTATCATTGTATTAAAATATTACTATATCTGCAAGGTGACTTTCTAGATGTGCCTTTGTCTGTAGTATTTAATACAGTGTTGTTGTTGTTGTGAGGTGGTAGCAGTCAGAATGGCAGTTGTAGTGGAGTGCACTATTTCCAGAATTTTATCCCCTGCTCTATAGTTTAGTTTTCACAGAGGTGAATTCTGCTGTGCTCCTTTTTTATTGACAAACTTTCTCCCTGTGATATCAATATTTCTTTTCAGTATTGAAGAACCAGAAGAGGCACGTGATCAGTTCCATCTTGCTAGACTGAACTGCAAGAAATTTGCTTTTGTCCACATAGCTTTTGCACAGTTTGAACTTTCGCAAGGTCTGTAGAAGCAAATTTACTTGCCATTGATTTGTCCATTCTCACTGTATATCTACAGGCCATTTTACCTTTTAGTTTTACAGGCCATTTTACAATTGTATTGGGTTGATACATCTTAGAAAGCAATGTTGATCCCCAAGAGCAGGAGTGGGCAGCAGTGATCCTCCATAATCTTTTGGCCTATAAATTCCATTAGTTTGTAGATAGCATAGCAACAGATGAAGAATTGGGATACTTACAGTCCAAAAACATTAGCAAGCCATAGTTGCCCACCATTGCTTTAGTAAAATACTGAATGTATGCTCAAGATATTTTTGATTTCCTGTTGATTCTTGGAACTTATACCATTATGATCTTCTGTCAGGGCCAAGATCCAACAATATACTTACATATGTAGTGCATAAAGAGCTTTTTTTCTTTCTTTCCCATTCTTTCTGCACTTTTGTGTGCTGCAAAAGATAGCTCAAATCCCTCCCCCCCCCCCCCAGCTCTGGAGCACACATCTATGGTGCATGGGTGTGTGTCAGCATGCAAGAGACAAGGAAACAGTGGAAGTACATAATTCTATCCTGGCGCAGGCCTTATCTTGTGTATCACAAGATAGACAAGTGCTGTGGTTTGATCATTATATTAGAAATACATTTGCAATTTTATTTAAATAGTTATGCCTGGCCTATTATCATAGGATATTACAAGATTTTCACTCTGCAGTTAAATTCAGTCAAATTTGCAACTGATTGCTTCTCAGTTTTCCTCTAGACAGTGGCGTCACTGGAACACCACTGCTCCTCAGACACCTACCTTTTGAGGTAAACAGGTGGTGGGATTCATTTGCTTCCCTTTAAAATGCTTTAAAAGATAGTGGGAGTGGGGTGTAGCTCATTGGGAGGAGAAAGGAGAGGCCCCAGAATTGTTAAAATTTCAATTTTCAATTAAATTTTAAACTTTTTTTTAAAAAAATTATTTTTTTAAAAAAAATCTTTAAAAACACATTTGCACAAATCTTCACTATGTATATGTAAATACATTTAGGTTGTGCATATTATATTGTAATTTGAAGGTATAATTTTTAATTTTGCTAGTTGTTTCTGTCACAACTATTGGCATTACATTCATTGGTGTGTGGGAATTATGATTTACAAATAACATCAGTGCAAAAAACATTGCTAAGTATTCTGGATGGCGTGAAATAAGAAGGAGGTCAATGGGGGATGACACCCTTAGTTACAGTACCGGGTGACACCAACCCTAGTGACGCCACTGCCTCCATGGACACAAATACTTGAGCTATTGAGTCAACTCGACTTAAATGTGTTTTATTTATTTTGGGCAACAGAATGTTAAATAGATCTTTTCTACACATCTTCAACCCTTATGTGTGTGAAAAAAAGCCAACTTGTAATTTCCCTTCCTATTCAGACTCTTACTGTCCTTCCCTCATCCTGCATTTTGAGATAACTTTCTTCTTTCTAACTGGTAAATCATTCCTTAGAATATGGGAACAGAAGTAGGCTGTATATTTTTGGATCTGAAGAATAATCGGAAGAAAAATTAAGGCTTTAGGCGCTTGACCACAAGGAGCCAATTTTAAAATGACAGGAGAAATCTTTTTCCCCCTGACAATTAAGTATTTTTAAGGAGGTTAAAGACTTTCATCACATGTGTATTAAAATAAGAAAATAAGAAAAGTAACGTTACCATTCTTACTAATGATTGATTTGCAATATGTATTCTGTATTTCAAAGTATCTAATACTGTGTCTTTAAAAGTATAAATACTCTAAATATTAATTAACTAGTGGTTGCATGCTTAATTTAATGAAAATCCTTTAGTGAGTTGCCAGTTAATGTCTTAAATTAACTAAAACTAATGTTTCCAGTGTTTTTATTTACATGATTCTTAAAATTATCATTTGTAAATGGAGAAATAACAGCCACAACCATCTGAACACTTGTGTACACTACTAGATTTTACTCTCGGAATAAATTATTTAGTTTGTTTGCCTTATTCTAGGCTTTCTGGTTTACTAGGTTTGCTCAAGCGATGTAAATTCTGCATGAATTTTCTGCATTGCATAATTCTCTTATTTCACTAGGTAATGTAAAAAAGGCTAAACAGTTGCTTGAGAAGGCTGTGGAATCTAGAGCCGTACCACTAGAGATGTTGCAAATTTCTCTAAGAAACTTAAGCTTACGAAAAAAGCTCCTGCTTTCTATTGAAGAAAAAGAAAATTTGTCAGGTGAGTCATACAGTAAAGGAGATGTAAAGGAGATTGTGTGATTCTTTTAAAAACATGAAAATTGAGGATTTAACTACGGTCGGCCCTCTGTTTTCTGACACCCCCCCCCCCCCACGAAAACGGAGACTCACAGATATTCAAGCCTCATAGGCTTGAATGGGGCATGTGCTCTATTCTCTGACAGAATGCTAAATGGGGACACACCCTACTGAGAATAACGGAAGTCGCCCTTCCGTGAATATTTAAGAGTGCTGATCTCAAATCCGCTAGAAAGGAGGGGCTGTAAATATACTTGCTCGGTTTTCAGGTTAAATTGTAGTGTGCAAAAATATTGCTGTGCAATCGTGTGTATGGATTTTATGTCACAGTGAACGTTACAGACATGCCCTATAATTTGAAAAAAAATGTTCTCATAAGCATATTGGCTATATTTGTTTAGAGAGGAGCTTCACCCTTTTAAATGCTTCACAGAAGAGTAATTTAAGTGGACTAAGTTTCACTTAGGGATGCTGTGGTTTAGTGGTTAAGATTTCAATTCTGACAGTCGGAAGGTTGGCAATTCAAGGCCCGAGTGCTGCGTGATGGGGTGAGCTCCTGTCACTAGTCCCAGCTTCTGCCAACCTAGCAGTTTAAAAGCATGCAAATGCAAGTAGATAGACCACTTTAACGGCCTGGCTCAATGCTGGGGAATCCAGGGAACTGTAGTTTATTGTAGCGCCAGAGCTCTCTGACAGAGAATGCTAAATGTCTTCCAAAACTACAGTTCCCAGAATTCCCTAGCATTGAGTCAGGGCAGGTAAAGTAGTCTCAAACTGGATTATTTTTACAATGTGTTTTGGCCAATGGTTAACTTTGGAGAAATGACAGCTTCCCTTCTAAAATGGAAGTCTCCAAATGAGAACAAAAAGTTACATAATCCTGCACAAAAGAAATGCAAGAAGAAAATCAGGCATGCAAAAAGGGATTTAAAGGAAAATATATCAGAAGCCTGAGGCTGTTAGAATGTTGATGACAAGGGAATTAAGGGAGTATTCAGTAAGGATAAAGAGATTGCAGAAAAGCTAAATGAGTTCTTTACAATTATCTTCACTGCAGAAGATGGTACAGTGAGTACAGGTACCTTGGTATCCTCTGGGGTTTGTTTCTGGGAACCTCCTGTGGATACCAAAATCCATGGATGCTCAAGTCCCAATGTATACAGTGGGGTAGTAAAATGGCATCCCTTATATAAAAAGACAAAATCAAGGCTTGCTTTTTTGATTGGGGGGGGGGGTATTTTCAAGTTATGGAAGGTGAAATCTGTAAATATGGAGGACCCAACTGTAGATTCCTCCATATTCTGATAGATACTGATGTTTTCAGGAAGATTTTCTGAAGCACAAAGACAAGTAGTGATGGTGGGATTATGTTCTAGATGGAGTTGAAAAATTGAAACCAGTGTCTGGATGGTGTCCTTCTAACAGTTCTTTAAGGGCTCAAATGTGAACCAGAAAAAATGATGGGCTCCTTAGCCCATTTCTGGCTTCAAATGAAGATGGAACAGTAGGTTTTTTGCATATACCATTGTGTTACCATGCTCTTAGAATCATAGAGTTGGAAGAGACCACAAGGGACATCCAGTCCAACCCCCAGTCATGCAGGAACTCTCCATCAAAGCATCCCCAACAGATGGCCATCCAGCCTCTGCTTAAAGACCACCAAGGAAGGAGACTCCTCTACTCTCCAAGGAAGTGTGTTCCACTGTTGAACAGCCCTTACTGTCAGGAAGTTCCTCCTAATGTTGAGGTGGAATCTCTTTTCCTGGAGCTTGCATCCATTGTTCCGGGTCCTGTTCTCTGGAGCAGCGGAAAACAAGCTTGCTCCCTCCTCAATATGACATCCCTTCAAATATTTAAACAGGGCTATCAAATCACCTCTTAACCTTCTCTTCTCCAGGCTAAACATACCCAGCTCCCTATGTTGTTCCTCGTAGGGCATGGTTTCCAGACCCTTAACCATTTTAATCGCCCTCCTTTGGTCACGCTTCAGTTTCTCCACATCTTTTTTGAATTGTGGTGCCCAGAACTGGACACAGTATTCCAGGTGGGGCCTGACCAAATCAGTATAGAGTGGCACTATTATTTCCCTTGATCTAGACACTATACTTCTATTGATGCAGCCTAAAATTGCATTGGCCTTTTTAGCTGCTGCATCGCACTGTTGACTCATGTTCAACTTATGGTCTACTTGGACTCCTAGATCCCTTTCACATGTGGTCTCATTCAGCCAGGTGTCCCCCATCCTATATCTGTGAATTTCATTTTTCCGTTCTAAGTGCAGTACCTCCTCCTAATTTGGTGTCATCTGCAAATTTAATAACTGTGCCCCCAATACTGTCATCCAAGTCATTAATAAAGATATTGAATAGCACTGGGCCCAGGACAGAACCGTCTGGCACCCCACTAGTCACTTCTCTCCAGGATGAAAAGGAACCTTTGTTGAGCACCCTTTGGGTGCGGCCAGTCAACCAGTTCCAAATCCATGTAACAGTTAACTTGTCTAGCCCACATTTTACAAGCTTGTTTGCAAGAATGTCATGGGGAACCTTGTCAAAGGCCTTACTGTTCTACTTGAGCAAAAATTTTGGAAAGGTTGGAAAGGGTAAAGTTAGCAAATGTGCCTACTTGATATCTACATGTTGGATTACATTAGCCTGAGGCAGTTCAGTTCCCCTCGGTGAATATGTAATATACATTCACATATGGTTCTTGAATATGTTTAGTACATAACTAAAAGATATGAGCTCAGTATTTATATTCAGTTTATAGTCAGGCTGTGTAGATCATGCTATTAACAAGGGAGCACACAGTTCACTCTATTGCTGATCCATTTCCAGGTACAATTCAAAGTACTGGCTATGACCTATAAACATTTGTACATCTCAGGCCCAGGTTATCTGAATGACCAGATTCTCACATTTGAGCCTTTCCATGTTTTTGATCTTCTGGGAATGGCCTTCTCTCTGTCCACCACCCTCAGCTATATGTGGTGGGAACAGAGAAACAAGCCTTTTGTGGCTGTTTCCAGCACCTGGGAGCCCTTTCTTAGAGAGATTAAACCAGTGCCCTCTTTCCTATCATTCTGTAAGCAAGTGAAGGCCTGCTGAGACAGGTGAAACAGCTTTGGAAACTGATTAGTGCATTTAATGTGTTTAATTTGCATTTAATTGCTTTTGATTCTATTCATAGTTTAGTTACATTTTTAACTTTGATATGTTATGATTTTTAGCTTGGGAAAGGGCAGGAGGAAGAGGTGGTAGCGATGATGATGATGATTTAAAATAATTATGACTTCATGTGCCGGGAAAAGCTAGATTCTGTATAAACTATGCAAGCCTGTTTTGTCATTTGCCTACCTCAGAAATGTTTTACTAGTCTTCTTAACTATTTCTCATCATGATACTCATGGCTAGAGGTAGGAACTTATAAATGGCACTGAAACCTGGCTCCAACCACTGGATTCTTTGTTCAGTCTACATAGCGGCTTATGATATTTTAGTCCAGTGCCTCTGGCATTGCCTACACGTTTCCAAGCTTGTTTCTGTAGCCAAAGGCCTACAAAAAAGCTGAATTCTGTGCTCTTTAATACATAGAATATCTTTTTCTGTTGAATTGACCCATTCTTTGAATTGATAGGAGCAATCCATGCACTTAGGCTATTCCTCAAGGCACGAGTCCAAAATTCTTTTCTGTTAGATTTGTTCATTCTATTCTTGCCAATTTTTATTTCCTGCCTTTTCAGCTAGATAGTTTTCCTTAAAGTCGCATTTAAATGCTCAAATTGGAGTTAAGCAATTATGAAGTGCTGCAAAAACTTAAAAAGCCCAAGATAATTGAGGATGAGGTGAACAAAGGGAATCCTTCTTCTATTCAAGATAAAACAAAAAAGAAAGCCATGCCAGACTCTGAGGTGAGCTTACTCATTGTCACCCAACAGATCATGGCTTCAGAAATTAATAAGACCATTACCAAAATCAGAAATTCCATTACCTGACATATTCGGATAAGTTTAGAATGAGAGACCTCATTAAATACTAAGACTGATAGATTCATAACTGTTTATTTAGAAACTATTTATTCAAAAAGAGATATGGAGTTCCTGAGTCATGGAAGTGAATGTAGGGCTGAAGCAGCACTTAAAGAAGGCCCATGAGGTTTCTGCTTTAATGATTAGGAATTGTACTGCATCTTCAATTTGCCAGGGCAGTGGTACCCTGGGTGCAGGATATTATGGACTCTCATATGCATTGGGCATAAATTACATAAACCCTTTAATAAAATCCAGGGGGTCTTGCAGCATGAAGATCCCTTTGGCTATGTCACTGGGAGGTGAATCTGGAATTGCAGAATTTGGCATACTTGTCATTTAATGGAAGCCTGCTTTTTGGGATGAAAACACTGGAAAATGGTTTAGTAGAGGATGAAGAGTTTTTAAAAATGTGATGCCTATCATGCAAAAGAGAAAGTTGGAGAGGAAACCTTTTGTAATATTTGATCTTCCTTCTGAAGAGGAAGAGGTTTAATGGATTCAAGTATCAGCGGAATTGAAATGGGAATTAATTCAGAAGGCAAATATTCCAATAGAGAAGACATGCAGGGCAAACTGCCATTGGCACCAAACATAAACTTCATTCCAGTGGGAGGAAGATTACTGCATTATGGATGGCTTTGGACAGCAATTACAACAGATTGCTGGGTGATTCAGATGTCACTCAGAGATACGAGATCGTATTCTCATCTAGACCAGTCAGCAAGTATCTTCCTTTACTGGTTTCAGAGTCAAAAGAAAAAAAAAAGACATTCAACTGGTCATTTCTTGCAAATTGGGGCCATATCACAAGTGTCTCAGACTCAAATTTACAAGGGTATGTGTTTGATCTTTTTCACCATGCCAAAGAGCAATGTGTTGTACTATTCATTTTTGGACCCAAAATTCCTAAACAACTTTGTAAAGTATTGCAGATTGAAGCTGGAAACCTTATAAATCACCAATTTAAAGGAAGCATATTTGCATGTTCAATGGCTGCAAATTGCAGGAAATATCTTTATTTTCGGTTCAGTAAAAAACATTTTCAAGACACTTTCATTTGGTCTTCCCTCAGCTTTCAGGGTCTTCACCAAGATACAGATTCCAGTTGTATCTCATTTCAGGAGAGGGTGTACTATTCATTCCTACTTGGATGACATCTTGGTGAGGGTGTGGAGCAGCGAAAAGATTAAACTCCATATGCTCAGGACTCTACAGGTTCTGCAGAGTCATGGAATTGTAATAAATTTTGAGAAGAGTCAGTTAGGGTCAACCACAACTGAAACATTTAGGGGCACTGTTAGACACCAGAAAAGAATATGTGTTCCTATCTCAAGAAAGGTGACTGAAAATAAAAACATTCAGCATCTTCTGAAAAACTGGTTTATAGATATAATGCTCTTAGCAAGAGTTCAAGAACTTCTGATATCATTTTTAAAACTTACTCCATGGGCAAGGTTCTACATTTGGAAGTTATAACTGTTCCGTATCCCTTACCAAATAGCAATAAGAAGGAAATTATCAAACAGTCATTGTTCCACAATCACTAAAACAACAGTTGAAATTATGACTTTGAGACAAAAACGTGAAAAACAGAACATTGTTTGTAGTACCTCTGAAGATAGGAGAGAGCACAGATGACTGCTGGCTGGTGAGCTCACTATCGAAGTCATTTGATTCAAGGGAATGATCTCAAACACAACATCAGCTATTTAGAACTAAAACCAGTTCACTTGTACTAGGCAAGATAGGCAATTATAGATGGGCATAGGTGGAACTTAGCCATGTGCTGCTTCAGTCCGTAGAGTGACTATGTGTCAGCTGCACCCACATGTTGTTTTTGGGGCTTGGGTAGATCTTGAGAATGAGTGGATTGCTCCTCATATCAATCCAGAAAATGAACAGTTATTAAGTACTGTGAATGATCATAGGAGGAGCAATCCACCCTCCAAACAAAAGGTGGCTGCATAACTTTAAAAGAAAACCAGACAAAATGTAGTTGGATTTGGAAAGGCTATAAAAGAAAATTGGCAAGCAAGGGATGGATCTGGCTGAACTGATATTTGGATTCCTGCCAAGTCAGCTGGCTCATAAGGAATAATCCAGGAGTATGTGGTTTGCTCCTTCTATCATCTAAGAACAATCATTCATGGTAGGCACCAACCATTCAACTTCATACTGTTGTTCAACTTTTAAAATAATCAATTTCTGATACTTTTATTATGGCTAAAATAGTATGTATGTCTCCTAATAAATTATGTACTTACAGCCTCAAGCTCTCACAATATAGTTGGACATGTCCTGAATAGAAAAAACAGTATTGCTTCTGAGATTTCTGCCAATATTCCTAATTTTTGCCCTGAGTAAGTAAATTAAAACATTGCATAGAATTCTTATTGTGCTCTCAGCTGCCTTGTTACAAATGGAAAGTTAAACTTTTCTTCTTTAGGCAGAAAAATAATTCTCCTCAAGAGAGTGAATTGGTCCTGGGTGGACGCAACCCCCTGAAACAACTAAACAAATCTAACCAGGTAAATACATGTTTAATTGTGTTATGTATATTGGACTGTGTCCAACAACAGGCTGCTGCAGACGTACAGGAGTAGGCAGTGTTCTTTAGCAGTTGTCCAAGTACTGAGAGAAAAGTGAGCTGAACTAGCACAAGCAATACATAAACTAATGAGATGTACAGTGCCTTGAGGAAGAACTTGTAAAGAAGCTTGTGAAAAGGCTTCAGTGAGTGGGAACAAAATTTTGGGTTTGACATTTGTGCAAAGATGAAAATGGTTTCAGCATGTGGCAGAAACATTGTACTTTGCACTAGGGAAATTACACTCCAGTGTACAAATGTGCAAATTGTACAAATTACAGTCATTATGTTTCAATGTTTAGATGTGCACCTTTGGAAGAGTTCCTGTCAAATTAGTATGTGACAGTGAGAGTGATGATACAGATGATTCCCTGAAGAAGGATATTCCTCCTTTTACAAAAAGGTATAGTTATACTGAGCTTACTAAATAGCTGCAGTATCTTTTGTCTTCTCAAAAGCTGCATTCACTTTGAGGGCCTTACATTTGTTTGCAATAATTACACCTAGAATGATTCTAATCAAGATACAAACAAAATCACTGTGCTTACTTGCCATCTGCCCTCAAGCCTGTTTTATTGCCCTAAGCTTCCTGGAATACTAGTGAGCATAATAGGCAAAGGATGACTAGACAAGGGTACTCATTGTCTTTTTCATTTTGCCATTTCAAAGCAACACCAGGGGGAATAAGATGCTGAAAAGTTCTTGTCCCAACCAAGAAGGGAATGACCTAGAGCATTGGACCTTAACCTTTTTTGGGCTACTGCCCCCCTTCCTTTTACATGACAACCCTAGCACCATCAACCCCTATTTCTTGATATTAGATCTAGTGCTTGTGCAGTAGTCTACCTCACAGTGGAGCTTGCCACTGTCCCTCCTCTTTAGTTTATCATTTTTGAATGCAACAGTGGCAGTGGACCCAGGCCTTCTCCTCCCTCTTGCCTGTGCCACTCTTGCAGCAAAGGCCAGTGCAGGTGAGAGGCTTTTTAGTTGCTCTGTTGCTGCTTCCAAGTTGACTAGGTGCAAAAAGTGAAGCTTCTGTCTGATGAGGAAAGACTCTCAGTCCTTCTCCAGGGTGGAGAGGGGGCTAACCAGCTTCTCACTTTTCTCCCTGGTGAGGAAGAACGCTCAGCTTGAGAGAGGTGAATGGCTCTTTCAAAGAATTGACCCTGGCTACCCCTGCCTCTCCTTTCCCAGAGGTGTGCATTCCCCACACAGCTTCAGGTTGTTCGCCCCTCCCCTAGTACATAAACATTGTTTTTTCTGCTACTTCTTCTCTTGGCCTGTCCCACAAAAGAAAGTAGGAGGAATGGTGCAGCTCCAACCTGCCAGCTAGGTCCTAGCAAATCTCACAAAGCTTAAGGAGGGCCCCAAATATGAAAGCTCCTTTTTGCCACCAATTCACCACCACCACCACATATAGTCTAGTTCCTCACCCTCACCATAGTCTTAAAGACTGCTGGTTTACTTAGTCTTGGTTGTCTGTCACTACTTTTGACTGAAACCCCTCTGGCACCCCCTTTGACCTCACTGCCCACCTGGATTTTTTCACCATCCCCAGAGTGGTCAGCATTCAGATCAGTTTCCAGCCATTTCAGCACTGACTTGGATGACAGCTCCTGCCTAGCCAACTAGTCATGAATTATAAACCCAGTGCATTCCTGGGATATCTCTAGTGTCTCAGCAATTGTTTTAGTTGAGACTCTTTGATCTGCCAAAATCAAACCATGAACAGGCTCAACAGTTTCAGGAGCTGACACTGTTGAAGGCTTTCCAGACTTTGCTGCATCTTTGATCTCAAAATTTTCACCTTGGAAGTTGGCACACCACTTCTTCACAGTTGAGTTTGACAAGCACTTGTCACTCATTGTTTGCATCATACTTTCATGGATTTCCTTTGGTGTTTTACTCTGCAGGAATAGCAACATCACGGAGTTCAGCATTTGAAAATTCCATACTTTTCATTGACATGGTTCTATCAATGATGTGAAAAAATTTAGAAATTAGAGCTATGATTGCAAATTGGTAGTTTACAATATAAAAGAACACTGTTTCACGCTACAGTGCCAAAATTATGCTCAGAGTTTGGAAGTGGGTCAGGTGAAGAACTTTTCAGCACCCCCTCCTATTAATAGTCTTTTCAAATGCCTTACAAGTCACTGTAAAATTTCACTATTTTTTCTTGTTTATTCCTAGTGGAGTCTTCTACTCTGTTATAAGATGTTAAAATATCGTTTCAAATCACCTTTTATAATATTGTGTCATGTAAAATAGATCACCTTTTTTAAAAAAAAGACTATGCATTTGTATTTGGTTTAGTGTGGAAAATCAAATCAAATTATTTTTACATTTGGGACTTTATTTTAACCATTTATCAATGTTTTGATAAATCAGGCAAATATCTGGTACCAGTCTGAATCATTTGCCATCATATGAAACAAAATCAAATGGAAGTGAGTCATATCTGCCACAGAATGTGAAGGTAATTTAAATGGCTTAATATTACTAGTTGTGGGTGAGAAGATTGTAGATGGGAAACAGAGAAAAGCTATTTGATTTTGGTTTAGTGACACTGTGAAGAAATATAAGTAGGGCTTATATTTAAAAAGTTTTTTAATGTTTTCATATTCGTACAAATTCTTGACTATTCATCATACCAGAATGCTACACTGGTGGCAACTCCCTGTATTTTAAAAATGTGTAAACATGTATTACAGCATCTTCAACATAAAGCACAAGACAGTATTTTTAGTGTTACATGAACAAGCCTGGATGAGCCTTATATCTTTTGAATGTGCCCTCCCATCTCTATCTTAGTGTATCCATGAGAACAGTAGAAACTTTTCCTTTTGTTTTTAACCAACAGTAATTTAGCATTGTTAGAATAGGGAGAAATGAGAGAACTTATGTACCCTAAAGCCACCTGTCTGATCTTGGAAAGAACTGACAAAACCTCCTCTGAGTATTCCTTGCCTAGGAAAACCCTATGAAATTCATTGAGTCACAGGCATGTGTGCACACACACAGAGGTAGCCATAATTATAGTTTATTGAAACAACCAATTTTAAAATGTAATCTATGAACCTGGATTTTCCCCCTGAAAACCATAGCTAATCTTAACTATACTTTATGGTCTAGATTTAACACTAAGTGTTAGAATATCATCACAGAGAGATCTCCATGAAACAAATATTTGCCATTTGATGGTTGTCTAGAAAAAACCACTTCTAAGTATCAGAATAACTTTCAGATTTTACAGTTCCCTTGTAGGGATTAGGGGAATGATATGCAGTAAGCTTCTATTGCATTCCATTTTCTGTATGTACACTAGAGTAGAATAAGTTCTTAATAAATATTCTTCACTTCAAAAGATCAAAAACAACAACAACAAATATTTGAGTTGCTTAAAATTCCACTTTTGAAATCTTTGATTTAGAGTGCATTACAGTATATGCTATTTCTGTCATAAAGTTCTTTGATACAGTATATCAAATGAGGTGAGGAAAGGGAAAAATTATTACTGCGATTTACAAACCACACATTAAAGTGGAAAAAAATAGCCCATGACCAGGTTGACTTCTAACTTGTTTCCGCTCATTGACTGGTCCAGGTAGCGTAGAACTGGCCAAGGTACATGTGGTCCTCAAATGGTGAGTAGGGCCGGCTTTAGCCTCTGGAGTGAAGCTATTGACTAATGAATGGGGCTCTCCCAGCTTTTAAAAAGTTTTTACTGGCCTTTTTTCAAACCAAAGTGGCTATCCAGAATAATTGCTGTCAAAACTTGCCCTTTTGGATGCTCCTAGCCTTTGCCTATTTTTCTAAACTTATTAGTAAAATGTGAAACATAGTTTGTGTCTCTTGTGTGCTTCCTGTTGTACCTCATTTTCAACAACATTTGTCTAAATGAATGAAGATACTACGGAATATGTAATGTTGTGTAATTTAGGGCATGTTCGTAACCTTGAAACAAGTGATTTGTGTAAATCAGGGATGGGTAAAGTGTGTCCTTCTAGATGATGTTGGACTGAAACTCCCAACTTCCTTCACCATTAGCTATTGTGACCAAGGCTTCTGGGATTTGTAGGCTAATGACATCTAGAAGCCTGTACTTGACCCACACCTGATATAAGTTATGTCTGTGGCTTTACAGCCTTTTAATTTTGGTCATTAAAGAAATGGCCTTCAATATCGATTTTAAAAACATCTCAAATAACTTGTGTTGAACTACACACTTGTGTTGTGAACTACACAAGTTATTTGGGATGTTTTTAAAATCTGTACTGAAAAGAATTTCTTTAAGGACCAAAAGAAAAGTTGATAGTAAAGACCCCCCCCCCCAAATCATACTAAAAATTCTGAAATATGAAATCTCAAATTAATGTTCTTACTTTTTTCCTACTACGGTGTCCAAAGTATTTTACCTTATATTCTTGATTATTGCAATATTTCTATATATTTATACATTTATGGCAGCTGAACTTGTCAGATACTAGTTTGTCTAAATGCTGCTTAGGATAGGAGTGCAGTTCCCATCATTTCATTGCCAGTAATAAGAGATGATGGAAGTTGCACCCTAGCAATATCTGAAGGGTCACATATTCCTTACTGTTGGTTGTGAGTATGTTTGAGAAAAGTGAGATGTAAACACTCCTGTTTGTCCTCAGTCTTTACAATAAGGCAAATTTGAAATGTGCATGCATAGTATATATAATAATCAGCTAAGGGGCGAAAACAGCTGGCTTCCCGGCAGACTGGGGGTGTGGCATTCAGAGAGCAGCATGTCCCCAGTCTGGCAGAAAGCTGTACGGCTGACTGCATGTGCGGCAGATCCACAGCATTTCAGCAGTGCAGCGTTTACACACACTACACCAAAGAAACACCACCATGACAACAAAGGCACAACTTCCCCGGTGCAAAAGGAGCAGCTTTCTGCTGCTCCTTTTTGTGCTGGGAAAAGGCCAGGTTGGGGGTGTGGTGTGCGGTTGCAGCAGCCCCAACCCGGCAAGCAAAGGGGCTACCAGAAGCCATCCTTACCTGCCATCTCTTTTGCCCTTAAATTAGTCAGTGTTAATAATATACTATGTTTTTATATGTATCTTGGATTTTTTTTGACCTTTTAAAAGGTTTTCTCCTTTTTATGTAGTGTTTACCAAGCAGAAATCTTGTAGAACCGCACCTGTCTGATGATGAGAGCTTGGAAGCAGCCACCAGTTCATCTCTGACATTAAAAAATAAATATGATTCCAGTTGCACCATTAAAAGAAAAGGTTTGTTTAAACTATGTAGGGTTCAGCTTAATAAAGGTGCTCTCTAGTAGCCTTTGAAGCTGCTGTTGTGAATTCCATTCAGAATTGGAGTGTAGAAGTATTCACAGCATAATCAGCCTAGTAGGCAATGAGGTAAACCTGATGGATGAACCAGAAGGAATTGACGACTAAATTGTTACCCCTTGGGATCCTGTAGAGTACACTCAGTGTTTTTGTGCTGCTTTTTGTAGCCCTTCACCTTTTCCAGACTCAGATGGGGCATTCCACCCCCCAGTGTCTGGACAGTTTACCGGGGGGGTGTGTGGAATTAGTTGGGGCCAAAAAATATTGAAAGTGCTTCACATGAAACTCAGATACCCAGAAATGCCCAACATTATTCACCAGAAGTTTTTGGTATGCTTTGGGCCATTTATGCTCCAGTTATTTTGACTACCCCCTAAAAATTGGGGAGGGGTTGCAAGAACTTTGTGTGGACACAAATGGCCTTGGCATGCACTACCCTATCCTGGAGGTAAATAGACAGGAAAACACACAGGAATCATTAAAAGGCAGGGTTAAATCTGGTCGCAAATTTCAAAGTCTTATTGAATTGATTAATAGAACACCTATGGAAGTCCATTGAACCAATAATATTTCCACAGGTGTTAAATCATAAGCTAGATGAATCTACTCTAGTTGGGAACTTACCACTTAGCCTGTAGTCTTCAATGTAATTTCTTGTTAACTGCCCCAGTTTCATATTTTAGGTCTCCTATTTCATAACTGAGGATATTTGCAAAATCCATCCCTCTTACTTTAAGGGTGGTTTCTAAAGAAAACCAAATTCAAAAACCCATGTATTAGTCCATTCACCATGAGTCTTACGTATTCCTTGCCTGGTTCAGCTGCTTCTTTTACTGACTGTCTTTCTGTGATATCCTACCAGGACCTCTACCATTTCCATGTTGATAACTAGTCAAATTGTTTCAGAAACTGAAGATCAACATGAGGAGCCAAAGATCATAGAGTCAAACTGTCTAGAAAAGCAACTGCAGAATTTTGTTTCCAAGAGAAATGACCAAAAGGAAAATGAACAGTCCAGATTACATTGTCTTCCATCCAGAAATAAATGGTCTCATCCTGAAGCATTGCATAACAGAAACTCAGAGGTGACCTTTAAAAGTTTTTTTTAAAAAAAAACCTTAAATGAACTGGCACTTTTTTGATACATTGTTGGTATTATCAGTAGTAATGAAATGTAAAAGTCCTTCTTGACCTTCTGAGTTTACAGGCTGATGTGGCTACTGTGTACCTCTTAGAACTGTTAGCTTTGTACAGGGGTTGTACTAAGCTGGACTGGATTTATTCCAACCATTCTTTTATTACATAGGAAGCGGCTGATATATAACTTTGAAAGCTACACTTGAGACAGAGGCATCATTAAAATGAGTTAACTGAAACCTGGTATTGACAACATGTGATTAGCTAGCAGGTCATTTACTATTGAATGAAAGTAGTATTGTGAAAATAATTGTTTTTAAAGTGGGATGAAAATAGACTAAAGAAAGAAATAGCTTTGAGGCTTTTATTAAAGTTTGGCATTTCCTAGTATCCTACCAATCAGAAGTATTAATAATGACTTTATGTAAATGTTAAAGGAATGCTTACTTTTGGCCAAATACACAATAAACTTCACATTACTAATGTGCAATATAATTATTAACTGTGAAACAATCAATTATTAATTTTCTTTTTACAATATGGAATAATGGAAGTATGTTTGTATTGGATATATTCATTTTCAACTCGCTGATTTCCCCCCCCCCCCCCCCCCAATTTTGTAGGAGAAAAGGTCAAGTTTTGAATGCCCAGCATTTCCAGTTTCTAAAAGATTATCACCACCAGAGTTACCTTTGCAAAGATGTTCACCACCAGAGACTGCTTCAAAAAGAAAGAGTCAGGCATATGTTGGCACAACACCTAGCAACAAAACACTGCGTGATTATGTAACCTGGTAATGTGTGTGTGTGTGTGGTGTTTTTTAATTTTAATTAAAATTAATTAAAATTAAATTATTTTTTAAATTTTAAGTTTTGATTTTACATGTAGGCTTCTGTTGAAATTGTTATTTCTAGAGTTTAATAAGCAGTTAGCTATTCTGTAATAGAAAAAGAGATGATGCATTTTAATAATTGTGTGAAATATGTTCTATTAAAGGAGACAGAAGTGGGAATCTCAGAGGGAATGTTACCTTTCACACTAAAATGTTCTTTAAGATTTTGAAAATAGATCAATAGTAAACATGTGTTCTTTAACAAAAGACAGTAGCAAAGCTAAGATTCTATAAACTTAAGTATTTTGTCTCATGGTGGTTATCATTGAATGGTAACAAAGCCCCTTAGCATATATTACTTAGCAGATCTTAAATTGATTTTAACTAGATGTATTTTAATTGTTGTACTGAATTTTAAATATTCTGTGTGTATGTTGGTTATGTTGTAATTCTGCCTCGATCCGTAGGGAGAGGCGGGAAATATAAATAAAATATTATTTATATTTGTTTATTTTCATAGTGGAAACTACTTCTGCTCACACAAGCCAAAGCATAGGAATTTCAATTATCCTGTCTATCCAGGAACACTTCTCTTGTTCTGAACAGAATGGTTTGGAACAGATATAATTCACAGGGCAGAGGTTAGGAAACAGTGTCAATGCCAATTAGGAGCCCCAACCTGAGTTAGCAGAAACCTCAGTACACACACACTATTATCCACAGTCCCATACAATTGTGTGTTGGTGTTTCAGCAATTTTTTAAAATACTCCAATGAGAGGTAGACTACCTTTTTAGACAACAAGTTATAAAATATTTGAAGCAAGCTTTCAACTTTTACACTGAGCTTCTACTGTTGTGCTTAGAGGAAAACAAATATATGAATAAAAAGGAGTGTAGCACTGTCGGTACACAAGGATTGTAACAACTGATATTTCTGACAGTTTCAGTACTCCAGTCGTAACAAACGATTTTCTTCTTGCGGGAAGGGCAACCACACCATACAGCCAGTTTTCATATTTGCCGCCTTGCACTCCAAAAACCCCTTTCCAAATGCAGACTGCATTACAGGTAATAATCTTCCAAAATAATTTCTTTTGAAAGTATATGTTGAAATAATAAAAATAATTTATTCATAAATAGATGTTATAACAACTCATTATTTTGGAGTAGTTAAGGATTGTCTAACATAGATTCTAACTTACACTGATTTCACAACTAGTTTTTAGCTTTTCATTGAGAGGTACCATAACAGAAGCAAAAGGGATAGTAGTGGTAGGCTTGATTCAATAATTGTGCAACATTTTAGAGCAGTAAAAGGAAACTTTATATATATTGCCATAGCTTAGCCTACTGACAATCTGCTGGGAAGTAAAATATCTTAGCTAAGGAAAGCACAGGTGGTGGTATGAAGCTTATAAGTTTGTCTTTTAACATGCAACATACTGGGATTTTTTTTTCTTATCAGGTGTCACTGTACAAGATCATTTAATATCTTAACATTTTTAACATAGTATTATACCTATAGATCAGTAGAACTTCAGAAACATTTGAATAAAGCATTGATGCAGTATCAAGAAGGCATCTAACATATATTCTTTTTATTCAGATTCCAGCTTCTGTACCACCAAATGAATGCATTGTTGTTAATGGAAAATATTACTCTGTGTTGAAACAAATAGGCAGTGGAGGATCAAGTAAGGTAATGTGTAAGCCTTTCTGATGTGATCTGGGACAAAATGGGAAAGTAACATGCACAAGCAGTTTAGGCCTTAACAGTAGGAGTAATCACAGACAGAAGATGACAAGGAGAATTGTAATCCTAAAAGGGGAGAAGACGTTGCCTCACCAGCTGTGTTAGTGTCTCTGAAATTTTAAGGGAATGAAAATGAGGCCTGCAAGAGGAGATCTTTTAACCTTTGTATGCCAGTATTAACTGCAGAGAGACTCCAGATTCAGTGAACAGAAGGGTTTTTATTTAGAAATGTGCAAAGGTGCATACAAAACCAATGCAGTGTAGATTTTTTTTTTTTTTTTTTTTTGCTGTAGACTGCCTCCCAATCTCAAACAGTTATTTACCTGCAGAAAGATATACAACACTGATGGAGAGACAGCTACTAGACCTTGCCATAAACCCAGATGCTAACTGCCCACACCCACACATCTATTCAGGAAATGTCATCACAGGACCTAATCACATCATTCACAATATTAGAAGTACTTTCACTTGGTCATCCTCCAGTATGCCATCCTCTGTCAAAAATGCCCTTCAGCACTCCACATTGGGCAAATTGGGTAATCTCTGAGCCAGAGAATAAACAGATATGAATTTGTAGGAATACACAAAAATCTGTTGCAGAACACTTCAATTACCCTGGGTTTCCATCTCACACCTCAGAACAGCAGTGCTTGAACAAACACAAAAAATTCAAAAAATACATAAAGGAACATTGGAAAGAGAAACAGAAGAATTGAAATATATACATGAACTCTAGTCTATTGACACTGTGTTGAACAAAGACAATGGTTTCCTGGCACACTACACTTAGGACAATAATTAACCCTCAGCCTTATGAGGACTTGCTTGGCCAGTTCATCACATGTCCTTTCTGGTTACCAGCCGGCATTACACTACATTCCAATAATGTCCATCAACATTCATGTGGATATCTACTCACTTTGGCTTTGTCCCCCAGGGACCATTGTTAAAACTGAATTTGCCACCATAATCATGAGTTCAGTATCTGTAGTTTAACTTATGTCTGAAAAATTAGGTTCTCTTTAGTAATTTTTAGGTTCTCCAGTATAATTCTATGGGTTGCTTGGGCTGGAAGCCATTTTTCCCATTGAAAATAATAGAGTTTCCTATTATCCATGGTTTCGGGTATCCATTGGGGCTCTTGGAATATAATCTTCATGGATATGGGGGGGGGGGGATCGTACTGTAGGCTTAAGTCTATGAAAGCTTCTTTCTCTGTTAGTCTCAAAACTGCTACGAACTTCTTTCTCTGTTAGTCTCAAAACTGCTACAAGTTCCCTTTGCTTACTGATCCAGACTAACACAGCTATGACTTTGAAGTCAAAGTGGTTGTGCATACTGGCCATAAAGGCCTGGCCAGGGGCAGAGTTGAAGCGTAGCGTCCATATGAAGCACGCCCTGGTTTCACCCCAAGATGTGATGACGCCATGTGCTGCACCACACAGTGTATGGCATCCCAGTGCTCATCAGGCGCTGCGTCCATATGAGACAACACGAAGCGCCACAGCTATCAGAGCCGTTTTTTGTGGCTCCTTTTTGCACCCTGCAAAGGCCAGATTGGGGTCATGTGCAGTTGCCACAGCCCCGATCTGGCTGTAAAAGAGGCAGATGCTGGCCACCCCTTAGGGGCAGTCTGTGCAGCCTCAAAGTTATGTAATTCAGTCTGCAGTCTTACCTTTGCTTACTTGAAATAGGCACCTTTGAACAAAACTTGCTTCTGAGTAGATAGGCATACTGTTGAGTAGCACATTTCTTGTGCTATACTGCTCTAACCTCTTTTCTATTATTGTCATTTGGCATTCATTCACTTAATAGCTCATTGTACCAACAAGTTCTGTTGCAAAGAAACTGTTTACCTATTTTTTATAGAATGGCTGCTGGAAAAGGTCATTTCTGAATAAATAGTAGCAAAACATATGTGACCATAATTAAACATGGAGACAGAAACTTAAACTAAAACCCTGCACACAGTTGCTAAGGAGTTTGAGTTAATCCTCCTAATTTGCGTGTAGATATGCATAGGATTGTACTGTTCAGCCATAATCTTCTGCTCTCCTACCTAGAATAACTCCTGTGGGACTTGCTTCTGTGTAAAAGTACACAGTCTTTTATGGCCCTTTTATTGCCATTTTGTCTTTACAGGGTTTTGTTGATCAGAAATAGCTGATTCTGATTATGTTACAGTAATCCCAGAAATAAGCCCCCAAACAATTGTGTGTTTCACTGTATCATGTGATACATATATTTCAAAGCTAATTGATGTGTGCACCAGTGAACTGTTTAAACTTAATGTGAATTGGCTGTTTCAGTTTTAACAAATCTTCGAAATAATTCCTCAGCAATATGTAAAATCATGTTTTAATGTATTCTTGCCTTATCATTTACTTTTAGTAGTAATTACTCAGACTTCTTAAACAGTTTGGGATAGTATATGCCTCGCCACATCCCATGTCCAGCCAAATTTACTCAGTTCATCTAATCTGGATTCAAAACTGTCCAATTTCCAGTTGAGCTCTCTACTGCACCACATACATGTTACTACATTTACTCTGAGAAATTGACATCCTAGATATTCCTGATGAGTAAATGTGTTCAGTCTCATCATGTCAGAACTAATTACAACAAGTTATGTTCAGTAATGTTCTTTCTTACAAATGCTAAAAACAGCATGTTGGGATACACATGCAGAAGAAGAAAAACCTGTTCTAATTACTTTTCACTAGTTTTTCAGCTTCTGATCTTTTCCTTTTTATGAACACATTTTCACAGACTGAGTCATGCCCTTGATTTTTAATTACACATAGTACAAAGCTGTGCATGATTGTTCAGAAGTCACTCCTGCAGGGTTTAATGGGCTTGCTATCCATAAGGCTTGCAACCCTGACGAGTATATTTTCACGTTGCTGAGTGTCATTATTTTCCAAAGCTGTGGTATCTTAATTTTTATTAAATATTTTCATATCTTTTAAAGAAAAGATTGAAAAGGTAGGGGAATTTATCATTAATCCAGAATTATTTTTGTGTGATAATAAAACCAAATTTCTTAACAGAGATACAAAACAGCATGCAAAGTATGTTTAAATCATCTCCTTCCAAAATGACCTAACTTGATATGTGATATGTGTTTGCTGATTGATACATACATACATATCCTTCTAGGTCTAATTCTAATGAGAACGAATTCCCAGAAAGAAATTAGAAATCTACTTGTCTATAAATGTTTGTGTATTTATATGTATTTATATGTATTTATATACATATAGGATGTATATGTATTGTCCTTCATGACTATCTCCATTTTTCACACTTTAAAATCCAAGTATTTTATGTAAATATAGGAAATGCATTTAAAAGTAAATAAATTCTGTAAATAAATACAGAATGGCTTCATATGTCCCCCGTGCCCAGGTGTTCCAAGTACTTGATGAAAAGAAGCAGCTGTTTGCCATCAAATATGTGAATCTAGAAGAGGCAGATCAGCAGACTATAGAAAGCTATATAAATGAGATTGCTTATTTAAATAAACTTCAGCAACATAGTGATAAGATCATTCGACTTTATGACTAGTGAGTACATTTTTATACAAATCCATCATGTAACCCTATTGAATGAAATGCAATATAAATGTATTTGCTTTCTGAAATATAAATTCTTTTTTCTAACAATCTTGTTTTAGTGAAATTGCGGAAAAGAATATCTATATGGTGTTAGAGTGTGGAAATATTGATCTGAACAGCTGGCTTAAAAAGAAAAAGACAATTAACCCATGGGAGCGGAAGAGCTATTGGAAAAATATGTTAGAAGCTGTCCATACAATCCACCAACATGGTATCTTTTAAAACCATTTTTATTTTTTTTTAAGTAGTCCAGCCTACCCTTTGTTCAGCATGGCTGCTCACAAGAGCAATTGAGGATCTCAGCAGTTATTATTATCACAGACAACAGTAGAATAGTGAAAGCTAAAAGCATAACATGGCAATAGCAGAATATAAAACCAGGTTAACTAAAATTATATGAATCTTGAGGGAATTCAGTGTTCTTGTCTGAAAAACGATAAGCGTTGAGGCCAAGTGAGTCACGTTGGCAGAGGTGTGGCAAAAGCCTTTCTTCTCTCTCTGCTTAAGTGCCATATTTGGAGAAAATCTTGGAAGCAAGGGGAGTACATACATATAAATCTCTACACTAATCAATATATTTTATATATTTAACGGACTCTAAATAATACAATTTGAAAAGTAAAATACAATCGGTGGTGTGACCAGCTCAGGCCTCTGATTATGCTTGTCTCTGGACCTGATCTCCCTCGCCTATTGTCACTTCTTTTGAGCTAATTCTAGTACTTCAGTGCACCAGCCTACATACTTCTCTTTCTCTCCATCTTCATAGTTTTATCTGCATGCATGAGTCCAGCTTTGCTTGGAAAAAAAATCAAATTTCTCTGTGATACTAAAATTTTTTATTAAGTACAGTGGTCCCCCGGTTTACGAATCCCCCGGGGAACGAAATCCCCGGGATCCGAAACCGGCGGGACCGCTAAAATTCCCCCGGGATCCGAAAGATCCCCCGGGATACGAAAAGAAAAACCGTGCGGCCCCTTTAAATCGGCCGCGCAGTCCGTTGGAAATAGCGGTCCCCCGGGAAACGAATACTTCCGTGTTATGAAAGGTAATCCGGAACGGATTACCTTTGTAACCCAGGGGACCACTGTAGTTCCTAGCCAATCTCAGTAAGACATGTAAAGTATATTTCAATGCATGTTTTAAAATCTGTGTTTACGTATTGATGGGATTCACCACCATCAATGTGAAGGTTGAAGCATGTTTGTCTCTTTGCCTGTGCAAGATGTGTAAAGTTTTCTTCGTAGGATTTTTTAAAACACCATATCTACAATTTCTCAACAGTTACATGGAAAATTTCAAGTATAGCATTTAGTTACATTTTGTAACAAAAATGGTGCCTTTTATTTCAGCTTCCATAAAATGAGATGCTGGTAACATCTTAAATAATTTACAAAACACAAACAATCTTTAAAACAATAATAATAATAATAATAATAATAATAATAATAATTATTATTATTATTTCTAATCCGCCCCTCTGAACAAGCAATCGGGGTGGAGTACAACAGAATTAAAAACAATGACAGATTAAAATACCCCTTCCTTACCCTTACCACCCTCCCTTAAAAGCGCATTAAATCATAATAAAGTTAAAAGCATAAATAATTAAGATAGCAATATACAATAGCAGGGAGCGGACCCAGGCTTAGGTTGTATGGGGATAAAGTGCAGAGAAAGGGCCTAAGAAAACCTTAAGGCCTAGGTGTGGAGCTTGGGGGTGTTAATTTCCTCTGGGAAGGCCTGCCGGAAGAAATGCATCTTGTAGGTCTCTTTTGAAGCCTTCTAAAGATGGAATGAGGCGCATCTCATCCAGCAGGTCATTCCACAACTTGGGGGTGACAAGCTTAAAGCAGCACCAAAGGCAAGAACACAACCAAAACTAAGTTAATAAATAAAATTAAACAACAAGAGAGGCAAATGCATCATTAAAGAAAAGTCTCCAGTTGCAACAGAACATAAAAAGGAAGGGGACTTTGCCTCTTGGTGTTAAGGGGCATCACATATTTCCCTCAGTCATGCCTCTGAAGGCAACAACTCACACAAGAAGGGCATTACTGCTGACCTTAAGAGTGAGCAAGTAGGAGGACAGGTTCTCAGGTAGCCATTTAATGACTAGCACTTTGAATTACTCTCAGAAATGAAGTGAATTTCTGAATTTCAGAAATGAAATGTCAACCAATGCAGCTGATGCTATAAACAATTACAGGATTTTGCCCCAGTCAGTGTTTCCAAATGACTTTCAGGAATAGAACTGTTCCCCAATATAGTACTGTATATACTCGACTATAAGTCGAGAAATTTATGCCCTGAAAATGACCCCCAAAAACCTGGGTCGATGTATACATAGGGGCAATACAGTAATAAGGTCTGCCCCTTGTGTGTCTTCTGCAGCCTGGCTGTCTTCTGGATGACCTCTGAAGGAAGAGCTAGGCTGAGGAAGGGCTTAGGAGGGAAAAATTTGCTTTCCCTCCTTCCTCAGGCTGGCTGTCCTCAGCTGTCCTCCGAAGGGAGAGCCAGGCTGAGGAAAGGCTTGGGAGGGAAACGTTTGCTTCCTCTCTTTCCTCAGCCTGGCTGTCCTCCAGATGTCCTCTGAAGGGAGAGCTGGACTTGGGAGGAAAATGTTTGCTTCCCCTCCTTCCTTAGTCTGGATGTCCTCTGAAGGGACAGCGGCGCTTCAGAGGGGGAAGAAGGGATACACTCAACTAATCCTCAGGTCATATCAAAATCCTTAATTTTGGCTCCAAAACCTGCCCATTACTTATGCATGATATTGTCTTATAGTCAAGTATGGGGCTTTCTAGATTGGCAGGAAAGTGTGACATGAAGTTGCCTTTTCCTTAATGCTTAGCAGCTGCACCACAGCCTTTAGATGGAGCTGCGCTGTTCCGCAGTTTTTAAAAAAGAAGCTGGGAAAACCAGCACCTTTTTAAAGGTGCTTCTTCTCCCCTAAAATGCAAAAAAAGCATTTTCATGGCACACTTTCCCTTTTTCTCATCTAAAGGCTAGAGTTTCATGCAGCCATGAACACACTTCTTTTTGCCAATCTAGAAAGCCCTTATATACGGTATGTAGCAGTTATCCCCCTGAGATGTAACTGGAGTCATATGACCCTACATAGAATTGCTGAAACTGGAAAACCAGGAGGACAAGAGTATATAAACCAGAGCTGGAAGATTGTTCTAACTTGATTCTGAAGTTACTGCAAATACAAATACAAAAGCAAACAGGAAAAAAATATCCTCAGGAAGTGAGAATATACAGTACAGGGAAATTGCAGATGTAGTATCAAGACTACAAACTTCCAGATTCTTAGCTACCAAGACTGGTGATAGCATAGGCTGTATCCACACTTCAGAAATAATCTGGTTTGACAGTGCTTTAGCTGCTATGGCTGAATGCTGTGGAATTCTTGGAACTGTAGTTTGTTGTGGCACTGGATTATTTCTGCAGTGCAGATGGGTCCAAAAGCTTGGATCCTCCCCCCCCCCCCACTCCTTTTGTATTAATGTGACAGTGAATTAGAATAGAATAAAAATTGTTAATTTTGAATTTTTGATTTGGACTAATCAAATTTTAATTTGCAGGTATTGTTCATAGTGATCTCAAACCAGCAAACTTCCTGTTGGTGGATGGAATGCTAAAATTAATAGACTTTGGTATTGCCAACCAAATGCAACCGGATGTGACTAGTATTGTTAAAGATTCACAGGTGAGTCTATTGGGGAATGTGTTAATTAAGCATCAATAAAATAATACAGTTGTCTTAAGTGAGTTTGCACCAGTAATTTTTTAATTGCAAGAATGGGGGCAGAGCTTGTGGACATCAAGAGGAGCCTCGAGAATTTTGCTTGTTTGGGACACTTGGTTTATCTTTTTTTTACTGAAGGCTTAAACAAAACAAAACAGCTTCATTTATATACCGCTTCATACCCTTAAGGAGTGTCTAAGCGGTTTACAATTGTAAGCTGTTTGCCCCCCAACAATCTGGGTACTCATTTTAGCGACCTCGGAAGGATGCAAGCCTGAGTCGAGCTTCAGCCCTTTGCTGGTCTTGAACTCGCCACCTTATGGTTTTGAGTGAGTGGCTGCGGTACAGGCATTTAACCACTGCGCCACCAGGGCTTATTTCACTTATGGTGATCAATTTTCCTCTATTTCATCCCCAACACACATCTATTGCTATAAAGTTGTACAGGCTATGTATTTATTATATATGGACTATTGATTTTTTTGGTTGATTTGCAACTTTTTAAACTTACTTATTACATTTATATTTAGTTTACTTATTTCCTGATTCTCTTTTTGCTGTTCACAAGTCTTGTTGTCCTTGTTGTTGCATACTAATTTCTGTCTGTATTAAATATTTCTAATGAATTATTTGGCATTCTTATTGTTTACATTGTTGAAATCCATGTATTTTAAAATGTGTTTGAGAGGATTGATAAAATTGTGTTTTATTTCTGAAGACCTTTTAAAAACGAAGTTTTAAAATAAATTTTTTAGCATGTCAGGCACAGCGGTTGTCAGTTGAATGTATTTAATCCTATGTTTAATGCTTTTAGGTTGGCACTGTAAATTATATGCCACCAGAGGCAATCAAAGACATGTCCTCCAGTGGAGAAAACGGTAAATCAAGGTCAAAGGTAAATACATCTTACTATGATTGGAAAGGAAAAATGCTTTGGATTTTGTTCAGTTGTATCAGACCTGAGATAGAATTGGTTGGCTTTCTTGATATATTGGTTGGAATAAAGCAGTCAGAAAGGCTAGTATGGACTAAAGTAAGGGTGGGGTCATGAGGTGGAAAAGAAAAGCAACATCAAATGGTGAAGCTGGGAGTGCTGTATAGAGGCTTTTCCTATACAAAACAAAGATTTTGATTCAGTGGATTATATCCAGTGCCAACACACCTGTGAAGACATTTATGTAAAGGAAACCCTTCTCAGTCCTTCACACTCCTGTGCCTTCTCAGAATCATCTCATGGAGTCAGGTAACCTCTGGAAAGGGGAGTGACATAGCAGGAGATAGCAGGGGACTGCAGTGAGAAAGGTGAATGGGAGAGGAGTAGCTTGCAGTGAAGAGGGGGAGATGGCAGTTCCATTGTCCATGCATTCTTTCCTTGAGACACATCCTAGTGTAAATGTGCAGAAAGAAAATCTATAGAGTGCAAAATTACAGCATTATACTATTTAAAAACATATAATGCAACCCTTTCCAACTTGATGCAAATTAAGTGATTTTGATAAAAAATAGCAATAGCAAGTACATTTCTATACCACTTATCAGTGCATTTAAGCAGTCCCTAAGAGGTTTACAAACTGTAAGCCAATTGCCCCCAACAAGTTGGGTATTCATTTTAGTGACCTACTGAAGGATGCAAGGCTGAATCAACCCTGGAGCCTTGGGATCAAACTCACAAACTTGTGGCTATAAATGGCTGCAGTATATGCATTTAACCACTCTGACACCAGGGCTCCTTTTTTTTAAAAAAATGTGAGTTTTGATAAATTAAGGTTTTTTGATCAATGTTGAAGTATGGTGATATACATATTTTAAACTATATATATGCAGTCAACAAAGCACAGACTATTCAAACACAACCTGAACGTCATTCTTATTTTTATTGTGCTATTGTATTGTTATGCTATATTTGAAAAGATGAAGCTGTCTGTGATCTGTCTTAAATTAAACTTGAAGCTGATGAAGAAGAAACCCATATTGAATTGGGTTAGATAAAAAAAAATACAGTTCAGCATTTTTAGTACTTTACAATATTTAAAGCTTTGTATTTGCATTTTCTAAATATTTCTTACAGCAACCTTGTAAAGCAGGCAGTATTATCATTCCCATACTGTGGATGTAGCACTGAGGCAAACCAAATATTGCATTTTATTATTTTGGAAAGCCAGTAAAGAAAAAGTCGTATGATTTCTTCCTTTTTACATTTTACTTCAGGAGAATTATTGCCCAGCTTCAGCAGACAAGCCTCCAAAGAGGTTCATTGATAGATGAAAGAGCTCCAGAACATATTGGGCAGATTGCTACCTAGGGCCTTTGTTGCTAGATTGGATGTAATCGTAACAAGAATATTCTATGATACAAGGCAGTCTGTTCATTGTTTTCTTGGTAATAGGTGACAAAGACAGGAGTTTATCACACTGCCCTTTCCCATCCTTTCCTCCCGAGCTAGCAATGGGATAAAAACTTTTAAATGTGGATTTTCTCGCATGCCTCCATGCCCAGGCAGGAGGCATCCTGTACCCAATCATGGCATCCTGTACCCAATCTGGACTTCTCCCTCACCCTTTTTTGAAAGAACAGGATTTTCCCATTCTTTGCAAGATGCTGGAGAAGGACGGGAAAGAGCAGTGCGATAAACTCCATACATCTGTAATGACCTAGCTAGTCAAAGTAAACATGGTGTTAAGGATGCTTTCTATTCTAATTCAGATGCAGGTTTTACTGTTAGTAGGAACTTCATCCAGGGTGATAGGAATTGAAGTGCTGCTCCAGATGTTGCTGAGCTAAAATTTCCAGTCTTCCCAAATCTTGAGTGTGCTGTTGGGATGGATAAGAATTGATCTAGCAGCCTTTGGAAGTCCACAGCTTCCCTGATCTAGAGAAATTCTCTTCCCCACATTCAACCCATATTCAAGGGATGTTCAATTGAGCATTGCCAGTCCCTAGCGCCACAGTGGCCTGTGGCGAAGGGCATGCAACTCATGTTTAAACTCAAGAATCCCAGACATAAGTAGACTCGCTGGAGCAGATTTTCAGGACAAGTTTTGAGTAGGGAAGCTAATCCATCAAATTATCTTTGAGCAGGTACTCATATATAAGTCTAGAAATTAAAGTAAAAAAATTGACCCCAAAAACCTGAGTCGACCTATCCACAGGTCAATATCAGTACTGTTCTTTAAAAAGGAACCATGCCCTGGTGAAAAGCAAGAGCATAATCTGTCTGGAAGCACCCTTTATTCTCTCATCCAACCAGCCGTTAGGAGGAGCACAAACATTTGTGCCTGCTGGAATTTTATAAATTGTTTGGCACTGTTTTCCTTGCTTCATCCTTCAGATCATTTGCCACATGCTCCTAAGTTTTACCCTTGACTTATCCACAGGTCATATCAAAATCCATAATTTTGGCCCCAAAACCTATCCTTGATTTATACATGAGGTCAATTTATAGTTGAGTATATATGGGTAGGTTCTTTTAGATGGCAAGTTTCCCATCTGATAAATAAATCCTGTGAGGAATTGGCATTCTAAGGTGAAATGCAATAACCTCTGCAGTCTATTGCTCCTGCTAAATGCAGCTTCTAGTGATACCTTTTTAGTCTGAATCAAGTCTGAATCTTTGAGGTTGCCTCTTCTTGTTTGATGTTCAGGATAAGGATTACTAACCCACCTTTTCAGATAATCTTGGCACCCCTGAAAGAGTTTCACTTTAACGTACTTCCTAATGTGTTTCACAAGGCTGTTTGTGATGACTATCCTGGTAGTTCTTGCAAAAGTTCTAGCTGGCCTCATGTGTTTGAAGTTTTGAAACTCTACACTGCATATTCATTATGGTCATGTTAAGAAGCCTGTGATTCAGAAATAGTAAGAGCAGAAATACTGCTAAAGCTGATTCTAGTTAACAGTGCTAAGGGGCTAAACCACTAGAATTGCACAAACATAAATGTAAACATTCCAGTATGACTGGTTTGTGGTTCATTCAGTGCAAGGTATTGTGAAGGATTTTTACACAGTGTCCTCCATTTCCTGTGTGATGCTTCTTCAGTGCATGAGGTTCCTAAATAATTTTAATAAATCAATTATTCTTTGTAGTTTCTGCGAATCACACAAATGGTTATCCTGTGAAATTCATCCTCAGAACCTTCTAGAGCTATTACATAAGCATTTGGACAGTAGCCCCACCCACTCTCTGAGCAACCTACCAGCTAGTTTCCCAGCTAATCCATTAGTTCCTTCCTGTCTGCCATAACAGCAACATCTCATAAACACTTCAGAGTTTACTTTTGCTGTCAGACATGGATTTCTATATTTGACTTGGTCTGTTCTGCATTTCGGTCATTATTTCTTCATTCATCGATGATTGTGGCGCCTCAGGTGCTTTAAAAAGAGTACCAGGAGTTCCAGTGAAATACCAGATTAAAATGGCTGCTCACCTTTCCTTTTGTGCTTCATTGTAATACAGAAGCAAGGTTAACAGCTTTACTGCGTAAGGTTTCTCAGGTGGTTGGTCAACCATCTTCACCTCATCTTGATCCTCTTTGGTTCTAACTTTATGTTCTTGTTAGACCAATTGGCTCTCAGGCACTCTTACCAACTAAGAAGCATCAGGTAGACACCAAGCTGTCACTGCCAGTAGTCGCTGACTGTTCTGACACTCCTTTTGGAGGGACATATTACACACCTATCATCTGTACCATCTGTTGGTACAGTGGGTCCTTGACATCTGGTGAGGGTTTGTTTCAGGAACCTCCCCTTCCCCAGAGTTATTAAAATCTGGATGCTCAAGTCCCATTAAATGCAATGACATAGTGAAATGGTATCCCTTATATAAAATGACAAAATCAAGGTTTGCTTTTTGGAATTTGTATATTTTTAAAATATTTTCACGCTGTGGATCTTCTTCTCACTCCATACTGATGGATCATCTTCTCACTCCATACTGATGAAACAAAGGAAGTGGTTGCTCGTTTCCTACCAAGGGCTGGTACCATTTTGTCACTCCATAGGGAAGAATCAGATTATTTCAATCACTCCATACCAAGGGCCAATTGTTGGTACCATTCTTTCGCTCCATATGGAGCAAAAATGACAGTTAGGTCCCAAACCATTGGATGTGTGATCAGATGTTCATTTAGTGCTCTTACACCTATAAGTGGATTAAGTTCTCAGAATGGTTTCAGTTTTAGAGGATTTCTCCAATGATGCTACAGTCATTCATGTGTTCAACGTATTGATGAACGTATCCAGCTGATGTCCCTGTCTTAAGTTAAGTGTCTCTTTGCAGTCATATCATGGCACTCCCAATGGCTTGGTCAACCTTCTGGTTTATCAGATCTGTGTGACAGGGAGTTTCTTTAGAGATTGCAGGATTTTGTACCCTCCTTGATTGGGACACTTCTTTTAATGGTCCAAAATAGTTTCTTGAATAGTTTCTTCTGCCTTTCTGCTGGTGATCACTATAGCCAGCAGAGCTGTGAAGCTATATGCTTTGCAAGAGGATTAACCTTGCCTTCATTAGGCTAGGCATTTCCTTCTTACCTCCATAATGGCCTGGATGTTCATAGGGTGCTAGAATTGTTTCCTCCTTTACTCGCCTATGAAGTAAGAACTTCTGTGTCTACATGAGCAACCAGGCAAGCTGCCTTCTGCCCAAGTGAGAAGTCATTCAACTAGAGTGATTGCAGCCTTAACTATATATCGGAAAGGGATACTTCTGCATTACATTTGCTGAGCTGCCACATGGTCCAGACTACCCACTTTCATATCTCGCTATCCTCTGGACACAGAGTCACAGATGAAGGCTGTGTTTGGGAGGGTTGTGCTTTTCTCCTGTGTGGCATGACACTCCCTCCTACTATGGTTTGTGGCTTGCTAGTCTTCCATTTGTATGATTCACAGAGACCAAGAAGAAGGAAGGCAGGTTGCTTACCTGTGGCAATGAAGAAAGACGCACAGGCAGGATGATTGTGACGGGAAGGCACCCTCTGCTTTGGTGATGCCTCTTTTTATTGATCTCCAAAGTTGCTGATTAGTTGCATGATTCTATTTGATTGGGAGTTCCTGCACGGCAGGGGGTTGGACTGGATGGCCCTTGTGGTCTCTTCCAACTCTAAATTTCTATGATTCTATGATTCTAGGGTCTGCTTCTGACCAGTGGTTTAAGCAAGGCTAATGAATGACCATGTAGATAATTTATGAGTTCCTCCTGCAAACAATGCCTACGTGCAGGATCCCCTGTCCAAGAGGTCTGCTAGCCACTGATAAGACAATCATTCCCCAACAGGAGATAATGGTGACGGTTGCCACCCAATGTGGTTTGCCAGCACTGAAGAAAACAACCGTCTCCTACATCTCCCCCCTTTTTTTCTTTTGTTTGTTTTGTTTTTTGGAAGGCCGAATTTTTGGACAAAATATCGTGAGCAAACAAGGCAAGCATTGCATGCAGCAGCAACCGCAAATTAAGGCAATGATGTGTAATATAACAATGAGCGCCCCCCATTAACCTTCACTGGACACCCAGTCAATTGGTATGTACAGCCATAAGAAGTAAAGTTATGAAGGTGCTCTACTATAATGGCATTCAGAAAGGTATTACTGCTTTCAGTAGTGGTGTTAAGAACAAATGTCATGTTACAATAGGAATACTTTCCAACTTCAACAGATGCTTTCTTAGTATGGTTAGTGAAGTCCCAACAATATGCTGCAATTTCTTGAAGTCTGCTACCAATGGCTAAAATGCTATAGTTAACATTTTCTTTTGTAGCATTCCAGGGATCTGGGGATGTTGTTTCCACCCCTTGATTAAAAGGAATAACATGTATTAAAAGTTTTCTTTGGCATGTGAGGGCACATGCATGCAGATCCAACAATTAGTCTCATTTACCAATCGAGAGACATTTTGCACATCCCATATATATAGGAATTTTGTTCCCACAGTCTTGCCCTGGTATCCCATCTTGTAAAGTCACTGTAGCCATGCCAAGAGGAAAAGTACACATTAAAAGAATACACATTACAATGGATACGGCATTATCATCTAACAAAAGGTTCTCTGGTGTCTTTGGCATGTCCTTTTCCTGTAGCGGCTTGTAGATTGAGTAGCGAGGGCCTTCATCTGCCCCCAGGTCACTTGATATTTCTGACAAGGTGCTCAGTCCTGATTCTGTGGAGGGTTCTGCAGGCTGAGTGGGAAATTTGGGATCGAGTTTTCCATTCCTTGGTGCCACGCCATCCTTCCATGGTTTCACACACTGATCAGGGATCCACACCGGACCTGTAGGAGTTGACGCTGCTGTGTCCTTTCCTTCAGGTCAATAAACCAAGGGTCACAGCGATGGAGAAAGTGAAGAAAAGTATTTCTGTATTGAAAATATAATCAGACAGTGAAGTTAAATGATTCCAAGCAAATCAAATACAATAGATGTGTCCCGGTTCACAACCTTGTGTGTGTGTGGGGGGGGGTGCACTCCCCCTTTCCTTTGTAGAAGAAGGCCATTTGGATGAGTAAAAGGGAGGATGAGGAACGTTTTTTGTCCCTCCAACCTCTGGGCATACTCAGAGTTCAAAAAATTGGAGATATTTGCACCATTTGTTAATTGCCTGGGAGTTGTACCGAGCAATTGGAACTGAGAAGATGTACCACCTCTGAGATTGAAAGGAAAAGGTTGGCCTGTGCCTTTCACCTTGGTGACTGAAGAGCTCAGAAATGACAGAGGGCATTGTGAATAAACTGAACTTGCAGAGTTTTCTGAGCATGTGAAGAGTATAAAAATGCAGAAGCAGGGGATGCAATGCATTTGAAGAGACAGAGTGCCGGGATGGCCTCATCCTCTCATAGGCAGTGATAAGAAAACTAAGAAAGTTGTTAGGAACATAGGTGGGGGAGAAAAAATTAGTGTCTTCCCCCTTTTGGACTTTAAACAGTGTGGGTTATCCATAGGAAGGAACATAAATGGATGACAACAGTAGATTTTTGTAAAGGATGTAGTACACCAATTTTGCAAAGAACAGGAAAACTGTTTTAGCAAATCCTTTTCTGCAAGCAGAGCTGTGAAGCACGGGAAAAGCTCAAAAACAAAAGGACAAAGCAGAGGAGAAGGAGAAGGAAACCCCCCTCTGTGATTCCTCTGAATCTCACCAAGAGGAAGAATGAGATAGACTGTGCTTGTAAGTGAAGCTCTTTCTCTAAGAAGCAATGCATGAAGGAAGGATGCAGAAAAACAACATGAATGTAGGAAGAGTACAAGAAATTCAGACTTATGTATTGCAAAGGTATGACATAAGTCCAAACACACTAACAAAAAGACAAATGAACAATTTCTAGGTGCAAAGGGAATAGAACCTGCATCTAAATATGTACCACACTTAAGGTTGATGTGATATACAGTCTTTTAGCTATGAGAGCATAAAGCAAACCAGGAAAGATTCCTTTTTTGCTTTAGCCAAGACAATTTTTACAGATAGACTGCTGATCAAAATGAGGCTTAACAAAAAGCTAAAGACATTTGAGAACAGGAATTAGTTCCTACCAAAAATCCAACACAGCAAAGACTTTTAGACCAAAAGAAGTGAGCTCCCTTCAGATTCGCAAATTACAGACAGCCAAGCAAATAAGCAAATAGAGAAATGCAAACAGCAATTAACACCTATTTTGACCATTCTGGTCTCTAGCTGTTGTGATTCTCCAGCCAAGCCTATCCCACAAGGAACACAGGCAGGCTGAGCTGACCCGTGGAAGAATGAGATATAGAATGTGGAAAGCCTAGTTTTCCCAAGTACCACGCTAAGTACTGATTTTTTTCCCCACAAAATGCTATGTTCTCTTTGTCTGCAAGGCTTGTACATCCAGAGGGGATTTTAATTATGCTTTACCACAACCAAAATAGCAAAAATAGCACAGATTTGAGTCAGGGGAAAAAACTAGAAACTCTTGTCCCTTTACAATTTCCACAATTACAAGACTATCAGATTTTCTTTTTACACATGTCTCCAAGCAACGGTATCCAGGCTATATAGGAGATCTATAGTTTAAATGAGAGAGAAGAAATTAAGGCATGCAGAATCAGCTGAAAAGCATAATGGAGGAAGAGACCAAAAGTTTGAGACAGTGTCACTGTTGGGTCACACACTCTCAGGAAAGGAGAACGAAGAACTAGACTCATGATAGACCAAATGATCTGCAACAAAAATCTCACACACAATGCAATTTTAGGTTGCAAATTCATGAGGACAACGCTGATTTCCCTTGAGCTACTTATAGCCTTGTTGAAAGAAATTTTTGTGGGCCCCAGACTTGAGGCATAGGATCAGCTTCCCAATTTATTGTACACTGCTGTGTTTGAATCACAGTCAAGAGCTCTCCTGTGGCTAAAGGTCCTCTAAAACTTGAATCTGCAATCACAAATGTACAGCTAAGCCACTGGATGGTAACTCTCTGTTTTATCCACAGTACATCGATACCATCAGGCTCTATATCTGCTGGGTTTGGGGCTGCAAATGGTAACAAAACTAATTGTGCCACTGACATTTCTATGTCCTGGCAAACTCTGAGCACATCTGCCCATATGAAATTTCTAGAAGTCATCAATTGTTGTAAGGCTTGCTGACAATCTTTGTTGTCTTTTGCCAACTTGATGAACAATTCTGTGGCCACTTCTGGATTATCATCCTGCTGTGCTAAGGCTGTTTGCAGCCGATTAACAAGGTCACAGTAGGGTTCAGCGGTAGCAAAACCTTTCTCAGGCTGACCAGAGGAAGGCAACTTCTGAAAAGCCAAAATTGCACAATCAGAAGATATTGCTAGGACTTTTGGAGGTAGCTGTACTGTGGCAAAATCTTTTATTCCTGCTAGTTGTTCTGTAGTGTGTTGCCCTTCACTACTGCTACCTTCTAACATGCTCTTAACTTCATTATTTTCTGCTCCTCTATCTCTAAGGGCTTGCAGTTCTTTCATTGCTGCATATGACTGTGGGCTCCATTCATGAGCTGCTCCACTGTTTTGATCTGAGAGACGGGCTATGCAGCCCAAAATTCTAGATCATCTAGATCACTTGAGCCTGAGTTCCTACATGGCTCAACCATTTTTTGAAATGGAGACACAGCTTCCCCTGAAGGGCTTTGTAGGTCGTTGTTAAGTAATGGGGCTGAGGGGTCCTGACCTATCTCTAGCTCCTTAGGAGAAAGAATTACAGGAGGCACATATGAGGGAGGGAGTTGTCTAGCTAATGCTGCTTTTGCATTAACTGATCCTGCTTTGACTGCACTAACTGGCTCCTGTAAAGGAGCAATCGGTAAGGAAGCAGTCGGGGAGCTAGGCTCTGCCGGCAGAGTTAGCTGCATATATGAAGGTGGGTAAGCAGGTCCCCCCCTCCTCAGGAAGCAAAGAGAGAAATGGAGACGGTGCCTTGAGTCTATGAGTCCCCATAACTTCTATTGCTTCTTTGCATTTTCGCCACAGCAACAAATGCTGTATGGATGCTCGAGGTGGCGAATGCAAATGTATCCCAATTTTTATCCAGTCGTGTAAGTTTAAAGTTCCCCCTTCAGGGTACCAGGGACATTGAGAACCTATCTCATTTACTAAGTGCTCTAGCTCTCTTAGGCTAGTTCCTCCTGTTCCATTCTGCTTGAGAATTTTCTGTAGCTCTTTTGCATGAACCTTCTGCTGACCTGACAGTTTCCCCCCCATACTCACGAATTTTGGGAGCGAAGTTCACTGTGGTGCACCTGACCTTTCCGGTCGATGAGTGCAGGGGGTATCACGTCTGGGTCGCCAGATGTGGCGATGAAGAAAGACGCACAGGAAGGATGATTGTGACAGGAAGGCACCCTCAGCTTTGGTGATGCCTCTTTTTATTGATCTCCAAAGTTGCTGATTAGGGTCTGCTTCTGACCATGTGGTTTAAGCAAGGCTAATGAATGACCATGTAGATAATTTACGAGTTCCTCCTGCAAACAATGCCTACGTGCAGGATCCCCTGTCCAAGAGGTCTGCTAGCCACTGATAAGACAATCATTCCCCAACAGGAGATAATGGTGACGGTTGCCACCCAATGTGGTTTGCCAGCACTGAAGAAACAACCGTCTCCTACACTTACCTGTAGTTGTTCGAGTGGTCATCTGTGAAATCACACAACCCCGCCCATCCTTCCTTCTCATGCCCTAGCTTTCCTGGGCTGATGCTTTTGTGTCCATGGAACATAATGCTTAGATGGGAAACAAAATGGTAGTCACTTGAAGAGTGGGTGGGGCTACTACCAAAATGCTTATGTGGCACAGGTTAACCCATTTGTGTGATTTCACAAATAACCACTTGAAGAATGACAGTTGTAGGTAAGCAACTTGTCCTTCATTGTTGCAAATGATATGCCTTAAAAGCAATGATCTTACGAAATGTCATTTACATCCTCATATTGTTGTATATTTCTCAGTGTGGCCTTACTTGTTGTTACAGATAATGTATTTAGCAACAGGCATAGTCATAAAAGGTTTAATTGATCAGGCTGCTTTTTTTATTGCCTAATTTATTTTCTGTTGTATCAGATGGATCACATTGATAACAGCAAGAACATTAAAATCATAGTATTAATTGTGTGGAGAAATATTTTCCTTGGCTCTTCTTTTCAGATCAGTCCAAAAAGTGATGTCTGGTCTTTAGGCTGCATTTTATATTGTATGACCTATGGAAGAACTCCATTTCAACATATAACAAATCAGATCACAAAACTTCATGCCATAATTGATCCTAATTATGAAATAGCATTTCCTGATATTACAGAAAAAGATCTCCAGGATGTCTTAAAGGTAACTTTTGATATTCTGATAATATCATATATGTTGCTGCAATATATGTTAAAACTATGAAATAATTTCTGACTTCTTAATGCTTTTGGTGGGGAAGAAACATGAGCAGAAGGAAGTTTGTGGGAAGGGATCTTCCCACCCACACTCCCCCAATTTGTGGGCAGCCTTCCAAAAAAGTGTCTTTGAGGAGAGTCAGGCAACTGGCAGGGGGAAGAGCTGTCCAAAATCTGGCAAAGGGGACATTTCCCTATTGAGTCCCCCCTGCAAACAAAACAAAACAAAAATAATCTGAAGTTTAATAGTTCTGTGTTCCATAAATTTTACTCATCATTTGGTTCTCAAGAGTCAGGCTCATGTACTTCTCTACATGCGTTGAGTTCCCTTCCACATATCCGTATTTCTTCATTTCTTTATATGATTTATATTCTGACTTTATTCTAAAATGGGACTTGAAATGGCTTTAGGTTTTAAAATATTGATGTGTTCAAAATGAAATCACAAACTGTAAATTAGGTGCTGATTACATTTGAAGGATTGAGAAATAAGTGGCATCATATACCTCTTAATCTTCCCCTCTCTTAATCTTCCTCTTGGCTCTTCTCTGCTTGCTTCAATCTGAGATTTTGAAAAGCAGATACACATAAACGTTTTCCTAGTAGCTCATATATAGTGTTGAAGATCACACTGTAGTATAGCTAGTTTATAGCATAAAAGTAAATTGTACTGAAGGGGTTGGCTACAGGTGATCTTACGTAAAGAGTCAAACCTGTATTTCAGCTACAAATTTTAACTGCCAGTGGTGGTTTACGTGGTTAAATAATTTAGATGAATATATAAAATTAGACTGGATTTTTTCTTCACAGTCAGGTTTTTCCTATGCAGGGAAAAGGCATATAATATGTGAAAGAACTGTCATGTGACTCTGTGTCTGCAGAGGGAGGAAAGTTGAAGGAATGGTGGTGTAAAATTGAATAAAAGTAAAATAGTCATTAACCATGTGTATACTAAAAATACATTTGTGTACAGTAGTTGACTAAAGCTGTAGTCAACTTCTGTACTGCTTAACATCTCTACTCCATTGTAATCTAAGCAAAGGCTGGTCAAAAAATTGCGGCAGTTTGCTGTCTCACTTTGTTAGCGCTTTGATAGCAGTACACTCATATACCTAGAGGGTATAAGGAAATGTTGGCCAGCGCAGGTGCAGCCTCAGCTCCTGGCCTTAAAAATCCCTTCTGCCTCTCAGCAGCGCTGATGAATATAAAGAGATCCCCCAGCTTCCCTCAAAAACACACTGCGTTCATGTGTTTAAAAAGCCTAATGGTAGCATAGGGAGGAGTCATTGCTGGGAGGGAGGAACTACCAATGCTGACTGCTTCTCAAAAATTGCCCACTGCAATCAGCTTTAAAAATTCTTCATTGATGCTGAGGAGAAAGTCTGATGGTAAGAACTGTGCACTGGGTACATGAAGTTTTGTTAATCAGGTTGGGATCTTATACTAGACATGGAGTGTCCCTGCTCATTGGTGTTATTACATAGTTGTCCAGAGCCAGAGGCCACATATCTCTCAGAATTGAAAGACCTCTCTACCCATGCTGTAGAGGAAAGTATACACAAGACTGGGGACTGCTTTCATCCTGAAGACTGAATTAAATTCAAATGCAGAACAGTTCTCAAAGCTGTATACCAGTGGTGCACAAGGCCAAAATCAGAGCGGTCATTTCAAAACTAAAAGCATATTTTGGCCTAAAGCTTTTTAATGTCAGTAATTTTAAGGCTTAAAAGAGACATTTCAGCCTGCTCCAAATTGGGAAAGAGGTGGTTAACAAAAGTCATGTCTTAATCGAGGATATGACCCCCCCCCCCCCCCCCCCAGGAATCCCTGAGGTTCTGATTAGATTTCAGGGCCTGAGTTTCCCCAGCCTAGTGTACAAGATGTAAGGAATTGGAATCTCCACCATTTCTTCCCTGTTTTTGAAAATGAGATATTTTTTTAAACTTTAGTAGGAGGTCAGTTCTAATGCAATAGTAACGCTCACCTTAACATTCTTCTAACACCATTCCCCCTAGTAGTGCCATTGCATCCTAGAACTTTGCTCTCCTTGGCACTAGCAGTGATAGCTCCTCTAAATACATTGTCCTGGTTTAGACAATCCTATCAGCATTTTAAATTAAGATGTACATGTGTTTTTTGCCTGTTTAACATAGATCATAAGCTGTTACTTTTGTATGTGCTATAGTTAAACTTCATTGAATCATACTGCTTTATTACACTAAGGGCAAACAGGATTTAAACGAGAGTTAAACTGGAGGAAACCAGGAAATGTCATGTGATAAACATCAGGCATTTCCTGGTTTCCTCCAGTTGTAACTCTCGTTTAAATCCTGTTTGACCCCTAGTGTGATAAAGCAGATAGTCTTCATTGAATCACAGATTTTTATTTTGTTCAAACTGGGAAACCTGGCTTGCCATGTTCAGAACAATCCATGATCTATCATTAGAAGTTGGTCAAAGTCCTGGCTTGTGCCAGTGCTAAAAACAATTGTTCTTAGTTCAGATGATGATGAATTAGATTCATTCTTGTGTGATTGCAGCTTACATGAGGGATTGCAAAAGTCTGTCAGCAAAAGATGCAAGAGTAACTTGGTTTAATGAGTTGAGGAACAATCAGCCAAGCCAAGTTACTTGAAATAACAGTTTTAATTTACATAGTGTGTCAACTGAGTTCTGTTCTGTGTACATTTAGTGAATCTGTTCCATGTTAAAATTGCAGGCAAAGGGTTTTTTGTTGTGTAAAATAGTTGTAAGCATGTGTAAAATGTGAAGGTAAATTACTTATATTTATAACATAATTTCAAAAATTGAAAATTTGTAAGATTTTATTTTCCGATTCATCCCAAATTACCTTTCTTTTCCCCTCAGCGTTGTTTGGTAAGGAATCCTAAACAAAGGATATCAGTTGCTGAATTGTTAGTACATCCTTATGTGCATATCCAAGCTAATTCACAAACAGGTAACTTTTTACTGCATTAAGTGGATTTCACTTAATTTCAGTAATTCTTTTATATAAAAGTTATTTTTCTCTATTTATACTCTTGATTGTCACAGTTGAACAGAAAAATACTCTGTACCTCTCTGTAAGTAACAGATTATAATCAAATTTTAAATTCTTTTAGGGCATTCAGGTACAAAAGGAACAACAGAGGAAATGAAACGTATCCTTGGTCATCTTATTGGTTTGAACTCTCCAAATTCCATTTCTAGGGCTGCTAGAGTAAGTAATGTTTTAAACAGTAGCACTGCGTCTCATAACCTGATGTTTGTGAACACTTAGAACTAGGGAATATAGAACTTAAGCCATTCCTTTTTGCTATATAGTTTGGGCAAGAGAACTATGTGGCAACTGGCTATAGCAAATATGTAGTGAGGAATGGCATTCTGAGTTGGGTAGTTGTGAGGGGTGTAAGGAATACTGGATCAAGAAATGCATTTTTGCTAAAGTGATGGGTCTTAGAAGGAAGGAAGGTTAGTGGTGTGATATATGCATAGTGAATGCCACAGAAAGTTGCATAGTATAGGAGGGGAAAGATATGTGCTCAGAGAGCCATCAAAGAAGTAAGGAAAGAAATCAAATGCAACATTTACATAATTGTAAAATAAAAAATACTCCACTTGGCCCACTACAGAAACATAATCCACTAAACCTGCAGAAACCTTCTACCCACTGAAACAAGATTAAGTTGTTTTGGGTATTTATTAGTGGTTTAAATACTACTCAATTGGCAAAGTAAATTTATCTCTTTGTAGAAGGTGCTAAGTGTTACTTCAGAAATCTATCCTTTAGTTATTTTGTTCTCCAAAAATATTTTGCAGCTCTCATCCATCAGTGTTCTGTATGTTAGCTTCCAAGGAGTTTAAAAAAGAAGGGGACACATGAAACTGTTTCATAATTTCAGTCTAGACTCAGAGGGAGAAGAACATACTTTTTGAGCCAACAATATATGAATATGAACAATATGCTGAAACCCACACTGTCATCTACTCATGGGAACCGCTGGTGTTCAGCTGCTAGTCCCAAACAGAGTTGCTGTTGAATCAATGGTGTTTATATAAGTGTTGCGACACCTATTGATACAATGTGTTGGGACTAGCAATGGGATTTATGCGCCACATTTTCTGGCAGAATCTGACGTTTAGAGAGCTTGTTCAAAGGAACTCTCCTCATTCTGAAATTAAAAAAAGCCACAGATACAGTTCTTGGGACTAAGCAAAGATAAAGTGAGCTAAAATTAAGGAAGAATGCCTGTTGAGAAGCAGCAGGATCTTTTATTTTTATCATGTGCAGTAATAGTTTGGGGAGTAGTATTCATTATTGGCAATTCACAATAGGTACACAAACTTTTGTACGATTCAGAATTATGAGCATAATTAGTTCTTGCCTGTATAAAGAACCCCACAATCAAGAGAACTGTATATATTTGTGTGTAAGATGAAAAATGTTATTCAAAAAATTGACCCAGAAAAACCCTAGGTCAACTTATACATAGGTCAGTAAGGTAATACTGTCTTCTCCAACCCAGCTGTCTCCTGAAGGGACAGTTGGGCTGCGGAGGAGAAGGCAGGGCAAGCCATTGCCCCCCAAGGGATCCCTAATTTTGGCCCTAAAACCTGCCCTAGACTTATGCATGAGGTCGACTTTTAGTTGATTATATATGGTATCTTAAATTCAGAGGATTTTAAATACAGAAATTTCTTGTCACACTTTGGGCTTGCCTATGTAAAACAGCAACAATAAATTTTGTTTTTCAATTAGATTGAGTTTAATCTTCACCACTGAAGGGGTAATGGCAACAGCGGCAAAGAGACCAGAGAAAATGATCTCTGGGAAGGCGGTCTCTGGGAATGTGGAGTTTAGATGTTTGTACTGGGGCTCTGTTTCATATTCAAATGAAAACAAGTGGGTTAAGTCAAAGGTCCCATATTGAAAAGTTTTGCAAAGTGATTTGAAAGAGATTACATCTGATATTTTGTTTTTTGTTTTTTTTTTAAATTTCAGACTTTATATGAGCAGTGCAGCAATGGTGAAGGCTTGGATGTCTCTACTTTTGCAAATTCTGATAATCAGAAAACATGGAGTACAAAGTGATATGTAAACTTCAGTTTAATGAAAATAGTTTAGGTGTACTGTTCTAGGTGTACTGTTCTAGGCAAATGTTGGCTTTATTTAGCAAAGGTGTCTTGCCTTTTAAAGTAAAGATTTGCCTCAACATTTATTTTGCCAGTATTGGTATCTCAGTCACATGGGCAATCAGGCTGGTTTCCTGCTATAATGTTTGGAAATGAAAATACTCATTCATAAATTCATGAAAGATGAAAATGTGGAAGATCTTTTGTTGCAGTCTAAAAATAGTGCAAAGATCAATTTGACTTTTTTCTCAACCCACACTCTAGTTGGGAGATGTGTTCATCTTTAAGACTCAAAGTATTCTTTTCTTTTTCCATCAGGTATAGTCAGCATATTATTTTTCAGATAATGCTGGTGGGGGAAACTTTGTAAGATAGTAGTATAATTTAGCCACTTTTAGTTCATCTTATTCTGTACATACTGCCATGGAAAAATGTGACTTACAAATGACATCAAGTATGCTTATAAGCAAGAAAAAAAAATCCTGTAAATAAAATAAAATAGTTTACACTGTGTTAACATTCTATGGTGTTTTTATTAAACATGAGCTAAACCTTTCCTCACTGTTGTTCAAGCTTGGGTGTTCTTGCCTGGGATCCCTCTCCCAGATAAAATGATTCATAAGAAGAGTAACACAGCTCAGTTCCCTAGAAGGTCTTGATTAATGTCAGCAGTTGGACAAGCAATATAATAGCTTTCACCAGGTTCTCCCCTTTGGGCTACAATTAGATAATGTATAGGTGGAACAAGACACAATGAGGATTTTCATACTTGGCTGCATTGCTGCTCAAATGTCCTCCAAACATCCCTAAAAGGTAGAGGACGCGGCTGTGTCTGAACTGCAGAAGGGCTTCCTGAATTGCCATGGAAACATGGCTCCCTCTTAGCATCCCTGAGTTTATGTTCATAGGAAAAAGTTTGGGTTCATAGGAATTTGCTCCCCTTGAGATGTGTCAGGGACATTAGAGGGAGCCATGTTTCCCTGGTGATTCAGGAAGCACTCCTGGCGTTCAGACACAGGTGCTTCCCCCACCTTTTAGGGACCTTTGGAGGCCGTTTTAGCAGCAATGCAGCCAAGTATGAAAATCTTCATTATTCTTATAGAACTGTCCACTTGCCTTGGGCCAACATTGGAGTAAGCAATAGAGTCCTAGGTCTGTTGGCATTCAGATTGTGCTAGGATGGCTTCAGGTCTTGATGAGGAACCAAGAGTAGGAAAATGGGTATCTATGGCCTGCAAAATGTGTATGGTGGGGAAACTGTTAGGGTATGTGTGGATTCCCCCAGATCCTGGAAAGTTACTGTTGAAAGTAAAACATATAACTTGTTGAAAAGTCCCCAAAGTTTGTTGTTAATTTGTTTAAATTTTTACAAACCGCTTTGTGCTGGTCTGTGGGTTGAGGCCAGGCGCAGTGTCTGCACTCTGTCCCTAGGGTGCCACTTTGGCGTGTGCCAGTGTACACGGTGCATGCCATCATGGCGCGACGCTGACGCTGCATCTACACAGTGCAGCACCAGAGGGGTGTCATAAAGCTGTGCTGCCACAGCTTTGGCACCCTTTGGAGACCACAAAAAGGAGCTGATTTTTGCAGTTCCTTTTTGTGCTCTCTGAGGCTGGATCGATGCTATGGCATGCGGTTGCTGCGGCCCTGATTTGGTCAGTAAAGGGGGCAGCTGCATGCCGCCCATCTGTACAGCCCCTGTGTGAATTTGTGATACTGCAGAACAATTTTAGTGGCTCATTATAGTATTCATTTTTATCCCTTTTGTTTTTTAGCATTAATGAGATGATGGATTAAAACTCCCAGTGCCTTTAAAATGCCCTCAAATAACCTTTAAAGGCATTTTAAAAGTAATTAGAAGCTTAATTAACTACAACAAAAGAATCGTGTCATTTCTACTTCTTATGTTTCTTTTGAAATATTACTGTTATGCCTTCATTACAAAGCAAAACAAGAAAGTTATTACAGATAACTGAATTTTTCTCAACCATGGAATCCACTGGATGGCCTTGAGCAAATCATGCTCTGTCAGCGTCAGAGGAAGGCAATTACAAACCTCTGGATAAATCCCATCAAGGATAGGGTCACCAGAGTTGGCTTGAAGGCACATAACAACTAATATTACACTGCAAAGGGTTCAAAATATTGCAGCCAGGTTATTCACCGGGTCAGCTAGAGGTGACCATATAACACCTATATTAAAATCTCTTAACTGTTTCCGGACACAGTACAAGGTGTTGGTGATGACCTATAAAGCCCCACATGGCTTGGGTCCAACCTAGTGGCGGGATTGCGTTCTTCCGTACAATCCACTTAGGCCCTTGGGAAGAATTTCCCAAAGAATTTACTGCAGCCAATAAAGAATAGATTGGCTGTGGTTACCCAGAGGGCCTTTTCATCTGCTGCTCCCAAACTATGGAATGGCTTGTCAGATGAGATCCATAACATCACCAATCTTGACATCTTTAAAAAGGCTATCAAGACGGATCTCTTCTGACAAACTTTCCTTGATTGGCTCACTATGGACCCCCATATAGAATACTCAGGATTCCCATAATCTTGCCATTGTTTTTATCATTCATATTATTTTAATTATTGGATGTTTTTATTATTGTTACTGTTATTTGGGAATTTTAAAGGTTGTGTGGGAGGGAGGGATAATGGATTTTATTTTGTATTTTATTTTTTACTTATGTTGTAAGCTGCCTAGATCCAACCAGAGAGGTGAAATAATAATAATAATAATAATTATTATTTTGTAAAACCTTTGAGATTGACTGAGAGAAAGAAGTCTGTAGCATAAGCTTTTGTACACTGAGTTTATTTCATCAGATGTATTTGATTTTAACTCATTAATACCTGTCAATGTTTTTAGCAGTTAAAATACTGCATTTTGAGAAAAGGCTATAGTTTCTGTCCAAAAGAAGAGGTGGATGGCATGCTAAGTATTTAAAATCAGCATGGTGTAGTGGTTTGATACTGGAATGTGACTCTGGAGACCAGGCTTTGGATTCTCATATGGCCATGGAAACCCACTTGGTGACCTTGGGCAAGCCACACTTTCTCAGCCTGAGAGGGTGGCAAAAACAACTCCCCTCAACAAATCTTATCAAGAAAATCCTGTAGTAGGTTCACTTTAGGGTCACCATAAGTTGGAAATGACTTGAAGGCACACAGCAGCAAGAACAACATGCTAAGTATAGACGTGGGATCTTAGGCCTTGAATCTCACTGTTGTGAGACTAAGTGAGAACTAAAGTGTTTCTGATCTTTAAAGGGTTAAGAGATAGGATCAGAACAGACGGCCCAAATATGCCTGCTTTGGAGTGTCATCGACGCATGGCGTTCAGATGCCACGCATCATGATGATGCCTTGAAGCCACTCAGAAGCCAGGCAGGTGCTCTGGCGGCGCAGCGCAGCGTTTATACACTGCAGGCTGCCAGAGCGACTTGAAGCTGCCATGGGGTCACAGTGCGGTGGCAAAAGCTGCCTTTTTGCCAGCCAGAGATGGAGTGGAACTTTTCTGCTTCTTTTTCGGCCAGGTTAAAGGCGGATTGGGGCCATGGCATGTGGTTGCTGTGCCTCCAATCCGTCGTTGGAAGAGTCAGGACCTTCAGGGCCATTTGTTTCAGCCTCTAATCAATTTCCTTCTGCGGCATCTTGATGCAGTCATTCAGTGATTACTACTGGATGTTGTCTTTCAGTAATTGTAGTGTTTGTGTAAGTGACATGTCAGGATTATCTCTCTAGTTCTGCCAATTATAACACTGATAACTGTGAATAAAAATACAGTGCACCCTTCTCTTATGCGGGAGATCTGTTCTGGACGCCCTTCCCCCCCAGTGTAAGAGAAATACTGCTTATGCTGGAGCCCCATTGAAAACAGTGGGTCTCCTGCCTGCGGCGTGGTGTGGTGCACATGCCATTGCCTCTTCTGGCACATTGCTTTCAGTGTAAGCTGAAAGACATGTATGGCATGTCCACATATGATGTGGGCACACTATACATTACCAGGATCATCTGGAGCAGAGAGGCTGAATAGCATTAATTCACAAACTCAGTTATTGTAGCACTAAACCAGAGTCCTCAACTCTTTTTTAGTCCTGGCCACATCTAGAATATTGACAGTGTTGTAGTCACAGAAGTCACAATATCAGGACCTACTTGTTTATGACAAGTAATTCATTACTCAGCTATTATTTTATAGAAGCAGCACATTAACATTAATTGTTTGTTGGAGTGTGCTGTGTTACCTTTTAGTTGCTTTCTCTTTTTTTTAAAAAAAAAATAAACTTAAAAATACATCATGGCCAATCCCAGTGACCCCTGCCACAGCATTCTGTCACAAAAATAACATTATTCCTTTCTTATTACCCTTGAAAATAACATGACATTACTTGTAATGTGTTTCTTCCAAGGTCTGCACAAAATGGCTGCAAGTGAAGCTATAACCAATCCCAAAATGACTGCATAACTGTATGACCTTTCACAACTTTTATTACTGCAGCAAATCACCCATTTCACAGAAGCCAAACTGGTGAAACTACATTTCAGGTAATGTGGTCCAGAAACCAGAGAAGATAGATTCTATTTGCTAGATAACCATCTAGTAGTAGATAGAGTCTGAGTTTAGTAACATAAAACCAGTCCTCTGATTCCACTCTTTGGATCCATCCATCCATCCATCCAAGATGAAATAATTAATGTTATAAAAGCCAATTAATTTCTCAAAAACCATTTCTCAATGAGTTACTCTAAAATTAAACCCACAACAAATAAGGTCAGTCTGTACTACATTTTCCCAACTTAATTGCCAAAATAAATTCCTGCTGAATCTACTCATTAGCTCAGTCCTCTCTCTTCCCTCCTCTGTTTATCATTCTTTGCTATCCTACCAGGATCCTCTGTGGCTTCATTCACTCCATTGTCAAGCACTATTTTCCCTATTTTCACATCTTCCCTCCACTGATCTCAACCACTACCACTCACATCTCTACCCTTTTCAGACTAGCTACTATCCAAGTCAAAGTCCTACATCCATTAAATCAGATTGGAAGTGAGCACATGGAGCAATGGAGCAGCAAGCTGAGGGCAAAGAAGCAGCACATGGAGGCCACTTAAAAACAAACAATACTGTACAATGGAATCTGGCATAGAAGGTTGGCTCGTCTAGTAGGCACCATGACATGTCTCTACAGTTGTTATTATGGCCAAAAGTACTGCACTGACAACTCCAGTTCCAACTGATGGTGTTAAAAGGTACTTGGACTGACTATAAAGTGGTTCCATGTTTCTCTTTCAGAACTGTCCCAGCTGAAAGTGCCCCGATTCTTAATAAGTATAAGGCAAAATATTAATAATTCATGGTGCCAGCGTGTTGCCATATTACATTTATTTATTTATTTATTTGTTTCCAAATATTTATATGCCACTAATAATAATAATAATAATAATAATAATAATAATAATAATCTAAAAGCAGACCACATGCTCCAGGCAAGCTAAATTTCATCTGGAATTATTTCCGTGCTTTCTATGCATAAAATTTCAACACACACAGTTTTAGCAACAATATGGAACAGTCTACACTGCAGTAGACTAGTTTCTAGTTGCAGTTTCCTCTCACTCTGAATCCACACTATACAATAGTAAAATCCATGGTGTTTCCATGCCTCCCATCTCTTGTTGCATTATATAATTTGGACAACGTGTGGTTTTTAAAATAATCTTACAGCATAACTGTTTCCAGAATGGACAAGTGACACACATATGAATTGTAGGGATGGTTTTTAGTCTACAGAACTGGTTTGGTAATTGTTTCACATCAAATTGTTATTTGAAGGGGGGAGTGGCCTGTGGATAGGAAAGATGCACTGTTTTTTGAACTTCCTTGACGTAGCCAGAAGCTCAGTTTAATCCTCACACACACACACACAATTGCTATTGTATATATAATAAGCAGCTATGTTACAAACAATTGTTATACAGGATTTTATTAAATGTTCTGCAAGCATGCCTCTGCATGGTTTTGCACAACTTTGTAGAAAATTTCCTTGGTTTATATTAAATAATGTGTGGACTAAGCAGCACTATCAGACCAGAAGGTATATTGTGCAGAAATCAGGAGAAACTTGGATGTTTTGAAGGAACAGAAGACACACAACCTTTATATTCCCCCTTACCTTTCATTCTAAAAATAACTACAACTACTTCAGTTTCCAGATAAGAGTTCATGACATGGTGAGCCATGGACACAAGCATATTGCTACATAGGGTAACTTTAACGCAAGGTCTGTGTGACTGGAATATTGGCAGGTTGTAAGCCACAACTCAAATCTGGGAGCAACAGAAGTACTTGCCCATGTTAAGAAATACTCATAGGATACTTAAGGGACGCAGCATTCAGGCTAAAAACCACTACTGTGTGTGTGTATGTGTATCTGCCTTCAGGTTGCCTGTCAATTTATGGTGACCTCATGAAGTTCATAGGGTTTTCTTAGGTAAAAACTACTCAGAGGTGTGGTTTTGTCAGTTCCTTCTCCTGAAATATAGCCTACAGCAGCTGGTATTCATTGGGGTTTTCCCATTCTAAGTAGGGCTTACCCTGCTTAACTTCCAAAAACTAGAAAGGATCTGGTGTCTTTTTAAGCCCAATGTTACTGTCATTAAAACAATAAGAAATCAAAGAACCATAGAATTATAAAGTGTTAGAATTGGAAGGGATCACACGAGATCTAGTTTAGCAAGAAGATTAATCAATCATGGTAGCAGGGAGTTAGCTGAGTATTCCCATGCATTTTTGAGCTATATGAATTCCTAGTTATTTATATTTTTAAAGAAATGTCAGCAGCTGACGTACAGATGACAACTGAGGGGAAAAAAACATGGCACATGACAAGGTACATGAGATATTCACTAATAGTTCAGGTATATGCTATAAAGGCATGAATGCCAAGGAAAGAAGTTTCTATTTGGACTTCAAGCCTGTAGTGTTTGTTGCAGTGCTTGAAATAGTTCCTGTTTAGAACTATGACTCCCAGACTCCCTCAGCCTGCTTGTCAGATGGACATGCTGACTATGGGATTCGTGTGTGTGTGTGTGTGTATTCTCCCCAAAAGATAAAGTTTCCCAGCTCTGGTTTTTGTAATATCTGATACTATGAATTAATGCATTCCTTTGTTTGTTTTTGTTTGTTTGTTTGGATGCATGAATTTGAGTGGAGAGCCAATCTGGCCATATGGAAACAGACGGTGGGGGCAAGAATGTACTTAGGAAGCATCCAGACTGATTAAAAATTGCCAGTTTTTGTTCCTGTTCCTTCTGATTTTATACTGGGTTAAAATAAACCAACACTGAGGAGTTGGTATAAGAAATCTCTGTTTGTACGGGGAGCTAACAGAAAATATTTTTGGATGAACAAAATGAACAGGAATAAAATCTGGGAGTTTCTTTTTAATAATTCTGGATCCTGTCTCTTATGCCCACAACACATGCCCTGCCCTGTTTTCCAGAGAAATTACCTTTTTTTGTTTCTTGCTGTCACATCATGATGGTACATTTTTTGCACCAATAGCATCCAGCCTTGCTTTCCTATTCACACTACCAAGGAATCATTTTCTTTTTCCATGCCCCTGCCCACAACATTAAAACCATCCACTCTGGAAACCACCTGGTTCCCTGGTTTCTTCCTTGCAATTCGCCTCCAACCAAAAACAAAACACCAAACACCTTTTTCAAAAGTCTAGCTGTAGAGAGCTCTAAGTAGCATATGGAAATCCTATCTCATATGAGAATATGACACCAGGACTCCTTTATAAATCCAGCCCTTAATCAGATTCGCAGCCCATCCCTCCAAAGTGTATTATGAACTCAGAAATCCTCTGTGATGACTGAACAAAGACCCACTCCCTTCCCAAGGGATGGGCATAGGGAACAGCAGGAGCACGCCTTCAGCTTTGAAGCAACGGATAGGAGGAGCCAGGAGGGGAAGGGCTGTGAAACTGGATAAGGATTTAGTTTGCAAGGGAGAGATTAAAGATTGACAAGACCAGTCTAGTCTATTGCACATCTTCTAAGTGGGCCTAACCAAACACCTGCCTTACTTTGCCCTAACCCTGCTCCTTAACTACTGCGGTCATTCACTTGTCATGTCTGCCACCTCCTGTTCATATTTCCCATCAGCAGTCCTTCCTTTTAAACATATATCTGTTGTGGCATTCTTTTCCCTGTAAGCAATCTTGTGCTTCCTTCCTGACAAATTAAATAGAATGGAATGACATCACATCGCCAAGTCGCTACTTTTTTTCTGGACAGAGGAGGTGTAATTCTAAATACAGTAGAAGAAAGTCTGGTGTGGAGTAGGTTTAATTGTACTCCACATTTTGGTAAGAGTTTGGTCTGCACAGGTGTTCTACTCTGATTGCAAGATTACAAAGATCAAGTCCAAGCCTGCAAAATAGGGAAGCCGTCAAACATGGCCAGCATGTCATATATCAGTCTCTCATATATACGTATCTCAAAATCAAACCTTCCAAGCTTTGTGTTTCAAGAACAATTTATCCATCCTCTGTTGAGCCATCATACATGGTAAGTGAGCATTATGCCTAATGAGGATTTGGCACAGCTCTTGAAGTTCTGCAAATAAAGAGACCTCCCTCTAGAAAACACTTAGTGCAACATGTACTGTAATTAATTGACATGTCTATAACAGTTTAATCCTTGTAATTTACTCTCCAATTGATACTTGTAATCCTATGTATACTTGCATGTAGAAAATAGCAACCAAATGAGGGATTGGGGCAAACTGACAGGGAAATAATTGTTAAACAGAGGGTTCAGTTGCACTTGTGCCCTACTGGCAAGTTTCCCATGGGCAACACACTCGCTGTGTGGACAGAGTGTTGGACTAGAGGGCCCTTTGACCTGATCCAGCATGGGCATTCTTACACCATTGAACTCAGTGAGGGTTATTTCCAAAGAAATATGCATTGGTTCGAACTGTGAGAGTATGTTCTTGCAGCAAACACATTTGTAAAGTATTTGCCTGTTAGTTTATGAGTAATGCAGTTGATGCTGGATATTCTATAACCTCCAACCTCCTGAACTGGCAAGGACAGTCCTGCCATCCCACTTTTCTAGCTGCTTCTAAAATGTCTCTGTTTCTCTTTCGTCCGACTTCATCCCTTTGTTCTCAGCTTACTTCAGTTGATGCCATCTGAGATCAAAGTGCAAAATTATTTTGTACTCAGTTAACACAGCAGAGGAGAGAAGGAGAGGAAGAGGGAATCTTGCCTTTCTCAACAAAAGCAAACTGCTGCAACCTCTCCCAGAAAGCGTCCTCTTCTTCACTTTTGCCATCTCAATTGCAGCCTCCTGTTGCCTGGCCACACCTTTATTGGTTTTCATCTGAAATTATGGAGAGAATTATATTCAGATATATTTTCTGCTGAAGACTGAGATTCAGATGCTCTAATGCATGAGATGGTGTAAATGCATATCTGCATGCATGCACACGCATGTCCCCTTTGTAGTAACTAAGCTTCTGTACAAATCTACATGACACAAAAATTGACTTTGTCACTTTTACTGCATGCAAAGGGATGGTGTAGCAGTTTAAGACTGTTTGAAAGAAGTTGTAGCATAAGCTTTCAAAGCCTTGTTCATGCATCAGAAGAAGTAGACAAAGGGCTGGTACAGATGGGTGTTTTGTGGTGCCTTGGGGCCAAAATTAGGGCTAGATAGGGCTGGGCATCCAGACACGGCCAGCCCTATTATTGCTGCAGGTGTGCATGCCCATCCACATGGTGGGTGCTACAGCTGCACAGGTGTGGCACAGCGTACAGATGCCTCTCCGCAGAAGCGCCATCATAGGGCTGCCCTTATGATGCTGCAAAAAGGAGCCACCTAGAGCAGCCCCCTTTTAAGTGTGCATCTGTGCAGCAGCATGCAGATGCTGCTGCATAGATGCGCAGCATACAGGGGCAGCTTTGAGCCTCCTGTCTGTACTGCCTCATAGTCTACAAAAGCTTATGCTACAACAGTTAGAGCCTTATTGCATAACACATGGAAGCCAAGAGGCAGCAAGAGAGAAATGGCTTTCTCTTTGCCTCTCCACATGCTCTTGTAGCATGTGATGGTTGCCAAATGGACTTTTTCAGGGCAACAAAAGACATGCTTTTACAATTGTCTATATCAGAAAGAGAACCAAAGTCCTTTAGCAGCATATAAAGAAGCAAGAAGAAAGCTGCTTCTATCTCATGGCTTCTCGGCTTTCTTTTGTCATGCAATAAGACTTCTAGTCTCAAAGGTGCTACAAAATCTATTTGCATTTCAATATTCCAGACTAAAATGGCTTTATCTCTTTTACTGCATTCAAGAGTCTGCAACATTTCCCTTCCTAAGAACAACAGCTTCCACCCCTACCTATCATAGTAGGGGTGTCTCAGCATCCCTCACCATTATGTAGACTAAAGCTTATGGGAATTGCAGTGCAACCAAAAATGAAAGACCATACACTTACCACTTCTGCTTTATAGTGTACATGTAATACTCCAGAGGGCAGAGAGGATTAAAAAAAGCTTTCAGAGTGAGTGCTGTTTTTTTTTTTAATTGTAGTACAGCCTGATCTGTGTGCATGAGAGAGAGTGAGCACATTTGTGCCATAGTTATATGAGTTGGATAACATGCTCCCTCAGATTATTCAAAACAAAAAATATTGCTAGTGGCTGAACAGCACCAAGGCACAAGTGCAGTAGTAGTTCTACCTCCCTCTCACACATCAAAGAATGGAAATGCTCCAAGTGATTGTGGAACCCTAGCCCAAATGCTAAGGAGGGGCAAGGAGGAGATCTTTAGTAGGTGTTCCCCTCTATGTGCTCTCCTGGGAATTACTGAAATCTATGATCAAATCTGACTCTTCACCTCGATTCCTCACACTGGCTGGCAGGATACTCAAAATGGAGCAATTGTGAGACGCCAACTCTAATCTGATGGATTGCTGAAATATGGGTGGTTCTTGTGATGGTGGAAGAGATGACTAATTGGAGAAGACACAGCTATGAGTATACGACCAGAATGCTTAGGATCATATGCACGCTTACTTAAGAGTAAGTTCCATTCAGCTCAGTGGATGTACCTCTGAGCAGACGTGGTTAAATTTATTTATTTATCCATACAAGATCCAAGGCAGCTGTTTCATTTCTCCATCCTTTGAATATGATAGGTTGCTTACAATAAATGAGCACTAACTATTCCATGCTCAAAAACAAACAAGGCATAATATAGTTTAATGTAATAGAATTATATGTAGCATGCTTGCATATAATATAACATTATATATGGATACAAGCAGGCCTTTCTGCTTAAGCAGGTTTTTAATATGCTATTGCTCGTGGGTATGTGTGCTTTACTTTTAACTTTTGAATGCTTTATAATTATTTTATACTCTTAAATGCAATGATTTTTAACTTTAAAAATATTCTTTGGTTTTGATTGATTTGTCTTGTGAATCATCCTGGGTGATGCCCCAGGAGAAAAACAATAAAATAAATAAATAATTGTTAACATTTATTTATTTACAACTATACACTATCTTTCTGTAAAGCAAGAGTGAAACAACCTCTTTCAGTCCTAGTACTGAATTCAGTTTCAACAAAATTCTCAGGCCATGTTGCATGGCTCGAAAGGGCCAAATACATATTTTATGCCAATGTGGCTTGCTTAAAGCTCTTATTTCTGGTAAAACTAGTGTGGTGTAGTGGTTTGATTGTTGGACTATGACTCTGGAGACCAGGGTTTGATTCCCCACCTGGCCATGGAAACCCACTGGGTGACTTTGAGCAAGTCACACACTTTCAGCACCAGAAAACCCCATGAAAGGTTCATCTTAGAGTCACCGTAGGTCATAAGTGACTTGAAGGTGCAAAACAACAGCTTACCTCCAGTAATCAGGTGCTCTTTTACACATTTATAGTGTTACAAATCCATTTTAAATGCCATGCATCATCTTGTAGAATCCTGGGATTTGTAGTTTGGTGAGGCACTACAGGCCTCTTGCTGAGAATTCGAAATACCCTTCCCTAAACTGCAAAACCCAGGTTTCCATAAGATGGAACCATGGCAGTTAAAGTGGAAGTTTAGTGCTATAACTGTGTAGCCTGAAAGAGCCAGGTGCATGGATGTATCTTAGGAGAGGGAGGGATGAGGGCATTGTCCCCCAGAGAAGAACTCTGTCCTCCAAAATTATATTTTCCTCCAGATCTCAAATGTATAGCATTGAATATCCATACATAATTAGGTATATGCATTTGCTTTGGATGATTAGAGTAGAATCAGTGGATCAATTGGCTTTACCTATCTGTTGACTCACCACTCAAAAAATTGATTCGATGACTCTACTACCTGACCTTGGACAAGTCACATCCTCTCAGCCTCAAGGGAAGGCAATGGCAAGCCATCTCTGAACAAATATTGCCAAGAAAACCCTATGTTGGGTCACCATAAGTCAGAAATGACTTAATGACACACAACACACACACGTACACATACACACTAGTTGGGACAAACCAACAGGAGTCCAGCCTAGATCTGCAAAAACTGTTACCTTTTACCTCCATAAAAATGGAAAGGGAGGGGAGAAGAGAAGAGGGGGATGTCTTTTTGTGACTGACAGCTCTAGCTTCCAATCAAAGAATACATTCACCTGGACTTTCCTTTTTACTTAGAATGACAGGGCTGTGAAGGGATAGCTGTGTCTGGCTATTGCAACAAAACCACCACAAGAGTTTTGCGTCACCTTCAAAACTTACACATTACTTATTGCAGAAAGTTTTGCCTGTTTCATCAGATACATGATACATTGCCCTAGTCCTGCATTGTCAGATGTAGATATAGATACATGGATGTATGGATGATTAGAAGGCGGGAAGGAGAGGGAACAAAGCAATGTTAACAGTGAGATCAAAGAAGAAAGGGATGTGTGAAATGCAGCTACAGTGATAATTAAATTGCAGCATAGAAGTATGTAAAATAATGACCAAACCAGTATTCATAAACATCCTGGCACTGATAAGAAAGCACCTGCATGGTGATACAAATTTAATAATCTTAATTGGAAGCAGAAATGTTTCTGGGAGGAATATATAAGGGACTTATCAGTGATATCAAGTGAGCAGGGAACAACAACAAAAAAAGCCTTTAAATGTTTTTCAATTTCCATTACACTCCATGTGCTACTTGAATTTGGCACCTCTACAATCTATGCCATTTTGGTACAAATTGCCTATGAAACCAATCCTTTAATAGGCTTGCATGCTTACATGCAGGTACACACAGACACCCTGCACCTATCTGATCCGAAATGTTGGAAATTGCTTACTTAGGTGAGTGCCTACAGTACATGCCATTTCCATCCGAAGTAGTAGAGGGGAAGTGATTCCCCTGTGCTACAAATATAGTGCTTGGGTTGCAGTCTGAACTTTAAATTGAGCCATCCAAGGTGCTGAATCCTTTCTGCAAAACAAGTTCAGCATCTTGGATACCTTGCGGGTTGTTGTTGGGTGCCTTCAAGTCATTTCCAACTTATGGTGACCCTAAGATAAATCTATCAGAGGGTTTTAATGGCAAGTTTCTTCAGAGGGAGTTTACCTTTGCCATCCTATCAGGCTGAGAGACCATGAGTTGCCCAAGGTCACACAATGGGTTTCCATGGCCATGCAGGCAATTCAACTTGGTCTCCAGAGTCATAATCCAGTGCTTAAACCATGACACCATGCTGATTCTCCCTACTCCACATTTTATTCTAAAACTTGGAACAGATTCACTTCCCCATTGACATCAGGGTCATCAACTTCTACTGCCTATTTGCAGCATTCTTTCTTTGAGGAATTGTACAATAGTTCACACTATACTTTTATAGCACATTCATGCCACTGTAAACACTATGGTTCTATCCTACAATATCCTAGCATTTGTAGTGTGGTGAGACATTAGAATTCTCTGGTACATAATTCTAAATACCTCATGATACTAAAAATCCCAGTGTCCCATAGGGTGGAGTCATAGCAGAGTAAGTGGTTAAAGTGGTTATAGTTGTGCAGGATGAAAAGGTCCATGTGCGACTGAAAGGCAAAGAACCACAAGAAAGGGAAGGGTTTTGAAGGAGCTCATCAATAGTAAGCACCTGGACTACAGACAAACAGGTCAACCAGTCACAGTTTTCCCAGTATGGTAAAATGCATTGCATTGCTATTTAAATTATAATAATTTTAAAATTTGCATCTATCACTGGAATCCTATATGACTGGTTATGTTACATAACTTTGCATATACCTAGTTACATAGCAGAGGTGCTACGAAACCACTTTGTTGAACTGTGAAGATGCATAATGTTGTTTGTTCTTGTTGTTGTAGTTAGAGTATTTATACCCCACTCTTTAGCCACAAAACCTCTCAGAGCGATTTACAGATGGCTAAGTTGACAGTTTCCTGCCTTCAGGCTTACAATCTAAAAAGGCATGATACAAAAAGAAAAGGGAATGGCAGTGGGGAAGGGATCAAGTCTAGCAAATAATGCAAATTCTTCTTTCCCTCCAAGTCCAGGAAAATGGCACTTGAATGGTGGGAGGGCCTTTCATCTGCCTTTGGGCCTAGGCACGGTAGAGCTGTGTCTCCCTTGCCTTCTCTCATAACATGGCACTGACAAGGGAGTTTATCGCACAGGCCCTGGAATGGGTCTGTTGTGTTACAAAAGGGGGCGTGATGGGAATGGAAGGCAGCAAAGAACATAATTTACCACACAGGAGAACGCCGCCACCACCACCACTGGAAGTTCTCATTGCGTTCCAGATGCGTGCCGGAAGGGGTGATTTTTCAGGAACGCTTCTAAACAGTTCCTGAAAATCACTTCCTGGGGAACACATATGGAATGCAATGAGAACTTCTGGTGGTGGCATCGTTGTTCTATGTTGCCTTCCGTTCCCATCACACCCCCTTTTGTAACACGACAGGCCCATTCCAGGGCCTGTGTGATAAACTCCAAGAATGCCTGATGCACATTGGGACTGATGTGATGCCCATCCTATTGTGCATCAGGCTGCTTGTGCATCAGTCACTTTGCTGATTCTGCTGCTTAATAATGTAACAGCAGCCCTTTACTGGAGTCTGCTTATGAAGACATAAGACCCCATCATGATCCTATCCTCAACTTAAATATTAGCAAACATAAATATTGTGTAGCTTCTGTCTTTTTCTTTAGTAATGTGCAAGTGGCCACCAAAACTGTGACTCTTTGCCTTCCTAGGAGTTCCAAGGGAGCAGGAAGTGGTGCACACAGGACATTCCATCGGCCATTTTGCTTCAGCAAAAGGACGAAGAGCATGAGGATGAGCATGAGATGCATAATATGAGATAATATGAGATGCATGAGCGTGCATGTGAGGTGCACTTATTGTAGCCTTGTATCCTATTGACTGAGGCGAATCCATATATGGGAAATACTTGATATAGTGGGCTCTGTCGGTAGCCAGCACCACATCAAAAACAAACTATAACTAGTAGTAATAGTAGTAGCCTTTCTTCAAGGCTTGAGGCAGGGTACAGCATATTAAAATACAAAAACACATAATCCCACAGTTAAAATACAATACAATAAAATCATTAAAATACGCTCATAAAATTTCATATACAGATTCAGTTGTTGTATCTCCTCTGGCAGGTCATTCCACAATTGGGGGGGGGGGGGGGGGAGAGGGAAGATGTCCTCTGGGAAACCATTGCCAATCTAGTCTTGGCCACTTGGAGCAAACATTTCCCAGAGGACCTGAGTGTACAAGGCAGCTTGTATGGGAGAAGGTGATCCTGTAAGTAACCTGGACCCAAACCATGTAGGGCTTTAAAGGTAATAACCAATGCTTTGTACTTTGCCATGAAAAAAAAATTGGCAGCAGGTGGAGTGATTTTAAGATTAGTGTGATGTGATCTCTCCTGGATGTAGCCCTAATCATTCTGGCTGCCATATTCCGAACCAGATGGAGTTTCCTGACTTGGTCCAATGTGGAGTGCATTGAAGAAGTCTAGCCTTGAGGTTTCCAGCATGTGTGCTGCCATCTTTAGGGCATCCAATTCTAGGAGAATGGCAAGAAAGTATGTTTGAAAAGGGGGTAAAGAAAAGGCTAGGAACCACTGATAAACATGAATAAAGTAAGGCGATTGTGTTCCTAAATAGAGTGCTATCAAAGGAAACACACATTAGTTAAAGCTTGATGAGAGTAGAAACACAGTTTTATTATTTATATCCCCCTACATGGGCACAGAGGTACAATGACTCTGCCATTGTTATTGTTTGGAACTGTTATTTTATTTTTAATAGTTTTTTTGTAATTTTTAATCGTAATTGTTTAATTCCTTTTTAAGGGGAGTTATTTTATATATATTGATGATTGGTTTTAAATACTGTAAGCCGCTTTGATTACTCCAGCAAAAAGCATGGTATAAATAAAAGTGTTTATTATTTATTTATTTATTTATTTACACATTTTCCTGTCCTCAGTGAAAAAGTGCATCACAATGCATTAAGACACCTCATTGAAAAACTGATCAGCTAGGCTAAAAAAATTTCATCCTTCAATGAGATTAAAAAGACCAACACTTTCTTAATGTATGTCAGTTTGTACAAAAATGCTTGTATTTTGCACAAAATACAAATGGTTTGTGCACACACAGTTTTTGGCCAAGCAAATATTGCACAAAAAAGTACCGGTACAAATACTCACACCCTCTATAAGTCATCTCACCCAGAGGAGAAAGAAGTTTTGATTTCCCCCCCTCTTCAGATGAGAATGAAATAGGCACCAGCTACCTTGCCTGGTGCTGATGTTCATTTAGGACACTCAGGAATGTTGCCATGTCTTCATCTGATAAAGGTATTTCTGCAAACCGCACACTTTCCTGAGCAAGAAGTAAACATGAGCAAAAGAATGAATTTTCAAAACATTCTGCATCCACCTGAGGGCACACTTACACAGCTTGTGATATGTACAATTCAGTGCTAGAGAATCTCCTTTTAGTTTTGTGATTTCTGGGAATGCTTCAGCTATTTAATGGGGTTATTTAATTAACAGCATCATCTCACAACAAAACCATTACCATCTTTCAAAATAATATTTTAGTGATTCTGTGTTTCTTTACACACAGCAGAGATTCTGGCTGTACTTGGCTAATTAGTTTGCTTCAAGAGAGTTATTGCTTTTCTCAGAAATTTTAACTCTGAAATTGTTGCCCATTTGTTGTCATTGTTATTGTTATTTGCCAAGTTCTACTTATGGCTTCAATTTATGGTGACTGTGAGAATGAGGGAACTCCAAGAGACTGTTATTAATAGCCCTGCTCGGTCTTGCAAATCTAGGACTGTGGCTTTCTAGGTTGAGTAAATCCATTTATAATATTGTCTCTATAGCTTGAATCAAGTGGATGGGCATGCCATCTATTCCTGGTGATTTTTTTTTCTCCCAAGTGTTTTGAGAGCAACCTCTATTTTATTTTCTAAAATTGTAGATTCTGCCATATAGGTTTGAAATTCAAAATGTTGTAGATTCAAAGTATTCTGCTTTGAATTAATCTGTCTTTTTTCATCTCTTTTGTACAGTTATTCACTGTACTGATTCCATCATATCTTCATTTTGTTCTTATCATATAATATGCTTTCGTTGACCATTCAGCACCCCTACTTTCAGTTTACATTTCACTTTGTTTTTTGAATCTTGTGGGCATGGGCTCTTGTTCTTCTTTTTTTGTACCTCTTCCACTATTGCACTGATTATTGTAATAGTTTTCTTTGTCCTTATGAACAAGTGGTTGAGCAATCTCATCCTGGATTATCATCCTATTTCTGTTACCTTTTTCTTTTGTTTTTCATCTGCCTGTAACAGCTTGAAGAGTTTTATCAATGATCCAACTAAAGTTTTCTTTCTTTTTGGCTACAGATAAAGGGTTTTTTTCATTCTTCCTAGATAATGTCCTTGATTTTGGTCCATAGTCCTTCTAGCTCATATCTCATCTGCGTTAGTGTGAAATATGGTCTTTAAATTTTATAGTGATATTCTTTAGCACAATTATTTAGACTCTCCAATTGATTTAATGTTCTTCTTCAGCTTTGCTCTAATTTTAATACTAGCAAGTCATGATCTGTGCCACAAGCCACTTGTGGTCTTGTTTTTGCATAGAGAATGGAGTCGCACCATCTTCTGTTTCTTAATATGTAGTCTTATTTGATTTCTGTATTGGCCATCTAGTCATGTCCATGTGTGCAGTCATCTGTTTGATTGCCTGAAGGATGTGTGCAATGAACAGACTGTTGGCTTCACAACATTTGATAAGGATCTTGATTCATCTTTTGATTCTAGGTCAAATTTTCCAACAGCATATATTTCTATTTGTTTTCTGTCATGTTTGTATGTGGTCAATTTCTTCCAGGAGGCTTGCATATAATTTTCAGTTTCTTCCCCTTCTGCATCTTTAGCTGGAGTATAAACTTGGATTATTGTAATATTGATAGGCTTTCCTTGCAGTTTTACTGACATTATTTAGCCAGAATTTGCATTATGTCCCCTGACTGCTTTTGCTACATCGCACCTCACTCTTAATGCTACTCCATTTCTTTTCAGATTGTCATTTCCAGAGTAGAATGCTATGAAATTGTTTGATTGAATATGCCCCATGCTTATCCACTTATGAGATTTTCCCATTCTTAAAAAAAGCTGCAGCAGAAGTCCGGGTTGCAGACAGGCTGCCCAAGATGATACGGGATGCCAATAGCCTGGGCATGGGTAAGTATGATAATATCCGTTTTCATCTTTTAGATCCCATGTCTCTCCCAGCAGGATTTAAAGGTGTGATAATCTCCAGTGTTTACAGGAAGCACCCACTTTTCCATGCCCTGATATCTAATGACTTGCTCTTTTGATACATGCAAATTAAGGACAAATTCCATTAATCTGACAAAGAGTCTGCTCTTTCTTCAATTCTTCTTGTCTCTGGAGGCTTGCTTGGGATTGACAGTGTACGGACTTGCTACTTAGAATCATAGAATCATTGAGTTGGAAGAGACCACAAGGGCCATCCAGTCCAACCCCCTGCCATGCAGGAAATCACAATCAAAGCATCCCTGACAGATGGCCATCCAGCCTTTGTTTAAAGACTTCTAAGGAAGGAGACTCCACTACACTCCAAGGGAGTGTGTTCCACTGTCAAACAGCTCTTACTGTCAGGAAGTTCCTCCTAATGTTGAGGTGGAATCTCTTTTCCTGCAATTTGTTCCGCATTCTAGCTGAGAGTAGGGAAGGGCACTAAGTTGACTGAGAGACTTTGTAAGCAGAGTGCATGTAGTGGGCAGTCCCAAGCAAGCCACGGTAATTCCCTCATGTTCCCTACATGTGTTCTGCTTTTTGCCAGTTCTAGTTTCTGACAGTGCTGAAGGGGTTTTGTTTCTTGTTTCATGATATCTAGCCTTCCCTGATTCATGCTTCTCACATTCTATGTTATTATGGCACAGTGGTTAAATGCCTGTACTGCAGCCACTCACTCAAAACCATAAGGTGGTGAGTTCAATACCAGCAAAAGGGCTCAAGATCAACTCAGGCTTGCATCTTTCCGAGGTCGCTAAAATGAGTACCCAGATTGTTGGGAGCAAGTAGCTTACAGTTGTAAACCACTTAGACACTGCTTAGGCGGTATGAAGCGGTATATAAATGAAGCTGTTTGTTTTGTTTTCTGTTTTATAAGCATTGTGCAGTTTTGGATTTTCATTTTACATTTGAGCACGTCAACAGCTAAATACCCCTTCAGTTGAACCCACCTGTATCATTAAACATTGTGACATTTGTACTTGTTCTTCCCTAGTAGTTGGTTGGATGCCTTAATCTATGGCAACATTCCATGCATCCCATGAAGTGGACTGCAGTCTAGGAAAGCTTGTTCCAAATAAAATTTGTTCTGTTTAAGGCAACAGAAAATTATTTGTTGTTTTTGGCACACAACTGACATGGCTATGCCCTGGAAGACAATTTGGAGTAAACTGAGTAAACTAACTTCAGCTCTTGGTTGAAGCAAAGCAGGAGGGAACCTCTACACACCAAGACAATTTTCTCTGAATGCGCTGAATTATGATGTTTGATTCCCACCATAAACATATCTACTATAAGGGCAGGCACTACAGATATGTGTCCCTAACAAGCCACATACATCAAAGATGAGAAACTGTGGCCTTTCAGAAGTTTTTGGACTGCAGCTCCTACCCGTCTTAGCCAGCATAGCAAATTATGAGGATTGATGGTAGCTGCAGTCCATATCACCCTGAACACACCCAATCTCATCTGAATTTATAAACTAAATCAATCAGGGATCTCTAGATAGGACTAGGAAAGCACCCTGACAGTGGACATCTTCTGCCATTACTGGGGCAATGGTCTAACTCAGGATAAGGTAGCTCACCATTTGGACTTCTCTTAAGCCATTCTCTAGACACCCACCTACAGATTGAGTCTCTCTTACATTCTGGAATTCCAAAAATATTGTGAAATTCAAAATTGTCTACATGGGTGGCTGAGATAGAGACACCATTGCTTTCTGATGGTTCACTGTACACAAACTTTGTTTCATGAATAACATTAAAAATATTGTGTATAAAATTAACTTCCTACATTACTTACATGCAGAGGAGCAGTGTTGCTCACCTCTGATAAACATGCAACAGAATAGCAGGAATGTTCCCAGACCTATCCCCAGAAACCTCTAAAATACACTTTTAGGATACAGTTTTAGGACACACTTTTAAGACTGAATATATTTCCTGCAGGAAACATTATTGCTATAAACACACCTAGACTCTCTGTGGAGACACACTAACTAAACCTGTGTAAACATGCTGAGTAAACCTGCATAAACGCTTGCCAATAACATTTTTTTTTTGGTGGCATTTTGAAGGGGCATCTCACAGAGAGATCCAATGCTGTTATGGAATGCTATTTGCATAGAATCAGTGTCAGGGTTCAAAGAGTCTCTTTGGGGGATATAAACTACGTTGCCTCAGCTCACCTACAACTTGGCATGAAATTAGTACCTGATATGCTCAGCCAAAAGCAGGATTAATGGTGGCATGGAATCAAGAAGAGGCCAAGGATCTTAACTTTGATAATAATGTATCAAGAAACCAGTTCAAAGAATCCATCCCACAACTCTGACAACTTTGGCTCACATATAAAACTATCAACATCAATAACAAACATATAACTCCCTACCCACCCTAAAACACTTCTCCAAAAATCCACATACAAGGGAATACATGTGGTTTCTAATTTATCGCCTTACGGTTATCTCTTATTCCTGCTACCTCTGATTTATAATTAAAGCTACATGATTATATTAATAATTATTATTATTGTTTCAGATTTTAAAACTGTTACATCACTCTAGCTCTTTCCCAGAAACTCCACAACATTTTCTCAGCCATTTTAAACTAATCTATAGGGGTTTTTTTCCCCCTCAAAGTAATCAGTTTGACTATTTCTGCAAGTTCATATAATTTTAATAACAAATTTTCCTGTTTTGGGAGGTTTGTTTAGATCTGTGGTCATCAATCAATCCTCCAGTTAAAGATTCATTTCCAATTGGACCTTCAAACTACAGGAAAATAGATGTCACTTAAACATTAGGAAGGATTTCCTGAAGGTACGAGCTGTTGAACATGCTGCCTACAGTAGTGGAGTCACTTTTTTTGGAGGTTTTAAAATAGAGGCTGGAGGGCCATCTGTTGGGAGTGCTTTGATTGTGTATTCTTCATGGAGTTTCTTCCTACTGTATGATTCTATGATTCTATGCTTTTAATAATTTCTTACCTGCCTCTCATCCCAATGGATGGATGTGGAGAACAGTAACAGATTTATATACAATATACATCAGTTAAAGACAGATAGTATTCGTTAGAAATACATATCAGTTTAAAAAACAATAAGGCAAATGCATAAAACAAGATTTATGAATCACAAATTAGTAAGATTTTTTTTAAAAAATTAAATAAAGTATCAATATTTTTAAATAATATAAAATCATTTAAAATTATGATAAGAACAATTTAAAAAATCCAGTACATCTCACTCATTAAAGATCTCTCTCTGGGAACTTAAAGCTTATCCAGGCTCAAATTGGGTAATACAATCATGACCAGCACTTTGAATTGGTCCTGGAAATTATCTGGTAGCCTGTGATGTTGCCTTATATGTTCCCTTTAACCAGCTCCAGTGAGATCTAGCTGTAGCATTTTGGACCAGGGTTTGAATTCTTGCTTGTCCATAAAAACCTACTTGGAGATCTTGAGCAAGTCACATACTGTCAGTCTCAGAGGATGGCAATGGCAAACTCCATCTGAAGAAACTTGGAAAGAAAACCCCACAAGTCAGAAATGACTTGAAGGCACACAACAACACCAAACATGCACATATAATTGATTTTGTAACTAGTTGCTTTTTATAATTACTGTAACCTATGTATTGTCCCTGAAGAAGGCATAAGAATATTTCCAGGTCAAAATACATTTGGCTATTTTCAAATATAAAAACATCTTTTTCAACATCCTGAGACTTTTGTCTCTTTCCTAAATTATATCTATTGGGTGTCTTCTTTGCTTTTCATCCTAGAATAAACCCATTATGATTGGTTTGATTTATAAGCTCCAAATATATGTAAGAGTCAAATATAGATGCCTATCCCTATTGCTATGTTTAACTATTAATTTTAATCATGAGATTGTATGTATGGATGAGATTGTAGTGTATGGGTGTGAGAGAAGAGTCTTGTGTTGCAAGTTTCTAATTGATCCTAACTAAATTAAGTTTGGGCCTTTGCTCCACAAGTAAATTGGAATTGCCTGTATACGTCAAAGTGGCCCTTTTGGGGCTAAATATTTTTACCTGCCTTTCTTCTCTCTGGTTTTTAAGCCCAATCAGAATTGCTCATGCCATTGTTTTCACTAGAGGCAGGCCCATCTGCTTGCACTCCAATTAAATATTAACTACTCCATGCTGTCACATTATCAGCTTCTCTTATCACTTGTTTCCTTGCAGATACTTTGAATTACTTAAGTGTGGCAGTAAATCCATAAACTTCATAGATACGTGGTTCTGTGCCCTTGGATAGTTTACAGTTTGAGCAGTTCATTAGGTTCAGGCTCCAGAATTACAATTGTTCCAAAAAAAGTCATAGCTGGAGGTAGGAAAGGAAGGATCCCAGATAGACTTGTGCTTGGAAGGCTATGAGATGCCAACTCATATATTCTCTTATCCATTCCTTCACTTTGTAGAATGTGTGCAAAGTGCCTAAATACCCTAAAGGCACCAGGTCCTTTCTGAGCTTGGATGTTTAGTACTTGAATGGGAGACTGTCAATGAACATCAGGTGCTGTAGGCTGTATTTCAAAAGAAGGTTCTGGCAAAGCCATATTTTGAACCAATTGAAGCTTCCGAGTTAGGCACAAGGGTAGCCCCATGTAGACCTCATTACAGTAATCCAAACGTGAGGTTACCAAAGCGTGTACCACAGTTTCCAGCTCCCTCATATCCAGGAAGGAGCGTAGCTGGTGTATCAGCAGAAGCTGGTAACAGGCACTCCTGACCGTTGCATTCACCTAACTAGTCATGTGGAGCGATGAATCAAGGAGACCCCCAGACTGCGAACAGAGTCCTTAAAGGATAGTGTGACTCAGCCTAGGACTGGAAGTTGTATTCCCAGACCTGGTTTCAGGCCAGTAATTGTCAGTACCTCCGTTTTGTCTGGATTTAGTCTCAAATCTGTTTCCCCCCATCCAATCCATTACCACTGCAAGACAGTCATTGAGAGGAGAGACACCATCTGAAGTCTGAGCTGACGATCTGGTCATGGAGAAATATATCTGAGTGTCATCAGTGTACTGATGACACTGCGCTCCAGCACAATTAAGTAAGTAAAAAGGCACCATTTGGTGCCTTTGCACTGCCGCAACTGCGCAGCTCTGTGGGGAAGCTGCGCAGTTGTGCCGGCGCCATTACGTACACAGTGTAAACGGCGTTAATAATAATAATAATAATAATAAATTATTTATACCCTGTCTCTTTGAGATCAATTGGGGCAGCTAACAACAATAACATACAATTACATCGAATAAAACAAGCTACATCCCTCCCTCCCCCCTAAAAATTATGTAATAGTGCCGTCGCCATTACAGGCTAAGGTTTGGGAGCGTGTAAATGATGCATGCTCCCGAACCCTAATGGTGCCACCCAGGTGCCTCTTCAGGCCCATCTGTATCGGACCCATGTCTCCTACATGTCTATGGGGTTTTACAGACTGTCCAGAAAGGGCGGTCTGTAGCCACCTTTTTCTGTGGCGCAACTGTGCAGCAGCAGCTAGATGCTGCGGTGCAGTTGTGCCACAAAAAAGGAGCGGGTTAATTGTGCTCCTTTTTTGTTGCACAGTTGTGGTGCAAAAAGGGGAAAAGGTGCCATTACGTGCCTTTGCACCATTGCAACTGCACAGCTCCATCTGGAAGCTGCACAGTTGCAGTGGCGCCATAACATATGCCATGTAAACGGCATTCTATAATGGCGCTGGCACTCTTACATGTTAGGGTTCAGGAGTGTGTAAATGATTCATGCTCCCAAACCCTAAAGACGCCACCACAGTGCCTCTTTGTGCCCGTCTGTTTTGGGTCAATGAAACCTTGTTTGATTCAAGAAGCTATGTAGGTCTGGGCCTAGTTAGTCTACCAGGTGAAACCAGGCTATCCAGGTTGGAGCAGAAAATAATAAATGAAACCCATTGCTTGTGAATATTCTGAGGTCAATAAACCAATATTCTGATTCCTTCCCTATCTATTCTGATCCCCCCATCAGTTTCTCTTTGACTCTGTCTCTCAAGATTTTTAGGATAATTTCTAGGGTACTATGATGAAAGATCAACTAATATTTTATCTGCCTTGTACAGAAGCCAACTCAGCCTTCCTAATGGCAGAGTTGGTCTGCTACATATAAGATTACCACATTGTGTTCTCAGAACATTCACAGAACAATACAAAATGGGAGCGGATGGGACTGGAAGTGACTGTTCCTGTTTTGTACTGTTCTGAGAATGTTCGGAGAACGCAATGCAGTAAACTTATGAGTCTGGATTCTGGCATTATGTTTGATAACACAAAGCAAACCACCTTGGCCATGACCCCAAACCATAGTTCTTTATTGACTAAGGAGTAAAAATATACTGGTGCAATGACACCTGGAATTGGCTAAATTTGTCCCTTCAATCACAGTTTAGACAATTTGGCCAAGCCACTGTTCTGCAAGTTAACTTGCAGAAAGGTTTCTCAAAGCATGAAGCAGGACCCAGGCAGATGCGATAGAGAAGACACATTAAGCAGTAAGTAATTATATATTATACATTTTTATTATACATTATAATAAAAATAAATACTATTATTACAAGCCCCATAGAAAGTGTCCAGTAGCTCATGCATACCCTTCAACTGTTCTGATTTAGCAGGGGGAGTTCTGATTAATCCTCTGACATACCACTTTTTCAGCTGCTTTAAAAATGTCCCAGTTTCCATCTTGTGTTCCCTCCTCCCCCCTTTGCCTTCAGCTTACTTCAGATGCAAAAAGTGCAAAAAGTAGTTTGCACTGAATTAACTCAGTAGGGAAGGGGAGGAAAAGAGGGGTGCAATCTTGCCCTTCACAGCAGGTTCAGGCAAAAGCTTGGCCATGAGTGTCTCAGTTTTAATCTGTGAAATTTAGGGAGCATGTCTTATATATTATAGACCCGTCTGTTACATTTAATCGACTGTTTCTCTGTGAGTAATACAGCAAAGAAAACCCCATAATAGATTCACATTAGACTCATCATAAGTAGGAAATTACTTGAAAGCACCCAACAACAACAACAACAACACAGTTACATAAAGCTACCTTTTCTGTATAACATTGAGAAGGGTTTAATTTTCTTCGCAAAGAGCTGAAATCTTTAACTGCATTTAGTGATATATTGGGGATGGGTAAGGTTGGGTGGTGTTCATTCCAACAAGACCTTAGATAGTTAAGGATCTCAGTGGGTTACTGTTCAGGTTTGGTTTGGTTTGATCTGATTCCATTCCCTGGAGCTCAGAGCAATTCCAGAGGAGGCATTTATCAAGCCTATCATCATGCTGCCTTTATAGCAGGTTCAGATCAGTCATCTTCCATTCATACTCTATTCTGCTTTGGTCAGGCCCCACCTGGAATACTGTGTCCAGTTCTGGACACCACAATTCAAAAAAGATGTGGAGAAACTGGAGCATGTCCAAAGGAGGGCAACTTAGATGGTGAAGGGTCTGGAAACCATGCCCTATGAGGAACGCCTTAGGGAACTGGGGATGTTTAGCCTGGAGAAGAGAAGGTTAAGAGGTGATATGATAGCCCTGTTTAAATATTTGAAGGGATGTCATATTGAGGAGGGAGCAAGCTTGTTTTCTGCTGCTCCAGAGACTAGGACGCGGAACAATGGATACAAATTGCAGGAAAAGAGATTCCACCTCAACATTAGGAGGAACTTCCTGACAGTAAGGGCTATTCGACAGTGGAACACACTCCCTCAGAGAGTGGTGGAGTCTCCTTCCTTAGAGGTCTTTAAGTGGAGGCTTGATGGCCATCTGTTGGGGATGCTTTGATTTGGAGTTCCTGCATGGCAGGGGGTTGGACTGGATGGCCCTTGTGGTCTCTTCCAACTCTATGATTCTATGATAACGTTTTCTACTTTTTTAAAATCCTTTTTCTGCTTTTTATTCTTACTGTGGAGGATCTGTTTAGGAGAAACTGATTGAACAGTTGCACACACATGCACACACACAAATCTAATTGCATGTAGGAGAAGAGCCCACCATCTGGAAGCAGCTTAAATCTTTTGATATTGCTGTAAGTGGCCTAGAAGGAAGAGTTCCAGAAGTCGAACCCTAGGGCCTTATTATGACCAATAAAATCTGTTTCCTGGACTTCTGGCTGTCTGCCACCCTATAACCATGAGAAGGCCACACAATTTAAACCTTTAACACAAAGCTATTAAAGCATAAATAGGACTCAGTGGATTCCCTGTGTGGAAAAGGGCAAATTCACAGCCCTCTGTTGGAAAGAGATTTCTCAGTGTAATTTAATCCAGAGGGTATGTCTGTGTGAAACTGTTGTTCACTCTATACAGTGGAAAATCTCTTTTACATCCAAAAATGTGTTTCGTTTCTTCTAAGATCCGAGAAATGCGGGAATGTCTACAACACAATGTAGGTAGGAGGTACATATGGAGTGGTGGTGGATGGGGGCATAGCCCTACCCAGTAAGAATCCTGGCACCCTCACATGAAATTTCCCTTCAGTCCCCAAATTTCTAACAGTGCAGTAATTTAAAATGTCCATTTGGCACTTAGAAGTACAGTTTCGTCACCTAAAGAAAAAGGAAAGGCAAAGTTCTCAAGGGAATTTGAACTATAAGAGTTCTAGGTATGAACGGTTTTCGGTGTTTCACTCTTTGCAATATTAGACATTTGGGGAATGAAGGGAAATTTCACTAGGAGAGGAAAAGAATTCTTATTTGGGGGAAGCAATGCCACCATTTTATTCTCCCCGACATGTTTTTGTTGGTACGTAAACAATGTTACAAGTTAGAACCACAGATTTTATGTATAAGGTTATCCAGTTTGCTGTTTCATTTAGAACAGGGATGAGGAAATTGCAGCCTTCCAAATGTTGTTGGATTGCAACTCCCAGTGTCCCTCTCCATTGGCTACAGTGCCTACTGGGAAATGCACTCCAATACCATCTGTAGGGTTACACAGTTCCCACACCTTTTTAGTTCTTCAACTGGAGAGTGGGCTCTCACTGCCAAACAACACACACACACACACACACACACACACACATATATATGGTATTGTTGTTTACAGTACTGAAAGTTTCTAAAACAGTGTGAAGAGTGCAGGGATGGAGAAACTGTGATTATGAGGCCAGAGAAATGGCATTATGCTAGCCATAAGCAGCCAAGAATTTTGGTCAGACTGGCGATTCTTCTCAGCCAGAAAAAATAAGCCCATAATTGAAGCTGGTTGCCTTCCGTCAAAGTATGGAGTACAATGTAGGTATCAGAGTTCAACACGTCCTGTTTGGACATGAGTCAGGGTCAGCCCTGCTGTTAGATAGCTGCCTTACCCAACCAATTTGGATTGCATTGAAAGAGCAGGAAATTGATAGTTATTTAGTTTCTTATTGAAACGTTACTGCCCAAAACAAAGACAAGCATTTCCTGCCTTGTGTGACAAAATAACTTGTCTGCCTTTAAGTGCTTTGTAATTCTCACACCACACAAATATAGCATTATGATTCCATTTTAACTCTCCTAGCAGCATCCTATGGAATCCCTGTAGTTTGTAGTTTGATGAGGCACTACAACCCTCTCACTGAGAATCATCTCAGTTAAAGTGGAATCAAAGTGTACTATTGTGTATTATTAAACTGTGGACTATTATTTATAGTACAGTGGTCCCCCGCCTTACGAATCCCCCGGGTTGCGAAAACCCCGGGATCCGAAAGGCGGCGGACCAGCTTCCTATCCCTCGGGATACGAAAGATCCCCCGGGATACGAAGAAAAAAACTGCGCAGCCCCTTTAAATCGGCCGCGCGGTTCATTGAGTTTAGCGGTCCCCCGGGAAACGAAAGCTTCCGGGTTACGAAAGTAATCCCAGAACGGATTACTTTCGTAACCCGGGGGACCACTGTACTTGATTGCTGCCTTGAGTCCCCGTATTGGGAGAAAGGCAGGTTGTAAGAAATAACAATTAATAATAATAATAATAATAATAATAATAATAATAATACCCCTGGGCTTGTGCCTGTATCTCATTTTCTGCTTTACCTCCATCTGCAAATGTTTTGGGGCAGGCTCATTCCCCAAAGCAAATAAAACTGTTGTAAAAGTGACTGGGTTTAAAGAGCTCCTATGATGCTACAAGTGTCTGACATAGGCTTGTATGCTCTCCACTTTTTAAAATGGACAGGACATAAATGTTCTCCCATATGTGGGCCACTTGTTAATTATCTGGCCTCATTTTACTTCAAACAGAGTAACAAATAGAATAGTGAAGATTTCAAAGAGGATGGACAATGGGAATTAATACTGAGAAAAGACCTGGGGGCATGGTTGGTCATACCAGTGGCACAGTATACTATCCAAAGGCATTTATTCACACAGTGTAAAATCTAAATGACAACTATGATCTTAATCACTATTGTGCTGACAAGACAATCACATTGTAATTACTCATACCTGGTTTAATCCCTGGCAGTTGTAAAATGTACTTTCCCAATGGAAGTGTTAGATCAGGGGCAAACAGGTGAGTCATGTCCTCTGCTTCCCCCTATATTTTTTTCAGCTCTGAATTCTGTTTTGTCCCACGGCAAAATGCAAGAAATGCAGTCTGTATGCAGAAATTTGCACAAGCACACAAACAATCACTATCTTTGCTATCATTCTGGCTGCTTTCCCAGGTAGTGAGTAGCTTTCTTTTCATAGGCTCCAATGGAAATGGAACACCCAAAGGTGTGCTCTGACAGTACTCTGATAGTACATTCTGCAAATCAAACCACTCACATCTGTTCCAACTTAGATGCCATACCTTTAGAAGAATACAATATGGATGAAAACAGTACAATCTGCTTAGGTTGCTATGGATGCTTTTCAGTTTGCATAGCTTGAATCATAGAATCATAGAGTTAGAAGAAACCACAAGGGCCATGCAGTCCAACCCCATTCTGCCATGCAGGAACACACAAACAACACATCCCTGACAGATGGCCATCCATCCTCTGCTTAAAGACCTCCAAAGAAGGAGACTCCATCTCACTCTGGGGGAGTGCATTCCACTGTCGAACAGCTCTTACTGTCGGGAAGTTCCTCCTAATGTTGAGCTGGAATCTCTTTCCTGTAGCTTGCATCCATTGTTCCGTGTTCTAGTCTCTGGAGTGGCAGAAAACAAGCTTGCTCCATCCTCAGCATGACATCCCTTCAAATACTTAAACAGGGCTATCATGTCTTTTTTCCAGGTTAAACATACCCAGCTCCCTAAGTCTTTCCTCATAAGGCATGGTTTCCAGGCCCTTCACCATTTTGGTGGCCCTCTTTTGGACACACTCCAGCTTGTCAATATCCTTTTTAAATTGAATTGAAGACATGGACAAATGGCTTCCTGTTTTTAGGATGACTGTATGCTTTTGATCCTTGGCTACTGAGAAATCTGCCTGGGCAAGCATGAAGAAATGGACCTTGGAGGTGGTTAATATCTCACTGAGAGATGGCACAGTATATGCTGCCTTGAAAGAGACAATGGTGAAACAGTTAAAGATATGAAATTTGGATCCAATGGGTTGACTTGATTACTGCAATGTGCTCTGTGTGGGGCCACCTGGAAAGATGTTTAGGAAACATCAACTAGATGTACAGAGGTTTGCTGCTTGAGTACTGACAGGTACAGTACTCAGAGCGTGTGGTGCCTACGTTGTACTTTTTGCACGGGCTGCTGGGGCCTTTCCAGTCCCAATTTATAAACTGCTGATAATGGCCTTTTAAACCCTAGACTAATGGTGGGTGACTAGAACCCCTCCAGTTGCTGATGAAGTACAACTCTCAACATCCCTAACCATTTGCTAAGATGACTATGGCTAGTGGTGAGGATTACAATATAATATTACCAAGAGGTAAAACCAGTTGCCCAGCTGTGCACTAAACAGTGTGGATCCAGGTTATTTGAAGGACCACTTGTTCACATTTTGACTTTGGCACCAGAAGCCCTGTCACCAAGAATGACAAGCAGGAGGATTAAGGCCTTCTCAGCAATGACTCTCTGCTTTTCAAACTCTGTTTCAGTTGGATTACATTCTAACATGCCTTCAAGCAGGTCTCCTCCTTCTCTTGATCTATATGTAAGACTCTACTGGGACCATTAAACATATGAGGGTTTGCTTTTTTGTTTTGTTTTGTTTTAATGGTCAATTATTGACCTTCTGGTTTAATCATTATTTTATTATACTTTGTGGTTTTTAAGTTTTATTATATGCCATTTTAGGTAGGGCTTACCCTAGAATATGCCTTGTAGATATTTAAACTAAATAAATGTGCTCAGAGTGCAAGTGTACATTTCTGAGGCAATTACTCCTCAAACCAAGCTGCCAATGTTGCATGAGAAAGAATAATAGTGTGGTGACAGCCAGCATGGAGTAGTGGTTTGAATGTTGGACTATGACTCTGGAGACCAGGGTTCAAATCCCCACTGAGGCACGAAACCCATTGGGTAACCTTGAGCAAATCACACTTTCTCAACCTCAGAGGATGGCAATGGCAACCCCCCTCTGAGGAAACCTGCCAAGAAAACCCTGTGATAGGATTACCATAAGTAGGAAACAATGTAAAGACACACAACAATAGCAACAGGCACCCCAAATATTGAAACAACTGGTTTCAAAACAGTCTCTGTGTTCAAGTTCTCATGCACCATCATGCAAATTATGGTGCTTGCCCAATTACTATGTTACAGGTTAGGTTCTCCCGACCGGGATTAGCATCCATTTTCCCCACAAGGCCTGATGATTATGACAGATGCAGTGGAAATGAAGTATCTGGGATCCTCCCTGTTTTTTGTTACCCTTGAGACTGTAATAATACTGTCTAATTAATATGAAAGAAACAACTGTTACAGCTGCAATTACAAATTGCTAGGGCTTTTAGGTCTTGCTCCATGCCATACCTTACTTAGCCTGACTAATGTAAACAATTGGATTTGCAAACTTAATATCATTAGGTAGAACATTATAAAAAGTGAATTAAAAATTCAGTGGGAATGTCATTAACTAACATGGTTTAATCTTTGAAGTCTGATCACTTACGTTGGTAGATTTCTGTGTATCCTGCATTCACCTTTGTAGTAAAATACAATATAATCCCAGGGCAGCAAATTTCCTGGTGTGAAAATGACTTTACTATTCTACAGCTATCATAGGATCTGGTCTTTTCACAAAAACAACACCTTGGTCAGTTTGGCCTCTGACACATCTGTAATTATTTTAAGTGACAATGACAGCCATCTGTATTACTTGGTAGCAGCAGCATCGAAGGTTGGAAGTAATGTACTAACAAGTAACAACTTTGTCAGTATCATGTCACTTCTGTGGTTAGTGAGACCATAATTATACTGTAGCTCTTTTGTAAAATCGCATACCAGCTAGTTACATCTTTACTATCTTTTGTAAAAAGTAACATTTATTAATCATTGCTAAATGACTCCCTTTGTGAGGTCCTTTGAAGAGATTTTTTTCAGTGATGTTTTTAATTCCCCCCCCCCTTAAAAGTAATACAGTATGTTCTAAAATAACAGAGAACCTGTAATGATGGTGAGTTACTTGGGGGGGGGGGGGGGAGATGAGTACCAAGTAAATAATAACTTGTTTAAAACAAAGTAACACTGGATCTTAAATATGATCTGTGGGAGTAGGTTTCATTGAGTACCTGCTTCATACACTTAGGATCCATACAGACTTCATTCACTTGTCATGACATTGATGGTTGTAAAATTCAAAGACATAGCCATGTTAGTCTGGAAAATCAGTACGCAAAGGGATCTTGTAACACCCTTGAGACTAACTGAAAGAAAGAAGCTAGTAGCATTAGCTTTTGTAGACTTGACCCTACTTCTTCAGATACAAATGTGCTTTATTTAATCACAGCTTTTGAGGTCTGAACCTCCAGTTATGGATGGTTCCTATCTTTGCTTGTTTCCCCAGGTGCCCACCTTGACACAGGGGCAGGAGAGAGATAAACCAGAAGCAAACCAGCAGTGGAAATTCAAAGCCATAATTTAATGGACTGTTATGCAATTAATGTTTTAAAGCAGAAACCATTGTGATGTATAAACATCCTGTTATGGAACCAAAAATAAGCATTATAAGGGGACTTGTCTGTAATTAGATTGCCTACTCATTATTATTAAGATGTGCCATCTGTGGTCATGCCAATGCTCCATAACATTCTCTGATATTTCCAGCCAAATGCCTATACCCATATTGTCTTAGGCTCATTCATGCATCCACATACAGGGATCTGCATGGAAAAGACTGGAAGAGGGAGAGGAAGATCCCTTCCCAAGCCTTCTAGTGTGTTTGCAAGTAGCAGATGAAGGGAAGAGACTTCTACAGGAAATGTCAAAAGAAGGAGGTCAACCCAGTACCTGCACATGACTCAGAAACTGCACACAAAATTGTGGACAGGTCAATTGGCATAGCTGACAATGAAGATGTGAAGGTTTATTAAAATGAGGATTATGTTGGGATTTATATCATAACCTTAAAGTCTTGCACCATGTGCAAGATGTGTAATGAGTGAAGTGTCAAAAGCTAGCAGGGCTTGCATTTCCAAAGATGATTACAGAATCAGATCACAGCATGTATCAATGTGAATGATCAATTGTTCAGTTTCATCTAGCATGATACTCTTAGTGGTAGCCGTGTTTCTTAATTTTGTTTCTTAATTTTAAGTGAATGAAGAGGTGAAAGGTACAGTTTTCCATAATGCATAGAAAACTTTTAATGTTCTTGGAGGTACTCAAAATATTTCTGATTAAGAATCCCCCTTCCTCAAGGCACCTGCTGATCTCTTTAGCCATTTGTTGGTATATTTCAGTGGCACTGAAATAGGGACATAATTCTTTTTTCACTTCCCCCAATGCAAACAATCCAGATTGCCTGAAGGGTCAGCATACAATATGTATCCTGGTGGGGCTTGAAAGAAAATAACTGACTAGTCTTAACTGAGCAGATTGTTAAGTCCCAAGTTTAAGGGCAGCCTTCCCCAATCTGGCAGCTTCCAGATGCATTGGACTACAAGTCCCATAATTCCCAACTATGAGAGTGCAAGATTTATGGTTCAAATTATCTGGGGAGTGCCATGGTGACTAAAGAGTACAGAAATACTCCTTTGGAAAGAGCCAACAAAAATGTTCTCTCAGAGTGCAATTGTGACATTCAGTCTCATGGCTTCTTCAAACATTAATATCTGATTAATAAATTAATAGGCAATCAACATCAGAAATTAAATTCTGTCTGCCTCCCTATGTTAACAACAAACTGATTGCTCAATGAACAATATTTACAAATTATTTTTTAAAGTTAATATGGTAAGGCTGATTCTGAATATAGAAGCAGGTAAAAGACTTTGGAGTATGCGATATAAAGCAAAGTATTCTGAGTTCTACTTTTTCCTCAAGCCCAGCCATAAAGTCAAGAATCTTGAAAAGTTCCAAGTCACATTTTTATAGTATCCAGATGCTCCCAGGAAACTTTGTTTGTAAGCCTTATGTAGAATTCTGCTTCTGATGTCATCTTTGTGTTTATTGGGCAATTAAATGGCCATTTGGTGTGATAACAGACTTTTTTTTAAGGTGGAGGAACTGGTGTTTGCTATAGCTATCTGGCATGTGTCATGGCCCAGAAGAGATTGAGGGCTCTTCCAAACTGGTGCAAACAGGTAAAAGTTCTCTCAACAGGAATTGTTGGTTGATGCTATTACCAATACATCCATCTGCCTCTGATCCTGCACAGTGCCTGCTATAGTCTGGTGAAACATGCTGTCCTCTGATTCTAAAAAGTGGCTCCTTTACTCCTCCAATGAGCAGGAAGGCTCTGGGAACCATTTTTGAATCAGATCCCCACCCCTCATACTCTAACTCCTAGAAGAAGCCAATGGCTTCAGACAAAGGCACTGCTCCTATAAAAACACCTAAGGGAGCAGAGCTAGAAGGATTCTTCTTCCAGGCCAGGGTTTTTAAAACACCATTCCCTGAAATGCTAGATTTCTGTGAGCAGTCACTAGGAGTTACACAAGAAATCATCATGAAAGAAATACACTTGTTTTGAGCTGTAGCTGTAATCATTTTTATGCAGGGGTCTCCTGAGAGTAAAAGGTTTCTCCAGAGTAAAAAGCCTGAGAAAGGTTGTTTCAGCCTATAAAGCCTTGGCAATTGCTCTAGGCCAGTACTGGATTATCCTATTTTTTATCCTAGTTATCTGTCCATGGTCCAAAATCCAAATGAAGAATCTTTGGGCCTACACCTGCAGTAGTGTCCAAGGGGTGAAAGATGGGTGCCTTAGAGGAGCCACTGGCCACTCCAGCTGCAATTGGCCCCTGATTGGCCCAGAACTATGACAACCAGACAGACTGCTCTGAAAATGGGCTGCCGCCGCAATCCCAAATGAGCCGCTGGCAATGAGTGGAATTTTGCTGCTCTTTTTGCTAGTGCCTTCGGGCCATCTTAGGTGGGCCTCAGAGTGGCTTCTCGCCATTCTGGGGGCATGTGCCATCTGCACACCATGCCCCTGAAGTGGCCGGAAGCCATTCCTTTTGGCCTGTGTGTTTCAGGCCCAAGTTCTTGAATCTATTCTAGTACAGATCTACACCCAGCCATTCACTCATTCTTCAGTCTTACCTCCTTTTCCCTCACTTCACCTTGGGCCAATCTCGTGAGCTGCTACTTTGTTTGGATGGTGGAATACTTAATAGAGCAGGATGTCACAACTGTGCTCAAAAGGGCACAGATGGTAAAGACGGTGTTTCTTATATGCCTGTAAAAAGAAGCAAATGATATGAGGCAATTGAATCTCCAGTGACTGACTAAACAAATCTATGTACCTACTTGCCATTTTCTTTAATATGAAAGAATGGGTGAAATCTTCAGAAGAGCCAGATGTCTGAATGGTGGAAACTGCTGCACAAAGATATCCAATTGCACTAACACTGCACTGTTTATTTGGTCTTCGCATCTATGAACTGGCACTGCTTCCTCCTGCTGCTGTTCAATAATTAAGGAAAGAGATTTCTCAGTCAAAGAGATCTCAGACAAGTAGCTGTGTATGTATATATGTCTGAGTAAGAATAAGGAGGGAAGATATGCTGAGGGTCAGGGAAGGTTATATTGCCCTCTGAAAATGATAAACTGGTCAGCAGTTTACTTCAGATCACTGGTGTATATTTTACCTTTCTTGACTATTATTAGAGTACTCTTCAGAAAGGAGAGGAGAAAAACCACAAGAGAACATACCATCCTAGTCCCAAATAGAATAGGGTAATTGAATCAATGGAACTTATACGAGGGGTCATTCAGACACTGTTTTTTTTTGTTTTTTTTTGCATGACGATGTTATGATTATTCAAACCAACTCATGTATTTCTTTGAAGATGCCAGCCACAGATGCTGCTGAAATGTCAGTAATAAATTCTTCCAGATCATGGCCACGTAGCCCCCCCAAAAACCCACAACAAAATAAAATAAAATCATGCATTCTGGGTTTGTTATTCACAGTATTTTTCATCAGAACCATATCTCTTTGCATCTGTCCATATTCTGTTGCTCAGACATCCCTGCACCTTGCGAAAGATGCCAGGCCTGCAGGGTTCAATCCCAGGTCTATTTGCATTGCTATTCACACTGCCAACTATGCAAATCTTTTGGGGAAAAAACAAAACAAAACTGGAGGAGAATGATTAATGCAGATTCAGTAGGGGTTTGGGCACCCTCCCCAAAAACTGTATTGGGTGCATTTGGGATGCATGTGAATGACAAAGATTCTACCCGGATTTATCCCAGATTGTTTTCACCATCTTGTCGATTCAATGGTTTAACTGTAGATGAGAATAACCATAGGATTTAAATCAATATTCATAGGCGCGCTTTCCATTTTCCAGGCTGTGAATACTGAGCTTTGAATCTAGCTAAAAACAAATTTGTTACACCAACGCACATCAAGGAACCCTTGCCAAATTCACTGACTGAATTGCCTCCAGGGCCTTAACCTTTGTTCTGTATCATTCATTAAGCAGTCACAAAGTGATCAAAATGTACCAGAAAATATGATTAGGTGTTTATAACAAGCAGTAGTGTCATGGGGTGTGTGTGCAGGGTGTGTGGACCACACCACGTAACACCCAAGAAGCGGGTGACACCCTAGAAAGGGGGGGGTGACACCCAGTTGGCCCCCCCCCACCTCCCTGCGGGCACTCCTTGGGCCCATGTGTGCACTCCTTGGGCCTGCATGCACACTTCTTGCACTTGTGCAGGTACTCCAGGGCAGCATAGGCACTCCTTGGTGGCTGTGCGCATGCCCCTTGGGACTGCAAGAGCACCATTGTGGCCTGCACGGGTGCCCCTTGGGGCTGCCCAGGTGCCATTTTGGCCTGCACAAGTGCTCTTTCAACCCACTCAGGTGATCTAGAGGCTACACAGGTGCTCGTCGGATCTGTGAGGGTGCCTCAGGCCTATGCAGGAAATAGGTAGTCCTGACACCGGAAGTCCAGTGCCGGAAGTCACACAGTCAAAAAGTCCCACCCACAGCATTGCAGTCACATATAAAATAAAGTGATCAAAATGTACCAGAAAATATGGTTAGGTGTTTATAACAAGCAGTAGCACCATGGGCAGGGGGTTCCTTGGTCTTCCAGGGAGTTAAAATAGCATCACAAGCTCCACTTCCAGATGCTGAACATGGCACCTAGGGTCTCTGTGGCCTCAGTAGCTACCCATGGACACCATCTGTGCTTATACCGGTACTAAACCTGGTCCTACATTCCACATGTTATCTGACCCTACTGTTCAATGCATATCTGATTGAAACATGCATCAAGAAGGAGGTGATAATAAGGTTCTCTCTAATACAGTCTGATTCATTTGTCCTGGCTTCCTGAGCAAAATTTCACTTGCCTACATTAACAGGTAAAAAGATCTGGTTCCAAGACAAATGCAACGACTTTCCCAATAGGACTAACAGAATGGCCAATAAGTCATTCCTAAGAGTCTGGGGAGATGAACTTCAGAGTTATCTCCATATAGAAGAGAACAGCCTGGTTTTGATCTCTATTGGTGATTAGAGCTATCTAAGCATAATAGGAAAACGTCTTAGCTTGGACTTTATGTGTTATTTCTTCAAATCTGTCCCATGTTAAATTACAACTTATAAATTAATTAAACTATACCATAATTATCAAAAGAAAGGATTAATTGCAGGTAACCAGTTATACGTAACTTGTAAAAGACAAGCTCTCATTTTCATCAGAGCACACAGTTAGGTTGAATGTTATTTCTCTTTCTCCATCTCTTTCTCCTTAGTTTGTGTCACTTGTCTCAGCCATGTGAGGATTGGTTAAGCCACACCTTGGTTGGCTATGAATGAAAACAGCCCGGTGCAAATAAAGGTTCAAGGTAACAACTCAGGGTCACATTACTGTTCAGTTTACACTGTATAAAATGATCAGGAAGCCTATCTTGTTAGAAAAAAAAATCCAGTAATTTGTATTTTACTGTTATAGTGCTTCTCCAACCAGTTCTTAGAGCTGCAAGTGATTCCTGATCCAGGTTTCTTCCAGGAAGCTGCGATGGCTTTCCAAGGGACATTTGAAAAGGATGGCAAATATTGCAGCGACTCATCTTCTCCTACCAGCATCCTCTATGGAATCCATAACAGTGAAGAGCAAAGGAAGAGTCAATGGATCCATCAGGATTTCCCCCTTCCCCCTTTGTTTCCATCTGTCAGCTGTCCCTGTAGGGAGAACAGACGGGTTGTTCTGAAAACTCCAGACCTTGTTTGTGTTAGAGCTTCAGAAATCCTTCTGAAAACTGTTGCTTTTATAAGAAACCTACCTACATTTTTTCAGCTGCCTACAGAAGACCAGTTCCTATTGACAGAGCAGTGTTGGGCACCTCTCTTCATACTAGGCCTGGCTCAAGAACAAGTCGATTTTGAACTGGAAGAGACCTCTGTTCCTAGCTTGTTGAAAATGATTCTTCTTAACAAGACTCTGACAGATAATCAACAGCTACAAAATTATCTTTTGGGGGCATCACTGATGGAAGTTCAGAAGCTAAAAAATTTTCTGAGGAAATTCTGGGATTCAGATATTTGTGCAAAAGAATATGCCTATCTCAAAGGAATTGTCCTTTTTAACCCTGGTAAGTCCCATAAGTGCAACAACTGCAATCTTGTCCACAGTTCCTTGTGCTGAGTCTTATTCAATTCAAAAGGACTTTTGGTTATGCATTTTGCTATTGGCCAGGTTGCATTCCAAGCTATTGGCCAGGTTGCACTCCATTTCTAGGCTTACTCACTTTGAAGTAAGCCTAGAAATGGATTGAAAGCAATGTGAAAATGCAATACTCTATCCCCATTTTGGTCTGAGTTCTAGATGGATTTTTAAATTTGCATGTGACAGTTTATGAATTCCATAGTATAACCAGCTGTTTTGGGAGGAAGTGGGTCTGAATACAATAGTACTACAGTAGATCCACTGACTCAGTGCGTAGTTGGAATGTGAACATTTATGTAAGTTCTATACATTCAGTGATTCTACTCTAGCTGGGAGTAACAATTGGATCTAGGTCTTTGTATTTATAGCTCTTCAAATTCCTTAGGTAGGTGCTACATTAGATAAACATGCACATGTCGGTATGTGTTTTCAATGAGATAAGGAACATATATATTTATGCTGCCAATTAAGATTTAAATTGTCTGTTGTAATGAAAGTGCTTGTAGGTGAGATGTTCAATGTGTACTGCACAGTTTAGATATAAAGTTCCTGCTCCAAAATTCATTATGAAAATCTGGGATCCTCTTTGCAAGTAACAACCAACCAAAACTCTGACTAAGTGTCAAGGGCACTGTAAATTTCGTTTATAAAATCCATTGTGTGTGTTCATGTACAATTGTTTTGTGTGTGTGTGTGTGTGTTAACATTGCCAAGAAAATAATCATTGGGAGTATTTCATACTTATTTTTAAATTGATGGGGAGGGAACATTAATCTTGCTTTACAGGAAACTGAAACAGTGTGGGGTGAACAAGACAAATCTATCAGCACGTATCACCTGGAGTTCATTTATGTAAATAAAATGGCCATGCATCCTGCTGGCAGAGTTTTATTGGGCCTCACTTTTGCTTTCTGCTTTTTGAGACCACCCAGGCATTTATGCAATCTGGCTGGCTGGAAGGTTCATTCTACATTTGAGATTTCTTACTAAATATGTTATATGGAACAAAAATATACTACATATCTTGCATACAACAACCTGCAACCTAAGGCTCTGCAAGGTTTCAGGGACTGCACAGAGTCTTCTGAATGCAAGGGCCTACCTGCTTTCTTCTATGCTAGTAAATGCACTGCATGCCAAATAGGCAACATGTATGGTATGCATGAAAAATTCAGGAGGAGGCTGCTAACTTCATGTATGGAACAACTACATATCAGAATCCCTGAAGTTCTGAAAACATGGAAATTATCCTTTACTGCCTAAGTAAAGAAATGACTTACATTTGGGAAAAAACACTACCCAAAGATAATGAAAAAGTAAAAAATAATCATTAATTTAATTACAGTAAAGTAATGAAGTTACCATTACTTCTCATTTCTTCGAAAAAAAAATTCTCTTTGTTGAAACTTCCCAACCTCCAAGGGTTCTGAGGAGGGCAACTTCATCACATTTTAATGCTTCTGTGGCCTGCTTGGGGCCCATATCCAACCAGGATTTGATAAGAAGCCTAAAAATGGCTAGGACCTCTCAAAACAGAGCAAAATTATCCCTATTTCCCTAAAGGGTGGAGGAGAGGGGTGAGTCCCAGGAAATGGCTTTAAAAAAATTATAAACAATGTTGGCAAAGATGACACATTGGGAGGTCTACACTGGGAGTGCTGAGGCCTCACATGCAACCCAGGGGCAACACATTTCCCATCTTAGCCTGGAGTACCTGTGCACAAGGGTGAGTTCAGAGAATACAACGTTCCTTATTGTAAAGAGGTCGTCATCTGCCATCTCCATAGCCCAACAAAGATATTGCTATGTTTTGCCATGCCATCCTATTTTTAGGGATCAGCACAGCAGTGTGGCCCTGCCCCTAGTTTGTGGGAGCCCCGGACCTCTCCTTCTTCCTGTGTCCATGTCAAGTACTCACCACAAGCTCCTATAGTTTACGTTAACATTTACCAAGTTAACGTTATTGGTGCTAGTTTCTCAAAGGTAACCTTCTTCACACTAGGGATGGGGAAGAAAGACAAATGGAATAACCTACCCCAATAACATCCAATAAAAGTTTCTTTCTCAGGTTAACATAAGCAGTCAGTAACTTTGTCTCTTCACTTCTTCACAATCCTCAGACACTCTATCCCTGTTGGGAGTGGACCATGGGCCAGTCCATCCCTAGAAGCTTCCGCTCTGACATTTCATTTTCATGACAGACTGGCACTTCATGGCCCGTCAATTCCCCAGAGGCTGGCATTTGTAGGTGAAAGAGAAACCCACCTCCTCCCCTCTTGTTGGCTCCTCTTATTCGTCAAGAATGAGGCAGATCGCCCACAAATGGACAGCTTATGGTCCTATTGGGGCCAGTGTTTCTTCTGAGCTTCCTCTTTGCCCGCTGTCCCTGTACTATGATTCTCATCACAACTGCCTCCGGGCATATTCCTTGGTTTCCCAGCCCCTCAGTTTGTTCATGCTTGACCATCTCTTCCTCTTCGTCTTCCAACTTGCTGCTTTCTGACTGCCCTCCTTGCTACTCTACTCCAAGTCCTTTCCCTTTTTAATGGTCCAATCCTTCCTATTAGCTCCACACCGATTGAATCCATCTCCTTCTCCTGCTTGGCTCTGTCACTTTCAGGTTCCTCCCACCCTCTGGTTGAGTCTTGGACATCCTAGTCCTAGTGTTCCGATGCAGGTAAGGTCTGGGCAGGTTATCGGGAACTGCAGGCCTGCTCCCTGTCACAAGCAGCTACAAGAAAAATATATTTTCCTGGCTATATTTCTGATTTTATACAGCCCGGTAACCTGAAATATTGTCATTCCTTTACAGACCTCCAGGACCTAAAATGCCATACTTTCATCCAGACTCTTCAACAGGAAGCCCAACGAACTCTAATGGAGTTCATCTCAATGATTCATTGCAGAAACCTAAGGAGATACACTTGGCTGATGGAACTGCTTGGACTTCTGAGGAGCTTCCAAACAAATACTATTGTAGACCTGTTTTTCAAACCCTTTTTGGGAGATGTCAATTTAAGCAGCTTATTTCAAGAAACACTTTACAGCAAATAAGATCATTCTAAAACAATCTGAGGACCCATCACAGAATATTTTTATAATGGGAATGTGGCTATCAATGTGATCTATGAGGCTGCTGGAGAAGACCTTTCTTCCCATTTCTGGCACAGTGGGTGGCTGCGTTGAGCAGTGAGCTACATCAAGCACTAAACTCACCACAGGATTGTACATAATTTTAGGAGTAGTAATAGCAATAGCAAGTACATTTCTATACCGCTTATCACTGCATTTCGGCACTCCCTAAGCAATTTACAATGTGTAAGCTAATTGTCCCCAACAATCTGGGTACTCATTTTAGCAACCTTAGAAGGATACAAGCCTGAGTCAAGCTTGAGCCCTTGGCTGGTATAGAACTTGCAACCTTGCGATTTGTGAGTGGCTGCAGTACATGCATTTGACCATTTTACCACCAGGTACACCATAGAAGCACACATTCCACATTGTGTTTCACATTTTAAACTAATTCAGGATGACTTTTAAAAAATATTCTCTAAATCAAATTTTGGGGAAAATGTCTCCTGGCAGCTAGTGTTGTTTTTACTGAGGATGCATGTGTGTTCTTTGAAAAATTAAGGTGAAGCAAAGGAGAACTCACCTGCAGCAGATGGCCCCTCACCTGCTTTTGGTTTCTCCTTGGCACAAGATGGTTTAACAGTACCATGGTATATCTGTAGAGCCAGTGGATGGCATGTGGCTGCAGTTGGGCTGTTATCCTTCCAGACCTCCATTGTGTATAGCATAACACCAGAGATTTAGGAAGGTGGCAGCTCCTGATTTTCCCAGCTGCCCAACTCCTGCTGGAAGATGTCCAGGTAGCTTGCCCTGGCAACTAGTTAGCTAGGGAAGTGCACCACAGTGTTGTCAAGCTGACTTGCGTTGCCACAGAGTGGGGAAACCAGTGTACTAATGCTAGCAGATCTTTATGCTGCACCATTTTACTGTTGGAACTCAGACTATATTTGCAGATACATCAGTACATATCCAATCATGAATTTTATCTTGGCTTTTCTTTCGCAAGCTTATCATTTTGGGGATATCCAATTTCCTTGGATGCTTTCCTTAAACATGCAATTTCAAGAAAATTGACCTTTTCACCTTGGATCCTATTTGGGCATTTTGAAGCACTCTCTGGTTCACATGATGCAAACACAGAGCAGTAGAATTCATAAGAAAACCTTCCTGATGAACTAAACAATCTTAGAACACAGAGAAAACAACATTAATTTTCAACTAGCAATACATTAGCTTAATCTGCACCTGTAAACTATCACAGATGAAGCAATATTAATGTAGATGTTTTGTAGTGCAATTGATGTAGGTAAGTGGGCATAATAGTCCTACTCTCCTCTGTTGTGGCTCTCCATGCATTGATTGGTTTCAATATGATTACAAATCCATATGTCGTTATGCTTTTCCTCTTGAATACTGTTGTTACCATATCTAGAAAACTATCACAGAGCAGTGATTCTTCTTTGACCTTCCTTAGTATTCATTTCATATCTGCAATATTTTCTGCTAGTAGGATGATATCATCTGTATATCTTAGATTGTTGATGTTCCTTCCACCTATCTTTACTCCTCCTTCTTCTGAGTCTAAACCTGCTCTCTGTATATTTTCCGCAAATAAGTTGAACAAGTAGGGTGGCAGAATGCAGCCTTGCCTGACCCGTTTGCTAATTAGGAACATTTCTGTTTTAACAGCAACCTCTTGTCCTATGCATAGATCTTTCATCAGGACTATTAAATGTCGTGGCTCTCCCATTTCTTTAACAGCAATCCATATATTTGTGTGATCTAAGAATTGAATTTTTTTGCTATAATCAATAAAATACATGCTGATTCTTTTCCCCGGAATTCTTTGGTTGCTCTATTAGCCTTCAATTTATGCCTAGCTATTTATGGAAGTCAAATAGCTAACTTGTGTTCCAAGAAAAGATATCATCAAGAGTGCTCAGGCCATGCTCAGTTTCATGGTCTGCTGTTGGAAGTGCAAACGCTTGATGATGGCTATTCCTTTCCCACCAGGGCTTTTGATTGGCCAACCCAAAGTTTTCTAACAGGTTAGTCAACTGGGTGTTAACATGGCAATCAGGCAGACATCTGTTTGTTTTCCAGGTTACTGTGAACAACTCCCTTCAATCTAATCAATATAGAGACATATAACACTATTGCTCCTTTAGTCTCATGGTGTCCCAGAGTCTGCATCTCTTTCCTGGCAGCTACTGAGGCTGTGCCTTTTGGAACAAATGGATTCTTGAGTCAAGGTGCCAGGATAATGCAAACAAATACACTACATACAATATCAGCAAGTGGTGATCCAGTATGTCTGGAATTCCACTGTAACAAATGAAAGCATGGGAGACAGTAACCTTTTTCAGTGTAATTGCCCCCCCCCCCAAACCTTCAGTTTTAAGATACAGGTTAAGGGGCAGACCAGATGGGCACTGTGGGACCACAGCAACCATATGCTGTGGTCTCAATGCTGGCTCCTGCCGCGGCCCCTTTCCCCTTGGCCTCCTTGGTGCGGCCGTGAGAAGGCCACACCAAGAACGCTAGCACCAAGAAGGAGCTCCATTTTGACGCTCCTTCTTGAGCTGCAGAAAGGGCACCATAGGTGCCCTCCTGTGGCGCAATGATGTCAGGCACGCGCCGTGCCGTCTATACGTGACGTGTGCCATGACGTCATTGGCGCATGTGCGTATGGACAGCACGATGCAAACATGGCACCATCCATACACGCTAGGGCTGGGAAGCGTGCAGACGCTGCGCGTTCCCCAGCCCTACTCACGCCCCGGGGACTGCCCTTTTGGGCCATCTGTATTAGGCCGATGTCTCCTTTCTATTTCTGTTCTTGGAATATTTCTTCATAGGTGCTTAATACATTTGTTTTTAGCTTACCTCCCATTAAAAACAATACTTTATCATGGCAGAATTCAGAAGCATAGCTGTGTTAGTCTGGAATATGAGTATGCAAAGGGATGATGTTGTATCTTTGGGACTAACTATGTGACAGAAATTGTAGCATAAACTTTTGTAGACTTGGTCTACTTTTTCAGATGCACCAACCTGATGAAACAGGCTGTGCTACAACCTCTTTGACACAATAATCTCAAACGTGCTACAAGATCCCTTTGCATAGTGATTTACATTATTAGAAATATACAGAAATCCTTTCCCTGTCTCAACTAGTGAATGGAAGACCTGCCAAAAGTATCATAAATTTCTGCCCAAAAGAAAAATTGAAGATACACGTCTTAGGAGCATAAAAACATCTCACACTTCATTATAATTTTTAAAATGTATATTCAGCCATTATTTGGTTAATTTGTTCAACATTTGGCCAGATTATAGTTCTTTCCATGCAGATTTCTCAACCACATTTACCTAACAATTGTTTCATGATGAACTGAATTTTCAGTTTTGATTAGAGTAGCTCAATCTCAAGTATGCAGAAAACCTCTGCTCTATAATACGCAAACATCTAGGATTGCCACCATCTGTTCTTCTCAAAGGCATTGACTCTTAAAACAGGACTGCATTTGAACAATGTTACTCCCTTACTGCTAGTGGCATTACTTTATACATATCACCCACTACAAAATCTAGAGAAAAACTGGCTTGTGATGCCACTGAATGACAATAATTTGTAATAATATGGTGGTACAGTTGTTGTTTCCATAGCAAATATAAAGAGTTACGTAAATTTATGTTATATTAGGTTAATACTATACTAATCCCTGATGAAGAAATGAAACTAGAAACCTGACAGGCACAATGGGAAGACTTTAGAATTTGCTCTATGGCTTACATGGCACCAAAGTTAAGGTAGATGCATTAACTGAACATTTTCATACTTTTTGGTATGTTTGTAAGATACTTTACAATTACAGTTAATACTATACTAGTCCCTGGTGAGGAAATGAACCTAGAAACTTGACATGATGGGCACTTAGTGGGCATTAAGAGAGCAGGCAAGAAAAGGCAATCTTTCTACATATTTACTGTTCCTTGTTTTTGTGTGCCATCTTCTGGTTCATCAGAAAATTGCAATGAAAATAATACGCAATGCAGCCTACAAGTAAAGTGCTTGAAAACATAAACTGGGTGCTGCAATTTAAAAACTAAAAAGAACCACCTTATACTTCCAATATGCTGATATGAGATATGTGGCTGCTGTGCTGATGAAACAGCTATTATATCCTCTCAGAGGGTAAAACAGTTTGTTGTTGTTGATATGTGCCTTCAAGTCAATGTGGGCTTATGGCAACCCTATAAGAGGACTTTCTTGGCAAAATTTATTACAAGAAGGTTTGCCATTGCCTTCCTCTGAGGTTGAGAATGTAGAATTTGCCCAATGGGTTTTCATGGCTAAGCAAGGATTTGTACCTTTGGTCCAAAACACAGGGGCGAGACAGATCGGCAGTTTATGCCGGCCTGTGTGCACAGTAGGGCTGCGGTCGGGCTGAGCATTCACACGCTCCAAGCCCTAGTTTCACTGCCTGGCTGCCATCACGGCGCGTGCCAATCCATACAGTGCATGCCATGATGATGTCCGTGCGGCGCAGCGCCAAAATGCTGCTCCATGGAAGGAGTGTCATCATGGTGTGCGAGCGTGCCTGTGGGATCCCTTCTGTGACGCAAAAAGAACTTTTTGGTCCATCTGGAGGCCATATGGTTGCCATGGCCTCCATCTGGGCCTCAAAGGGGTGGCATTTTGCCACCTGTCTGTATAGGCCCACACTGCAGAAATAATCCAGTTTGAGACTATTTTAACTGCCCTGGCTCAGTGTTATGGAAGTCTGGGGATTGTAGATTATTGTGGCACGAGAGCTCTCTGACAGAGAAGGCTAAATGTTTCACAAAACTACAGTTCCTACAATTCCCTAGTACTTAGTTTGGGCAGGTAAAGTAGTCTCAAACTGGATTATTTCTGCAGTGTGTTTTAGACCTGGAGTCCTAGCTTAACACTCAAACCACAACATTGTGCTTTCTCGGGAAAACTACACACACATACACACACAAACCTGCCTATACCCTTCTCCCAAACATCCTGCCAGACTCCCTCCTCTGCCCTGCTGGGAGTTGTATCTCTGCTCCCTATATACTCCAAGAGAGGCCCATCCACCATAGAGGAGTGTGGGGTTGCCTAGGTGTATCAAACTCCCTGACCCTGTAACCTCAAGAGAGCTGTTGAGCCATTTCATTCTAGTATTAGTCAGGGGGAGGAGACCTATCCATTAACTCCACCACCAAACCTAAGAACCAACACAGGGCACCAGTGACACACTTAATATCTTTATTGAATAGCACCAAGAATAGAGTGGGATTTTGAAAAGACAGAGACAAGTCTATGGGGAGGTGTGCTTTATTTGCTCAGTTTCCCATCTCAACTGCTCCTTGTGATTTCTAACATTTGCAAAGAGTAGTCCCATGATGTAGGTCCTGAGCCCTGATTTATAGACTTTATGCATTTTTGTTTGCTGATGAATTATACCATATCTTTGGGGGGCTTGGGGGCAACATGGAAGGAGTAGTTGTCAAAATAGGCCATGTTTTCTTAATTTGTTTATTACCCTCTCACTTAAGTCTACAAGAAGAAAAAATCCCCATCTAGGTCCAGGGTTGTTGAGGTTGGTGGCATCATGGGTGTGAATGGAAGTGCATGGACAACCTACTTTTCAGATCACAGCTCCCAGAAAGATTCAGCCAATAAGGTCCACTATATCACTCAGCTATAAGCTATCTGAAGGGCCATATCTTCCCACCTGAGTTCCAGGATCCTTGGAGGAGGCACTTCTCTCAATCCCACCACTTCACAGACATGTTTGATGGTACCTTGAGAGATGGCCTTTTCCATGGCTGCTCCCAAAGTCTACAATTCCCTTCCTAGGAAAGCTCAGATGGCTCTTCTTGGCATCAGGTTTACTCTTTCTTTTTTAATTCTACCAATCTTTGGGGAACAGATGGTCCTGTACTGATTTTATTCCTTGATTTAAAGTAATTTTAAATTATTTCAGTTTTGTTATTAGTTCAATACTGTTTTAACCTCAACTTTTGATATGTTTTAACTGTATGTGTTTTGACTGTATTTTAAATTTATTTTGTAAGACACCTAGAGAAAAAGGCAGGGTCGTAAATGATGTGATAGATGGACATGGTGACTGAGGATTCTGGGAGCTGAGGCTCAGAAAAGTAACTGGCCCACCACTGGTATACTGGGGATGTTCCAGTCATCTCATTGTGATGCCGGTGATGTGTCTAGTTTAGTAGATCTTCTCTTAAAACCTAAAGCTTGCCGTTTGATATAGCTCCAAAGCAGAATGGCATCATTATGCAGTTAGGCATGCTTCAATAATAACTGATGGAAAATAAGTGTCGCGTGCCTTGATCTGAAGACCACATCTGCTGATGGCTTCACCCCTTGTCCTAATTGACGTGTCCTATTCCAGCAGTTTGATAATCAAACGGGAGGTTATTATTGTAATCCCTTCCCTTGCATAATCATTCATTAATAACAGTCAGCATTACACAAAATTTCCAACAGCTGTCAGCATTGTTAAGTAACAGATGTACATATGGTGAATTGTAGGCACAAGATAAAGAAATATGTGGAAGTGCATTCCCTTGAAATGCAGTGGGCAACCAGGGAGCCAGAACACTGTCAGCATTCCGAAGTAAGAGAAACGGCCTTATATAATTAAATGAAGAATGGAAATGGTTTGACTCCAAGAATGCAAGCGACTTGACAAAACATTATAATACTAATAATATGGAAATAATTACCACGTGTTTGTATGTACAAATATTGAGCCCTAAGCCAAAATTACAATCAAAATGTGGGCCTTGTAGTAAGAAGTGATTCCATAGTTAACTTTTCTGCTCATTTTCACTGTTTCAAATCTGCAAATGTTATTATATTCCTGTGAAAGCGGAGGGCCGACGGTATTTTCTTTCGCTCTGCTTCCTTCACTGTCCAGCTCTCGCGTCCATCTATGGCGGCGGAGAATACAACGGCTCGGAGTCGGTTCTTACTTTAGCGCTCATTTGTTTATCATTACACTTTAGGATCTTGTCTCGTTCTTTCATCACTGGGGCTGCCCTTTGCGTCCTTAGGCCCAAAACACACTGCGGAAATAATCCAGTTTGAGACCGCTTTAACTGGCCTGGCTCAGTGCTAGGGGATTCTTGGAAATGCAGCTCTGTGAGACATTTAGGCTGCATCCACACTGTAGAAATAATGCGGTTTGGCACCGGTTTAACTGCCCTGGCTCAAGGCTATGGGATTCTGGGAGTTGGAGTTTGTTGTGGGGCCCAGAGCGGAGCAGAGCTCCGCTCTGGGCCCCACAACAAACTCCAACTCCCAGAATCCCATAGCAAGTGAGTCAGACAACAAGTTAAAGCGGTACCAAACTGGGTTATTTCTACAGTGTGGATGCAGCCTCAGTCTTCTCTGTCAGAGGGCTCTGCTGCCACAATAAACTACATTTCCCAGAATTCCCCAGCACTGAGCCAGGGCAGTTAAAGCACTCTCAAACTGGATTATCTCTCCAGTGTGGATTGGACCTTAAGGTCCAAAACACACTGCAGAGACAACCCAGTCTGAGAGTGCTTTAACTGCCCTGGCTCAATGCTGGGGAATTCTGGGAACTGTAGTTTTATTAGACATTTAGCCTTTTGTGTGAGTGATAAGTCTGATGCCACAATAAAGTACAGTTTTCCAGGGGGCAGTTGAAGAAGCAGTCTTGAACTGGGTTATTTCTGAAGTGTGTTTATTTGAGAATTTAAGACAGAAGAACGAATGGCCAAAAGGAGGGGAAAAAAATACCAAGAAACTCCCCCTTCCAACAATGCGAGTGTCACTCTACTCTTATTAGTCTATGTGGCATCGACAGAGAAGCTCCTTCGCGCATGCGTGTTGCGCCACCTCCCTCTATATTTCCCAGCTGCAGCTTCTCTCCTTTACGCCCCAAAAGGGGAGCATCCTGATTGGTTACTTCTCCCCTCCGGGCCGACCAATGAGGTTGCCCGAGTTGAGGCACAAACCCCGCCCCTTTAGAACGTGAGTCAAGTGTCAGCGAAGAAATGGCCCTTGCCGCTGGCCTCGCGCTGCGTCGGTTGGCGGCGACTGCGTCATCATCGCGCTCGCCGCCCCGCAGGCACGCGGCGCACTTCGCTTTCCAGCCTGACCCTGAACCCACCCATTATGGTGAGACTGGGTTGGTTTGCTCCACTGCTGCCCTGTTAATAGATACAGGGAAGGCTGGACCGTACCACTTCGCCTCTGTGACGCGGGGGTGTCTGCGTATAATTATTCCAAGGGGACGCCCCGCTCCTCCTGGACGTGATTCCCCCTGCCCTGTTCGCAAATGAGGAGGCTTCTTTGGTTTCATTTGAGGAGAACAGGACCTTTCTTACACACAGCCACCCCCCCGCCATTGCCCAAAGTGGTACAGTCCTAGAGATTCCTAGAGAGGACACTCCACTAGGCATTTGTAGCTCCTCCAGCGCAACTCTATGGTCAATCCCTGGCAGATTTGATTACTCACATGTTAATATGTTCTCTCTAGGAATATCTAAGTCCTCCAGCGCAACTCTATGGTCAATTTCTGGCAGATTTGATTACTCACATATTTTATTAATATGTTCTTTCTAGGAATATCTAGGTCCTCCAGCACAACTCTATGGTCAATTTCTGGCAGATTTAATTATATATTTTATTAAAGGTGATATGTTCTTTCTAGGAATATCTAAGTCCTCCAGCACAACTCTGTGGTCAATTTCTGGCAGATTTGATTATTCACTTATTTTAAAAATATGTTCTTTCTAGGAATATCTGGGTCCTCCAGTGCAACTCTATGGTCAATGCCTGGCAGATTTGATTATTCACTTATTTTATTAATATGTTCTCTCTAGGAATATCTAGGTCCTCCAGTGCAACTCTATGGTCAATGCCTGGCAGATTTGATTATTCACTTATTTTATTAATATGTTCTCTCTAGGAATATCTAGGTCCTCCAGTGCAACTCTATGGTCAATGCCTGGCAGATTTGATTATTCACAGATTTTATTAATACGTTCTCTCTAGGAATATCTAGGTCCTCCAGTACAACTCTATGGTCAATGCCTGGCAGATTTGATTATTCACTTATTTTATTAATATGTTCTCTCTAGGAATATCTAGGTCCTCCAGTGCAACTCTATGGTCAATGCCTGGCAGATTTGATTATTCACAGATTTTATTAATACGTTCTCTCTAGGAATATCTAGGTCCTCCAGTACAACTCTATGGTCAATGCCTGGCAGATTTGATTATTCACAGATTTTATTAATACGTTCTCTCTAGGAATATCTAGGTCCTCCAGTGCAACTCTATGGTCAATGCCTGGCAGAGTTGATTATTCACATGTTTTATTAATACGTTCTCTCTAGGAACATCTAGGTCCTCCAGTGCAACTCTGTGGTCAACTTTAACCAAAAATCACACTGAAGGACCTAGAGATTCCTAGAGAGAATGTTCTACTAGGCCTCTGTAGCTCCTCCAGTGCAATTCTATGGTCAAAGTCAGGCAGACGTTGACCACAGTGTTGCACTGGAGGGCCTAGAGATGCCTAGAGGAGTGTCCTCAGGTAAAAACAGTGGTTTTGTTATTTGCAGTTTTCCCACATCCACATGGGTCCTGTGCCCCAAACCCCAGCGAATGTGGAGGGATGAGTGTATATGGCTAGGGGTTATCACCTGTCCTACTTTTTCTCATGTCCTCCATTTCAAGCCTTCTGTCCAGGAGGAATTTCCAAAATCTCCTCCATCTGGAGCATGACTAAGAAGCATGGATTTACATTTCTAAGTGCTTTTTTACTTGGTCATGTCCTGCATTTTGTCTTGAAGTCCCTACATTTTGCGGTGCCTTGCCCTCCTTTGCTGTGAGGACATCTGGTCACACTGCATTGGAGTTTAATCACACGAAGGGAATTTGAAGTATAATCCAGTGGCAATCTGAATGCAATCATGGGGTTTCGCATGATTGTGTGAAAGCTGATCACAGGCATTTTCGGGCAAAGGGAAGTCCTTCTGAATGCAATCGTGGGGTTTCGCGTGATTGGGTGAGAAACTATCACACGCAATTTCGGGCACTGGGAGGCAATTTCGGGCAATTCTGAATGCAATGCAGTGTTGACACGCAATCAAGTAAATTAACTGAACTAGCGAATTTACTCAATTCCTAACTGGCCTCACTTCCATTTCTTTTGAAAATGAGAGAAATTCCTCCCGTGTGATCAACTCCATTGTTGCTGCATCCACACTGCAGAAATGATCCAGTTTGACACTGCTTTAGTAGCCCTGGCTCAATACTAGAGGATTCTAGGAATTGTAGTTTTGTGAGACATTTAGCCTTTTCTGTTAGAGACCTTTGGTACCACAAAAAACTACAGTTCCCAGGATTCCATAGGATGGAGCCATGGCAGTTCAAGTGGTGTGGAAGTGGATTAATTCTGCAGTGTGGGAGCAGCCTGAGTTTATTTTAGGAAACACATACAGTATGCCTCATAACATCTACCTGACACTATGGGCCTGGAGCTCAATGCTGTCCATCCTCAAACTAAGGCTGCATCCGCACTACAGAAATAATCCAGTTTGACACCACTTAAACTGCCATAGCTCAATGCTATGGAATCCTGGGAACTGTAATTTTGTGAGACCTTCAACCTTTACTGAGAGCTCTGGTGCCACAAAAAACTACAGGTCCCAGGATTCCCTAAGACTGAGCCAGGGCAGTTAAAGCAGTCTCAGACTGGAATTATTTGTGTAGTGCCTGTGATTGCTTTCACGCTGCACAATTATAGCATTATAATTCTGCTTTAACTGTCATGGCAGCATCCTGTGGAAACCTGGGGTTTGCGTCATCAAGACTAAAACCCCTAGCATTCCATAGAATGTTGCCATGATAATTAAAGAGGCCTTGGAATCCAGGGTGGGAGAAAGGTGGAAATAAATTATAGTCAACCCTCCGTATCCACTGAGCCAAACATCCATGGCTTGAAAATATTTTTAAAAATAGTGTATATACTGAAAAGCAAACCACAATGTCATTTTATTCAAGGGACACCATTTTACTTTAAATTGTATTTAATGGCAATTGAACATCCATGTAGTGTCCTAGAACCAAACCCCAGCAGATACTAAGGGCCCACTGTAATTGCATGAATGAATGTTATGTGGAAGGGCCCTAGACCAGGATGTATAGCCTGGATTGGCAAGAGGCCCTCCACCTCTCTCTCTCTCTCTCTCGTTCTTGCTCTTTAGCACTCCTGACCACCTCACCTTGCAGCCCACAAGAACCAGGTTGCTAGATGAAAATATTATTCCTTGGTGTTTATAATTATGAGGAAGAGGCAAAAGTACTTGCCCCAGATGTGGACTCCAGGACTATATAAGTTCATATTTTGAGCATGGCAGTGTTCATGTGAATCAAGGCAGACAGCCTTGGGGACTTTATAATTGTTCTTCTAGAGGACATGGCACTTAAAATCACAGGATCTTAGAGCTAGAAGGGATCATGAAGGCCATTTAGTCCAATGCCCTGCCATGCAGGAATACACAAATACAATATTCCTAAAAGGTCCCCATCCAACTTTTGCTTAAAGACCTCCAAAGATGAAAGTCCATCCTCCTCCTAGTGGTTGGCTCCTATTCCACTGTCAGACAGCTCTACACTTTTAGGGAAAGGTTATACTTCTGTTCCCAAGCCATGTACAAAGAAGGAACTATAATATACTTTTGTGCAGGAAAATGATTATTCTAATTTCTGCATAAATTGTGCTAGTTCCTTTTAATCTTGTTGATTTACCAGCCCACTTAGAGTCTCATTTAATGCATTTCATATTGAGGCTTGGGCCCAGTACTTGTCCCTGTGCAAAGCATCTGTGGAGCACACAAGGCTAGACTAATTCTGGTGGGGAAGCAGCCATAATGGGTTGGATTCACAAAATCCTCCTGTTTAGTGAATGACTGCTTCCACTCATAGGAAATTTTTAATCCCACAGAGCTTTTCTGCAGGCTGAATGAGAAAGAAGGTATTCTTCATTGAAGAAGCATTTCCTTCCCTCACATTTTCTTGTGTCACCTGAGAATTTGCTCTTTAGGTCAGGAGGCTCCAGAACAGTGGGGAAAGTTGGCTGCACTGTAGAGAGTTAGTGAAAAATCACCTTTTCCATTTTACTATCGGGAAAATTCTGGTAGTGATGTTTCCACTGAATGTAATGCTGAATTCAGCCTAGAATTGAGTAAGTCGGCATCCTTTGAGGTCTCCAGAGTGTTATCATTGTTTTATGGCAGGTGGATCATAGCTGGATGGCTGAGTTTCGGTTTTTAGCTTAATTACAGCAGCACAGATATCTTTTTGAGGCTAACATTGAAGTGGTCCCTGGAGGTCATATTGCTATTTTTTTTTAATTCCTATACAAATACTGAAACTTTGCCTGTGTTTAGGAATGTTGTTGTTGTTGTTGTTGTGTGCCTTCAAGTCATTTCCAACTTATGGTGAATCTCAAACCTATCATGAGGTTTTCTTGGCAAGTTTATTCAGAGGAAGCTTGCCATTGCCATCTTTTGAGGCTGAGAGAGCATGACTTGCCCACAGTTAGTGGATTTTTAAGCTTTATTGGGGAATACCATGATGTCCAGTCATAGTCCAACACTCAAACTGCTACACCATGCTGGTTCTTCATGTTTATGCCAAATTATGTACTTATGTGTCTCAAAGAGAAATACTGAATGAATCTGAACTTCCCAGTGATTATTTTTGTTCACTGTTTAAAATTTCATCATGTTGTTTTTGGATACCTGAAAACAGTAACTTTTAAATTGGCAAGTAGGTCAGATTGAAAATATTGATGATGGATGAACACTGTTCCTCTCTACAAATGAATGGCTTCTTCTGTTAGCGGTGAAAATCGAGATCCAGTAGAGTACTTTTTCCTATATTGTCTCAAAAAGTCTCAAAACCTTTTGGAAGAAAATGGGAAATGGCACTTGAGGTTGCAGAGGGAAGGAAAAAATTGAGAAAACTTGTTTTCTTGATTCCCTTTTAACATCAGGTGGAAGTCTACTGAGTCTAAAACTGGCTCCAACCCTGCCTTACACCAGCATGGTTCTCAGGTAGCAAGTGAATGTTGCTGTTAACTTATGGACACTTTGTGAAATATAGACAGTGATGGAAAGCTGTGAATAACTGAAGTTATAAGTCCTGCAGATTTTCAAACTGTCCATGCTGGTTATTGAAAGTATTTGATACTTAAGTTTCTTAAACGATGTGCTTTATCTATATCTTCTCTTTGTACAGGCCAGACACAGAAGATGAACCTTTTCCAGTCTATAACAAGTGCCTTGGATAATGCCTTATCCAGAGATCCAACTGCAGGTATAATTTTTTACTATGATATTGATGGAGATGCTTAGTTTAGAAGCCTCATCTTTGACTGCAGACTCTTAAATAGGAAGATTCCTGATCTTTTTACCTTTACCACAGCTTGGTGCTGAAACATGCAAGGGAGGAAAGTGGAGCAATTTGCGTATGTATGTGCCTGGGTTGGTCAAGGTGGGTAAAAGGAATTTTAGTGTTAAAGATACAGTTTGTGCTTGTAGAGGAGAAACATCTTCCTGCATAAATTCTTGTTTCTCTTCTTTTACTGTTGTAGTTTTCTTTCTAACAAACACAGAATGAGTTCTGCTGGATCAGACCAAGGGAAAAATGTTAAATTTGTGGGGTAGGGATTCAAAGGCCACAACATGGCAAACGGCGGGTCACATTTTACATACTTCTGTTCAAAAAACATATTGTGTTCTGTCTTAGCCATTTTTTTAAAGCTGAAAAATAATAAATATTACTGCTTTTCCTCAGGGAAATTACTCCAGACACTTTATCATTTTGGTTACACTGTTGTGAACTTTTTATGTTCCATAGCATGGTTTTTGAGGTGCAGTGACCAGAAGTGTATTCAGTATTGCAAAGGTAGTTGCACTGTGGATTTTTATAAGGGCAGTATGATTTAATATGATATTGGCAGTTTTATTTTTAATTCATTTCCCACTGATTCCCATCATTTATTTCTATAGTGGCATCAAACTTCCCAACATGGAATTGTTTTTCAAAGTACTTCACATTTGCATTATCTAGTCATTATGATTTCCAGTCATAGTGCATGTTTTGTTTTGGCCAAATTTACACACTTTATACTTTCTTACATTAAATTGCATTTGCCATTCTGATGCTTATTCTTCCAGTTTCAAGAGATTGTTCTGGAGCTAGTCTGCTTTTTAAAAAGTCAACTAAATAATTTTATGGCATGTTCCTTTCTTTTAATAACAACATTAACTCTTGATAGTGGCTGACATCTTGTTTGTAAACTTGGGGCTGGAGCAGACAAACAGGAATAATAATAATAATAATAATAATAATAAAAAAATTTATTTATATACCGCCCTTCCGGTGATCAGGGCGGTGTACAACATATGCAAACATTAAAACATCATAAAACATCATAGATTAAAACAATCCAAATACAATAAAAACAATATCACCCAATGCTATATACAATGGCAATACAATAAGCGGCTTACATGACAAGGCAGATAATGGAAAAGGCCCATTCAAGAGTATGCCTGCTTAAATAGGTAAGTCTTCAAGTCCTTCTTAAATTGGGTGAGAGAGGGAGACAAGCGGAGTTCAGTGGGCAATGAGTTCCAGAGGCTAGGGGCAGAGATGGAAAACGTCCTCTTCGTTGTATTCACTAATCTAGCCTCTGGGACTCTCAATAATTGTTGCCCAGTGGATCTTAGTGTGCGGGGCGGATTATGTGGGGAGAGACGGTCCTTCAGGTACCCTGGGCCCAAGCCATATAGGGCTTTATAGGTGATAACCAGCACTTTGTACTGAGCCCGGAAGCGGATCGGCAGCCAATGAAGATCTTTCAATATTGGTGTTATGTGGGAGGCCCTGGGAGCACCAGTGACCACCCGTGCTGCCATATTTTGCACTAATTGCAGCTTCCGAGTGTGATATAAAGGCTGCCCCATGTAGAGCGCGTTACAGAAATCCAACTGAGAGGTTACCAGAGCATGTACTACAGTTTCAAGGTCCCTCCGGTCCAAATAGGGACGCAGCTGAAATAATATCAGCCGAAGCTGAAAGCAGGTGCTCCTGACTGTTGCATCCACCTGAGAAGTCAGATGGAGCGACGAGTCAAGGAGCACCCCCAGACTGCGTACGGTGTCCTTGACGGGAAGCGTGACCCTGTTCAGGACAGGTGGAACCACCTCCATACCCGGACCAGGGGGAACCTATCACGAGTACTTCTGTTTTCTCTGGATTCAGGCTGAGTCTGTTTTCCCTCATCCAGTCCATTACCGATTCCAGACAGGTCCCGAGAGGAGCGACGCCATCCCTGGTCACTGCATCAGTCGGAGGCATAGAGAAGACTATTTGGGTGTTACCAGCGTACTGATAACCCCGTGCCCCATACCTCCGGATGATCTCTCCCAGCAGTTTCATGTAAATGTTAAAGAGCATGGGGGACAGAATGGCTCCTTGAGGGACCCCGGAGGTGAGGGCCCTCTTATCGGAGCACACGTCCCCCAGCTGCACCATCTGGAACCTCCCAGAGAGGTAGGACCGGAACCACTGGAGCGCAGTGCCTCCGATCCCCACCTCTGCCAGGCGCTCCAGAAGGATACCATGGTCGAAAGCCGCTGAGATGTCCAAAAGCACCAACAGGGACACGCTACCCCTGTCGATGCCCAGACGGAGATCATCGACCAGGGCGACCATGGCAGTCTCAACCCCGTAGCCTGCCCGAAAACCGGTTTGAAATGAATCTAGAAAATTCGACTGGCCTGAGTCCATTCTGGCTGCTAGCAGGTCAGAACCTCGCTGCCCACACAGCCGACTTCCAAGGCCGGCCATGAATGCAGGGCCGACTAGCACCACCAGGAGTTGGCTTATCTTGGCTCCTTTTTGCTCCAGCCATAAGGACCAGGGTGTGGCTGTGGTGTGGCTTCTGGTTGCTTTGGTGATGTGTGTCATCTAACACCATGCCTCTAAAGTGGCCGGAAGCTGCTTCATTTTTGACTGACTATTTCACCCCATGGTTAATGAGCACACTTTTTTGAGGGGGCACCCAGTGGTGGTAAGGGAAGAAGACATTTCCCCCCTCTGACCAGCATATTTCTCCAGTGCCTTACTTTGTTCATGACTGCTGTACCCATAGCCGCCCTCTTCCTGCTACCACTCTTAAGTTAACTTTGCTATGCCATAATCTGTACATTTAGTGGAAAGTTGTACTGAAATGGTGTTGTGCAGGATTGGCATCAGTAGTCCTATTCCAGCTCACAACACGAGTGCAAACAAAGTCAGTTAGTTAGGTTCAGTTTTCATGATTCTTCTCTCCATCCTGCTGTTCAGCAATAGAAGAGTCTCTGTTTAGATTTTTCATCTGTTCATGTGGTAAGTGGTTCACAGATTAAAGGCCGTTTGTGTCACTGTGAGGGCTTATGTCACACTCCATCATTCTGTTTCATTGTTCAGTGAAACAGTGCCTTCTTAATCTGTAACTTTTACAGTCCTGATGACCTTACAGTTGTTTCCCATTGAAGCAGTCTATGACTCTTACTGGTAGTGTTTTACACCCACAAAATTCATATAGATTGCTCTGTTGCTGTGTCTGCTGTAGATGACCTAGCACCGAAGGAGTGCCGGAAAGCTTGCAGCTATGGCTCCCTTTCTGTGATGCAGAAAGGATCCGCCTTTTGTGGCTCCTTTTTATGCTACGCAAAGGCGAGATTGGGGCTGCAATGTGTAGTTGCCGTGACCCTGATCTGGCGCCAAAAGGGGCGGTCTGTACAACCCCTTAGAAGCATGGAGTCTTGTAACCTGTAAGACTGAATTTGACATTCCTTTTTATTGTTATTTTTTTTAATGATTCTAATTCCCACTGGCTAACAACCCATATTTGAGAAAGTATCATATTTCATTCCTTATTGTATACCTACAGTAATATTTGGGGAAGATGTGTCCTTTGGTGGAGTCTTCAGATGCACTGTTGGCTTGAGAGACAAATATGGTGAGTTTACAGTATGTGATCCATCTATCAGGTTGCTATTACAATTCCTCTTTTCCAGCTTGTATCCCTCTGCCCCTCCAAAATGTATGATGAAAATTTGCATAAAAGGTTACTCTTTATATTGAGCAGAGATAATGTGAAGGCTCTCTTTTAGTATCTGAAACCAGAGTTTAAAAATGAGCTATTCTGAACTGTTCTTTCATTTGTCATAGATGTATTCTATTGAAGCAGAATAGAGATTTGTTTAGTTTGACAATAATTCTGGGAATAATTAATATTCCCATATCTGTTAAACTGTAGATATTGACATATTGACTTATCTAAATTTGAGAAAAATTGGTGTGCAAATATTGTGAGCACATGTATTTTACACTTCTATTACAACATAAAGGAGAACTTGTATACCTTTTCATTCTTGCACATTTCTTAGCATAATATAATGTGTTGGGAGACATAATAGGAAATTCTGAAGGTGAATATGAAAATTTGAAGTTAAAAAAAGACCACTGAGAATCTAAGGAAAGTATTGGCATGCAGTTCAAAGGTTGAAGTGTTTAAAGGGTACATGTAAATGCTGCGAACAAAAAATACTTTGTAATTGTATCATTAACAATTATTAGTTTTGATGTTGTTTTTCTAAAATTATGAGATCCTGTATAATTTTACAGAATCCTGTTTATCTCCTCGGATATTTAAAGCATATTTCTAGCATGGTTGTTGTGTGAGTTCACCTTATGACTTATGGTGGCCCTAAGTGGACCCTACCGTGGGATTTTCTTAGCGGGATTTGTTCAGAGGGAGTTTGCGTTTGTCTTCCTCTGAGACCGAGAGAATGTGACTTGCCCAAAATGACACAGTGGATTTCAATGGCTAAGCAGGGATTTGAACCCTGATATCCAGAGTTGTACTCCAGTGCTCAAATTACTGCACCATACTGGTTTTCATCTCTAACACTGTTATAACTGTAATATGAATAAGTTTGTGATACACATACCTTGATATTTTGTAAATATATTAAACCATAATTTAGTGTGCCAGCATGTACACAACAAGCTGGATTCAAACCTATCTTATGATAAATGCATTTAAATCACTTGGATTTTATCTAGTGATTTTAGTTTCTTTGATTTCACTGTTGTTACTATAAATATGACAAGCTTTGGATAAAACACAATACATTTTTGTGTTTTTAAGTGAGTAAAACAAGCTTGAATTTGCTAAGACATTTGCTATTGTATGTGTCTTGTTTCTTCCAGACTTTAATGCTTTTATTTCTTTTAAACTTTAATGCTTAATTTTCAAAGCTTTTTTTCTTTCCCCCACTATTTCTAACTTAGAAGTAATTTATATAACACTTAACCACCTTGTGAGCCATGTGTTTCATCAGAAACACCATGAATTCAAAGTTACATTTTATGTTGTACAGCATTTGCAGAGTCACCGTACAAACATTTTAAAAAAAGTTTATTAAAAATACACAATTTTTTAGGCAAAGACAGAGTCTTCAATACTCCTTTATGTGAACAAGGAATTGTAGGATTTGGCATTGGAGTTGCTGTCGCTGGTGCTACTGCCATTGCAGAAATTCAGTTTGCTGACTACATTTTCCCTGCCTTTGATCAGGTGAGTGCATATTTTAGGATGCTGAAGATAAGAAAATTTGATAAGGCTGTTTTTCTGTAATGTAATGAAAATGGTCATAGATGAGATTGAGCATAGAAAGAAGAGAAATAGACTTTGAAACGTGTAACTGTGCTGGGTACATTGCCAAAACTATGGGAAATTTTACTGGGAGCACCAGAACTGTGTTTTGGTTGCTGCTGCTGCTTCTAACATGGCAAAAAGAATTTACACTTTAATGACAAGATGGAACAAGCTCAACAATGTACAAGTTCCTGCAGTGCCGCTACAGATGGCATGCGGCATCATGATGCTCCTCTGGCGTTGAATCCAGATGATGCAGCGCTGAAGGGGTGCCATATAGCCGCACTGCTGCATCTATGGCACCTTTTTGAAGGAGCAAAAAGGAGCAGCTTTTTGCAGCTCCTTTTTGCGCCCTTGAAAGGCTGGATCAGGGCCATGGCATGGGGTTGCTGCGACCCTCTCCGGCCAGGAAAGGGGTGACTGTTGAGCCCCTTGGTCTGTGTCTGTTAGAAAATACCTAAAGTCCTCTAGCTTGGTCATGTTTGCTTCCAAATATTGGGCATTGGTCCAGTCCTCACAGGCAGGTACAATACCAATATTCCCAATTAAATAAACTTAAGTGTTGGAATTTCAATATTTCAGTCATGGAGTTGTAATAAATTTGGGTATTTATTTATATTAGCAAAACAGTAACATGCATTTCTACTCTACTTGAGGAAAATCATAGATATCTCAGTTTAGATGCATTCTAATTTTAAGTTTACATTGCATCTAGGGAATCAAACATCTTATACCACACTGGAACACCATATTCAACTTAGGAAACGTCACTAAGAGGAGCAATATAAACTTAGGCTTCCTCTGCACTGCAGAAATAATCCAGTTTGGCACCTCTTTTAACTGCCCTAGCTCAGTGCTAGGGAATTCTGAAAACTGTAGATTATTGTGGCACCAGAGCTCTCTGACAGAGAAGGTTAAATGGCTAGGAAAAATCCAGTTCCCAAAATTCCCTAGCACTGAGACAGGGCAGTTAAAGTGGTCTCAAACTGGATTATTTCAGCAGTGTGTTTGACTCAGGCATGAGAGTTGATGGACAGCACCAGTGTAAACAATGAGAAGAAACAATGCCAGAAGGAAGCAAGAAGATGCCAGAGCGGCACAAAGACACAAACTTCCACAATTTGTTTTCTGAGGATTCAGCAGCAGTAGATCAATCTTCACAGGTCCAGCCATACTCAATTAATAGAGAAAATGACAGCAACTTTCCAGGTGTACAACATAATGGATTATTCCCTTCCCTTCAAAGTCATCTGTATCTTCTAAAATCCTTTCTAGAGGATTGAGAGGATCGACTCAACATTGTAGGTTGGCTCTTACTGTCCTGAAGTAAGTGTGTGTGCGTGCATGCAGACACCAGAATTATAAATCATATGTGAATGGTGCAAGATTTTACTATCCAGTCTCACACAATTCCTTCCTCCTAATATATAGTTTAAAAATATAATGCTTTGCAGTTCACTTGACCCTCTGAGGAATGGGAAAAATCCATTATGCCATCTGTCTTTATTCTCACATAATGCTGGACATTACTCTTGTATCATAGAACATAAATTATCTTAAAAGCCTAATATATGCAGGAATAAGTATATTAAATCTAACATATTTTATGTTTTGGATTGTTTTTTTGGATTGTAAGTGTGTGTGTGTGTATTTGTGTTTTCATACACACACACATTTATATATGAACACATTTTTTCCAGATTGTTAATGAGGCAGCAAAGTATCGTTACCGTTCTGGAGATCTCTTTAATTGTGGAAGTCTGACAATAAGAGCCCCGTGGGGTTGTGTGGGCCATGGTGCTTTATATCATTCCCAGAGCCCAGAAGCCTTTTTTGCTCACTGTCCAGGACTAAAGGTACAATAAGGGTTTTATCGTCTTGTTGTGTGCCTTTACTATTTTTGTAACTATCTTTTCATAAGAGAGAAGGGGAGATAAGTCTCCAAGTGCTCTGCAGATAGTCCTTATTTTTTTTTTTTTAATTTGAAACATGACCATTGTGTTTTGGCCTATGTAGTTAGGCCAAAACATTTGTTTCAAAATAAACAGACGCTACAAAGCACTTGAAGACTTATCTCCTTTTTTTCTTGCAGATTTTGTTGTGCGTTCTTCAGTATTTGTTTGCTTGCTGTTTTTTTTCATAGATAGACCTCAGTGATTTAAGAGATCATTGCATTAACTTGTGCTTAGATTTTGTAATGTATTTGTGATTCCAGTTTTATACCTGAGGGTTATTGTTAAATAAAGGAAACATGAAATGCATGAGAGCAAGTAATTTTGAAGACTTCACTTCAAAATTTAAGAATTTGAATCAGGCTCTTACTTTCCTTGGTGCAGGAAAAGTTGCACATGCATAAAGAACAGTTGTAGCCCAGTTTGAAAGAACAGAGGAATGAGAAACATTTATTTATTCATTCATTTATTTATTTATAGATTGCCTTTCAGTACCATTTTTTCTTGAATGTATCTTTTCAAGGAAGGGATCATATCTTTGATTCCTTTGCAAACCTTTTTGCATACACATACAGTGCTCAGTGTAACACAGTCATTTGGGAACTTCTTGCTAGTTGGTTACCAGAGAATTATCCCTATAGTATTCTAAAGATCAAAGATCACATGTGCTGCCTTTAATAATATGTATAAAAAACTAATTTACTGTGATCTAAAATAATTGTGATAATACAACATGGTGTCATTCCAAAAATTCTGAAGCTAAATTCCAGTAGTGGGGCAAGCAGCACAGAATATATAAATATTTCTTACTGCTTTGAGCATTAAACTCAAAAGCTATCCTAAAATACTTGGTTTTAACAGTTCATGCTACATAGTAGTATAGTGATGTTTCAGTGCTGGTGATTTTCAGGAGCTGTTTTTGTGGAAACCAAGTCATGGTTTTGTCGGCAAAACTTTCTGTCACACTGATTCCCTCAGCTACTGACGCAAGCCATTTTTTAGTTGAAAAGCTACTCCGACCCATTGGGGAAAAGTGAGGGGATTCACATTTCCGTGTGTGCTTAAGAAATGCTCTGTGATGTTGCTGATTTATCAAAGAATCATTCCCCCCCCCCCCCCAAATTTTCTGGTAGTTGTATGCACTCTAAGGGGAAAAAATCTTTGGCTGCACCACAGTCAGTCCTCCACTTTAATGATTTTAACATTCACGGATTTGATTATTCATGAGTTTGTCAGTGGCACAGCGGGGAAGGGCACACACACACACTCCACCTCCTCTTGGGCTTTTTCCCTTGGGGGAAAACCCAGGAGGGAGAGAGGAGCTGGGAAGGGCATGTACATGCTTCTCCCACCTTCCCCTGTGCTTTGGCCAACTCCCTGAGCTGGCCATGCTTTTGCCAGCTGAGGGAAGCCGGCCAAAGCACAGGGGAAGGCAGAAGGGGCATGTGTGCACTCTCCTTTCCCCATCTCTTTTGGCTGGCTGAGAGAAGCCAGCCAAAGCATGGAAAAGACGGGAGGGGAGTTCATGTGCGGGGGAGGCGAGAGGTGTATGTGCACATGCCCTTCCTTCCTTCCCTACATATTCACAGTTTTTCCACTTTCACAGGGTCTTGCACCCCTAACTCCCACAAATGTGGAGAGCAAATTGTAGTCCTAGTGTAGAATTGCAGGCTACGTCACATGCTTTTGGTCTAGTTTTGACAGTTCAAAAATGGTGGTTCTTAACGTTTAATACAGAAGTATAAGACATTTGCAGATATGCTAGGTGCTTGATACATTTGTTCTTTGTGTATTCCTTTTTCCCCCTCAGGTTGTGGTTCCAAGAGGTCCTATCGAAGCCAAAGGCCTTTTGCTATCATGCATAAAAGATAAAAACCCTTGCATATTCTTTGAACCAAAGATACTATATAGAGCAGCAGGTAAATCTGTTCTCACACAATGTAAAAATGTTCTGTATATGCATATAAAAAAGTATATTCTAATTTTGCAAACATTTCTTTTGCCTTTTTAAAAATAGCTTTTATAACATTTGCTTTGATATTTAGAATTTTGTAATTCACAATGTAATTCTATGTTTATTTGGAATTAAGTTACTTGGGTTCAGTGTTGTTCCTGATGGTCAGATAAGGTTGTGCTAATGATCTTTTTGGAAGCTTTTTAGTTTGTTAGACTGTAGGTTGCCTGACAGACTGGATGCTAGTCTTCTTAATTGCTGTATGCCTTCAAGTAATTTTCGACCTATGACAAGGTTTTCTTGGCAAGATTTGTTTAGAGGAGGTTTGTCTTTTCCTCCCTCTGAGGCTGAGAGAGTGTGACTTGCCCAGAATCACCCAGTGGGTTACATTGGCTCAGTGAGGATTCAGATCCTGGTCTCCAGAGTTGTAGTACAATGCTGGAACTACTACACCACATTGACTCTCAGTCCTCTTAATTACTGAAGGGTGAAATAGGATATAACATTCCACCAACATGTCTTGTGGTTTCATATTGGGGATTATTTCATTTTTTTTATTTGGGATTATTTCAGCAGTGGAAAAAGGGTGCCCTTGCTGCTGTCACACGGCTCTTCCCTGTTTCTTCAGCACGCTGAAGAAATGTGACGCTGCCTGCCCTCTAGTCAGACGGGCAGAGTGACGCTGCTATGGGGTGTGCGGCATGCAGTCACCACACACTCCCATTCCACCCACACACCATCCACACTTTTGGCCGGCCTGTACATCCCCTAGGAAGAAAAGTAAAAATTTGGTTTGCAAAGGGAAAAAGATTGATTTACCTGGATTTGGCTGTTCAATCTGTGAGAAAGAAAGTGGAATAGAGAGCCCTCAGAGAGCACTGAGAGAGACAGAGAGAGCACTGTGTACAAATGGCAGTCTCCTTTTAAAATTGCAATACAGAATAAAGATGGGGTCCCAGCTACAATTAATTCCTTTTGCTTGCAATTTGGGGAGGGGAGAGGGGGTGAAGGGTATCATACATACTTGACTATAAGTCAGCATCATATATAAGTCGAGGGTAGGTTTTGGGGACAAAATCAGGGATTTTGATACAATCCGTGGGTAAGTCGAGTGTAAAACCTAGGGTCTCAGTACCTTTCCTCCCCCACCAGAGCTCAGCTGAACTGGGGAGACAGCTAATTATTTGGCCAGTGTTTACACTTATGGGCTAATTTTACTTCTTCTAATTTGTTCACTTGTTAAATTGCTGAATGTGTTTTTAGTCTGTTCAAATTGCTGTTACTGTTAACATTGCTTGAATTGAAACATTTATCTGTGTTAGTCTGTAGAATCAGTATGTATAGAGATCTTGTAGCATCTTTCAGAATAACTAAAGAAAGAAGTTGGCAGCATGAGCTTTCATAGACCTAGAGGTAGACTTTTATCTATGAAAGCTCATGCTGCCAACTTCTTTCTTTAGATAGTCTGAAAGGTGCTACAAGATCTCTCCACATATTACTTGAATTGATTTTAATTGTATTCTCCCCTCAGAACCTAAACAGTGTAATATATAAATATAACAGATGAATATATTCAGAACTGCTCTTTTCTAGTCATGTGGCCTTTAGTATGTAGAGTGATATAAGGTTTGATTCTATCTTGATTCTGGTAAATGATATCAGTTCAACCAGAGGTTTAGACTGGGATGCAGTCAGTTTGGCGTTGACACCTAGCCCTCACTTGTGTTTCCACCATAGAACTCTGTGGAGGGGAGACAGTGGACTTTATTTTCAGGTGGCTGGTAATAAACAAGTTGTAGCCTTATAGATAGATTTGATTTATCCCCCTCATCAGATTTTTACCTTTTAATTGGTCATGCATGTGATTTTAAAAAGAAGCTTAGTAATTAAAATCATATGCATGACCAATTAAAAGGTAAAAATCTGATGAGGGGGATAAATCAAATCTACCTATAAAGCTACCTTAGTTTATTATTAAGTTATGTTATTTTTATTTATAGCCAGCTTTTTTCTCTTGACTTGAGATGCTAAATATAATACAGTCTAAAGATTTTCACTGTAGCAGAAGAGCCGATGTCTTTAATTTCTGCTTTCCCCATTCCGTTTTGCTTCCTCATTCCTATTCACTCTCCTTTTGAATTCTTCCTGGTTTTCTTGCTTTCTTCTAGCACAGTAGGTAGCTTTCTTTCTTTCTTTCTTTCTTTCTTCTCTTTGTGTATCATAATAGAGGAGTATCTCATTTTGTTGAAAGCATCTCTTTTGTGCTTCTCATATTTCAGCATAATCTGGTAGTCCGAAAGTAGGAATATGGTATTTAGTAAAATCAGCTAAGGTTTACAAGTAGTGTGGGGATTGAGATGAACTAAAGCCTTTGTTTTAGGCAGTGCTGTTTCAACCAGGTGTTTTAACTGTTATATTTTATATCACATCTGCTAAAGATTGACTAGATATCATTGCTTCAAAATTTGAGGTATCTATAAATTGAAATATGTTTACATTTAGGGACTCTAAATTACTTTGCTTTTCATTTTTTCAGTGGAACAAGTCCCAGTGGAGCCGTACTATATTCCACTTTCTCAAGCAGAAGTACTTCAAGATGGAAGTGATGTCACGCTGGTGGCGTGGGGGACTCAGGTCAGTAAGATAACTAGTGGATTTTGAAATAAATGCTAAGAATATTTCCTGGAAGTACAGTGCGCCCGTGCCATACATGGGTATGCCATATGTGGCTTGATGGAAGTTAAGCCAGCATGCCCCGGAAGGGATAATGGTGTGTGCATGCCGATACGTGCACAAGCCCCGTTCATTTCAATGGCGCTTGAGCATATGCGGAATTCCCCTTACGCGGGGTGTGTGTGTGTGTGTTCCAGAACTGATCCCCCACATAAGGGGAGGGCCCACTGTATTATTTTAAACAACAGTACTGTGGGTTAAACTAAACAGACTGAAAAAGTAAAATATATAGGGCTGCACAGAGACTAAATTCGTTTCATGTAGTTTCTGTTGAAATCAGTAGGTCTTTAAATGATTGTGGGCAATAAATTTTCATAAATTATTAGCTTTTCACACATTATTCCAGTGGGACTTGCATACAAATAACAGCTTAGTCTAATTCATTTCTTTAATTATTAAGAGGCACAACTTTCATAATATTGTACATTAGAGTTTAGATCCAATTGCTAGTCCCAAACAGAGCAGATCCTTTGATTCATTTATTGAACATTAAGTCAGCACTTGTATAAATCTCTTTGATTCAGTGGCTCTGTTGTAATTGGGACAAGCAATTTGATTTAAGTTTAGGTTTTCATCAGCAGGAGAAGCCTTAAAATTAATGTGTGTGTGCATGCAGGTATATGTAAAATTAATGTGCATGAACATGCAAAAGTGTGTGCATGTTTCCCTTGCCTGAATTTAAACATGGCCCTGCCATATATCAGATAGCGATAGTATGCACTAGTTCAGTTGGAAATGCTCATTGAAACACATTTACTGTGTGTACTAAAACAGTCTGCAATAATTATTTATCTGAAAGATTTGATTCAACTACCAATCAAAAGTAAAGGTAAAAAAGCACTGAATCAATACCAGGGTTAAAGCATTGTAATTGTGTAAATACAAGTAACTGTAACAAAACAAAACAAAAATTTTTAAAAAAAGAAAAACAATACCAGGGTTAAAATATGACTATAACTAAATATAGTACTATTAAAATCAAGTAAGCAGAGGTATTGATAAACTACACAGTGAAAAATACAATGCAAGAATATCATCACCTAAGCACCCACTCTCCCACTATCTTATTGGTCTTTCTGAACTGGAAAATCAGAAAGATTTGTTGAGCAGAATTGACTGTAGATGCTTATAGCTCTGTCAAGGAGCACTGTCCAACCCATCATATTTTTTATATGGGTGGATGAAGTGGAAGATGGAGGTTACAATTTTCAGCTTGGTCAGCCAAAACGTGTATATCCTTCTACGTATTCTTAGGAATTCAGCAGCAGAAAGGGTGACAAGATCAGTATTTTTTCTCTAGGACAATATATTCGGATTCACACAATGGAATTCAATGCTTTAACAATGAACTACATCAATATACTGTTACATGCCTCTTCCACAATTTCTAGGTTCATGTCATCAAAGAGGTAGCAGTTATGGCTCAGGAGAAACTTGGTGTGTCCTGTGAAGTAATAGATTTGAAGACTATTCTTCCTTGGGATGCAGAGACTGTATGCAAGGTAAGTACATGTAATCTTAGTGCATGCCATTGCACTTGATTATGTTGTATTCATTTATATTTGGACATGCTATACAAAATATGTAATATTTAATGAACTCTAGGGAGCAAATAAAGATAGCAAAAAGATTAGCCTCTGAGATATTCCTTGGAGTTCCACAACTGAGGGACTGCCCTTGAAATATTTTGTTCTTCCTGACTTCCAGTTTGATCTTCAGTAAATCAATTGCTCCATCTTTCATTGGGTCAGAAAGAAAAGTTACACAATTTTAGTAGTAGAACAGGAGAAGTCTCAAATTGAGGAATGTTCTAGATCTTAAAATAATTCCCAGAGAGAGAGTGTGTGAGTAAGTGAGTAAGAAGCAGATTTGCTTAGTAGTCATATGCATGGCTATACCATCATTAATACTCTAATCTGATTTGTTTTTGGGGGAAGAAAGGCTCGTGTTTCACAGGGTGAGTCCCAAGTGAAACAAGTATATAGAATTCTATTTACGAACATGGTAAAGAGCATAAGGTTGCTAACTTGAGCCATAAGCAACAGTGTTTGTTTTTTTAAAAAACGTAAATAAAAGCACAGTCTTCCTCTGTGTGTCTGGCACACATCATTTTGGTAACTACAAACTGGAATTTGGCTTTGATGATACACAAACAACTTTTTGTCATGGAAACTTTCATGCACTGTCAGGATTAGAATTAATAACTTTCTGAGGCTGCTTCATTTATATATTTTTAGGAATTAACAGTACTAATATGCTAGTAAGCAAGAAAAAAACAAAAAGAAGATTACTACCAATATTAATAATAATATTGCAAAATTTGCACATGTAGTATACATTTCCCAAACAATCTCTCACTTGACTTTATTTCTACATACAGTGCATCCGCATTATATGTGGGCGCCCCTTAAGCAGCTTCCAGCATACACTGGAAGCCTGTGCTGGAAGAAGCCTCAGCACACCATTGTGCATGCACTGTGTGGTGCCGCATGAGCCCCATTATTTTCACTGGGGTTCGAGCATACACGGAATTCCCCTTACCCTGAGGGTTGTGGACCGGGACGGATCACCCGCATAAGGGAAGAGCCCACTGTAGTTTGTATAGGATGAATGGTATCTTAAAGATGGTTGATTTCATCAGTGTAGATAGCTGTGACCTTCTCTATATTTAACTGGACTGATCCTTGAACAGGAGACATGTATATTGTCATCAGGGACATACATGAAAGTTTACCAGCTTGGTAGAACTTGTCAGTGTTTGCACTTCCTGGCATAGCATTTGAAAGCCAGGGTCATTTTTGTGTTATGATACAGTGGTGGAATAGGACTTTCTGGAGGAAAAATATCAGTTATAATTTCAGTCTACATAGTTTAGCTCACAGTCCGATAGAGATCTAATTGTGTTCCGTTGATTTCAGAAACAGCTACCAAGACAAGTAATGTGACTGATCAAATAGTCTGAACTTTCAGGTGTTATTTTTTAAATAATTTTCACATCATATGCTACTACAGAATGACCACCACTAGAGGCCACTAGAAGTTAATCTGTGTTTTGACTCTGCTGTACTTTGAAAATAAAGTATTTATTTATATTTAAAATTGAGTGTCTGTCAGCTTTCCCCAACTTTGTGTTCTTTTGGTATTTTGGATTTCAATTCACATATACCCCTTCCAGCAAAACATGATCAGGAATCATAGAAATTGTAACCGAAAATATCTGGAGGGTGCTGGGTTGTGCAATCTGTTTTCTATTATGTATTTTGAAGTTGTTTTAAGAATATTGTCATTTGGTTTTGGTAGTATTTGCTTCTTAAAACAATGATAGTGAGAAAGACACCCAGAGAATATGGCACTATCAGTGCAATCATGGCTTTGTTCAATGGCCATGTTCAGAGAATGGTCTTGAATAAAAAGCTCAGGGATATTTTAAAAATTAAAAATCTCATCTTTCTTTTTCTTTTACTTTGGATGTATGAAATACCTTTGCTAGAATTAGAATAAGTGGCTCCCTAATAAGCATTTAGCATTACTATGGTTCTTTTCTTTTTCTTTCCCTGCTCTATGGTTGAAAGGACAACTCCCCCCTGCCCCGATACTCAGTGGAATACTAAACATGTTTCTACAAAAGTGTGTGTTTCCCACTATTTTCAATATACATAACATGTCAGATAAATACATAGTCAAATATAAGTTTTCTAAATATAATTTAAATATAAATTATAAATATAATTTTCAAGTACAGACCCAGACAATGAATATGGATAGTTAGGTCAGAACACATTTGAAAATTTCAATGAATCCTGTGAATTTGATATATTTTAGATTACTCAGTATGTGCTAAATGAAATTACTAATGTATTGTTTAGATCTGTAATGCCATTCTTAGCTCTAGGTACTATCAGGAAAGATTGTGGACCAAATAATGCTGTGGCTTGAGTCTAAAAAAGTTGATGCTTGTTATCATTTTTTTTTTGTCATTGCCTCCCTCGTTTCTTTTCAATAATAATAATAATAATAATAATAATTTTAAAATAATTATTTTAAAATAATAATAATAATAATTATTTTATTATCATACTCTTTCCCCACAGCTGGGACTCAGAGCAGAGCAATTTAACAAGATTAAAACAGCACAATTAAAAACATAGAAAACCTTTTAATGTATTTATTTGAGAGTTTTCCACTTTGTGCACGTAATAGAAGCTTACAAGTAGTGGTGGATTTCAACTGCATGTATATACGCCAGAACAAATGTACCTGGCACGTACATTATGTAGGCCTGAGGCTTAACTGAAAGGAAATACAATTGAACTTTATGGGTTTTAATTCTGGTAGGCATTTAATGTAGGACAGATTATTTTAGATAAAATAGCTTTCACATATCAAAATAATCTTCTGGAAAGTAGTTAGACTTGATTGTATTGTGAGGGTTGCTTTATATCCTTTTAATATAGAAAATGCTGCATGTGTATATGTGTTAACATTAAAAAGTGTGATACATGGAGTGGATCAAGTTTTCTGTGTTCAATGTGCACACATAAAAATATTTTTCTTCAGTGAGTGGCTCTTTGGTAAACTGAATATTGTGAAAAATCATTGTTGCCTTTGGTAAAAGATAAGTGTGTTGATGGGCTCTTTGTTGAAGCATCCCCCCTCAAAAGTGGAAAAGCCACAAATATAAATAAAAATTGTGAATGAAATTTTGTTGATTTGCAGATTTGATCACTATTTTCTCTCTAGAAATCTCTAGGTCTTCTAGCACGATTCTGGCATCAACTCCCAGCAGAAGCTGATCACAAAATCATGCTCTCTAGGACTCTCTGGGTCCTCTAGCACAACTCTGTAGTCAACTTCTGCCAGACTTTGGGCATAAAATCACAATGGAAGACCTAGAGATTCCTAGAGTGAACATTTTAATGAAATCGGCAAATCATCAAATCCATTAAAGGAAAACCAGTGAATGTGGAGGACTGATTGGGGTAAGAGATGAAGGATTAATTGTAAAGTAGTATCAAACTGTATCTTTTATTCTGACTTCTGGACAGAGATGTTGCAGAGTTTAAATGTTAGGATGGCAGTTGAAGTGGTGTTTTGTAGATTACAGTAAACAAATGCCTGGCTTTATGAAAAAAAGATTTCTGCTTTACCAGTGGAAGGAATTAAAAAATAATAAATTCTGGTTGGGTAGATTGGTAGTATCACAAAGCTTTCTGTTAGTCTGTATTTGCAACTGTTGAGAGAATTGTACAAGGGTAAATAATGGGTTGATCAATGCTTAGTTCAGATTCTACTCAGGGAGATATATTTGGGCAGTTGTGGTGGGACATTTAGTCAAAAAGACACAAGGGGGGAAATAGAAGCAACTATACTTCAAATAGCATTAGAGGCTGAGTCTGGAAGTAGAAGCAAAGGCTGAAGGTCACTTAAGACAACAACATGGTAAGTTTCTCTGAGCTATAGTTAGGCAGTCAGCTTGAGGTGGGAGTAGTTCTTGGACCAGAATGAAGGCTGCAGAGGAGCTCTAATAATAATAATAATAATAATAATAATAGTAATAATAATTCTAACCCGTCCCTCTGCACAGCAACCGGGGTGGCATACAACAAAATTTAAAACAAACAACAGTTTAAAAACACTCTATCGACAAAGTCTTTAACTTTCCCACCCCTTAAAACTAGATTAAACTAAAGCAGAGTTAAAATGGCAATAGGACAACATAAATGCAATAAAACCAGCTTTAGGGCAACACAGGTGGTGGCATCAAGGGGGGTGGGTAGTGATCATCTCCTTTGAGCTGGGAAATTATTCCGGGAAGGCCTGCCAGAAGAGATCCGCCTTTACTGCTTTTTTAAAGCTATCAAGAGTGGAAATAAGACGGATCTCGTCCGGCAGGCCATTCCATAGTCTGGGAGTGGTCACAGAAAAGGCCCTCTGGGAGGTCTGCAACAGCCTAGTCTTCATGGGCTGCAGAGGAGGGGTTCGTACAGGAAGAGGTAGTCCCTGAGATAAGATGGACTCAAGCCATGTAGGGTTTTAAAGGTTAAAACCAACACCTTGTACTGTGCCCGGAAACTGATTGGTAGCCAGTTGAGAGATTTAAGCACAGGTGTTAATGTGTTCTCTCCTGGATGTTCCAGTAACTAACCTGGCTGTCATGTTTTGTACTAGTTGAAGTTTCCGAGTTAGGCACAAAGGTAGCCCCATGTAGAGTGTGTTGCAGTATTCCAGACGTGAGGTTACCAGAGTGTGTACCATGGTTTCCAGATCCTTCATATCCAGGAAAGGGCGCAGCTGGCATATCAGCTGAAGCTGATAACAGGCACTCCTGATCGTCACGTTCACCTGATTAGTCATGTGAAGCGACGAATCTAGGAGTACCCCCAGACTGTGGACACAGTCCTTAGAGAAGAGTGTGACTCAATCAAGGACTGGAACTTGTATACCCAGACCTGGTTTTGTGTCCATGACTGTCAGTACCTCTGTTTTGTCTGGATTCAGTCTCAATCTGTTTTTCCTCACCCAATCCATTACCGCCCCAAGACAGTCATTGGGAGGGGAGATGCCATTTGACATCTGAGCCGACGATTTGGTCATGGAGAAATATATACCGTATATACTTGACTATAAGTCGACTTCATGTATAAGTCGAGGGCACGTTTTGGGGCCAAAATTATGGATTTTGCTATGACCCATGGATAAGTTGACGGTAAAATTTAGGGGCATATAGGAAAGGATCTAAAGGATGAAGCAAAGCAAAACAAAAAGTCCATCAGACATAACTCTTTGTACTTATTCTTAAGACTGGATGGATGAGAGAGTAAAGAGGGTCAGTGCTTCCAGGACAGATTATACTCTTGCTTTTCACCAGGGGATGGTTCCTTCTTTTAAATAAGAGTTGAGATACAGTACTTACATTGACCCGTGGATAAGTTGACTCATGTTTTTTGGGTCAATTTCTTGACCTAAATTTCTAGACTTATACATGAGTAGTAATAATAATAATTTTTATTTCTAGCCCACCCCTCTGAATGAGCAATCGGGGCGGGGTACAACAGAAAAGTTAAAAAAATAGCAGTTAAAATATCCAATCCCTTCCCCACCTCCCCCCTCTAAAAAAGGATTAAATCAACATGAGTTAAAACATAGTATACAAGATATCAGAAGTATCAAGCCAAAAGTCCTTGAGCTATGTAGATGGGCTGAGAGCATAGGAAAAAAAAGGCTGGAGATGTTCTAGACCTAAGTTTGGAGCCGGGGGTTGTTAAACATTTTCCGGAAAGGCCTGCCGGAAGAGATGCGTCTTTAAGGCTTTTTTGAAGCCATCAGTGGATGAAATAAGACACATCTCATCTGGCAGGTCATTCCACAGCTTGGGGGCGACTGCTGAAATGGGCCTCTGGGAGATCTGCGTCAGCCTAGTCTTCATAGGCTGTAGCAGATTCCTCCCAGAGGACCACAGTGTACGGGGTGTTCATACGGGAAGAGGCGGTCCCTAAGGTAGGATGGACCTGAGCCATATAGGGCTTTAAAGGTTAAAACCAACACCTTATACTGTGCCCAGAAACTGATTGGCAGCCAGTGGAGAGTCTTGAGCACAGGTGTTATGTTCTCTCTCCTAGATGTTCCTGTAACAAGTCTGGCTGCCATGTTCTGAACCAGTTGTAGTTTCTGGATTAGGCACAAGGGTAGCCCCATGTAGAGCGCATTACAGTAGTCCAAACCTGAGGTTACCAGAGTGTGTACCATAGTTTCCAGATCCTTCATATCCAGGAAAGGGCGCAGCTGGCGTATCAGCTGAAGCTGATAACAGGCACTCCTGACCGTCGCGTTCACTTGACTAGTCATGAGAAGCAATGAGTCCAGGAGTACCCTCAGACTGTGAACATAGTCCTGCGAGGAGAGTGTGACTCCATTGAGGACTGGAGATTGTATTCCCAAACCGGGTTTCGGGCCTGTGACTGTCAGTACCTCCATTTTGTCTGGATTGAGCTTCAATTTGTTTTCCCTCATCAGTCATTGAGAGGAGAGACACCATCTGAGGTCTGAGCAGACGATCTTGTCATGGAGAGATATATCTGAGTGTCATCAGTGTACTGAAGACACTGATCTCCATGCCTTCGAATGATCTCACCAAGCGGCTTCATATAGATATTAAACAGCATCGGGGACAGGATGCTCGAACTTAGAGGAGCAACTGTCTCCGAGCCTCACCCTTTGGGATCTGCTGGAGAGAAAGGATCGGAACCACCAAAGTGCAGTGCCACCAATCCAGAACTCTCTCAGCTGATCCAAAAGGATGGAATGATCTATGGTGTCAAAGTCATACTAGCCCTGTCAATGCTCAAGCGGAGGTTGTCTGTCAGAGCGACCATGGCAGTCTCAACTCCATAGCCTGCCCTGAAGCTGGTTTGAAATGGATCGAGATAATCGGTTTCATCCAAGACGGCCTGGAGTTGGGAAGCGACAGCTCTCTCGATCACCTTGCTGAGAAAAGGCAGCAAGGACACTGGTCTATAGTTGTTCCTGTCCAGGGGATCAAGGGAAGGTTTCTTCAGGAGAGGCTTAACAGCCGCCTCCTTCAGGCATGATGGAACAATGCCTTCCCTGAGGGATGCATTGATCACATCCCAAAGAAATGTCCTTAGTGCGTCCCCTCCCTGGATGACCAGCCAAGATGGACATGGATTGAGAGAGCAAGTAGTCTTCCTCACGCTTCCAAGGAGCTTGTCCACGTCATCGGTACTCACCAATTGAAACTCATCCAGTAAACTGACAGCAACAGAGTTGCTGGACACCTCACTTACGGACTCTGAGGAAATACTGGCGTCCAAGTTGGCTGTAATCCGAGAGATTTTATCTGCAAAGTGTATTAAACGCCTCACAGTAGGCTGCCGTAGGCTCCAGTAGGGGGTTTGACGCAGGGGGAACCTGCGTCAGCATGCTGTTACAGAAAAGCTCAACTAGAAAAAATACACTTAACTTAGACCAGAACAGATGGGCCAAAAGAAGTGGCTTCTGGCCGTATTGAGGGCATGGTGTTTATATGATGCATGCCCCCCAATGCAGCCTGAAGCCACTCTTACTCCATGCTCTGGTCCTTTGGACGAACAAAAAGGAGCTGGGATAATCTGGCTCCTGGCAATGTGGGTTGAGTCCTTCGGTGGTGGCCCCCTTTTGGAGCAGGCTGTGTAGTTGCTGTTGTCTCAACCCACTTGCAGCCAAAGTCGCCTTGGGCTCTTCTTTCCTACTTGTCTGCTCTGGCTCTTAGTCTTCATAGCCAGTCATTGTGTAAACTTATAAGATAGTTGGCTGATCGTTGAGAGAGGATTTAATATGCTTTAATATAGATGGTTTCTTAAAACGAAAGGAACAACGGTACTATATATAAATGATTTCCTAAAACAAAGGTTATTATAATACTTTATGTCATAATAGGTTGTTTATTAATTTGTGTCTTCTTATATTTATATGATGCAGTTTGAAGTCACCAATAGTTAAGAGATCCAGCTCAAATTTATGGGTGAAATACTCTACAGACACAATGTCCAACAAAAGTGATATTGTTTTAATAACAATTTTGCATTCAAACATACATATTTTGTGTATTCTAGTTGCAGAAAGTAATTATTTATTTTGTTTTATACTACTCATATGTAATTTTAAAAATATATTTGTCTTCCAGTCTGTGGCCAAGACAGGGCGGTTGCTGATCAGTCATGAAGCTCCCATTACAGGAGGTTTTGCATCTGAGATTAGCTCCACAGTTCAGGTATTGTATAGTTTATGGCATTATGGATTCTGGCCATAGTATGTTTGGCTGTTTTCTAGAATAATATTTATTGTCTTAAGAATGGCATTTTCAAAGGTTGAATTGCAATTTCTTGAATACATCTCACTGTCTAAACTGTTGGCTAGGGATTCGGGATGGTAAAACAAGTTTTGTAATTGTCTTTAACACTTGGATAGTTAGTGCCCAGCTTACTGTTAGTGGCGTCTTTACATGAAAATACTATTTACACTTGTGTAGGTCTCTTTTTGGATGGTGCAGAGAGACCTGTTCTCTTAGTCTTACACGCCATCTAGAAATTTCTCCTGAGAATTTAAAATGGATGTCAGAAAGAAAACCTATCTGCAGTGGTCTAACTAAGCTTACAGCTTCTCAATTTTGGCAAAATCTGTTTTTTGTATATTGAACCCTTTCTGAATATTGTATTGCTTAATAAGCTTGCAGTCTCTCAAATATAGTGACATCAGGGCTGGCATTCTGTTAGCAACATATGCATTAGAGGTGAATAGTGCAACAGATGTACTTTGCTGACAGTGATAGAAGAGCATACAGCAATGATGTGCATTGTAGTATACTGTGCATTTTAGTTGCACATTGCAGTTGTGAATTATGCTTTGAACTCTGGAATTGTACATTTCACAGCAACATCCAGTCATTGACACATGTTGTGCAGTGTTGCTATTCTGCATCGGGGTTGTGCAGGGATGGGATAACAAATGTTTAAACTTCACTGAAGGGATGCTGGATTTCAGCCATCATCTGCTGTGTTACTTAAGAAAGTTACTCTATTAAAAATATACTGAAACAGAAAAGTGAAAAACTCTAGGTTTTTTCCTAATTTGTTTGACTGAAGAGGCAACAGGACATACCTGTCCAAGGGCGCACAACATGTGGAGGTCTGTCTGATGTCTCATATCCATGCAAAAACATGAATCTAAGCCGAGTGGCATCTTTGTCATCTCTAACACATGTTAGGGTGATCTGATACTGAAATACTGAAACAGTTACATGAATGACATGTAAAACTGTGTTAATTTCTGCCCAAAGATGTTAGCTCCATTTTTATGCATAAAACACTTGTCTGTAATGTACGCATACTGTCAGGCATATCAAATGCCAGCTTGTATTTGACTTATAACGCTTTGTCTTAAATCAGCATGGTTGTAATTTTTGTTACAATTTATGCTCTTTCACAAGTGATTTTTACAAAGATTTTAAAATATAATTTATGGTACAGGTTGAGCCACTCTTACCTGGAATTCTGAAATCCAAAAATAAAACTTTTTTCATGAGTTGTTGAAATAAGACATTTTTTCTTTCTGTTGGTTAATGTATGCCAACTTTGCTTCATGCACAAAATTATTTTAAAAAAATGTATAAAACTACCTTCACACTGTGTTTATAAGTTGTTTATGAGACATAAGTGAATTTAATGTTTACACTTGGGGCCCATCTCCAAGACACCTCAATATGTATGTGCAGATATTCCAAAATCTGCAATAATTTGAAATATGGAAAAGTTCTGGCCTCATGCATTTTAGATAAGGGATATTCAACATGTACTAATATGAAACATGGCCATCTGTCACGACTGCTTTGATTGTGTATCCCTGCATGGCAGGGGTATGGACTGGATGGCCTAATGGTATCTTCTGATTCTGTGATTCTAAAACTATCCCTGAGCAGCCCTATACCATATGAAATAATAACATTGTTTATATTTTAACATAATTCGATACTAATATTTTTTGTGAAAACTTTATTCTGAAAATTCTTATTTCATGTAGTTGAATTGTTGTTTCACATAACCACAGTATCCTTAATTTGCTTTCGTCTACCCTTCAGCAGATCATTATTGTTGTTATATTTCTACTCTTTCATACTATATAGTTTTAATGAGCAATCCTTTCCTTATTCTGAGAGTAGTAGAAGGGCTGTAGAATTTCATGATTCTCTTTCTATTTGGGCAAAATTCCTCCAGGTGCAGAGGTGGGAAATGCTTTCACAGTGGTGAGGCCAGGAAAGGAGAATTGCAGAGAAAGCCAAAGGATCTTATGCTCATTCCTTCCTTTGATATGCTCACAACCAGGACTATGAACTAAATCAGCCCACTGATGTCAGTGGGAGAGATTCTTGGAAGAAAGTGTTGGAAGGCAAATGGTAAAAGCATCCTACCAAGACTCGCATGATTTTGGAAATGGCAACTTCCTCTACTCCTAGAGGATTGTCTTGCAAATCGCCATTTATAAAGGTTTTTTGAATTCGTTGCTTTAGCTAAGCCATTGTCACTTTTCATAAAATACAGATGTACAATCAGATATAAAATGTGATTTATAAAATGGGGGAAAGAATGTTGTTTTAGGCACACAAAAGATTCAGCTTCATTATTATTTTCTTACATACACTCCCTTCACTGTGAAAATAAGGTTTCAGGGTTTGACATGCCTGTGCCATGAAAATACCCCCCCCCCCAATCCATTTTTGCTGGATGAAGTGCAAAGTGGGAATGCCAAAAATCTCAGGGACTGGAGCTAGCTTTTACTTCTTGTGCATGGAAGTAATAAAATTCAAATAAGAGGAGTCCAGTTGGAGTAGATGGAAAATTTCCATTTCCATTTCGTTATTTCATCCATACTGTGAGGTCTACAAGAAACTGAGCAACAGTACAAAGGCTATTATAAGAATATTATTGTTCTGCATCTTCTAGCACCGTACATATAAAGAAGCGTGCAGTCAGAATGGATCTTAACTGAAAGACACTTGCCAGTGTTATTTCACAGAGCTATTAAAAGTCCCACTGAGTTTAGTAGGGCTTTTTCCCAGGAGTAGGATTCCATACTTCATCAGAGTGAACTTGGGGCTTATCATTTCTTTTGTATTGAGGGGGAATTGAATGATAATTTTAAAATACAGTTGGCCCTTCTTTTTCACGGATTTTTTTTTATCCATGGATTCAAGCATCCACAGTTTGAAAATGTTCAAAAAAAGTATAAATTCCAAATATCAAACCTTGATTTTCCATTTTATATAAGGGACATCATTTTGCTCTTCCATTATATTTAATGGGACTTGAGCATCCATGGATTTTGTTACCCTCAGGGGATCCTGAAACCAAACCCTAGTGTATAACAAGGGCCCACTGAACTGTGTTTAATGGTATGGAATAAAAATTGTGTGCTCATGGATTCTTCTTCCTGAGATTGCACATACAGGCTGAAGGACAAGCAGAATAGTTTTCTTCATTTCTTTTTAATACTGCTTAATTTAATTGATTTGATCTTGAGGGGGTACAGAAAAGGAATTCCACCTGCTACAATAGGTTAAGTTTCAGTTCTGTGTATGAATATAGGCAACTTGCCATAAGTTCTACATTTATTGAAGTAAGCTCCAGGAATCTCTGGCTAGAACTAATTGTGTGATTTGTGAAAATATGCTGACCTTACCTTTTCTTATTGCCTTGGGAATTTTCCTCTGTCACAGCCTTCATATGGTTTTGATCTGGAGAGTGTGGCTTTTATTTAACATGCCATAAAAAAGCAGTGATCTCTTATATAAGTGCATGCAGTAAAGTTTGTTTGTTGAAACAAAGTTTATCAAAGGTTAGAGCAGGGTGGGCAAAGTGTGGCCTGAAGCCCCCAGGACCTTTTTTTATATCCTCAGGGTTCATAGTTGTTTTTGCACTGGTCTCCCCCCCTCCAATGTCGCAAAATTACTTCTGTGAGATGCAGAGCCATTTCTACCACGTCTATAGGTCCCAAAGAGGTTGAAAACAACAACAACAACAATTTTGTGATTTTTTTCCCCAAAGAAAGTATTTGCCTTTAGGGGGTGAGGAGAGCGTTTTCACTGCATTTGAGGGGCCCATGGAACAATTTAAGCCCAGGAAAATCCTGGAAAATCCCACCTTTCTCCCAATAATGAAACTCATAGTAGCTAACTACATATTTAAAAATACCACAGATTAAAACCCTGCAAAGTTTAGGGCAGGTAAAACACTCTCTCCTACAAAGTTGCCCCCTCCTGGGTTAGAGGGAGTTTGCTGGACATAAATATTATGTCTGGCTTTCTGGAAGAAAAAGTCTTGGTAACAATGATTCTGGTTTTGCAGCTTGTGAGAAAGGTTGATAATACAATTTCACCCTTGAAATGTTTGTAAAAGACAAAAAGGTTTGTATCCACCTGTCGCAGAATGGATCAACATTTTACGTTATTGTGGGATACTATAATTCTGTGCAACAGTTGTTCTTAGCTTCTGTAGACACAGAACTAGTTGAACCATGCCCTCCCATGTCCTGTTCTGTCATCAATGGAAAGGTAGTTTTGTTGGGAGATTGCATATATGGGGTTGCTGGAGGTTAGCAGGGCTGCCCTCAAAAACCCTTACATAACTTTCTAGAAGGTTCCAAATGGTGCTCTTTGCAGGTTCAAGATAACACATTTGTGTGTGTTCACAGATCAAGGAACTACAGTAACAGATATGCAGCTTGTCCTTATGTAGACTCAGAACCACTTGTACTTTCCTATAATTCGCATCTTGAACATGATTCAAATATCAAGAATTCAAAATTGGTAAATTGGTGCTTTTCCACATGCCATCTTTAAAATGGAAACTCTTTCTCTTCTCATCTTAGTTGTTCAGTCTCAAGCAACAAGTGCCCGAACACCATGTAGCTGAACTAACCCAGCCTGCCCTTAAACCAGGCAATTCCTTGGGCCTGGCAAATGCTTGTTGCCTCTCCATGCACCTCTCTTTCTATTCCACCCTTGTAATCATCTTTCAAAGCGCTGCTTCCCTTCTCTGCCCCCCCCCCCCCAATCCAGCCTTCTCTGCTGCTTCACAGACATGCAACACTTGACTGGATTTAGGCTCTCAGGAGCATTGGAAGAATTGGTGTTTGGCTTAGGTGCATTGGCAGGAGATGGAGGGGGGGGGGGGAGGAGAAAGAAAGAGGGTGGAAGGAGGGAATTTCCACCCCAGCCAAACACCAATTGCTGCAAAGTGAGGAAATTTAGCTCCACTGTTCTTGCTCCTGAGAGCCTAATCCTAATTTAAGTGATTTTGAGTGGCGGCGGCAGCAAACAGATATACATGCAGTGACTATAGAAATCATTTGGACTTTATGGTATCAATATTTAATTAAAATAATATGAAAGATATAGAGCATCTTTTTCTGAATTGCCAGGTTTTTAACTTGGCATAGGAACATCTGCTTAAATTTTTAGCAAGATTAGTTGTGTTATGGTTATGTTTGAAGCAAGAGTGTCATCTTTTCTTGCAAAACTTGTACTAGAGCTTTCAGTCAGAATATCATTAAAGGAGTATAAAGTAATACACTATAGAACAATAGCTGCCAGTTCTGGATACATTGAATAGTTGACTATTATACATATTGGCTGAATCCCTGGGAGTTAAAATCCATCAGCTTTCTAGATACTGAAGTTTGGGAACAACTGCTGTGTAGTGATGTGAACTCAGAGTGTTCAACTCAACTCTTCAGCTCTTTCATAACTTGTGATCAACCTCTTGAGTATTGCACATATACATACTCTTTATAGAATGTAAATTAAGAAATAAAGTATGCCATAGTTACGTTCTCAGTAGATGTCATATTTACTACTCAGTATTTACGTTCACAGTGCAAGTAAGATGTAGACCATAGCGGCTTATTAGGAATTTTATTTCATTTAATCAGAGTGTTTAAGCCTGCAACTTGCTCCTATCATATTTAGTCACCATTAGAATCTCATGCTCCTAAACTGGATTAGGACAGATTTCTCAGTTTTGTTCATACCAAACAATGCAGTCTCAATTTGGGTTGAAACAGCTTCTGATGACCTTTGCCCAGTATTGCAAAAATGAAAAGCTGTGCAGTTTTCATGCAAAGGGACCCCCCATCCCCCACCCAAATGTAAATATGCGTGAACTTCATAATAATGTCGAGGTAAAACTTTACTTGTTTAAATATCTGGATATTAATTTTCAGGGATTAATTTGGGTATCTCATTATGAGCAGCTCCATGACCCTGTTCAGTTTTTATTTTATTTTTTCTTCCCTTCCTCACACTAAAGGGAAACAGTCCACCCCAGTGGCTCTTCAAATATTTAAGGCCAAGATCCTTACTTAGTTTCTCTTTGTGATTTAGGTTTGATATAAAAGCTTTTGCCTTCTGATAGAATTTTTAAAATCAGTTTAAAATTATACAGGTGTGTTCTCTTTGTAGCTTGAGTTTTATTTAACCTCTTATCACTTGTGTGGCCTGAGAAATAATGTTAACAGTTTGGCTCAGCACTGCTTTCATTGATTGCAATTTTAGTCATAAAAATTCACCTCAGAAGCATAAAGAAGATATAATTAAAATTGAAAGTTTTTTCTATCCTGTTAACTTCAGGGTCTGCTAGAGCCAGTAAACTAATTGTTTGATCATTATCCGGTATAGAGACACAGAATACCATGATAGCAGAGCAGAGGAAATGTCCTCAGTTAAATTTGGGTAATCTCTTATTAGTTCCAGATAACTTGTAAAGTATTTTGCTCAATTCAGGAATACCTTTGTATAGTCTAGATTTGATATATTTCCTTTTAGTGATGAAACGCAGGTTTCTGCGTATTCCATATTAAGAGAGACTTTGCCTGTGGTTTGGGTGAAGTTTAAGCCCTTTTCAAGTGTTCATGACATACTTTTTTATAGGGTGCCTGGAGTCAAAATCTTCTGCTGAAAGAAAACCATACAGAATCTGTCTTTCCTTGTGAAAATAGTATTACTTTGACAGCTGAATGTATAACAAGTTTTTGCATTTAGGATGATTTGCTATGCTGATGTAGCAGTTTAGTCCAACCTTTATTGTGCTTATAGTGTTTTATACTGTTCAGTCTGATTGATTTTGATTGGTGCATATTTTGATTTGTGCATATTATGTAACGAGTCCGTGGTATCCACTGAGGTTCGATTCCAGGACCCCCCTGGATACCAAAATCCATGGATGCTCAAGTCTCACTAAATACAGTGGCATAGTAAAATGGTGTCTCTTATATAAAATGGCAAAATTAAGGTTTGCTTTTTGGAATTTACACACACACACACACACACACACACAGAGTCGGCTGTCCACATTTGCAGGTTTGACATTGGCGGTTTTGGTTATTCACAAATGTTTAACCTCGAACCCCTCCCACTCTGGAAAGGTTTGGGAGAAGTGTCTCTGAAGCCTTTCCAGGGTGGGAAAGGCCAAGGGAAGGGAGTGCTCTATTGCCTGAGCCCCTCCCATCCCAAAAATGGCTGCCTCGTAGGGGGGGATTTATTTGCGGTTTTTCCATATTCGTGGGGGTCTTGTTCTCCTAACCCCTGTGAATTTGGAGAGCTGACTGCATTAATATTTTCAAGCTGTGGGTGGTATTAAAAATTGGTGAATATGAAGGGCCAACTGTGTATGGTGTTTAAAGGCCTGTGACCAAAATTAATGTATATAGTCATTTGTTTATATTTATTGCTTCACTTCAGTAATTTTTTTTAATTTGCTGTAGATGTCTTATTTGCCAAGGGGAAAGTAGTTGTTATGCCTGTTCATTTATGTTTGTCGATTAGGTTATAGGAATGGTTTGTTATTTCAAGAGGACCAAAAATACGTCCACCCCAGCTGAACTGCAGTACGTTTTGGTTTTCTTTTTTAATCACTTTCCTTCTAGTGGGTTTAGCACATTCCTGTGCTGTACCATTACAAGTCACTTTCTCTAAAATGTGTTTTGGGTTTTCTCTAAGTTCTCTAAAGCATATAGTTGCAGCTGCAAAAATACAATTTTAATTCATTCATTTTAATTTAATTCAAACCAATCTGGTAGGAACTGTACTTGTAAACATAAATTTAACCTATATAAATGGGAAGACATTGGTTCAAAATGCTGCTTCTTATTATACAACCTAACAGTTTATAAACTGTTAAAGTTTCCTTTTTATCTCCAAAAATACATCAATGTTGGTAGCATCAGCATATTGAACAAGTATAAATATTTAACCTCAGAATGACTTATACTTCTCAGCATGTATGTTCAGTAGTATTTATTTTAATTTAATGTCTCTTTTTATATTTAATAGAGATCATATGCTACACTGTTACATCCTTAATTTGTACTTTAATTTCACTGTTGTAAAACAAACAAAAATATGTCAGTCAAATTGGCTTCAGACTGTCTATTATGAATGACTTTTACTTAACATAAGATTGACTGTGATAGCACTGAGCTGTAAATAGGATATTTGAAAAAGTTCTAACATATGCCCTTGCTCAAAAATAAAAAAAGGCTTCTAAGTATATTATATTTTGTTTGGCATTGTTATTTAAATAGAAACAGAATAGCTTTAAATAGCAAACTGAAGGAGTTACTGTTACATTTCCCAGTCTGGAAAGGCTATATCCAGTAGTCTTATGCCATAAAGGAAAATGATCGTTTCTTACCAAAATTCAGGATTCACAGGGGATTCCAGTTGATTCTTGGAAAATCCATTTTTAATCATTAGAGATTATTATAGTTACATGTATACACATCAATTTTTAGCAAGATTATTGACAACAGGTGCTACCAATATGTTTGCAAATGCTGTGTATTTGTCACAATCTCAGAGTTTCTTTGGAATACCAATAGCTTAAGAAAATTACTACATTTAGATATGTGCACTGTTCAGGCATGAACTATATATAGAAAAATATGCTTCAGTTTTTCTTGAGAGGAAAACCACTACATTTATCTTACCAAATAAAATTAGATGGAAGATTAGTATTAGAAAGGCTTGACTCACAGGAAAGTCTCTGTTCCAGAGTAGGTGCCAAATGTCAGTGGTGCAAATACATGTACAATATGAAAATAGTTTTTTCCCCCTTATTATTAATAGTACTCACAGATTTCACAACTGTAATGGCATATCAGAATGTGGAAAAATTGGCTGGTATAATTTCCATAATTTGTAGTTCCTGGGAAAGATAAATTTCACTCATTGACAAGGAGTAATTAACTCCTCGTAGCCAAAATGTGAATAATAACATTTTTCTTCCAGGAATCACTTAGATATTAGCATATATAGGATCTGTTACTAGTTAAGAGACCTGTGAACACACAGATTTGAGTTTGGATTATCCGGATGCTTTAGTTAACTCTGAAGATATTAACAGGGATGTTAATTTGTATCACTTTCAAGTGTTTTTTTTTTAAAATACAAATGTAACTATTGCAACAATATTAGCATTACCAGACAATAGAATATATTTAAATTGCATTACTTTTCATAGTTCCCTCCCCTGCTTACAGAATTTTTAGAGTTCCTCACTATTATTGGCCTGTTTAGAAATAGAATCTGCAGGATCATTCAGTGTTGATAATTCTACAACAGAGGTTAGTGTATTTAAATATATATATATATATATATATAGACAGGATTTCAATATATTCAAATGGCAAATACATATAGGCCAGAATTCCGCTAGAGGCAGCTGCATGTGGATGTCTTTTTTTTTTCCTTCAGAAAATGGTATTCCTGTCCCCACACAGTGCTGAAAGCCCCCCTTTTAACCTATGTTAAAGCCCTAAAACTTCTTCAGACAGGCTTCCCATGCTGCAATCTGAACTGGAAGGATTGGAGAAGCATCTGGTAATCCCTCTCTCGCTTCCCTTCCACCAGGAGCGGTGATGATTACAGAAACACTGAGATCTCTAAAGCACCCCTATAGATGCTGATGTTGATGTCTCTGTTGTGAATCGAGGTATTTGGGGGAGGGGAGGGAGGTATTGCCAGACATCCTCTGAATGCCTAAGTGCCTAAGTGATGCAGTTTCAGAACTTTTAAAGTAGGTGTGAGGTGGTATATTAGGTTAGCATAGCATAAGATCTGCATGCATATTGTTACGCTATGATGAGGGGATATTTAACTGAGGCCGTAGTTTTATATGCAGCCGTCCCTTTTGAAAACTACAGTGCTTTTTCCCAAATATAATCTGGTCAACAGTCACAGTAATAATTGGACATAACTTTCAGTTAGTCACATCTACTAATGGTATACTAATGCTAATACTTGGTGCCTCAGATATTGGTTTGTTCACTTGTTTGTGCAATTTTATGAGTACTTTTATAGACCCTGAAACAAGGTAACGGGCATTGTCTGAGCAGGCTTGGTAATTTAATTGGTCATAACAATTAACTTCTGCCTAGCTGTTACACTCTTTGAATTCCCAGCAACATAAGACAGAGTGCTATTCAGCATGGGAAGAGGGAAGCACTTCAGAATTTCATTTGCAGGTGTTAATAAGCCTACATTCAATAAGAAGATGGTGAAGGCATTCAGTTTCAGGGGGAAATGGCTGTTAATCTTGACTTGGATGCTTCAGCATAAACACTAGTAATGATGCAATCTCATTTTTGAAGTCAAGTAAGCAATGCATTCTAGGTGTTTGAGCCATAGCATTATTTTTAAGTTGTTATGGTTGTGAAGACACTTCTTTCATCAGATCAAAACAGAAAGAAATGTACAGTTTTTCCAAAGCACATAGCTGATACAAACTGAGCATATGTGCCACAATACAAATTTAATTTGTTTCTTTAAAAATTTAGGCATACGTTTTTGGCATCGGATTTAAATATAAATTTGTTCACTTACTTTTGTTTGAGTCCTTAGCCTACTGTGCTACGTAGTCATGGGATGCAGCAGACTTTTAAGGCCAAATGATATTTGAGATTATTAATTAGTAGAAAATAAAACCTTGAAATTTTACCTTCCAATTTGGCGTTAACTGCAAAAAGCCAGTTTAAATGAGACATATTTTTCTAGTACTTATTAAGTGAAATTGCCCATCTTGCTAGAAGGAGGGAGAGAAGCAAAATACCTTTTGTCAGTGACCATCATATAGAATTCTGCTAAGTAGATGATATGCTCAAAGACGTTAGCCTGATGACTGAGCGAGTATGTTAGAGTACCTAGCTGCAATTGTTATCATTTCAGTAGGAATCCAAGTTTGCTAATGAGCCTCTGCTTCTGTTGTCTGTTCCTACTCATATCTTCCTGTAATTCTATCTATAGACTTAATTTTGTCTCCATAAAAATATTGCATTCAGTTATATTAATATGATTTTAAAATACATTAAATTGTTTAAATGAAACCAAATTGATCCAGCACTTTAGCTTTGCTAGACACTGAGAAATTAGTGTAGAGTTTGAAACAAAGAAGGCTTATTAATTTTGTTTGTGCACATTCATGCTCTTTGGAGTTTGTACATTTAGATGCTCAGAGTCTTGATATTTAAAACCTTAACACAAGAAAAATATTCTGTGTTAGGAGAAAAGGCAGCAGTATCTAAGTTACGGTATCCATGCTATGTAGAAAATGTTGATCAGACAGAGTTCACATTATAGAAAGAATGGTTAGACCACCTTTGTGAAAACAGAAAGGCCAACTATAGGGTATAATAGGAGTCCTACTTACTTTTTTTCATTTTAGAAAGTAAGGCGATTTTTCCTCTCTCATAAATATTTTTTCACATAATTATTTAAGACATATGCATCAAATTTTATACAGCTACATGTTAAATGCACCTTTTCCCTCCAAAGTTGCTGAAGTGGTAGTTTTTACAATTTTTATTTAGTCTTTAATGATGAATGTGATAGTTTTTGTTAAACCAAGTACAGAGTATATGTGGAATTGTGCATAATATTTTTTTCTTTCATAGATTACCTTTTTTTCTCCCTCCCAATCATGTAAATCATTTTTACATAAATTATTTAAGACATATGTATATGGATTTGTAAATGGCTACATTGTAAATAAGAAGATTTTGTTTTTCATTCCCGAAGTAATGCTTTTGTCTCACAATTATTATTTGGTCTTCAATGGTTAATGTTATAATTTGGTAAAGTATGCATGCAAATTCTCTTTTAATAGTTTATTGTTTTAATCAGGTTTTTTTTTTTTGTTGCAGCATTTTGAAGCATATGCTCTGTGATTCCCCCCCCCCCCCGGTAGAAACTTGTTTTGCAGATGGTTTCAGTCTAATAATAAATATCAAACTAAATGCTACCGTCTTTGGCTAATCTATATTCTTGTTCTTGTATATAATGTTAAGGTCTGATTTTATTTTGTAGTGAACCTTTGTGCAGAAAGATGGCATGATGGCAGGATTTTTGAAAATTAAGACACTGGGTATTTGTCATTTTCTAAACGTGTTCACACTCTTTCTGGAGGTGTGAAGTCCACTTTATTTTAATGGTCCTTTCTGACAATAAAGTTCAGACTGATACATGTAATTTAGGTAACATTAAACCATAGCGAAGAATGCTGTATGTGGCTACAATTTATTTGAAAACTGATCGGTGGTAATATAAAGCAAGTTAGGTAAACAAACTTTTATTATCCTATGTGTGCTAATATGCAGGCATGTTGTAAAGAAATGTTTCAGCTGCACAACTGTTATTTTTGTATTTTGTTTCATACTAAGACATTTTGGCCGCTGTGATTTTTCCAGGACTTATACATGGCAGTTTTTTGGCTCTGATTTGGTTAGTTCCTAAGTAGCTCCTTTTGATCTATGTCATGCTGCTTTAATATGCTGTTGCTTATTGATTTACTGCTTTGTCATAAATTTGGGATTGTAAGAACCATTATACAATAGTGCTCTGATTATTTTGTAGCTGTGAGTAAGATAACGATCCTGCAGTTACGGGCAAAATAGCTGCACTTTTGATTGTTTTTTGTTAAGCCGTCCATTCTTAGCTAGTTTAATTTTCCTTGTTACTATCTGAAATATCTGTGGTAGTCTGATATATCTTTTGAGTAAAAAGAGCAGAACTAAATTAATGATTATATTGCTGCGTATCTTAATGTTTGGTTGAAAAGTTTGCTTGCCTCTGTGTTGCCTCTTAGGAGATGGCTGCACTAACTGATGCACTTGGTTGTGACCTTCAAGACTTCAGCTTTGAAAGCAAGTTTCCAAAGTAACTCTTTCCAAAGCATTGCATCGAGGCATTGCAGAAAGCATTTCACTTGATAACTAGGGTTTTTTAAGATGGAATTTGGGCATTTGGTTAAAAATAATTTAGTCTGATTGATTTTCATTGTGATGGAATGTGTATAATACAGAGAACAGATTCCAGCATAGAATTGTATTTATGTTTTAAATTATGAAAAAAGCAAAAGCAAATCTTAAATTTCAGCATGCTGAACAAAATTGAATCTCAGTACTAATTGTTCATGCACAGGTTTTCCTTATTGCTTTGCTTAATAATTAAATCATATTCCTTTCCTTTTCTTCTAGCACATTTTTCTGAAATCTTTCTAACAGTTACAGATATCTGATAAATGAGATACTAATATATCTTTAATTAACTATTTTCAACATGATCATACTTAACATGTATTAACCACAAAATGGTTAGTATTTAAAAATGATAAGGGTTTAGGTACAGCATATTTAAATTAAATGTAATGTCAGATAAACATGATTAGACAAGTATTTAGATATTCCGTGTTTCCCTGAAAATAAGACAGTGTCTTATATTAATTTTTGCTCCCAAAGATGCGGTAGGTCTTATTTTCAGGGAATGTCTTATTTTTCCATGAAGAAGAATTCACATTTATTGTTGAACCAAAAAATGAACATTTATTTTGAAATGAACATTTATTTTGAAAATGAACATGTATATATATTTATATACAGAAACTTTACTAGGTCTTACTTTCGGAGGAGGCCTTATATTTAGCAATTTAGCAAAACCTTTACTAGGTCTTATTTTTTGGGGATGTCTTATTTTCGGGGAAACAGGGTATTTAATGAGAATGCAATGTAACCAATATTTAGACCTTTTTTTTAGATAGAATACAATTTAACTTAAATACTACTGGTATAAATAACTCCTGGTAAGCAAATCACATGCACTCAGCCTCTGGGGAAGGCAATGGCAAACCTCTTCTGAACAAATCTTGCTAAGAAAACCCCATTATAAGTTCATTTTAGGGTCGCCGTACATTGGAAACAAAGGAACACAACAAAGCTGATTACTCTTACCACTTTTTAAAAATATGTTTTTTTCTGTTTCTAAAACATGGGATGTGATTATCAAGTTTAACAAGAATATAATTTTATATTTTAAAATGTGTTTGCATGGAAACTATTTTACCAATACCGCTGAAAATTCAGTAAATTCATCTATGAAACCCCTTTTTTAGGGAAAGAAAAGTTGACTAGAGCATTGATATTGAATAATATAATGATATTCATGTTCAGTTACTTTGAGCAAAAATCTAGCTGGCATAATCTTTTGATGTGAGAGAGTGGGAATCCAATATTAAAGACATTACAATATAAGAAAATGTGCCCCAATGTTTTCTTTAAATAAATCAAAGATTCTTAGTCTTGTTTCATTTGCACTTTTCATATCATATAAAATAATATATAATACTATACTATAATATATATTGTAATCTAAATATGAATTGCTAACTAATATATTTGGTATATTAGGTACCAATCATTAAATATCATATTCACGAAATAAAGTTCATCCGACACAAAAAGAAATTGAATTAACCAATAAAGTAAATAAACCAAGGCAATGTAGTTGATATGAGATCTATTTAAAACTTGCTGTAAACATTCAGATATAACTGAACATTATTTTCATTGTTTTATTTTGCTTTAAATGATGTTAATTTTTAAGTAGAAACTTTTATGATTCATTGCAGCAGCACAGCTGAACTGTAACATCAATGTAGTCCAAAAGGTATACAAGAAACAGCTTGCATATATGAGAGTCCAAGGACAACTCAGATGGTGATCTTGAAAAAAGAAAATAATTTGAGAGTGCCGTGCTTTTATTGGAAAGCTGAAATGTATGAATCCTAAAGTATTTAAAGATTGGCTGCTCATCCAAATGCAGTCAAACTTTTACTGTTCAGCATTGTCACACAAAGGAGCTATCTACAAGACCAAGTTTCTGCAATTAATTCCTGGAAGGCCCCTTGGGTGGCTAGCACTGAATGGTGTATTATTAAAAAGAGGCTAGTATCACATTTCATTTAAGAAATGTGAATGTTACAATGCCATGCATTTGGTCGTGTAAAAAGCTGGGTTTTCCTACAAATGCCTTTCAGTTTAAAATGCATGTGAAAATATATAAAATCTTTATGCTGCTTTCTGTAGTGTTATGTCTTTTTTCATGTAAAAAGCTGAGTTTTCCTGAAAATGCTTTTCCATTTAAAATGCATGTGAAAATATATAAAATCTTTATTCAGCTTTCTCTGAGGTTATTTCAAGTTGACAAGCCTGTTATATGTGTAAATCATCAAAAGGTATCAATATAGAGCTGTTCTAGTCTCTAAAACATGAGAGATCACTTATGGTTGATTACTCTTTGAACAGTTAATTTGATGAAAATGGAGAATAAACAGACTTTTCAGGTGAGTTTATGAAAACATATTCTGCTTTACAGGGAACTCTTGGTATCCACTGTGGTTTGGTTCCAGGACCAGCTTCCCACCCCTTAGATACCAAAATCTATGGATGCTCAGGATACACAATGGGGGTGTAAAATAGTATCCCTTATAGAAAATGGCAAAATCACGGTTTGTGTTGTGGGTTTTCAGGCTGTGGTGGTTGACTCCATACAGAGAGATACAGAGGGCCAGCTGTACTAGAATATGGTGGACCAGATTTTGGGCAACATTTTATTGGAGATGTTCATCCTAACCTCTTACATTTGTGTTCATGTTCCATATCATCTCTGAACACATTTAGTATAAGAACAGTTGGTATTGGTTAGATCCAGGTTCAGTTACAGGAGGTATTGCTAGTGGAAATGCTAGAGAAAACATTTAACTTCTCTCACCTGCAATCATGCTTCCTGAAAAGCTAAGAGTTGGACTTACAAAACATGAAATAAAAGTCTCTGCCCTCCCTTCAGCTGCTGGAGTCTTGTCAGTGGAAGGAATCTTTCTGTTCTGAAGGGCAGGTTTGGATCTAGCCTGGTGAGATGAGTGAGTTTTGACTACCATACCATCTCTAGCTAACACAGTAGTAAGATATTCCTTCCCTGTATCCCTGTTGTATTTGTGTGCTTTTAATGCTGATAATCAGCAGAGACAATCATTTTCCGCTAAAGCTAGAATAAGTGGGAATGTCTTTTAACATTTTTTATAGTTCCACTGAGCACTAAATCTGTTTCATCTGATTGGATCAACTGCTGTTCTTTTCTGAGAGTATTTTTTTTCTATTCTGCCTAGGAGGATAAGATGGAAGTCCTGTGGGCAAAGGAACAATTTTTATATGAAACTATTCTAGAGCACTTCAAAGTGCATTGTTGGTAAAATGTTGCATCAGTGTTAAAAACACATTCACATCTTGCACAAATGTACAAAAATGTGCAAAAAATAAACTAGACATTGAAGCATTTCTAAGAAATATTGAGGAGAAAAAACTAAAGTTCTCTGGGATATAATCTAAAGGAGGGAAAGGCTGCATTTAACTCATTTCATTTTCATTATATCATTTAAAATGTCAAGTAGCAGTTTTCTTTGTAATTTTAACTTTCTTTGTCAGCTGAGTTTCAGACTGATACTCTGATTAAAAGAAGATTAAAAACCCAAAAACTTAAGCAGAAGAATATTATAAGCTGCTTTTGTCTGTTTGAAAGGGAAAGTGTTGGTAAAAATAGCTTGTAATAAGCATAATCCTAACTTATCTGTATTTAAAGCACTGGATTCATGCTAAACATAAGAACATTTTTAAAACTCAGAAAGGCATCATCTTAGGCTGAAATTGTTTGCATGCATGACACCATGAAGCGATTGCCAAAGGTCCACCGCCTTTTCAGGGCTGACTAATATTGATGTATGATGTAGCCATCCTTTATCCCTATGGCACAGCTATGAAGCACCATTTTACATTTCTCTCTGTGTGTCTCAACACAGTGTTAAAAACTTTAAAAGGAGAATTACCAGCTGCACACTGGTTCTTCCAGATAGACCTATTCTCAGTAGTAACAAGGCAGTTATTGAAGCAAGTTTTAAATAATTTGAATCCTTGAATTCTTACATCTGGAAGGCTACAAATTACCCACCCCTAATTTAGAATACCATGATATGTTGATGATGAAATAAAGCTACAATACGCAAAAGGTTTGGAATGTTATCCCTTGTATTCTTCTCCTTGTATAGGTTGTGAATGCAATCCATTGTTGTTGCTGTTGTTGTTGTTACCTTGCCTTTTCCAAAAAATTGGGACTCAAGGTAGCTTGCAATTTAAAACAAATCCAATATTGGTAAAAAAAAAAAACACCCCACAAAACCTTACAAAATCAACTTTAAAATAAAATGAAACTGTACACAATATTAAAGCAATTTAAAATACCGTATATACTCAACTATAAGTTGACCTCACGTATAAGTCGAGGGCAAATTTTGGGATGAAAATTATGGATTTAGCTAAGGCCCGTGGATAAGTTGAGGGTAAAATTTAGGGGCACATGGGGATTGAAAGGATGAAGCAAAGCAAAACAATGTCAAAGAAGTTACAAAATTCCATCAGATATAACTATTTGTGCTTACTGTTAAGGCTTGATAGATGAGAGACTAGAGCGGGTCGGTGCGTCATATGTTATGCTCTTACTTTTCACCAGGAGATGGTTCCTTCTTTTAAATAAGAGTTAAGATACAGTACTTACATTGACCCATAGATAAGTTGACTCCAGTTTTTTGGGTCAATTTTTTGACCTGAATTTCTAGACTTATACATGAGTATAAACAGTATATACCTAAAGGAGATAAGTTGCAGTTAAAGATACAGTTAAAGACCTATTGAGTGAGAAGAGCCTCTAATGTCTTCTCTTTAAAATGCTTAAGTTTTAAAAGCCTGTCATTTTTTAAATGGCCTTTGCTTGCTGACAGAAAGACTACAAGGAGGGAGGCATTCTGACCTCCCTGGGAATGGCATTCCAGAGCATTAGGACAGTCACCAAGAAGGCATTGTCTTGCATCTCCATCAGCTGTGCCTGTGAAGGTGGCAGGGCTAAGAGAAGGATCTGTCCTGAAGATCTCAGGGCATGGGCAGGCTTATGTGGAATGATATGATCTGTCAGATAATTAGGACCTAAGCCATATAGGACTCTACAAGTTATATCCAGCACTTTGTTATATCCAGCACCTGCTGGAGGAGATCTGCCTCATAACATCCTTAGATGCCTTTAAAAAGGCAATAAAGACGGATCTCTTCCAGCAGACCTTACCAAACTGATCTCCTTGTAATGAAACTTAACTGCTCATCTACTTAGCTCTCCTCATTTGATAGCTTAGTTTTTTAAATTTAACTTATTTGCTGTTTTTAAGGTGGGAAGGAGAGGGGGATGGGATTTGTTATTGCTGTGTTTACTGTTGTTATTAATATCTGTATTTTACTTTGTATGTTGGTTTTGTTCTTACCTGCCTCAAACCAAAACAAGGAGAGGCGGGATAATAATAATAATAATAATAATAACAATAATAATTTTTATTATTTGAATTTTCCCCCAGAAACAGACTGGCATCCAGTGGAGCTGTTGTAACAGGGGAATTGAATAGTCCCTGTGTCCTGTCCCATTTAACAGTCTGAATTCAGTTCTTTGTAGCAGCTGAAGTTTTCAAACCCTCGTCAAAGGCAGACCGGTGTAGATCATTTTAGAATAATCTAGACAGGTTGTAACTAATCCATGTACCTCTGTAGCTGAATCCATTATTAATGGACATGAAAGGGCCAAAGTTGCATCCATTGGGACTGTTACCAATTACAGCATCCAAATCAAAATGGATGTGAGCAAAAATGCTGTAGAAATTTCTTACAGCAGGCTGTCCTTTTTTCATCTTGGTTCCTCTACCTAGCTCATTCACAATCTTGTCCCCTTCATCCCCTTTCTTTATCAGTGGCTCACGGAAACATTATCAGTCACAAAAGATAAGGATGAAAGTGTACACTTGGACTCAGATAGTGGTATGCTACTTGGAAGTTCAACATTTTCACAACCGTGTGTGCTGAAACATGATTGGATAGAAGGGTGTTTTGTTTACATATAGATTCTTACTGGCTGTTTTATTTCTAGTTCACTGTCTAGTTTCTTCATTCATTGTTTTCTTTCTGCAATTGTGTTTTCACAATTACATTGATTTATGTTACATTTTTTGCAGTCATATGCTTTTTAAATATTTGTTTTTGTTTGTTCTTGACTGTTACCTCTTTGCATTATTTGGGTTAAGAAAACTGACACAACATACAGTTCTGAAAATGTTGAATTTCCAGTTTTGCAGTATAAATCAGAAATTTAAAACTAGATGATTGTGTTCTGTAGCACATTTGTGAATACCAGGAAAGAGGGAGGTTTAACTAAAAAATGAAATGAGCTTTTGGTTAAGCCAGTTAGTTGACTTGCAAAGCAATAAATGCTGGGTGGGGGAAAGAAGGTGTCATTTGTTTATATCTCCTAGTTTATCTAGTGTGTGTGTGTGCCTACATACATGAGCACATGCCTTCAAGACATCTGTCAACTTATGGCTACCCTATGAAATTTGTAGGTTTTCTTAGGCAAGGAAAACACTCAAGTAATTTTTCTGTTCATTCCTCTCAATATATCCAGTGAGTTTTGAGAAATTCCTGCTCTAAACTCCTCTCTTAAGTATTGACCTGTTCAAATCTACTTAACTTCAGTTAAACTGCATAAGGTAGTTTCAGTTCGGATTACAATAATTGTTGTGAAAGACAGCAAACTTGGCTCACTTGCATAATGTCTTTCTTAACCTGTTCAGGAGAAAAAAAGATTAGTGTATATAACTTAAAAAATTTCTAGTATCTGCTTGACTAGCTAAATATGAATATTGATTTTGCATATTAGTGTACTGTATATACTCATGTACATGTTGACCTCATATATAAGCCGAGGGAATGTTTTAGGGCCAAATTTGTGGATTTTGATATGACATGTGGATAAATTAAGGATAGAACATAAGGGAGGAGAAGAAAGTGGAGGGAAAAAGGATGTTTGGTGGTTAGAGAGATCCAGAGGAGGAAGATGGGGAGAGAAGGTTCTAACATTGGATTGAAAAGGGGATTGACACACACACACACACACACACACACACCTGCCTTGGCAGCTCTTTCAGAAATCACTCCTGAGGCAGGAAGAGTGGGGTATCAGGGCTGATCTTTTAAGGACCTTTCTCAGGAGTATTACTGTATTGACCCTTATATAAATCGACCCCAGATTTTAGGGTCATGTTTTAGGTATACATTTTTTGACTTATAGTCAAGTATATACAGTAGTTTTCAGAATTAAACTGGAACACATCCTGTTGCATGTTCTCAATATGTAATTACATTTGTATGTGGTAATTCTCACTTGTATATTATTTGTATTGTTCTTTGAACGTATCATAAGAAATGTAAACTGTCTATTCCTGAAATATTGGACGTACTGTATTATTTGTTTAGCAGTACTAAATGAAATCTGTTAGAACAGAGGCTAGACATGATGTTTATCTGTTCCCACATCCTCTTTCCAAGAAAAATTATTCAAATATACTCAAGAAGCTTACAGGTAGAGCAAGATAGCAGCTGCCACCCTCCTCTTTTACTTGGTAATCAGAAATACATTAAAGGATATTAACATGTGAAAGTTGGCCTTTGAACCTATTGCTGTTAACTCACCCTCGCTCTGTCCTCTCTCTCTCCCCTTTTAATTAACAGGAGGAATGCTTCTTGAATCTAGAGGCTCCTATTTCACGAGTGTGTGGTTACGACACCCCATTTCCTCACATTTTTGAGCCATTCTATATTCCAGACAAATGGAAATGTTATGATGCACTTCGGAAAATGATTAATTATTGATCATGCAGGTGAGTAAAAAAAGGAAAAAAAAAAGACCTGTCTTAGAATAAGCCTTAAACATGTTAAGATAAATCTTAGCATCTTTTAAAATCAAATCTTACAAGACTATTTCTAAAAGTGTACATCACAGTGAATCCAAGCAAAAGGAAAGTTCTTTCTTTCTTTCTTTCTGCTAAGCAAAGTCATATATGCTTTAACTTCCCATCATGACTGAAGAAAAATGTAAATAGGAAAGTGCTTTCATTTTTAATTAAAGCCTAAATCATATGTATAAATATATTACCATATATACGTGAATTTAAGTCGAGAAATTTATGCTGAAAAGGTGACCCTAAAAACCAGGGTCAACTTATATATGGGGCAATATGGTAATAGGCTTGCCCCTCAAGCGTCTTCTGCAGCCCGACTGTCTCCCAATGGGACAGCTGTGCTGGGGAAAGGCTTGGGGACAAACACTTGCCTCCCTTCCCCAGTCCAGGTGTCCTCCCAAGGCAGCAAGAAACCTGGATTTGGGGGGGGGGGGGCTTGAGGGCAAACATTTGCCTCCTCTCCTCTTCCTCCCAAGGCAAGAGGGCACCTGGATTAGGGAAAGGCTTGGGGGCAAATGCTTGCCTCAACCCCTCTTCCCCAGTGTTGGTGTTTCCCAAAGTAACAGCTAGGCAGCAGAAGAGGAGGAAGAGTGAGTGCTCACCTCTGAAGCTTCCTCCCCAGCTTGGCTATCTCCCAAAGGGACAGCCCCGGCTTCAGATGGGGAAGAAAGGTACTGAGACCCACATCCCTGACTTATGTATGGGTCATCTCAAAATCCCTGATTTTGGCCCCGAAACCTGCCCTCAACGTATACACAACGTCGACTTATACACAACTATATACTGTAATTCTAAATATTTCCTTGAGCTCATGTAAAGAATTGTTCTTATATTACAGTCAGTCCTGTTGGAACCAGTTTTCATTGTCCTTCCTGCAAGTGTTGAAGCCTTGACATGCAGATCCTGTATTGTGTTGGTTCACAGTTTGAGACATCTTGCCATGGCATTGCTGTAGAATTGTCACTGGGTTTATCTAGGGTGAACTCTGTCTCTTCCTGTCTTTGACATAGCTAAATCATTCTTCATCTGAACAAATATATCTAAGTGACCCTGATTTTTCTTTGGTACGTGTAAAATGTGGTAGTGCAAATATAATTACCGGTAATCCTTGAAATAATCCAGCATTCAAAGCAAATATCATCTACCATCTGTTGTTGTACTGCTAAAAAAATTCTGCTGGTAATTTTTCCCAGTTGGAAATGTGAGAGCAGAGTTTTATAATTCTAATCTTTAGTAAGTGATTTGTTTAAATCTGTTTACAATGGAAAATAAATTGACATATGCCATGCATATATTTCATGTCCATATATTGAGTTAGAGAACGTGTCAGTTTCTTTCATTTCTGTTGTGAAATGGGACACCTTCATTAACACCATTTTACACTAATGCTCATGCACTTATCTTTCCAATTGGCACCCTGCATTATCGCACCCATCTACCTTTTCCAGACTGCTTAAATGGGACTATCATCTTCTAATCTTAACAGAAATCTAGAAGTAAGATTAGCAAGTGTTTCTCAATTTATAATTTCTTATATCCTGCCATTCATTCTTTCAGCTTGGGTAGAAACAACACCCTCCCCCCCCAAGAATGGCATTCATATATTTAAACAGACATTCTGTTGTTATATTTATCATTAATGGTTAGTCCTAAGGACATAAAAACAAAAATAATACTTTCATAGTACAGTAGTTGAAATCTATAATAATGCAGTTGCAATAAATGTAAAAGCTGCTCTGAACGCCTTTGTGGCTGAAGAGCAGGGTATAAATATATCCTACCCTCTGTATCTACAGATTCCCTATCCATGAATTCAAGCACCCACAGTTTCAAAATATTTAAAAATATATATACATTCCAAAAACCAAACCTTGATTTTTGTCATTTTTATAAGGGACACCATTTTACAATGCCATTGTATTTAATAGGACTTGAGCATCCATGGATTTTGGTATCTAGAGGGGATCCTGAAACCAAATTGCAGTGAATAACAAGGGCCCATTGTATTCTAAATAAATAAATAAAAACACAAGGGTAGCAAAATCTTAGTAATTATTGTGAAAACCCTGTGTCCCATCTAGACAAGTTCATCCTACCAATGCTACATGTAGTATAATTTAAGTGTGATAGGACATACGTAGGATGTAAGACCACCCATTAGGCTTCATTCTGAACAGTGGTTTGAGTTGAGCTGCTATTTCCCATTGGCTTTCCATACGAGATTTCAGCAGCCACAAATCCAGTGCAGCTGGATTCCTGAGAAATACTTTCTCCCTATTTTTTACAGCTGTGCTTTCTAAAATGCAGTATACCATAATTCAAAGGGAAGCCTTGGACACATCCTACTCACATTTTCAGAGCAGTGGGATTAAAAGGTTGAAAGCCTATTTGTTATGTTTGAAAGACATGATTCTCATCTGAAGAGCTTTCAAACCAGTTTCTGTAAGAGTCTGTGAGGTTCTGCTGGGTTCACATATGACAGAAGTATTTGATCGATCTTCTGTGTTTCCTTTTTTGCATGCTTAAAAACAGACTTCTCCAATGTGTACATAGAAATAGTTTGTTTCCAAAAGTAACTTATTGAGAGCATAAAAATCTCTCAGGCATCTCTCAACCAGCTTATTGTTTCTCATAATTTTCATGATATATGTGGCTGTTTGTCTAGAATTAATACTTAAAACTAGCCTTTTGAGTTGTTTTCGTAGACTGAGAAGCTCACAATTGATTCGTATATAAAGATATACTGCTTTAAATAATATTAAAGTAGCTGCTGTATTACTTGAAACCAAAATAGATCATAATAAGAAAGCAGTTATTGCTGAAAAGTACTTACAGATATATAAACATTCCACATAGTATGTAATAAATGTTCACAGTCCTGACAAAAAATGGTATGATGGTGTTGGGCGTTATGAAGAGAGATAGGAGTAAGAAAATCCAGATATTATTTTCCCACTTGCTTTGTATAGTTTGTGCAGGTCTTTGTTCCTGGTTTTTTAATTTTAAAAAGTACCATCTATGTAATTCAGAAAATGAGGCTCACAGTACAGTATTCCAAAATTAAACGTACCAACCAAACTACTGTAGACGTAGTGATAGGATGAAGTTTTATAGATTCAGTTGTAATTTGTGTCTTTTAAGTATTTATTTAGCTGTTAACCCCCATGTCTTCAGGGCTTGGGAGACAGTTTAAAAATACCCAGAAAAAAAAACCCTGTAAAATCAGACCAAGCAAAATAAGCAACCCCCCTTGTATTAAAAGCTTATTCTTGGCTTCTGAAAGGCACTGCAAATAAAAAGGTTTTATAATGTTTCCAAAATATGCTAAAGCTGCTGTTAGAATCCATTCAATACTTGTGGGAAGCTGCTAGGAACGGCTCATTGTTTGACTTTGCTGTTCATGCTTAGCACATGGATAGAATGATCAAGTTCTTTCTAGACAGATCAGAGACATCAGGACTTGTTTGAATGTGAGACTTCCTTGTATGAAAACAGGGGCAAATTGTGTGCTCTTCTCATTATTTTCCTGATAATAGGTTGGTTTTATGACTTAATGGAAAAAAGTAATTAGTATTTTAGAATAATAGTGAGAAACTGTATGAGGACATGATACAGCCCTGTGAATATAAGATGACAATTGGACTGAAGACCCATCCAGATGGCATCCTGTTCATACGGTGGCTAACCATTAACGTATGGGAAGCATGTAAACAAAGCACAAATGCATCAGCTCTTGTTTTATTAGCTTTATTTATAAAGTGCCATAAGTGCCATAAGTGTACACGGCGCTGTACAAAACCCAAATAAAATCAAGAATATGTAAAAAGGCTGCCTATGGCGTACAATCTAGAAACATCATAGGAAACAAGTTAAAACAGCAGATACCAGTTGACAGAGGCATACAGGGGGAATCCAGAAAAAAGAATGGTGATGTTTCAAAAGGCACTACTGTTTTCATTTAAACTACCTTGTGGTTCATTTTCAGCAGAATTTAAACTACTTTGTGTTGCTGCAATTCCTTTTTCTTGGCATGTTTTCAAATCCTGTATAAATTTGCTTCCATCCTGGGCATGCTGTTTTGCTGATGACAAAAGGTTATGTTCAGTTTTCCCCGCTCCTCTCCAACTCTTCCCTCTGTCTTTTAAAAACTTTCCTGCTTTCCTGAGTTTGATCTCTGGTCTTTAACAGAAACGTTTGATGACTACACTTGGAGCAAGTAATTGCATATCATGTAGTAAGCCTTCACAATCATTTTTAGAGAATCCAAACCAGTACTTGGCACAAAACATAGATTACATTTTTGAAAATTTATGGCACTATTTTTCCTTCTTTTTGGCCATGGTAGTACACCATTATGATTGCATTATACAGAACAGCAACAACAACACACAAACACAACATCCCCTTGTATTTTTTATGTATATGTATTATACCCTCCTTTGGGAATTTCCTAATTGCTAGTGTAGTTTTCTAAATACTTCAAAAGACTCACTGGGAGTGGGGGTACAACAAGAAGCCTGCAACGTCATCATACATCACTTTCTAGCTCCCTTCATTCCCCCAGGCTCCAACCAGGAAAGCTTGTCTGTGTGACTCTAATATCCCACTTTACCCTTCCATTTCTTAGAAGTCCTACCTGTTTGCAGGCTGCCAAGGGTTCAAGAACACATGAACTATTCCTGTTCCCCCTATCTTTTTGGTACAGATACACTACTCACTACAACATGGTTCTGTATGTACTCTACAGTGGTTAAGGAGAGTTTTTGAGCATTGCTTAGTGTGTACTTCATTGGAGACAACAAAAGATCACACATAAGGCAGAATGATGTCTTTTAATTTAGATGCGCCCACTTCCCCTCACAGCAATGAATGGAAAGCAGCTGTTCATCCCAGACATGTAGAAAGGGGAAGGTGGCAAATGTATGGATTTGTGACTCAGGAAAGAGGTAGGAAATTGAAAAAGAGGTAGGGCTATTGGAACCCACAAAGGATCTGGATGCAACCACATCAAAATTAAAAGCAAATGATTGGTTAAGGGTGTGAATTGTTCATAGAAGCACATTATGAAATCTAGTGGAGCATACAGAGAAGGTAGTCAGGAGGGGAAAGGCAGTTTGAAATGCAATAAAGTAGTAGAAATATAAAATGTACATTTGAACACAGTGGAAGCTGATGTTTTGAATTCACCCTTCTGGATTCTTCCACTGATTCTGATACTGAAGCTAATATATAAGAACCCTGACTCATAGTGATTGATAGCCTTATCCTTCATGAATTTACTTCTTTAAACAGCCGTACAAATTAATGATTATCACTACATCTTGTGGTAGCAAAGTTCAGTGCTTAATTATATCTTTTATGAAGAATTGGCTTCTTTTATCTATCTCCATCCACACTTAGTTTTGGTGGACAAAGCTGGTTTCTAGTATTATATGAGAGACAGAGAAGAATTTCTCCCTGTCCACTCTCTACTGCATATCAATATACCTTTAATCATGTTTCATCGTTTTTAGTATGTTAAAGAGAAACAAACATTTTAACCTTAACCTTTTTATTTTAACTGTAAAAGCTCACAACATTACTTGAAACCTTTGTGGGCCCTCTGTGAGGACATTATGGCCCCATGGGATCCATGGATTACAGCTTAAGAACTGCTGCCCTAGAAAGTTTGGATAGTTTCCTTGACACTGCTTGTTAACATGTTAAACTTAACCTTGAGCATTCTGAAGAAATTCAACCCTTTTGACTTTCTTTTTCAACTTCCCTTTAAACAGTTCCTCAGTTTAGAAATATTTTCTGTTTTGAAGTCATATGTAACTACAGTGGGCCCTTGGTAATCACTGGGGTTTGGTTCAAAACACCTCCCATAGATACCAAAATCTGCCCTAATAAATACAATGGCATAATCAAATAATGACCCTTATATAAAGCCAAATGCAAATTTTTTAGGTGTGTGTGTGGTATATATTTTAAAAATATTTTCAAGCCGCAGATACTTGAATGCTTAGATAAAAATTCCACGGATATGGAGGGCCAGCTGTTTGTTGGAGCACTTTTCTAATTAAGCATAACTTAATCTTGATAGCACTGTTGTTGTGATTTCCATTTGGTTGACAGTGTTCACATTTCATCAGGAGTGGGACACTAGAGGTAAGACATGAGTCAGTGCTCACATCATCTTCTGAAAACACCCCTGTAAGGAAGAAGAAAAGTATTGAAAAAGAGTATCAGTTCTAGCTTAAAAGGGATACCATAATACTCATGATGGTTTTGTGCTGACAGGTGGAGTAGACCGAACAAGGACACACTGTTTGACATAGATCATCCCCCAAGGATCCAGGGCTTGTCAATATCCCAGAAAGATGCAAGAAACCAGATCATAACCTAGAAAAATCTGTAACATAATGTATATGAAATCACTGGATGATTTCAGAAAAAAGTCTTGAATGTAAGATACTATTATGCCTTGCTGAAGAAAGGATTTTTTAAGATTGGCTACATATTATTAAATATGGTGGAGAGCAGCAAGGCTGTGGAGGAATTATCACTAGGCCAAATGACAGAAATGAACAGCGAGAGATATACAGGCATAGAAGAAAGGTGACAAGATCAGCTGCCTTCAGAATGAATATTAACATCTGATCAATCACAGTCTGGTTTCTCTAGTAGCTTTAGTCCTGATGAATGTGATAGGGTCAACCTCCAAGAGATTTCCTCTTTTGGGAGGCCCCATTATAGGCTGACCACAATGTCATGAGTAAAACTGAACTATTTTTCTTTAACATAATTGTTTGAACACCTTTTAAACTCTGTTTTGCTCTGAGAAGGAGGTGATTTGTAGACCAGCATTGTGACTCTAATTCAAAACTGCCCTCTTAGGCAGTCTTCCAGTTCTGAGTGTGTATTCCTGAAAACAGATACTTGGTTCAGTGTATGGTGAGCTGATGGTCTGCCCTGCTCTTGTGCTGTATATAATCTATCCACTCTAAAATAGACAGGTCAGTTCTGTACATATGCACTTGTAAATGAATCTGGCTATATTCGTTAGGGCTTTCTCCTATTATGTGTGCAAAATAACCAGAACTAAATGTTGAGAGATGCATTTTGAAACTATAAAACATTGTAATGTTTTGTTTCTGTTCTAGGAAAAGGGAGAAAAACAAGATTAAATTGAAGCTCCGATATGTCGTCATGCACATTCAAGTGGGACATATTTTATCTTTTTAGAAAAAGCAAAGAACTACTTGAGATAATGTTATCAGCAGCATTATTTTAACCACTCATCATGGCTGTTTGTCAAAGTTTCAAAATATTTGCCAGCTGTGGAATCAAGAATGGGCAGGTGTTTGCTAGAAAAAGTTGGTTATTAACCAACTTTCCCTTTTGTACATAAAAGACTTCTAAATATATTACCATATAAACTAAGTCTTTGGGAATACTTAATAAACTTACTATGGTCAATAGACTTTTGGTCTGTGATTTTTGCCTTAATTGATAAGTCTGTATTTACAATTATTTCACAGTAGATCTTTTCTATTAACTCTCAGTGATTGTATCCTTTAAGACCCCTTTGCGTAATTAGCAGCCATAAACAGTTACTGTAAAACAGAAAATCCTGTATTGTAAAACTGGAGTCATAAAAGAACCTGTCAACCCATTGGTATCATAAAATATTAAACGCAATCCTTGAACAGCTTTGCTGTCTTAAGTCTGATTCAGTTATGTGAGCAATGGTATGTCTAATTAGGATATTCATAAATTACAGACTTAATGAATATACTTTGAAATATTTGAAACAGTTGCACAACCCCCTCCCACCCTTGTTTTGCTAAGTGCGTACAGGTTAGGAAGTTGGCCCCTGTTATAGTTCTGCTGCATATAAATTGAGGTTGCACTTAGGGTGTGATTTTCAACCTTGTTCTGGTGATTAGCCCCATTCAGTTTAGGAAGTAATTATCACTTGGGAGATAATTTGAGCTGACCTGGGTACAGCTCAGAATTTCACTTTAGGAAATTCAAAGCTTTGTGGTTACCCTTGAACATCAACAGTTCAACAGGCTACTAGGGTTTTCCTTGTTGTGAAAACTGGATTAAATTTTCATGAATAATAGTTTTTCTGAGGGAATGACTCTTGCCAGTTTTCAAACATAGAGGTGAAGGAAGCCTTATATAAGAGTGTTATTTGCTGTTGGAGGGAAGGTTTAAAAAATTGCTGTTTGGGTAAATTAGAATAAAAGTGGTCTACATTACAGAGTTGCCTTTAGGGCAGAAACTTGCAAAATTTCTGGAGGATACATTTAGGATATTTTTGTTGCAGGTGCTTGTAGCATTGGTTTTATAGGAAGAGTGATTTTCTTTCAACCATAATTTTAACGACATTTATGCATACATACATTGTAGAGATAGTCCTAAGTACAGGTTGAATCTCCTTTGTCCAAAATGCTGGGAACCAGGTATCAGATTTTTGGGATATCAGATTTTTTTTGACTTTTGGAACATCTGTATTTGCATATACATACATACTGAGATATCTTGGAGATGGGATCCAAGACTAAACCAAAAAATCATTTATGTTTTATATACAGATTATAGACATAGCCTGAATGTAATTTTATACAATATTTTTAATTAATTTTGTGCATGAAACAAAGTTTGTGTTCACTGAACCATCAGAAAGCAATGGTATCACTATCTCATCTACCCATGAAAACTATTTGGGTTTTGGAATATTTCAGAGTTTGGAATTCCAAATCAGGGAGACTCAACCTGTAACACAAAATTTCAGAAAGATAGATACTGTATACACTCAGCTATAAATTGAACTCATGTATAAGTCGAGGTCAGGTTTGGGGGCTAAAATGATAGATTTTGATGTGACCCATGTATAAGTTGAGGGTAAAATGAAGCAAAGGAAAATGATGCCAAAGAATTTAACAAAATTCCAGCAGGCATAACTGTTTGTGCTTTCAGGTCAGATTACACTTTTGCCTTTTATCAAGGGATACTTCCCTTTTTATAAAAGTTAAAGTACAGTATTTACATTGACACGTGAATAAGTCGACTCAGTTTTTTTGGGTCAATATTTTACCTAAAATTTCTAGAGTTATATATGAGTATATATTGTATACTGGGGAAATAATGATAAATGAGGTACAATCTGACACAATGTGTGTTTAATAGTAGTTTTTGTAACCACCTAATACAGAACAGTGTGCATAACAGTGTCTCTTTTTTTTCATGTGACGGCACATGCTACAATAGTCAAAGACTAGGAACACTCATAGTCCCCAGCGTTACTTGAATAATATTAAATCAAAATGAAACTGGGCCAAAACTGAGGATAGGGAATAAAATTATACTATCTATACATTATCACTATAAAACAAAACAAAACACCAGCTAATTCTTTAGTCAAACAGTGTAAGAGATGAATTTTAGAAAAAGAGATCTTACGGAACTGGATGAATATCTAAGATACTGGTTTGGAAAGAAAAAGGTTTCAGGAAAGAATTGTTTGAAATAAGAAAAGAAGATGAGTAGATGAGATGAACTAGTAAGGAATATATGATGTAGACCTCACTAGTCTTTAAACTTCCATGTTGAGAGGTAACAAAGAATAGACTAGAAGCAACTTGGTACATGAATTCTGCAGCTTTATGCTTGGTGCAAAGATGTGGCACACAGCCAGGTTTGTTCTTCATTTGCACGAACAGGACCAGGTTCAGAACTTAATTGTAGTGTTCTATAATTGTGACCATAAAACTATGGCTACATTCTAGGCAAGCCAGTATTTGCCACCCCGATTGAAACCCTGCTGTTAAATGATATGGGCAAATACTTAATCTTGACATGTTCTGTTGGTTGCAAAAAGAAGGGATAAAGTGGCAGGACAGAGGCTGTATGCAAGTGCACACAAAACACTTGTTCATCAAGCCATTATTGTTGGCTTTATGTTCGATGCAGATGCATCCAGCAGATGTCAAAATCATGATGATACACTAGTAAGTCAGGGTGAACTATTTGGAACTAGGGGAAAGATATTAGCAGACTGTGTAGGGTTCATAATACAGTGGTCCCCCGGGTTACGAAGGTAATCCATTCCGGGATTACCTTCGTAACCCGGAAGCTTTCGTTTCCCGGGGGACTGCTATTTTGAACGGACCGCGCGGCCATTTAAAGGGGCCGCGCGGCTTTTTTTATTTCGTATCCTGGGGGATCTTTCGGATCCCGGAGGATACAATGCCGGTCCCGCCGCCTTCGGATCCCGGGGTTTTCGTAACCCGGGGGATTCGTAAGGCGGGGGACCACTGTACTCCAGGTTGCTTTTCTAGAGGGAGTAAGTTTATGTCTTCTAATTATAAACAATTATCTGCCTTTATGTTGTAAAAAGTATATCAGCATATCTAATTAATATTCTTTTTTCTCTCCCTGCCCTCCTCAGTGCAACAGATGAACAACTGTGACTTTTCAGATATTGCTGGGCTGTAACCCTTATCTGCGCTAGCTAACACAGTCAGTGGAGTGGTTATGTGGGAGTTACAGTCCAATAACATCTGGAAGGCCACAATTGACTACCCCTGCTTTACAATTTTGGAAGTGTAATAGATGTCATGTAGATCTGATATCTAGTTAATTATTCATGTTCATTATGACTTTGTGTTGTATATGGCTTAAAAGGTACTTGCACATTGACTGCTTATTTTCCCCTCATAAATAGCTTTATATGAGCACTCCAATTTTAGCTACTAATGTATAAAATAACCTACTGCATTTTAATGTATTCTATAATAACAATTCACTGTACTGGTGATTGTAATTTATTTTCAATTTCAGTGCTGCTCTCAAAACCTTGTCTAGATGGCAGTGTACACCTATTCAACCTGTATTTCTGGATTTGCTTTTTTATTTAAAAAAAAGCCTTTGAAAATCTATTTATGATAGAAAATGTGACATTTGTGGACATGTACAGTTCACATGCTTTTAAACAAAATACAGCACAGGACAATGAAATCTTCGGAAAGGAGGAACACTACAAGCAAAATATACTTTTATTAATATTGCACACTAATGTCATGTCCTAAATATTTTGAAAGATGACATTTTAATGTAAATGGTTAAGTATGGTTTTAACATTCACTTTTAAAATGAAATACATTATGTAAAGTCATGCAGGTCTCTGTGTTTTCATTCTAAAACCTATTAAAGGTGTGTTGGTTGGAAGATTGAAAACCACAGTTCAAAACAACCCTGATTCATGTGTTAGTATAGTATGGAACAATATATGAAACTAGACAAGTACCCTTTACTCAGAAATTAGCATTGGTTTGACTATACCTCTACTTTATAATACAAATGGATTTTCCTTAGGTGCCTTTTGTTCTTTGCATGTCATATAAATGGCTCTATTCATGAAGGAAGTACAGTTAGTGTTAGCAATCACTTCTCCTATTTTGCTTTTATGTATGTTGGAAACACTAATAGATTCTATACTTGATGTGAGCTTTTGAAGATCTGACTGCTTGTGAATAGCATGATTATCTTCTAATGGGCTTAAATGATAGCAGATCACATTTGAAATCCAATTGGTTGATTCAATGTGATTTCATTGCTCCATGTGACTTTGCTATAGGCTGCTGTGGACTACATCCAGTATTCAAATTCTTTATAGATTATCAAGTTGTCAACTCGTGTTGTTACCAAGGGGTAAAAATCAGCAAAACTTATTGACGTATAGTTCTGAAATGTAGCAAATTGCTGGTGGGATGGATTGATTTAAATTGAAATTATTTAAATCAGTAAGCTTTCAGCTTGCTGCTTCCTTGGTTCAACATGTTTCTCACTTAACCTTTCCACTGTTAATGACATTAAAAACTAGTGTAGATGCATATGTGCACAGACAAAAGCTCCATTCACTTGTTGCTTTTCACCCATGTTATTCTATCTTGGTGGGGGAAGTAGTTGTGGCCCCTCTCCACTTTCATTGCCTTCTCATTGACACATCTTCTCATCCCTCTGATCTTCTGTGGAGGGAAGCTTCCTCTAATCATGCTGCCTTTCTGCAAGACTGAAACCATATACAGTCATGGTTATAAATGGCACAGAAAGCTTAAATGAATACAACAGCCTGTCTGTCACAGAGGTTGAATCTTGCAGGGATGGATGAGCATGAGCATCTTGAGACAAGACGAATGAGTAGGTCCCTTCTTTCTTCATATGACAGGAATCACATCTGGATTTTTTATTTCATTAGCAAATCCAGTTGCCTTCTAACAACTTGGCCCTTGAATTCAATCATTACAATAACAGGCAAAATCAAACCCTCATTGCCAACATGGAATTCCAAGTGCTATCATTTTCATTTTAATAACATGGCAAGAGAAGAACTCATTTTAATAACTTGGCTTTGACAACTGTATCGAACTGACATTTGTAACCAGAGTAAGTGGTTTGGAGCTGTTAATATTGTGGAGGCATTCCCAAGTAGATCACGCCTTTGGGTCATGGAACACTATTTACAGCTCCAAGTGGAAATGGGGAAAGTTTCATCAGAGGCTCAGGTAACCTGAGTACTTATAAAAGGTCACACAGGCACCCAATTAAGTACCAACATAATCCTTTGTGCAAACAGACAGGATCGGCCAAATGTACAATAAGCATTTATGCCTGGCTATATTAATATCTCAGTAGGATGTCAAGGGCTATCATTCCCCTGGCAGAGAGCTGTGTTGCAGAGGAGAATGTGGCATTGTCCCTTCCCAAAGTGCCCCCACAAGTTGCTTTCAACATCTTTTGCACGACTGGATATATGGGACTGGGAGAAATCTGTACTATTGGCCTTTGCCCTAGGTCCAACCTTGGAAATGGGGAGGGGCGTATTGAGATAAGTCCTATATATTTAGGGGACCACACACTACACAACTATAATACTTTGATGCCATTGTATCAACCATGGGTCCATCCTAAAGATTTCTGAGATTTGTAATTTGATAAGGCAGTAAAGCTCTTGAAGAGATTTCTAAATACCACAGGAAAGTACAAACCCCATGGAGCCATGACAGTTAAAGTGGCAGCAAAGTCCTATCACTGTGTTGTGTAAAAGTGACCTGAACTGTGGGGAAGAATGGAATCGATTGGCTGAAGGGATTGTATATGGTTCTGTTAGAAACACCTTCTGCATCCCCATGTATTGCAGACACACTGATCGCTAGACATATTTACGTACCTCAAGTTTCTGCCCTGAACACACTACCAAATCTATAGTTTACAGCCAAGCCCTCTGATATAATCACAACATTAGAGACACTATCAGTCGCTCATCCTCTAATGTGATAAATGCCATCCTCTGTCCACAATGTCCTTCAGCACTCTACATTGAGCAAACAGACCAGTCTCTGTGCTAGAGGATAAATGGACCTAAATCAGATGTTAGAAATGGATATACACAAAAACCAATTGCAGAACACTTAAATCTCCCTGGGCATTCTGCTTCTGATCTCAGAGCAGTGGTTCTTGACCAAAAAATAAACTACAAAGGAAGAAAAACAGCTGAATTGAAATATATCCACAAACTCCAGTCCATCAACAGTGGGCTGAATAGAGACAATGACTTCCTGGCACACTGGTTAACTCCCCAGTCTCACAAGGCCACTCTTAGTCAGTTTATCACATCTCCTTTCTGGTTCCTAGCCCTCATGCACCACATTCCAAAACTCGTCCACCACTTGTACTGTCACCCACCCAACCTGGCCTTAGGCAAAACATCTTTCCTCTTACCTTTGTCCCTCAACAACCATTGTTAAAACAGAACTTTGTCACCTCATCACCATACCCACAGGTCTTGCATTTCTATGGCTATTCATACCATCTGACTATAAAAAGTCTTTCCTGGGAAACAGTTCACTCCATGCATCTGAGGAAAGAGACTACGTCTATGAAAATGTATGCTACAACTTCGTTCACACAGTCGCACACAGTTAGTCTATGAGATCCCTTTGAATATTGATGTTCCAGACGAATGCAGCAATGTCTCTGAGTTCTACCTGCTATATCTGTTAATCAAGATTTTTTTGGTCTCATCTTGATGATTTCCAAATCTATGTTGGTATGTTGACCCTGATCCAAATCCTAATTCACAACAGCAATCCAGGTGCGGGAAATCTTATCTCATGTTTCTAAACTCTACATTGCTTTACTGTGATACAAGTCAGTGACTATAAACAGCCACTCCTGTGCTTGCACTGTGGCTAGGCCTGTTCTTGATGTTGAACCTTGACTTCCAAATAGTTTCTAACCCCGGAAGAGCCACAAACAAAAGATGAACGTGGAATATTATGACTTGATTTTAGTGATTAGCACCTTGCACTAGGATATGGAGTGAATGGTAAAAGGAATTTAGTTCTGTTACAAAAATAGCAATGGCAACATAGAAACACAAGCAAAACAAAAACATGAAGATAACTCATGGAAAAAAGCCACTCTTTTGTAAATTGCCTAGCATCATTTCTCTCGTTTAGAATCCTGTAGTGGATATCAAAAAGAAAAATGATTCAATCAGAACTTGCTTCAAAAACCAAGTTGAGTGGCTTTTTTGCTGAGTAACTTCTTGCATCCAGCCTTTGTTAATGTTCTTTCTTGTATTGTCACCGGAGGTCTTTCAATTTATTGATTTTGTTTTAACAATTATTGATAAATGCATGGGTAAATAGCTCTTGTGCTATGTTTGGCACTAGTGTTACAGATGCTTAGATTTACAATTTCTTACAATTAAATTGAATATTTTTTTTCTCTTTTCCCACAGAGGTTCTAGGAACATGTATGTTTTGTAGTTAATTTCCTTGTTAATGCCTTAGGTTTACAAGAGGAGATATCTACCTTGAAAAAGTTCTTTTTTCTGTCAGAAACGGGCACAATTTTATATAGATACAGATACTTACACTGAATGATCCAAGTCTGGTACTCAGTAATGAAAAACTGATTTGAAGAAGATTTCTGCCTTTTGCCTAAGTTTGGACTGGGAACATATTCTAATGGAGATGTGTTGTCTTTGATTATAACTGCATCTACATTGCACAATTTATGCAGTCTGACACTGCTTTAACTGCCATGGCTCAATGCTATGGATTTCTGGGATTTCTGAGATATTTCACCTTTCCAGTCAGAGAGCCCTGGTACCACAACAAATTACAAATCCTAGGATACCATAGAATGGATCCATGAGAATCAAAGTGGTGTCAAACTGCATTAAGTCTAGTGTGGGAGCAGCCCACATCTCACTAAAATGTACTCATCCCTTAGAAACATTTAAAGGAGGCATTGTGCATGCACGGTTTAAGCCCAAGAGATTATTTTGTTTGATATTTAGAAGATACAGTCTCTGTTTCAAAAATAATTAGTAAAATTTGATGTTTACTACCCCCTTTATATCCCTTGCTTGTACCACCTGGGGTTAGTGTGTACTAAACATATAACTTATTAAGAGGTAATTCTGTTTGGGTTTTCATTTTGATTTTTCTTATGATCTGTTTTTTCCCCCCTTGTTTTGGTTTTTGCTGCTTCATCGTCTTGTTAATTCACTAGTTAAAAAGTATGAGTGTTTAATGGAATAATTTCTTCCTGAAGATCAGAAGTCTATTTGGATTTTTGTTCATTTTTACTCAGAGATGACAATTCAGACCTGTCACATGAAATGCAATTCTTGTTTTAGCTCACTGAATCATTGATCATACCAATTTAATATTATTACAATTATACTTTTGTTTCAGTCCATTTCACTCTAACTGTAGAACTAAAGTCAAAGAACCATGAAAACTTTAGCTTGGATATCTAGCTTCCAGAAGCATATTATTCCTCTTAAAGAGTTCAAACTCTCATGTTAATCGTGAATACTTTTCTCATTAGTGAGAAGACTAGCTAGAATTGTAAAATCCATGCATGATGTTTTGACATTCTTACACACTTTGAATAGAAGCTCACTTTTCTACTTCTGACCTGTTTGAAAAACAATTTGATCCCCAGATATTTTAAGAACTCTTAAAAAAACCTTTTATCCCTTTACACTCCTAGTGCTCTTACTGCTTTTAATTTGCTTTTATATGCTGAGCTATTTTTATTCTCTTCTGCTGGTTATATATCTGTTTCTTTATTCATTGGTTGATTATGGTATTTTATATTTTTATCAGACTATATACTATCCAGAGAAATTGGATAAGTGCAATAAGTAAATAAATAAATAAATAAATAAGGAATTGTGTTTAGGACCATCTTGAGTAACACTGGCAGCTAAGACCAGCACTTTTAAATTTCATTAGGTTGGGTCCAGATGTAGAGATTCATTGAAATCAATGAGACAAATAAGGGACAACTAACTCAACTTCTGTTTATTGCATTGAATCTACTTATTAGGAATATTCATCACAATCAAACAAATCCTAAAAATACAGCTGAATTGGGCTCTTTTGAGGTCAATGACTATGTTCCTGAACGTATGGCACAACCCACATACTATGGCATACTGTGATACATGTTTTAACCTGGCTTTAATTTTTTTTTCTGATTGCTTAATTGTGATTTAATTTTTGTATTTTGTAGATTTTAACAATGTTTTTTAATCACTGCAAACAACTTTGAGTCCCTGGTTTTTTTTTTTCTCAACAGAACTTGCTAGCTTTTTGATAATGCTCAGGTTAGTCTTAATAAAATTATTATTTTTCTCTGATGGGCTCACATGGTAACAAGTATTATTCAACGAAGAGCCAAGCTTCCAGACCTTATGCTCCAGTGTCGTAATTCTCTTCTGGCAAATGAGTGGTAGTTCAACATATTTTGGGGAAAAGGTTTGAGACAGCTATTGAAGATAGGTTTTGGGGAGCTATATGGTAAATCTAATGATGAAGACACTGAAATAGTGAAAGATCTTCCATACACTGTCTTAATCATTAATCAGAATGTAACTTCAGTCACAAAATCAAAAGACTAGGACTTGGAAGGGCAGCTATTAAGGAACAAGACAAGATTCTCAAGTGTAAAGATATATAATTGACTACTAATGTTAGGATAGTCCATGCTAGTTTTTACCTATTTCTAGTTTTTACCTATGATTGTGAAAATGGTACAGTGAAGAAGGCTGATTTTTTTAAAAAAAAAGTTCATTTGAAATGTGGCGCTGGACACCATGGACTTCTAAAAAGACTAATAAATGACAAATCCAGCCTGAACCCTTTCTAGAAGCCAAGATAATTAAACTGAGACTGTCATTCTTTGGACCAATCATGACAAGACATGACTCACTAGAAAAGACAGTAAAGCTTGGTAAGGTAGAAGGCAGTAGGGACAGAGGAAGACCATATTCTAGTTGGATAAATTCAATCAAGGAAGCCACAGCCCTGAGTTTGCAAGACCGGAGCAGGGCTGTTGATGACTTGGGGGTCTCTCATTCATAGGGTCACCATAAATTGAAGTTGAATTGGTGGCAGTTAACAACAAATAGTCTAAACTTCCAATAAGATCAATCTCCTTGTCTTTAAGGGAGCATAATTTGAAGGTTCTTCATTAACAGCACTTGGTGCTATACCTTAAGAAGTGGGTTTTTATCCACAAAAATCTTATGCAAAAATAAACACTAGTTAAGTCCTTTTTAAATAGACCTAAATAAATTAATTCTGATTTAAGTGGATTTTATTGGCATAGGTTCAATGTTCTTGGCACCCACAAAAAAAAAGGGGTGGTGGTGGTTTTGCTCATGGGATGAAGTTTTCTGGACAAATAATCATTGCAGAAATTAGCTTAATTACAAGGCAGGGAGAGAGTTTCTAATCCATTTTTTTTTTGTAGTTAAGGAGGTAGGATGTGGAATTTCCTCTAATGGAGAAATTAACAACTAATCTAAAAGTTGTGGTTAACATACAACTGACTGCAAGGTTTTGTAATATAATGTTTGATCTCCATATACTGAATGTGTCACTAAAAGTTCTGGTACTGCTTTTCTGCCAAAATCACATGTAAACCTTTGGAATGATGTGCTCTCCGCTTAATTTTGAATCAATTGGTAGTTTATGTAATTTCTTTCTTTTAATTTTTCTTTCATTTTGTTGTTGTTACTGTTTTAATGCAACGTTATGTATACACTGTACAATATATTATCTACAAAACATTTCTAAGTCTCTAATTTTTATGGTCTGTTGAACTTTCCACCGTTACTCCATCCTGCCTTTTGCACAGAACCCTGGAACAGTACATCATATGAAGGAGCACAAATCTTCTCTCTTTCAAACTATAAGTCCTAGGTTTAAATATTCTGGCATACTTTTTCAGTTCCACGAAGGAACCTGGGCCCGTAACTTACTGTTCAGAATGTTCTATGCTAATATTGCTTCTGAGTGTTAACAGAAATGTTTTACAGCATCTGGGCAATAGGTGCTTGGATACAGTGAAATCCTGAACCCATGATCTTTCTGTTTGTTTAAAATAATTTAGTCCACATTACAGAATTTAAAATCCTCCAGAGGGAGATTCCAAAGCAATATGTAAATCATAATAAACATCAAATATTGATGAAAGCAAGCAATAATAATAAAATAAGCTGCTAAAATCCAGTCAATAAATGCAGCTAAAACCACCAGCAACCCAGTAAAACACAACTGAAGAAAGTCCAAGAAAGCAAAAGGGCCTTAGAGGGCTTTTTAAAAAGTCTGTAAGGATGGACATGGATAGGCCCCTCACCGAGAATGCATTTTAAAAGCTTTGCTGTCAGTGGTAAGCAAGACAGGAGAATGTCTGCTGCTGAAACTAAGGTGTGGGCAACATGATATTGGTGAAGGTTCCATCAAGTAATTTGGTCCCAAACTACTTAAGTCTTTAAAGGTCATAAACAGGACTTTAAAGTGGGCTCAGAAATGCACCAGCAAGCAGTGGTGCTGGTTTAACAAAGAAGTTACACGAAATCAGGTGACTGCGTTCTCTAAGGTTCTGCACCTAGGGCGGAAAAATGAAATGCACAGATATAGGATGGGGGACACCTGGCTGAATGAGACCACATGTGAAAGGGATCTAGGAGTCCAAGTAGACCATAAGCTGAACATGAGTCAACAGTGTGATGCGGCAGCTAAAAAAGCCAATGCAATTTTAGGCTGCATCAATAGAAGTATAGTTTCTAGATCAAGGGAAGTTATAGTGCCACTCTATTCTGCTTTGGTCAGGCCCCACCTGGAATACTGTGTCCAGTTCTGGGCACCACATTTCAAAAAAGATGTGGAGAAACTGGAGCATGTCCAAAGGAGGGCAACTAAGATGGTGAAGGGTCTGGAAACCTTGCCCTATGAAGAACGCCTTAGGGAGCTGGGGATGTTTAGCCTGGAGAAGAGAAGGTTAAGAGGTGATATGATAGCCCTGTTTAAATATTTGAAGGGATGTCATATTGAGGAGGGAGCAAGCTTGTTTTCTGCTGCTGCAGAGACTAGAACGCGGAACAATGGATGCAAACTTCAGGAAAAGAGATTCCACCTCAACATTAGGAGGAACTTCCTGACAGTAAGGGCTGTTCGACAGTGGAACACACTCCCTCGGAGTGTAGTGGAGTCTCCTTCCTTAGGGGTCTTGAAGCAGAGGCTGGATGGCCATCTGTCAGGGATGCTTTGACTTGGAGTTCCTGCATGGCAGGGGGTTGGACTGGATGGCCCTTGTGGTCTCTTCCAACTCTATGATTCTATGATTCTATGATTCTACCCAATGAAGTTTCATTTTTAAAGGTTTCCATTAAAGTAGCCAAACCTGTGTAGCACCAGCAAATGGATAATTGAGCAAAATCAGATTATTGTTAGCTTGGGCCACAGCTGGCAAACCATCATATACTATTAAAAATACTTCTGTTTAGTGTCCAGGATTTTTTTTCTCTGCATGGTGGTCAGTCTCTGGGCCCCATTAGAGTGCAGCCCTCCCTTCTTTTTCCACTGGGCCTTGAGTAAAGGAAAGGGACAAGAGAGAGTATTGGTTTGGTGTCCTCCTTTATTCCACATAAAAAATGACACTGATGATCCTGCCTTGACTATGTGTGTGTGTGATATTCAAAGGAGGGGAATGCTTCATTTATTCCATTATTTGAACTTGTTTGACTCTCCTTTTCCTGGTTAAGATTGTCTGTAGTAATTCAGTCTTACACTGTGCAGTGTGTTGCTCCGCAACAAGGAAGCGACAAAATACAGACAACTTTGTGACTCATTTTGAAAGTTCCAAATTATCGAATAGAGCTCTGATCAGTTCTATGACTTGCAACAGAGAGTGTTTTGTTCAAAAGAAGAGGAGAATTTAGGCATAACATCGGAGGTAATCTCTCAAATTATATAGAATTTGATGTAATTAAATGGCTATTTCATTATACTACAATTTACTGTTTTACCTTTTATGTCCCCAACTTTGATGTTCATCATAGATTTGAATAGTTTATTTCAGAGAAAGTTGGCCCACATTTTCAATGTGCAAATTGCAATTACCCCCCCCCCCCCCTTCACACACACAACAGTGCAAAATATTGTTGGTTGTCAGTCTGATTAAAGTCAGATACATATCTGTTGTACTTAATCCAGAGACTGGAATGGCTAAACAAGAGAAGAACCCAAGAGATATTTGAAGTATACCAAGAAGCAGGAAAATAAACTAAAATTTGGCTGTTCTTGTCGTTGTGTGCCTTCAAGTGGTTTCCAACATATGGCAACCCTAAGACAACCATGGAGTTTTCTTGGCAAGATTTGTTTAGAGGAGGTTTGCCATTGTCTTCCCCTGAGGCTAAGGAGTTTATCACATGGGAGGAATTTCTCTCAATTTCAAAAGAAATGGAAGTGAGGCCAGTTCGGAATTGAGTAAATTCGCTAGTTCAGTGAATTTACGTGATTGCGTATTGACACTGCATTGCGTTCAGAACTGCCCGAAATTGCCTCCCAGTGCCCAAAATTGTGTGTGATAGTTTCTCACACAATCACGCAAAAATCCATGATTGTGTTTGGAAGGACATCCTTTTGCCCGAAAATGTGTGTGATCAGTTTTCACGCAATCACACGAAACCCCATTATTGCATTCAGATTGCCATTGGATTATACTTCCAATTCCCTTCGTGTGATAAATTCCTAAGAGCATGTGAATCACCCAGTGAGTTTCATGGCTGAGCAGGGAAAGTAAACCATTACAGAGATTAATTGACTGTGGTGTTAGGTAAAATGCAAACACAGAACTTGTACACAGTTTTTGCAGTGAAGGCATCTTGGCTTTAAAATGCTATACACAAATGGAAAGAAAGTTATCTTGAATGAATAAAGACACATAAGCACAAACATCTAGAAGTAAAAAGGATATAAGCCCCCAAAGTGTTGCTATCCTGAAAAAACTAGTATTTACTCCCAAGGATGTGTAATATATATATGTATGTGAAACTGCAAGAAATTTCTATCGGGGAAGCTTTTCTTTGCAACGCTCAAAGTTATAAAGCTTTTTATACCACAGAATCTGCCTTTTGAACAGCCAAGAATTTATTCAATTTCACCCAGAAGTTGCTGAAGGCTTACACTGAAGTTGGGTTTTGTTAAGATTCATTCATTCTTCATAATATATCTACAACAAACAAAACCTTCACAGGAACTACTAAATTGGGTCTTGTGACTGGTCATTTGTGAAGCTCTTATCATTTTTATACAGTGGGCCCTAGGTATCTGCTAGAGTTTGGTTCCGGGACCCGTCGTGGATACCAAAATTCATGGATACTTAAGTCCCATTAAATACAATGGCATAGTAAAATGTTGTCCCTTGGCAAAAACAAGGTTTGCTTTTGGATTAAAACATTTTTTTTCAAGCTGTGGATACTTGAATGGGGGGGGGGGGGGGGGTTGACTGTACTTCTGTTTTCCCCACAACTTTTAGATCTGAGACCTCCTCAACATACTTACGAAGACATTTTAAAACCATTATTAAATTATAGTATAATTTGTTGTTCTTATTTGCTATCAGTTCTGCTAAGGTCCTGCAAATTCAGGGCCATGACGTTCCTTATTGAACCAATCAATCCACTTACAGCGTGATCTTCCTCTTTTCCTACTGCTTTCAACTCTACTCAGTAGATTCATCCCATGATATCAACAGCGTCACTATAGTTACATGTACATTATTGAAAACATTAGTTTGAAACCAGAGTGAAAAAATCCACAAAGCAGAACAGTGAAAGCTAGTGGCTCAAATGTCAGTGAAATGGTGAATCTGCTCTGGGTTTTAGTCTGAACTGCAAATGAGTTATTCAAGATGATGAATGATTAATCTGTTTTGAAGATGGAGTGCATGGACAATTCATCCAAAGTTGGACAGAAACCTGGAAGAACTTCATTGCACACATACAGCCACTAGCGAGCCCTGATACAGATGTACAGATCTCTCTCAATTCATCTGATTTTTTTTTTTTAAAAAAAACTATTTTCAAATCTGGTTAGCCACTTTCTTCTTGGGAAACAATCACTTTCAGATCAGATTTAAAGTACTGGCAGTAGATCATCATGCAACATCTGATATTACAATGAACATTTGCATCTCAAACACTGCGTCGTCATCATTATCAGAATTATATCTGCGCTCTTCCTGCAGATTGAGGTGGGGGAGGGGGACAATAACACAATACCTCACATAACAACAGTTAAAAGAGCATATAGAACCAATATCTATTAAAATATCAATAAATGATTTTAAAACCATAATTTTAAAATAACAGGATAGGCTTGCTGTAAGAGACTAGTCTTTACTGCTGATTTAAACTCAGATAGCATCTCAAACTGTTAAGTCTCTTCAGGCAGGTCATTTCACAGTCAGGGAGTTGGAGAAAATGTTCTCTAGGTTACTGTCAAGTCTAGTTTTGGCTGACTGAAGATGTGTTTCAGAATTCCTGAGTGTACAGGGAGTATTATATGGGAGAAGATGATGCTGTATGTAACCTGGACCAATATGGTGGCATTCTACACACTGTCCCAAAGTGACAAACAGTTAATGTCTTCTGCTAGATAGATGTAAATGTGGACACAGAAGTAGATCCATTCTCAAAATAGGCTCTTTTTCATGCTCACTAACAAACAGGAATGATCTAGAGGACTATTGGAGCTGTATCATATTTTCCCACTAAGACATGCTTTGCATGAAAAGACTCCAGGTTCAATACATGACATTTCCTCTTAGAAGCAGATGGTATGAAAATCCTCTACCATAATAATAATATATTTCTGAACGAGCAATTGGGGCAGGTTACAACAAGGTTAAAAAACAGTACAATTAAAATATACCATCCCATCACCCATGACCCTAAGAAGCTGATACTACTTATTGTAGATAACATTGGGCTGAATGGGCAATTGGTGCATTACATGATATAAGGCTTTACATTTCCCATCACTTGCATTCATCTTAAGATGGTGTGCAGTAAGACCTTACACAACTAAAAGATAAAAGAAAAAAAAACCTTTAGGATAAGGATATTACATTAGGATTTCCTTTCTGCATACAGAGGAGGCCTGGTTCAACATTAGAAAATCCAGTACAGATTGCATGCTTGAAATACATTTTGAGTCCACTTACAAATTATCTGAAAGACATCTTCCTAGCCTGGAATGGCCTGCCGGACGAGATACGCTGCCAAAGAAACAAGCCTGGTGGTCTCTGCATAGCCCTCTTCCTCCCATGTGAAGATATTCCATCTTGAGACATGTCCCCCCCCCTTTTCTCTCTGTTCAGCCACATTATCCTGCCAAATATTCTTTATGTACTTTACTCAAGGATAAATTTATAACAACAGACTGAATGAGCTTCCAAGTAATTATAGATTTTAAACTCTGCTTTTCTTCATTTGTGATTTTTTTAGGGGAGAGAGAGAGAGAGAGAGAGAAAGAGAGAGAACCATGATCAAATAAAAGAAATCAAAATATCTTGACTGATGTTTGATGCATATATGCATATCTATATGAAGCCACTGGGTGAGATCATTTGGAGGCATGGAGCGCAGTGTCATCAGTAATCTGATCATCAGGCAGTAATCTGATGACACTCAGATATATCTCTCCATGACCAGATCGTCAGCTCAGACTTCAGATGGCGTCTTTCCTCTCAATGACTGTCTTGCAGCAGTAATGGATTGGATGAGGAAAAACAGATTGAAGCTAAATCCAGACAAAATGGAGGTACTGGCAGTTACAGACCCGAAACCAGGTTTGGGAATACAGCTCCCAGTCCTAGATGGAGTCACACTCTCCTCTAAGGACTCTGTTCGCAGTCTGGGGGTACTTCTAGATTCGCCGCTTCACATGACTAGTCAGGTGAATGCGACAGTCAGAAGTGCCTGTTATCAGCTTCGGCTGATACGCCAGTTGTGCCCTTTCCTGGATATAAGGGACCTGGAAACTGTGGTACACGCTTTGGTAACCTCACACCTGGATTACTGTAACTCGCTCTACATGGGGCTACCCTTGTGCTTAACCCAGAAATTTCAATTGGTCCAAAATATGGCAGCCAGGCTTGTCACCGGAACATCTAGGAGAGACTATATAACTCTAGTGCTCAAGTCTCTCCACTGGCTGCCAGTTAGTTTCTGGGCACAGTACAAGGTGTTGGTTTTAACCTTTAAAGCCCTACATGGCTTGGGTCCATCCTATCTTAGAGACTGCCTCTTTCCGTATGAGCCCCCCCCCCCCCCGCATGCTCTGGTCCTGTGGAAGGAACCTGCTACAGTCCATGAAGATCAAGCTGTCACAGACCTCTCAAAGGGCCTTCTCCGCTACTGCTCCCAGGCTGTGAAATGGCCTGCCGGATGAGATACGTCTTATTATGACTCTTTATTGCTTTAAAAAAGCTATAAAGACATATTTTTCCAGCAGGCCTTGCTGGACAGCGCTTAATTCCCTCCGGCTCCAAAGCTATGCCTAGAGTTTTTCCAGCTTCTTTCCAGCCTACGATCCTAGATGCCATCACCTATGTTGCCCAAAGAATAACTGGGTTTTATGATATTTTATTGTAAGTATTTGCTGCCTTGTTTTAATTCTTTGCTAATTTAATTTTATTTTAAGGGGTGGGAGTTTGGGAATGGGTTGTAATAATTTTAACTGTAACTGTTTTAAACTTGTTGTACCCCACCCCGATTGCTTGGTCAGAGGGGCGGGTTAATAATAATAATAATAATAATAATAAATCAGACAACTTCTGTATAATTACTAGAAACGTTGAAAGAACAACACTTATAACGCTGAAGAGCTTCCTTGATCTGAACAAGTCTCTTTGAAAGGGAGAAGTACAGGCACATAGGAAAAAGAATACCTGTGATCTCTTACCTGGGAGAGAGCAGAACTCAAGCAAGACTTTATTTTTGTTGTTGTTGTTGCAGGAGTCATGCAAAATTATGTTCAGAAGATAAAGAAATAAACAATGATGGTCTTATGGGATTATTCATAACTGTTCTATGAGAAGCTAATAATTCTTATTCACCATTGGAATGATTATCAGAGGAAACATCGAGAGTCAGGAGAGGCATTTATGCCATGATGCAGGTAAAACAAAAAACAAAGAAACAGCTTCATTTATATACAGCTTCATACCCTTAAGGAGTGTCTAAGCAGTTTACAATTGTAAGCTATTTGCCCCCCAACAATCTGGGTACTCATTTTAGCGACCTCGGAAGGATGCAAGCCTGAGTCAAGCTTCAGCCCTTTGCTGGTCTTGAACTCACCACCTTATGGTTTTGAGTGAGTGGCTGCAGTACAGGCATTTTACCACTGCGCCACCAGGGCTGTTTAGGAATCATGTGTCATTTCAGATGTTATTTGACTGCAGTTCCCTGTATTCATCACCACTGACTATACTAGCTACAGGTGCTGGGATCTGATGGGATCATCAACATCTAGAGGGCTGCACAAATCCCACCACTGAGAGTGGCCCCTGGCTGCATTGTAATCCATCAATACCATCTTAACTGACATTTCAAACAGAAAGAATGCCTGTAATGCTAACATTGTCATGATTTTTCTCCTGTCTCCTTTCTAACATCTTTGCCTGATGAAGAAGCCAATGAAGCTTTCAAAGTTTGCATGATGTAATTTATGCCTTGGGGATGGCTTAATAAAGATATTGGTGCTTGTGGATTATGGATTGTGTTGTATCCCACCACTGCTGTTAGCCTGGCTGACAATGGCTGAAGCAATCATCACTGTCATGGAATATCTTGGGTTGGTTAATCAGTTCAGCGTAGCCTAACTCTCATAAAAGGCTATATTGCACCTGAAGAAGAGGATTGATGCCAAAAGAGCTTATACTAAATAAAAACCAGTCTTTAAAATGCTGCTAGATTTATTTTTTTACTCCCCTTTCCTGTTTCCTTTCCATGCTACAACAGACTAATATGGCTACTTCTTTAAAAACTGAGGAGTTTTAGAGGAGAGCAGTGGACAGTAATCAACTTGAGTCTAGGGGGAGGAAATTGTTGGACGCCAGTTGTTGTTGGCTTCACAGCTTCCATCAGCCCCAGACAATATGGTCAATAGTTAGAGATGACTGGAATTGTCCTGCAAGATCTTAAGGGCCACAAATCCCCCTGCCTCTCTTAGAGGCTGGGTTGGGATAAAAATGATGGGAGTTTCCAGTGTTCTGTTATTCCATTCTTGGGCAAAGGTGCTGAGGGACATACTGATCTGTCTCTCTTTCAGTCTGTTTCAGGCCCAGACAGAAATAGTTGTGGTCACCACAGCTGACGAACTGCATAAGGAACTCTATAGAGTCATTGTGTCTTTGTTCCTTCTGCTAAGTCTCTCAGTGGCTTTAAACACCACTGACTATGGCAGTCTTCTCAGTTGTATGTCCAGGATGCCACTTGGAAGCAGCCTGGTCCTCCATGGAATGGCAAAAATGGTGTTAAGAGTATATCCTAACACCAAAAGATGGTGTTGGAAGATACTGTTCAATACTGTGGCTTCTGTTCTACGCTATCCCTATGGGCGTCACCTTTCTCCCCAGTGCTATTTAACATTCACTGTTGGGAAAGGTTGTGCTGATTCTGTGGATTTCTTCCAACATTATGACAGCATATTGGCTTCTTTCAACACATCACCATTTGCTAACACCATTTGTATAGATTGTCTATAACCAGCCTTCCCCAACTAGGGTCCCTTCAGATGCTTTGGTCTGCAACTACTAACTATCATCCAAAAGACCCAAAAATTGGTCATAGTGCTGGGATTGAAGGGAGTTATAGTTGAAAAAATACGGAAAGCACCAGAATAGGGAAATCCAAATGATCATTTGTGAGCAAAACCCAAAGAATAACTGTAAGGTAAAAACTTCTTCGAAAGATTTATGCCTCAGTCCTCTGTATACATACAGGAGCTTACAATAATTAAAACTACAATAGTTAAAATCAGAAGTGATAAAAAGGCATTTAATTACCTCAACTCGGCAAATTAAAAACTTGCCAGATTAAAAAGGAAAAACCTTTGCTAGCCAAGGGAAGGTAATCTGAGAGAACAACCAACCCCAATGGAGCAAGCTGCTCTCAAGCCTATGGTAATCCCTGAGGAACTCTAACCTCTTGTTGCAATGAATTGTGCTTCCAACATCAAGTAGAGATTTCAAGGGAGAACTTTGCCATTCCTTCCCTTGCCCCAAATTAAATAGCAAACAGCTTCTTTTGATAGTGGGAGTAATACTAAGAAACAGTGGCATCATTAAGGAGGTGTTTGGTGTGTGAACCACACCAGGTGACAACCTAAGGGGGGGGGGGGTTTGACACCACTTCCCCTCAAACATCTGCTTTTTTGCCAAAATGGGTTGTGGCACTCTCCTGTGTCCCTTTAAAATGCTAAAGAAATTGTGCGAATGGGGTAAGGCTCAGTGGGAGGAGAAAAGGGAGACTTCACGTTTCTGGGGGAAAAATATCAAATTTCAAGAAATTAATTTAAAATATTTTTAAAAACAATTTCTTTAAAAACATCACTTTTTACTAAATTTTTACTTTAATCACATGGAACTATGTATATGTAAATACATTAAGTCTGTATGTATGATCTTATAATTTAAAAGTATAATTTTAATTGTGTTAGTTGTTTATGTCACAACTATTACCATTACATTTGGTGATATATGGGGATTATGATATGAGTAACATTAGTACAAAAAACATTACTAAGGATTCTGTATGGTGTGCTTTGGAAGAAGGTCAGTGGGGGGGGGGGGTGTGACACCATGAGTTACTGCACTGGGTGATGCCAACCCTAGTGATGCCACTGCTATGAACTGCAGCCCCAGATATTGCCCACTAGCATCTCATAGACCTCACTATTCACTCCTTACATCTATTCACCCATTCAGGTTTCATAAAACTTTTGTAATTGTTATTTCCAGACTGGACTGAGATTGTACCACAGTAGGGAAACTGAAACATGCTCACCACTCCCCAGATATACCATATCATCTCTGCAATATCTGTTACTTATGCATTCTAGAATCAAGTTATCAAAAATGTTTGACAAATGAAGCTTCAGTGCTCTTTTTCTTATGTGAGATTCTGTGCTGAAAGTTCTTTTGCTCAAAATGTCCTGTTTGTTTTCCAGTCATAATTATATGGTCCAAAAAGGAAATCAAAATAGAACATTACAGACACATCTTCTCCAAAAAAAGAGGAAGGACCACAACACATAACTAAAATATTAAACCTTACTATAACAACATCAGAACTTCTACATCATATTTGGTATAAACTTTTTCAAATTTTCAGCTTGCTCAAAATAGGAAGACAGAGGGAAGGGCATTTCCCCTTAGATGTTTTTTTGTGGTAGTGGTGATGGTGTTTCTTTTAGCAACAGCTTTGTGACACTTGGCATAGTTTAAATCTTTGCCTACTGGCATCTCCTGTCTATTGTGCAGATTGTGTCATTCTGGCTGCATAATAACCAGTACTAAAAATACCAGAGTTTGTTTTGATATACTTTGATATATTCAGAATATTATTTTTAGTTTTTTTCTTCTTAATATTTTGTGAACCATCCAGAATTTCCTTTTTTTTATAGTCAAACATAAAATATAGAATATATTACAGTTATAATCAACACTGTGAGTCACAGATTCCACTGAGTTACCCAATTATCGAGGAACTTATGACAATAGCAGCTGCAGAGACTCTGCCCATTTTATCTTTAATCTGGAAATCATGGGGAAAGATAAATTAATCAAATCTACTGATCTACTTGAAATGTTTTTTTTAAAAAAGAATAGATGTAATAAATACACAATTGGAATATCCAAAAATAGGAACAATATAATGCAGCATGACCAAAAGGTTCTGCATCTCCACCAATACAAAGGGATGTGTGCTCCTGATATGGATCTCTATGATATCTTCCCTCCAAAAATATAGAAAGCAGGATGAGAAACTGAGCTAACTATAAAGCCTTTTGAAATTTGGGATTTGTTATGTTAACAAAATAATTTAAATTACTCAATTTAAATTTAAATTACTCAAAAACTGATATTTTTCCTATGATTAAAATGAAAGTTTGGTAAGATGTGATTTTGTTTTGTTTTTTAAAAAAAGAACCTTGAGGCCTCTCCTTTCTCTGCTCACTGAGCCTCGCCCCACTCACACTTTCTCTTCTGCTGAGCTGCAGAGTGTCCAAGCAATGTGGGTGAATGCCACAGCCCATTTCTGCCAAATAGGAGGAGTGGTGTCACCCCGCCACCATAGGATGTCACCTGGTGCAGTCCACATTCCCCGCACACTCCTTGTGACTCCTGTGCTTTCAAGAGTGCTGAAATTGTGTATTTCTGAATGGCAAAAATTTGGACTAGACCAGGCCTGCACAACACATGGCCCGGGGGGGGGGGCACATGTGGCATGTCATGTGACCCACATGAATGTGACATGACTTCAAGGCTCTGCCACCATTCAGCCTTCTCCTGAAGAAAGGGCCATGTGGAGGAGGAGGATGGGCAAACACTCACCCTTGCAAGGTTCCTCCACTGCTTGGCTTGCTCTCAAGTAGAAGGATGAGTGAAGGAGGAGGAGGAGAACAGGCAAATATTTGCCCCTCAAGGCTCCTCTGATGCCTGGCTTTCTCCTGAGAAGAATGGGTGGAAGAAGAGGAGGAGGAGGACAGGCAAACACTCGCCCTGCAAGGCTTCTCCTCCACTCAGGTTACTCCTGAGAAGGCCGGGTGGCAGCAGAGGAAGATGGGCAAATGTTCAAGGTTCTTCTGTTGTTCTGCCTTCTCCTGAGGAAAAGGACAGGCAAGGCTACTCAGCAACTGAGCTTTCTCTTGAAGAGAGGGCTGGACAGAAGAAGCAGAAGGTAGAATTAATACTAATTAATTCTAAATAATATTATTGATTAATATTATTAATTAATTATATTTAATTCAAATCTGTCTGTGGCCCAAAGATATTTAGCCTATTTACTGTTATACTGGATCAATTTGAGTCAGTGAGTCCTGGTGAAGTGGACAAGCTTTTTGGTAGTATGAAAAAGATGACCTGCTCCCTTAATCCCTACCCTGGACGATCTGGGCTGGCCGTCCAGGGGGGAGATACAATTATGATCTTATTAATGCATATAATCAATGCTTCCTTCAGGGAAGGCCAACTTCCTTCCTGCCTAAAAGAGGCAGTGGTTAAACCACTTTTAAAGAAGCCTTCCTTGATTCCCTGGACAAAAATAACTATAGGCCAGTGTCACTTTTCCCATTCATAAGCAAGGCGATTGAGAGGGCGGTCACCATTCCACTCCAAGCGCTCTTGGAAGAAACTGATTTTCTAGATTGATTTCAAACCGGTTTTAGAGCAAGATACACAGTTGAGTCTGCCATGGTCACCTTAGTCGATGATCTCTGTCTGGGCACTGGCAGGGGAAGTGTGACCCTGTTGGTGCTCTTGGACCTCTCAGCAGCCTTTGATACCATTGACCATGGTATTCTTCTGGAAAGCCTGAGAGAATTGGGAATTGGGGGCACTGCCCTATAGTGGTTCCATTCCTATCTCTCAGGCAGGCTCCAGATGGGAAACAGTTTCTCTTCTAAAAGAGAGTTAAGATCTGGTGTCCCTCAAGAAGCCATCTTGTCTCCCATGATTTTCAACATTTACATGAAGCTGCTGGGTGAGATCATCATGGGGTGGGGTGTAATCAGTATGCTGATGACACCCAAATATGCTTTTCTATGAAGATTTTCATACCTGGCTCAAATGTTTCTGAAAGGTTGCTGAAACGTCCTTAAAAGACTCAGGCAGGGGGAGTGTCTGAAAGCCTGGAGGGCTTCTCCAAATTGCTCCTCTATCGTCATGGAAACAGAAGCTGCCTTTTTGCGAGGCTGAATCGTTTCAAGGGAGTTGATTTCCTCTGGATTCCTTCTTGACGCCTGCTTTGTGTCTAGAGGGAATCAACTCCCTTGGAGGTGTTTGGAGGTGTTTAAAGAGAGTTTGGATGGTTGTCTCTCAGGAGTGCTTCTGCTGGCTATTCCTGCATGGCTGTGGTTTAAAGCAGATAGTCCTTGAGGTCCCTTCCAATTTTGTAATTCTATAATCCTATGATTTTATGACTGTTGTGTCTTTTGCTTCCCCCTGAAAACTCATTTCCAAAGCTTCCCTGTTAGTCACTTTATTTTAAACATTCTTGCAGCCTTATATGCATGGACATCGCCAGGCTTGATGTGGCCACCAATGGGGGCTGTTCTCTGAATCTTTTATGATTCAGTTATTCATGTTTGCTTTAACAGACCAAAGGAGAATTTGTAAGTGGCTTGCCCTCGTTACATCTATTGACATTTATAGAAGTTAATGTTCTTTTCTGTTTTGCCTTCACTGTATAGCAGTGGCCCAAAAAGCTTCAGCTTGCAGAAGATACAGCTATGTGATTGTTGCAAACCCTGTGCTTTTCCAAGGGAAATGATTTTTGCACAGGGTGTGCATGCTACATTGGCTAATTAAAATTGCCTTTGGATACAGACATTCTAATGAGGAGTTTCTGATGGGTCTCCCGGTTATAAAATTAGCGCTTCTCTTGCTACAAAGCTCTGTAGGCAGTCAAAGGGAAATGTCTAATTATCTTGCTAAGCATTCAAGAAACACCCACATCCAACATTTATACTAATGAGCACCTTCTCCACATTTATCCATTACACTGTTTGTTCCAATTAAAGGTTAAAGAACCTCCAGAGGGCCATTAGCAAAAGATAAAGATGAAACTGATGAAAAACTGCTTTACTCACACCAGTGTGAAAAGTGAGAATTATATGAGTTGCCGTATTGCACACCAACTGAATAGGCAGAATGTTTGTCCTGGATTGTCTATGGTGCAAGGATTGTCTCTCCTCTACTTTTTAAATTCTTTTAATTTATTTAGATTTTTAACACCCAAGGGCTCATTGTGGGTTACCCAGAAATGACTGAATAAAGATTCTCAGGTCTCTTAATGGAGTCCATTCATCCCAAAGAGCAACAGCCTTGCATTTGAGACACCAGGGGGAAGGTACAACCAGTTCTTTCCTGTGGAAGCTGTGTGTGGCAAAGCTTTGCAAAATGCTTTGCCTGGCTATCACTGAGAATCGCCTTTGGAAAATTCACTCCTGTTGGAGTGAGAAAAATCGGCTGCTCTGGCTGCTCCAGTGGGCACGCTGATGTCATCAGGAAAGAAGTTTACATTTGAAACCTAGCTGTGACAGCAGTAAAAGGCCTATAAATATATTTAAGGTTTTACTGGGCTGGCTGGTTTTGAAATATCTGCTGAGGAATTTCACAAAGGCTTGCAATTGTTTGATAGTTTCAAGGATGGAGCACACACAAAAAAATAGGCTACCGTAAAGTAACTTCACAGGCAAGGCACAAAGGAGTCTGTTTTCATGTGACCTCATAAACAGTAATCAGTGGAATGCATTTATGAGCAGACGGATACGTAAAAGGTAATAAAGTGACTAAACGTTTATATAAAGCAAAGGAAAATGAAGCAGGTTACTGTTAAATAAACCAGATGGTGTCATAAAAATATATTCAGAAATAATAATTGATATATTTACAAGAGAGAGAGAGAGAGAGTATGTGTGTGTATCTGATACAATCCAAGTAACGTATTACATTTGATCATATATATGTTTAAAGCTTAGATGTGACAAGGATGGCCCTCTAGATGTCAGACTGAAATTCCCAGTAGCCCTGGCCAGCAGAGTTGATGGTGCAAGATGACGGGAGTTAAGGTCCAACAACATCTGGAAGGCTACATGATTTAAAAGGCATTTAGCATCTTGGGAACAATTCCCACATTTTTATATAAGCCTCTCACTTACATTTCACACCCACTTTTGCTGTTTTTAATTGGAAGCCATTTTTGGTTGAGTAGGACTTCTTATCTCCCCTGATTCAACATGAAATATGACATATTCTGAAGCACACAAGAATGATGGAAGCTTCCCAAGGGAGGTTAAATTAGGAGTCAGGTAACCAAAGCAGTATACAAAGTTAAGAACTGTGCTGTCTTGGCATGATAGGAGTGCAATCCAACACACCTGGAAGTTACCAAGCTTAAACTATGCTTTTCTACTCCAGTTTCTCTTCCCTCTAATGTTAAGTGTCTTGAAATAATAATGAGAAGAAAAGCACAGCTTTAAAATGTCTATTGGTACATATCTATTAATACATGGTACATAACATATAGGCGGTCTTCTTGAAGATAAAGCTATTGGTTTGTAAAAAATATTTAAGATATTTCTGGTTTTTAATAAAGAAATGATTCACATACAAAAGATCAATAGTTCTCAGTGTTTTGGACTTCAGCTCCCAGAATCCCTGATCACTGCAGGGCTGGCTGGAGCTTCTAAGAGCAGAAGTCCAAAACATGTGGAGGACCAAAGTCTGAGAACTACTGCAACAGGTAGTAAATAATGGTTGGTATTCTACACCAGTTACTTAGTGAAGTAATTCTTCATTAAGTAGCTAATTTTTCTGTATTCACAACTGTTGTTTAGCCACAACTGTGACATTATTCCCGTGATCATATTTCCCCCTGTAACCTACTTTGCTGGCTATCAACTGCATAGGAAGAAGGAAGTCCATTTTGCTGTCAATTGGAACACAGCTGAATGATGGTTCCATCAGGTTTGGGGTGGATGGGCTGCAAAGGTAACACAGGGGCAAAATTAAGCTGCTTCCAGCTGCTTTGAAGGTATTTAGATGACCTATGAGGCAAAAATGGATGGAAAGTGGAGTGAAGCTGTGCTCTGGAGCAAAATAACAAAGCAAAAAGAAGCCCATGTGCATGTTTTAAAAACCTGCAGCCTCTCCTTGGCTTTCCACTGAGCCTTGCCCCACTCGCACCATGTCTTCAGCATTTTAAAGGGATGCAGGCAAATGGCACGGCCCATTTCTGCCAAAAGGCAGATGTTTGGGGAGCAGTGTGTCACCCCATTAGGATGTCACCTGGTGCAATCCACACACCCCATATCCCTAGTGACATCCCGTAGTACATTTAATTAAGTACCTGATGTAGAATGCCGGCCCAGAAAACTATCTCACCATTCCCTTTTGCAGAGATACACTGTTAGGTAATCATGACATCCACTGACTTATGGATGAGGCCAGACAGTATGCTGTAACCCTAGGGCAGCTAGTATTTGTTGCCATTTTTGTTTCTGGTCAGAAAGCAACCTCTTTCCTCCCTTCTATGGTTATTGGATGGAGAAAGACCAATCTTTCCCATCCCTTGCCATGATAGTCTTCTTAGAGTGTTGAAAAGCTATTCCCCCCTCCCCCTACTGTCACTTTAAGATGCAGAATAATCAAAGAATTGAAAATAGCAATTCTCGCTAAATTGAACACTATTTGTGTCTTAATATTTGCACTAAAATGTGTGATGCAAGAACAGAGAGTTACTTTGCATCTTTACAGTAAGTTCTGTCTACCTGATATTTATGAAACAAATTGCATTCAACTGATGACTTGTGTGGAGTGGAATTTTTGGGAAGACCCATTAATAAATAAAAAAAATAATACACATGACTGCAGTAACAAATAAAAACCTGAGTTAACAGCATGGTACACTAACATTAACCAAACACAGCTTGAGATCTTACATCATGCTGGTGGTGCATAAATCTACACTCATGTAGTTATTCAGTGGTTGTGCTACATTGCCTTTTTGCTGGCATGTACAGCCACCAGTGTACCTCTCAGTATTCCTGATTATTGCCCTTGTGCAATGCACAGTGGCTATTTATGAAATCTCAGTGAGTAAAGTGATGAATTGAAGACCCTGGACTTTATCGCATGTGCTTTTTAAACCGTTTTGGGGACAGGGACAGGACTCGCGGGGGTGCGCAGGAACGGATTTTACCACACACACAAGCATCCACAAAGAGGCCCCAGTCTGGCGCCCATCCCTGTCCCGTGCCACGAAGTGTTCAATGTGCTGCTCGGAAGACTTCTGTCAGGCCAAAATGGCGCCCGCTGGCACTGAACACAGACAGCTTGGGGACAGAAGCTGGAACGGGGCCTCTTTGTGGACGCTTGTGTGTGTGGTAAAATCCATTCCTGCACGCCCCCACGAGTCCTGTCCCCATCCCCAAAACGGTTTAAAAAGCACATGCAATAAAGTCCACTGATGACGAAAGAATGTGTCTCCAACTGCATGGCTGGAATCCTGTTGATTAGTCCCAGCTACATTAGATTTATTTAAGGTGCATCTACACCAGTGGTTCCCAACCTTTGGTCCTCCTGATGCTTTGGACTTCAGCTCCCATAATTCCTGACTATTGACCAAGTTAGCTGAGGCATCAGGGATCTGAAGTCCAAAATAAATGGAGGACCAAAGGATGGGAACCACTGATCTACACTGTATAAATAATGCAGTTTGGCATCAATTTAAGTGCTGTAGCTCTATCCTTTGGATTCCTGCTTACAAGGTCTTTAGGTGCCTCACAAAACTACAAATCCTAGAATTCTGTTGGATGGAGCCATGACAGCTAAAGTAGTGTCAAACTGCATGATTTATACAGTGTTTGCACACCTTGACTCAGTTGTTAAATGGTGAGTCAATTAATTCAATGGCTTTGCCATAATTGGGAGTTTCAATAGGATTTAGGCCCATGTGAAATGGTTACACTTGTGGAACTGTATCTATGCAACCACAAACTGAGCGTTTTGATTACACAACTGCCAAAAAAAGTATGACAATACTATTAAGATCACTTCCATTCTACCCAGTTTTAGAGCTATGTGTCCACTTTTATTGTCATGGCTCCATCCCCTGGAATTCTGGAATTTGTATGCAGGGAGGGGAGTTTAGGATTTCAGCCAGAGTGCTCCTTGTTGAATAGCTTTTCTCTAGATAATCTGGTGTGAAACCATCTTCACATTCCTGTTTATCCCATAGATAAAACCTGACTGTATGTAAGACAATGTGCTTCTCTCCTTTCCTCATTGCTGCGAATGTGAGAAACTCAGCTGCAAGGTGGTCTGTCTTAAACAGCTATTTGAAAAGCCTTGTTTCTTAGTTGTTGTGCTTTCCCATCCATTTAATTACTTTCTTAAAAAAGAAAATAGCATCCATATGTCTTCCAGGCATCAAGGCCAATAAATCTATCTATTTTGTTCCAGGTGTTGCTGTGATAATTTATTTTATATTATGATGTGACAGAAGCCAAAAAGTTTTGTTGTTGTTTACTCTCACAGATTGAGTTTATGGCCTGAACAGGTGGGAAGCATCAAGTTGAAATACACTCAGCAATACCATAGTGACAACAAAGGGCTATCCAATAATCCCCGTTTTTGATATCCTATAGTCCTAGTTTTAGGAATAGATCTTAAGTATGCATGTATATGTTGTGTTGTGTGCCTTCAAATCATTTCCAACTTACGGAGTTTTCTTAACAAAATTTGCTCAAAGGAGCAAATGGCAAAATTTGCTATTGCCTTCCCCTGAGGCTGAGAGTATGTAACTTACTCAAGGTCATGCAGTGGGTTCCATGGCTGAGTGGGGAATTGAATCCTGTTCTACAGAGTCATAGTCCAACGCTCAAAACACTATGCCACACTGGCTTGCATAGTTATTTTTTATTTTAAGAACCTGCTTTTCTCAGGGAACATTAAGAGGAACATTTGTGATATATTTTGTACATCTTTTTATTTGTAAATCCTTGAAACAACCTGTGAGGTAAGTCAGGATGGCAGAGCATGAATAGCCAAAGACCACAGAGAAAGAGTTTTAGGGTGTCAGAGATTTGAATATATCTCTTCAGTTAAATTTGCCAGAGTGAAATGGAGAGGGCTCCTATATACCTTTAATGGTTGTGCGGGACTTTTTAGAAGGTGTTGCTTGTTACCTGGTGATGTGACACCTATTGAAATTCATTCTACACAACTGTTAAAGGTACAGGATCCCTCTGCTGTTCTCACTTTGGCAACTCAAGCCAGAGTTTTAACTGTGTATTAAGAAGCCATGCCCTCCCTCCAGTCCATCTGCCTTGGTCCAGGCCCCAGAGGGAGAGAAGGACCACTGGACCTCATCCCCTTCCCACCACCTTCTCCTTTACCTTTTGTGTTGTCTCTTTTAGACTGTAAGCCTGAGGGCAGGGCTCCATCTAATCATAAGATTGTATGTACAGCACTGTGTAAATTTACAGAATAATAATAATAATAATAATAATGGAAATCAGCAGCTCCTTCTACACCAAGTTGGGTCCTATTGCCTTTCTAGAAATGGGGTTTACCCTATTAACATCATATTGGGATGCTTGACAAGTAGTATGGCAAGTGGCAGTGGAAGTAAACCAGTCTTTCTACTAATCTGGGAGTTGCTGTTGCTGATTATTAGTGTGAAAATCCAAAAAGCCAGGACAAAGTAGTGGTTTGAGTGATAGACTAAGATTCCAGAAGACCCGGGTTCAAATCCCCTAAAGCCATTTTGGAGAAGTCACATTCTCTCAGCCTAAGATGAAGGCAAACCTTCACTTGCCACAAAAACCCAAGGGTAAGTCAGATATGACATGAAGGCACACAACAACAACATCAACAACAACAGCAACAAATCAATATCACAACTTTTTCCTCCCTTGTGATTTTTCCTTTCTTCTGGATCATTCAGGGCAGCATCCATTTATTCAGGATTACACAGAACAAATAATTTAGAAAGAGTGAGTTGCCTGGTGCCATCCAATTATTTTTAGGGCTGAGTGAGGATTTCAAGCTAATATTCTATGATCCCACTCAGCAATCCTGTGTCCTTTATTTCAACATTAGGCTCAGAGCCTCTGCCTCATACCTGGATTCTTGGATATGTTCCATGTCTTGTAGACATGGGCTATTGCTCTTTTTTGGTTTGCCATACTGTACTCCCCCCCCCATGGCAGCCATTTTGGGAAGGGGCAAGACCATTCCCCTCATAGCCACCACCTTTGTGAAGCACCTATGACTTATCTAAAAATTACAAATGAGCCCCACTGTCTCCAAATATAAGCTCCTCTCTCCTCTCATCTGGGTAACAAGTAGAAGCTTTGCCCAAGCTGCAAATACAGGAGCTTGAGGAAAGTTTACACTGGTATCTTGCAAAACAAGTGTTTTTAATTCATGGCAAAACAAAACTTCATGGATCATTTTTGACTCAGCCGTAGAGAGGATCTACACTGAAAACCTAGAGTGTTTCTACTCTTGTGCTGTAGTTCAGATGCAGGGTCCTGGAACCAAACCCCACCGAATACAAAAATCCCAATGTATTAATCTCTGGTACTAATTTAAACTAGCTGTGTGGACAGTGTCATGATATGTTGTTCCATACAGTCACTCGATAGCACTGGTGTCTGGGTGGAGTCAAAGATTTCCTGTAGCTGTTCTTGTTGGAGGGGCTGACAATAAAGTTTTTGTCTAGCTTCTAGACTGGTGTATCCTTTAAGCCTTCCATGACATTAGTTGATATATGCCCACATAAAAATCCAAGCACATTCTGACATTTTCCCAACTTGTTTTTCTAAAGAGTAATGCATTTATGCTAGTTATTTTGGTGCTGTTTCAGACCAAAATAGTAGCAGAAAAAGTTTTTGTGGTCCATACCACAGTGAGCTTTAAATCTTTTGGACTCACTGGTACAGTCTTCTCTTGAAAAAATAAAGTAAAATGAACTGTTTTCTGGGTTTTTTTCCTCTCCAGAAAATACCATTCTAGGAGTGGGTAGAGCTAAAGAAGTCTATTCAGGCTATACTTTTATGAGCAGCTTGGAATTAAAACCCTTTATATAAACATCTACTTAACTCATAGCCTTTCCATGTCATAATTACATGCCACTACTTGTATTCGTTTTATTTTGTTTTGCTTTTATGACAGTACTGTGGAAGCATGCTCTAATATGAATATTAAACCCAAGGGAACTTAACAAAGCAGCCTTCTAACAAGTTTATCCTGTTTAATTCTACAAAAACAGTGATTTTGGGGGAAATGACCATTGCACTTCCAGAACCTTGCAGTAATCACTGTCTAGGGCATTGCTCTACAAAGACTGCCATTTTGAACCACAGAAATAAGGGAAATAAGTGACAAAATATTTGGAATACTTTGTTAGCTTTTGCTCATACTGTAAAGCACAGCCTGTGCTGATTTGTAGCACTATGATTTCATTTTATGTTGTTTTCACATTCTGGATGAGACCCCTTCCTCTGGACCCAGTTCCATTAAAAAAAAACACAAAAAACACCAAGAATCTGAATCATCTTGGTGCTTAAGCCAGAAAATCCAAATGGTGCACTCATACCGCAGTTGGTAGTAAAAATGAAATATTTCACTAACAGACATTGTGCTGCCCTTAAATGTGTTTCCTGTAGCAGGTCTCCTCGTTTTGGTTTTTAAAACTTCCTTCATTATAACCTGTTTTTTCTTCCCAAGCAAGGACTAACAAAACATGGCTGTCCTTATTTTCTTAAACAGACATATTATTTGATTAGTGGAGCATAGGAAGTTGCCTCATACAGTCAAAATAGTCCAGATGTCAAGCCTGTAGTTAGAAAGAGAGCTCCTTCATGTGGTGAAAATCATTGAATCAGAAAGACACATTACTCCTTCCCCCAACCATGTATTTGACATTTCCTGTGATTTGTTTCAGCTGTATAATGCTGCAGTTCCACATCTCAGCTTCTTACCATAGAGATAAATAATGAACATCTAGCCTCCCTGCAAATTTCCCTTCCTCACTGCTAGTGGTTATGAGATAATTCCTCCATAAAATGGTGTCAAGCCAAATTATTTCTGCAGTGTGGATGTAGCCATTATCAGCATCTTGAATTCACACTGGAAATATATTGCTGAGATGCTGAACTTGTAATTAATAGTATGTTTTCTCATCAATAAGAAAAGTTCTTTAGAAATACATGTCTGGGCAATCGGACTTGGAAATGAAGCCCATCCTTATCTAATAATGAGTAATCACAAATTCTCCAAGTTATCTGAAGGTGCCACATACAATTGAGCCATGGCAGTTAAAGTGGTATCAAACTGGATTATTTCTGTAGTGTGGATGCAACTAATGATATTTAAAATCCCAAACAGCTTGTGACCTTGATACTTGAAAGAACGCGTCTTCATATATGCACCTGCTTGAGGTTTAAGGACTGCTATAGTGGCATCTTCTGTGTCCCATTGGTCAGGCAATATGCTTTGGGATGACAAGAGAAAGGGGTTTTTTTTTTTTGCTGTGGCACACCAGTTATGAAACACCTTCTCCTTGAAGACCTGAATGGCACCAATATTGCTGTGGTTCAGGCAGCAAGTGAAAACATGGCTTAACTGGTTTTATTTAAAAAACACTTCCCTGTACATGACTTTAATTAAGTTCATTTCAAAACTATTTTAACTCATCAAATTTGCTTTAATTGTTAATTGTTTAATATGATATTTAGCCTTTTAAAATTATTTTAACTATTAATATAATTAAACTTCTTAGGGTGGTTTAAACCTCTTACTATAATGCCTAATGCAAAGAAATAGAAGACAATAACAAAAAAGGGAAAATGAGCAACCTTTTCCACAAGATCCGGGAAATTAAAGGGACATTCAAACTGAGGACTAGGATGCTCTATGATGATACAAACAACATAATTCTAGACAAGAAGGGAATAAAAACAGGAAGAAGGAAGAAACTCTTCTAGAACGACATAGCCCGAAAAACCCACAAAAAACTATGAATTAAAAAAAAGTTGGAGGCAATACACAGAAAAGCTATACAAAAGAGATGGAAAAAATGAAGGATGTGTGGAATGAAGAGCCATATGAAGATGAACCCCAAATTCTAAAAAGAGAGGTAGAAGATGCAATAAGAGAAATGGGGAAAAGCAAATAACCAGGAACAGATGACATTCCAGTCAAACTGCTACATCTCACACTGATGGAATCGACTCCAATATTAACCAGCATATGTCAACAGATACAGAAAACAAAACAGTGGCCAATGGATTGGAATGATCAATCCACAAGAAAGGAGACACAAAAGACTGCAGCAACTATAGGACCATAGCACTAATATTCCCATGCATGCAAAATCATGCTCAAAATTCTGCAACATAAATTCTAACCATACATGGAGAGAGAAATCCCAGAGGTCCAAGCGGAGTTCAGGAAAGGAAGAGGCACTAGGGACCACATTGCAAACATACGATGGCTAATGGAGCGCACTAGGGAATTCCAGAAAAAAATCAGCATGTGCTTTATAGGCTATAGCAAAGCCTTTGATTTCACAGATCATGAAAGGCTATGGAACACCCTTAAAGACATGGGAGTGCCAACATATCTAATAATCCTGATGAGGAATCTGTACTCAGGACAAGAGGCAATGGTTAGAACACAACGTGGAGAAACAGAATGGATCCAAATTGGCAAGGGGGTTAGACAAGGTTGTATCCTTTCACCCTATCTTTTCAACTTGTATGCAGAATATATTATATGAAAAGCAGGCTTGGACACAAAAGAAGGAGGAGTGAAAATAGGCGGAAGGAACACCAAGAGTCTAAGATATGCAGATGACACCATACTGTTAGCAGAAAACACTGCAGACCTTGAACGACTACTGAGGAAGGTCAAGGAAGTGCAAGGGTAGGATTACTGTTCAACATAAAGAAAACAGAAATAATGGCCATGGAGGACCTTAACAAGTTCAGTCTAGATGATGACCCTGAAATTGTAAAAGAGTTCCTGTACCTTGGATCAAACATAGTTCAGAATTGGGACTGCAGTCAAAATATCAGAAAAAGACTAAGAATGGGGAGGGCAGCTATGAAAGAACTAGAAAAGGTCATAAATAGCAAAGATATACAACTAAATACAGAAGTCAGAGTGGTACAAGTAATTGTATTTCCCATTACCATGTATGGATGTGAGAGCTGAACAGTTAAGAAAATGGACAAAGAAAATAAATCCATTTGTCATTGTTTTAGCCTGACACACAATCAAGGCAACACTTGACTAGGTCCCTGGGCGCTACATCAAAAAAGAGAAACCTATACTTCCTGCATCCAGGCATTAACAACATTAATGACAGAGAGGGCCAAGACCAAGGTCAAGAACAGGGACCGTTTTGGGGCCCAGCCTGTCTGCATGGCAGAGTGAGGCAGTCACCTCAGGCAACAAATCTGGGGTATCATGAAAAAAATAACTGAAATATAATTCAGATAGTATGCAAAGAGATTTTCTAGCACCTTTGAGTCTAAATGAAAGGTAGAAGTTGCTAGCATGAGTTTTTGTGCACTTGAGCCTACTTCCTCAGATGCAGTCCCCATGTATTCTTACCTTGAACAAAATAGCTGCACTCTCCTTTTTTCTTATGAAGTTGCTATGCTTGTTCCACATTTGTTGCTGTGAAGTAGAACTCTGTATGTGATTGTCAGAAAGGACAACGGTGAGAGCTGAGCAGACATTACTTTAGTAAAAGAGGTCAGAAGAGTAAGCTTTGACAGCATAGTTGGAGTGTTTTGCACATGTGCATGTGCGCTCTCTCTCTCGCAACCCCTTTTTGCTTAGGAAGCAGATCTTTCAGTAAGGAAAGCAGGCTTTGGCTCCAGTTTAATTTTTTTCATGTCTCCAACCCAAGCAGTCTTACTTTCCTTCCTAGGGTTTTCCATTTGCCACATCTGTATTCTCGGTGAAACCCTCTCCCCTGATCCGTTCGTATTTGTTTCCATGTACCCAGCCTACTTTTGTTCTGGTGTTTGAAACTCCCGCATCCTTTTCATCACTTTAATCCAATACAAACATCTCCTTTTCAACACACACAGGACTCTGCTATTTGTTTAAGATTGGAACATGGCAAGGAAGTTATTGTTTCTCATCTACTCTAGTGCACATCAAAATCTGTGGCATGTTGAGGTGGATTGGTCATCAGTAAAAGACATTGCCTTTGTGCTGTTTATCTCAACAATCAAATTGCTTTAATCAGGGTGACATTTTAAGAATATGTAACAGCAACTTTATTAAATAAATCGTGACCACAATCACAAACAACCTCAAATATGTTACAATAAAGTATTTTCAAAATGCTTTTTTTATTTAGTCTGAATTTACTGTTCTTGGCACTCAGCTTTTTCCCCATTCAAGGAAGAAGTAGGGTCCAGCCAAAAGAAAGAAAAAGCAAGAGTGGTTGGAAGCATTAACCTTTTGCTAGAAATGACAATCTGAAGCTCTGTGCTATCAGTCACCTGAATTGTCACTCATGAAATTTTTAGGGTAGATTAAGACACACTGGCAATATTTATTTTACTCCACTTAATTCAAAATATGGTAAAGTAGGCCGGTTATACCTGGGGGTTTGTTTGTTGATTTTACAGTGTGTATCCCTAGATATTTGCCCCCTGCCCAAATGCCCTCTTAACGTCGATGTCAATATCACATAAAGCTAGCTGTGTCTTCATTCCAGGAATCAAATGACCAACATGCATATCTGAATCAGCCTGGCTGTCCAATCACTCTTTGTAGCATCATGATATCTTGCATTTGTCAGTCCACCATCCCAGTTTAATCACCACAAAGGGAACTTTCAGATTAGATAGCGCTAGTTGTGACACAATACTTTCAGTAAAGACAGTTCATACATTCAGATGAGATCACATTACCACCCTGAATTAGAGATGGAAATAATAGATAAAGAACTGGGGGTGGGGGGTGGGGGAGAATAGAAAAGGGAGCTCCTAGATGCTAGAAAATCCTGATAAGGGGAATCCTAAAGTTCTTTTTTCATCCCTGCCTCAAGTCTTCAAAAGAACATGGAGAACTATTTCAGCTTCTTCACTGACTCTTTTCTTGCCTATTGACATGACCAATTGTGACTGGGAAAAATGGGGACTACTGAGGATCAGCACCAGGCTGTCAGTGCACAGTGACTACATCATTCTCCAGGATCTCTTGTGGATCTCCTAGGAGGGCATAAAGGAAGCCTTCCTTGTCATTCATTGACTATTGGAACATAGTGGGACAATGATCTTCAGCTACCCCCTTCCATGTCTCAGTCACAGTACATCTGTGTTGGGTGGAGGGCAGGAAAACTGAAGAGTGTGGAGGGAGTCAGAACTTCTCCAAAGACAGTCTTTAAAGATGGTGTTGCAGCAAGAAGAAAATTGATTAACTATTTATTCTTGCCTGCAGGAAAAAAGAGCAATCAAAATACATCTCTATCCTATACCCATCATACCTTGTCTGATTTCAGAAAGGCCAGCTCAAATTAGTACTCGAATGGGTACCTACCAGAGAACAGTAGGAACCTTCTGCTCTAGCAAGGAAAGAATCCTGCCCAAAACACTGAAGAGTTTGACAATACTGGTCTGGTTGACTCATTATAACTCAGTTTCCCGTATTCCTAATTAGCAAGTAATAGCACAGGCATATGTGTTATTTGATGGTGAGCCATGATTTAAACCATGAAAATATGAATGGAAACAACAAGAGCAAGTTAGTTTGATGTCGGTCATCTCTCACCACATATTTTACAAAATTCCAAATATGGTTCTTTAAACAGTCTGGCCCAATAGGCTTGACCAGAAATTTCAGTTATTGAATCTTTTGAATTTCAGTTATAAACTGTTGATAGATGCAGTATTTCATGATTAATTATAGGGAGTCATTTTCCAATATTTCAAAAGATGATTTTCTAAGCAAATCATTGATTTAATGACTCATTACTTGCCAATTATTTCTGCAGAGGTCTGGAGAATAACTTTCTTTACTTTGGGGTTCAGGGTTAATATTGATGAGACTTTGGCAAATATTGATTATTAAGTTGTAATTGAAACATTATGCAAATGTAGCTTTTCTAGTCATATTTCACAGCTCACAAGCTAGGTAATATATTTCCCATTGGTGCAGCTAAGCCTAATGAAATTGTCATGAATAACCTGTTTTCCCTGAAAAATTAAATTAAATTACTGATTGTCATGTGTGAGCAAGGTGCACCGAACAGTGCCAATGAAAGGTCAACAATGTCATAATTAATGGTAACTGTGTATCAGTCAGGTGAACTGCCACTATTAATCACAAATGCCTTTGTGTATTTGATTTCCCCTGAGTCCCCGATTTTCATTTTTTGCTCTCCAGAGCAGTGCATGTCTATTCAATCCTCACTATTCTAATGGAGTACAAAAAGTACTAAAGAATATATGTTACAACAAGCATATCAGAGATGTTGGCTGGAATCCTGTACGGCAGTTACAAATGTGTAAGCTTGAGTTACATGCTTACATGAAATGACTGCTATATAATCATTGTCCCTACATAGCTCCTAGTTTAAAGGCTACGATGGGTCTGTGAAATTTTCCCAATCCACATTTACTGGGCAGCAGCTGCTGCAATCGACAAAGAGCTGTTCCCTGTTGCTTCGGAAGTAGCTGGCTGCCATTTCTCTTATCTCCCATGTGAGCAATCTCCAATGTGAGAAGAAATTTTGACAGGAACCCTGTTTCTGCCTGTTGCAATGGGGATCACTCATGGGTGGGGGTGGGGGGCAGGAATCAGGAATAGAGAGTTTTCAGGACAGTGAGGACTCCCCTCTTCAGAAACTCTTTCCATGAGCAGAATGATCGAAACTGTAGATGAAGGGAATGAGGTTAGTGTCCCATCCCATCATGTACTTATTGGTAATACTTAAATAGGACAATAGCACATTTTGCTTCTGTCACCATGCCCAGAGGTCTCAAATGAAACATCTGGATCAAAACAAATCTATCTAATTCAGTATTGCCTAAACCTACTAGCAATGGCTTTTCCAAGGGTTTCTCAGGTTTATCTCAAAAGTGAGATTAACTCATGCAAAGTGAACACTCTGCTACTCAGGTACTCACCCTGTTTGGCCCATATCCTTTCACTGTCCTGATTTGGCCAGGACAGTCCTGGTTAATCCCTGTCACCCCACTCTTTCAGCCACTTTAAGAATGTCCCACTTTCTTTCTCCTCGTACTTGCCCCCTTCATAACTTCAGTTGCTGCAAGCTGATTTCAAAGTGCAAAAGTAGTTGGCACGCAACTCAACAGGGCAAAGAAGAGAAGAGGGGTCCAGAATCTTGTCCTTCCCAGTAGGCTCAGGCAAAAGTGAACTACTGCAGCCTCTTTGCCATTTGGGCCACATTCTAATATTACTTGGCCACACACACCCTAGTTTCCATCTCGGAAACATCAGAGAATATGTTGACCTTGCTTAAAACATTCTTTCTGGGTCTTTGACACAGCAATACTGAGATTCTTTTTTCTGTTTTTGATATGTTGCAGGAATCGGATACAGTTCTTCCTCCATCACATTTTGTGGGGTTTTTTTTTGAGCAGATACTGGTCTTTAAAAGTATTGATGGCATTTTTGTTAGGCTTTGAGGCCTGGGTTTAAAATGCACAGATGTGCACAAATGGGAAAACAGGAATTGTGGCTGGAGTTGTCTGCAGCTGAAGGCTGGAAAACAGACAATGCTCAAGGTCAGTATGTGCTTGCTTGCACGTAGGCCTAATGTAAACAACAAGAGTCTTCCTGACTGAGCGGACAACATTGTAGGTAACACAAGGAAGAAGAATCACCAGAAGAGGTTGGGTAATTGTGTTGAGGAGTAGATGGTTGGAGAGATTTGATGAGCGTGTATATTTGTAAATACAGCAACTTAAGAATAAAAACCTCTGAGGAGAGAGTTTTGGCTCCAGTCTGTTTCATCAACTGGGAGGAGGGTTCCTGATAAAGCTGGAGCTCCAGGGTTGCCGGTGATTCCAAAGGCATCGGAGATTGCTTGAACTGTGCACTTCTGCTTGTTTACATCAACAATTTTTTGGGTGGATAGCATGGAGCAAATGGCAGAAGAGAACTGATGAGAGAGGGGGAAAATGTGTTTGATAAGAGGAACATAAAATAAGAAAGTACAAAGGCACTAATGCTTATGTATGCGATTCAAGACCACTATCTTTTATATCACAATATATAACACACCTTTTTCCTGTGAGAAATGGTATTATATTTGCAAAATGACAGTGTGACGTTCTAAAGAAGTCTCTCTCATTTTGGATATGGATTCCCATAGGCCCAGGCCTCTCTGCCAAAGGGCTTATCATTAGCCCTATTAGCACAACTGTAGAATGTACACTTTTTAAAATGCTGTAAAGTTCTATCTTGTTTTGTTTTTATGGTTTGAGGTTGCTTTACCACAAATTGATGCAAAACATAATATTGTATGCAAAGTTCAATATTTCCACATCTGTTTCTGTATCAAAGTCAGATGTCTTCAAGTTGGTATAGCACCACAGAAATTTCATCCGCTGACAGCATGATTGTGCTGTGCCATCATATTAGAATCAGACTTGCTCTGACATAACATAATATCCCATTTGTTGGAGCCAGTGTTTTTAAATCTTGTTATTTACACAGCAATTTGGAACGTATTTTGGTAATGATGTCGATTTTATGAAGACCATAACATGGATGATTCATGCAAAACATAATTTTATTTTTCATTTTGGGGAAAATGCATGGCAGAATTTCCAAAACTCCAGCCACTAATATAACGTAATTGACAAGGGGAAACTTTTCTATTTCTAGAGGTAACTGTATTTTAAATGGTATGTGTGTGAGGAGGGGGAGTGGAACTGTGTAGACTGGCCAAATTATATTTCATTTCTTTTTCATTTTACATATTTTTATCATTACTTCTAGACAGCTTTGACCTTTCATATATTTATGATAATATACAGTATATAAATGACCTTCAAAAAAAGCCCCTCATATCTATATGATAACAGGCTCTTTGGAGAAAAAGAATAGAGAAGACCACTTTTAATAGCCTTCTCCTAGAGATCAGAGAGACTTCACAAATGAAAGAAAAGAAGTAATCGTTTCCTCTGCACGCCATATAAATGTCAAATCTACATTAGTAATTGCTCTGTATATTCATTGCTGGTGCAAAAAGCACACTTTCTCCTGAAGCTCATTCTCCTCAACATTCACAGATGCATATAGTGTAAATTTAAATCTGAAAAGATTTGGAACAGATACGTACTTTGCTATCAGAGAAAGGGGTGTGTGTGCGTGCGCATCTGTGTGTGCAGAATGTGCAAAAGGAAAGAATATTCACTAAAATATGTTCCCCAGAATTTTCTTTAAAAACACCTCTTTCCAAATTTTCACTTTAACCAGATGAAACAATATGCATATAAATACATTTAGACTGCATATAATATTGTAATTTAAAGATATAATTTTTATTTTGCTAGTTGTTTATGTCACAACTATTGCCATTATATTCAGCGGTCTGCGGGAATTATGATTTATGAATAATATTAGTACAAAGAACATTACTAAGGATTCTGTATGGTACAGGATGGGAGAAGAACATGATGGAGGTGACACCATGAGTTACTGCACCAGGTGACACCAACCTTAGTGATGCCACTGCAGTGTATGTGTGTGCATGGGTGGTGATGGTGTAAGAAATTACTTCTCTCTCTCTCTTTCTCTCTCTCTGTGTCTTTTTTTCCTTTCTTCATATTCTTTTTTGGAAATGCGAGATTTTGAACCTTATTACATGTGGTAATGTATGTGCTTCTATTTAAACTGTAGTGATTAATTTTGAAATATAGCCTAGAGTGCCAATGAATACCAGGTTTCAGAGGAAGGAACTGGCAAAACCACCTTTGAATATTCCTTGCCTAAGAAAACCCTATGAAATTCATGGGGTTCCTATAAGTCAACAGGCAGTTTGAAGGCATGCGCGCACGCGCGCACACACACACACATAGAGTTAATTCTACATTTTTAGCTATTGGTATAAATTAGGACAGGCAACTCCTATGTAAAATTTAGGCTCTCTTTTTTTGTTATGTTTCCTTTAAAAAAAATCAATTCATAAATTGTCATCTTTCTTGATTGGCACTTCCTTTATGCTCTTTCCAATGCTAAGTGAAAGATTTTCCAAAAATCCAAACTCACCAAGGCCTTTTACAAAAAACAAACAAACAAACAAACACAACAAAAATTCGAAAAACAAAAAACAAAAATCCCTCACCAAGGCCTCTTAAAGACTCCTTTTAAAGGCTCTTGCTATATTGAAAATGTTTGCAATTTGAGATGTTAATTATTTTATGCTATCTTTCTGAGATTTTTATGGTATATTTTCATCATTACTGATTTTAATCATGGTATTTTATCTTCTGAATGTTTTATTTTGTTTATCTTGATCTATAATACAGCCAGAAGATATATGTTGATATGTGACAAGATTAGATTAGCATACCAAATTAACAAACCAAATTAATAAGTGCTAGACTGCTGTAGTGGTTTGAGTGTTGGATTAAGACTGTGCGAGACCATATTTCAAGTCCCAGCTCAGCCATGGAAACCTACTGGGTGATCCTGAGCAAATTATACTCTCTCAGCCTCAGGCAAGGCAATGGCAAACCCACTCTGAACAAATCTTGCCTGCGATAGGTTTGCCTTAGGGTTGCCATGAGTCAGAAACAACTTGAAAGCACATAATAACAATAAAAAACCAAATCAATATAGTGAAGAAAAATGAAAATGGGACTCCAAGGATATGGACTACAGTATTTATTTTGCCTGGTGATATCATTTCCAGCCCCTTTTCTTTTGTGTACATTGAAATCTCCAGCAAAATTCTCAGGGTGGAAGAAGGTTGTGAACAAAAGCACTACTCAAACATGCACTAGTCAGATTCCTGTTGTGGATTTGTGCACAACATCCACAAAACAATTAGGAGAAGGTCACCAAATCAGTCATGCAATTACGAAAATGACTTTTATCTGGCTATTTGCAAATATATATATACCTTTGTCTCATTCATCATTTATTTTCTGAGCCAGGTCTAAATTAAGTGTGTAAGCTCTGGGGGACAGAAGCCATATCTGATATTTTACATGAGCAGACACCCATTCAGGAATTTATACCCACTCGTTGGTCTAAATCAAATTTTAGTCTTGACTAGACACATTTAATCCATTGGATCTATCTATGGATGCATCCACGCTGCAGAAATAATCTGGTTTGAAACTGATTTAACCACCATGGCTCATCCCTGTGGAACTCTGGGAACTGTAGTTTGTTATGGCCCCAGAGTGGAGTGGAGCTTTGCTCTGGAGCCACAACAAACTACAATTCCCAGAGTTCTACAGCATTGAGCCATGGCAGTTAAAGTGGTGTCAAACCCGATTATTTTGCAATGTGGATGCAGCTGTGGTATTGTTTTACCATTGAACAATTGATTGGATGGGTCTATTTCATTTATGATTAACCAACAGTATATCAGCCATTATATGTGAACTGTTATTTGGATAATAATCTCCAGAACTGGTGACTTATTTCTTGCCTGTAGTTTTGTGAAGCAGAAACAGAGATAAGAACAAAAAGGTGGTGTAGTGTTTTTACAGCACAAGCACTGTTTTTATTGGCTGTTTATCTCTAGTAAGCTTAGTGAGCTTGATATTTATCAATTTGGGGCTGCATGTGTTTATGGCATTAGTTCCAGAGTTTGGCACCCAATGGTTATTAACAGTTTTGCATTCCTCTTCCATGACTCATTGGTCTTTTCATCCAAATGTGTACAGCTGAAATGGTAAGATTAATACTAGCAACATGCTGAATATCTTTTGAAATCAAGCAGGACAAAGAAATATCTACCAAGAATGTATTTGTAATGACAAATGTGATGACTCACACATTCTGAGTTCATATTTTGGCTGGTAATGATTTTACTGAAATAATGATCTCCTAAATATGAATATGCAGGAGACATATGAATACGTAAGAGAGACATTGCAGACTAAACTGTTAAAATGTGATATGCACACTATTGAAAAAGTATAAAATAAATGGAAATGAGGAGTGATTCATCTTAGAACTGATTCACCTATTTATGTACATCATTTAATTACCTCGTACTTAATGTAGCTCCAATGAATGGACAAATGGTTTCCCTTGAAATTCATGGTGTCTGAACCAGCATCCAATGATAATTAAAATTCTTCCTGGTATGACTGATCTGCAAGGGCTCATTCACAATGCAAACACAGTGGATTCTTGGTGTAAGATGGAGTTTAGTTACAGGAACCCTCTGTGGATACCAAAATCCACAGATATTCAAGTCCCATTGAATACAATGGATAGTATAATAGTGCCCCTTATATAACATGGCAAAGATCAATGTCTGTTTTTTGGAATTTATATATTTTTTGAATATTTTAAAGCTGTGGAAGCTTGAATCTGTGGATAAAAAATCCATGCGTATGGAGGGTCAACTGTATTCCATTGTTGCTACAATCGCTGAGTGATTTACATGTGAGGACAGGAAAGAACATTCTTATATTCGAAAGGACTTGTACATGAGGGATGCCTGACAGAATGTGGATAATAATATTTAGCACTCTTAAATATGACTTTGTTGTTAAAGTGCCTTAAAGTAGTTTTTGACATATGGTGACCCTAAGGCAAAAGCTATCATGGGGTTTTCTTGGAAAGATCTGTTCAGAGGAGTTTTGCTGTTGCCTTCCCCTACTACAGCTTCCATCTGCAATATGGAGATACTTTCTGTGCTTTCCTCATGACAGCACAAAAGGTATCTCCATATTGCAGTTGGAAGCTGTAGTAGGTAGTGGCTTCCATTTTGTAGGGCAGTGACTCCAAGTTTTAGGCCAAACTTTAAAAGAGCTCCTCAAGAGGTAGGGATCAGAACTTTGGGTAGCTATTCTAAAGTTAGGACCCAAACCTCTCATTTTGGAGGCTCATAGGGACCATGAAAATCTGCCAGTCTCTAAAGTTAAGACCCAAACTCAACCTCATTTAGGAGACACATGGGGTAGTGAAAATTACCCAGTCTCTAAAGTTAAACCTAAGTTCACCCTCATTTAGGAGACACATAGGGACTATGAAAATCATCCTTTAGCTCAGTTCTTCTCATTTTTCAGATCTCAGATTTGCATAGTTCTGTTTGCAAACAACAAAATATTGCTGTTTGCAAACAGAATAAAGTATTAACATTCATTAGTAAAGAGTTCAGCAAGAACACTAGTATAGCAAACTGACTGACTGTTTCTTGATCCTCTACCATGTTCATATATTATCCTGCTGTTACTGTTCCTGCATTTCTTTCTTTCGATTGATCTAATAGCACTCTGTCATAATTTATAGGATTTTGGCACTTGCTATCTTCTAAATACCCCACTAGACTACAAATCCCAGGAATACTTATGATGAAGCCATTACAATTAACATTGCATGAAACTTATGTAACTGTATAGTGCAGATGCACTTATAATTTCTGCTGTGTACAACAATTTATTTTATTTATTGAAATTATACGCTGCCTTTTTCCTGGAATTGAATCCAAGGCAGCTCTCTCACTGTCTGCAATTGAATTAGGCATTTGTCCATTTTCCATCCCTCTGCAATCAAAATCTTAATAACCATTGTCAAAATGTCTAGCAGCAATTTTAGATCTTCTTCTGTTGCCATGTACTTTAGGCCTCTTTTCTATGCAAATTCAGGCTATTGGGTTCTGTGTAGGAATGTTCCTTGCAGAATTGTATTCTAATGATTAGAGCTCTAACGTGCCAGTGGCTAACCAAAGTGAATGCAGTGGGATTTGCTTGACTTCGTTATCACATAATCAATAGCCCTGGCATGCCAATCATACAGCCCAAATGTCACCTCTGCTGTTTTGACACAGCTTCTCAAACAGTGAATCATATGTGTACAAATTTATCAATAGTTCTACATCGACAAACTTCACTAAGATGTCCTCCAAAAACAACATCTGAGATCCGATTTGAGACAGAATTTTGGAAGAACACTAAGTGACTTTTCATCAACATGGGTCTCTAAGAATAAATGTTTTCCAGAACATTTCTTTGTACAGACGTTTCCAGGCATTTGGACAACTGGGCTCATGTTTTAGACCCACAGTGCATTCAGAAATGAGATGATGTTTGAGAAAGATATTGAAAACATTTTTCCAAGGCAATGGTGAATGCAATTAAAAAAGAAGAAACATAATTCTAAATTCCACATGAAGAATCTGAGAATTTCATCATTTCTGACTTTAGTGATGAGTTGAAAGTCCATTGTGTATTTATAAACTGTGCCCTCAGAGCTATGAAAAACAATATTCTCCTGGAAAAACTCATTGCCTTTTGGTGCTACTTTAATGGAAGCAATACCTGTTTTGTTCAGGGTCAGGTGTTTTGATCTGTGTGGGGCTGTTCTGTAATAGAGTAAAGAACAAAGGCCATCGTTGACCTCCCATTCTTCTCCTCAATTTGATGAGTTCAGAAGTATTCACTTTAGTCTTTGAAACAAGAGTTGAAGCCTTGCAAAACACAGATTATGAAGTGCATTTTAAACAAAGAAGGGGAGAAATAGAAGTGGCAGAACTTTGAAGATCTGCTATAGCGGAGTTCAACTGATGGAATTGCCTTAGGCTGTCAGGAATCTCTCTTTTCCTCTCCTTGCCTCACCCACCTATCAGGTTGCTCTATTCTGCAGGGCCCTTATTTCTCTGAGCAGCCTTTTGGCAGAACTGCTATGAGAGTCTTCCATGAAAAAGAGGATGCAGGCAGGCCCACCTCCACCAGCACTGTCCTATGCCTCTAAACCTAGACCTGGCAGAGAAATATTAAAAAATTAACATAATGGCTAGGGGGTGAGTGAGAGGGAAAGACACATGTTTCTCTAGATTGGGGACTCTCAGCTTTTGTCCTCTAGGTGTTTTTGAAATCAGCTCCCATAATTTCTCACTGGTGGTCATGCTTGCTGGGTTTCTAGGAGTTAAAATGCAAAACATCTAGAGGATCACTGTTATAAATATCCAGAGCACTCTGTGCACCACATTGTTACACAATGTTACAGAGTAATGTAGTGAATCCTAGCCCAATCCTTCCCTTATCCCAACTTACAAATCAGCAACCATTGAGATTGATGGGGGTTTGCTCCCTGTCACCTGAGAAGAAGCTAACATGCCACATTCTCATGCGAATGATCTTCATTGTGACAGAGAGAAACAGGGCTCCCCTCACAATTCCCATCCTTGCACCGAAGATCATTCCCACAGAACAAGGTCAGACCACCAGCTAGATACTTCTCAATTGACAGGTGAAAAGACCCTCATGGATCGCAGTGGGGCCCAGTAAGTGAGGACTGAGGGATCTTCACAGTCCCTATGTTTCTCCTAAATGAGGGGATACATAAGGATTATGACTAAGAAGCAGTCACAAATCTGTAAGTCTCAGTTATGCATTCATAACAACCCAATAGGATTTTGGCAAATGTTTTTAATGATGGTTATATGAAGCATAATTTGAAAGTGCTGAAGATAAATCTGTACTTAGGACAAGAGACTATGGTTGGAACAGAATATGGAAAAACAGTTGGCAAAGGGGGCAGGCAGCGCTGCATCCTTTCAGCCTATTGGCAAAAGGTTCAGGCAAGGCTGCATCCTTTCACTCTATCTGTTCAACTTGTATTCAGAAAATATTATACGAAGAGCAGATTTAGACATGGAAGAAAGAGCAAAGAATTGCAAAGGCAGGCTTACTGCTGAAAATAAGGAAAACAAAAATAATGACCAAAGCGGACTTACATAAATTCAGCCTAGATAATGAGAGAATCAAAATAGTCAAAGATTTCCTATACCTTGAATCAATCATTGATCAGAATGGAGACTGCAGTCAAGAAATCAGAAGACTGGGAATGGTAAGGGCAGCCATGAAAAAAAAAGAAAAGATCCTAAAATGTAAAGATATACAACTGAGCATTAATGTTAGATTCATCCAAGCCATTGTGTTCCCTATTACCATGTATGGTTGTGAGAGAGGGATAGTGAAGGAAGCAGTTAAAAAAACAAAAAACAAAACTAAACTCATTTGACATGTGGTGCTAGAGATGAGGGCTGAAAATGCCATGGATGACCAAGAAGACAAACAAATGGCTCCTTGAACAGATCAAGCCTGAACACTCCCTGGAAGCCAAGATGATCAAACTGAAGCCGTTGTTCTTTGGCCACAAGATGAAAAGGCATGACTCATTAGAAATAACTATAATGCTAGGAAAGGTAAAAAGGCTGTAGAACGAGAGGAAGAGTGCATGTCGGATGGATAGATTCAATCAGGGAGGTCACAGGACTGAACTTTCAGGTTGTGAGCAGAGACATTGAGAAAAAGGAGTCTTGGAGATATCTCATTCATTGGATTGCCATAGGTGAAGGATGACATAAAGGCAGTTAACAACAACAATATGTGAAGCAAAATGAAATGTAAAAATACCCTTGCTAAAGCCCAGAATTCTGTTTTAAACAATGGCCAATCAAATGCTTCCAAATCAGCTTTTAGCTCAAGATGGATAAGAAGGCAAAACCCTTCTCTGGGTATTCAGGGGTGTGGCCAAAAAAGGTGGTTATTGTAGTAACAAATATTTTCCAGAATCTGTGATTAATTCAACCCCATTACTTCCCTTAGCAATGCTCTGACCATTGGAAATAGACTTGTTGCATTGCACAGATTATTTTATTTTTTTCTGTGAGTTTGTGGATTTTGTTTTGCAGCTTTTCAGCTTCCTTTATAGCAAGAAGGAGGGATAAAATATAGGAATGGTATTACAATGATATATCTGGGTGTTTTGATTACTGTGTGACTATCACAGAAAATCAATGTTTGTTTTATAGTTATTGGGAAGAATATATAAATCCTTTCACTTGTAAGTATAAATGATTAAAGGCAAGGCTAGGTAACTGTTGAGGTTTAGCCGGATTCATTTGGCTTCTAAGAGATTTTGTAGGGTCTTTCCCTCCAATATTTCTGCCCCCCCCCCCATGACTCATATAGGCCCAGAAAAGCCTCTTTTCCATCCAGGAGTGACTTATTCCCAGTCCCTTCATCTTAGATTTAAAATGACCCAGGAAGTCCAAAAAATGATAACATTTCCACTTACATTCCTAGGACATGTTTGAGGGCATTTCGGGGGGCAAAAATAATTTGTTTCAATAGATGGGAACCAGGGGGCCACAAAACCACCATACAGGCCACTTTCCCTACCCCCATTTTAAAGGAATTTGGTTGATAGTTGAGGAATTGCTTAGTTGGCACCATCTTGTCATATATGTGTCTTCCAAAACAACTAGGATATAATGGATTGTTGTGAACTAGTGTAATAGTATATTAAGTGTTGGGCTAGGCTTTGGAAAGCCTTGGTTCAAACCTCTACTTAGTGCTGACATTCATCGATCACCATCTTTCAGACAAATCTACCTAACAGGATTGGGGGGGGGGAGGGGGAATAAAATGAGAAGGATGGGTGAAAAAGCCCTCTCAGAGAGTGGAATTTTCTTTTCCTCTTCTCTATAAACCCACAACATTTACTCTGGGTCATTGCTCAGCTCCTCCACGATCAAATTTTGAGAGTAATTGGAAGAGGAAGGCTGCAGAGAGAATTGCCACCTCTCACTTCCACTGAAGGAAGAAGCTGCTTTGTCAGGGTGAAGCTACAATTGGATAGACCCCATGTGTGCCTTCCTAGCCTTCTGGAAGGGAAAATGGGGTGCAAATATATATAGATATATAAAATGCACTGCATGGTAGGCAGTGTATTGCATGTCATTTCAATAATTGCATTTATTCCCTTATGTGCTTTCATGGCACTTAACATTAATCAGTTGTTGCTGGTAGTGGGAATAACACTGCTATTTTGCAATAGCAATTTGTCACATATAATACATGGCACACCATTTTCTCTGTTTATTACTTATAAACTGCTGTTTATATTTTTCAAAAACCACTACAATATGATGGATGTGGACATCTCATTTGATCAGTAGGATCAAATAAAAAATTAATCATCGGAATTTGAATGGAGGGAATGAGAGCCAAAATTTTTCAGAGGACAGTAACCACAAGGGTACACAACCTTCGTATCTGAGGCCTCATTTCCAAGCATGTTGCTCTGGGAATGAAGATGTATTTGCCTCTTGGCATGTATAATAAACAAAGATCAGGTTTTTATTTAAAAAAAGAGAGAAAGTGCTGACTTTATTTGTAATAACAGAATAAAATTAAAATACTCTTTAGTCAGTGTAATATATTAATACCTTTAGTAAATGTTAGCATTTCAGTATATCTATATTTAAAATGAGAGCCAGCATGGTGTAGTGGTTTGAGTATTGGACTCTGGAGACCAGGATTTGAATCCTCACTCAGCCATGGAAACCCAATGGATGACCCTTGTGACAAGTCACACTCTCTTAGCCTCAAAGGAAGGCAAAGGCAAAATCCTGAAAAAATCTTGTTAAGAAAGCCTCATGATAGTTTTGCCTTACTATCGCCTCAGGTCATAAATGACTTGCACACATAGAGAGACATGTTCAAAATGTACACAAATGGAATATAATACAAAAGAAAATAACACTGGAAATGAAGGGGAATGTATTGCACTAATTTATTTACTTTCTTTAAAAAAATGTATGCCGCTTTTCACTATTGGGAAAAAAACCCCACAGTGGTTTACAGTATAAATTCTAAAAAGAAAATGCAATAAAATGAAAGAAATGCCAACATGAAACAATGCTAATGTGACAACTTATTTAAATAGGTTGTCCTTGGCGGGTAGTGAGGGAGAATATAAGAGTGCATTGTACAGCTTGGTACCTTTTTGGGGAAGGGTAGGGCTCTGTAATGGCCTCCTTATATCCTGAGGCCTGGAGTGGAGGGGTGAGGAAGGAGTCTGCCATTGGGGCTGATCTGGCCTCAGATGGACCCACATCAGGTTGATCTCTCATCTTGCTCCTTCCCAGCTTCAACTTAACTTAAAAAGATTATAGGCCAAATAAATTGGCCCTTATTGAACCCAGTTCTCTGTGTCTGATCTCATTGGACTCTTTCACACGGGCAAAATTGGAAGGTTATCCCGGGGCAATGAGGAAGCAATCATAGGGTTTAACGTAAATTCGCATGAGATGTTCAAACCAATAGCGAATGCAATCCACAGTCATCCATGGGTTTCATGTTAATATGCAAGTACTTTCCAAACGAGATTGAAGGGAACCTAGTGCTGATCCGAATGCAATGGAGAGTCAAGCTCCAAAAGAGTAAATACAAATCCTGTTGTCATGCAAATTTGTACTAAATTCGCAAGTGGCTTGTTGGGAACATCACCCCTGGATTCCCCTCATTACCCATGTTCTTCCTCTGCCTCCACCTCCACCAACTCCTCCCTCTGGCTGAGAGAGTGTGACTTTTGTCAGGCTCACCCACCTGGGCTCCTCTGAGGGCAGTGGTGGCACCATCATTTCCCCTTCCCCCAGACCTCCCCGAGGGCGGCGGTGTTCCTCCCAGGGCCGGCAAGAGTCTCCATCTCCTCCTCCTCCTCCTCCGGCCGAGGGACCCCCAACCTTCCATTTATTCGGTGCCACGGCCGCCTGCCTGCCCCATCCCTCCATCTTTCCATCTCTCCAACTCTGCCTCGCTCTCACTGCCTCGGCTCCTTCTTTACCTTCTTCCTGGATCACCCTCAGAGCCTATGAAGAATGGAGAGGAGGAGGCAGGTGCTGGGAGTTGGGGCAGGCAGGTGGCCGCGGCACCTTATAAACGGAAGCTTTGGGGTAGATGGAGGAGGCCCTTGCCAAGCCCCACCAGTCCTCTGATGCAGCCTTGGTTGCCCCAGAGCAGTGCAGGGAACCTACCACTGCCCACATCGCCTGGCTCCCCCTTTCCCAGCCAAGCCACCCACTGCCACACACAGTCACACTCTCTCAGCCTTGTGGAAATGACAGCTGGAGCATGTGCATGCGCAGCAAAGATAGGTCACCAGCTGGCAATAGGAATTTGTCCTCCTCCATCTGAACCCCACCTGCGCATTGAGCCCACTTTAATCTGGTTTGTAATTCTTGTTGAGGGTGTGTGTGATGACCATTCACTAACAGACTTTTATAAATGAGGGATGGCAGCACTTTAACCTTTTTCGAGATGGGAGCACATAGGTCACCATGTGAAAAAGTCCATTATTTAATGATTGGTCATCAAAACCCCTAGTTTTTGCCCCTAAATGTATTGCTGTTAAGCCAAGTGTCGCTCAGCACATATTTATGTATCTGATTTTTTTCTACATTAATGTCGAACATTTTTTCCTCACTGTTGAACTTTGTTGCATTGAATACATGTAAATAATAAATATCATATTATTAGACATGTGTAGAGTATGAAATCATTGGGACTTAGTCATTTTAATACATATATTTTCCACTCTGACTAGAGCTATGCCCTATTTTCTCTCTTGTAAAGGGACTTGATTTTTTTTTTAAAAAAACAACAAACAATGAACACAATGAAAAAGTCTTGGATTAAGCACCTTCTGCCTACTTATGACTCATCCTGCCCGCAGCTATGTGGGCTTCCTGAAAATTTTATTAGACTTGACAACTGAACTAAAGATGTGGGCATTCACAAAGAATTATTTGTTGGATGGTTTTCCATTCTTTAGTCAGTTGCATTTTAACAGAATACATCTGTGTGTATCTAAATCTAATAGGTTGGGGAATACTGGAGGAACAGAGACATTCAAATCCTTCTAATGAGTGCAAGATCACCCAAACTAGCACGGCCATGCCTTGTGTCCCTCAAGACATGCAAAGGGATCTTGTAGCACCTTTCAGACTGTGTAGAAGTTGTAGCATAAGCTTTCATAGGCTTGGTCTGCTTCCTCTGGGAGGAGCCCAGAGAAGTCTGGGTTGCAAATGGGCTGTGTACTCCCTGGCGTTGTGCAAATGTGATAAGATCCGACTTCTTAAAGTTACATCCCACATCTATCACAGGAGCAAAGCTAATGCGATAAACTCCCAAGTAATCACATTGATCATGGAACCCTAGAATAGTGTTAGGTACACATTACTCTTATTGTAAATCTTGGACTGCAATTCCCCCAGACACGATTTCCTAGACAGTTTGGCTTACTGTGGTCCAGGAAAGTCCAGTCTGAGAGTTGTAGCCTCCAAAAGTACCTTTTTCATGGTTAATTATATATAAGCACACAGAAATTAAGTTAAGCTTCTCCCTAGTGTCATGCTTATGACAATGCTTTTCATGACTCTACAGGGCTGACATTGGAACTTCTTTCCTGAAACTAATAGCAGCCTTGAGGAGTTTATATATGATTTTCATTGGTAAAATGGTGATAGGAAAAGGTGTCCATTTGTTCCCTCTCTTACAGTGGCTATGGGCATTTTGGAATTTTTAAAAAAATGTTTAACATGATAATGTTTGCATCTGACAGGGACTGATCTATTTGGGAGTAGTGTGTGGGCCTTCCTGCAGTCATTAAGCAATTCAGATATTCTTTTGTAAAGGTTGGGCTGATTCTTCTGCAACCCATTCACAGGGAACCAGCATGAAACCTGTGAAACTCAGAACACTATCATAGAATCATAGAATCGTAGACCCCAAGGACCATCCAGTCCAACCCCCTGCCATGCAGGAACTCACAATCAAAGCATACCCGACAGATGGCTGTCTAGCCTCTGCTTAAAGACCTCTTAGGAAGGAGACTCCACCACATGCCGAGGGAGTGTGTTCCACTGTCAAACCATCCTTACTGTCAGGAAGTTCCTTCTAATGTTGAGGTGGAATCTCTTTTCCTGGAACTTGCATCCATTGTTCCAGGTCCTGTTCTCTGGAGCAGCAGAAAAAAAGCTTGATCCCTTCTCAATATGACATCCCTTCAAATATTTAAACAGAGCTATTATATCACCTCTTAACCTTTTCTTCTCCAGGCTAAACACCCCCAGCTCCCTTAGTCATTCCTCATAGGACATGGTTTCCAGGCCCTTCACCATTTTAGTAGCCCTCCTTTGGACACACTCCAGTTTCTCAACATCCTTTTTAAATTCTGGTGCCCAGAACTAGAAACAGTATTCCAGGTGGGGCCTGACTAGAGCAGAATAGAGTGCCACTATTACTTCCCTTGATCTAGACATTATACTTCTATTAATGCAGCCTAAAATTGCATTGGCTTTTTTAGCTGCTGCAATGCATTGTTGACTGATGTTCAACTTGTGGTCTACTTGGACTCCTAGATCCCTTTCACATGTAGTCTCGTTCAGCCAGGTGTCCCCCATCCTATATCTATCCATTTCATTTTTCTGCCTTAAGTGCAGTACCTTACATTTTTCCGTCTTGAATATCATTTTATTAGCTTTGGCCCAGCTTTCCAGTTTATTCAGATCATTTTGACTTTTGATCCTGCCCTCTGGGGTATTAGCTACTCCTCCTAATTTGGTGCCATCTGAAAATTTGATAAGTATGCCCCATGTGAATGATTGAGTACATTCCTATAGGGTTGTTGACCTTTGATCCACCTTTATATTTCTCTCTGTGTTAGGAAAAAAGGGCTGTATTATCAGGCATAGTGAGGCATAATGAGAGCTTCACAGCTCCAGGCCCTTACCTCTCTGTTGTACAACATAGTTGTGTTTGACACACATTCATGTCCTCCTGCATGATAGCATGCTGCTGTCTTGAAGGTTAGGGAACCTTATCTTATTGCCAATGATGAAGGAAAGTTCAGCTGACAATCTAGTCTCTGACAGCAAAATTATGTGGCTCAGCCTTGTCTGAGATTCACCTGTTAATTTCTGCAGATAAACTAACTGATAAAGGCTAAGAGGGCCTTAATCCTAGTTAAACAATCATGTATAAATACACCCCATAATAGGGTTACTATGTTCGGTGCCATATACACATTGCTAATGAATTGTGGCTGAATCATAATTATCACCATATATATCATATATACTTTGGTTTTTCTCACAGTTTTTAGAGGAGTCAAATGATACTGCATCTTCAGAGGTCCTACCTCTAAGGAAAATGAAATGATTCTGACACTTGGAGTTTATTATTGGTCCAGGAGTCTACAATATACATATATATATATATATATATAGAGAGAGAGAGAGAGAGAGAGGATTGCAAGCCAGAGGTTGAGTTGTTGGCAAGGTAAGAGATTGATATCTTCAGCTCTTTAGCAATGATGGGGTATAAAGGAAATGTTACTGAGAAGATTAATAATAAACAGGATAATATCTTTGTTCAATGTGATCTAACAAAGGAAGGACATAAATGAGTCAGAAGAGATTACTATGGAATAGGCTGATTTTTAGGGAGTGTTTATCTTGGTATAAATCCATAGCTAGGTTCAACTTTTGCAAGTGACTCATATGATTTATAACTGCACTATTGCAGTGTTTCCAACTTTTTCTCTTTAAAAGTTCTCATATTTTTAGCAATTGCATGACAAGAAGAAATTTGGGAGGACAAGCTTTTCCCAATGGACAGGTGTTTTAATGGGAAACTCTTCAACTATTGCATTTCAAGCTGCCTTGAAATAGGCAAGAGGTTTGCCCCTACTGCCCCAAATGTTGTTACCTAACCAACCTGACTATGGGGGGATCCACACACAAGTATTTAAATATTTACTCCCTTTAGTTGTACTTCAGCATTTTTTTTTTGTTTTAATTGCCCTGTTTCATGTTAAATGGATGCCAATATTCACATTAATTCTCAGAATAATTCACTTTCCTGCCCTCTAATCTTTTATGCTCTGCTCCAAGTTACATTAGTAGTAGTGGCTAGGAGCACAAACCATCTTGTGTTATGACCCTTTCCTCAAATTGAAGCTATCTGATGAAAGCTTGATATTTAGGGGGGAAAGCATCTGTTTCACTGTTATATGTTTATTTTTAAATTATTCCCTGTATTTTGAAGCTTTATACAGTAAACCTCAATACAAGATTGCTCAAACATAAGTCCCATTAACCCCAGTAGCATTTAACCCCACGTAGATAGCTAAATACACTAACGGCACCAGACCCCATCTGATCTTGAAAGCTAAGCAGGATTAGCCCTGGTTAGTACTTAAATGGGAGGCTGCTAGTGAATACCAGGTCCTGTAGGCTATATTTCAGAGGAAGGAACTAGCAAAACCACCTCTGAGGATGCCTTGCCTAAGAAAACCCTATGAAATTCATAGGGGTCAACATAGCTGACAGGTGACTTGAAGGAGAGATACATTTAGGATTGCAATTTATGTCCTACTTTTGGTGGGAATACCTACTCAGAAATAAACTTCACTGAGTTCAGTGGGACTTAACTCCAGGTAGATGCCTAGATGGGTTGAAATTTAATCTTTGCCCCTCATGGGGAGGTCTATTCAGAAGCTGAGCCCCACACATCAAGCAGATGTGTGTGATGGTTGCAATTTCATCCCTATTCTTGATAGGAGTGCCTATTCAGAAATGAACTGCACAGACTACAGTAGGACATTTAACCACAGGAACTTACATATAGAGGTTGTAATTTCAGTCCTTAGTATGCTTCTTTGGATTCTATCCTAGGAGAAAGGCAGGGTATACATTCAAAGAAAGAAAGAAAGAAAGAGTAAATAAACCCTAGTCAGAATTAAGATGCAACGACTTCATTGAGATCTAATCCCAATTAAATGCATACAGAATGGTCATTTTAGTTTTAATCTATGTGGGAGTAAGTAGCAAGCCCCTTTGAGAGGGATTGTGTGCATGCACGTGCTGATTTTTGCAGCAAATGGACAAAAGACTAATCATAACTGTAGTCTCTTTTACAACCAGAAAAAAGAGTAGGACAACAAGTGAGCCAGGGGGTTTATAGTGAGAAGATCCACAAGGTCCTTCTTCTTCTGCATGATGGCTTCTATGGTGTGGAAAGCTGTGCATGTACTGTACACATATTGGCCAGAAAATGTGGCTGGGGATTGAGGGGAGGCAGGACTTTGCTTATGAAGGCAGAACATCACCAATATGGGAAGGGAACAAAAGGGGTTGGATGGCAAAACAGTCCACAAAGAAGTCACTTCAAATTGAAATGATTCCTTTTATTGTTCCAAGGAAAAAGGTGTTAGTGGTGGTGGTAGTAGACCATGGAAATAGTAACCAGTGGTTACTGAAAGCTGTGTGCATCTTGTGAATTGCAATTTTAAATTTTGGAACACCACTATGCTATCAGGCTGAGATAACATAAATTTCTCCCCGTTTGGATTTCACGTGTACTGGCATTTGTGTTTGATCAGGAGAAATATTACCACTGGACCTTCCCCACTATCCTTTGTCTTTTAATACTATGGCTGAGATACTACACTGTGCTTGTGTAAGGTGTGGAGTGCTGCTTTAATTGTGCTAGGTAACCCTTGTATGGAATAGCAATGTTGCACAACTGAACTAAGACAGCAAATGTGCATCCAAATGCACAATTAACAATTAATACACAACCCACATCCATGTGTATTGTCTGTCACTGCATGTACAACTCCTCTTTTTCTGCCTTGAAAGGAATGGATACTAAAATGTCCAACCATTTCTGTAGTGGAGCATACACGTGAACAAGGCACTAACAGAATTCTGGCCAGTGTCTCATACAACTTTTGTTTCATTTTCTATCTGTACTACACAAACAATTTGCTAGGGCCTGAACTGCAATTCTCTGGAAAGCTGGGATTTGCAATTTGATGGGGTACTGAAAAACTTCAGTGACAAATTAAGTGTACGCCTATGAATTGCAGCACTAGAGATGTGGAGACCAATTCCTTTCATGAAATTCTGAAGACCCTGACCCTGTCCCCCACTCCACACACAATGGCTTTATTAAAAATTTCTAAAAAACAAAGCCATTTTTCTTGTTTAATTAAGGGTTTGCAGATCTGTGTTTCAGGGATCCAAAGACTTGTCACTTTGAATTCCTTTCATACAGTCCAAAACAGACAGAGTTTGAAGCATTTTTTAAACATATGAATATATTTTCTACATTATTTGCTTATCAAAGAGACTCTTGGCTTTATTTGCAGACAGAAATGCATCTGCTTTGCCAATATTTCTGCCAGTTATAATACTCCTTAAGCACTCTTCCATTTCAGCAGGCTGATATCAGCACTGCAGAATTACCTTGGGAGTAAAACTAACCTGAATATTTCAGTTCAGTTCAATTGATTTGTTTAAAACCAAAGGTCACTACAAAGGAGAGGAAGTAGAAACTGGGGGAGCATCTCGGGAAACATGCAGAAGGAACATGAGACACATCTCAAAATACTCCTGTGCATTACAAAACAACAATTTGTGTTTATGTGTGTGTACCACAAGAATAAAGCATGACAGTTTACAACAAGTGGTTACCATAACATGATACCACATTTTGTGGCACGTGCTTCTTATATCTGATTATTTTTTATATCACAGATAGACTTGGGCCAGGTTTAGCCAAAAATATTATACTGTCTGAGGCAGGACTGTAACTGGTGACCCTCTCCACTCTCCTAAGTCAAGGTACATAGAACCCCAAGCCAACCAAGCTTGTTTGGCACATGAGACAGAAAGTCTCAAAAACACTTTCCTTCAGTCCTGGGAAGAAAAATACAATAGAAACAAACAAAGTGACTAACAATTTGCTGCCCTTTCATGACAACAAATACCAGCTGCATGAAGCAGCACTCATCCTAATGATGGGGCTAGTCCTGGATTGCGTGCAGTCAGAAATCAAAAGGCAGTATCAGTCTTTCTCAGTGGACAGAATCTCATATCATGAAGATGATTTTCAAGACTGTGCTTGTATTTCATGGAACAGCTCCTCTGTAAAAATTGTCTGTTAAAAACATATCCCATATCTGATTGATTTGCCATCAATGTCTTTTAACCCATTCTTGATTTGTTTCTTGGCTGCATCATAATATATGCTTCCTAATTCATCTCAAGCCAGCTCATACTTGAATTTGGAGTCCTTGTTCCATTATTTGCTGCAATAAAAAACATTAGTTGTGTATATCAGTGAAAAGTAAATATTTATTTTCTCAGCTCAAATTTTAATTTAAGGCATATGTGTTCATGTATCCATCAAATTCAGTGTGCTCTGCAAATATGTCTTTCATTGCTGCTGAACATATTCTTTCGTTTGGTTCAAAGACAAAGTTGACTGATGCACAGGAGAAGAGAAGAACATGAGACACATATTTATAAACTGAGGCTCTAACCAAAGGATGGGACTCATATGGGCTTCCAGATGTTATTGGGCCACAGCTCTCAGCATTCCTCACCATTGGCTATGTTGTCCAGGGCTGATGGGTTTGCATCTGGAGGGCCACAAGTTCTTTCTCCTTGCTGCAATTCTATGCACATTTGTTGTTGTTGTTTTTGTGTGCCTTCAAGTTATTAACAACTTATGGAGATCCTAAGATGAACCTATCATGGGCTTTTCCTGGCAAGATTTGTTCAGAGGAGGTTTATCATTACCTTTTCCTGAGGCTGAGAGCATGTGACTTGTCCAAGGTCATCCAGTGGGTTACTTGAGAGTAAGTTCCCATGAAACCAGTGGAGCTGAAGCATGTGTAATGCTATGCTGTGAATGGTCATGAGTGATGTAGATGTTGGATCTTGCAGTGCTGATTTTGTACACATTTATGGCTGAGGGGCTTTGATAAAATTAGCATTGCTGGAGATTAAAAATTGAGAATATAGATGATGCAATAGACCTATGAATATTGCTGCTATACCTTTTAAATTCTTAGTATTTAATTAGTTGTTTTACATAATGCTACCTTGCCTTTTCCCAATTAATTAAAAAAAAAACTAGAACAAAACTCCAAGTTGATAATTTATGTAATCAATGTGTCATTATAAGTATTCTTTTTCTCCCTATTGGTAGAACACTTCGTCATCTTTGGAATAATATTTTAGACTATAGATAATGAAATTTGGCTGCTTACAGCTCTGGGGTGATCAGTTAATTGAAAAACAATTATTAGAAGTTTACATCTTTATTTGAGTACAGTATCATCCAAAATCCTCAAAACAATGATACCTTTATTGGAACAACAAGAATAAATATTACACGTACTGCAAGCTTTTGAAGCTTCACTGGCTTCTTCATCAGACAGAAGTGTTAAAAATCATAGAAGAGAAACAAAGAAAAAAATTGATATTGTTAGTCATAGCCCTGCCAACATAGATAACTTATTTTTTTGAACAATCTGTGCAACTCACTGAAATTACCCACACTCAATTTACTGGATTAGACTAAAGGCTCACTGGGCTGGATCCAGTCTTTGCCATATTTAGAGCCTTATCAATTTATTAAACATACCCAGCAGGCAAATGAAAAGATGTGTGGTTTTTTTTTCCCTCTCTGTCCACATGACTCTTGTTCTCTTCAGGTTGTAAAAGCATGGGAGAGCATTGTAAAAGCATCATTTTTGCCAAATGGATTATTTCATCTTGGCAAATAGATGTGACATCCAGAAGCAGGACTGATGTTGCACAGCCTTGTCACAGCCTTGTCAGCTAGCGGTAATGAGGTGAAACATCATCCCAATCACCACCAAAACAGGTCCCTTCTCTCTGCCTGGCTGACACCCTGTAAAGTAGGTTTGATTGAGGGGTGGTGGTGGTGTCAGGTCAGAAGATTGAGTTAGTTATGTAACTAAGTGACACGTGTAGGATTTTGAACAATCTCTCTAGCCTTTTGAACAATCTCACTGCTTGAGACTTTGTAATTGTTTTCATTCCATCTCTTCACATATTTCCCCCTCTTTCTGCTTATTTTGTTGGCCATTTCTTTTTCACACAGTACACTTTTTCAGATCTGAGATGGAGTTCCTAAAGGCTGCCTTATACCAGGTCCTAGCTGTATTCCATTTAGCCCTATATCTTTTATTATCATTGGCTGCAGCTCCTGGCATCCTGTTGGGAATTTATGACATCGTAAACCAACTTTTGATTGGGCAGTTCAGAACTGTGGCATTGTACAATGAATAAAGTTTCTGGGAGGAGAATGCCTTTGGGACCACTGCACAAGCAGAGTGAGTAGCATGGCCATTAGTTCAATGGTCATTATCTAAGTGTACTGTACTTGGTGGAACATGCTGCCCTTGTGCAATGACATCATAAAAACAGAACCATGGGGCATTAGGAATCAAGATTTCTACTTGAGGGCAGTAGAAAGTCACAGGAGGCCTATGCCTGCCCTGAAAAATGTCCTCATTGAGCTCAGTGTGATGGGAGCCCTTCTTGTCTAAGGGGAAATCTTACACAGTTTGCTTTATACGGCAGGAGCCTCCATTGTGCAACAGGACTTCTTGCATGGTACCCTGCTGTGCCTCATTGCTATTCTCTAACAATGTAGTGTACTGTGTCAGTGATAAGAAATAATAATAATGATGATGATGATGATGATGTAGCTTCATCATTGGAAATTTACACATTACAACTTGTGATGCAGGATCTCAGCTGAAGATGAAACAGGTATTCTTGTTTCCTTTTCAGCTCTTTCCTTGGCTGCACTCTGTATTCTAAATATGGATAAGCCATATACCTCTGTAAAGTTCCATCATGATACAGTATTCTCTGTTTTATTTGCAAACAATTACATTATTGGTGGTTTGAAAAAGTCTGCTTCACCATGTTTGATCTGATGATTTCAGTTAGCTTTATATTATAGCCTCAGTAAATTTTTCCAGTGTAATTCCAACTGACAGTTTAATTCCCATCAAGTCATTTGTGATTTTGATGATTTTATCCAAATGTGCATGATTTCATTTTCCTTCATTTTAGATGTTCTATAGTCCTTTCTATTGGCACACAGAACATCTCAAAAACAAACTGAAACACACTGAAAATATGAAAACACAAAAAAATTGGATGGTAGTGAAAAGTTAGGTAGATTGATAAATGGGGATTCATTTTATCCTGAATGGGGTTACACTTTTCCAGAAGAGCAGGGAAGGAAAGAAGTCTTTCTTTTTTGACAAAAGGTAAAAAACTGTCTTATTCGTCAAGAGACTCTGATGAGGAGACTTCTGGAATAACAAGAAACTGCAGAATTAGGGTGAACACGAGAAGTTATGATTGCTGGGATTCTGTAAGAATGCAAAGAAATATGTCAAAACACACTGCAGAAATAATCCAGTTTGAGATTGCTTTAACTGCCCTGGCTCAATGCTAGGAATTCTGGAAACTACAGTATAGTTTTGTGAGACATTTAGCCTTCTCTATCAGAGAGCTCTGGTGCCACAAGAGACTACAGTTCCCAGGATTCCCCAGCACTGATCCAGGGCAGTTAAAGCAGTCTCAAACTGGATTACTTCCGCACTGTGTGTTGGACCTTAGCCATGTTAGTCTGGAAAATCAGTATGCAAAGCATCTTGTGGCACCTTTGAGACTCACTCAAAGAAAGAAGTTGGTAGCATGAGCTTTCATAAACTTCAGCCTACTTGCTCAGATGTATGTTTTTGGAGTGAAGAATCAATCCAGAGACAAACCTATATAAGTCATTTGTGTGTGACAACATCAATTCAAACTCAAAACCTATGTGTGGAGATGATTTGGCAAATGCAGTTTTAACTATGGTAATTGGGGGACAAAGGTAGCCAAAAAGCTGTGGCTGAAAACAGAATAGATAATCATAAGAATGAGCTTTGGAATGTAGTGTGGGAAACAGAGAAGGAGTGTTGAAATGTGTGTAGTGTGCCAGGAAACCATTATCCCTGTTCAACCCATTGCTGATGTACTGTAGTCTGCCGATAAATTCCAATTCTGCTGTTTTTCGTTCCAATTTCTCTTTGTAGTTCCTTGGTTCAAGGATCACTGTTCTGAGGTCTGAGAGGGAATGCCCATGGAGACTGACATGTTCTGCAGTCAGTTTTTGTGTATTCCCATTCCTAATGTCTGATTTATGTTCATTGATCCTGGCACAGGAACTGGTCTGTTTGAATCATAGAATCATAGAATCATAGAGTTGGAAGAGACCACAAGGGCCATCCAGTCCAACCCCCTGCCATGCAGGAACTCCCAGTCAAAGCATCCCCGACAGATGGCCATCCAGCCTCTGCTGAAGTGCACTACTGACATAATATGGCATAAATCATATTGGAAGATGATCATGTGAAAGTCCCCCTAATATTGTGGGTAATATCATTAGGGCCTGTGGCGACATTGCCTGAATAGTGTGGGCAGAGCTGACATCTGGGTTTGCGGCACAGTTTTGTACTAGTGTTCCAGTGTTCATAACTGTATTGTGTGTCCGCTTGTACGTAAGTACCTGTTTGAGGTTTTCAGGCTGTCTGTAAAGGTCTGTCAGCAAGAGTCCTTGAAAGGGCAGCATTGTTGTCCAGAATGCATTGCAGTTCATTGATGATATGCCTGAGTGACCTCAGTTGGGAGATGTGTGTGACCACTAGTGGGGTTCTGTCATTTTCTCTCTTCAGTCTGTTCTGTAATAAGATTAACCCTGGATGCAAGTCTTGCTTTGTTTGTTTGTTTGTTTGTTTATTTATTTATTTTTACTTCATGTGGTGGGTGCTGTAGGACTGAGGACTGTTTGTTGTAATTCCATGAGTGTGGCATCCCTGTCTTGTGGGTCTGAGCAGATGAGATTCTATCAGAGAGCTTGGCTGTAGACTATGGATCTAGTGGTATATTTAGGGTGGAAATTGAAGGCATGTAAGTACATGTAGCAGTCAGTCAGCCTACAATATAGTGTGGTTCTTAGATTTCATTTTGTAACTGTACCGTGGTGTAGATAAATCCAGGCTGAGATTGATGGTGCAGTGGAATGACTTGAGTGAGTCTTCTCCATGAGTCCAAATTATGAAGATATCATCAAGAGAAATGGTTTCATGGTGCAGGAGTTAAGGAAGCACTGCTCTAGGTTGACCATGAAGATATTGGCTGTTTGTGGTGTCACGTGTGTGCCCCTGGCAGTATGTGTCCGAACAAAATGGTAGATCTTGGCAGCTAGGTCAGCTAAGGTCTCATCTGGAATTATTTTCCTGATGGCTCGTAGTCCATTCTTGTATGTTGGTATACAGGGATTCCATATCCGTAGTGACTAAGATGGTGTTACTTGGAAAGTTATGGATGGGTTGTATTTTCTGCAGGAAGTCAGTAGTGTCCTTTACATAGGTGGGAGTGTTGGTGGCATATGGTTTAAGAATACTATCCATATACTTAGCGTTCTACTGCTAGAGACAATAGGTCATCGAGGGTTGCCCTGTTTATGTATTTTGGGTGATAGATGTGCCTGGTCAAGGCTCTTGGAGTGTGTCAATTAGGATTTGGTTCTGCACCTCCATGGGAAATTCCCTAATAGCCTGTGTAATTCCTTCTGGTATTCCTCTGTGGAATTGTTAGGATTCCATAAAATGTAGCACTGGACAGTTGCCCCTCAGCCTCCTTTATGTAGTCAGATTTGGTCATGATGACTACAGCTCTTCCTTTGTCAGCCTCTTTGATGACAATATTAAGGTTGTTCTTGAGGCTGTGTATGGCATCTTGTTCCTTGTGATAGAGATTCTGCTGTAAATTGTGTCTCTTATTGATTATTTTTTGTCTGGAATTTTGTAAGTTTTTTGGCATCATCTTCCTTTGCTCCATCTTTTTCATCCTTTGTTGCATGCTCCCAGGTTTTACCCTCAACTTATCCATGGGTCATATCAAAATCCGTAATTTTGGCCCCCAAACCTGCCTTTGATTTATACATGAGGTTGATGTACAGTGAAGTATATATGGTAAGTTAGAGAGTTAAGCCAGAAACAACATATTTAATTAAAGCTAATGTGATGAGAACAGTTAAATGGCGTTAAAATACCAGACATAAAGGATATGTGTATTTCCCCGCTGGATATTTTACAATGTTGAAATCCACAAATTTCACAAGACTTTCATTTTAGCTGCCTACAGTATTGTTGTAACAAAATTACTTTGAAACTGAGCTTTTCGATATTAACAGTTGCATATTTTAAGTGTAATTTTGTACTTTTAAAAATCTCCAACAATAAAAAAGTTCTGTGAAGGGAACAGTGGTGTTATTCACACAGCATGGTGGCTTGTTTCCAGTGCCTGCAGACATAGTTTAAATGGTTACATACGCTTATAGCTTTCCTGTTCATCAACAGGACTGGAAGCTCTCTTGCCTTCAACTCCCTGTTAGAGCTGCCATGTTAAATTTAGCCGTAAGCTCTGTAAAGAGAGCAGATTACCACCACAGCCAGGTAAACACAGGAAACAGCAATATTGACTCAAGAGTTTTACAGGACAATTAAACAAGTAATGAAAGAACTGCAGTTCCTGAAGCGGCAATGAACAGGGAAGTCAGAGGGAGAACCTCATTCTGGCACGTGTCTCATTCCTGATTAGGAGTGCAACCCTTTCACATTAGGAGTTCTGTGGCAACTGATGTTGAGAACAGGGCTTGTACTGAAGCATTTGTGCTGAGTTGGAAACAATACCTTTTTGCACAAAACTCCCAGAATCTCCCAGTCAGCATGACCACTGGCTCTACTGCAGCAGCATCCAGTCAGTGCTTGTTTTCCTAGAACATGAGATATCAGTTTTCATATTAGTCTGGTCTGGAAACAATATCATCTGATACAGAATGTTTTATAATCGCCTGGAGGATAGGGATACTTTCTAGTCACTTAGTGGTTAGAGAAATGTACCTGAACTCATTCTGGGACACTCTAATCAATTGTGGCTTCGTATTGGAAACAGAAGCCAATGCTGGGTTGCCAAATGATCAGGAAACCCCTGTGCCTTCATGTAACATATAAAGATGAGCAAGCATAGCTAATACGTGACATCAAGCTTGTTATTAAAGACACAGGTACCGGGGTGCCTGGAGGAATTCATGTCAGGGGAGTGGCAAATCTGCCCTTGGTTTTCTTTCACACTTTAAAGAGCTATCCAATGTTCTGAAACTATTTTGGGAGTTATCCTGTGTTCTGGACCTTGTGTTCTTAAGGCTTAGAGTAAGACCCAGAACAGAATCAAAGCATCCTGGCATGGAATCCCATTGAAAAGTTGGCTACCCGCTGACTACACATGGGGATGAATCTTATGTCTAGCCTCACCACCATTTTAAATATGTGCTGGGCCTCTCAACTGGTCCCTCTGATGCCAGCCAAATCCCTTTTTTATTTGTTTTCTTCAGAGTACTTCTTAATAATTGTTATATCTAGATTTGGGTGTGGATGCTGGTTTAATTTTTAATTTTTCCCTAATTCAACAATTTTTATTTGGCGTTTCAAGGAAAAATAAAAGGAGGAGGAGGAGGAGGAGGCGGCGGCGGCGGAGGAGGAAGAGGAGGAGGAGGAGGAGGAGGAGGAGGAGGAGGGGGAGAGTAATGTACACACAAACACACACACACCAGAATACAATCAATATACACACAGTTTTAGTTTATAGCATCATCCCTCTCCACATCTCACCCTTTCCCCTATTAAACAGATTTTCCGCTTCTCGATTAATGTTGACTGAAAACTATAACCTATCTACACCTTAGCTGATCTGCAATGGATAGGAACATTTGAAACATTAAATATACAAATAAAAAAATTAAAATAGACTAAAACAACTCCTGAAAATAGTTTAAAAATCACAGATAACTGAAACAACCACAACAGCTACCCCCGATTGTAAGGACAAAATACCATGCAGAAACAGAAAAGGCCCTGTCAAATGTAGCTATCACCCTACCCTCACAGGTGGTAAGACACACAACAGAGCCTCCACTGGTGATTTACTTTTTGAGGCAGGCTTATATGGGAGCAGACAGTCCTTTAGATATCCTGATTTTGAGTTGTTTGGGGCTTTGTAGGTTAAAACCAGCATGGTGTAGTGGTTTGAGCATAGGACTATGACTGAGACCAGGATTTGAGTCCCGGCCTGGCCATGGGAATCCATTGGGTGATCATGGGCAAGTCACATTCTCTCAGCCTCAGAGGATGGCAATGGCAAACACCCTCTGAACAAACATGCCAAGAAAACCCTATGATGGATTTGCCATAAGGTCACCATAAGTTGGAAATGACTTGAAAACACACAAAAACAACAGAAGTTGAAACAAGCTTCTTGCATTGTGCTTAGGGTTATGCAGTAGTGTTTCCCTCTCCCTTTTAAGCAAGACTCATTCACTTTTGCTATTTGGGTTCCCACTGCATCTTTATTTATTTATTTGATACCTTTATGAATTGCCCCCACCAGGCTTCCAGGAGGATGTACAACAGAGCTGTGATAAAACAGCATAAATTAAAAGGAAAAGGGATAGAGCTTTGTAGTCAATGCCATGGATCAGTCCTTCTGACTCTGAACTTTTAGCTCTTCAAAGTTGTGGTCAAAGAGAAGGACAACCAGAGATAATGATCTACTCTGTCAGGAAAGCAGTTCTCACATCTTGAAGTCCTCAGCCATTTTCATTCCTTCAAATTCCTTACAGGGGAAGAAAAAAAAAAAGACGCACATATATAGTTCAAATTCACAACCAGTCTCCAGCATTTGTCTTGACATGTATTATGAGTAGCTTTTCCTATCCCTGCTGGTTTTATACGAGGAGGCAAAGTGTGTTTTGTCTTCTACTTTTATGTGTTTGGAGTTTTCAGCTGATGACTTGCTGCCAAAGTACACAGGAGCCAACACTGGGGTTGGCTTAAGGATTTGTCCAAACCCCTTTGCCTGGCATTATAAGACTAACAGTTCCCAAAAAAGGTTTTGAGCATGTTTGATGCTCTTATTTCTAGGTAAGATGGTGTGCCCCAGTATTTTGGCTCATGGCATCAAGACAGAATATTTTTAGCTAGGCTCCTTTCCTTGTACTTGTTGCTATTTGATTTGAATCCATGGCTCTGTCTGCATATTGTTTATTTTGGGGCTTGGATAGGTCTTCCACCACATGAGTAGTCTCAAGCTTGCATGGATTGCCATGATTACAGCAGTGAGAAAACTTGTTGCCTTCATTGCAGAATCACATCCAGCACCGTACAGCCACATGAACACAGGAAGCTGAATTTTAGTGGCTCAGGTCACTGCTCCATCCAAGGATGGCATGAACATGTTATTTGGTTCTTTTTTGGGGGTAAGAGCCTCCCCAAAAACAAAACCATAATAAAAAAAAACATCATAAACAATTCAGCACAAAGAACTTGAAATTTAGAAAAATTGAAGATGACAGAAAGCAAAACTGTCAAGAGATTCATGAGACAGAGCGAGGGTTTTGCATGTTTGACTCTTTAAAACCAAGCTTTGACTCACTGTATACATTTTTTCTGACATTTTTGTGTGCATGAAAATGGGGTTAAACAAAAGATATAAGGAAGGAACTAAAAACTAGATACAAAGGTTCAAAATAAAATAAATAAGTAAAATTAAATTTTAAAAAATATGCTGCTGTTGTTATTGTGTGCCTTGAGGTTCTTTTCCAACCTATGGCCACCCTAAGGAGTATATTAACAAGATATTTCAGAGTGTTTGCCATTGCCTTCATTTGAGGATGAGAGAATAGTTTTCTATGGCTGAGCAGTGAGCTGAGCCAGAGTTCTAGGCTGCTGCCACACTGCAGAAATAAAGTAGTCTGACACCGCTTGAACTTCCTTGATCCAAAGCTATGGAATTCTGGGATTCCAAGACTAAATATCTCATAAAGTTACAAAATCCAGAATTACATATCTCAGAATTCCATAGTCATGGCAGTTAAAGTGGTATCAGACTGCTTTATTTCTGCACTGTAGATGAGACCCTAGTCCAGCACTCAAACCATTATATCATACTGGCTCTCATGAAATGAATACATAGCATAAAAGCATGCAACACATGTAAAAATGACAACTGTGGAATTGGTTGCTGTTTTACATCTTCTTCAGAATAAAATACTGAGATGGGCTTAGATGGCAGTAAATTTTTATTCTCCCTATTAACACAAGCCAGTGGCAAAACAGATGAAGTCAGACTAACCTGAAGCAGTAACTCACAGTTTCCAAAAGCATTTCAAATGTGGATACTAATTTGTAGCATGAAAGAGATTCCCTATAGCGATCCATGTGTGAAATACTAAGAGAAGATATTATATGGGAAACTGAAGATTGTGCAGTTGGCCCTCTGTATCTACATCCATGGATTCAAGCACCCATGATTTGAATATATATATATATGTATGAAATCCAAAGCAAACATTGATTTTGCCATACTATACCAGGAACAGAATTTTACTGTGCTAATACATATAATGGGACTTGCACACCCATGGATTTTGGCATCCACAGAGGTCCTGGAACCAAACCCTTTAGGTTTTGATAGCCTTTAGGGCTGAAGAGCGGGGAATAAATAAATAAATAAATAAACCCCATAGGATAGCAAGGGCCCACTGCAGATCCTTTGAGACTAGAATCATAGAATCATAGAGTTGGAAGAGACCACAAGGGCCATCCAGTCCAACCCCCTGCCATGCAGGAACTCCCAATCAAAGCATCCCTGAAATATGGCCATCCAGATTCTGCTTAAAGACCTCCAAGGAAGGAGACTCCACTACACTTCGAGGGAGTGTGTTCCACTGTCGAACAGCCCTTACTGTCAGGAAGTTCCTCCTAATGTCTAAGTGGAATCTCTTTTCCTATAGTTTGCATCCATTGTTCCGTTATCTAGTCTCTGCAGCAGCAGAAAACAAGCTTGCTCCCTCCTCAATATGACATCCCTTCAAATATTTAAACAGGGCTATCATATCACCTCTTAACCTTCTCTTCTCCAGGTTAAACATACCCAGCTCCCTAAGTCGTTTCTCATAGGGAATAGTTTCCAGACCCTTCACCATTTTAGTCGCCCTCCTTTGGACCCAGTTTCTCCACATCCTTTTGACTAGGGATACTATCACCCAGAGGAAAATCAGGGGATTAAAAAGGCATTTCCCTGGGAAAGTTGTGTGATCACGGTGAAGATTTTCACATATATTGTGATCTGAGAGGACTTGTCCCAGAAAGAACCAGGAATGCTTCAAAAACAAACCATTCACAGAGAAATCCTGTGAATGGTTTGTTGCTGGAGCATCCCTCGTTCTTCCCAGGATAAGTCCTCTTAGATCACAACATTGTCTGAAAATCTTCACCCTGATCACACAACCTGACCGTGAAAATGCCTTTTTAATCCCCTAATTTTCCCTGTGTGATAGTCTCATAACTGAGAGAAAGAAATTGGTAGCATAAGCTTTTGTAGACTTAGGTCTACTTCATTCTATGGTTTATTAGGTCTTAAAGATCTGAAAACCATGCCTTTGAGGAGTGGCTTAGGCAGCTGGGTATGTTTAGCCTGGAAAAGAGATGATTAAGAGATAATATGATAGTCCCATTTAAATGTTTGTAAGGATTTCATAGTGAAGATTATTATTATTATTAACCTTTATTTATATATCGCCGTAAATTTACACACTGCTGTACATACAATCTTATATTTAGATGGTTCTCTGCCCTCAGGCTTACCATATAAAAGAGACAACACAAAAAGAGATGGGAAAGGTGGTGGGGAAGGGGATGAAGTCCAGTGGTTCTTCTCTCCCTCTGGGGCCTGGACCAAGGCAGATGGACTGGAGGGAGGGATTGGCTTCTTAATACATAGTTAAAAGGAGGCATCCTGGGACAGACGGCACAATCCTGGGAATGCTTCCCTAAACAATACAGTCTTTAACTCAATTTTGAAACTGGTTAGAGAAGTGATGAGGCACACATGTGGGGGAAGAAGGTTTACAGGAGTGAGGGGCAGCAAGTGAGAAGGGACGAATTCGGGACAGGGCAGTGGAAATCCTCGGCTGGGACAGGGGACCTTGACTACCAGAACGGAGGGTATGAGTAGAATGTAAGGAGAAAGAAGTTCAGACAAGTAAGGAGGGGTCAGTCCGTGGAGGGCTTTGAAAGTCAACAACAAAAGCTTGTACTGAATGCAGAAGGGGAAGGGGAGCCAATGAAGGGAGGATAAGAGAGGAGAAACATGGTCAAAGCAGCGAGCGGATGTGATAATATGGGTGGCTGAGGTGGGAGAGAGGAGGCCCTGTCAGAAGAAGGTTACAATAATCTAGTTGCGATACCACTAGGGCATGGACCAGAGTCTTGGCACTAGAGGCTGAGAGGAATGGCCAGATTTTAGCAATGTTGTAGAGAGAGAATCTACAGGTCTTGGCAGTGGCCTGAATCTGGGGAATAAACGACAGAGAGGAATCAAAGATGAAACCAAGATTGCTGAACAGATTGAATAGAAGTGCCGTTGACAGAAACAGAGAAGGAGTATTGAAGGGTGGGCTTATGTAGAAAGATGAGAAGCTCTGTCTTAGACATGTTGAGCTTCAAGTGCTGATGATGCATCCACTGAGAGATGGCAGCCAGACAAGATGAAACTTGCTGTTCAAGCCCTGGTGAAAGGTCAGGGGTGGAAAGATACAGCTGAGTGTCATCAGCATACAGATGATAGGAGAAACCAAAAGAACGGATGAGTTTACCAAGGGACAATGTGTATAGAGAGAACAGAAGGGGACCCAGGACAGAGCCTGAGGAACTCCAACAGATAAGGGAACAGATGAGGAGGTCTGACTATCCGTGACCACTGCAAAAGATCTGTCTGACAAGTAAGATAACAAGTAAACCAGTTGAGAACAGAGTCGGAGAACCTGAGGTCGGAAAGCAGGTCAAGCAAGAGACAGTGGTCCACGGTGTCAAAGGCTGCAGACAAATCAAGAAGAATGAGAATAGAGGCCATTTGCCTTGGCCTGCAAGAGATCATTTGAGATCTTGGTGAGGGCTGTCTCTGTAGAGTGCCATGAGCAGAAACCAGACTGAAAAGGGTCCAGGATAGAATTGGCTTCGAGAAACCCAAGACAGCGAAAATAAATGACCCGTTCCAGAATCTTAGAGAGGAAAGGAAGAAGAGAGATTGGACGATAGCTAGACAAAGAAGAGGGGTTGAGAGAGGGTTTCTTCAGAATTGGGGAAACGAGAGCATGTTTGAAATCCGAAGGGAAGGAACCCGAAGAGAGAGAGAGAGAGAGAGATTAAAGGTATGGAGGAGCTAGGGCAGAAAAGAAGGGGTTATAGAGATCAGAAGATGGGAGGGGATAGGATCAAGAGAATAAGTTGTAGGTTTGGAAGAATTTAGCAGTGTAGAGAGTTCATCCAGAGAAACAGGTGGAAACACAGAGAGTTTATTAGTCGAAGGGACCAGGAGATTAGTGGTAGGGGGCAAATTAGGAGGAACAATTTCAGATCGAATAGTAGTGACTTTTGTGAGGAAGTAGTTGGCAAAGTCAGTTGGGGAAAATGATGAGAAGACAGGAGGAGAGGAACGTTTTAGCAGTGAACTGAAGCAGGAGAACAAACGCTGCAATTGCCTCTCATTGGCACAGATCAATGATTTATAGTAATTCTGTTTTGCCATAGACAAGGCCCGTGAGAAGGATAAAAGAACAAATTTATAGTGAATGAAATTGGCCCACTCCCTGGACTTTTTCCAAAGGTGTTCAGCTGCTCAAGAGCAGGACTGGAGAAACCTAACTGTGGGAGAGAGCCAGGTCTAGCTGAGGCCTAGACACAGACGAGGATGTGCGTACAGATATAGGGGCAAAGCTGTCAAGAGTTGAAGAAAGAGTGGAATTAAATAGAGACATTGCTGAATCAGCAGAGTCCCCAGGATTTATAGAAGACAGAGAGGAATCCAAGGTCTGACTGAGATGATCAGAATTAACAGACTGAAGATTACGAAAAGTGCGTTGAACAATATGACGAGGAGGTGGGATATAAGTAAGAGTAAAAGAAATTTGATGAACTTCTGACAATGGACAGTCAGATGCCAAGTAGTCAGAGATGACACACTTAGCAGCAAGAACTAGGTCAAGACAGTGACCAGAAGAATGGGTTGAAGAGTTGGAATGAGGTTGAAGATCAAAAGAAGCTAAGAGGGAGCGAAAGCAAGATGTTGAAGGGTTCTTAGGATGATCAAGGTGGATATTAAAGTCACCTAGAATTAGAGAAGGAACTGAGTCTGAGAGAAAAAAGGTGAGCCATGACTCAAAGTCTGAAAGGAATTGGTTAACAGAACCAGGAGGGCGATAAATGACAGCAACCTGAAGCTGCAAAGGAGAAAAGAGTCTAATAGAATGAGACTCGAATGAAGAAAAAGAATAGCTAGGGGGAAAAGAAAGGGGTTGAAACTGGCAAGAATTAGACAGTAAGATACCAACCCCACCTCCTCGACCCTTAGGGCGGCTTGTGTGGGTGAAAGAAAGACCACCAAAAGAGAGGGAAGCGGAGGTAGCAGTATTATGGGCTGGGAACCAAGTTTCAGTTAAAGCAAGAAGATTAAATGATCTAGAAAGAAAAAGATCACAAATTGCTGTTGCTTTTGGAGCGGCAGAGGAACAGTTCCAGAGTGAGCAGAAGAATGGAAGCTGGGGGATAGGGTGAAGTCATATAGGGATCAGATTGGAAGAGATGCATGGAGCCATGGGAAGGGATGGATGCAGTGCCCAATAAACAACAGGAGAAAAAGTGACAATGAGAAAAGCAGAAAAATGATATCCAACAGTGCTAGATAACATTGTCTGAATACCACAAAACACGAAGGATCTAGTAGATAAGGAAGGGTGGCTTTGGAAACCTTTGGCCCATGTCCCAGTTGCTGAGGATGATTGAAGAAGAAGTGGCTTCTGAGGAATGATCCACTGGAGGCAAGGAGGGTGGTGCAGAGGCAGCAGAAAGTGTGGCTGGCTCTCTCTTTCTCCTCATCTCAGGATGGAATGTTCCAACTGCAGGCAGGAGGGAGATGGTAGAAAGGCAGCAGAAAGTGTGGCTGGCTCTCTCTTTCAGATAGAGCAAGTATGTCTAGGGTGGCCAAATACCCTAGAGCCAGCCCTGCTTTTCCATCTCTTCATATGACACATGATACAGTTTTGGAAAACATAAGACATGATGATGATGATGATGATGATGATGATGATGATTTGGTTTGGAGGTATGATATGCCTCCACCTAAGTATGCAAAGCTTAATTTAAATCCAGGAGTATTTAAAATTTAAAAATATGTACAATTCATTCACTAACAGCCTAATCCTAGTTATATTTACTTAGAAGTCTGATTGATTGATATTTTATTTCGAAATACATATTCTTAAGGTTGTGGGCCTTGCACAGAACCCTGTTACAGCCAAACGTCTATGATTTTCATGAATTTAAATCAGCATTCTGAATGGTATAATTTGCTCCCTTGATTCTTCTCTAGCATAGTGCTAGTATATGGGACATATAGTATATGGGACATTTTAGACCACCATCTGCCTAAAAGCTGAGAAACCTCAGGATATAAGAGGGGAAAAAAAAAGGAAGGGCCAGGGGGCTTAAGCTGGCCTTCAGCAAGGAGCGCACAGATAGCAGGTTGAGCAGCAATACTAAAAGGAATACTTTTAGTGGAAGCTTATCATTTATGACATTAGTCTTTGGATTTCAAATAATGGCCTGAATCTTATTGGTTAGTCCCATTAGAGTAAACCTATTGAATCAGCTGCTGAATGGTGAGTCAACATATAGTTAAATCCTATTGAAACACAGGTTCTAATTTAGTTGGGATTAAAAACAGGATTTAGGCCAGTATTTGTACAAATGCTTGGGAGAAAATCAGGCATTTGCAGTACGACCATTATTCTCCTGCCCTCTGAGTTTCTTGAATAACCTTTTGAGGTTTTCCTGACAGCTGAACAATTCTGACCATTTGCAGTTGCCATTGGCAAGTTGTGAGATTATCCATTGCCTGCTAAAATCAGGAAGACTGATCCCCCTCCCCCAGTATTCTGTGCCAGTTGATTTTCCAGTTTTCTTGAGTTTAAAGAATGGGCATATTATCCATTATGACATGTAATGTTCTCACCAGAATGAAAAGACTAAATTGCTGAAAATGAAATAAATGATGTAGAGACTTTATAGGCAGGACTGCTCCCTCAACTTCCCTTTTTTTTTTTTTTGTATCTGTTCTAAGACTACGCAGAAGATTTTGCAGTGTTTTAACATTATGTTTTCTCAGACAGACCAAAAACCTTCATACATCATTTGTACAAGTTCAGATTGCTATTCAGCATAGTGTCACTTTACTTCTTACTTTCATTCTTCACCGTTCTTTTTATTATTATTTTTTGAGGACTCACCCAATTCATACATGTGATGATGGGGAAGGGAAGGAGCTGCTTCTCCTACCATCCTTTGAAGAAATATTCGGTAGAACTAGGTGGAAAAATATCTTTTTGTGACAATGAAATGAAGGGAATGTGCTGTACTCACTTTGCACAGGGTATGCCTGGATGGAGATCTTTTTTTCTTAGCAGATTTTCTTGAGCATGAAAAAAAGAGAAGATAGAAGAAACAAAGGGAAAGGTCTGCAAAACAAAAGAGAAATGCCAGGATCCTGCATCTTTTCTTGTTACAGAAAAACTAACAAGAACATATCCTGCAGAGTGCCACAAACCAGCCAGGATAACCATGCTTAACTCTTTGCATTCCTGGTTTCTCAGTGGGTAATCAAGGTCCCGCTTTCCCCCTTCAGCCACTGTGTTGCTTGTTTTTGTTGTTATTACTTGCCACCAGTCATTGCAAACTGCCAAACTGCCATTTGCAGCCACCCTTCCTCCTCCTTCTTGTCTGTGATAGCCAGGCCTCCACATCCTCTTCACTACAGAAGGAAAAGAGAAGGATGAGTATTGTGGCAGCAGTGGCTTGAGCATTCATTCTGGATACTGCTGCTGCTTCCCTTCTGGATACAGCTGTCTGTTTTTCCTACACTGCAGATGGAGGGGAATGGTCATCCACACACATTTTGCCCTGCAAAAATAAGAAAAAGGAAGTCTGGAGGGAGAAGAAAGTTAGATAGCAAAGCAGCAGTGACAATGAGCTGGCACAAGAGACCACCCCCTGCCTCTGCAGTGTAACAGAGATAGTGATCATTCTCTTTCTATTCACTTACTATTTTCTTCATTCTCTCACCCTCTGCTATGACCTCCAAACCAAGAATCTGAAGGAGTCTTGAAGGCCTGTATGTTCAGCAGCAGGATGATTGGAAGAGGGGTTGGATGATTCCTCCAGATGTGTGTATATGTGCCTTCAAGTCACCTGTCAACATGTTGACCCCATGAATTGTATAGGGTTTTCTTAGGCAAGGGATATGCAGAGATGGTTTTAACAGTTACTTCCTCTGAAATCTAGCCCACAGCACCAGGTTTTCATTGGAGGTCTCCCATCCTAGTCCTTTCAAGGGCTGACCCTGCTTCACTTCCAAGATCAGTTGGGATCTGGTGCCTTTGCAGCATTTTGGCCTTATTGTTGTTATTGGGGTGTACCTTCAAGTTATTTCTGATTTAAGGTGATTCTAAGAAGAACCTATGATAGGGTTTTCTTGGCAAGACTTGATCAAAGGGGGATTGCTTTGCCTCCATCTGAGGCTCTAAGATTATCCCTTTTCTCACAGATCCTTCTGTGAGGATTTCTCTTGGAAGATGCTGACTCTATAAAGGAGTGTGTGAGGCTGTAATGGTGATTCTTTACTTGACTTTGGAGGCAGCCACAGTAATAGGAGTGTGCTGGGTGTTGAGTGAGCACTCAACCTGTCCTAGTTTTCGTTTGTGAAATTTTGGAGGGTATGAATAGAGTTGTAGCTCCCTGAAAACTAACATGTATAGTGACAATAGTTTCCTGTCCCACTATAGGGTTAATATGCCATGTTCTAATATGCTCAGCAACATATGCATGCTTGTTTTATCAGCATTTCTGCTATGAAGGGTCATGATACACACACTGAAGCTCAGACTGAATTATCAGTCTGTTCTTGTTACAGTGCATTCTAACTTGAATCTCTACATTTCTCCTGCCTTCTAACCAGCCAGTGCTTGGAAAATTGCTTTTCAAAAAGCATTTAGTTCACATTTTATAATAATAATAATGTTTTTATTTATACAAATATAGAATTGCTGTGTACTTTTTTTTTTAAAAAGAATATCTCTTTAATGCTTTTTTAAAAGACTGAAATTAAAAGGAAAACATATTCAAGACTAAGGGCCTACTGAGAGGTTAATGTTTTTAATGTTTAGAATAGTGATTGTTTGTTTAGGTTTAGTACTGATGTGTATTGTCGTGTTTGTTTTCATCTATGGTTGGAAATAATTGTGAGCAATGTATGAGAGCTGTGCTAATAAATATATGCTGAAACACAAAAAATCTCTCTCTCTCTCTCTCTGTCTCTCTGTTTCTCACAATTACTTTTCAAAAATCTCAGTGGTCTCTGGCATGAGCCATATTCTCTTTGCAATCTGCCTTCTTCTTGCCTCAGTACCTTCAACTGAACATGAGGTGGATGAGCCATTGCCTGATCCATGTGATGTTCCTCCACTAGGGACCTGTCTGCATGAGCCAAATAAACTAGTGTCCCCTGTCCTCTCAGTAGAGAGTCTGAATGTCACACGGCCCAGACTCTGAGTCTGGTGTGAACAGACCAACCAATGTCCTGCTTGTTCAGTGCCACATCCAGAGTATACCCCTCCTAATGTGCACCTATTTGCTCTGGATCTTTCTGGAATATCAAGAGTCCTCTGTAATAATGCTGTTTAAAATATGTCCCGCTGTGCCACCCACTGCTGAGAGTCACTCGCTCTGAGGTCAAAATGAGGCACCCAGCCATATAACTGATGCTGGTCCCTTCTTCTGATCTCAGCAGTGGGAAACTTGCCACGACAGCAGTGGCATCTGTTGGCACAGTGGGGTGTGCATACGGACAGCCACTCTGCATTGGAATGGAGGGCCCCAGTAATAGGGAGAGGTTGGAGTGGCTCCAGGACCAGGATACTCCAGCTGCCCCCAGAGTATTCTGGCCTGTGCAGACAGGGCCTAACTTTTACTGAGGCTAGGCAGCCATGCTTGTAGAATTAACTAAAAGTCACAGCTACACTACAGAAAGAGTATAATTACCACTCAAGTTTAATTGTAACATAACTCAGTTGTATTTTCATTACTGAAAAAAGAAATCAATTACAAGTAATTCATTACTTATTAATAAACAGTTCCAAGCTCTGCATTGGGCACACCAGCATTGACTATAGGAAATACTCTCAAATAATTTCCTGGACTCAGAGAAAAACCTGGTTGTTGTGGGACCGAAATCAAGGCTGACTTTTGCCTGAAGCCCTTCACATGATTAAGGTAGTGTATTACTAATGAAACATACTATTTTCCCCAATTTCCAGGTAAAACGGAATGGTTGGTGCTGGGACAGCGTATGCACCAGTGTTTTTGGTACATGTAAGGGCATGCTGTAGATTACTTGGTTGCCTGACTTCTTTCTCAGTTCAAACATTCTCAATAGAAAGATTTGCCCAGCACCTGAAGATCTCACTCCATCCATCTAATGAAGTGGGCTCCTGTCTGTGGAAACATATGCTATAATATTTTGTAGTCTGTGGTTTGAACATTGGAAAGAGAAACCCACTGGGTGACAGCAAGTCACACTCTCTCATCCTCAGGGGAAGGCAATGGCAAGCTCCCTCTAAAAAATCTTGCCAAGAAAACCCCAATATAGGTTTTCCACCCTTTGATAGCCTTAGGGTTGCTACAAACCAAAAACAACCTGAAGGCAAACAACACCAATAGCAAAGGTGCCCTAAGGCTCTTTGTTGCCTTTGTCTATATTAACCAGATGACAAGCTGCTTATGCTTCATCTTTCTATTTACCTGGACGACATTCTTTCAACTTTACAGCCATATAGCTGGCTTCACAGAGTAATCAAGACATGATGGACAGGTACATAGTGAATTATTTGTAATGGATTCAGGAGCTGCCCGGGTAGGTCTTTCCCTCCTTTCCCCACTTTTTTTAAAAACTCTTCATGCGGTAAAATGAGTAATTCCAAATTAAATCATGAGCTGGTGTGTATGAAATGCCAAATACAGCATAAGATGTGTTTTCACTGTCTTTTCCACTAATAACATCCCCCGGTTGAAAGGTAAGGTATGCCAAGTATGCCCCGCATGGACTCGGTGTTTTTCTTTAATGAAAAAAGATTCCAATATTGTTTAAACCAATGCAGACTTTCCACTGAGAGGTGCTGGGTAAAGAATGGATGAATGTTTGCATTGGTTGAGGTTTAACTCAAACACACATTGCTAGAGCAGAGCCAAGGCCAAAGCTAAATGGAAAGGCAGAAGGAGAAGAGGAGAGAGAGAGAGAGAGAGAGAGAGAGAGTTGACAAGGGAGGTTTCCTAAAACAAAGTTACAGTGGATATAAAAATACTTGATTGTTATTTGTAGCAATAAGGAAAAAAAAAACACCCCAACCAGTCTTCAGTTAAGGTAAATGGGCATCATAATATGGCATATAGGCATATTGCTTAATGAAAATATTTCAGGAACCTTGGCTCTACTAAAGCAAAGAGTGTGTATGCCAGTTTGTTCTCCGGAAATACTCGCCAGCCAGACCGGGAAATGAAGAGTAGAGTTCAAATGAGGCCATAATTTTATTGACTGGACTCCTCTCAGACAAATTAAACCTGGCAACTTAACTCAGACCATGGAAATATTACTTTTTTGGAGTATAGTTCCCAGAATACTCCAAGCAGCTATGCTGGCTAGGGGGTTCTGGGAGCTCCAGTCCAGTGGTCCATGGTGGTCCATATACCAGTGCTGTTCATGAGTCACTGAGTATTAGTCCCTGGGAAGTTTCTAGAAAGAAACATCATATATGACCAATGAGCACACATATGATACCAGTTCCTAGCACATGAATTTGGGGTGAGGGTTTGCATCAGATAGTGTGAGATGCACTGCTCTAGACCAAAAAAACAAAAACAAAACAAAACAAAACAAAAAACCAAACACAACACACACACACACACACAAACCTTTTTCAAGTTCTGCAACATTTTAAAAAAATTAACCCCCCCCCCCCATCATAGAATGCTAAGACATTTAACAATTGAGATTTGGTTTCCTTTGGGAGAAATGCTCTTTAAAAGTATTTGTCGTATTTGAATTTGTACACAAAAATTTAGGCTGAGCAGAGGTGGCAGCAGGCAACTTAAATACCTGAAAAGTGAAATTCCTCTGCTCTCACCCCATAAAGACAATAATAGGGAACCATTCTGATAAACTCAGGGGCTCTCCCTGACTCAAAACTACTTTTTGAATTTTCTTGTGACTCCCGCATCCAAAGAATTAGATTAACAGTGGATGGAAAAGATGCCTCACCCTTTATCTGTATCAAGGAGCAACCTCCTAATGATCAGATGAAGGATGGCAGCTAAGCATGCCAAGATATTAACATTCCTTTGTCAACTCAGTTTAAATTAGAAATTTAGTAATAATAATAATAATAATAATAATAATAATGATGATGTTTATTTCTTACCCGCCCCTCTGTAAAACAATCGAGGCGGGGTACAACAAGGTTAAAAAACAAATTACAGATTAAAATAATTCAATAATTCCATCCCAACCCCCCCCCCAAAATAGGATTAAACTAGTTAAGTTTAAAATTAAATTACTAACAATAGAAATACAATACAACATAATACACAAATAAAAACCACAATGCTGGCCACAGCATGGGTAGCAACAAAATACAGAGGGGGGGGGGATAGACACTTGGGAATTGGCTGAAAGATTTTAGGAGCCAGGTAGATTATACAGTTTCAGGGAAGGCCTGCTGGAAGAGATGCGTCTTTAAGGCTGTTTTCAAACAGTCTAGCGATGTAATGAGACACATCTCGTCTGGCAGGCCATTCCATAGCCTGGGAGCAGAAGCAGAAAAGGCCCTCTGGGAGGTCTGCACTAACCTAGTCTTCATGGGCTGCAACAGATTCCTCCCAGAGGACCGAAGCGTGCGGGGGGGGGGGGTTCATATGGGGAAAGGCGGTCCCTGAGATAAGATGGACCCAAGCCATGTAGGGCAAAGACTGGTGGAGATTGTGGCGTAATAGTCACCAGGACTTGATGTGTTGTGTTACTGGAATAAACTTGGTTAAAGCAGCAAATACGGCTATGTTCTACTGCTTCCAGTAATCTAGATTATGGAACCTGGCTGAAAGATGCCCGCAGGCAGTGAGCCCAGTGGACCCGCAACACTCCCGACTTTGCAAATAAGTTGTGTGGCTTGGAGATGGGATTTAGACAGGTTTTAGGCAAGAGGTGGCATTGGCAGCAAAATGCGAGCAATAACATCCAGCTGCATCCCGGAAGAGGATTCAAACTGGGAAACGTAAGTCGGATTTTTTAGCTGTGTGAAAAACTCCTACGTCTTATTTAATTCAATGGGATGTATGGCAGTAGGTAAATTTGGAAAGCAGTAGAGATTGGGAATGTGTACTCTCCCATCTATGGTGAGACTGCAGCTCCCATCAACCCTTGTTAGCATAGTCAATGGTGAGGGATCACAGTAGCTTCAGTAAAATAACATCTTCCAGGAGACATGTGCCCTATCTCTGGACAGCAGCCTTAGTCTCATTTTGAATGAGTGAAACAATGGCATAATGAGAAATAATATAAACTGTGATTTACTTTGTTGTTTACAAATATATATATATATATATATATATATATAAAAATAAATAAAATTTCCTACTGATTGAATGGCTTCAGACAGTAGAATAAGGAGGGATGCAATTCCAATCCTTCCCTCAAAATCTGCTGTAGAAAATGGTGTGTGTGTGTGTGTGTGTGTGTGTGGGTCCTTTGGAAGAAATTTTGTGGCATTTCAGAACAGAGAAGAGTAAAAACCCTATTGTCCAAATGAAAATCTGTTTGGAAAATATTAGATTTTGCCAACTGTTCATTTTCTAAAAGTTGCTCAAGGATTTCCTATACAGACATCACCTTCAAATAAGAAAAAAAAATGTAAAAAGAGAGTGCATATACTTATTGGTGGAGAATATTTATGTGTTGGTGGAGAATATTTTTGTGGTCAGCATTCATTTCAGTCTTCTTCCCAATCTACTTTGGAATGCACATAGAGATGGGCTATTTGAATGTTTCAGGAACTCTCTGTACCTGGAAAAGACTGTCTTCAACACATTTCAACACATGTACCATTTCTTACCTGCTCTCTGAAGGGGTAAAGTCCCAAGAGGATTTTACCATGGGCCTGTTATATGTTGGATCTTATGGTTGTCAGATGAAGAATGTGGATAACTTCAGAAATAACTTGCTTTTAAATCTGACACATTGCTCAGGCCAGAGAAAACATGAACAGAGAGGAGAAGGAAGTAGAAAATTGAAATAGGAGAGATTTTCACTTATATTTTCACAAGTTCCCTCTGTTCATGAGGCTTCCCCCACTCCAGGATTTTGCTAGGAGAACTGAACTGTTTTTAAAGGCCAAGGGACAAAATAAAAAGTACAGAGTAGCTGACATTTACTTAAATCAGCAAATTATTAAAGGGTTTTGTGAAGGGTCAGTAGGAGAAATCTATGAAAATAGACTAGTTTAATGAGGGAATGGCATGGAGTGCTTGGGAAATATCGTTGCTGTGTTTCATTAAATTGTCAAAAATGTCTTCTAAGGGAGAAATTGCCAGGGCAGAAAACAGGGTAGTAGAGATCACATCACATCTTTCTTATGGTTTTAACAGGGACCTGCCATGCATGTTCTCCCCAAGTTAACTCAGGATGATCTGAATTCTGGAGGGGTAATAAATCTTGTACCCCAGCTTGGTTTTCAAATGTTCAGAAATAGAATATTAAAAGAAATTGCAAGCAGGCTGTATATTAGACTCTGGCTGGCATACTATTATTGTCTACCATCTCCACAGCAATGGATAGTTAAGAAGGAATGCCAAGGCTACAGTTGTCACCTAATCCAAGCTCTCTGACAAAAATAAATGAAAGCACTGGTCTCTCATTCCAGTGCTGGGCTGATTTAATTTCTCTTAGTGCTGCCCTACTCTGGTATAGAGATGCCCAGTGTACTTCTGCTCTTCACTATTAATATTTGGCATTTGTCTGTCAGAGCCTGGAACTGAAGCAGAATCTGGGGCTCAAATAAGGCATAGCTCAGCCCAACTCAGAGTATTTTATGTGCAATGAAGTAGCTTCTGGAGGAAGTTAACCCATATAGGGAGAATGTAAGCATTCCAACAGAGAAGCTTAACAAAGCAAATGTGTCCCTTGGGATGCTTGCAAGCAGGATCAGGGAAAGAAAAGTGCCAGTTCTGTAAGTGCCACTCAGATATCACAGATGAAGATAGGGAACGTGTGCGCAAGCAACATCAGAGAGTGGTCAAAAGGTTATTAATGGGGAAGAACAAATAAGTTAGAAAAGGCTGCAGCCTGGGAAGGGCAAGATCCTCTCGTATTCACTCCCACCCTTACTTTTATACTTTGAACTCAGCTTGAAGCTGAGAGCAAAGGGAGAAAGTGAGAGAAACTGAGGCATTTTAAAAGGAGCTTTAAAAAACGACATGATGATTAATCAGGATTCTCCCTGGCAAACCAGGACAGCTTAAGGGTATGGCCATCCTGCTTGTTCTTCCTGACATAGTATCCAAACAACTTTCCTGGTGTAGGGCAGAGCAAGAGAATGTGGTGTTGCTCAACCTGTGTTGTTTGTACTGGGGGCTCCTAGGATTGGTAGTCCCCATCACCTTTTTGTCAGGGAAATGATGCTTCACTGGCTTATACTGCAGCATCTACTGCCTTTCATTGGTTTGGGGTCATTATCATCATTATCATTATCAATATCATTATCCATTTATATCCCACCTTCCTCCCAAAAGGCAAGGTATAATTTTAAAAGAACAATACAACTACAAACATGCAAAAAATGAATATTAAAATGGAATTAAATTATTCACAGTATTTAAACAGTTCAGAACTACACGTAATAAAATACAATTAAAAAGAATTTTAAAAGCTCTATTGTTAGGTAGAGTGAAGCAGCTGTTTTAGGCAATGGAATCTGGAGGGGCACAGTGGAAAGACAGTTGCCGTCCCTCCATTTTGTGCATATGCCTATTTATTCCCCTTTACTGGAGGACATACGTGGGCAGGTGCAGTAACATGTCCTGTCTCGGTGGAAGGTGGAATATAAAAAGTTCATAATAGGGTTGCCATTTGTCCTGGAAAATCTACAATATCCAAGATATAAATGTCCTGGCAGCCTGCTCCCATTGAAATGGTAAATCTCAGTTTTTTTCCTTTATTGCAGGCCAATGGGTAGGTTAAAATGTGGCATTGGCGATGAAGCAGGAAACTGTGCAAGAAGACTGGCACTGGCAGGAGCCTCATCCCACCCTGCAGGCTCCAGTTGCTACTGCTCAGAGTACTGCTCATTGCCATCTTATTCTTCCATTCCCTTCCCCCCTTCTGCAACGGGTCCAGAAGGAAAATGAAAGGAGGCAAGCAGAGATGGCCTTGTGTTGTGTGGTGATTGTGCCAGTGGCTTGAGCCTAGAGCTAGGCAGCATGGTTGAACTTAGCTTCCAGACAGTTACCAGGAAGCCTTCGTCACATCAGCTAGGGAGAAAAAGAAGAAGAAAGAGTTCTTAGCTTGTTAATGGTAAAGGTAAAATGTAAAGGTTTCCCCTTTGACATGGATGTCTAGTAACTGACTGGACAGGGTGGTGCTCATCTCTGTTACTAAGCCAAGGGAGCTACTATCATCAAAGATGGCTCCGTGATCATGTAGTCAGCATGACTGCATGGAAAGCTGTTACCTTCCCACTGTAGTGGGGCCTATTTATCTCCTTGCATTTGCATGCTTTTGAACTGCTAGAAGCTGGGACTAGTGACAGGAGCTCACCCCATCATGTGGTGCTTGGGCCTCAAACTGCTAATCTTCCAACCTTCAGATCGTCAGAATTGGCCTCTTAGTCACAAAGCCACTGTGGCCCTGGTACTGGTACTGAGGCTGAAACATAATAGTAAAAAAAGTGTACTGATTAATGTATTGAATTTACATACTCAGAATAAAAATTAATAATATGAATAATTATAATAATTTGCATAATATTTAAATGAAATGCCTGGAGATGAGAGACTGGAATATAGCAACTCTATCCTGTAATCAGCATTGAAGTAAAGTTGATTGTCAGTCTGGATCCCTCCTGTCTTTATCTCTGTCTCTCTTGTCTTTTACCCCAGGCAGAACAGAAAATTAACTTGAGTTGGCTCTTACTGCTGTATCCTGTGCCATGAACTTTGCTGTGTTCTGTGTCATGAACCCTGCCCTTATATGGCTGGAGCTTTGTGAACACCATCATTTATTCTTTCTTTCTTTTCATTCAAACACTCATATTGAATATTAAAAAAAACTATTTAGGACATACTGCAGGTGTTTGCTTTGAACTCTGGCAAAGATCTGACCTCTCACACCTCCAGCTACATCCCAGGTTCCACATTGCACCTGGTCATTGTGATTAGCATTAACGCTAGACATTGGCTTGCTTGGATTTGCCTGGTGTGTTCTTAGAAAAGGCCTGATACTTACAAAGTTCTGATTTTTTCAATGACAAAATGAACCATGTGCGCGGATTGACAGCATATGTCTGGAAACCAAGCCGTGTCTAGTGCCAAGAGAAAGAGACTGGAAAAGAGAAAAGCCTTTTCTTCTTCTTTTTCTTCATCGTCTTCTCTAGAAATGGAAAATATGCGTGAGATATATAGATTTTGTGGGGCCATACAAAATATTGTCATGGAATGTTAATCATATATGCTCATGTACCATGCCAGCCCCCTTTACTATTTCAAATGGCTTTGCAAGTCTAATTACTTCCAGTCACTTTCCATTACTAATATTCCCACCTAGACTCCATTTCACAAACCCTAATCCATCCATTATATCTGTGTATCAGAGAGAGAGTTTTCTAAGTCAAACCAATAAAACCAGCACAGTAGGATAAGTGTGCTTCTTATACATATTGTTTTTCTAGGTTTCTTTTTTTAATTGAGGTTTAAAATTATTCTTTCATAGCTTTAAGTATTTTTTTTAAAAAATTGCTTTGTTGTTTAATTGGGTTATATATGAATATATAAGAACAGATTTGGCACAGAACCTGACCTATGGGGTATTTCACTCTTCCAGTCCTGGCCTATTAGGTGCTGGTTAATTGCTGCACCATCTCCCTTCCATATTGATCTCCCTTTCATGTGTTTTAGGCTTGATGAGTGACATACGGAAGGATTAAAACAATCCTTTTTTCCCCATCTTGGTCCTTTCATTCAGGTTGGGTGAATAAAGAGAAGGGAGGCAGGGGAAAGTGTACTGTTGAAGCTGTAAATGATGTACCTTCAGTTAATCACTCTAGAACACAAGGCCAGGCAGGAGGATCACAGTGCTAAAATGTAGCAGGTCTGTAAGTCTCTTTGTGACAAACAGGCCAAAAAACTACTGTAGAAAAGCCTTGCTTTGTAGCATCTCCTCTTTTCAGCCTCCCATGTGGTGTGGTGGTGGAAGTGAATTTCTAGTTAGTAGGAAGAGTTAAAACTCTACTGCTTGCATGTGGTAGATCCAGTTGAGAGTAGGCTCCACATTATTGTTGTGTGACTTCAAGTTGTTTTTGACTTATGTTGACACCAAGGCGAGCCTATCATAGGATTTTGTGGAGTGAGAGAGACTGACTGACTTGCCTAAGGTCACCCAGTGGGTTTTCATGGCCAAGTAGGGAATTGAATCCTGGTCTCCAGAGTCATATTGTCCAATGCTCAAACCACTACTCCATGCTGGCTAAGACCCTATACACTTACTTCTAAATAAAAATGGTACTAAGAATTCCTTGTATGTTGTGCTTTTAGTATAGTTTAGCCCCAATGAGGAAAATACTTAATTTGTGGGTAAGTCATCCATTGAACAAGGTCTTCAGAAAGGATACTGTGGCATCTTTAGATTCAGCGCCTTTGTGGATAAACCAACCTTCAGGGTGGAACAAGTCCTACTGAACTTCAGTCAGATGGCTTCCATTGGGAGAAAAGCTGTGTGCCTTTTGCCTTTCAAAATTGTACATGATCCAAGGAAGAAAATATTGACTTCCTCAGGTGGAGCTGGTGAAGAATAAGAATAGAACAGGTTGAGAGAAGGAGGAATAGGCTAGCTAAGCTAGCACTCTTTCTTCTCCTTCCCCCCACCCCTTTTTGTAAGTGATCTGAGATCATAGCTGCACACCATATTTATGTATTGTTGCTCAGCTTCTTCTGTCCAGAATGTCAAGTGGAAGACAGTCAAAAAGGCATGCATAAGAAATGGGGCACAGATGTGAAACCACTTATGGTTGTTGGCTCAGCTCTAAGAAGAGAGCATTTTCAATGCAGCTGATGTTGCTGAACTACAGATGCCAAAGAAGGGTGATCTAAAGGTAGACCAATGCATGAAGCCATGTCATGGAAATCCTAAGTCCAGAACATTTGCATCATTTTAGCACTCTGGCAAGCATTGCCGAAGGATCAGCTTTCCATCTTAATGAAGAAAAAGGAGGAGGAAGAGGAGGAAGAGGATGAAGAGGAGAAGAATTTATGCTGAATCTTATATTGGCATGAAATATTAAAATTTAAGACTGAGGAATAAATTTAACAGTTCAGCTGAAGGGTTTTTAATTTTTTTAAAAAATTAAAATTCTGCATACTCTCTAAGTTAGCTACATCAAGTTAGATACAAAAGCAAAACACACACATTAAATTACATTCAATCAAAATGAGTAAAAAAAGTAAAAAAGATTATGCTACAACTATTAATACTAAACTAAACAAAATATGACTTCCAGCTATCTTTTCAGAGTTTATATAATAATTGCTACATTTCTACTTCCTCCTTTAAAACCTGAAATGTTACACTTTGGAGCTCTACTGAATGCCCCAAAGGGGCGGCCTGCAGCCGCTTCTTTACTGGCCGGATCGGGGCTGTGGCAATCTCATGCTGCGGTCCCAATATGGCCTCCAAAGAGCACAAAAAGGAGCCACAAAAAGTGGCTCCTTTTTGCACCCTCATATGGGTGTCATAGCTGCAGCGGCACAGCTTTATTATGCCTCTTCAGTGCTGCATCATGTGGATGCAGCACCAGAGGGACATCATGATGGGGTGCACCATGTGGACAGGTGCATGCCAAAATGGTGTCCTGGGGGTAGGGTTAGGGCATCCAGTGTGCGGACACTGTGCCCTAACTCCATTCACAGGCCAGCACAAAGTGCCAGTCTCTATTGGGCCTTCATCTACCAATTTAACTTACATAAGTGATCAAAACCAACAATAATCTTATCAGTCTCATTCTTTCTAAAGCATCTACTAGGGTTTCTACTCCAAAAAGTTCAGGGAAAGGATGGGGAACTGTGGGAGGGGCACAGACTAAACTGGCTTTGGGTAAGGAAGCTGGAGGCTGTTATACTTCATATACCAATTTAACATTAAATTACATTCAATCAAAATGAGTAAAAAAAATACAGACTATATTGCAACTATTAATGCTAAACCAAACAAAATATGACTTCCAGCTATCTTTTCAGTGTTTATATGGTAACTGCTAAGTTTCTACCTCCTCCTTTAAAACCTAAAATGTTACACTTCACCTACCAGTTTAACTCAGATTCTGTATCCTGAACAAACTGTGGAATCTAAACCTATTTTTGAAATACTTATTGTGTATAACCTGCTTACTGTGTCCCCTGTTTGCTGAAGTTTGTACTACTGTTTGTGCTAATGTAACTCACTCTTGACTCCTCTTGGTGACTAAGCAGCAATTGTGAATATGAAACAGTTACCTAATTTGTAACTGTTTTTGTATTCACAATAATTACTTGGACATTGCCACAATGATAACTCACCACCACCAGCACCACCACCTATTTTATTGGGCAGCAGCTATACGGGAAGATGGAGATCCATTTAGTTGGCAGATGGAGTATGGTTGAATTATGTTTTCATCAGGTTTGGAAGGGTCAGGCCAGAAAAGGTTACTTAGGCTGCATCTGCACTGCAGACACAATCCAGTTTGACAGTGCAGGGGGCAGAGGTTGTACTAGATGGCTCTTGTGGTTTCTTTCAACTCTTTGATTCTACCTGATCTTAATTCTGTATGTTTTTAACTATGTGTTTTAATATATCTCTTTTTGTAAGCTGCCTTGAGTCCTAGGCTGACAGAAAGTGAAACTTAAAAAAAGGGATGGAAGAAAGGAAATAAGATTTTTTTTTTTAAAAAAAGTTTTATTCCAGTTTCTATTAAAGAACACAGTGTTCCTATTGTGTTTTTTCCCCTCAAATCCAGATCACCCAAAGCATGAAAAAATGTGGGCTTAATGTTATGTGATATGAATGAATACATTTGTAATTTGATTGTAAGGCTTTAGTAAATGTTATAATAATATAGCATTACCTTATATTACATAGTGCATGCTCTCAAATACATGAGGCTGGAGATCCACCCAGGGTGGAGAATGTGAAACATGGGGAGTGTAGAGAGGTTTTCAAGGGAAATAATACATTTTTGTGACCCTTAGTTTATCAGTGACTAAAAGACATAAAACCAAATACTTCCTCTCATGTCAAGTGAAACAGATGGCTTCATATTTATGGACTGTAATGGACTTCTGATGAGACATAAAGTGAATTGTGGGATACGTTTCTGTTGTTTTTATGGTTTACATGTTAATTAGATCCCATCTATGGAAAACCTTTCTTGTTTGTTTTCTTTCTGGGCTTCCCTTTGAGAAAGAGAGAGGAAAAAGCCTTTTGACTGTAGAAAATGATTATATTTATCCTTAAAGGCACATGTATCTATATCTATATACAGGGTTGAACTACACTCAGCCTATAAGCCAGCTAACACCTCTCATCCATTTTTGCAGCCCTCAGAACCTTCATCACCAAATTATTGTGCATAGAAAACATAAAACAAGACATGTGGGGATTGTACATCTTGTTTTAAATAGCTATCACTGCAATTTGCCTTTAAAACAAAGCACATATCCTCTCTTCACATTTTAGTTTATGTGAAAAATCCAATTGATGGGAAATGAAAGTAGGAAAAAAATGATACTGAATGGTTGAAGGAGATGTGTGTCCATAACAGGATTGGGATTTGGATCAGAACTCTGAGATTCCTTCCTGGACATGGCAGAGTTGTCTAATCTTTGTGTGTGTGTGCATGCACACAGGTGAAATTCTAACTCTTTATTTTCTCTTCCTTCCTTTTGTCTAAGGACATGCCAAAAGGAACACATCATGACTCAGAATGCAAATGTAAGTATGCAAAAGGATCTTGTAGCACCTTTGACACTGTGGGAGAGAAGCTTTTGTAGACTTGATCTGCTGCCTCAGATATATGGAGTGAAGTATTTCCTAGGAAAGACTTTTATAATCAGTCTATATGAAAAGACTGAATAGAAATGCAAAACTTGTGTTAGAAGAGAAAGGCAGGAATAAAGCTTTCACCTAAGGCCAGGGTGGTGGATGATCATATGAATGGTGGAGGGAGGGAGTTTTGGTTGGGAACCAGAAAGGAGATATGATAAACTGGCTAAGAGGGGTTTTGTGCAGCTGGGGTGTTAACCAGTCTCATCTGCACCTTCGCTGAAGCAACCAGACGGAGCAGCGAAGGAGCGGACAAAAAAAAAAGAGCCCGAAAAAGCGGCTCCTTTTTGCGGTGCAGTTGCGATGTATGAAGCTCCGGCTGGTGCATTCATGATGTCACAGGTGCGCAGCTCCATTTAGTTGCTGCACACCTGCTGCACACCTTTGTAATGTCACAGACAAGCAAGAGTTAGGGATTAGGTGGTTAGATGATAAAACTTGGTCGACAAGGTAACTGGCAACACAGAGCCAGGGGGGAGGGAAGAGTGGGCAGGTGGGTAAAAAGCACCCAGCAGCTGCAGTAGTTAACACCATTTCGCTAGTACTCAAATCCTGGGATCTACTTCATAGGATCATAGAGTTAGAAGAGACCACAGGTCCAACCCCTTGCTAGCAGGAACACAAAATCAACCCAAGAGATGGGCCCTCCAGCCGCTGTTTAAAAACCTCCAAAGAAGGAGACTCCACCATAATTTGAGGGAGTGTGTTCCAGTGCTGAACAGCTCTTACTGTCAGGAAGTTCCTCCTGTTATTGTACTGGAATCTTTTTTTTCCCCTCTTTAGGTAGGTGATGTACCTTCAAGAAAGAAGAAGAGGGACAAATAACTGCTTCAGGAGAGACATCCCAAGGAAAAGATTAAAAAGTTGAGTTAGGTTTTTCCATTCTTTTGAAAAGCATTGGTGGGCTAGGGGTGGCAACCAGCAGAGTTGTAGAATAACTCATATTGTATCTTGGCCTATTAAACTTGGATATTACATTTGCAGCCAGAAGGAAGGAGTGAGGGAAAACCATGGGCTTTAAGCCAGTTGAATTTATTGGGTATTCCCTTTTGTTATAATATTTTCCTAAATATACAGCTATGGTTGTTGCTGTTGTTCTTTAAGAGTTTCCACTAGTTAAAATCCTGTACTCTTCCTTTGGGGAGAAAGTTGAGGAAGCTCTAGTCACACATCTCCATGAAAGTGGAGGACAAGCTCTGGTCACATATTTTCATCTACAGTAACCCTGCAGCACAGATGCAGGGCAAAAACAGGCAGCACGAAGCCACCCATATGTACAGCCCTAAGTCTCCAAGGAAGGGCTTGTGGGCAGAACTAGAATCATAGAATCACAGAGCTGGAAGAGACCACAAGGGCCATCCAGTCCAACCCCCTGCCATGCAGGATCTCCCAATCATAGCATCCCCGACAGATGGCCATCCAGCCTCTGCTTAAAGACCTCCAAGGATGGAGACTCCACTACACTTCGAGGGAGTGTGTTCCACCGTCGAACAGCCCTTACTGTCAGGAAGTTCCTCCTAATGTTGAGGTGGAATCTCTTTTCCTGCAGCTTGCATCCATTGTTCCGCGTTCTAGTCTCTGCAGCAGCAGAAAACAAGCTTGCTCCCTCTTCAATATGACATCCCTTCAAATATTTGAACAGGGCTATCATATCACCTCTTAACCTTCTCTTCTCCAGGCTAAACATCCCCAGCTCTTTAAGTCGTTCCTCATAGGGCCTGGTTTCCAGACCCTTCACCATCTTAGTTGCCCTCCTTTGGACCCGCTCCAGTTTCTCCACATCCTTTTTGAATTGTGGTGCCCAGAACTGGACACAGTATTCCAGGTGGGGCCTGACCAAAGCAGAATAGAGCGGCACTATTACTTCCCTTGATCTAGACGCTACACTTCCATTGTTGCAGCCTAAAATAACATTGGCCTTTTTAGCTGCTGCATCGCACTGTTGACTCATGTTCAACTTATGGTCTACTTGGACTCCTAGATCCCTTTCACACGTAGTTTCATTCAGCCAGATGTCCCCCATCCTATATCTGTGCATTTCATTTTTGCGTCCTAAGTGCAGTACCTTACATTTCTCCGCATTGAATTTCATTTTGTTAGAGTTGGCCCAGCTTTCTAGTCTATTCAGGTCATTCTGAATTTCAATCCTATCTTCTGGAGTATTGGCTACTCCTCCTAATTTGGTGTCATCTGCAAATTTGATAAGTATGCCCCCAATTCTGTCATCCAAGTCATTAATAAAGATATTGAATAGCACTGGGCCAAGTAAAGAACCCTGTGGGACCCCACTGGTCACTTCTCTCCAGGTTGAAAAGGAGCCATTGTTGAGCACCCTTTGAGTTCGGCCAGTCAACCAGTTACAAATCCATGTAACAGTTACCTTGTCTAGCCCACATTTTACAAGCTTGCTTGCAAGAATGTCATGGGGAACCTTGTCAAAGGCCTTACTGAAGTCAAGATATACTATATCCACAGCATTCCGTTCATCTACCAAGCTGGTAATTTTATCAAAAAAAGAGATCAGATTTGTCTGGCAAGACTTGTTTCTCTGAAACCCATGTTGACTTTTTGTGATTATGGCATTCCCTGCTAAATGTTCACAGAATACTGTTACCATTACACTGGGAAGAGGATGCAAGTCTCGGTAGAGACAGGCATCTCTACATTTTGAATTGATTATGGCAGTTAGCCATAATACACAAGGTTAAAAGGCCAAGACATAAAATAAATATCAGTGTTATGAAGATCCTTCAAAATGGGCATGTGACCTGGCTGTTTGGGAAAGGGAAAATGCACATCCCATGTTCTCTGAAGGCATCCCCAGAAATGAAAGCAAAGCATTTCTTTATTAGCAGTATGAAAGGTACCCTGATGTGACATGATGCAAATGCAACACCATGACCTAAGAAAGTTTTCTTTGGAGATAAAACTCCTGTCCCCGTCCCCCCCCCCAACAATATAACCCTATGCTAAATTTGGATTTTCACCAAGGAAAACCATTATGTCAGAATCATTCTGTGAAAAGATGCTTCATTTGCTCAATAATTTTATGAAATATGGAAATGTTCCCTGGGTGATTCTGCAAAACAGTAAACCAGATGTTTAAATAATGATTACTAGGTGTCCTGTGCTCTCATACATTTGGAAACAGCTGCCACACCTGCTCTGACTAGATTAATGTGAGAAAAGCTTTCCACATCATGTAAAAAGTGCTAGTTGTTGACATATGGTTGGATCCTAGGAGGTACCATTCTGGGAAATAAACATGTAGGATGAGGCACAAAGGATTTTGTAGCAGAACAACTTGTGTGTTTGCAAGGCAAGGTGTGTTGTTTTACTTTGGGTGCGGTTGCCAGCACCACTAAGTTGAGCAGAGCCATGGTTATCAATGATTCTTAACAATGGTGCACAAATTACAGAGATGTGAATTTTAGGGCTGGACAGTGGGGCTTCAGAATTGCTGTATTGGCTACAAAGGAGCTTGCTAAACCTACTCAGTTTAGGGAGTCTATTCCAGACAGTTTTGGCATAAAGTTTTACCACTTGAAGCTGAGTATCACAAGGGACTTAAAAGTTGGTCTTGGACACAAGGCCATTTTACAAGTGTTCTGATTTCTAGGCCATGGAACTCATGGACCAGAATCCATCAGGGTTGTTCTACTGACAGAACTGCTATTATTGGAAAGAAAAGAGGGGCAACCCCCTTCAGCCTTCAGCCTTCAGCCTCCCTCCATGTACTCTCGGAATCTGCTCTACAGTAGAGGATTGGGAAGTCCCTTCATAACATTAAATTACAGGGAAGTCATGTTGCAGAGAGCCAATGTGGTATAGTAGTTTGAGTGTTAGATTATGACTCTGAGCGATCAGGGTTTGAATCCTTGCTTGGCCATGAAAACCCACAGGGTTCCATCCAAGCTGTACCCAGCCTAATGCCCTGAATGCTGCCCCCCAGCAGGCAGTGTCTGATACTGAGTCCTCATGGTTGAGATGCGTGAACCTGTGGAGAGAGCAGGAGGGGAGGAGACAGAGGAAGAAATAGGGGCAGTTGAAGCAGGCAGGGAGGGACACTTGCTATCCACCCTCCCCTTCCAGCCCATCACACCCCCCTGTCCTAGTCCAGCTGCCTGGCATACCTCTGTCGGCTTTGCCTTGCCCTCCCTCCCACTGCCTTGCCCTGTGCTTTCTTTTCAGGAAGGGAGGAGTCTGTGGCTATTATTGCCACTACTACTGGCCTCTCCCTTTCCTGGCCCAACTAAGCCAAGCTAAGATGACATCCCTGCCATATGACATCCATAGAGGGGCAGCTGAATGTGTGTGTCTTGAGATGGATGCTGAATAACTGCACCACCAAGTGTCATCCTCCCCTCTGAGGGAGTCACTCAGTGTGGCCCATACCCTCTGCACCCACCTAGTACTGCCATTGATATTATCCAACTCTTGCTTTGTTTCTTTTCAAGCAAATATGATTTTTTTAAAAAATTATGCAGTGGGGGAAAAAACTACATTGTTGGCGCCACCAAAAACTGTGGGCATGTTGTGGTTCTGGATGTTTCAGCAAAGGTTATAGCAGGTCTCTCAAACCCTTCCTGGAGGCAAAATCCAGCCTCCCAAGAGCAGCTGCTGAAGCTCTTCCCTACCTCGTTTTGCCTACTTTTTTCCTTCCCCAAAATGCAAACTGAGAAGGGGGAGTGGGAGAGTGAATGGCCAGAGGGCTCAGGGCTCTGACAATTAACTAACAGGGATTGATGGTCACCCCTTCCCATGGGGATTGGGAATGAAAGGCTTGATTTATCTTGTTTGCTTCCCCCCACCCCGTTTTGTAAGGGAACAAAGGCCCAGTACAGACTGCCAGTTTGCGGTGGCCTGGGACCAATTCTAGGGTTTCAGAGCACACAGCATCCGCACGCTCCAGAACCCTAGCACATGTGATCAACACCATCTTGATGCAATGCTGTCCACATGGTGTGCATGTTGATGACGTCACATGGGCACCATGTCCAAATGACATCACTGTGATGCTCCAAGACACTACGCTGCCTTGGCAGGGTCACCGGAAGGAGTGGCCTACCAGACGAGATACATCTTATTACGACTCTTGACGGCTTTATAAAAGCTGCAAAGACGTATCTTTTCCACCAGGCCTTCCCAGATAGTGGCTAACTCCTCCCGGCTCCAAAGCTATACTCAGAGTCTCTCCACCTTATCCAACCACTACTAATGTTGCCATAGAGCAATTGGTTTTAGATATTGTTTGTTGTATTGTTAATTTCTTTTTAATCTGTGTTAGTTTAATCCTATTTTAAGGGGTGGGAGGAAGGGACTGGGTTGTAGTAATTGTAATCATGTTTACCTCTGTTGTACCCTGCCCCGATTGCTTGCTCAGAGGGGTGGGTTATAAATAAAATTTTATATTATTATTATTATTATTATTATTATTATTCCATTTCGGAGCTTCTCTTTGCAGTGGATTGTTGTCGTGGCCATGCGGTTGCCATGGCAATGATCCGGAGAAGAAAGGGATGGTCTCTGGCTGCCCCTTCCTTCTAACCTGTACTGGGCCTAAGTGAGCAGCAACATGTGGATTTAAGCCTGTTTTTTTTTTTTTTTTTTTTTGCTCCGGCCCACTGTTTATCAGCCTCTCTGCAGAAAGGTTTGCAGATGATTATGAGGGGAGGTAAGAGAGGTGGTGCCAGCAGACAACCAGCAAGCCTGGGAGTGGGAGCAATGGGAGAGATGGAGGGAAGGAGGCTTGCATTCATCAGAGCTTCTTGCTTTTATCAGGTTTTCTAAACAAGTTGCTGATTTTTTAAAGGCCTGAAATATTCATTTTAACAGTTTATTTTTGATATCCTAAAGAGTTATGGAAATACAGAATACAGTAACTTTAAGAGCATCACCTTTTGAGGAAAAGCGTAGTTTAGTACTAAGAAGAGCTCCAGAGTTCCCTCCTCTTGCATAGGCACTGGTTCTCCTTTCCTTTACTGCCTCTGGAGCAAACCTCCCTCTAGCCCTTCTTTTTGAAGGCTGCATGCACACTTGAAGAGAAATCCTGGAAGGGGGGTGGCAGGCACTTTGTCTCAGGTTTGTCCTCCCCTCCTTGCCATATTGGAGCAAAGGCAGGGATAGTTTCATTTTCTTTAAAAGTGACAGAGATCAAACATCTGAAATTCCTACTATATATCTTGGGCTCCTGATTTCAAGTGAATGGCTTCACAGATCCATCAACAGATGTTTTTTCCTAACCTGGGTAAAAGAAATATAGCCAGCCCTCTATTTTTGCAGGCAATCCGTTCTGGGCCCCTCCACAAAAATCAAAACTCGCAGATATTCAAGCCCCATTGGCTTGAATGGGGGCATGTGCCTATGAGTGGCCTTGGGCATGCACCTTGGTCATGTGCCCCAATTTAACCCCCTCTGTTTGCTCCTCGTGTGTAAGCAAGGGTTGCAGATCTAAAGTCCGTGAAAATGGAGAGGCAACTGTACATGTTTAGAAATCTTAACTTAAACCTTGCATTCAGGTTTTTTTTAAAAAATTACTCTTTTAACGTTTTCTTTAAAAATATCACATCATACCAAATTTTCACTTCAACCACTTGAAACTAAATGTAAAGACATTTAGGCTGTGTATATGATATTAAAATTTAAAGATATAATTTTAATTTTGCTAGTTGCTTATGTCACAACTATTGCCATTACATGCAGTGACAGATAGGAATTATGATTTACTAAGGATTCTGTATAGTGTGGTATGGGATGGTGACACCGGGTGACACTAACGCTAGTGATGTCACCTACATGTAATATCCAGGCTTTAGCATGTTCAGTTTCTGACTCTCCATGATACTTTCTCAAATGAAAATAAGTGTGTGCTTTTATTTTTTAAAGTAATTATGGGGAAATGTTGGTGTCATTTTTATTGTTATTTTTTAGCTTTACCCTTTGCCTGCCCTCCCATCATGCCACTAGTACAATGTGTTTCATGTCTTCAGACCATACAAGCACTTTGTTAAAACATGATAAACCTAGTTCCCCATCAACCTATTCTGAACAATTTGCATTGAATCAGTTATGTTGACGGAAATCAAAATATTTCCTGACCAGGAGGGTGGTTAGGTTATCATACAACTAAAACATTCTATTTCAAACTAAGATCAATTGCATGGCTAATTAATTTGAATGTGTTTCCTCCAAACAGTCTGCAGTGCTGTTTTCTCTACAGTTTAAGGAAGTTCGCTACAAGGTCATATTGGATTACTATCTTATGCTCACTTTTAATTAACATTTGGAGGAAATCAGATAACAATGGAAGAAAGAACTGCCTTGCTATGAACTACTGAGCTGTTTATTTTAATAGCTGCGCTTTCCCCATGGAAAGAGACAGACTCAATTTTATTGGTGTAAAATTAGAAGAAAGAAAATTTGCTTTTTGACTAAATGTGGACAGTTCCAATGTTCATATAAGTGTGGGCATTTGTGAAGATTTTTTGCCCCTCCACCAAAGGATCCACAAAATTGGGTGAAATCACAATAATCTTTAAGCCACAGGAATCACATTCTAAATCTTTAGCTGTGAATTTATCTGGCCAAGAGGTGTGCAGTGGTCCTGATGGAGGCCTTACCCCCTAGGGGGTGCTACCAAACCATATTATGTTGTGTGATATTTCTATTTAGGCACCAAGATGTAGGCTTGGATCCCAAGGGTATTTGAAACAGGCTAGCTTGCATGGGATGCTCCCACTAGTAAAATGGAGCAAGAAGCAATACAGGTAGAAATACATTTTTAAAAACATGAATCTTCCAGTGGGAGCAGCTGCATCACTGTGGATTTTAAAGACTGCTAATTCTGCTTGTAGATAAAATTATACAGACCCTTGGAGATCTCCCTAGAGAGATATAATATCTGCAAGTCCTGGAAAAGTTACATTTTTGGTCTACAGCTACCAAAATCTGCTCCCTATTGGCCATGATGACTGGGGAACTCTGGGACCTACAACCCCCTGTGTAACTTTCCCAAGGACTGCAATTTCAGTTCTGAATGGGAGAGCAGTTGCTTTCTGGGCGCTGAGATGATCTTCTTTCCCCCAGATGCCTGGTATGATTGGAAAAAAGTGTAAAGCATGCATAACTTTGAAATGATGCATATGAATGAAGTGCTAAAGCAGGCTTCTGCTTTATTCTGGCTAGTTGTTCCCTAGCAGGTGCCAAAAGGAGCTAGGAGCTCATATTTGAGTAAGCTGGAAAGAAAAAATCCCATCCAAGACAAGTATACCTCACTTTTTTTATTTATTATATCCTTATGCTAGTCCACCTCCTTAGTCAACATGTAATAGCCAAATCTAACAAGGACAGTCTTCATTTTGACATATTTACAAGGGAGACTGACAGCAGATCCAACTCTGCTATCTCTTTACCCTGAGATGGAAGCAGACAAAATATTGAGTACTGCTTCATATACAAGCAAAAACTATCAATTTTATCAGAGAACCTGACAGAAGGTCAAGAGTCTTAGATTCCCCCCCCCCCCCCAAAGGTCTGCTCGGATTTATAAGTTATTCTAGGCAACTGAATAACACATAATTCTCACCTGAATTTATGGCCTTGTATACAGTGAGGGACTGAACTAAATTCCTGTATAAATTCAGTACATTTTGTCCAAAACCTATTCAATAAAAGCAATGTTTAGGCCAGGGGTCGCCAAAATTCATAAATCTGAAAGCCCACATTCAAAAAGCCTTATTGGCATGGCTAAAATCCAGCCAGGCACAGATAGGTACTTTTAAGTCCCATTTGCTTTAGTAAGAAAGATTTAAACACATATTTAACTCTCCTGTTGAAATTAATGGAGTTTAACTAGGTATTACTTTGGTTTGGTTATTGCCTTACATGTTCCAGCTTTAAGAAACAATGCACTAACAACCACCATCCTTCTTTCCTCCTTTACAGCAGTGGTGAAAATTATGCACTAGCCCGCCAGGTGTTGGTGGACTGCAATTCCCAGCATTCTCTACTATGTTTAAGGCTGACCAAGGTTGTGGGGATTTGCAATCTAGCAATTATTTTTTATTATTATTATTATTATTATTATTATTATTAACCTTTATTTATCTAGCACTTAAATTTACACAGTGCTTTACATACAATCTTAAATTAGATGGATCCCTGCCCTGAGGCTTACAGTCTAGCAATCTCTGGAGACCCACATGATTTCTGTCTCTTTCCTAACTGTTCAATCCAATTTATACTTACAGCAGCAGGACATAATGGGCTGCAAATATATAAAAACAAATATTTCAGAGAAACTTTAAGACATCTATTTAGACTCTGTTCTCCTTAATCTCACAATTCAGTCTAGCTAATCTAGTTTAATGCTGTGTGAGAACACTGCTCATTTCAGGCCAAAAATCAGACCGCTCCTTTTTTCTTTTAGATTCCAATGGCTAAGGAAAATCTACTCTTTTTACAACCCCTGGTAAATTCCAGGTGTTGGATTGTGATGTGGATCTGCTTGAATCAATGGAGTAATGCCTGAAGGCTTGTGGTTATGGGCATACAACTTCTTGATGAAAACATCTCTAAATGTTAGATTGCCAAATTGCAGCAGACAGATATTGGAACATGCTAGGTTTTTTTTTTTTTAAATGCATACTCTGTCTTAGTAATCAGTGTTCAGCATTTTAGATGACAGCATTCTGGTTTGTCCCACTCAGGTGGATTTTATATTTGTATGCTGAGCACAGAAAAATTACTTTCTTGAGCCATAGCTAACAGATTCCTCACAGCCAGTGATCTGTGGGATGGGTGCCAATACTTCTCACACTAATTTTGTTTCCTGGTAGATACTTCCTTAACCTTAACATTGGAATATGGTTGTGTAACCCATTTCTCTCTATTCAACTAGCCTTACTTTGCCATAATAATAATAATAATAATAATAATAATAATAATAATAATTTTTATTTCTAGTCGGCCCCTCTGAACAAAGCAATAGGGGCGGATTACAACAGAGGTTAAAAACATAACAGATTAAAATATTCCCATCCATCCCCACCTCTCCCCTTAAAAAAGGATTAAATCAAACTATAGATTAAAACATAAACAATAAAAACATGTGCAATGGGTTATGCCAAAAATGCCTAGACAAGGATTTCTAGCTCTAGCAGAGAAAGAGCTCATGGGCAGAGGTTGGGGAGGTCTATACCCTGATTTGGAGCCGGGGGTATTAACTAGTGTCTGGGAAGGCCTACCGGAAGAGATGCGTCTTTAAGGCTTTCTTGAAGCCATCGATGGAAGTTATAAGACACATCTCATCCGGCAGGTTATTCCACAGCTTGGGGGCGACTGCAGAAAAGGAGGAGGCGATCCCTTAGATAGGTAGGTATAAAACTGCAGCCTTATTATATTTATTTTAGTTTTACTGTTGGGTGAACTAAAACTTTTAAATCACTCTATCTGTTCTGTTTGTGCATTCTTGTTTATCATACTGCTACAGTACAGATCCCACCCACCCTGAGATTCTAGATCTCATTTTATCTATTTTTTTCTTATCTGCACATCTATTGATTATTGAACACACTGATACTGAATGCAAATGTATCTACATTTTTTTATATATACAAAAAAGTTAGAACTCTCTGGAAGTTTCATTTTTATACCACATCTCCCCAAATCCTCAGTTGTAGTCTGGAAACTTTAGGAGGTGTAGTCCAAAAAGTAACTTTTCCAAGCTCTGAAACAAATCACACACTCATTTAGAAGTACGTTTGCAACTTTACTTTTAAAAAAGGTGTAATTGCTGAAATGCCTAGCTGCATTTCCAGTAAGATCAACGTTTATTTGGGCTGTACTCTGAAAAGGTAATCAATGAGACATTGCCCCCAGCATTTATGGGAACAGATCTATTGGCTTTACAGTAGCCCAGTGATGCCTGGTAGCTGAAATAAACACATCTTCACCCACAGTTAATATGACATGTGGCAGCAGCTTTGCTTGTATCTCTTTATAATCTCCCCTAATCCCCACATGAAAAAGGAAAAAAAATAAACAAAAAGTCTAATACAATTCTAAATGATTAATTTCTGATCCTGAGCTGTAACAGGAAGGAGGTTGAAGAGGACAAGGACTATATGTGTGGGTGGAGGAATAGACTGAGCACCTGTCCAGGAGATGAGGACTTTCAAATCAACACAACACTCATCTTACCGCCATGACTATAATGCAACTTAATCAATGAAATAACAGTGGTGTTAGTGGGACGTGACTAGGACTGGAAAGAACAATGGTTGGGGGTCTGCTGTGCACCTGCAGTGGGTAGGTTGAGCCTCCCCACAGATGTCAAAGAGGCAGTTCTATCACTGCTTCTGGAGAAGATTTATGACTGGTTAAAAGGGAGGTGCTTGCATAATGCTGTACTTTGTAATTAATGTTAGACCCACACCACTGCCAACCGCACACAAAAAATGACAACTAAACATACTCCTGCTAATAAGCAAATGCCAGAATGATTCAATGTAATTTTGGAAATGATTTACATGACGTAGGTTTTTCTGGAATTAGACTTTGAAGCAGAACACCCAAAGCTATTAAAGTTGGTCATATGCACAACTCCTTGACTTTAGTTTGCTGGAATACTAAAAAATGCATTCTTGACAAACAAAAGACAATCCTGTCCCTAAGCCTCTTACTTTCTGTAGCCTGGCAGAGACATATATGAAAATAAACACACAAAAGTGATGGCCAAGGATTCAAAAAGCACTTTATTCTAACACTGGCTGGTTAATTCCAAGGTCAGCTATGTGACCAAGGACAACATTACATCAACATGTCTATCATTTATTCTTAAAAGATGGCCAGCAAGAATGTCTACTATTCAGCAAATCTCCAGCCTTTGGCAAATGAACCAAATTCATGCTACTTCCCTTTAAGCAATAAAAGATTATAAGTATACCCCTGTTTTCCCCAATGTAGTCCTACAGAATCATGCAGGGCTGAGCCAAGCCATTTTGCAGCTTGAGGCAAAATCCAAGATGACACTCTGCCTTCCAGGTACATAAGCTGACCAGACTGGTTGTTGAATCTTGCTTGAACCTGTCCCAATGGCAGTGCTGAAGGAATATTCAAATTGTCATCCATCCATCTTCTGTACATAGAATAGGAAGGGAGGGGTGACGTTACCTTGTGAATATGAGTCTGGAGAATTGTGGTTTTTTTCTTTTCTTTATCTCTTCCCTGTCAACCTTCTGTGCCACTTTCCATTCAGTTGTGGAGAGACTCCCAACCACCTAGAGCAGGACTTTACTTGTGGAATTTTGTTCATGGAAGCAAAGAGTTGGAATACACTTAAAGGCTGCTTATTACAACTCCCTGCCATGCAGGAATATACAACTAATGCACTTCTGAAAGATGACCATTCAATCTCTGTTTAAAGATCTCCAAAGATGGAGTGTCTACCTCCCTCTGAGGCAGTCTATTTCACTGGTTCTTACAGTGAAACAGTTCTTTCCAATGTTTACATGGGATCTCTTTTCTTGTAAATTTAATCCATTATGCAACACTTAATTTGTATAATACCAAAAGTGATATAAATCTGAGCATGTACAGAAACCAGATTTCAGTCAAAGGCTTTGCAGAAGGAAAGTGTAGTCTATGGACCACATTCAGCTCTGTAGCCACATTTATGCAGCTCGCAAAATGCCCTTAGAGACCCCCTCCATTTGTACATTTTTGTGAGCCAATTTATTTTTCACCCCAACAGCCAAAATATGCCAAAACAACATACAAACGTGGTGGTTTAATTCACATATGGCCCACTGGATGGTGGGGGAGGTCACAAGGTTGAAAACTAGTTGTTTATTCCTGCTTTACAGGCAAGATAAGTCTTATGCAAACTTTTCAAAAAGACAGAAAAAGAGACAGTATTCCTGGAGATCTAAAGGATGTCTCACAGTTTTGGAGCAGTCCCTATAAAAGTTCTGTTCTAATCTGTAACTCTATTTAATTTAAGACTAGCACAAAGATGGTGCTGGTTCCCTTTTGGCTAGATGTTAATTGGCGAATGTAAAGTATATATATGGACTAGTTAATGTATATTCCTTTAAGTATACATAGGATACTTAAAATCCATAACATTATTAATGAAGTTGTGATGTTTTAAACTTATAAGAGTAACTCTAATTTATTCTTAAACCTAATTGATTGACTTATGTTGGAGTTTTAGAATTAGGTTATTAATTCCAGAATTAGGTTATTATTTAGAGAAATGAGAGTGTGCTAAAGAGCCAACATTTTTACATTTCCCAGGTGATTCTGGGAAGTAATAGGATGTCCTTATTGTTGATTCCCTTGGGGAAAAGTGAAAAATAAATAAATAAAGTAAGTCTCCACTTCATTCAAATTTCCATGTGAAGAGACACCTTTTGTCAGAGTTTAAACAAGCCTTCCCCAGTCAACACACTTCAGATACTAATTGAGGATGATAGGAGATGCAGTCCAAGAACAGAAAGGCACCAGATTACAGGAGGCTGGTTTAGAAGATTTTCCATTGACAAGAGCTTTTCTGAATTCTACCTCCATTTCTCCATCAAGCATTCATGATGAAAAACTGCTTCCTACAGTGTATCCATTAGCTACCAACGCCGAGGTTAATAAGCAAACTGTGAGTGCACTAGATAGCAAATTGAAATGAGTCACAAAATACATTGAACATGCCTTTCCTGTTGGTGTTGGTGCGTCATTGGGAGAGTGCTTGTTCCTTAACAACAAGTATATAAAGATCAGAAACACAGCCCTGCTTATTTATTTATTTAAAGTTGCAATGGCCAACAGAACTTTGGCCAATGACGCCAAGTAACTGCCTTTTTCTGAAATGCTTAACCTCAATACAATTATTCCAAATGCTAGTTTTTATCTACAATATTTTGAAATATACAGTTAAAAACAGAAACATGTAAAAGCAGCAAAACCTTTACAAAGATCATTCATATAATTGTCACTGCCTCTGCTCCCTGGATTTAATCTCTCTCTGATCTTGGAGTCTACCGTCCCTCTCTTAACTAAGTATACTGTCTGTACCAGAAATTCTGGATAAGACTCCATGCATCTGATTATATAGGCTGTAGCCCATAAAAGCATGTTATAATAAACATAGGAGCTTATCACACGCATGTTAATTTAGCTTACCTCTATCCAGTTTAAAATTTAATTTGGGTGGCATGCTATCAGACGGTTTTTACTGCCAAATTTGTCACCTGAATACAGCCCAGTTCCATCCCCACTTCCAGAGCTGCTCTTCATGGCTCTTTTCAGATCCAGGAGTTTTCTGAGTGAAAAAAATGGCTGCCAGAGCAGTTCTGGAAGTGAGGATGGACCCGGGCTGTATTCGGGAAGCAAATTTGGCAGTAAAAACTATCTGATAACATCAGGATGCCACCCAAATTAAATTTTAAATGAGATAGAGGTAAGCTGAATTAACATGCATGCAATAAGTTTCTTCTAGTCAGCCTACACCATCTTTGTTGGACTCTATTAAGATAAATCCACTGAATCAATTATTGAATCAACAATTGGGGAAATCCCATGGGTTCAGTGGGTTTACTGTAGTTGGGACTAACAATAAGAGTTAGGCCTTATTTAAGATCCCACCAGATTCTTAATTGTTATGATTGCCTGTGGTTCTCTGCTGAGCACAAATTCAGTAGTAAACCTGGAGACACAGCATTGCAATATATGAAATAATCTTAAGGCTGTGGTCCAGGAACACTACTGAGAAGAAAGTTACTGGATTCTTCAAAATGCTTCTGGGTTTGGAGTAAAGAACAACAATTAATTAATTCTGGGGATGGACATGTTCCAGACTTGGCATATTGGTGATGAGGTCATTTAGAATTAAAAGCACAGCATCCTTGTCTTAAATTAATTCCAGATTCTACTCCTTAGATACGCTCTTTGGCAATCCAGGCATAGAAGCAAAATTGTCCCACGCAAATGGACACTTATTCACTAGACTGGGGTGTTCAGGGCCAGCCTATTCGATGACATATATATTTAAAGCACTTCCAAATGTAAATGATTAGCTCCTAATTTAAAATCAATTAGATTTTAATGTAAGAATACACATCTTCCCATTATATGGAAGTAAGTCCTAATGGCTATATTACTTCAGCTTACATGTGTTTAGGACTGCAGCCTTAATACATTTTCTGCCTTCTTATCTATGTATCTTTAAGAAGCATTAACATCTTTTTTACTTTCTACCACTCAGGCTACAGTGATTTATCACAGTTAACTGTTGTGCACTGTGGTGTTTGCTCTTTTGTTTTTACACCATGTTAATTGCACCGGAAACTGGTGCAAAGCACATTTGCCTCCTTTTATCACAGCAGTGGCTAGGTAGAGCCTCTTAATATTCAACAAGGAACAGATGGGTGAAGCAAAATGTACTGATTAGTATCTCATGGAAAAGAAGATCTGTGCGCATGCAGGAAGCCAAACAATGCCGCTGTATGCCATCTGTATGATCTCAATTTGCAGTAAGTCGTGAGCGTTAAGAAAATGAGGCATTATTCCGTGAATAGAACCTGAACACTCATCAAATTTTCAACAACTGTCGTAATCAACAGAAAGGCTGTTGCAACTGACAAAATTTAACCAGCTTCCCATTATTGATAGAAGGCTGTCAGTAAATGGGTCCAGGAGCAGTGGAACCACCAAGGAGAGTGCTCTCCTTTCTTCAGTTGCAATATCCAGAAATGAAGATACTGCTCCAAGGAAGATGCAACCAATTCAGAATAGAGTGGGACCTGTTATTTCTGATGATACATCAAGAGTGGGCAACTCTGGCTCGCTGGGTTTTTTTTTTTTTTTGGCTTTTACAGTTCTTACCAACCCTTGTCAGTGTAGCCAGCTGTGGGGGATTATGATAGTGTCAATCCCAAAACACCTGAAGGCCCACAGTTGGACTAGGTTGGGTTGAAAATTATGTAACCATCCAGATATTGTTTGAACTGCACCTCCCAGTATTCCTCACCATTGGGTCTGCTGGCTGGTGTTTCTAGGAATTGTAGTCCAACAACATCTGGAGGGACAAACATTTCCTGCCCCTTGTTTAGACACTACATTCTTATTGATGCAGCCCCTGATGACTCAGGTTTAGTTTGCAAAAAACTGACAGCCAAATATGCTGCCCTCAAGCCAGGTGTCATACACCTAATATCTGTGTAACTGATTTTTCTGACATAAATCCAGAATTTTACATTTTTGCATTTCTTGAAATTCATTTTCCTAATTCAGGGCCAATGTGCTCTATACTCTATTCCATCCCACCTACCACCCTCGTATTAAAGACAGCCATAATAATAAAATGAACAAAATAAAAAGATACTAAAAACATTTTGAAACAAAGAAGCAATTTTTCTATAGGGGAGAGGGGATAGAGAAATTAAAATATATGTACCAACTGTCCAGATTGAAAGCTGATTTTACAAAAACCCACCTAGCATAATTTTGCCAGGAAAAAGTAAAACACTTGACAAGAGATAGAGTGCTAGCTTTGCTTTCCTTGGATGGCAGTTCTGAAGCCTGAGAGCTTTCTAGATCATCCTTCCAAAAATAATCTTGAATTTTATTGTTATCTCCTATGATTTTAGTTATTGTATATACTCATATATTAGTCTAGAAATTTTAGTCTCGAAGGTTTAGTCTAAAAATTGATTTCAAAAACTGAATAAACTTGTCTATGGATCAATGTAACTACTGTACTATAACTCTTATTTTTAAAATGGACCATCCCCTGGTGAAAAGCAACAGTGTGATCTGTCTTGGAAGCACTGATCCCCTTTACCCTCTAATCCATCCAGTCTTTAGTGTGATCACAAACAGTTATGCCCGATGGAATTTTGTACATTCTTTGACATTGTTTTCCTTTGCTTCTTCCTTTAAATATTTTGTTACATGTGCCTAAATTTTATCCTCAACTTATGCACGGGTCATATCAAAATCCATAATTTTGGTCCCAAAACCTGACTTAGCCATGAGGTTGACTTATTTTTTAGCATATACAGTGCCTCTAGCATCAATGTCATCTTCACATCTGATTAATATTCTCTCTACTTTCCTTGTCTCATTTGTAAAGATCTTGAATGTTAGATCCACAAAAGAACTATAAGGAACTTGTGGAAGGACCAAGGACACTGTCCCATCCCTCATTGCCACCTCAAAAAAACCCTTCCTGGTTGCACTGCCTGACAGCTATTGGAGTAAACTTTGGGCTACTTCCCATTCAGCATGTCTCTGCCAGCTGAACATGAACAATAACAATAATATTCCTAGTCAATGGGAGATCTGTTTGTATGTTTTGACAAGATTTCCCTGCCTTGGATATTTTTACTTACATAGATGTTCATTATACTTTTGGTTACTTTCTAATTCAGACATATGGCAGCATTGAGAATAATCATGATAAAATCCAAAGGGATCATGGACACAAAAACATCCAGAAACGTGAAAACCTAAAGAAAAACCCTCACCGAGCAGTTTTCATTCTTATAAACTTTTGAGTTTTGTTCTAAAAGAAGAACCAGGTTTGATCCCATTTTAGCTAACATGCATTCATCTCACCCAGATGGCCACAGTGGGAGCTTGCCAGGGATTTTCATGAAATACTTGGTCTGCAGTGGGGCCCATTTCTAACCAACATTCATATGCTTCTGTTTCCAACTTCTTGGTCAGGCCAGGTCACTGGGCAAGAAAATGAAGTTGGCTGAAACTTTCTGGGAGATATTCTGCTACTGCCTTCTTTGTATCCGAATTCATAATCCACAACTCTTGCAACATTATGAACATGATTTCCAAATGGGAACAGTAGCAAAATTAAACATTGCAGGCAATTATGCTGAATATATTTAACTGTAAATGGAAATAAATTCGAATATATATCCAACTCAGCTTATTTTTGGGAAAAAATATACTATGCTGCTTCTAGAAAAGGGTGTTTTTGAAGGGGGAGTTGTGTGTGTGTGTCTCTGTGTGTGCATAAGTCCCCAAGTGAAGTATCTTTCAGAGTTAAAAAAATGATCATTAAGAAATTCCTCTTGTTGTTTGTTGTTGTTGTGTGCCTTAAAGTTATTTCTGACTAATGACAGCCCTAGGGCTAACCTATCGTGGCATTTTTCTTGGCAAATTTCTTCTGAGGGGTTTGCCATTGCCTTTCCTAGAGACTGAGAGAGTGCAGGTTTACTTTGTCAAGCAGGGATAAGAAATTCCTCCCGCTACATCAGTCTTAATGTGATCAAGGGATGGTAAGTCTGATTTGGGCTTCAAATCCCGGAAGCCCACTCCAGCATGGCCAATGGCAAAAGGTTATGGGTGCTGTGGCCTAAAATATCAGAAAGGCCAAAGATGTGGCACCCCTCCCCATGATGATGCTAGAAATCATAGTGGGATAGGTGTGACAGTGGAAGTGCTTTTTTGGGCTTTGGATTTATTGGGAAATACAACAGATAGTATTGGATCTCTCAGAATAATTAAATTGGCAAGACAAAACAGCCCCCAGTCTCACACTGACCCCTCCAAAAGGTATTGATGGGAAAGAAGCAAACTTAAGTCATCTTTGTGAAACATATACAAATAGCTTTACTTACTAACTATTGTTGTTGTTGTATGCCTTCAAGTCAATTCTGACTCATGGCAATGCTAAGATGAATCTATCACAGAAGACCTCTGCAGACCAGCCATTAAGGCTGGCCTGGGAGCGCAGTTGGGGCATGGTGTTCACATGGTGAATGCCCCAACTCTGCCCCCATGGCAGCGTGATGCCATGCACCACACCACACAGTGCACGGTGTCAACAGATCTCCTCTGGTGCTGCGTTTAGATGAAGCAGCACCAAAGGTGTGCTGTAAAGCCACAGCACAGTGGCTATGGTGTCCTTTCCAGGGCTCAAAAAGGAGTCTCTTTTTGTGGCTCCTTTTTGCATTGCAGAAGACCAGATTGGGACTACGGCATATGGTTTTATTTGCTGCAGCCCTGATCTGGCTCTAAAAGGGGTGGTCTGCACAGCCCCAGAGTTTTCTGGTGCTGAGACTGTGATTCACCTAAAGTCACAAAGTGGGTTTCCTTGGCTAAGCAAGGAACTGAACTCTGATCTCCAAAATCATAGTTCAGCATTTAAACCACTACACCACACTGGCCTTATTAGTATTACTTACTAATACTTATACATAATTAAATACATGGTCTGGTGAAAGAAAGAGAGGGAAGAAGACAACATGCAGATTAGAGTAATGCAGGAAGATAGTGAACGGAGTAACAACTCTGATAAACATGAAGTCTTCATAAATATATGTTGTGCCTAACTCATGTAGAATAATTTGCACATTGAAATTAGACAGTATAAGAACACAAAGGTTTTGAAAACACAAAGGTGCTTTTAACTGAGCCCTAGAGATCTGTATGGACCCTTTTAGATATTATACATAGCTGGATTATGTATGTCTGATGATCTTGTATTTACAAAAAGAAGCTATAGTAATCACCAGTTGTTGAAACATTTTTCTCAAGTGATATTTCATAAAGATTGCATTATAGTCATCTGCCTACTGTTAACAGTCCACACAAGATATTGTGATTCACAACTTTAATTATTTTAAAACTGTCTGTTAAAGATACAGAAGCCTTCTCAAGTTTTTGCTCAGCAACTGTAACTAAATTTGCCCAGTGAATGGCCTGTAACCATGGTAGTAGAGTGGTTGCTCCAACATCTAAACCAGGCGACATAGGAGAATAACTTGGCTGATGCTATGAAAGCAGTTGATAGGTTTAAAAAAACCAAAAGGGCCACACTCTGTCTCTTCATTTCTCATCAGAAGGCATCCTAGAGAAACCTGGGTACTTCTGGTTCCAAAACTAGACCTGAAGTAGTTTATAATACTCAAGGTAATATTTGGATAACAATATAGTAGGATTATGAAACTGTGCTACTAGTACCTCATATCCTGATAGGAACGAGAGTTGTCTTGAATATGATTAATGGAATATGGATTTTAAATAATCTTTCAGTGGCTTCACACAGTCTTAAAACACATTTTCCTTGGAAGAGAAACACCGAGGCAGGTGTAATCATGTTGACTGGGGGCCTGATGAGCAGGCAGATGACAGTGTTGTTGCACAAGAAAAATGCTCTGCTTGTTAAAAGAACAAAAAAATGACAGTTAATAAACCCACATTAAACAGCAGGTTCTGTTCCAACAGCTCTCACCAGCCAGGTACATTTTTAAAAATCAATCTCTGATCCCTATTGAAAAATTATACAAATGCTGCTTTGAAGTGAGGCTTATACAACAAGATTCAACTTGTTTGTTAATTACTTTTTCCCTAGGTAACTGCAGAAATTCATTGATAGAGAACTATTAGTAAATTAAGACCACAGACCATTAAGAACAGATTAAATTTGTATTTCAAACCTCTCTGATGCTAATTTCCCTCCCCACTCTTACTGAACCTTGTTGATTTAGAAAAGCAGTTATTAAAATACACTATTTTCTTCCTGCAACTAGTATACAAGTACAGTATTTTTGGTTCCTGATTCTTTATGTTAAAATGATGGATAAAAATGTTAAAGAATGATATGAAACACATATAGAAATGACATGAAGTGCAATACTATTGCATCAACTTTGATCTGACTCTGAACTAAATAAAACTGGCTTGTACCTTTTTATGAGCCACTATTATTATGGTTTAATTATGAGATTTCAGTGAAAAGGAAACTTTGGACTACGGTACCCCACTGAAAGAATAATCACAGTCTATTCACTGAAGCATATTAGGATCTGCAGGTAAATTTCCAGCATACAACTAAAATGAGGTGATTTACAACCTTAATGTTCCATGTGCCTTCTAGTTTTGCAAACATGCTAACAATGTAGGCATATCACCTGTCTTTCCAGCAAGTGTGTGGGCAAGCTTAGTATATGAAGCACAGTGGTCCTTCCACATTCACTGGGTTTAGGGGTGAAGGGAAATACGTGGAAAAACCACAAATAAAAAATCATATTCTTTTTACCTGAGAGAACACCTCTTTAGGCATCTCCAGGTCTATAAGAATGAGAACTGTTTGGTGAGGGTTTTTCCTTAGGTTTTTACATTTTTTGGTGTTTTTGTGTCCATGATACATTTGGATTTTGTCATGGTTATTCTCAGTGCAGCCATATGTCTGAATAAGAAAGTAACCAAAAGTATAATGAACATCTATGGTCAACATCTGCCAGAGGTTGATCGTGGAATCATGCTGGAAGACTTACAAGTGCCTAGAGAAATGTTTTTTCTAGGAACGTCTAGGTTCTCCAGCACAACTGTATGGTCAATGTCTAGTAGAGTTGTGCTGGAGGACCTAAAGATTCCTAGAGAGAACACATTAATCAAATCCACAAATAATGAAATCTGCAGAAGACAAAGCTCCAAATGTGGAATGCAAGCTGTATAACAACTCTACGGCTTGATTCTTATCAAGGTGGTGTAGATGGGGAGAGGATCATGTAGACTTTCATATGTTGTTGAATTCCTCACCTGAATAGCCTTGTTACAAGTTTCACAAAACTGGCACTGAATCTGGACTGGACTAATTCTAGCTATAGGTTTAGGACCTGAAGGTGCTTTCTGCAATTTAGCTCTCTGCTATAAATAATATATGTTCTGTTCTGGTTTCTTAGTCTGAGGAACTCATAATCTGAATAAGGCACAGTCTGCCAATAATCAGAAGTAACATATCAAAATACCGGTTACTCTTTTTTGGGAAGAGAGGATGTAACAATATTACACATAACAGCTCACGCCCAGGTTATTTGAAGGACTATCTTCTCTCTAACCCAGTGTGGTGTAGTAGTTTGAGTGTTGGACTATGACTGTGGATATCAAGGTTCAATTCCCATCTCAGCCACAGAAATCCATTGAGTGACCTTGGGTGAGTTACACACTCTCATCTCCAGAAAATCCCATGCTATGTTCATCTTAGGGTCAGCATAAAATGGAAACAACTTGAAGGTATACAACAGCAACAGCAACAGTCCCCCCCATAATTTTTCCACTTTCCCCCCTAGATCTTCATATGTTTACATATAAGTTGGAATTCTCTTTCTGACATTCCATATATACTCGATTATAAGTTGATCTCATGTATAAGTCAAGGACAAGTTTTGGGGCTGAAATTATGGATTTTGATATGACCCATTGATAATTCGAGGATAAAACTTAGAGGCATAGAGCGAAGGATGATGCAAAGCAAAACAATGTCAAAGGACTTACAAAATTCCAGCAGACATAAGTCTTTGTGCTCACTCTTAAGGCTGGAGGGATGAGAGAGTAGAGGGGATTGGTGCTTCCAGGATAGATTATACTCTTGTCTTTCAACAGGGGGTGGTTCCTTCTTTTAAATAACAGTTAAGATACAGTACTTACATTGACCCATGGATAAATCGACTCAATTTGTTTGGGTTAATTTTTTGACCCAAATTTCTAGACTTATACATAAGTATACAGTACATGGTGTCCATTGGGGTTATACATGCATTTTTTTAATGCTGAGCAAGGAGTTACTCAACATCTTCTTGTTCAATGTCTTCAGGGCAGAGCTGGGCAACTTCCCTTCCCAATGGGAACAAAATTAACTCCTGTGTAACTCTTCATCAGCTACACTCTTCTTCATGTAGTTGGAGCAGCTTTATGGTATAGCAGGATGCCAGAGTGTCATCCCTGATCACAGAGCTCTGTGAGATAGAGGAAAAAAGTGTGTCACTGTGGTTGCATCCTTACTGCAGAAATAATTCAGTCTGACACCATTTTAGCTACCATGGCAAAATGCTATGAAATCTTGGGATTTTTAGTTTGTTGTGGCACTAGAGCTATCAACAGAGAAGACTAAATGTCTTGCAAAACTACAAAGCCCTGAATTCCATAGCCATGGTAGTTAGTGGTGTCAAACTGGATTATTTCAGTGCGGATGCAGTCGGGGCTTTACTGTGTTTTTAAGGGACTTTTTAAGGAGCCAGCTGCACTACTTCTTGGTCTGGCTGTGATTTTGGTGGTGCTACTTGTGGCAGCCAATTTAGTAGGGGTGGGGCTGTAGAAAAAAGGACTCAATGGAACATGTGGCCCACAGGCCAAATGTTGCCCAGCCCTGTTTTAGGATAAGATGAAAAACAAGCTCACCAGAAAAAAAAAAGACTCTTAAAAACTTTTACAGCAACAGAATGTAAATACCTGCAACTATTCTGTTCCAATGGAGCTTATGGTACAATGGTTAATTGTGCAGAAGTTCCATTGAGTTCAGTAGGGCTTACTCCTAGGTAACTGGTTACAGGAGTGCAGCTTTAGTAGAATAATATTAATTGGATTAGGGCCACAGTGGGTTTTTTTGTTTTGTTTGTGTGTGTGCGTGCTTTTTTTTTAATTAAGCAGGAATATACCCTTAATAACTATTCTAGCAATTTTCCTCATTAATATTTCCTGACCTTTTCACATGCCTTTTCTATAGACTTAACATTTGTGTATGGAAAATAATACTTCACCTCTAATAAGTGAATGCCGTCATTTCATTTTAGTCAAATTTTCTTGGCAACAGTTGTTGATGTTGTTGTTGTTGTTGTTGTGTGTGTGCACGTGTGTGCATGTGTGTGTGCCTATAAGTGTAAAACATCCAGGAAAAAAGAGAAAAGTTGACATTCAGGGCAAGTTTCTCCCTTTTAAGCAAATATGTAATTAATTAAAACATTTGAAATTGAGCCAGAGTCTGTGGTTTTGAAGGAAATGATGATGAATTTTTATTCTGATTATCCATGGCAAGAAATTAATTATGTCTTTCCTTGCCCTAATGATAATTTCACTGTGCACTTCTAGCCTTGGTTACTGGTGTTGAGTTACTAGAGGAGGTTTCAGAGAAGTATGAAATTAATCTTGTTCACAAAAGGCGGAACAGAAACCCATAAAGATGATCATTTCACCACAAATTCTACCACACATTTTACTCTACAACTGAACCTGCTATCCAGGTAAGCCCCATGTGTGTAAATAAGGTGGGAAGGGGGCAGGGAAGTAGGATTACATCCACAGACTATGCCTTCTTGATGTGAACATGCCTACTGGTGATGCCTTTTGATCAACATGCGTTTTCTGTCAGTGTGAAAGGGAACTGGCCCACATACACTTGGTCCTCAAGGTCCCCCATCTTACTGCGGAGATATACTTGCATACATCTATATGTGTCTATATCCAGGACCATCCCTTCCATTAGGCATGTGGCCAGCAGGGGGTCAGACCAATATGGGCCATATGCCATGCCCTGGTCATGTGTCCTTAAAGTAGTCTGGTGTCTCAGATATAGTGGAAGGTGCTATAATTTCACCACTGTTGAAGATTCAACTGTTAATCCAGTCAGCTTCTCTACATAGAATGCGGCACATGCCATCTTGTCCTTTGCTACAGGTACAGAAATTTTTTTTTCCACACTGAAGGCAAACACACAGGCACTGGCACTATGGCCTATGGGGATAATGTTTGGATCCCTGTGATCTTCATTGTTCAGGGGTATTTATTTGAACATCTCTATTCTCCTTTCCACTTGGCAGAATGGTGCGGGCAGCCAAACAATGCGACAACGAGATAGTTTACTGAGAATGATGATTATCGCATGCCAAATCTGCACTGGGGTAGATGCGAGTTGTAACCGTCACCAGTGGATCTTATTGCACTGCCCCATTCATGAAAATCCCATTCATGAAAATCTGTGGGAGAAACCTAGATAAGATATGGGCTGCCTACTGCCCGGCACGGCAGTGACAGTTATATCCTGCATCTATTCCAACACAGTTTTGGCATGCAACAATCTCAGATGATTATAAGGATGGGGATGATGAGGATGATAAGTAAATATGGCCAGAAAGAATCCTTAGTATTTCATGCTATCTTTGGAAGTGAATTCAGATACCTACTGCAATGCATCTTCTACAAGTGATATCGTGACATGAATAATCCCAAATTCATGTGCTATGTGACCTGTATATTTGTATAAGTACATAATTAAATGCTTTTGTAGGGAAGAAGGAAATGATTGTGTAAACTTCAGTCATTGTACAATTGTTTGTAAATATGACTGGATTTGTGAGTACTTCATATGTCTACATTGCACATTCTGGCTTGTATATGAATGGATCTTAACTTAAATTCATCTCATTTCAAGGCAAGACGTCTTTCTTTTCCCTCCTGCTAATTAAGTTAATTAAATGCAAAGGACAAAGGAAGGAAAGTGGGAGGAGAAGAGAGAAACTGGGACATTTTAGAATCAGCTGAAAAAGTGGGATGGCAGAGGATTCTTAGAATTAAGTGTCTCTGAAAAATTGGGATAATTAGAGGGTATGCTGCATCAACATAAAAGATAGTTCTATATTTTGAAAGGCTATCTGGAAGGAAGCAAAGATGAAGATTATTGCATTAGCTTTGCTGCTGGGATAGACCCGAGATATAACTTTCTTAAGGTGGATATTATTGTATTTACCAATCGTATTCACTGGTGATGGCCAGGCAGTAAGCAGCCTGTATGCAACCTGGGCTTCCAGGCTTGTCCCACATCTTTTCAAGAATGGGAAAATCCTATTCTTGAAAAACTGCAAGAGAAGCCTGGGTTGTGTATTGGCTGAATACTGCCCAGTGATGGGTGAATGGAATAAGATCCACCTTAAGAAAGTTATATCCCTCGTCTATCTTGGCTAATGCAATAATCTCCTATGTTATTTCCTAATTTGAGCTATCCCGAGAATATTTGAATGCTAGAATAACAGACACCTTGAAGGAATGGAGTCAAAATAAAAGTAACACCAATATTTTTTTTAACACACTCAATTACATTTTTTTTTTTTTTGTAAATCAGAAAGTTCAAAGATGCCAAATGAGAAATTATGTTAGCGCTATGGCTCAGATCCCAAAATACTAATAGCTGCTCATGCACATCAAAGAAAACATATAACCTAGGAACCTGTTGGTCTTCTACATATTTTATGTAATATCAGACACAAATATAACATTTATAGTTTGACACAACACAAGTCCTTCATAATGAGTAAAGTCAATTACCATTTCATATTTTCCTCCTGCAAAAATTGGCAAAGCGACAAATGGGAAATCAAACAAACCTCATTTCAGGTTCCCTTTTCAAAAGGGTCATAGAGGATTCTTTTTTTAAACAAAAACACCCTGCACTACCTAAATACATCCCAACATTGTGTTCTTCTCTCCTACCCAATGCAATGCATTGCTACCACTCTGTGACCTGCAGATTACTTGAGGCCTAGAGCATTTTTCTTTAAGATGTTAAACTGTACACCTACCAACCAATAAGCACAGTTTGAGTGCAAAAGTTATTAAAGTGTCTGAGTATTTATTCAGCTGGAGGAAACTGAAAACAGAACTCTGTGATTAATTCTATAAAGATTAGAATGATAGGTGGCTGACTAAAAGGTAGTTTGAAACAAATAGCTTGAAATAACTCAGGCAGGAGAATAATTGATTCCTCTGTCTGTTACTACTTTTGCTTGTAGTTGGAGGGAAAATGGCAAACCAACCAATCCTTGGTGCACCAATGGGAGCATATACTATGTGAGGACATGGGAATTATCTTTCTTTGCTGTAGAGCACCAGTTGTGGAATACTCACCCCTTGGATACCTAATTGATACTTTTGGCATCAAGTTAATAAATGGCTATATGATGCGCCCTTCCATTATGTGGGGGATACGTTCTGGACCACCACCACCCACGTAAGGGAAATACCGTGTATGCTGGATCCTCATTGAAAACAATGGGACTCGTGTCTGTGGTGTGGTGCAGTGTACACACCATGTACACACACACCATTGCCTCTTGTAGCATGCAGCTTTCAGCATAAGCTGAAATGTATGATGTGAGCACATTGTATATTAAAGCTTAATCAGTTTAAAACCATGAATGTGCATGGTTTAAATCTGTTCCAACTTGTTAAATTGTTTGTACGCCGCTTTGATTGTGCATACAAAACGTGGGATAGAAATAAAAGTTTTATTTATTTATTTTTATTTATTAAATAGTTTAATATACTTTTACTCTGTTTAAAGTATCTTTTCATTGTTATTGTGTGGTTTCAGGTCATTTCTGACGAATGGCAACCCTAAGGCGATATTATCATGGGCTTTATTGGGGTGAGAATGTGTGACTCGTCTGAGGTCTCCCAGTGGATTTCCATGGCTGAGCAGGAAATCAAACCCTGATCTTCAGCGTCATAGTCCAATGCTCAAACCATTATGTTGGTTCTCAAAGTATCTTTTACTATTTTAAATTTTAAATTGTTCCACTTTTTTATTTGTATACTGCTCTGTTTGGTGTAAGGCAGGATACATATATTTTAAAGAGTAATATAATGGTTTGAGTGTTTGTCTAGGACTGCAGGAGACCAGAGTTCAAATCTTTGCTCAGCCATGGAAACCCACTGGGAAACCCTCTGAGAAAGACAATGACAAACCCCCTCTGAACACATAATGCCAAGAAAACCCCATGACAGGTCCACCTTAGTGTCATCATTAGTTGGGAGCAATTTGGCACACATATAAATTAACAGATACAAAATCAGCAATCTTATAGAAATAAAGTAAAATAAAGTAAAAAATTAAAAAGAACACAGGCACATACAAGTATTTGTTCGTTTAGTTTCTTGCTGAGAAAACAGCTTGCGGCTGTGATCACATTAACATTAACATTTCCTCCCATTCCTATTCTATTTCTTCCCCCTACCCATGTTTCCCTAATCTTTTTCTAATATGAAGTATAATTTACTTATTTGAAGAGCTTTCTTTTGATTCCTGTACATTGTCAAGAAAGCATAAGCACATTACTGGCATGAGGAATTAGGCAGGTTAACAAGTCACTTCCTCTGATTCTTTTCATGGAGCAAACACAAAGCAACTGGCAGGCATTTCAATAATGAGGTTGTTTGATTTGCATAATAATAGATCAATCTGCATCATATGTAAATTATACTACCTGGATTTGGGAACTCTTATAAAAGTCCTATTAGTAAGAGAGGCTGGAGGTGACTGGGGTGGGTGGGTGAGCTGCCTAGCTCTTGTTGAACTGATAATTCTTTTTCACAATAACAAGTCATGTCACAGAAATGTAAGGGCCTGAACAGACTTGCACTTTGTGGGCCCGAACTAGGGCTGCAGTAGGGCGGAGTGTTTACATGCTCCAAAACAGTACTGCACGCCATGGGTGCCATTTTGGCATGCACCAGTATAGAAGGGGTGTGCCATGATGATGTTGCATGTGTGCAGCATCCAAATGGTGCTGTGCAAAAAGGGCATGATAAGGCTGTGCTGTGGCCCTTATGGCACCCTTTTTGAGGTGCAAATAGGAGCTGCAAAATGCGTTTTGTGGCTCCTTTTTCGAGCGGGTTAGGGACGTGGTGTGTCTGCCATGTCCCCAACCCAGTGCTTCCAGGGGTGACACAGACTCACTCCTGAATGGGCTGTCTGTACAGCCCCTAATTCACTGGAAAAGAGGGGAACCTGAAATCTGAAACTGCAGGGGTAAAGAATTTCAGAATTGAATTTTGAGGCTTTGGATACAGAAATACTGCTGAAAAATAATGGTTATCTACCATAGTCCCACCACCACCATAGGACTGTGATGAAGACGCAGGAGAGGGCCTTCTCAATGGCTTCCCTTAATGGGAAGCAAGGTTGGCTTCCTCTCTGCTCTTTTTTTGATGTTGTTGCTAACTGCCCTCAAGTCAACCCTGACTCATGGTAACCCTATGGATGAGACATCTCCAAGATCCTCTATCCTCCCCTGCACTGCTTAGGTCTTGCAGTTTCAGGATCATAACTTCTTTCATTGAATCTATCCACCTGGTTTGCAGTCTACCTCTCTTCCTTCTTCTTTTTCTAGGTTTCTTTTCTCATGATTCATGCCTTCTTATGATGTGGCTAAAGTACAACAGTCTCAGTTTTGTCATCTTTGGTTTCCAAGGTTCTGGCTTGATCTGTTCTAGGACCCATTTGTTTGGCTTTTTGGCTGTCCGAAGTATCCTCATCCCTCTGCTCCAGCCTCACACCTCAAATGAATTGATTTTCTTCCTGTCTGCTTTCTTTAATGTTCATCTCTCATATATGGTAATGGGGAGTACAATGGCTTGGAAGATACTAACCTTTGTGCTCATTTGTATATCTTTATAGTTCACGATCTTGTCCAGTTCTTTAATTGCTGTCCTTCCCATTCCTGGCCTTGTTCTGATTTCTTGACTGTAGTCTGGATTCCAGTTAATATTTGATCCAAAGTACAGGAAATCTTTAACTATTTCAACTTTCTCATTCTCTAGGTTGAATTTATGTAGATCATTTATGGCCATTATTCTTGTTTTCTTTACTTTCAGCAGTAAGCCTCCTTTGCATTTTCTTCCTTCAATTTCATTAGTAAATGTTCCAAGTCTCTGATGGTTTCCACTAACATTATGGGGTCATCTGCATATCTTAGATTGCTTATGTTCCTTCCTTCTAGCTTCACTTCTCTTTTTTTCCATGTCTAAATCTGCTCTTGTACAAATTGAACAAATAGGTTGATAATATGTCTTGTCTTTCAACTCTGCCAATATGGAACTATTCTGTTTCAACATAATTCAAACAGCAGTGTCTTGTCCTAAGTACATATTTCTTATCAGGGCTATCAAATGTTGTGACACTCCCATTTCTTTTAGAGCATTCCATACCTTTTACTTTTCTTTTACTCTCCATTTAATTTCAGACAAAGCCTTTTTTTTTTAATCCAGGCAGGCATTTAAGGATTGGTTGCAGGGAGGGAGTCTTTTTAGTGTGTGTGTGTGTGTGTGTGTGTGTGTGCATTTTTCATTTTATTGTTTGTTTTTAAATGATTTTGAAAATGTAATAACCTTTTATTATGATAACTTGTTTAATTTTGTTTTTAGTTTTTATTATCAGGTGTTTAACTTCATAATAAAATGAGAGCCGGTGTAGTGCTTTCAGTGTTGGAATACAACTCTGCAGAACAGGTTTTGAATCTCTCCTTGGCCATGGAAACCCAGTAGGTGACCTTGGGCAAGTCAAATTCTCTTAGCCTCAGAAGAAGGCAATGGCAAACCCCCTCTGAACTAATCTTGTCAAGAAAACCATATGATAGGTTCACTTTAGGGTCGCCATAAGTTGGAAATGACTTGAAGTCACGCAACAAGTTTAGCTTTTTCTTCTTTCAGCCTTTTTGTAAGTTACATTGGGCCCCATGTCAAGGGAAAGGCATGATATAAATAAAATAAAGTATTTTTACCTCTTTGGAAATTACCTCCTATACCTTTGCCAGAAGGCTTAAGTATAAAGAAATCTACATTATAGTATCAGACAATTGGCCCTTTTAGTTCAGCATTTGTTATCAGACTATTGGCCCTTTTAGTTCAGCATTTGCTACATTGGACAATGGCAGTTGTCCCAGATTTCAGACAGTGGTCTTTCTCTATGCTGTGGGAGCATTAAATTGGGGTCCTTTTGTTTACTAAGCTGGCATTGTGACATTGAGTTCAGCAGGACAAAGTCACCAGCTGGTTCTTCAGAAAACTGGTCAGGCTCAAATGCTTGGCTCAGTGGAACATTGGTGTTTGTGTGTGTGTGTGCGTATGTGTGTGTGTGTGTGTGTGTGTGTGAGAGAGAGAGAGAGAGAGAGAGAGAGAGAGAGTACAGACATTTTCCTTGGGACCAGACATTATAGGAAGGATGCCCTGGAAGGCTGCCTCTGCCTGCAAGCACAGGAAATTTGCCAGGGCACCCCAGTCACCATCCTTTGCTTCAAGGATCCTTCAGTCCATGGCAATTGGGGGTGGGAGTAGCCAGATCCAGACAGCAAAATACTGGCTATTTCTCTGCTCCAGCATGAATTCTTCTGGTGCAGCCCTGGATAGTTTCCATCAGCTGTTTTCCAGCTGGGGATTTTCAGAGATAGGTGGCTGGGGACCTCCTGGGTGGCACATTTCATTGCCTTCATGCTCACACTTCACACTGCTTGAGATGGGCACCATCTGTTGCAAGGGCTGACTTTGAGGAAGCAATGGTGTGTGTGTGTGTGTGTTATCTCCTGAGTGAGCAATGGCATTGGTGGGAGAATTTTATCTCTTCAGTGGTTCAAGATGTGTGTTGGCATGATATTTCTCTCATTTTAAAGCTTTGAAACAACAGGACATGCACACCTCTTTGAAGCTGGCACAGTGGCTGCTGGTGGTTTCCATGTTACCTGGGCAGTGAATGTATTCGACAGGGTGCTGAACCTATTTTGGGAAGCCTTAAAATATTCAAACATATTTAAAACATTCAAAGTGCATGCTACAGTCTGGAATGGATTCAGCACTCCACCAACATGGAAACCCATAATGGCCAATACTCCTAAGCCATCTGCATAGGGCTGCCTATTAAAATTACACATGAATATAAATGACCATGAGCAAAATATACAAAAGTGCTTCCCTTTCTTTTGAGGGAGATAGTTTTGTTCAAACAACTGCAGACACACTTGGGACTGATTTTTATGATAGATTTTTGAATTCCATTTTCAAATAACAAATAGAGGAAGATAACAATAAATGTCAAAATTATAGAATAGACACTGGGGACTAGAGAAGCATATGTTTGGCTGACAGGACTTGCGTCTTGATCTTAGACATTTGCGTTCGCATATGATTATTACTGGCACCAGGCGTGGTGCATTACACCCTGAGCACTGACTTACTGGATCAAACCTGAGCTGTAAAAAAATGGTTTGTGTTTGACCTCTCCCTTTCCTCTCTCAATCAAAGAAGAGTGCTGAGTGGATTAATTTTTCTTTGCACAGCCTTTCTCAAATTAGGAACCATCAATCCTTTTTTTCTTGGATGGATTGGCTTCACCTTGGATTTATCTTTACTGTTATAGATTTCTCTGTATATAATTGATCAGATTCCAGGAGAGGAAGGCCTTTCTCCTCCCTGCTTTGGTTTCTTTTTGGAAGAAGAACAACCCACTACCTCACATTCCATCACTTAACAAGCTGCATCATTAGCACTGGACCAAATCACAGCACTTTACAATTGATTATTATTTAGATTTATTAGTCACCTTCTAAAACAGATTCTCTAGGCATTCAGCTTATTATGTCAGCAGGATCTTTGTCTGCTGGAGGATAGCCGAATTTTGCTGGGAGCTTTTAAGCAGCCATTTGTGAGTTCATTTTTCCAGTATCTGAATTTCCAGACAAGGACTCTCTCCAACTCCATTCCTAATGTCATCATTGTATACTTTTGAGACTCAAGGTTCAGGTTGAGGACACACTGGTAAATATTCTGAAGGGAATATTTATGTTAATGCAGATTGTTTCAACAGTTTGTATCCTGAGAGGATGGTAGTGGTGGTGGTGGTGGATGATAATACTGGCAGTTCTTTTTGATGTTTGTCTTTCTGAATGGGCGGCTGAGGCAATTGACTGGTGTTCTCCTAGCTGCAAAAGTATAAATATACCTGATGCGTCATGTCCTTCCCAGAATATGTAACAAGAATTAGTTGGTGTTTATAAAAGCTGGGTGGAATATGGAGTGTGTCTCTTAAGGGAGGATTTAGAAAAAAGAAAAAGAAAAAGAAAAAGGCAATGGGATGCATCTGGCAGATGGAAGAAAGCAAAGAGCACTTTATTTTTCCTCCCTCCCCAACATGTACAGATGGTCATTTTATTGTCCTAGGGAAAGCCTCTTGAGGTGATGGATAGCATGACTGACATCTCCAGTGTATGTAACAAATAAAGCACAATGAAGGGAGGAAATGATAGTGGCTGTGCTGTTCCCTTTACTCTGAATGGTGTGATTTGCAGACTGAAAACTCCTATGGAATTTATCTTCCACTGTGTGTGTGTGTGTGTGTGTGTGTGTGTGAGAGAGAGAGATTTTGATTATTAATAATAGTAGTAGTAGTAATAATAATAATAATAATAATAATATAGAATCTATGACCTAGGAATTCATGTACAGAAATGGCTTTTTATCCCCTCCCCTTCCTTGCTGTTGTCTTTCCCTTTATTAAATTTTCCTTTATTAAATTGATTTTAATGATGGGGACAAAACTTTGCCAGCACCAGGGCTGCAGGTGAACAAGAGTTTCATTGGATCCAAAGCACTTGCAATTTTCCTGGAATGCCCCCACTTTAAAAAAACAAGCAAACTTGTTAACTTAAGACACAATGGGCAAGATAGCCACTGTGGAGGAATTCTCTGTTGCCGATCCACAGTGGGCTTCTCTCCCCATTGGCAGACTTCCATTCTCATTGGCCCATAAGGACTTCACACCTTCAAACCAGTTCATTTTACAGTGCATATTCGAGGAGCATGGCCCTTCTTGAATAAGCTAGATTCCCTCTGAACCAAACATTTCCCCTCAGTAAAATCAGCTTGTAGCCAAACCGGCATTCTGACACCATCATGCTTGCAACATGAGGCACATTGGCTTGGATCACTGTAAAGTTACAAAGAAGACTGAATGCAAGAGAGGGAGAGATCCAAAAGGAGCAGCCGATTAATAACAACTGCCTTGAAAATCAAAATGGTTGAGGACACCAGTTTTTTGTTTATTCAGATGCTGAATGCCACTTTGAATCTCATTATAGAAGAAAAGTGGATATAAATTAAATAAATAAATAACACATCCCCCAAGATAATTGGTTCAAAGTCTGGGACATTAAAATCTGGGACATCAGGCGTGGCTAATGTGTGACCAACACTCCCTAGGAGGTATAGAAGGCAATACTGGCATTTTTGTGCCAACCAGGGCTGTTATAAGTCCGGGGGTGAGTGCGCGGGTGGGTTTCCCAACAAAATAATATCTGGGATTTGTCTGCTCCCTAGGGTCACTGTAATATATTGGTGTACAAAACTCAGTTTGGGGAGTGGTGGATTCAGCCCTCAAATGAATTTAGCTATGAAAAAAGAGGCCCAGGTTTTAATTGCATAGGAGTGCATTTGCACAGTTAAAACTAGTGTGCCAGTTCCATCCATTTGTAGAGAAGTCTGATCTAGCCATGGCAACACATTACTTTGTTACAAACTACTCGGATTACTGTAGTGTGCTCTATGTGGGGCTGCATTGGAAAAGTGTTCAGAAATGCCAGTTCTCCCAAAGAGGTGCAGTTGGATTGTTAACTGAGGCTGACTACAGCACACAACTCCCTTGTTGTAACAGCTCTATTGACTGCTCATCCATTTTCAGTCACAAGTCAAAGTGCTGGACATGACTTATTAAGCCCTATATTCCTTGGGTCCAGGCTATTTGAAAGACCATTATCCCCATATATGAGCCTGTTAGAGATCCAAGATATTCAGGAGAAGTCATTTCTCTGCTTCACTAGTTTATCAGACTTGTTTTTATGGAAACAAGGGAGTGGGACTTCTTGGTGGCTGCTCCCAGACTTTGGAACTCCCTCTCTTGGGAGGCTAGGATGCCTCCCACCTTGCTCTCCTTGGTTTTTAACCTATACTGCTTTTAATAACTTGTAAACCCCCTTGAGTCCCATTATTTGGAAAAAGACATCAGAGATATACACAGTGCCATGAGGGAATCATATCAATCCATCGTCACCCAGAAAAAAGGATGGTGAATGAGGCCTCCTGTTGCCCAGCGGCTGTTTGTATCTGTTGCCCACATCAAGTTGATGTGAAAGACTTCTGCCCGAGACTTGAAAAGCCTGATACAAATATAATGTGATCCAACACATAGGATGCAGAATTCAGACACTGCAGGAATTGGAACTGACCCACCACAGCCATTTATGTGTGCATTTGATTGTGATTGATTAGTAAGTTTCCCTCTTCAATAAAAATGTGCCTCTAATCATAGACTATTTTCCAAGTGCAACATGACTGGTAAAATACAGAGGGAAAAAGGTATCTGTAAAACAAAACAAAAACAAAACAAAACATGAATTTGACAGTCAACACTCCCACCCACCCACCCACTGGTTTTCTATGTACCATTCTGTCACTGAAGAAACATTACAGACAAAAACAGAGTTGACCAGGATAGATCTCAAATATATCATTCAGGCTGTGAAAAAAGAAGAAAAACAATGTCCCAGTGTGAAGCAGAAAAGCAGTGATTTCCCATTCTCCACGTCTGGGCCATATGCTACTTAAACTATATGAATATGGATCTCAATATGACAAATGTTGTATCTGTGAGTGGGTGTGAGTGGGTGAAGAAACCTCTCTAATCCTCATTTTCCTTTTGCATAGGTACATGTTGTTGCTATTGTGGGATGGTGGTGATGTAGATTTCCTTGTTGTGAACCATACTGTCCCCAGAGAAGAAGTGCTAGTAATGACATTTATTATGATGTACATAGTGCTAGTTTTTACTATGATACACATAGTGCTTTTGAACTTCAAGAGAGCTGTGTTATTTCCCTTGCTAAAGCTCACAAGACAAATCCTTAATTGTAAAGTTTCTCAAAATAAATTAAACATGAGACTTTTGATGAGATATACTTATGAGAGACATTCTGGCTGAAGAAGTCTTGTATGTGTGTGGCTTCAGCCAAGTCATTTTCAGTTCTGTTTCCTGTCTGTATCCCCTGCCTAACATGGTGCATCATGCAAATGGGAAACTTCTCACCTTGTACAACAAGGAAATATGTGTGAGAAATTTTTTTCAGTGTTAAAAACTGGCCTTGCTGAATTAGGACCTATTTAGTCAGCTGCAGAAGGAACCAGGACAATTAAAATACTGCTTTGGCTTACTTACTGTTTTTACACTTCTTGCTTCTAGGCTTCGAAGATTGGAAGATGTGAGTTTTTATTTTTGCAAAAAGAAAGAAATGAAAATACTAAAATACAGAAGTATTTGATCGTTATCATTTGCTAAATTCATTTAAAATTGAATGCTTATTTTATGCTATATTTTATTTCTCTGAGTAAAGTTGCAGTGATTAAAAAAAAGGTAGAAGCTTAAACTAAGAACAAAATAAGACCAAATTGTTGAGTTACTGGCCAAGAGTCATTTGGAAAGAGGACAAAACATGAAGTTGCACAACAAATCCTATAATACATCACAGGTGCGTTTTACATTGGCAAAAAAAGGTGTTTTGAAGGCTGGGTGAAAACCCAGCTTTTACATTATAAAATGGGAAAGTGTGACATGAAAACGCCATTTTGGCGTTTTAAGGGAAAAAACACGCTTTTAAAAAGTAGTTCGGTTGACCCACTACTTTTTTAATAAGTGCGTTACAGCGCTAGTGCATGTAAAGGCTAAGGTGTACTTGCGCAGTTAAATGGGGCTCCGTTTCCTTAAGGCACCCATTTAAAGGCTGCGCTGTTGGTGCGGATCAGAATGGATCGTAGTTGGGAGCATGCGTGGTGTGGACTCCACTCCTAATTAAAACGTTCTATGCCCTCCAGGTGTAAAAGCTGGGGTTTAACTGCGCAGTTTTTTAAAGCTCCCAAACCCTAGCTCCGCCCTTAATCCTAACCCTAGACATGCGCAGTAGCGCCTTTGGGATATTGACAGTTTTGGTGGCGGATGTTTTTACAGTTGCAGTGATAAGAGGAAACTTTCAATTTTCACACGAACCCCCACACACATTCCAGCGCCATTTCCCACTTGCATTTGTCCAAGTCAGCCGCTCCTAGGGACACTCTTGCCGAGGCTTTGCTGTGGCACTTTGCACAATGGCAGAGACTTCTACAAGTGGCCCAAAAAGGGGGAGAGGGATGTCTTGGTCTCATGCAGAGACCTCAGACCTCATTTCCATCTGGTCAAGGCCCAATCGGACATAGCAATGCCACCGGCTAATTCACACTGCTCAAGCAGTGAGACACCAACTGCAGCTGTTCTCTCTTCTGTATCATCACTGTCATCATCAGCTATCATTTCAGTGGTCACATCAGTCATTTCAGTGGTCACAGCAGTCATTTCAGTGGTCACTTTGACGATCCTGGCAGCACTAGCGGAGGCAAAGGCGGCAGCTTTGGCTGTGCTTTGAACATTGACGACAAGTGCCGACCACAAAGGAGAGGAGGCATCCATGTTGGTGATGATGCCCACAGTGACCCTGTGCTGACGAATGCCAACGTCACTGGGTCAATGGCCAGCACTCCTCCTCCTTTGTCTTCTTGCAGATGCTCGGTCTGTGGCTGCTGTCAAAATCAATTAGGAGCCCCCTTTAAATCATTTAAAACTGCGCAATTCGTAGCCTCGACCCTATCAATAGCGCAGTTCAAGACTCGACCCTCGCAATAGCGCAGTTCAAGCCTCGACTCTATCAATAGCGCAGTTCAAGACTCGACCATCGCAATAGCGCAGTTCAAGCCTCGACCCTATCAATAGCGCAGTTCAAGACTCGACCATCGCAATAGCGCTGTTCGCGGCGGTACGAACCGCGCAACAGCGCAGTTCGCAGCCGGCAAGGAAAAAAAAAATTAAAATCGCAGTTTAAAGCTGCGTTTCTTGCTGCCCATGTATCAGCTCCGCCTGTGTTTGTAGCGTTCTGACAGCTTCCCATGTAACTGCTGAGCCACAAAAAAGACCACTCAGATAAGTCGTTCCCACACCCCTCAATGTAGCAGCTCTGCACTTTTTTAATGCAAACCTGAGGCTTGCTATGTAGCTGCTAAGCATTAACATAAAGGCGAGTTCAGATCACACTTTCTTGCCAATGTAAAAAGCCCCACAGTGTATTGAAATCAGCTAACAGGACCATGAAAATGTCAGAAAGGAGAACAAGTGTTCTTGTGAGACTTTCCGGGGACTCTTTCCAGTAACCAAAGAAGCTGTAGTTTGATTTGTAAACATCATGCTGTTCTTTGGGGAACTATTCCCTCTCATCCCATGACCTAATACTGTAACCCTCCTCACACAGAAACCAGAAGGCACAGTAGGAAAGTGTGCATCTGTCTTCATTCCTCATGACAAACAGTGTGTTCTGCTTGGATTACCTGATAGATTGAGGGAAGGGGAAAGAAGAAAAGGAGTGTTTTGATGCATCCTGGCACCTTCTTTCATCAATGAAGAGAAAATTTGCAAATATATTTTACATCTCTATATACAATCATGTACAAACCTACCTGAGAATAAGCTTCATTAACTCAGTAGGACTAATATGTCAGTAGACAGGTATGAAATTGTACTGACACAAGATTTCTATACATACAGGTTTCCTGTTGCTTATGGGGTGAATTCTGCATAATTGTAATGGGAAAAATCTATGCTTCCATATTCCATTCCCACTGGCCAGACCAGGAACAGCCTATGGGAGTTGTCATCCAAAACATTTGGAGAGTGCCAGGTTGTCTACTGGAATAATGTATATTTTTGTTATATTTGGAAAACATTTTTCTTTGAAGATTTGTTTGTGTGTGTGTCTTCAGTTAGTGTTAGAAACATTTAATAAATTAAAAAAATAAAAAAATAAACATTTATTAGTAGTTAAGAATATGATACTTCATGCTGATATCACAGGTGTTATCCTTTGCATAGAATGTGATGTTGCAAGAAAACTACCCTCATCCTATGACCTTTTATAAAATATTATGCATGGACAAGGGGCAGAACTGCAAGGGAGGAGCAGCTATTATATACAAAAATTTAGTGCAATCTGTTCATAGCAAAAATCAATCAGCCATGTTAATCAGACCTAAATTTAGATATCTCTGAAGCATATGGACTCCCCCCCCCTATATAAATCAAGATTGGCATTGACAAAAGAGGGGACCCTAAAATTAATATATAACACCTGTGAAATTGTCCTGGATGGTAAAAATCATCTCTGCAAAATGTTGGAGAGGCTGTGACACCTTAGGCTCCTTTGAACACGTGTGATCCCGGACACCTTTTTTGATTTTTGGAATGCAATACTGATGCAAATCTATCTTATTGTGAAACAAACTTTAGCCTTCTGTTTGGGCCTTCTCTTATTGTCAATTTATTGTAAAGAGAACACTCGTCCGAAACATAATTTCTCATCTCAACAGCCAGGAATATAATTGTGAGAAGTTGGAAAACAAGGAATGTACCAATAAGTGACTGGTGGAAAAGAGTTTGGGACACTTGGTTATTGGAAAAGATTTCTTATAATTTTCGAGAAAAAGAAACCAGAGACTTTTTTGATAATTGTTCAGTGTTTATTTATTACATCAACACCAACTCAATTGCTATTGGACCTCCTATTCAAAATTACAAAGAAATGGGTACTTGAACAAATTGAGATTGTTCTACTTTGGTCACATCATGAGAAGACATGAATCAATGAAAAGATAATAATGCTATATTGCTTTACACAGGTGTACCTCAGAACAAATAGTATGTCCCATCCTCACATCATTGACTCAGAGAAACAATTTTTCATTGCGTTTTCTTTTTCTCTGTTCATTTGTTGTCTGCTTTTCTTGCAAAAAGGTGTCCCAAGTGATGAACAGCATCATTCAAAAATCAGTAAAACAATATCGAGAATGCAAATCGTTGTGTCATCTGCATAAAATTAAAGCACTTTTCTCCCTTTTGCTAGAGAAAATTAATATCTCTCTGCAGTACTCCCTGCATTCAAGTGTCCTGAAATGTTGTAGAGGAATTATTCTATGGGTAAAATCATATGGCTTTCTTTGCACGCACATGCACACACCATGTGTTTTTCTGTGCAATACTTCAGGATGTTGAATACAAGAAACAATTTGCAGAGAATTCTTAATGGTCTATTATTCTTCCCAATTGGGTTACCTGACTGCCAGAATATCAATTTTTGGACCTGGGAATGAATGATTATGGTTATTCTCTTCCTCCCTAATCAGGATTCATAGTTCAACCACTACATGTTAAAGGTTTCAGTGCAACTCACATTTTTGTTAACCCTGCCCCCCCTTTTGTAGTTATAAGGCACACAAAAGTATTCCTGTGCACAGATTGTGAGAGATCCCATTGCACGAAATCACATAAACATGAAAGTACATGACAGCTTTTAGCAGGACTAGGCAATTTCAGTAGGTCCATGGGCAAATCTCTGCCCTTCAGTGCCTGACATAGTTTCCATACTTCTAGGGTGGCATGGCACTGTATCTTGGCAGTAAGCTACAAACAAGATTTTTTCCCCTAGTGATCAACATCAACCTGTAAAATTTCTTTAAAACTAGGATAACCTATTTGTTGTAAACACTTTCCTCAAAATCAGTGGTGAATGTTGCAGAAGAAATTCAGCTAAGAGGTGGAAGATAGTGCATAAGGCTATAAAAGTAGCCTTCCAGGCACATGTGGCCCACAGTCCATGTACTGGCCACCTCTGGCTCCTAGGATATTGTTTTATTACAGTTCTCTTTTTGTCCCAAGTCTTAACCTACATTCTGTTTGCTTTCTGGTCTGGCATTATTTTCCTCTTTTCTTTTGCAAAGGTTACTGAAAGCCTGTAGGCTGATAGTGAGATAAGTTCAGACATTTTACTCTTTAAAATGTGCGTAGGATGGTTCTCCAGTGTGCACACCAGTACATTTTCAAAGGCAAAACAAAAGAAAGTGTGTTTTGACTGAGTCATAATTATATTAGCAGAGGCCTGACAGCAAGCACAGGTAATATATTCCATTGGAAACATTCAATCACATATTTCCCTATTTGAAAACAAAACGTATTTGTCATTATAATATAATGAACCTTTTTTGTGTTACTGTGCCAATTTTTTTTTAAAAAATATGTAATGAAAACCCCATTATATTATCTTCATGATAATACACAGATAATTATATATTGCATTAATTGTCATCCAAAGATTCAAAACAAAATGAGTGCTTAATTGACATCTGATTTCCATCTATCTTTCTCATCTATGCAACAACTTAACCTTTCTCCTGCATGGGAAAAGACACTAGCACCATTTTGTTCTTGATCTTCTTGCCTCAGGTATTCTAACTAGGAAGCTCTGATGCAAGCTTCAAGGCTCATAAAAATCCTCCCTGAATGGAAAGATGAATTTTTTGTTCCTTCAAATTCTTTTCCTGGTTTAAATTATGACAAAACTTGGAGACAAATTCATGGCTCACCCCTAACCCCCCGTTATTTCCTATCCATACAGCCATTTCAGCTCCAGAGGGAGGGAGGGTCAAAGGGATCAGGGATGGGGGCTGGCTATATAGTGAGTAATATGGATTGAGTTGAAAATCAATGTGTGTGTAGGGCAGTAACTCCGGTATTTCCAAGCCAATCTGAGCAGCCTGGTGCATGATTACATTTTCTAAAACTATGCTAAACTAAAGAACTTCCCCATCTCCCCAAGTCTCTCCTGCTACATAATACTATGTCACTTAACAATCAACATATTATCAACATAAACTCAAATTCACATAATTAACATGAACTAAAATTGACTTCCCATTATAATATGTTTTGTTTTGGTTATGTTTTTGTAGTTTAGGAGTTAGCTTAGAGTTTAGTTGAGTTTAGATTAGTTTTACATGTATCTGGGTAATTTTTATTTTTGAACATACAATATTTAAAAGCTCAACACAAATGATGTAAAAAAAAAAACCAAACCCTATTTCTAAACCTTTGAAGTCCATCTGACTCAGGGGCTGGCAAAATTCAGCCCACAAGTTGCATGCACCCCAGGATTCACTTTTGAAGCCTCATAGGTTCTTCAGGAAATTCCCCCACCATTTTAAAAATTAATGGCCAATTTGTGGGTGGTTATTCACCTAAAAAAGAAACCCAAAAGTCTCCTTGAAAAAAAAAATCCAAATTCTCCTCCATGTTGTTGTTGTGTGCATTCAAGTTGTTTGTAGTTTCTGACCTAGGTCAACCCTGCTATCACAGGATTTCCTAACAAGATTTGTTCAGATGGGGCGTGCCCTTGCCTTCTTCTGAGGCTGAGAGTGTGCGACTTGCCTGAGGTCATCCAGTGAGTTTCTATGGCTGAATGTGGATTTGAATCCTGCTTTCCCAGTGTCCTAGTCCAACACCCAAACTACTAACCCACACTGGCTCTCTATTTACCCCCATATAACTCTCCAACTGTAATGAGTAAATAAATAATCAAATAATCCAGACAGGGAACAACATCACTTCTGAGGTACCCAAATACACTGATGTGGCCAGAGCAGCTGTTAGTGCACATCAGGGACATCAAAATTGGTTCTCACATTGCATACATTAGCTCTAATACAGCCACCAAAACATATACTAGGGATGTAAATCCTTGACTATTTCATTTTCACAGGTGAGGATGAATAAATAAGCAAACTGCAGATCCCAAGGTTCCATAGGACAGAAAAGCATGGCATTTAAAGTGGAATCACAGAGTTAATTAGGTCATGTGGAAGGGCTCCGCAGTGGTGTGATCCAGTGCCAACAATGTAACTAATCTGGCCAGCATTTATGATATACTAGAAGTGTTCAGGATCTTGGCCTTCTAGTGCCTAATCCAAGTGGTGCACAATGGAAGGGATATCTAGCCTGTGGAAGGTTTTTAAATAAGCTATATCTTAGAACAGCTCCACATTTGTAAGGAGGCTTGCTTGAAACATCTGAAGATCATTCCTGTTTTCCTGGAATCAAAATGGTGGTTTGAGGCCATATGGAACTTCTATTCTTTTAATGCAAGACAGTTGTGTACTAGTTGCAGAAACAGTGTGATGCATGAGCAGTGTGTTAATGGGTTCTGGCCATCTCTCTTCCTGTATCTCCAAACTATACCCTTCCAATTGCTGTCCCTTTGACTGTAAAATCTCAAAACACCATCCAACCTTCTCCTCATAACTTGGCTAGTACTATGGCAGGCTACACAAATTTCATCTCACTCACCCTGGCAAAGCCCAAATATCTGTTCCCTCTGCTATACAATTAGGAGAACATGCTTTTCGCTCTCAAAAACAGTTTTTAAAACAAGATCTTTTGATCTGAACTCTCAAATCAACTTCAGTGATTTATGACCCATTCTTCACTTTAATGAAACCTTCTGTATTTTAAAGTCCAGGAAAGTTAAATCTTCCATGGTTGCTATAAATTATGTGAAACTTCAAAGAAATCCTAGAGAAAAGAAGACATGATACTGTGGTTATAAGGCAATACGAAAAGGCCTCAGAAGACCAAAGCCTTACATTTGGCGCTCTCACATACCACTCAGTTTTGGCAAGTTATTTAAACTTTTTATTTTTATTTCACATATCAATAAAACTGAGGAAAAATAGGTTCTACCTCACATGGTGTTGAAAGGCTGAGACTACAAATCTAAAAGTCAAAAGCAGCCCTCAAAATCTGAAGCCACCCTCAAAACGTTTTCTCTGGGGCCATGTCTCAGACAACCAGATGTCCTTCTTTTCCAGGACGTTTACTACATTTCAACCTTCCATCCAGGGGGAATTCCAAACTCTCCTCCATTTTGAGCATAACTAAGAAACATAGATTTATATTTGTATTAGTTTTATTCGCTTTTATTTTGTAATGTTCTTGAATGTAATGCTCTTTTTTTTGCAGTGCCTTGTCCTCTTTTGCAGTTACAGCATCTGGTCACCTGCCTTTTCCGCACAGGTTAAGGGCCTTCTATATAACCTTTAAATATGAGAAATAGCCATATACACCACTTAAGATTATTTATTAAAACTGTTTGGTACCCAGAGCAACATGGAATTTAAAGAAATATAACTACAGTGGGCCTTTATTATCCACTGGGGTTTGGTTCCAGGACTAACCATGGATAGCAAAATCCATGGATGCTCAAGTCCCATTAAATACAGTGGCACAGTAAAATGGTGTCCGTTACATAAAATGGAATAAAAACAAGGCCTGCTATTTGGAATTTATACTTTTTTGGAATTTTTAAAGTCATGGATGCTTGAATCCGTGGATAAAAAAAATCTGTGGATAAGGAGGGCTGACTGTACTTAACTGGAATAGGCTTAGGATTGTTCCAGCCTCTTTGGAGGAGTTGCTGGCCCAACTGCTTCTATTAGCTTCTCCCCAAATTTGAAAACATTAGCTTCTATTACTCCCACAAGGCCTGTTAGCACTGTGGTCTCTTGGCTTGCCTCCTGAAAAAGGCAATATGCAACAGTAATATTAAGTCAAAATCTAGTATATTAAATCACAATGTGAATGAGAAGCATGGTCATGCATACATCTCCTAACATCTCCTAACATAACATTAAAAACCAAAATAATGGATTATTGAACCCAAACAAGCAATGATTTATAAATCAGCAACAAACCCTAATTTAGAATTCAGATCTTAGATAAGAGTTCAGATTTGAACTTAGAGATGAAAGGTGCTGTGAGGGCTTTCTACCATACACACAATACTCTGTTTAAAGACCTCCAAAGAAAGAGTCCATCACTCTTTGAGGTATCCTATTCCATAGTCAAATAGTTTTACATTTCTTCCTGATGTTTAGGTGGAATCTCGTTTCTTGCAACTTGAATCCATTGGTTAGAATCATAGAATCATAGAATCATAGAATCATAGAGTTGGAAGAGACCACAAGGGCCATCCAGTCCAACCCCCTGCCATGCAGGAACTCCCAGTCAAAGCATCCCCGACAGATGGCTATCCAGCCTCTGCTTAAAGACCTCCAAGGATGGAGACTCTACCACACTCCGAGGGAGTGTGTTCCACCGTCGAACAGCCCTTACTGTCAGGAAGTTCCTCCTAATGTTGAGGTGGAATCTCTTTTCCTGCAGCTTGCATCCATTGCTCCGCGTTCTGGTCTCTGGAGCAGCAGAAAACAAGCCTGCTCCCTCCTCAATATGACATCCCTTCAAATATTTGAACAGGGCTATCATATCACCTCTTAACCTTCTCTTCTCCAGGCTAAACATCCCCAGCTCTCTAAGTCGTTCCTCATAGGGCATGGTTTCCAGACCCTTCACCATCTTAGTTGCCCTCCTTTGGACCCGCTCCAGTTTCTCCACATCCTTTTTGAATTGTGGTGCCCAGAACTGGACACAGTATTCCAGGTGGGGCCTCACCAAAGCAGAATAGAGAGGCACTATTACTTCCTTTGATCTAGACACTATACTTCTATTGATGCAACCTAAAATAGCATTGGCCTTTTTAGCTGCTGCATCACACTGCTGACTCATGTTCAACTTATGGTCTACTTGGACTCCTAGATCCCTTTCACACATAGTTTCATTCAGCCAGATGTCCCCCATCCTATATCTGTGCATTTCATTTTTCCTCCCTAGGTGCAGAACCTTACATTTCTCCGCATTGAATTTCATTTTGTTAGCGTTGGCCCAGCTTTCTAGTCTATTCAGGTCATTCTGAATTTCAATCCTGTCTTCTGGAGTATTGGCTACTCCTCCTAATTTGGTGTCATCTGCAAATTTGATAAGTATGCCCCCAATTCTGTCATCCAAGTCATTAATAAAGATATTGAATAGCACTGGGCCCAGGACAGAACCCTGTGGGACCCCACTGGTCACTTCTTTCCAGGATGAAAGGGAGCCATTGTTGAGCACCCTTTGAGTTCGGTCAGTCAACCAGTTACAAATCCATGTAATGGTTACCTTGTCTAGCCCACATTTTACGAGCTTGTTTGCAAGAATGTCATGGGGAACCTTGTCAAAGGCCTTACTGAAATCAAGATATACTATATCCACAGCATTCCCTTCATCTACCAAACTGGTAATTTTATCAAAAAAAGAGATCAGATTTGTCTGGCAAGACTTGTTTCTCTGAAACCCATGTTGGCTTTTTGTGATTATGGCATTGGCCTCTAAATGTTCACAGACTCTCTGCTTAATGATCTGCTCTAGAATCTTTCCTGGAATTGATGTCAGACTAACTGGACGATAATTGTTGGGATCCTCTTTTTTCCCCTTTTTGAAGATGGGCACAACGTTTGCCCTCCTCCAGTCTGCTGGGACTTCTCCTGTTCTCCAGGAGTTCTCAAAGATTATTGCCAATGGTTCCGATATTACATTCGCCAGTTCTTTTAATACTCTAGGATGTAGTTCATCTGGTCCTGGAGATTTATATTCATTTAGGTTAACCAGGTATTCCTGTACTATCTCTTTACTTATTCTGTGCTGAGATTCCCCTATTCTGTCTCTGTTCATATTCTAGTCTCTGGAGCAACAGAAAACAAACTTGCTCGTGGTTCTCCATGACATCCCTTAGAATATTTAAAGATGCTTGTCATGTCATCACTTAGTCTTCTCGTCCCTAAGTTAAATACACCCAGTTCCTTAAGTCATTCCTCCTAAGGCTTGGTTTCCAGACCTTTCATCATCTCGTTTACTCTTCTCTGCACATTTTTCAGCTTGTCAATATCATTTGTGAACTATGGGCCAGCACTTTGAGGCGTTTTAAGGGCTCAAAAGAGCGCCTTTAGGGTTAGGGAGGGCATAGCTTTTACATCCTCCCTAGGCCTAAAGTGTATGGACGCCGCCATTTTAAAATGGCGGCGTCCATACGGACACACTACAAGAGCGTCATCATGTGCACAGCTTTTAGACACGCTGCGTACATGATGACGCTTTTGTGCTGCGGGAGGGCGCAAATCACGCCCTTTCCGTGGTGCAAAAAAGGAGCTCTGAATGGAGCTCCTTTTGGAGGTGGGTCTTTGCCACAGCTTTAAGATAGCCGCGGCAAAGACCCAGGGAGAAAGGGGCCATAGTGGCTGCCCCTTCCTCTGTTCAGCCCCTGCTGCACCCCACTTAGAGGCCGCAGGGAACCGACAGTTTAGTGCTTCCCCGCGGCCTCTGGAAGCGGCGGGATGGGGCCGCAGAGGCTGTCAGTGTGGCAGCCTTGGCCCCATCCCGGCGCTTAAAGGGGCGGTCGCGAACTGCCCCTTTTGGGTGGTCTAGATCACCCCTATGGTGCCCAGAACTAGACACGGTACTCCAGGTGAAGTCTGACCAAAGCAGAATAGAGTGAGACTACTACTTTCTTTGATTTGATCCTATGTACACTTGCCAGGAGCAGCCCAGAGTATCCTGAGCTGCTAGTCCTTTCATCTGCTACAAAGGTCCTCCATCCTGATGGCAGGTGGCTGATCACATGGGTGTCCCACTGAGCTGCCTGACCTGTCCACCACTGCTTCAGGTTGCTTCCCTCTGAGGTCAGAACGAGACACCCAGCAATGATCACAGGGCTGGGCACGTTGTTCTGACCTCAGAATGAATGACTGGTGGCAGTGGTGGATGTGCTGGGCAGCTCAGTTTTAGTAAGTTTTAAAAATACCACAAATTATGCAGTCATGTTTCCCGCATTTGGGGAAATCCCAGGGGTCAACACAACTGGAGTGTAATGGATGAGCCTCATCCTGGGAAAATTGCCTTCATGATCATGATATCTTCCCTGTCAGGCAAATTTTAAATAGCCACCCTCCATTGGAACTGAGGGCTCTGGTCTTCCAGGAAGATCCAGAACAAATTATGCAGCTGAGTTTTGCGCATTTGGGGAAATCACTGGGATCAGCACACCTAGAGTTTTGCGCATTTGAGGAAATCGCAGGGATCAGCACACCCGGAGTGTAATTGATGAGCCTCACCCTGGGAAAACTACATTCACGATCATGTTATTTCCCCTGCTAGGTAGGTTTTAAACAGCTGCTCTGCATTGGAAGAGAGGGCTCTGATCTTTCGTGAAGATCCAGAACAAATTGTAAATTTTAAAATTCCGTTTAAAAAAAATCCCTGTTTCTCGTGCTGAATGGGCTGGACATAATATGGTTTCTTTGCACCAGAACCAGAGTTTGGGCCATATGTTGTCTGGCCTCCCCACCAAGAGGATAGGGAAGGCCGTTTTGTTTGGCCCATGCAGACAGAACCTATGTTCTCACTGATACAGCCTCGAACTGCTTGGTACTTGATATTTGCACTTTAGATTTAGATGCATTCTGAGCCACTCAGAGTGCCTCAGAACGAGGCAGAAAGGTGGGATAGAAATTATTTTCATTTAAAAATACTGTACCAGTAATACTAACAGAAAATAATGTCATTCCTGCCTGTGTATTTTTTACCTGCTTGCATGAAGGGATATACAAAGGGGGAGTTCATAGGCATATGTCTTACTCACACTATGGTTTAATAAGCCCAAATTTATGGCTTAGTGTTACATGCAAATATAGCCAATAACCTGCTATTTGCTGGTTTAAAAATTCAAATAAAATATTTTATAGGTTTAGCAACAAACCATTTTGGGATGTCGTTTATGTTAGAACTAGAGTTACCATTATTGAAATATGCAAATGGATTTTTCAACACCTTTGGGACTAACTGTGTGGAAGAAATTGTAGCATAAGCTTTTGTGAACTTGCTCTACTTCCTCAGATGCAAGTCTATGAATGCTTGTGCTACATCTTTAATAATAATAATAATAATAATAATAATATTTATTTATATCCCGCCCCTCTGGGTGAGCAATCGGTGTGGGGTACAACATATAAAATACAGATACAAATGAAATATAGCAACCCAATCCCTCTTACCACCCCTTAAGATAAAATTAAACTGAGGTAAGATTAAAAACAGTAGATAAAACCATAGAACATTAATGTGGCTCTCATTAAAATGATCGGCGGCCTCAAAATGACTAATGTCTCTGAGGGTGAGTCTAGATGGACAATAGCGGTATAGATGTAATCATTGTCGGGGAAGGCCTGCCGGAAGAGATGCGTCTTGACGGATCTCTTGAAACTGTCCGAAGTTGTAATAAGGCGCATCTCATCCGGCAGGCCATTCCACAGCCTGGGAGTGACAGCGGAAAAGGCCCTCTGGGAGGTCTAGGCCATCCTAGTTTTCTTAGGCTGTAGCAGATTCCTCCCAGAGGATTGGAGTGTGCGAGGGGGCTCGTATGGAAAGAGGTGGTCCCTTAGATAGGATGGACCTGAGCCATGTAGGGCTTTAAAGGTCAAAACCAGCACCTTGTACTGTGCCCGGAAACTAATCTTTTGCTCAGTTAGTCTCAAATGCACTAAAAGATCCCTTTGCATGATGATATTCCAGACTAATATGACTTTGTCCCTTTGTTTATATAAGCAAACAATGTCAAATATTGTGAATTAGAATTAGTTAACCATAGAAAGTGAATCTTTTCCTATAAATAAAGTGGCCAAAGTTCTGAGTTTATGGAAAAAAGCAAACACTTTAATTGCATCTGATCATTAACAGCTCCATGTTTTGTTTTCTTACTAAAAAATAACAACAATGGAAGTTAAACTGTGCAGGAAAAAGAAGGGTTGTTGAATTCTCTTCATGAACAGAGGAACGAGCTGCCATGAAATCCAATAAAATTGGTGGTATTCCCCACCCATCCCCATCCCATGAAGTTAACTGATTTTTGCATTCAGAACTCAGTCACTGCCTTAAACTGTAAGCTTTATAGATCCAGTTCCCTCCACCAGCATGGAACATAAGCATCTGTTTATACAACTTTCATACTTTTCATATAGTTTAATTTTACAGCCTGCTGCTACTTGGCACCACTATTCAAATTAATTTGAGATGTAATTTTTAATCTAGCTCTGATTACTGCTGACAGCTCTCTTCTGGAAGGGTGAAAATACTTTACCAGATGAGGGACCTAGGGTTTCAAAATATATTACAGGCCATTCATTTATACTGTGGAGAGGATTGGCTAAGGTGGGTGTTAAGCATTTGGTCACGGTAGATGACATCTTTATAAGAAAGAATAAAAGTGTCACCAGGCCTAGTTAAAAGCAAAGAAAACAATTTAGATTTGAAATAAGAGTGAGGTTCATAAGAGAGGGGAACTAGCTGCTGAGATCGTATAACTGGTGCTTGGGTGGATTTTCCATTCCTTGAATTCATTATAGAGGATATTTCCTTCTAATATACCCTCAGAATCCTGGATTTGATTGAAGAATAGTTGATAACTGGCATTTGGGCTTCTTTGCATGAAAAAAAAAAACTAGCAAAGAAATGTATCCTTTCCTGTTACAATACAGGACCAGTCCACATTGCACTTCTCTGCTCTTCACAGGGCACTTCTCTAGCTTAGAACAGCAATCAAACCTTTAGCAGACAATCCTGTATGGGCAAGAGACACCCTGGAAATTGACAGAAAATTCCAATTGTTGTTGGAAAGACATACACTAGACTCTATGGCTTGTTCAGTCTGAATGATATTGAGGAGACAACAGGACAATACTGAGAAGACAACAGGATGGATGGGAGGAGTTGTATTTTGTTTTATAAAGCCAGTGGCTTGTAACATTCAAATATTTTAAAAAGGAACCCAAAATAAATATTTAGGTACTGTTGAGAAATGTAAATGTAAAATTACTTTTCTAAGTTTAGCTATAAGGCTATGAGTAGACTCCAACAACAGCTTTGACTTAAGCAACATCAGAATCCAATGGAAGAGGAAGGGGTGATTACCTCCTCACACTCCACTGTATGACCTTTCACTCTGAAAATGTGATCCAGAGGCTTTGGACATGTTTCACAACTCATGTTTGGGCAGCTCTGAGGGCTGTAGATGGGAGGAGAAGGAAGCTCTGTTGAACTGGCAATATAGTGTTAGCACCATGTTGCATTAGGACTCAAAATGTAATACAGTTGGTCTTCATATTTTGTATCCATGGATTTAATGACCCATAGCTTAGGAATTTTTTTAAAAAAATTATGAATTCCAAAAAGCAAACTTTGATTTTACCATTTTATAGAAGGGACACCATTTTACAATGCCATTGTATTTAATGGGACTTGAGCATCCATGGATTTTGGTATCCAAGGAGGGTCCAGAAATCAAACTCCAGTGGATGCCAAATGCCTTCTGTTTACAGCCAGCCCTTCCCTTACGTGGTGATCCATTCCAGACCCCCACCCCCCACATAAGAGGAATTCCACGTATGCTCAAGCCCCATTGAAAGTAATGGGGCTCATGCATGCAGAAGCACGTGCTGGCGCATGGCGTGTACGCCATTATCACTTCCAGATGCAACAAGACTTCTTCTGGTGTGGACCTCCTGAGAATGCTGGAGTCTGCGCAAGGCACATGTGCATATAATGCAGGCACACTGTATTACTTTGTGAAGTTAAATTTCTAGGCTCATATTGAATCACATAGTAAAAAGAGAAAGAAATCTCTGTTGCTTTTGGCTTTTGTTTCAATTTCACTTTTGCAAGTAGCTAGCCTTTCTAACACAATTGTTCTTTTCTTCCATGACTGTATGCTTGGTTATGCAGAATATTTTCCTGCTGAATATTCACATTTTCCAGCGATGATTAGAGCAACTAGGAACAGAGACTGAAAGCAGTTTAATATGAGTTTTGTTTGAAAATAATTTATCATATTTTTAATCTACAGCAGGTGACTCTTTAATCCAGTATTTTTTAAGCCTTAATTCTTAAAGCTGGACTCTGTCACTATTAACAGTACTCAGGACCTAGCAAATTAAATTGCTTTGGGTAAGATGATGATTGAGATTCTAAAAGCTTAAAAATCTTATTACAAGTCAAATTATTTAACCAAACATTTGAAAACTCTCAATAAGCTTTTGGTTTCAGAGCACAGTAAAACCTGCAAATATTAAACTCATGGAATGAATTTAATACTGATTCATTCCTAGTGTTATTTCTCCCTGCCTCCTTCCCTGTTTTTTATAGTTAGGGATTTTTTTTGGTCCCATACTTAATAGTCAATGTTCTTCTCAAAGCAGCTATTGTGATTTGGATGCAGATTACTGAAAAACAACTTTTGTTATAATATCTAGCTATTTATGACTGGCATTCAGTATTACAGTTATGAATTCATAACCTAGAGTTAAGGATCTGTAAGTACAGTATTCAATAATTGTGTAGTCAGAATTGTGGCACTATTATCACAATTGTAAATGCTCTCTCAAACCTACTTTACCAGGCAGTAGCCACATTGAGAGACACAGGACTGTTCTATTGGTGATCAGGGCCAGGATGATGATGTTTCCATGCATTTCCTCCTGCCAAATTGTATGGAATGGAGTGTTTGGAGAAACTACACTGCATGCAAGATTGTTTTCTGTTTTCTGCTTGAGGATGTAAATGATTTTAAAAATCCATTTTATGTTATGTAGGATGCATTTCCTTTCTTTTCCCCTTTGCAGAGATGAAAGCCAATAAACAAAACACAGCTCTATTCAGCTGTTGCTATAAGAGAAATCTGCCAAAGGGCAGACTAATAAAAAGGATAAGATGCAGAAGCAATGAAAATTAAAACCATAAAATGAATTGCTATTGAATTGGAGGATTTTGTAATCCAAAATGGTATTATATGATCTGCAGTTGCCTTACCTTTGAAGAGAATAAACTAATGAGTACATGTATGTATGACCATTGCTTTTAGCTTGCTTATGGATGTTACTCTCCGGTGTGGAAATTTAAGGTAGACAGGCATGCCTTGCCTTGGTTTTATGAGCCTTGCTAAAATTATAATTATAAAATCAGCCACTTCAAGGAATGCCTAAACTCTGTTTCTCTTACATGCACCCAAAATATTTGCTAAGTAGTGTAGGAAAACAAAACAGAATTGTTTGCCGTGTGGCTGGATACAGAATAAAACCACAAAAGCAAGATAGGGCATTAGAAAAACACATTCAATACTAATGTATCAAAGATCACATGACTCATTAAGATCTCTCTCTCTCTCTCTCTCTCTCTCTCTCTCTCTATATATATATATATATATGACTCATCTCATAAAAATAAAGAAATAAAAGAAAAAATATATAATAAAGATTCAGTCCTGAACCTGGATATGCAGGTAATTGTAGGAGCTATGATTGCTTTTACATAATTGAAGTTAGTGTGTGAACAGTGCCCTTTCTAGGGATGGCTGATCTGGCAATGATCAGTCATACCTTAATTATATCTCATGTGGATTACTGTAACACAGTATCCATGGGTCTGCCTTTGAAAAGTGCTTGGAAACTTCAGCTACCCAAATGCTGTAGCCAGCTCTTTCACCCAGAGCTGGTTATAGGGAACACATGACTCCCTTGGTACAGAACCTCCATTAGTGGTTGGTCTGTTTCAGGACACAATTTGAGGGATGGCTATGATCAATAAAGCTCTATACAGTTTGTGTTGAAAGTATATATATTCTCCCATATTCATCAGCCAAGCTTTGAGACCTTCAGAAGAGGCCCTTTGCTTGATCCCATACTGACAGACAGGTCTAGCTCCCTCTCATGCTGGAATGCACAGCTGACACACTCCCAAGAGTGGGCCTTGCTTAAACATTTCTAGGGACAGAGAATCTACTACCTTCTGTGGCAGTCTGTTCCACTGTCACACAGTTCTTTCTGTGAGGACATTATTCCTAAGGTTTACATGGAATCTTTTATCTTGTAATTTGAATCCACTGGTTCATATACTAGTCTCTAGAGCAGTAGAAAACAAACATGCTCTGCCTTCTCCATGACATCCGTTCAGATATTTAAAGTTGACCATCATGTAACCTGTCTTGGAGAACATTTTCTGTTCTCCAAGCTAAACATATTCGAGCTCCCTAAGCCATTTTTCATAGAGTTTGATTGCCAGACCTTTTACCATCTTGTTCACCTTCCTCAGAACACATTCTAGCTTATTAATATTCATCTTAAACTGTGATGCTCAGGTGGGATATGACCAAAGCAGAATAAAGTGGTACTACTACTTCCCTGGATCTGGATACTATGCTCCCATTTGATGCAGCCTAGCATTGCTTTGTATGTGATATTTGCACTTTAGATTTAGACATGTTCTGAGCCACACTGAGTGTGGAATAGTATAATTCTGTTAATACAACCTTGAATTGTGTTGACTTTTTTTTGGGGGGGGGGGCACCACAACATACTGTTGTCTCATGGTTAGACTGTGGCCTTCTAGGACCATTAGCTAGATCTTTTTCACACATACTCTTGTCAAGCCAAGTGTCACCCAACCTATATCATTTTTAAAAACCTTTGGTCCAGCTCTCCAATTCACTTAAGATGTTTGGAATCCTGATTCTTTTCTCTACAGTATTAGCTTCTCCTCCTAATTTGGTGTCATCTGTAAATTTGATAAGCATGCCCTTTATTCAATCAACCATATCATTTACAAAGAAATTGAACAAAACCATTTGAGGCAGAACCCTGAGATTCTTCACTAGATACTTTTCTCAAAGTTGAGGAGAAACCATTGGTGAGCAAACTTTGGATTTGGTTTGTCAATTAATTAAAAATCTACTGAACTGTAAATCAACTAACTCGCACTTTACCAGCTTGGCTGCAAGAATATCATGGGAGACCTTATCAAAAGCCTTAATGGAATCAAGATATAATACCCTATTTCCTCGAAAATAAGACATCCGCTGAAAATAAGACGTAGTAGAAGTTTTGCTGAATTGCTAAATATAGGGGCTTTTTACATTGGCAAGAAAGTGTGATCTGAACTCGCCTTTATGTTAATGCTTAGCAGCTACATAGCAAGCCTCAGGTTTGCATTAAAAAAGTGCAGAGCTGCTACATTGAGGGGTGTGGGAACGACTTATCTGAGTGGTCTTTTTTGTGGCTCAGCAGTTACATGGGATGCTGTCAGAACGCTACAAACACAGGCGGAGCTGATACAGCAAGAAACGCAGCTTTAAACTGCGATTTTAATTTTTTTTCCTTGCCGGCTGCGAACTGCGCTGTTGCGCGGTTCGTACCGCCGCGAACAGCGCTATTGCGATGGTCGAGTCTTGAACTGCGCTATTGCGATGGTCGAGTCTTGAACTGCGCTATTGCGATGGTCGAGTCTTGAACTGCGCTATTGATAGGGTCGAGGCTTGAACTGCGCTATTGATAGGGTCGAGGCTACGAATTGCGCAGTTTTAAATGATTTAAAGGGGGCTCCTAATTGATTTTGACAGCAGCCACAGACCGAGCATCTGCAAGAAGACAAAGGAGGAGGAGTGCTGGCCATTGACCCAGTGACGTTGGCATTCGTCAGCACAGGGTCACTGTGGGCATCATCACCAACATGGATGCCTCCTCTCCTTTGTGGTCGGCACTTGTCGTCAATGTTCAAAGCACAGCCAAAGCTGCCGCCTTTGCCTCCGCTAGTGCTGCCAGGATCGTCAAAGTGACCACTGAAATGACTGCTGTGACCACTGAAATGACTGATGTGACCACTGAAATGATAGCTGATGATGACAGTGATGATACAGAAGAGAGAACAGCTGCAGTTGGTGTCTCACTGCTTGAGCAGTGTGAATTAGCCGGTGGCATTGCTATGTCCGATTGGGCCTTGACCAGATGGAAATGAGGTCTGAGGTCTCTGCATGAGACCAAGACATCCCTCTCCCCCTTTTTGGGCCACTTGTAGAAGTCTCTGCCATTGTGCAAAGTGCCACAGCAAAGCCTCGGCAAGAGTGTCCCTAGGAGCGGCTGACTTGGACAAATGCAAGTGGGAAATGGCGCTGGAATGTGTGTGGGGGGGTTCGTGTGAAAATTGAAAGTTTCCTCTTATCACTGCAACTGTAAAAACATCCGCCACCAAAACTGTCAATATCCCAAAGGCGCTACTGCGCATGTCTAGGGTTAGGATTAAGGGCGGAGCTAGGGTTTGGGAGCTTTAAAAAACTGCGCAGTTAAACCCCAGCTTTTACACCTGGAGGGCATAGAACGTTTTAATTAGGAGTGGAGTCCACACCACGCATGCTCCCAACTACGATCCATTCTGATCCGCACCAACAGCGCAGCCTTTAAATGGGCGCCTTAAGGAAACGGAGCCCCATTTAACTGCGCAAGTACACCTTAGCCTTTACATGCACTAGCGCTGTAACGCACTTATTGAAAAAGTAGTGGGTCAACCGAACTACTTTTTAAAAGCGCGTTTTTTCCCTTAAAACGCCAAAATGGCGTTTTCATGTCACACTTTCCCATTTTATAATGTAAAAGCTGGGTTTTCACCCAGCCTTCAAAACACCTTTTTTTGCCAATGTAAAACGCACCACAAGGCCTCCCCCAAAAAGTATGCCCTAGCAAAGTTTTTGTATATAAATAAATATACAGTATACAGTAAATGGTCTTTTTTTTGTTCAACAATAAATGTGAATTCTTCTTTATGGAAAAATAAGACATCCCCTGAAAATAAGACCTAGTACATCTTTGGCAGCAAAAATTAATATAAGACACTGTCTTATTTTTGGGGAAACATGGTATATGCACACTGTTCCTGTTATCTTCCAAGATTGTAACTCTCAAACAAAGAGACAAGATTAGTTTCTCATCACTTGTTTTCAAGAAACCCATGCCAGAAGGAGAGATTCCATGATTGTATGTGTGGGAGTTCACTGTTTATGTGCTGAATTTGTCAAGATATGTTTTAAGTAGACTAAGCTCATAAGTGGAATAAGCTCATACCCATATAGCAAATGAGAAGCTCTATATATTTGAACAAATAATTCATAGATGAAGCAGCAGAACATGAATGTAAGATTCTCAGAAGACATTCTAAATGTAAGATTTTCAGAAGCTTTTAGTTTAGAGGTGAAAATGCTCCTTCTGCTGCTGTTCAAATGCAATGTCTAGAAGCCCTAAACTGCATAGTCTATAGTAAGAGATGCTGGATACTATGGTTCAACAACCACATAATTTCCACCATTATGTTACTAGGTTCCATAGCCTTTATGGAAGCACAATTCCACGAGCAACTGCTTATTTTTGCCATATAAAATAAAATAAAAAGGAGAGCTTTCTGCCCATTATACAGAATTAGGGCTTATACTTCCCAGAGCTGGGATTTTTTTTTCTGTACTACAACTCCTATAATTGGCTGGGGATTCCAATTCAGCCTGAACTAAAGAATGTTCTTTTGGAAATAGTTTGTATTATGATCCCAGCATGGGCACTATTTCAATTTGAGGGGAAAAGATGTTATTGGGAGTGATGTGGGGACAGATTTACAACATGGTTCAAAGCCTGGTTTTGGAGATATTAAAATTTACATGGCAAAAGTAGTGCATTTTAAGAGTACGTCTTGTGGTTGTTTTCTTGTTTTACCCCATAAGTATAGCAGTTTTATTGACAGAGTAGTGTGTCTTTTTGTTGTTGTTACTGCTGGTGATGTTCTTGAATTGGGATTTCTGCCTTTGGCACACATATACAATACACAAAAACATTTAATTTTTTACAACAATAGTCACTCAGTGAGTAGATTCAGTGAGCTGGCTATATATTCAGATTTTCTTAAGAAATATTCAGTTGTGGTCTGACATGTTTTGTGTGTTTGTGCACACATGTGTACAGAGAGAACAATATCTCTTTCTGCTTTCCTAAATGTCATTCAGTTGTGGTCTGACATGTTTTGTGTGTTTGTGCACACATGTGTACAGAGAGAACAATATCTCTTTCTGCTTTCCTAAATGTCATTCTTGGACATTTAGAAATGTTAGCATGTCAGACCAGGTCTTCCTCTGACTCTCTAGAAGCTGATAAGTTATATAAAATAGTTCCTTCTTAAATCTTCTATCTACCATATGTCACATGTTTCTTTTCAAGAAATAAAGCTGGTGTCTATCAGATTCTGGAATACGTTTTTCTAGGAATTCTTCAGTGGTAGAGAAAAATGTGAAGTTATACTTTGGAGCCTATGCCAACACCACTGCTCAGTAAATCATTATATATCATTGTTCAATTTTAAATTATTTTTAAGAGGCACATTTCTCATGTAATTGTAGCTCTCTTTCACAAGCCTAAGCTGCTTCAGCTACAACTCTGAAAACGAATCTGAAACTTTTTTCACATAGTGTGAACACCATGCACCAGATGCTTGAGGTAACAAGTTCTCTTATTAGTATCATTTTTGTCAGTACAAAGAGAATCCATAGTCAGAATGTACTTATTTTAGTTGAGGGAAGAACAATACAAGAGAGATCGACTTTCTTTTTAATAGAGAATGAAGAATAACCCTCCACAGTGAACATCATGTCTTTTCCCACCATTATTGAAAACTACGGGTATACAATACTACAGAAGAGGGGACTGCAGTTAAACAGTCAAATATACAACTAACATAAATTAAAAATAATGTACATAGATTAATGTGAGTATTTACTTCCTGTTTTTCTGCATATACTGTATTGGAATAATGAACATTTAATTAAATCTCTGTGCATACCTTTTTTTCTTCTTGCAGTAATTGTGCTGTTGAAGCAAAATGGGAACATACTGGTTTGATAACAACCACTATCACACTTCTCTGCTATTGAGCTATTATGCTGTTTTGGTGATTATTGGTCCACCACTCATTCTTCAGCACCACTTGGCTAACCCTGCCTTCCTTCTTGTGTGTCTCCATATCCAGTGCATGAGTGCATTTCCAAAGTCTGGCTTTCATGCATGGCTTCTCAAAAGGCCGATCTAGTTTGTTGAGCTTCCTCCCTTATGATGAATGGTCTGCATTCTTTCACGGGCTACATGCATTGCCTTCTGCCATTGCCTTCCTCCTCTCCCTATTATCATTCATTCACTGATGCAATGCCCTCAGTCTTTTGTCTGATGCTCCTGGGAACATGGAGGACACTATGACATCACACCATCTTTGGTCCAGCCAGGGCTGCATCGTTTGGCAGAGAAACTATTAGTTGTCATGTACTTGCCAGGCTAAATGGCAAAATTAAAATGCTTTTGATTCTTCTTGATCTTTTGCAAGATCACAGGATACCCCATGGGTGAACCAGATTAGGTATGGATTATTTAGTTAGAGAAAAGCTAGCATGGTGTAGTAGTTTGAGAACTCAGCTCTGGAAACCAGGGTTTGAATCGCCACTTTGGCAAACCCCTTCTTCCCAAAGGCAAACCCTTGCTGAATCAATCTTGTGAAGAAAACCCTATGATACTGCAGGGTTCATCGCAGGGTTGCCATACATCTGAAACAAAGGGACACAACAACAGGATGATAAAATAAAATGATGGTGTGTGATAAGTACAGGCCAAAGGTGCTATTATCTTACTGTAATTCCAATTTAGCAGAATTGTGTGATAAAGTCCTATATTTCTTTAATGTTCTTAGTGCACTATTCAGCATCACCTTCCTTCCTTCCTTCCTTCCTTCCTTCCTTCCTTCCTTCCTTCCTTCCTTCTGTTTCTCTTTAATCCCTTTTCATAAATGAAAAAGTAATGTGGTGAAGGCATTGCAAGAAAAGACAGATACTTCATTTCCAGCACCATTTTGGGGCTTTCTATTGAATAATTCTGATGATAATGTCAGCAGTGTCCCTAATTTTCTGCTCTCTTTATCTTTGTCTTCTTCCAAATCTACAGAATGCATCAATTGTGACAGGTGCTGGTCTGGGTAGATCTATTTCAGGGCCTGTGGTTATTCTTTGGTGCTGATTATTGGTTTACCTCTCCCATCCCACATGTCTGCACTTTATTCAGACCAGCCTTCAGGACTTGCAGAATGGGGATATTTTGTTTGTTTGCTTAGTTCTGGAAAGGAATAAGGGGGAGAGAAGAAGTCTTGTACATGTTAGCCTAGTAGGAAATCCCGTTGAATGTAATAAAACTAATATTTGAGTAGACCTCAGGAGGATAACACTGCTCAGAAATTTAATCACCCTATGTTATATTACAATAATTACTTACTATTTCTTATGTCTGGAACCCTCCCCCCCTCCCCCACTAGACAGAAGACAAGAAGAGGCAGATAACCTTAGGAGATCATTTCCTTGACTAGGTAATAAATTCAAGATCGTTGATGAGTGGGAGAGATTAAATAATTAACAGGCATAATTCGAACAAGGAGCGAGGCAACACTCTGATTCTAGAGCAAAGGTTAATACATGTATAGGAAGACAACAGAGCAGTGTTTCCTCTAAAATGTTTCCATTGTATTTGCACACGTCTTCTAATATAAAATATATATAATCAGATGTCTAATAAAAGTGGAAATGAAGGTTTGTAGAGATGGCTGTGAATGAACCACTGTGCCTGATACAAAGAAAAATCTTGAAAGATCTTGAAAGATTATTAAATATAGATATAAAAAAATGTTTACCTTTATCCAAGGCTGGCTTTATCATTAGGCAGAACGAGGCAATTGCCTTGGGTGAGAGATGCCTGCTGGCATCATCAAAACATTGGGGAGTGCCAATCACTTTGTTTTAAAGATGCCTTCTGCCTTTAAGTGAAGTAGAGATCATTGTCCCAATACCAGAGTTGAAGTACAATTCAACTGCTTGTCCAGTCAGCATTTCTCCAAAGAATAGGGAGTGAGGTTCATCATGTTGTTCTTTGCCTCATACAGGCAACTATCTTGGGATGGCTACCTGGTTACCAACTAGTTGCCCACTATTTATCTCTCTCTCTGTCTCTGTCTCTCTCTCACTTTTCTTTCTTTCTCTCTTTTCCTGAGACACTTTGACCTAGTGATCAAATACTTTCCATGGAGGCTACTGCCACACTGCAGAATTACTGCAGTTTGACACCACATTAACTGCCATGGCTCAGTGCTATGGGACTCTGGAATTTATAGTTTTGTGAGATATTTAGCCTTTTCTCTTAGAGAGCTCTGGTGCCAAATCAGACTACAATTCTCTGGAATCCATAGAATGGAGTCACAGCAGTTAAAGCAGTGTCAAACTGCATTAATTCTATGGTGTGGCAGCAGCCTGGGATTTTCTTATACATGCATTTTGCTTCAGCCTGAGTTCCCGTATGTTAGAGTTATGATGTAAATGAGTGGTAGATGGATCTTCTTTTACTAAGCCCAGTGGATGTCTAGCTCAAGTTTGGTTTCAAGATAAAAAGCCTAAGAAGGAAATGAGCCCCTCCAGACAAGAAAAAAGTCTCTGGAAATTCCATGTTTTTCCTGTACAAACCAATTTTATTTTTGAGATCCACTTGACATTTTCTTCATCCTGAAGTATTTCTGAGGAAATACTTAATCAAGGACTTTTTTATTCCTACTTATGAGGACTTTTCATTCCTACTTCCCAGGCCAGTTTAAATTAACACATTATTATTGTAACTGAAATGCACTTCTTCTTGGCGGTCTGTCTGTATAATCCCAGAACAAGCTAAGATGGTTGACACCAGTAAAACACAGCTGTTGTTTCTAAGGCACAATTTCAATAGAGATCAAGCAAGGGGAAAAAAGAATCTTTAACTAGAGTAATATTAATAAAGCACTTAGCCCTTTGGCTGTAACTCCTGAACAACAATAGTAAAAAAGACTCAGTGGAAATTGGTGAAAATCAGTTTCTGAAATGGATGAGATTTGGCACGTGATCAGTGGGAGTAGAGGAGGAAGGACACAGGAGGGGCGAGTGGGGGGGAAGGGAGAGCCTGGAATATTTCAAGAAAGAGTTTGGATGCAAATCTAGGAACATACAGGTAAAATCAAGACAAAAAGAAATGAATCATAGAATCATAGAGTTGGAAGAGACCATAAGAGCCCTCCAGTTCAATCCCCTGCCATGCAGGAACTCACAATCAAAGCATCCCCAAAACAGAAAGTCTTGATACTTCCAAAGACACTTATCCTTTCTGGGTGAGCCCAGGGCAGGAGCCCTGACATTCCTCAGCACCAGTGATCACCCAGGCACAGATGGATCACCCTGTTGCCATCTTCTTACCCATTATGGTGAGAAGGATTAGCTTTCTATTTAAATTATAGTAACTATATTCAAATCTGGAGTTATACAGATGTAAATCTTATGCAAGGCTGTCTTCTTTTTGGTCCTCATTGGTGTACATGTCTCCCACAAGCAGTTTTGCAGCCCCTCTCCCACCAATTGTGCTACTACATTGTAATGGCAAATGGGACATTTCCCTTTTAAACAAGCAGGAAATTTATCATTTTGAAAGCATTTTTGTAGCTTGTCACTGAAATTCAATAGCAACCCATAAAATTCTTCTTACAAGAAATATCTTCCAGTTATTTTACCATGGTATTTCCAGTTTGAATTCTGATGGCAGGGATGCAGCTCCTAGCGGGATCAAATTAAGAGACCCCCACCTGATGTTGCCCATCCCTTGTCTAAAGAACTAAGAGGTTTTTTGCTGTTTTACCTGACAAGAGAAAACATAACTCAGATGCTCTCTGGCTCTGTAAATTCCCTGCTGCCTTGTCAGGATTTCCCTTGGACTGCAGGAGTTGTAACCAGGATGCCATCTGTCTTATGCCATTCATGGCAAGTTGGTCTGTCTGCCAATAGTCTTGCCAGATGCTGGAATCATCTCTGGAAATACACGAGCCACCCTAAGTAAAGTTCAAGGCCAACAAATAATGTGAGTAAGACAGAGATTTTAACTTTCTTGTGTTCTGTCTCTAAACTAAGTTACTTTTTAAAAAACAACGTTAAAGTTTCCAACAAAGAGCAGCTGTGGATTTATACATTGTCTATTGGACTGTGTAAACCTGCTAGCAAATGAGCATTAGCTGACTAATTTGGAATCTATGTTGGCATGAATCAGAGTTTCAGTGGCATCTATTTGCTATTGTTCAATGGATTCAGATACCGTGTACTGGGAATTCTCTGTTTTCCCTTTTTAAACTGGTGGATCACCACTGTTCCTTGGAACCATGAGGCATCTGAAAAGATGAATGCTATGTTCCAGAATGAAAAGGTTTGCATGAACATATGATACATATAAAAAGTTGGAGACTATCAGAATTGTGCTCTGCTCTAACACAGTGGCCAATTAATAATAATAATAATAATAATAATAGAGATTGATTTGTTATGGTGCTCCTTTCAAATAATTGGCCCAATAGTAGCAAGGCATATTTAGCCTCTCACAGCAACTATATAAAACAGAAAGAAGAAACGTATAGCAACTTTTTGAAGGTAGACAGATCACCCATATGGATTTTTGGGAATATAGATAGTGTGAAGTCCTAAACATCTGCCTAATTTCTATTCTACTTTGTTCACAATATGTTACTTCATTCATGCAACCAACAGAGAAATGTAAGAACCCTTGGGGAAAAAAAATGGATTTTATGATACAACTTCCAAGCTTAGATTGCACATGGAAATAAATGGCCCTAATTTTTTCCCTTTTTTGTGAGGACATTAAGGCATCTTGATCAGTCATCAGTTTGCAACCTGAATTATGCTCAGATTGTCTATTACCACCTTTGTTTTGTTTGCCATCTGTCACCTTTCCTGAATAGGGATAACTTTTCCATGATGTCCCATGCAGTTTTAACTTTTAGATTAGATTACTTGAGTGAAGCAATATGTGGTGATACCTGTAGTGGCCAGAAATCTAGATGACCCTATGTCACTGTTCTTGAGGAATTAAAGTCTTCCCTGTTCACTGCCTAGCCAATTCAAGGTGCTGGTTGTTACTTTTACATCAAGAAGAACATAAATATATCACACATCTTGCCTGTGTAGTAACATTTCTTGAGAAGGTGATTTTTCAAATACCATTAGAGGGAAGAATACATCACACATATACAAAGGTGGATGGATTATCTGACTGACATTCCTTTCAGAGCCATACAGAGAGAATTGTGTGCAATGCTCTCCCTCCCTTTCTCTCTTTCTCTCTCTCTCCATATTGCTATTAGTTTGCATATATGAATGATTAAAAAAACAGTACTCCTCCAAAATTTGTCCTGGATCTGAGAAGGATGCAGGTAATCACGACATTCATAAATATTTATTAAAGAAATTGACAAAAGGGCCATGTTTGGCGGCCCCAGTGCAGCCTCTGAGCAATCTGGGTATGTGTGTCATGCGCACACCCCACTCCTGGATTGGTCTGATGGCGGCCCTTTTGGGCTGTCTGTTTGAGGCCAAAGACTGATTTAATTAGAAGAAAGTAAGATAAAATACTTTCTAGACAGCCAGTGTGGTGGAGTGGTTTGAGTGATGGATTATGACTCTGGTGACCAGTGTTCAAATCCCTGCTAAACCATGGAGACCACTGGGTGGCTTTAGGCAAGTTACATTCTCTCATCCTCAGAGGAAGGCATAGGCAAATTCCTTCCCAACAAATCCTACCAAGAAAACTCCATTGTAGGGTTACCATAGGGTTGCCTTAAAGCGAAAATGACTTGCAGACACACAGCAGCTGCAACAACAACAAAGTACTTTCTTAGGATGTTTTCAGATAAGGAAACACTCTAAGTGCCTTACCTTTTGGCTTAACAATTAAGCCAAAATCATTTAGGAAAAAGCCTAGTTTTTCCCCCCTCTTCACAGAGAGCATGTGCTTATTTGGGTTTATGGAAAAAGGATTTTATTATACTGTAATCTTTACAACCAGATTCAACAAGCCAAAATCTGTTATTGAGTAAGATGAATGGAAGATCAGATCTTTTTAATGTAAAATTCCTGTTGCAACATAAATGCCCAAATGTCACTCCTGAGGTCACTAAATTTCTCTCTGAGGTCGCTAGGATTAGAACTCTCTATGTATAAAAGGACAGCTAGAGTTAGATGTAGCAATGCCCTTGACTGTTGTCTTATTGTAGGGAATTGATTACTTGTATCTCATGACTGTAAGTGTAAATTTTGGGTCCATAGACTGTAATAAATTTGGCTGACTAACTATTTGGGCTTATAGCTTTCCATACGAGAAGAGTTAGGGGAAAGAGAGGGGCAGGACTAACATGCCTCTGAGCTAAGAATCTCTTCTGATTTCTTCTGAGATAAAATGTGACAATATCACCTCTTAAGTAACACTACAAATTATGAAAGAAGACCATATATGGAACAGAATGCCCACTGTCTGAATCTTTCCTGGCTAAATACTTGAAACTTGATTCAGTATCTAACATATGCAGATACATTTGCTTTTATATTTAAAAACTGGAAACTATGTTATTGTTTAAAAGTATTCTGGCTGGAATAACATGGCCATAAAACAATTAATAATGCATAACAACCTTTAAATCAGACCCATATGCACATAGTTGTGTAGCGGACTTTATGGCACATCTGGTACATGGCACTGGTACATTAAGGAATATTTTCCCAGATGTTTGTGGTTTGTTAATTGTGAATTTTGTGAGATGATAGATGAAGCTTCTATCAGCTCCTCTTTAAAACAGATGACTGCTAGCACTAATCCATCTAAAATATATCCTCCTGCTCCAGGGAGCCTTTTCATAATAAAGAGACAATAAAATGGATTCTTAACATACGCTTGAGTCAATAGATGTACTGCATAATGCTCAGAACTGAAAATATTTTAGATTTCCAATCATAAATTTTAGGTTGTCCAGAGCAATGCTATTTCTTGCCATTTTTAAATTATTTATCCCAAACATACTTACATATTAACACAACTCAAACAAGTCAATACACATGATAATGATCTACATTAAAAATAGAAAGAAAAAGAAAGAGAAACGCAATTACTCTCCTCTTACAAATCTACTGATCTATAACATCATGGCAGATAGCTTTAGTTTTAAACACACACACACAAGAGACTTCCTAATCTCTACTCTTGGTATATGTCCTCAAATACTATTTTATGTTAATCACTTTTACTAAAACAGTTCAGTCCAATAACCCTCTGTTTTATCATTCTCATTATTAGTCTTCATTTGACATTAAATTACAATCTTTTCTTTATTAAGATCTATCTATTGCCCTGTTTTATATAGAAAAGTATTACTAAAGGCTAGTCCACATCTATAAAATATTCCTCATTCCAGTTGAGCCTTGGTGGCGCAGTGGTTAAATGCCTGTATTGCAGCCATTCACTCAAAACCATAAGGTTGCGAGTTCAAGACTAGCAAAAGGGCTCAAGCTCGACTCAGGCTTGCATCCTTCCAAGGTCACTAAAATGAGTACCCAGATTGTTGGGGGCAAGTAGCTTACAGTTGTAAACCGCTTAGACACTCCTTAGGCGGTATGAAGTGGTATATAAATGAAGCTGTTTGTTTTTTTATTTTGAATAGAATGTAATCTGGGCTATCTGGAGATCAGGCTTTTTATGTCCCCTCCCTGAAAACCCTTTAAACTCAGTGGAAAAAAGCTTTGTGGAAAAGCAGAAAAGTACATTATTGCATATGTAGCTGTCTGTCTGCATTCAGATGGTTGCAAAATTTTTAGCAGAGGGAGAGTGAACAGATGTGAATAGATATGTCAATAGAATAGATGTGAATTTGCACAGGAAGGTGAGTACATTTAACTCTTGATGCAAATGTGTGAAAATATGCACCAGTTCACATAGTTTGTCTAACTGTATTTTATTCTTAGTTTTAAAAACTTGTCACAAGCCCAGCTTGAGCCTAATTTTCTGCAAAAGGTGGGAAATCAAAGAAAAATAATGAATGAACAATTTTACTCATAGGCATCTATCTGGAGGGTGCTCAGGAAGAGCTTACGATAGGGCAGAGTTTCATTACTTTCTCATCCCTGCTTTTCACCAATGGTTTGTAGATGAACCAAGTGACTGCATGGAGATCATGGCCAGATTTAATATTGGCTATTAATATCCCATTTCCCAGATCCTTGTTCTTCACTGTGCAGTTTTCTCACACTTGACACCAGCTTAGAGCTCACTAGTTTGGGCCCTGAACTTAAAAGTATTTAAGTTACAAAATAAAATAAAACTTGCACCAGAAAATGCTATCTCTGGGCAAATCCACACTGCAGAAATAAAACAGTTTGACACCACTTCAACTGCCATAACTCTAGCCACAGAGTTCTGGGATTTGTAGTTTGGTGAGGCATCAGAGCTGTCTAACAGACCAGGCTGAAAACAAAACCGAATGATAAATCCCAGGATTCCACAGTTAAAATGGTATCAAACTGCTTTATTTCTGCAGTGTGAATACAGCCTATGTCAGGTAAAAGGGAGCAGGGAGTTTTCTGTTTTTGTCAAAAGACCCAATCAGATTATTTAAATTCATTGTGTTCCGAAAACCCAGAATGTTGTAATTTTTGCATGTTGTATTCCTTCCTTTTTTTTTTTTTTTAGCTGAAATGGTTCCTAATTAGAGAAACACGTTCTTTTCCTTAAAGTTATATTTGTTTATTTTTCCTCCAATGACAATACTACTGTGCATTTATCCATTGATCCATATTTGCGTTCTGTTAAGAGTAGATTTTTGTTATCGCCAGGAAACCTCTGGCCAAAGATGGGCTACGCCTACCCATAGAAACAGAGGAACAATTTGCTTTTGAAATGATAAAGTTTCATTTATTTATTTAGGTTACTGATTTATGCCCCCCTTCCTTCCAAACCCTGGTGCCTAATTCAAGCAAGGTTCCCTTCCCACTTCCCTTTGGTGAGAGTTTCTGTTCTTATAGTAAGTTTTTGCTGGAGATCTGCTGTTTTGTTGCCAAGGTATTTCTCTGCAGTGTTTGAGGAACTTGGAATAAAAGTTTTCTTCAAGCATATCTGAGAGTCAAGGCAGATTTTTGCAGCTCAAAAGCTGCCATTTTGGGAAAGATGAAACTCCTATGCAAAGGCAGGCCATACTTGCAGGGGGAAAAATTCTTCTCACACTGAATCTTTGTTTAGTTGAGAAGAAGAATTGTGGCATTCCTTGTGTACCTCATTGTCCCATTTCATATGGTTACTGACATTATACACTTAACTATGGATAACAACAACAACCACAACGATAATTTGTATCCCGCCTCTCCCTGTATTGGGTCGAGGCGGGTAACAGCAAGCTAAAAATCAAACAAAAATTAAAAGCATAACAAGATATAGCAAATCCAAATTCCCCTATCTCCCTCCCACCCTAATATTAACATTAAAACAACAATTCCCAATTAACAATCAATCAGTACAATCAATCACAATCTGGAGGGAGCAGCTAATCAGAAAGAGAGTTAAATTCTGAGGAGGTCAGTTTGGGAAGGCCTGCCGGAAGATATCCGTTTTTATTGCCTTCTTAAAGGCCTCCAAAGATGATATAAGGCAGATCACCTCGGGCAGGTCATTCCATATTTTTGGAGCTACAATAGAGAACATCCTCTGGGAAGTCGTTGCCAGTCTGGTTTTCTTTGACCGTAATAGATTCCTCCCAGAGGACCTGAGAGGACGGGAAAGATTATATGCGAGGAGGTGTTCCCTCAAGTAAGCTGGACCCAAGCCATGTAGGATTTAATAAGTAATAACCAACACCTTATACTGGATATTGTTGCATTCAGGAATCCTGGAGGGAGAGATGCAGGATCTAAAAGACAAAAATGGATGTAATCGCATTTACCTATGTCCAGGCTGTAGGCAGCCCATATCCACCTGGGCAGCCCACCTGCAACCCGGATTCCTTCTGCAGCTTTTTCAAGAATGGGAAAATCTCATTCTTGAAAAGGCCGTACGGGTTGCAGATGGGCTGCCTGAGTGGATATGGGCTGCTTACACCCTGGACATGGATAAATGCAATAAGATCAATTTTTTTCTTTTAAATGCTGCATCTCTCCTGCCAGGATTCCTGCGTGTGATAATCTCATATATCTCCATCTCTCTCCCTCTTGCTAAGAGAGATATACTAAACATCTTCAAAATTAGGGCTTGCATCTGTACTACAGAAATAGTGCAGTTTGACACCACTTGAACCTAGGGCTGTGGAATTCTGGAGCTTGTTGCTTTGTGGGATATTTAACCTTCTCTGTCAGAGAGCTGTGGTGGTACAAGAAACTGCAAATCCCAGGATTCCAGATGATGGCACCATAACAGTTAAAGCAGTGACAAACTGCATTAATTCTGCAATGTCAGCAGCCCTAGAGCTGCACTATCGTAACTACTACATATTCACAATCCTTATGCAGCCCCTAGTTTAGGGATCTATTACCCTGTTGATCGCACAAATAATCTCTGGCGCAATAGGGACCCTACTTCTTGTCACACTGGAGATTGCTCAAGTGTGTGAGCGTGTGTGGAAATAGCAGCTAACTGCTTACTAAATGATGTAATAATAGGGATCGATCACAGTGGATGTTTCCTGGGAAGTAGGAATTAAAAGAGGGGTTGGGCAGTAAGTGTAATTATGATGCTTACAAATACATATCTCCCATACACAATTCTGACCATATTTTTTTTATAGATTTTTTTTACCAAAGTACTGTTTCATGTGCATATATATATATATATATATATTACACAAACCCAGAGTATTTTGTGCAAACATATTTTTCATTAAAACGTCCGCAAAATGCACAAGAGCATTAAAAATGCACAACGCTCTCATAAGGTTGCAATGGTGAGAAAACATATAAAATTATTCATTTTCACATGCAAGAATGAAATAAGTGAAGGTTTTTGTGTGTAGTCAGACCACCTAAGATTTTTGTGTCCCTGAGTTCCATCATGGAAGCAGAAGTAAGGAAGTTATGTAATTATAACAATTCAATAATAATAAAAAACTAATAAACATTTATACCTGTGAAATTCATGTTTTGACAGAGCTATTTTCCCCCCTTCCTGTGAAATCCTGTGATTAATTTTTAATCATAGCATTTCATTTCTGCTCTTTTACATCCCTTGGGCTGGAGTGCATATAAATACAAACCATGGGTTAATACAAATATGGCATTGCTTTCTTGGATGTTGTTCCATTGTGCTGAGAAAAGCTTGGAACACTAAATGTAGGCATATGGAGGCATGCCTGTTTTCATTGTTTATTGTCAGTTTCAAGTAATGTGTCCTTTGGGGATGCAAAAAATGTGAAAATCTGCATATCATCATGCTGCTCTCAGCAACATCCATGTCATTATGCTCAAGTTCCTTCTGATGTTAGGCAATAAGCAATTCAGGCATATGAAACACAGAAGAGGCAGTCCTGACTCCATAAAGGTCAGTGGGAATTTAGCCACTGACATCAGCAAAATGAGGATTGGATACAGTGGCCAAAATCTATCAAGGAGAGTTTGGTTCATGAGTCACTTCAGGTGAGCCTTCTTATGGAGCAGTAATCATGCAAAACACTCAACTTTAGGCAGCAGGGAAGCTGACTTTGTTTGACTGCCTCATTCTCTATGTGCCATTAAAATGTAAGAACATAAGAACTTTTTTGCCTTGTTTGTCTGATCTAGCTAAAGGCCTATTTAGCCAAACGTTCTGTTTACCACTCAGAGGCAAAACACACTCCTCTGGGAAGCCCAAAAAGAGATAATAGAAACAATAACCTTCTGTTCCATTGTTCTCCAGAAAAGTGATATTCAGAGGCATGCTGACTGTAATCCTAGCAATAGCAATATAGCAATAGCAAGTACATTTCTATGCTGCTCATCAGTAAACTAGGATTCCAAAAGCGATTTACGATGCGTAAGCCAATTGCCCTCAGCAAGCTGGCTACTCATTTTACCTTCCTACAAAAGGACAGAAGGCTGAGTCGACCTTGGAACCCTCCTCTGGGATCGAACTTACAACATTGTGGCTGCAGTACCACTGTGCCACCAGGGCAGTAGCCTATAGTGATTGTAACAAATTGTTGTTGTTGTTGTTGTTGTTATGTGTCTTTAAATAGTTTCCAATTTATGGAATATTTTTTTGGCAAGATTTGTTCAGAGAAGCTTTATAAGAGCTTTAAAAGTATTATAAAGGAAGCAGGTTGGAATCTCTGTACCCAATTTTTTCCACTCTGCACATAATTTTGTTCACATATTGTTCTGTCCTGCCCCCACAACTTTTCCCTAAGCTTAAAAATCTTCAAACCATGCAACCTTTCCTCACAGAGAAGTTTCTGGCTGTCCTGATCATTTTGGATGCCTCTTTCAGTACTCTTTCTGCCATGCAGTGACCCGCACTATTCACACTGTGATTGCACAGTAGATTTGCAGGGCATTATATATCTGGTGCAAAAAGCTGATGTAAGTGAAAAATAATCTGCTTTGATTCCCCCTGGAAAATGCGGAATAGAAATAAATCATATATATATATATATATATATATATATAATAATCTCCTTCCCAAGAAACATCATTAGTCTTATCAAGCACATCTTCAGAATTTCTTTCTTTCTTTCTTTCTTTCTTTCTTTCTTTACAGAAAGAAGGAAGGAAGGAAGGAAGGAAGGAATCTCCAAATCCACATTGAATCATGGGACATGCAAAATTGCTGCAATGGGGAGAGTCCTTCATAAGACAAGAGAGAATTTTGCAAGCTTTGCTGCAAAAATTTCAATGGTCTTATTAAAATTCTCTGTCAGAGTTCCTCAGTGGCTTGCCTGAGCAGGGAGTTTGGAAAACACCTCAGACAGTAGCAACAAATCAAGAGTTCATTTGGTGGTGGTAGCAAATGTCTGACCAATTACTGTGCCTACATTTGTATGGACTAGAACAGTTCTTTGTATCTGGTAGAAATTATAGTTGCAAGCATGTTTCTAATGCCCTGAACAGGGATGCAATTCTTTGTTAATTGCATTCCCAAAGGAAGTAGCAAGTAGTTTTTTCATAACCATTTTCTTCCTGCTTCAAGAAAGTTTTTTTTAAAAAGTTTTTGAATACTGTCAGCAGTTTGGGACTCATTCTTTGCAAAATTTCCAATTTTCTTTTGCATATGAAACAGCAATACTGTATATTCTTTTCAGAAAATGTTGTTTTCTGTGCATTTCCCACCCACCCATGTGAACATTTTGTATAAAATATTCCCACCCACCGACCCATGTGAACATTTTTTGTATAAATTAAGCTGTGAATATTTCCATCAGGCCAGATTTCTCTTTGCCAGGGTTACCTGACACTCAAGAAACAAGTTTTTTTGGGTGGTGGTGGTGTCAAATATTTTCCAATATTGTTTCCTTGCTAGCATGGAATAATGCATTTCTGTGTATGCAATGCCTACTGAACTGCTGTGAGTAATGTTTTGTCCACACATTGAAGGTTTATCCTTGTTTTCTTCCTCCTGAAGCCCTCAATGTACCCCTGCATCTGAATGAATAGTATCTTGCAGTCAAAGACCAACAGCAATAATGCAACTAAGCTGATCAAACCAATAAAGAAAATAATAAATAAATAAAATAACAGAGAAGCTATAAAAGTTGTTTTCCTTAATCTAAAAAGAATGTACCCTGCCTCTCAGTCATATGCATAGACTCAACCTAGAACGCGGAACAATGGATGCAAGCTGCAGGAAAAGAGATTCCACCTCAACATTAGGAGGAATTTCCTGACAGTAAGGGCTGTTCGACAGTGGAACACACTCCCTCGGAGTGTAGTGGAGTCTCCGTCCTTGGAGGTCTTTAAGCAGAGGCTGGATGGCCATCTGTCAGGGATGCTTTAATTGGGAGTTCCTGCATGGCATGGGGTTGGACTGGATGGCCCTTGTGGTCTCTTCCAACTCTATGATTCTATGATTCTAAGTTTTCTTGGCTTGGCTGCCCATACAATATGTAGCCTAAATGTTCCAGGGGTACTCCACATCCACAAAGTCAAAGTCATTTGAATGAAATCATGTTGAATGGGCCAGGATAGCAAAACAGAGACCAGTGCATTAAAACAAACGATAAAACATAAATGCTTTCCTTTGTACAAAAACAATTAATTCACACTAGCATAATTTAAAAGGTTACTTAAGTATAGTAGCAGACAAGATGTTGTAACTGTAGATCCTTTAATCTTTTCATAAAAGAAAGCTGAGCCTTCCTTAGGACATAGTTACCTCTAGTCCAACCTTCTGTTCACACAGCAGCCATTGTCTATGGGAAGCCCACCAGTAGGACATGAGTGAAACCATCAGCAACTGTGGCATTTTACAACAATATATGCCATCCTGACTAATAGTCACTGATACTTCATCCTCAGTGAATTTATCCAACCCCCCTTTAAACCTACTCAAGTGGTAGCCAGAACTCAATCTTGTAGTAGTGAATTTCATTGTCTAACTAATCACAGTGTGAAGATGCTTCCTTTTCTCTGTTCTGTATCTCCCATTGTTTAGCTCCAGTGGATGATCTTGGGTTCTAGTATTATAAAAGATGGAGAAAAACTTTTCCCTATTTTCTCCACCCCATGCATCATTTTAAACCTCTCTGTTACCTCCCCTCTTACCCTTACTTCATTTAATCTAAACATCTCTAAATATTGTAACTTTCCCTCATAAGGTACTATTCAAACACTGGCAGGGCTTTATTCTAGTACCAGGGTCCACCGTAGTCCCAGGCTTCTTGTTTCCCTTCCACTGGCCAAGGAGCCCTGCAGGAGTCTCTGGGTCCTTGTTGCAGCATTTTGAAACAAAACCTAGGAATTAATTTCAAGTGGAAAGCCACCAATTCAAGCTAGCACTGTCTCATTCATTTAATTTGAAAGCTGTTGCTGATTTTAAGAAAATAATATAAAAACAAACATAACAGTTCTTGATTTATGGCTTCTCTAAGTATACCCTGGTAATTTTTGGCACTAAGAAAAACATTGATCTAATCTTGGCAAAGGCTAAGTCATTCATTGCTTTCCTGCTGCCTATCAGTTTCTCTCACCATGGAGAATAAAGCTAGCCAAGGAACTCCCTGTCTCTAAGCCTCTGCAAAATTGTCTCTAAACCAGGCCTCCTTTCCCCTGATGTGCTTCCTTGTTTGTTTCTGGCACCTTTTCTCAACATATGTACATGCTCGTGCATGCAAACTCACATTCACACACCCCTGGTTTATTTTCCATTTCCACTCCCACCTGCACAATTGCATTCCCGTGTATGAATGGAAACCTGCATTCATAATATGATCGAAGAGGTATCTCCTCCATTAATTTCTTTAAAAGAAAGCAAAGTGGCACATCAAATAGTTCTTCAGGTTGCCGAAAACACACAAAAGAATCTGGATGGTATCTAGCCACATTAATCTCTTTGCAAATACACATATTTGGTTTCCTATAAATATTAAAAACTCACACTGAGTTTCTGAGAACTTCACATCTCAATTATTTTATTTATTCATGATTAATTGACCTTTAATGTAGTGTAGATGACCAAAATTCTACATCAGCTACTTCATTAACTAAGGGCCTAAACAGACTGGCAATAAACACTGGTCTTGGGGCAGAGTGGGGTGTGTGGGGGACCCATGCTGCACACCCCAACTCTGCCCCCATGCTGGTATGATGGTGGCAGACATCATGTCACATCTTTGGTGCAACATTTATATGTGCTGCACCAAAGAGCTGTGGAAGAGCCACAGCAGTGGTGGCTAGTGTGCCCTTTCCATTGCGCAAAAAGGAGCCACTTTTTGCAGTTTCTTTTTGTGCCATGGAACTGCTGGGTTGGAGGTGGGGTGTGCAGTCGCCGCATCCCCAACCCAGTGCTTCCAGGGGCGGTGTGGAGCTACCTCCTATGAGTGGTCTGCTCAGCTCCTGGGAGGTAAACTCTCTTGTCCCACCCCATCCTCTTTTTGAAAAAGGCACCCAAATAAACTCTTAAAGAAACACCATGCTCTGATCACTGACAGAATGGGTCTCTTTCTCCCCATGCAGCTGATAACAGGTTGGTGGCAAATTATGATCATGGCAATAGTGTCACAATATCAACTAAAAACCTAACTGAATGAGAATTGAATGAGAAAGCAGAAAAGAAGCTGAAGTAGCTGTTTTCTCCATGCCTTAATGTGTGACGTCATGGCACCCAGTTCTCTTCCCACAGGAGATGATCATCAAAGCAAGGCTTTTGTTTAACAGATTTTTCTGTCTAGGAAAAAAAAGACTCACATTGACAACTATCTCCCATAGGAAGTCAACTGAAGCACTACTAACTCATGTGGTAACACATGGAGAAAGCCGCTACTCTCCAGCTCCATTCTCATGCAATAAGGCTTTAACTCGCGATTATGAATATGGAACAGTTACCTACGTTTACTCATCTATAACTGTTTCATATTCACAATACCTATTCATGATTGTGACACCATTTCCACGAGTGTCCCACCACTCCCAACCTGCTGTGGAGGAGGAGAGGACCAAGCATGCCCTTTGAGCTGCCCCCCAGCAGCACCCCCCAGGACTGGGTGACACCAGGGGTGGAGAAACCTCTGTAAAATAGCCAATGACTGCTGCCACACACCCCATACAAACTTATATGAAGAGAAGTCAAATTCATGGGGGAGAAGATTAGTTGAGATCATAATGGTGGGAAGGAAAAGTGTCACAATTTCCCATGTTCTCAGTGGCACCATTAAGCCCTCTGTTTCAGGATGGATGGTGCTGTTTTTATTCTATTTACTGCTTTATTGCAATTGTGATGATCAGCTTGTTTTTATGGCTTGCCACCTAGAGAACTATTGATATTGAGTGACTGATAAATGAAATAAATAGGAACTTGACAGGATTTCAAGTTTCAGAAATGGGCACAGAAAAAGCAGTTATTCCCCGAATTTGGAGGGGAATGGTAGCAAAGCAAAACAAGGATGTTGTTGTTCTGCTTATATTACTGTTTAGAAAGTCTTTATTGCCTTGTTGCTGTAAGCACATGCCAAACCATGACATCACAGTGCAACATTTCCATGCCAGCAATCCATTTGGGAAGTTTGTCTTTTAGAAATCGTCATGAATAACAATGCACCAATAGTTTTATTGTCTATCCAAACTTTCTTTTAAAGGCATGAATGCATGTGCACGTACACACAAGCACATACCATGCTCTCACTGTGGATGGATCACCTCTGAAATCTCCCCAGGTCTGGATTTACTTGAAGAATTAAAGTCTCCCCCCCCCTTCTCTCAAGGGCAACTTCTCAAAGGAAAAGAATAAAAGGTATTTAGAAATGGTCTTTTAATGCTCCTGACCACTCTAGCTTACTGTTCATGCCCCCTTTGTCATCAAAGGATATTGTTCCTTAGCATTCTGTAAATGTTCCGTGAATGTTAACTGTTAGATAAAGAAAATGCAACAGAAAAATAAAATCAGTATTTAATTTACATTTCTTTGTTGAATCTGGAGGTTGGCCATTTTGGAAAAGCTTGAAAAGGAGCTTGGACTGCTCTTACAAGCTACATATTTTATGAATTATTGAAGAATATTTTTTTGGATGAGGGGTAATCAGAAATTTTATGGTATAATCTAATGGAAACTCAGTGGGGGGAAAACAGAATCTCTGGTCACTGTAAATCTGGAGTGTGAAGTGTCTATTCCCTATGTATTCAAGCCATAACCTAACAGAGTTAGGCATGTTTACATAAGAGAACTACTAAATAACAGAGCTTGTACAAGTTACTTTTTAGACTACAAATGCCATCATTCCTCAGTTGGTTTTTCCAAGCTCTCTTGAGTCTAGAGGCTATGTATTATTTTTTTAAAAATACAATCAATATTAGAGGAGTGTTAATCACAGTCATGTGCTCGATCATGTTATCTTACTGCACTGGCTCTGTAGGACAGAAGTAGGAGATACTGTACCTGGAGGACTGGTTTCAGAGAGTAGCATTGGAAGATTCCTGTTGAGCCCCATGGTGATTAAACTGTGGGGTGCCACAGCATTCCATTTTATCCTTCATACTATTTAACATGAAGTCACTGGGGGAGTCATAAGGGGTATGGGAGATGACACTACTTTTCTTATGCTAAGACCAGTACTCTTGTAGGATTCACCTCATTCCTGAAGCCTCATTCCCCATAACTATTCAATGATTGGAGGAGAGCTTGTGGGGGTGTTGTAGAAGCATCTGTTTGCATCCTTATAGCCAGAAGCCTTCAGGAGGTCCTCCAGTAGTCATGAAAGATGATGGCTTTGTGCTATAGGGATATTGCCATATGTTTCTCAACTTTTTTCCAACCAATAAATGGCTATGGAGGAAGGGGTATGGGAAGAAGTTGAGTCCTATAGCATTGGAGAGAGGAAGCACATAGGCATCTTCTGATATAGGGTCTCTGCCATTGTGCCAAGACATGGGAAAGGGCCTTTTCTATTGTTGCACCCAAGTTATGGAATACCTTCCTCTTAGAGCCTTTAGTATCAATGTGGGTTTCATTTTGGTACAACCTTAGGATATAGCTTTAAAAAAAAGAAAAGTTAAGTTCATGAAGTCTGATGATTTCAGCCAGTGTGTACATGTTTTGTTGTTAGTTCCCTTCAGGTCACCTTTGATTTATGGCAACCCTATGAATGAAAGATCTCCAAGATATCCTATCCTCAACAACCCTGCTCAGATCTTGGAGACTCGGAGCCAAGGCTTCCTTTATAGGGTATATCCATCTGGACTGTGGTCTTCTTCTCTTTCTGATGCCTTGCCCCTTATCAAACATTATTGTCTTTTCTAGTGAGGCATGTCTTCTCATGATATGGCCAAAGTATGACAACCTCAGTTTAGTCATCTTGGTTTCTAAGGAATGATCAGGCTTATACATGGTTTAAAAATGTTTTAACTCATTTTATTGTGTTATTGCTTTAGATTTTATGTTGTTCTAAATTGATTAAACTGATTATTCTATGCTGCACTGAGATCTTTGAATATAGGGTGGAATCAAAATATTTACATAAGTAAGTAAGTAAGTTAGTGAGTAAATTTTGACAGATAAGTGGCACTCCTAGATCCTGGTGAGGTTAGCAAACTCAGCAATGCACACTACCTCAAATCAAAAATCAGAGTAAATCTGTAACTTCACATTGTACTTCTCTCTAAAGGGTGGGATGAAAGGTTGGTATAATACAAAGAAAAATGCTCTATACATATGAGGCAAACACACAAAAATGCATGCAGGTGCAGCTATTACATGTTTTGCACAAAAATGGTTGCAAACTCATCCATGCTACATATGCATTGATTAATCAGCATTCTCATATATGTAATTCAATAAGTCCATTCACTGATGGGGGGCAGTTTGAGGTTGGCTGAGAATGGATACACATAATAATTTTTTTTTTGCATTAGCTGGTCACAGGAATTCATGCATCTCTTTTTACACTTCCCTCCAGCCCTGGTGACTACAGAGACATTCTGAGAGGTGCTGTTCAAAATCAACTGGAGGCCACAGTTGTCTACCCTTGTTTTTAAGTTTAGTTATTTTTAATGTAAATGTATCTCTTTCTATGCTTTTTTATTCTTTGAACACCTTCTCCACACCTGACATTTTCCCTATATAGTGGCGGATATTTTTCCCCCCAGACACCCAGCCTGGGTCTCTATGCCTCTCTGAATTACTCACCAAGTCTGGGAAGGACTTGGAGACACTTCAGAGTAATTTGGAAGGCCGTTGCTTGCTTTGGCCATGTTTAGAACCTGTCTAAAACTACTCAGTTCAGCTCATAATTTGGAATTTGTCATCTCTAATTTTGCATAATAATTCTATTGCCAAATCAAAATGTTCTTCTTTCACCCTTTTCAGAAGCTGCAAAATCTGAAGATGTTTCAATGGGTGTACAACAACAACAAGTGCGGAAGGGACAGTATTAATATGGATTTGATCATGTTACCATAGCTAAAAAGATTCAGCAATAAAATTGGGAATTAGTTTGACTAAATTTTATTTTGTACCTTTTATTGATCAGATCTCAGCCATGATGTTGCAGTTCATGAAGTCTGACGCAATCTACTAATCCAAGAATAGGTGCATAAGATAGGTCAGGTGAGAAAAGAGGTTATTATTTGAATCACTGATCTTCACATGAACTGAATTGGATCTAACGAACCATAACCAGTATGTAGATCCTCATATCTTCTCTGAGCCATGGGTTAAAAAAGTCTGTCAGAAGAGATTAAGGACATGATCCATTGAAACTTAAATGTGTATTTAATTCTCTACTGAAATTAATGGGGAGATGACTGGTTCCTGACCTTTTATTGATTTTTTTAAAAAAAATCAAAATAATGAAAACACTTTTTATTTAGATTACTACTAACATAAATATTTGACCTTGTATAGTATTTTTTTTACCTTGGATAGTATTTTGGATAGCATAACAGTATTTAATCTTCTACATTAATGGAGCAGTCTCACTCTCTCTATATTAGGTTTTGGTTAATTATTTTTGGTTATTTAGTTTTTGTTGGCTATGACAAAATCAAACTGTCAAAAGTTTACCAGATTGTCCAAGTGCAAGAAATAGAGGAACTAGTATTAGCAGGGTTGTTGGAATCCACAGAGCCCTAGCAGTATTATTAACATTCACGAAACAACAGAGATTTTTGCACCCTGGATCTTGAAGTTACTATGAGTGATACCTTTATTGGCCAACTGAAATGCACAATAGAGTATTTGCAAGCCTTTGAAGCTCCATGGGCTTCTCCATCAGGCAAGATGTTACAAATCAAACAGGAGGAAAAAACAATTGAAGATGTTAGTCAGATGCCTGCATGTTGTTTCAGTCTTTAGTAAAGATGTTATGCTGGGGAGGATATCTTTTGCAGGCAGGCTTCTCCTCCTCCTAGCAATGCTGCAATAGGGAGATTTTCAAACTCCAGGAAATTTAAAATCCATTTGCATATCAACAGGGACCTCTCTTTTGCAACCCAATATGTCTCTATTTCAGTGAGGTCACAGGCCTGTTTGTAGGCCGAGAACAATGGATTCCTCAACATTTTGGTTGGCCAAGGCTGTCACTGGTGGATTTTTGTTTGGACTTGTTAAATGGCCAACAAAGCTACCTCTGCATGTTTTATGAGTGACAGTGTTTCAGTTCAATGGATCAATAGGAAGTAAAATTCACATAGCTTGTAGTTACCATGTTAATACATCAGATTCAGATTTTGTTAGTAAAATAAACAAGATTAAAAATACTAGTGTGGATGTTGGTTTTTTTTTCAGTCAGCAAGGCTTTCTTTCACTACTATATTTACTCAGAGGTTGGTGCCACTCAGTCCAATAAAATTCATTTCTACCATGAACTTTAGGATTTTAAACTTGGGGGAGAAATGTCCAGCAAACATAGAGAAAAGTGGTCATTGTTATTTGCCTTCAAATAATGGCGAGCCCAAGGTGAAACAATCATGTTTTTTTGGTAGAATTTGTTCAGAATGGCTTTGCCCTTGCCTTCCTTTGAGGCTGAGAGAACATGACTTGCCCAGGGTCACCCAGATTTTTTCCATGGCCGAGCGAGGATTCAAACCTGGTCTCCAGAGTTGTAGTCCAACACTCAGACCACATATTTATCACAGGGCCACTTTAATGGCATTGGGAAGTTTACTTTGTGGTAGATTCAAACCTTGGAAAATTTAATTTTTGGATGGAAGTTTCCAGAATTCAGGAAACTGACATCCAAAAGGGTAATTTTCTCAAGCTCTTGGTAGGTCCAATGTTGTTTCATCCTGGCAAAGAAAGATCTTTGAATCAGATGGGTGACTATGAGACAAGGGGTTATAGAAGGCCAGCTTCCCAGCCAGGTATCTTGCCATAAGCAGCTGAATGACAACTGTATGATTCCTGGCCATCTGTTTCCACCCCAGATTCTAACAGCAGTCCCGAGTGCCAGTTTACAGGAGGGGTTGGGTTGGGGAGACCCACCATGCAGCACGATTTATTGTTTTTGAGAACACAGCAAATACTTTCCCCATATGGATGTACTAATTTTCCCTATTTTATTAACCCAGATGCTGTTTAGTAACCTCAGTTGCCATTGGCAAGCATTCACTAAAGCTTCCTAACCAAATACTGTACAACAATTAAATATTGTATTGATTTCATAGACAGACAGTGCCAAAATTTTTTTGGCTTTCCCCCTCTGACATTTGGTAGCCTCCATTGGTTTATATTTGTATTTCGTAAGTAGTATATGAAACATAAACTTGTTTAAAATTTTGTTTTTCACAAAGCTTGGAAAACATTTTTATTTTACAAACAAAGTTTTAGTGCTATGCTTATATCCTGAGGGGAAATATATTAGATCAAGTTTTTATTCCTTACAGATAAAGGGGAATATGTCTTCACACAGCACATATTTGAGCTGTGGAATTTGCCACCACAAGATGCAGTGGTAGCCACTGACTTGGACAGCTTTAAAAGCATTTAAGCATTCCATGGAGCTTAAGAGAACTCTGGTGATTGGGTGGTCAAAATATGGAATAAATGAATAAAAGGGTTATCAATGGCTATTAAATATGCTGTCCATGTTTTAACTCCAAGATGAGAGACAGTGTATCTCTATACAGCAGTTATTGGGCAATACAAGCAGGAAGGTACTATTTGGCTCATGCCCTGCTATGGAATTACTATAGAATGCTGGACTATATAGACTTAACCATATGCTTCATTTGATCTTATGTTCTATTCATACAGTTAGAAAAGTAAGATTGTTTTTAAAGCTATCATCCTGAATGTGTGAATTAGGGAATCAGCCTGACCGAACACTGTTGAACTTAGTTCCAAGTAATCAGGCACAGGATTGCAGTCTTCCAAGGAACTATGCATAGGACTACTGCACATGATTTCAGCTACTTTTTTGGTGTACTGTAAGAAAATAATATCAGTGATCCTCTGAAAATATTTTTTTTAAAGGACAAACTGGTATCCTATACAACTTTAACCATGCAGTTATACAACTTACTGGTTCCATCGAATCTAACCCAGTGCTTAGCAACTTGTCCTATTTTTAAGGAAGCAGTTGGGGCTGGGAATGAACAACTCCCTTGTTACAACAGGTTACAGGGGTTACAGGGAATGAACAACTCCCTTGTTACAACAGGTTCACTGGCTGCCAGCCCATTTCTAAGCTCAATTCAAAGTGCTGGTTTTGACCTATATGACTCAGGTTCAGATTATTAGGACCCTATTCTCCCTTATGAATTTGCCCATGCTTTGAGATCTTCTGGGGAGGTCCTTTTCTGTTACGTTTATCACTGAAAATCACCCCCTCTGGGATGCATCCGGAACAAAATGGGAACTTCTGGCCGTGGCGGCAGCATTCTCCCTGTGCAGTAAGATGCATTCTATACCGCCTCCCGTTCGCATCATATCCCCTTTTAGAACGCAACAGGCCTGTTCCAAGGTCTGTGCAATAAACTTATGTGTCCCAACACTCTCATAGGTACATCAGGTGGGAACACAGTAAAGGGCCTTCTCAGTGGCTGCCTCTAGGATCTAGAAGTCACTTCCCAGACATGTTAAACTGACCCTCTACCTACTTTCTTTTTGCAAACAAAGATTTTCTGTTCCGTCAGACATTTGATCATTGATTATATAAGGCCTTTCTCTACTAAACAACATGATGGCTCTTGCTATTTGTTGTGCTGGCATGTAAGTGTGCGTGAGTAAGTGCACATCTGTGTATGCATATGTATGATATTTTAACTTGGTTCTATTTTTTTCATCACTTTTTATAACTGTGTGTTTTTTAATTTGTTGCAAGCTGCTTTGACTCCCAAACTGGGAAAAATAAATCACCATCATCATTATCACCTCCACCACCATCATCAGGAAGCACATTGGAGGCAAAACCTGTTACCTGCCTCCAGGAATGGAGGGTGGACATGGGGGAAAGTACTCCCTCCTTTTGTTTCTCCATTTTTAATTGAATCAACCTCACATGTAGTACATAAATATTGTCTGAATTCCTAACAGTTAGAATAACCCCAACTGTTTAATCAATTACTCTGGTTGGGACTATGCGTAACAGAACTCAGTTATACTTTTAGTGAGCATTTGTGTTGTAGTTCTTGGCTCAAATTTTTTTTAAAAATGAAGGTGATAGGAAATATAGCATACAAAATATTATCCAAGGAGAAATTGGTGTGGAAATGAATGTAGGGTTTGTGTTTGTGTGTGTTTAAAGTGCAGTGGAAAAGAACAGGGCAACTAAAGTGGAATTGAAACAAACTGAATTATGATTGAATATTGGAGATGATGATCCTGTAGGTAATCTAGACTTGAGCTGTGTAGGGCTTTAAAGGTAATAACCAACACTTTGTACTTTGTTTGGAAGCTAATTGGCAGACCATAGCATGATTTTGTTAAAGGTGTGATATGTTCATCCAAGTTGGCTGTCATGTTTTGCACTAACTGAAGTTTTCAAACTTGGGGCAGAGGTATCCCAATATACACCGGACACCAGAAGTCCAGGCTTGAGGTTGTCACTATTAACATTTTTAAATTGCCTGTAACAGTCAATGTTGCAAGGCATTTTAAGAGTCATTTTAACAAGAAGTGTTCAATGTTATGCCATTATCAATCTTGGTTAGAATTCACTATCACAGTTATGGATGTGTAACACAGAGTTATGAATCTGTAACTGATTTGTATTCACAGTCCTTATGTATTCACAATCATGGCATTATGGCCACATTTGTAAAAGTCTCCCAATCCTGCTTTACCAGGCATCATCTTGTAAAAGCTGTGGAGGTCTGTTCTCCTGTTGGTTGGGTTGCAGCATACTGATGTTTCCACTGCTATGTGACAACTTGTATGTTTTGACACACTGGTATTACTACTGCAGTACAAATCCTTTCCTTTTTATAAACACAAAAGCTGAAATTTAAGGAAGACATCAGACTTCAAGGTTTAAGCTTTGAAGGAGGTTTGTTTTCCTGAATTTCCACACTCTGTTTTTAATGCCATGGAATTCCCCTTCTCTGCCAGATTTGTGTCATTCTTGTTAAGGGTAATGTGGAGTGCCTTTTCAAATATAATTATATTTGAACTCATTCCGTTCAAGCTGTTCATAGAAATAAAAGGAGTGGCATTATTTTATTTATATCTACTGCTGAATCTGGCCATGTTTATAGATTCTTTATTATTTCTAATAATTTAGTTTTGAGTGAAGAATAAGCTGTCTTTAATTGGAACTTTGCTAAGCATAAACTGTCATGTAAGTCATTCTGGAAGAAATTCAGATATACCTCTATTCTATCAAAATCTATGCTACTACAGAATTTGGTACAGAACAACATTTGAGTTTTGGCAGATAGGCTTTTTTTTTTTTTAAAGAAGACACTACCTCTCCTTTCCATCCCATTCCAAGGAAGCTATTTCACCACTAAATCTGTGGTTGCTATTGGCAATGAACTGAATGAGGTTGAAAAAAAAAACTAGACAAAATAGAAATGCTCTTGTCAGTCAAAAGGCAGATCTGGGAATATAGATTCAGCTTGTCTTGGATAAGGTTACACTTTTCCTATAATATCTGGTTTACAACTTGGGCGTACTCCTGGACTCATCTCTGAGCTGTCATGATGTGCCTCCAGGACCTCAGTCCATGCTCTGTTACTGACAGTGAACTCTTAGAGAGACAGAGCAAAACAAGACATGAACTAGGATGCCCAGGTTTTGGTGGTAGTTTGGTGTGCATTTGAACAGTTAAAAGTGCATTTGAACAGCTAAAGCCAGATGTACCCATTCTTTGAACTATCAGCTCTGACACTGGTAACACATGGTTTGACTAGATCCTGTTTGATTTACTGTAATGCAGTGGTTCTCAAACTTTTTACCTCTGTGACCCTCCCCTTTACATCTACATGCAAATATTGCCCCTCCCACTCAACATAATATATGATTCAAAATATTTTGATTTTTTAATGTGTGTATTTTCATTCACACATCCATGTATATTCATATTTTAACATTTTTAAAGGAAATAATGCCCCTCCTTTAGGTAGAGGTTCCAAGCATCCTCTCTTCCCCTCCAGGACAGAAAAAGTTTAGGAACAACTGCTGTAGTGCATTTTGTGTAGGGCTGCCTTGGAAATTGCGTCCAAAATGATGTTGGTAGACTGCAGACCAGGATTAGTTATAGAGATCATATAATTCCCTTGCTGAAATTTTTTCACTATAGGTCATTTCTAGATATAGTTCAAAGTGCTGGTTTTGATCTATAAAGCCCTATATAGCTTGGGTCCAGACTATATGGAATATAGTATTTCCCTAAAATTTAGGCTGTCATACTTCAGACACATTACTGTTAATCCTGGAATTTGCAGTTTGTTGTGGTACCAGAGCTCTCTGGTAGAGAAGGCTAAGTATCTCACAAAACTGCAGATCCCATTGAGTGATAGCATTGAGCTATGGCAGTTAAAGCAGTGTCAAACTGTATTAATTCTCCAGTGCAGATGCAGCTTTAATAAACCCAGTTTGGTTCAGGATTCATCTGAGGGTAAAGCATATCCCTTGGGCTCGCATTAACTGAGGCAGTTCAGTAATTGTGTTTTATTGAGTGTTGGTGCAGATTTCATAACCATTCTCTGACTCATCAAAACCTGATGAAAAGACCACGTCCATTGCTTAGAAAAGAGGAATGAAGTAGAACTGGAAACAGTGACAGATGTATTTCTTTTCAGGTTGTACTGCACATTTAATGATGTATAACAAACAGGAAACAGTGCATCAATCATCATTTTGTGCTGAGATTAAATTGGCAGAAAACAATCTATTTTTAGTTTAAGGTGCTAAGGCTATTATGATTATGGATATATGAAGGATGCACAAACAGGTATCAGGGGAACTTAGTCAGGATTTACATACATCACTGAGAACGTTTTCAGCATCAACAGTTTCCATTGCCTCACAGACTTCCATGTATTCCATGTTATTTGCTTTGTTTTTTAGTTACTCAGCATTAACTATTGATAGAGCAGAGAGGCAGGACAGAGGCAGAAACTGAAGGTTTAGGGAAGTATCCATGAAAGATGGACACAATAACAGAGTGGGGGAAAAAGTTTGAAATAAATTAAGTTCCTAATTGTAGTCTGTAGTAGTCATACAGTTTAAATCTCTGAGAAATTAGGAGACTCTTATAATATGATAACATTTGAAGGATGGGATACAACCACAATACAGAAGAATTAAATTACTGGTAGTAACAAATTTCAACAGTTCCAAATTAGAAGTAGGCAAAACAGTGACTTCCAGATATTTTTGACTACAACTTCTATAACTCTGGCCATTGGCTATGTTGACAAAGCCTTCTGGAAATTGTAGTCCAATGCATCTGAAGGATACTAGGTTCCCTATCCCAACAGACTATAAGACTTTTTAAAAAGGCAAGTGGCTTTGTAGTTCAGTTTTGCTGAATAGAAAGAGTACGATCACCTATTTACAACTTGGAATTATATGATATCTAATTCTGAATTATATATTATTATTATTTCTTTCCCAAAATTCTTTTACTTGTCTAGCCCCCAGAATATGGGGCAGGGCTGCCAAAAGATGCACTAGTGTTTGTTCTCATAAAAAGCACTCATTCTCATAAAAATTGCGAAGAGGAACTGCAATGATCAAACACTATGCATAATATTACAGAAAAAATCTTATTGTTGCATAGTTTTAGAGTGACTCTATACAGTAGAAATAATGCAGTTTGATACCACTTTAACTGTCAGGGCACCATCCTACAGGATCCTGAGATTTCTGACCTTGTGAGGCACCAGCACTCTTTGGCACCTTTTAAAACTACAAATCCCAGGATAACATAGGATGGAGCTAGAGCAAGTGCTCTCAAACTGCATTATCTCTATAGTGTATATGCACCCTTCGAAATAATTTGGAGGATGCAAATATATATTCAGTTCCATGCTAGCTGGAGAAGTCTGAGTGTTGTGGTCAAAAACAGTGCTTCTAACCTCTGGTCAAAACTGCATTTTCAAAGCCTCCAAAAGCAGAAATTAGTAATATTAGTAGAGATTAATATTGTAGAATGCTTTATAGAATGGAATCCCTTTAGAGGATTTGCCTGCAAAATCTTTTTTAAATTTGTTCAGCCATGGTTTGGAATGTGGGCAGAGTAATATAGTAAATGCTCATACAATCAGAAGTGGGATGTTGAATTTTGTGTGTCTGCCTTCAAGTCACTTGTTGACTTATGGTGACCCCATGAAAACAACAAATGCTTTATTGTGACAACGAAGGTTTCAGAGTATTTCTCTGGAACTCATGCAGCAAAGAAGTGTATTTATACATCCCTTTTCTAGCAAATTATATTTGGATTTCAAAGGGTCCCAAACTCCCATTTTTGTTGGGTAACACAGATGGGAAACTTTGGTTAAAGTCTGCAGGAATGAAGAAAGCCTTAATCTATAGGGGGACAGTTCTGAGAAGAACAACTCATTATCTATACAAATAAATTGAACACACGCATATATGTGTAGACACACAAAATAGACATTTCTATTTCAGAGTTCAAAGCTTCCCTAGCTGAAGTCAGAAAAAAAAGTAAGAAAAGAAAGCTGGATCCAACATTTCAGATAAAAGACTGAAAATGAAGGTGATTTATAACAGGGAAGATGATTCAAGAGGTGTCTATGAGTTCACCCTTAGGTAAAAAGCTTAGTAAAACTCGTGCTGCCTCTGGAATTTTTGTTAGGGTTCCAAAATAGTTTTAATGATTTAATGATTTGTATTACCATTTCAATGGCCCCTGGAAAATATGAAAGGGCTCTCTTCCTGCAACGTAATTATCTGTAACAGCTATATTTCTGGCCAAAAGAACCATTTTCAAAGATGTTTAAATTAGCTGTAGCACAAAAACATCATGAAGATTGTTAAGCTTTAATATAATCCTTTCATAAAATGAATTCTGCATGGAGACATGCAGTTAGAATGCTGTTAAGCTGATAGTCGACATTCTGAATTTAATAACTTGTAAATTGATACATAAGGCAATAAATAATTCATCTGAGATAAATTAAGACTGAGATGAACAAAATGAGTTGTGTGTGTAGTAGACATGTTAATTTTCAAATATTTTATTGGGAAAAAAACCATTTTGATTTATGGTAGAGGTTTGGTCTGAGTGTTGGACTATGACTCCAGAGACCAAGATTCGAATCTCTGTTTGACCTTGGGCAAGTCACATAATCTCAGCCTCAGGGGAAGGCAATGGCACACCTCCTCTGAAGAAATCTCACTAACAAGCCCCCATGATAGGTTTTCCTTAGGGTCACCATAAGTTAAAAATTACTTAAAGGCACACAACACAGAGAACAAAGAGGTTTTCTCATGGAACCATTTCCTATATGCAGAAAAAGCAGGGGGAATTGTGGTAGATGTAAATAGAAACAAGAAGTGAGAACATATTGATATAGAATCATAGAATCATAGAAATTTAGAGTTGGAAGAGACCACAAGGGCCATCCAGTCCAACCCCCTGCCGTGCAGGAACTCTCAATCAAAGCATCCCCGACAGATGGCCATCTAGCCTCTGCTTAAAAACCTCCAAGGAAGGAGACTCCACCACCCTCTGAGGGAGTGTGTTCCACTGTCGAACAACCCTTACTGTCAGGAAGTTCTTCCTAATGTTGAGGTGGAATCTTTTTTCCTGCAGTTTGCATCCATTGTTCCGAGTCCTGTTCTCTGGAGCAGCAGAAAACAAGCTTGCTCCCGCCTCAATGTGACATCCCTTCAAGTATTTAAACAGGGCGATCATATCACCTCTTAACCTTCTCTTCTCCAGGCTAAACATCCCCAGCTCCCTAAGGCGTTCTTCATAGGGCAAGGTTTCCAGACCCTTCACCATTTTAGTCACCCTCCTTTGGACACGCTCCAGTTTCCCCACATCCTTTTTGAATTGTGGTGCCCAGAACTGGACACAGTATTCCAGGTGGGGCCTGACCAAAGCAGAATAGAGTGGCACTATTACTTCCCTTGATCTAGACACTATACTTCTATTGATGCAACCTAAAATTGCATTGGCCTTTTTAGCTGCTGCATCACACTGTTGACTCATGTTCAACTTGTGGTCTACTTGGACTCCTAGATCCCTTTCACATGTGGTCTCATTCAGCCAGGTGTCCCCCATCCTATATCTGTGCATTTCATTTTTCTGCCCTACATGTAGGACCTTACATTTCTCTGTGTTAAATTTCATTTTGTTAGCTTTGGCCCAGCTTTCTAGTCTATTCGGGTCATTTTGAATTTTGATCTTGTCCTTTGGAGTATTAGCTATTCCTCCTAATTTGGTGTCATCTGCAAATTTGATAACTAGGCTCTCAATATTGTCATCCAAGTCATTAATAAAGATGTTGAATAGCACTGGGCCCAGGACAGAACCCTGTGGGACCCCACTGGTCACTTCTTTCCAGGATGAAAAGGAACCATTGTTGAGCACCCTTTGGGAAATATATTGGGATATATTTTACCTCACTATACTCTGGGGGTACAGCACTGTTGATAATTTCTTATGTTGAAATAAAAAAGAAAATTTAAAACCCTCTATTTAATCCTCACATGCAAGGATGAACAATTTCAAGAGTTTTCACCCTTTTGCAAGTGAAACTGAAAATTTCTATGCAGTATTTTTTTGTGTTATTCAAAGTTACAAAATATCATGGGGAATTATTCTATTCAGAAATACAAGCGATTTTTTCCCCTACACACAAGCCACTTTTTGCACATAAAATGTACTGGAAACATTGTTTTCTGTACAAAAATACACAATTTCTTGTGCTAGTAACATATTTTCTGTGCAGAATAATCACATACATTTCTGCAAAGAATAATTCCTTAGGAATGCTTCACATTGTGACTACTAAGAAAAAACTATTCAGAAAGCTTGCTGCTGTTTTATCCTTTTTAACAGTCTTTCATGAGTATGCAGAGACCCTTTCTTCAGCCAGAAAGTGAACAAAAAATGAATATTCTTTCCATCCCTAGATCATTCAGCAAAGGCCTATTGTTGTCGTGTGCCTTCAAATCATAGCTGACTTATGGTGACCCTAAGGAAACCCTATCACAGAGTATCCTCTGTTCAGATGGTATTTGTCTTTGATCTCCTCTGATGTTAAGAGAAGGTAACTTACACAAGGTCAGCCAATGAATTTCCATGATCCAGCAGAAATTCGAATATCAGTCTCCAGTCATAGTCCAGTGCTCAAACCACTATACCACACTGGCTATCTTTAGAGACGGCTGCTGAAAAGTAAACTACTGGCTGCATCTGCACAGCAGAAATAATGCTGCTTGACACCACATTAACTACCATGGTGCAATGCTATGGAACTCTGGGATTTGTGGGTTTATGATATATTTAACCTTATCTATCAGAGAGCTCTGGTGCCTACCAAACTACCAATCCCAGGATTCCATAGCACTGAGCCATGGCAGTTAAAGTGGTGTCAAACTGCATTACTTTTTCAGTGCAGATGCAGCCTACTGAAAGCATATTCCCCAAAGAAGTTTATCTGTAACTTTAATCACTGTGTCATGTGAGGCAAACTAATTTTACTGTCTTCCATTGCATTAGATTCATAAGTCTTCTTTGTAAGGCACTAAATAGAGTCATAGTCTAATGCCCAAACCACTGCACCATACTGGCTCTCTACAAACCAGGCTATTGAAAGCTACTGAAAGCTTTGTTTTTGTTAACTGCCTTCAAGTTGACTTCATCCCATGGCAACCCCATGAATGAGAGAGCTCCAAGCCACCTTGTCCTCAACTGCCTTGCTCAGCTTCTGCTGGTGCATGGCTATGGCTTTTTGACTGAATCCATATATCTGGAATGTAGTCTTCCTCTTTTCCTTTTGTTCTCCACTTTATCAAGCGTTTCTAATGAGTTCTTTCTTCCCATGATGTGGACAAAATACAACAACAGCCTGAAACACATGGGCCTGAAACACATGGGCAAAATGACTTGGCTTCAGGCTTCTTTTGGTGACCCAGTTCAGGTTCAGGAACATGGCAGCAGCCTGGATTGGGATCAGGCACATGCAGTTGCTGCAGCCCCGTCATGAATGTTGTCAGTGTGGCCTTGCTCCACTTCTTTGGGCCCATCTGTTTTGGGCCAACCTCAGTTTAGTTGTCTTTGCTTCCTTGGAGAGTTAGGGCATGACCTAGGAGCCCTGGTGACACAGTGGTTAAATGCCGGTACTGCAGCCTCTCACTGCCACAAGGTTGTGAGTTCGGTCCTTCAGGGCTCCAGGGTTGACTCAGCCTGGCATCCTTCCATTGGTCACTAAAATGAGTACTGAGCTTGTCGGGAGCAATTAGTTTACACACTGTAAACCACGTAGGGAGTGCTTAAGTGCACTGATAAGCGGTATAGAAATGTACTTGCTATTGCTATTGCTTGCTATTGATCTACCCTAGGACTCATCCATTGTTGTTGTTTTCTTAGTGGTGCACTGTATCCTCAGCACTCTTCTCCAGCACCACAACTCAAATGAGTTGATTTTCGTCCTATTACCATTCTTCACTATCTAACTCTCACAACTATACATAGAAATTGGAAATACAATGGCATGGACAATTCTAACTTTAGTATTTAATGATATATGTTTACATTTCACAATCTTGTCTAATTCCTTCATAGCTGCCTTTCCAAGTCCTAGTCTTCTGATTTCTTGGCTGCAGTCTCTATTCTGTTCAAAGCTACTGAAGGATAAAGAAGGCTACTGAAAGCATATTCCCATAAGAGATTTATCTGAAACTTTAATCACTAAGTAGTATGTGAATTAAACTCCATGAGATTCATATATCTTCTCTGTAAGGCACTAAGCGAATGTTAAATAGTAATAATAACATGGGCATCTTCCAAGAAAATGCAAAATACTACTAACAGTTGAGTCATAACAAGTCTAGATTTTGCTTCAATGAAAAAGAAATAGCAAGTCTGCTTTATACAGGCCTTCAGAGACTGGCCAAGTAGCAAGAGGAATAAACCTCAGTGAAAACTCTTGAATGTTGTATATTTTTCTTGGAACAAAAAGAATGAATGTAAAGACATTAGCCGCACATTACTAGGTCAGGTACTTCCTTAAGTAGCTTGGAAAAACTGTAATATGTTCAAAAACAGACAATATTTTTTTGCAAGGAGAATATGGGACATTTTCAGGAGCACGTAAAGTAGAAACCTGAACAAATCTGCATAGGAAAATAATATTATACATACACAGAGAGACTTTTATGCTTGGCTCTCTCAAGTACTTTTGCAAATGTTCAGTAATCCTCTCAGTGGCTCAGGAGAGCAACTGTAGGAATATAATGGTGTTGGGGAATGAAGTTGTTGGTTACTGTCATTGAGGGTAAATGAGGGCACTAAGTCTTCTCTTCACTCTGAAGTGCCACTATGCTTGAACTTAAAACCCCCACCAACTTTAGTAAATGAGTGCACAAGGCATGGTTATGAAATGTTTTGTCTCCTCAGATGGGGAGAGTTCATATTTATGGAAAGAAATAAGGAAAGGGGTACCCATACCACGTTTATTTCAACAAAACTAATCTCTAACTCAGGACAGGGCAAAGTACAGCTTGATTCTCAAGGGAAGTTACTTTCCTGTGGCTGATGGAGTTGAAATTTTTATTACATGTCTTTTATTGCCCTTTGTCCCTGGTTCTCACATGGCCAAGAAGGGTAGTTGCCTCTACCTCCATCGAGAACTTTCCATACCATCATCATAACTGACAACAGAAGTCACTTCTGAAACAAAATGTAGGCCTATTACTCTAACATGTCATGCCCCCCCCCCCCCGTTTGATTTTTAACATCTTCAACTAATGAAGAAGCCAGTGAAAGCTTCAAAAGCTTTCATGATGTATTTTGTGCATTTTGTTTGGACAGTAAAGGTATTGCTCTTTTATGGATTTTGAATTTTGTTGTCTCTAACTGAGTAGCTACTTCTCTGTTGGAAAAAGTGAGATGGTAATAACAGCAGGCTGGAATCAATAATAACAAATTATGGGAGAACAGCCACCATGATGCCACTAAATAGTGCACAATTTCTCTTGTCTTGTACTACAAAGTATTTGGACATATTTGATGCATCTTGACTATGGAGTAGGGATAGAAAGTTATTTTTCATAATATAACTCCCAGAATCATCCAGCCATGTTGATTCTGGGAGTTTTAGTAAAATATGTAATTTCCCCAATGGCTGACTTGTACCACTTTGTTGCTGCTTTTTAAATGACAAACCTGCAACTTTCTTTTTCTACCCCTCCCACCTTGCTAAATTCAGAGTATCCCTCATTTATATCTTTACAATCTCACAGTAGGAATGGAAATCTTTGCTTATTTTATTTTCTCATGGAAGAATCTGATTTTTGTTGTTGTTGTTCACTGGCTGAGATTGTGTTTCTGTAAATTATCCCCAATTTTTGCATTTTGACTTCTTGTGAAAAAGCCTAAACTAATTTGTGTAAATACTTTATTATTATGCATAAAATAACATTTTGCATGTAAAATAATGTTTCATGCAAACATCCCCTCCCCTACAAAAAGTGATGGTTGGCTATTTTCTTGACCTTAGCACTGAGACCCTTTCTTTCATCAAGAATGATACAATTTGCAATTATTCTGTGTTGGTCTATGACCATAAAGGAGAAAGTAAGAGATTCTGGAAGCAGTGCTGTTTACCTTGTCTGTTATAGACAGGCACATACCACTACAGTAGGACTGGCTAGAGGATAATCCCTTTCTTTCCTAGTTTACTACAAACACATTACATTTAAAAGGACCAAGGAGGCAGAAGACAGTGAAGGTTCTCCAGTCCTATCCCATATCTTCTTCTAGTTTCTCTTCCACCTCATACTGTAGGTGTAGAAAGATGCAGCATTTGAAGTAGGGTGCAATGGAGGTATATTGGCCTCCATTTCTGGATTTCACACATGCAGTATTACTCAGTTAAGCAATTGTTAGTGAAAATTTGTGAGAATGAATAATACATATCCAAAGGTTATCTCTCATGTATTCTTTTGCAGTTAGTTATTGCATTTATCATATGTGATTCATCTGGTGGAATTAACTATGTAATGTTGTGACTTGGCAGTGGATTTATGTGAAGGTAGAGGACGATTATTAGTTATGTGCACAATAAATTATTAGTCCTCTTCTCCTTTTAAAAAAAACCAACATAACTGCACAGGAAGTTCCTACAAAATTTCTGGGCTGGGCTGTGCTTAAACTGAATTCTCATTCTAGGCATGCAGCTCCATGTCTATTTATTCATAAATTCCATTGAAGTTGGTGTGACTCATGCCCACATAACTGAGAGTATGATGGCACCTTTAGTTTGGTTCTTTATATACCTTTATATATAATTGCAGTGCTTTGTGAAAGGAAAGAGGAAGAGAAAAAGATAGGGGGGGAAAGGAACATGCTGGAAAGGGCATTGTTACCTGCCAGATTTCATAATGCAAAGTACTAGAAAGAAATAATAGAGACTGAAGTATTTTATAGGCATATTGGCTTTACTAAATGAATTATAAAAATGGAACTTTGTCAGCCCATGGTTTCCGGGAGGGAAGGACAAACCATTGCTTTAATCTCATCATCCATGATGGTATTTGTGAATTCTTGGGATGTTCTTTAAAAAAAATTGCATTACATTCTTCTCCATCTTCATCAGCCAAGTTCAGTAGGTAGAGCTGTTCCCAGCATGTGGGAGACCAAACTGTACCTACTAATGGGGCAGAGTGGGGGGGGGGGGGTGGAGTAGATTTGCAGTTCCATATGGAAATATCCATTTTGTCTCCTCCAAGTTATGCAATAGGAAGGAGTACTCTTTTGTCACAGAAAACCTTACATTACTTGCAATGTATTTTGGTGGTTAAAAAAAGAAGAAGTGCTGAAACATTCTTTAGGCAATGGAGAAATGCATGCCATTGAGTACAATTTTGGGGAATGTGTGGAACATATTTCTATGTGGAAAGGGAATCAAATTACAAGGCCTGATATGGAACTAGGAGGGAATAGAAATGTCAGCTGGATACTGAGAAATACAATAAAAATGGGACTGATGGATTTTCACATCAGTGATCCTAAGTACTAGGCACATAGCTGATAAAGCAGAGGAATTTCTCAGGTGAAGAAAAAAAAAGGGGGGGGGGGCGGGTCACTCTAATTCAGTACCACAAACATGGGTGTAAGGGACTGAAAACCAGACTTTGTAAAATCTAAGTGCTCAAAGCCCTCTGTTTGGGTGGCTGAATCTTTCAGTTTTTCTTCTGTATCAGTTTTTTTAAAAAAAAATCTCAAGATTTAGTTGTTTTTAAACAAAGGCACCTAAAACCAATGGAATTCTTTTAGCTGAGACCAGGAAATCATTGTGCTCCATCCATTAATTCTTTTTATTTTTCATTTACGGATAGGATTTACACACACCCCATTACCCTACACAATTATAATACTTAACAGACTTAGTTCCATCCTGTGGAATCCTAGGGTTTGTAGTTTAGGGAGGGCCATTTGGATTTCTCAACCAGAGATCTTTAGTGCTGCACTAAACTACCAACCCTAGCATTCCATAGGATGCAGCCATAGAAGTTAAAGTGGCATCATGATGCTATAATTGTGCAATGAGACAATAATGTTAAGAAAGGTGGAGGGAAGTAGAAACATAAGAAGGCCACATGCTAGATGGATGGACTTAATTAAAGAGACCACAAATATGAGTTTTCAGGAGCTGGGAAGAGCAATAGAGAACAGGGGCCTGGAGATGTCTCATCCATAGGGTCTGCATGGGTTGAGATTGACATGAAGGTAGAAAAATAAGGTAAAACTAATACCTTAACTTTTAAAAAAAATCAATATCTTTGAAACTTTGGAGGTAGGATAAAGCTGGCAATTATTCACCATCTCCCTCCTGACCAATGTGATCAGTATATATTAGAAATGGAGATATTTGGATTTCACAAAATACATTGTAAATAATATTGATCAGAATTCACTTAGTTGTGAATGCACAACCTAGAGTCACACATTCGTGACTGGTTTATATTCACAAGCTCTATATATTCCCTGTTTTAGAGAATATATATGGATTGTAGAAGTGTACCATTCCCCACTTACCAGGGAACAACTGCTGCAGTCTGTTCCCCTGTTGATCAAAGGGTGGCTGACTGATGTCTGCCCCCTACCAGTGATCTCTGATACAAGAGAAAATTGCAAAATGAACCCTATTTTTGCCTGTTGCACCAAAGATTGCTCACAGGAGAGGATGGGAATGGCAGTCAGCTTGCTTCCCATTTGTTAGAGGAATAGACTTCTGTCACTTACAGCAACTGCTGCATGAAAAATGGGGATGGGGAGAGGTTGAGCCAGGAGTCATAACTACACAACTAAGGTGGTTACTTTAGCTAGCTGATAGAGAGTTTCAGCCATTATCAGTGGCAAGATGTACTATTTCCTTTTTAATGACCGTTTGCTCTGGTTCTCTACAATGGGCTTAGAGCCATTCCTTTTGGGATATGTACTACTGTGGGTGACAAGTCCCTTTTAAGCACAGCTGGCCACTCACTTGCACCCACATCTGTTGAAAGCTGAAGTGTTTGACATCTGCAATCCTGTCTTACTGAAGCAACAAGGCAGCAGTTAAATGGAATGACTTCCCATCTTTCTCTTTGAATGGGCTATAATTGGAACCACACTTCAGACCTACTTAGAACTGTCAGAGCAGCGAGTCTTGCATAGTTATGTAACTGTCTTCTTAAAGCTTGACATAGGAAAATAATTCCAAAAAGATGGAGCACATGTAAATGATTTGTAGCCCACAAGGGATTTGGACTTGTCACATGTGGGGGATGGGGGTGGTAAAGTATGTTGTAAGACCTTATTAAATGAGCTTGAAGATGTTGGCTTTGGAAGTGAAACCAGATATAATCTGCTGTGTGCAGAGATGTGTGGGATTGGAGGTAGGGTCATATGGAAAACGAAAGAGAGAGAAAATCCTCACTTTTAAGTTGACCTAAATCACTTTCAAATAAAATGTTAGCTTTATATTCCTGGTTAGTAACTTGTTTTGCTTGGAGGGCCATTTTGAAATGGGGCAGAGGATGAGAAACCCTTCCATATTCCACTATCTGATCTGTAGGCATTTCTTATACTGCTGTCATTGCTTCTACAGTTCTCTTTTCTTCACACTGCTGGTGTTTGTGGGGATCAGACTCTGGAAGTCAGATTAGGTGCAAGGAAAAAGGCTTGCTGAATCCTAGTTGCAAGGCTCAACATGGAATAGATTGGTTGGCTGTCACAAAGATGTCATGAAAATAAGACCAGCTGATGCTTTATAAAATCCATGGAATAATGGCTTGAGATATGCTATGCATGGACAGAGTTGTCTTCCTACTAAAACAAAAAAGTACAAAGTTTAGGAGGTTGTCAGTATACCATTTTGGGATTCTACCACACACAGCATTATGGAGCCTGATGTATTGCTTACAACCAAACAATACATACATACCTCAGTGAACAAACTTCTGTTAGAGAATCTCCTTTTTATGAAGGCTTTTAATGACCCCAAAGCCCTAGTTTTCTTCATTGTCCTCTGTCTAGTGGAAATTTTTTAGCAGCATCAGTATTGGGAGGACAGTGAAGAAGATATGAAGTGTAGAAAGAATGTTTGGTTGCAGCAGTGTGTTTGTAATAAACTAGGAAAGAAAGGGATTATACTCTAGCCAATCCTACTGTAGCTGTATGTGCCTGCCCGCAAAAGACAAGATAAACAGCACTGCCTCCAGAGTCCCTTACTGAGGGTGACCAAAGCTAATGTGAAGTGTGAAGATACCACCTTATCCCCAACATTGTTTAATATCTCTATAACAGAAGTTGGGATCAGTCATCAGGAGTTCAAAGATCAAATGTGCAATCTGAGGTAGCTCTCAGATCCATCTTCTTTGCTGGTTTAAAATTCAGTGGTAGTGGATCCATTTCAGGTTATAACAATTAAAGTTGGACCAAAACAAACAAAAATAATTTCAACAAGGTATAGGGTATTACATCTGGGCAGGAAAAATGAAACGTGCAAATACAAAATGCGTAGTATATGGAAAGAGCCTGTGGCATAACAAGCAGATTATCAAGAATTTCAACAAGTCATATTCTTTCCTAGAGCCCATGGCTTTCACCAAATCTGTTTTAGAGCACTCACCTTCAGAGATTAGCAACATTGAATCCATGCAAATCTATGGGGCTTTCTAGATTGGCAAAAAGAAGTGTGTTCATGGCTGCATGAAACTCTAGCCGTTAGATGAGAAAAAGGGAAAGTGTGCCATGAAAATGCTTTTTTTGCATTTTAGGGGAGAAGAAGCGCCTTTAAAAAGGCGCTGGTTTTCCCAGCTTCTTTTTTAAAAACTGCAGAACAGCGCAGCTCCATCTAAAGGCTGTGGTGCAGCTGCTAAGCATTAAGGAAAAGGCAACTTCATGTCACACTTTCCTGCCAATCTAGAAAGCCCCATGTGATGGGATGAGGCCCTAGTTTTCATATTTCTAGCACTGTTGTTTTTACACAAAGTTTGGATGGCCTTGATTTTCATATTTCTGGTGCTCTGATATTTATATTTCTTAAAAGCAGAATTTGTGACCATATTAGCTTGGGCATTCTGGAAGTTATAGTCCAAAAAATAAAATTTTAAAGCTTTGCTTGCCCCAGAGCAATTTTGTGGGTGATGGGATACTGCAGGGAAGAGAGGAGAGATTCACAAATCTCTGAAATTTGTGTTCCTCAAGTTCCATTGATGAAATCCTTTTGTAAGTGAAGGAAAACTAGATGGGTCCTGCCATGTGGTCAGGAGCCTAAACCTGCTTGTTTGTCTGAACTGGAATAGATCCATTGAATCATTGGGAACTTGGTAAGTCAATACTTATATTTTAGTTGGAACTACCAGCTGGGTTGAGGCTAATCTTTCAGACAGAGATGATGCTGAAGAAAGAACCTGGAAGGACCTTTTCCATGAAAAATGTGTGCTATTCAGTGACTTGTCTCAGCTGATCTTTTCTAGCTCATTATGCTGGCTTTTGGGACATTCAGATTGGGACATATCACACACGTACTGGTATTTCATATGAATCGTATATTTTCTCACCCTACCTCACAACCTAATGACTGACTTGTGAGCCAATCCATTTTATAATAAAAAGAGTGTTATTGTGACAGGTGCTTAAAGAAATCAGCTAAGTGCTCATGCTAATTACCTGTATATTACCTATATCAACAGAAAATATATATGTATATATATATGAAAAACTTGAAAAATGCAAGAAGCACACATTTTTTTCATGTTGCTTTTCCTTAAAACTATACATTCACATAAGAGAACACAAATACCTGAATCAGATCCAGTCAATCTATGCCACGTTTGGTAAATATTCAGCTATGAACCATTTACCGTAAAATGTTCATCCTCAGAGTATTTTGTATAAATAAGTGGATGGTAGCCTGTGTTCCATAAACATTTGCCCACTTGCCTCTGTATCACGCAGCCATCAACATCTGTCCCTCTCTTTTAGCCAACACCTAATTAAATAGGTACTAGACAGTGATGTAGAATGAGAACATTAACAATTAATTAGGATGAAAAAGAAACAGTAATTAATTAGCTAAAGCTTGGCAGTTCTCCACTATCTCTTTAGGTTTTGATTCATTCAAGAGGTTTCTGCATCATATAAATAAAAGTAAGCTTTTTTTCCACAAATGTACTTTCATTGCAGTCATGCACGTTTCTTGGATTTTTGGAGCAGCCAGGAAATAGTTAGTCAAATTGCCTCTTCATCTTAGCTGCAGACATATATCTTTTACTATTTTGCAGAAATGAAGAAGGCAAAGGCAAACTCGCTCTGAAAAATCTTGCCAAGATTGACTTGCATTAGAGTCACCATATGTTGGAAACAACTTTAAGGCACACAACAACAACAACAACAAATAATGGGGGACAGCCAGCTTTTTCAATATGAAGGCTGCTGTATTTTTCATAGTTAAGAAGATGATGAAGACAGCTCACACTTTGGGCAAGGAGGGATCAAATGTTCATTAATCAAGAGATCTCATAAACTTTTCTAATGAAATAAATGGGACACACACACATTTATCATGACAAATTTGCTACATTTTAGAAGCCCTGATTATAGGTGTTTAGAGTTTTCAAAGAAGCTGGTATTTTTGTTTCATTTGGGGACAATGAACACAGGGGATAAATAATAAAAAACAAGATGCAGGTCAACTAAGCAGTTAAAAAGTCCCTTATATATTGATTCTATATGAAGCAGTTATCAGTGCTATCAGATTACTTTTTCCACACATATAATATAAAGTAATAGGATGTTGAGATTTTAGGCAAGTGGAGGAATTTCCCTGAGGCTGGTATATATGTGCATACATTAAGGTGATGAGATACTAACACAAATTTTTAAATGAACAAAAAAGCCCAATTAGTTGACTGAGAAGACTTTTAATCAGCAGACACCACTAAAACCCAATTTACTTGTTTTAGCAGAGAAAGTAACTTCAATATTGCAAGCCAATATACATGAATGATTGTGGTGGTTTATTTTTCTCTCTTTCTCTTTCATCACATATCTTGGTAAGAGAATGAGGCAAATGAAATGAATGCCATTCAAAATAGACAAAATATAAACAGAAGGCTGATTCTTTACTTGCCTAAGATCGTGTTGCTCAGACATCTGAGTGAGGAAAAGGAAAGTGTGTTAGCAATATAACAAGTCTAGAAGAATTTCCTGCCTCCTGTTTGCTCAGCCAACATGGTGTTTTTTTTAAAATTTACATTTTAAGCCAGTAAGCAGAGATGACCTGAACTTTGGTGATGATATTAAACCTTGACCTCATATTCCTGCAAGGAAAGCCTGCCATTGATACTTCTTTCTTTGCATTACAACGCCATTCTAATGATCTGACTCTATGCAATTTTATTAGGAGTCTGTTTTCACTCTACAGACCAAATACCAAATTCATTTACAGTATAGGTAAATCCCACTGCAATAAACAATGATTCACATTAAATAGATGAGCAGTGTAAGGTGTATGCTAGCTTAAATGGATTTAAAGGGGAATTTGGCAAAATAATAGAGGGCAACGATATCATGGATTCATAGCATTATAATTGTGTAGTGTGAAAGGGCCCCAGATGTCCTTTTTAAAAACAATATTTATATTTCATTTACTGATTTTTTTGAGCATGGGATTGATGAACATATTATATCTATTCAATGTACTATTACCCCACATATCTGAGTCCTCTGTATCTAAATAATTTAGACACCCATCATCTAACTTGGAATCACTCTCATACACACATCTTACGATGCTTTAGAAAGGTAATTTCCATCAGGAGCAATAGTGGAAAGAGTTATATTTCCCTAACTGTATTCTATGTTCTTGTTGCTTGGTCCCTTAGCAGCTGCTATTTCCCTTTTAAAAATCTCTTAATTGTAAATGTCACATCTTGTTTCATTGATAGATGAGTAGTAGATCATCTGTGGGTGACCACTCCCAATCTGACTTCTAGTTTCATAATATCAGTGTTATAATTGCAAGACTGAGGATGCATCTACACCGTAGAAATAAGTCTGATACCACTTTAATGTGCTGTCGCTCCATCCAATGGAATCCTGGAATTTGCAGTTTTACACGATCTTTAGTCTTCTCTGCAAAAAATTGATGTTGCCTCAGAAAACTACATGGTGCCACGCCAGTTAAAGTCGTGCCAAACTGCAATATTTCTAAATCTACACCCTGAGCCTTGCAGAAACATTTTATAAGACTCTATTCCCCTGCCCCACTATATCATTAGCAATTTGCAAATGTGTGATAAAAAAAATACATTGATAGCAGCTCACAGCATTCCTTACCATTGGCTATGCTGCCTAGGGCTTCTGCGACTTGCAGCCAAAAATAAATAAATAAATAAATAAAAATAAAAAAATCTGGAGTGTCACATTTTCTGCCACCTCTGCTCTTAAATGTCAAGTTCTCCATGGTCAGCTATGAGAAAGCAAAAAAGAGGAAACAAGCTATTTGTATTTGCAATATTTTGTCTCTATGCCTGGTGTGTATCTGTGTGTGATAATTTAGTATTATTCTTTTTATCCTAATATTTTATATTCTATTTTTATTTACTTAGATGGATGCAAAGTGGAACCTAGGCAACTAATATATGCAATTTTATGCAAGTCAGCATACTATATGGTACTCCTCTTAGGTGGTACATGTTCTGGTTTTCTTGGGTTTTGTTTTGTTTTTGGTGTTGGGCATGTGGTGTGTAAATGTCATGAGAAGGGTTTTAAGCAGCAGAGTTGAAAGAGGCTCAAGCAGCAGCACTTCTATAAAAAGCTCCATTAAGAGGCTTCTTAAGAAGTATTCACAGGAAATATCCATTTTGAAGTGTGGGTGCAAAATCATTCCAGGGGGAGCATCTGCTCATGATCAAGGTTCACATATGGATCTGAAGCTGGCAGCATCTGGAAGAGTGCATCTGACTTTGGAGAAAATTGAATTTGTACCATTAATAGCAGTGATCATACTAAGTGTTTTGGATGCAGAGCATCTATAAGCCATCCACACCATGTAGCTGTTTAAAGACCAGTTGCGAGGGTGCATCTGCACAGACAGGGGCACGGTATGTGTAGGGCACGATGAAAGCATGTTGGGAAATTATAGGTATTCAGCTCACTAACATTTAGTGACAGAGACAACCAATGGAGTCCCTGTCATTTACACTGGTGATAACCAGCATGGGATGAAGCCTTCATAAGTACTGTGAACTGCTCAACTTAGATGCTTCTTTAAGGTGAAATTCATAAGCATAAGTGACTTTCACCCATCCCATTCTTTTTCCTCTGATTGCTCTGCCTTGAGTTCCAATTCCCCATTGTGTAGGTAATTTCTAATATTAATTCCAGTCTGCATGCACAGTGTGCTTCAGGTCACAGCAGCCTCAGGTGGTGACTGTTTCATCTGAATGCACCCTCATGTGGTTCACAGTGGTATTTACAATATAAGGGGTAAGATTTCTGTCTGATATGGTAAATTAAACAGTAGCTGTTGTGACACAAATATTTATTTGAATGAAACATTTCCCAAACGTATCAGCGAAAAGATCACATTGTGATAACTTTAGTTAGGGGAAAAAAAGATTTGATGCTTGACTATCTACTATGGTTTTTTTTAAGCAAAAAATGAAGACTAGGGTGTTTATTTATTCATGACATTTCCTTATTTAATTTGAATTTGCCTGTACTAGACTTCTGATTATACTGTAGCTCAGCCTAGGGTGTTTATTTAAGGACGTGTTTCCTTATTTAATTTGAATTTGCCTATACTAGACTTCTGATTACACTGTAGATCAGCGGTTTTTAACCTGTGGTCCATGGAAACTGGGTGCCCCTCCTTGCTCCTTGGCAGTGGGAACAGTAAGGAGGAACAATAGCTCTAGAGTAGAAAGAGCCACACCCTGGATGTCTGTGAATGAGGGTGTGTGAGGACCATATGTGTGAGGGGCCTTCCTTGTTACCCCAAAAGTGGGAGAACTTTAGGCCCCGCCAACAAGGTCAGCAACCCCTTTGAATGTTGGGGTATTAATTAGTTCAAAAGGAGGCATGTGAGAGGTGGGTAACTTCAGGGATCTTTTTACACCTATTTATACCAGTACAGTACTAACCACAAGAAATTCCAGTTGTTGGTAAACCATGCATTTTTAATTAGAAATGTGAAACAGAGCACTCAAACACACAAAAAACAATTCACCAATAGGACCCACAAAGGCTATAGAAAGGGAGGTTTGGAAAGTTGGATAGCAGAAGATTAAGGGATAGGGAAGGGATATATTTGCCAACCTAGGTGAGAGAGGTCCTGCTGGAGACTAGGACGACAGCTGAGGGTACACAGGAAAAAGTGATGGCTGAGATTTGAGGGGAGTTGATAAAAACACACACACACACACACAACAACAACAAAATCTGCCCTCATGGTACATGTTACAAAAGCTTGTATGGTCTTACCAAGGAATGCACAAACTAGTCTTGAAAACATAAGAATTTTTAGCACCAAGGTGTTAAAATATTGATGCAATCTGAAACTAAACTTTGATGATCAGATGGGCAGGGGAAGTGTAGGGTCTTCAGATTGGGAAAACAAGGTATGGTCTCTGTCAGTTTGACAAATGTCTTCCTTTGTTTCCATGGGAAATGTAAAATAGTCAGGTAGGAGGAATTTGCCATATTTAGCATAACCAGTGGTGCTTCTCTTTTGTTACTATCTAGGCCAGGCAAGCCCTAGGTCAAATGAACTCAACACTGATGCATTTTAACTTCCTCAAGTCATTGTGATCCCCAGAAACACATATCAGGTCATTGTGACTTCCATTCCTCCTCCACACTATATATTACCGTAATTATGAAAACACCATATCTAGCTGGGGGTGGTGATAGGGTATGCCAACATTCACACACACACACACACACACACACACACATCAAAGCACAGGTAGAAGAATGCGAAGCAAGCTTCATACCTTCACTTCTCATGTGAACATGCATGCATACCTAGCATACAAAGTTCCAAGTCCTTTTGCCACTTGACATTACTACTGACACACGCACAGTGGTGGAGATATATCAGAGAGGTCTTTGGTGGCCAAAAAGGGGGTGGTGATGAGAGGACAAGATCTAGTTAGCTCAGCTAAGGGAAGTTTTTTTTTTTAATGTCAATTTTATAACAAGCACATCAGTGAATTCAAGACTTTCTGTAGCTTTTCAAAGATATGGACAGTGAACACCATCAACTTTGGTACACTGTGAAATTCATTGACTATCACAAGGTAAAGTTTTGTAGCCATTTTGAGAATTGAGAGACAAGATAAGGTTATTATTCATAGAGTAGCGATTTCACTTCAGCTATCATTTAACAGATTTTTCCTGTTTAGTAAAATTACCATATCTATCAGATATCTTCACTCATTTCAACTTAAATCTTCAAGGAGAAAACTTTACAATTTTTCAAGTTAAAGACGAGATCAAAGCAATGATGAAAAACTTGGAATTGTGGCATTATTGTCCATCGGATCAAAACTTAAGGAATATATTTCCAAACCTCACAAATTGTCTTGGTTCCACCAACAAAGGACACATCACTTATTGCATGACGTTTCATAGATTTGCAGCATAGTGTCTGTGAATATTTTCCTGTTCCTAATCCAACCAAAAACTGGATTCGAGATCCATTTTCAGTTAATATGTATGAACTAGAGGGGCTCACAGTAGCAGAGGAAGATAAGCTCGTAGATCCATGGATGTTGCTCTGAAATTGTAGCACAGTCTCTTTCACATTTCTGGGCTTACTGTACTTACAAGTAGATTTCCTGGAGCAATTGAAGAGAGCTATAAAAGTATTGATACCTTTTGTAACAACATGCATGTGTGAAAAATCATTCATTGCTGTTATTTATCTTAACTGTTGAAAAACATAGGGATGAAACTGTTCCAGCCATGGTCTGCCCCCAATTGGTGTGTGACCATTGTGACCAGACGGCCCACTCTGAAAGCAGGCCACGACCACAGTGCTGAATGGGATGCCCCAGTCTGATGCATTCCATATTAGCTGGGGATAATGGAAACCAAGTCCAACAAATCTAGAGTAGGAGAAGGCTCATGTAAAGTACCTTTGCATGTCTCCATTTAGCAATCACAGATCATCCACTCTACTTTTATGTAATTTATGTTTATAAGCTTAGCAAGCAAATAAAGAGCATTAAAATTCACTCAGAAAATCATCTATATTCTTATGGTCATGAAAAGCAACTACACGGGAAGTATAAGATGATAAACTAGTGCTGATAACATAAATGTGTTATTTTCAAACAACAAAAAAAGAAACAATAGAAGAAGTTTATCACACAGGAAAATAAAGCTTCTTCCTGCTTCTGAATTCAAGGCAAATTCGGGCTGCCTCCTTGTGTTATCGCACAGTTTTTGTCCCCAAAACCACCATCTGGATACAGCCCAGCTCCAATACTGGTCCCTGAACATGCGGCCATTTTTCAAAGTCAGAAAACTCCCAACTTTGAAAAAGGGCCACTGAAGTAGGTTCAAGGACTAGTATTGGAGCCAGGCTGTACCTGGATTGTGGTTTTGGGGACAAAAGCTATGCGATAACACCAGCATGCAGACCAAATTTGACTTGAATGTGGGAGCAGTAAGTCACTTAATTTAGCTGTGTGCTAATCCCTGCAGGAACGGCATGATTGCAAAGTACTTTAAACTGTTTATAATCTCCCTGGCCTATCAAGTGACAATAACAACTAACTTTGTGAAAGGAACTTTTGCTCTCCTGTTTGACCTATAGTTTCTGGAACACAAATGAACCATGTCTGGGGCCAAAGTTTTTAAAAGGCCTCAAACAGCCCAGGGCCAAACATGGCATTCATAGCTTTTTAAAAACAGATAGAAGTGATTTTTTTTTTTAAAAAAAATGGATGCCATGTTAAGGCAAGTGATCCTTGAACTCTCACAGGGTTTAATGCAGCTCCTTCCTTGTCAGTTGCCCACACATTTATTATATAATATTTACCAAACCACATCATTTGTAGAAACCTATCAGGATTTTTAATAGAGTTATGCAAGGATGTAGTTGACACTTGCTGCTCAAAGTTCAAGAACATGAATATTATGAATAATGCACGCACCACTAAAGGCTTGGTATCCAGCATATTCATGAAAATAATTCAAAAATAACAATATAAGAATTGTTATATGTATCATCTGTGGCTTTGAGAAGCAAGATATATTTCCTTTTGGTTCCTCAGCACTGAACAAGTTGCCAGCCCTAAGTTAAAATTGCTCCCAGGGTACACATTGGAAGAATAAAGCTTAATTATCAGGATAGTTGTGGTTACATTTTCTGAATGCAGAAAAACATTATTCAATAATTTGCAGGATCCACTTCCACTTGAAAACCTCACATCAGATGACAAATTTCTTGAATCTACCAATGGCAAATGGTATATAGAGAACAGTGAATTCAGACAGCTTCAGCCTGGGAAATATGTGAGGCAAAACAATGTTTAAAATCACAGGTAAATAAAATGCAATTTAAATGCAGCAGCAGCAGCAGCAGCAGCAATAACAACAACAAAAATCCTACAAGACGTTGACAGAATCCAAAAGTCACTTCAAAACAAGAGGAAAAGAATAAGATGCTACAGCACTACAATTAAACACCAAGAAAAAGTGCAGAACTAGAACAATGATAAACTGCAGGATAATAAAGGCTTACATGCTTTGGATATTTTTTTAAGGATGAAAAGAAAAGAAGGGTGCTGGTCTAACATCTCTAGGGATTTCGAAAGCTTGAGAGCCCCTCACCTTTGCACCCACCACATATATCTATAAAGGTGATATATCAAGTGGACTTCCCAGATGATTTCAGAAAATGGGGAGGCTTATATAGGGAGAAACCATCCTTCGGATAATCTGGACCTGAGCTCCATAGAGCTTTGTGGATCATAACCAGCACTTTAAATTATACCTTGGAACTAACTGGTATCCACTGAAGCCATTGCAGCAAGGAAACCGTGTTTTCGCTGCGACGAGACCTAGGTAGGCTGCATCCACACTGCAGAAATAATCCAGTTTGACACGACTTTAAGTGCCAGGGAATTGTAGTTTCTTGTGGCACCAGAGCTCACTGACAGGGAAGGCTAAATGTCTCACAAAACTACAACTCCCAGAATTCCACATCATTGAGCCATGACAGTTAAAGTGGTGTCAAACTGGATTATTTCTGCGGTGTGGATGCAGTGCCAGTTAATAATCAGTCTGCAGCTCTTTGGTCCAGATGATGTTTCCAAGCACTCTTCAAAGATAGCCTCACATAGAACACATTGTGTATGCTGATGCGGCTTCAGCTACCTGATGTGGTGCATCAGAAAGATTTTCTGATTTTCAACTATTTCATTATTTCAGGGAAATTTGTAGCAGATTTCAACCAACAAAGGGCTACCATTATGAGTTTTGTATGCCACACAAACTAGCCTGCTGACTCAGATGTGATGAGGGATGCAATTTCATTGCCAGTGTTAAGAGTAAGGACTTTTTCACACTAGATAATTATAGCACTATGGTTCTCTTTTAGCTGCCATGATTCCATAAAATCTTAGAATTCTATAGAATTCTGAGATCTATAGTTCAGAGAGAGGTTCTCCCAAATATAAAGCAGTGAGCTCTAGTGCCTCCCCAAACACCTCAACCTTCCTTAACATTATAATTTCAAAAGTGCATCACTTAGGCTAGAAATCAGTGACCAGTGTCATCATTCATATAGACACACACACTGTTTTTGAAGCTGCCCACATTTTAAGAAGTAAGCCAAATAAATGCACTATTTCTTATTTACTAATTTATGGTATTCCAAGCTGAAGGAATTCCCTAGCTGAAAGGGCACTTGAGAGTTAAGCATGGCAGAATTTGGTGCTTGGCATATGCCTCTCATGCACCTGCCATTCTAGATGTCATTATCACTCTTTTTCTAGAGAAGAGTTGTAAGCTAGAAAAAGCTGAAATTATGTTGAGCAGTACAGTGGTCCTCCGGGTTACAAATCCCCCGGCCTACGAAAACCCCAGGATACGAAAGAGCTGGGGCCGGAAAAACGACCCCAGTTTATGGAAAAAACTCCGGGTTATGAAAAAAAAGCGGCGGGAAATTCAAATGGTGCAAAGTTTATTCCAATACATTACAGTGGTCCCCCGGTTTGCGAACCTTTTCGGTTTACGAAAGGGGTGCTGGAACGAATTAATTTCGTAAACCGGGGGACCACTGTATAACTATTATGTGTGTGTGGGCATGTGGGTGAAGTGTGTGTTAACATCTAAATTCTGAGGATTTTTACTTCTAATTCACCATCAAGACAATTGGACAGTTTGGCCTGTCCTAGGGATATTGGTCTGTCATTTTCATTTTCTCTCTAAGCTGAATGAAGTTCTTTCCATCTCAGAGCTAAAGAAATCTGACAGTCCCTCATGCCCCTCCCTCCCTGTATATTCTTTGTAAATCCCCCCCCCCCCCCACAAATGAACTGAGATTAACATCTGCCCCATTTGCACTGGCTGACTTCCAGAGTTTGTAAAGTTAACATTCAGAAATAATTTGTTCCATTATTCAAAACATTAATATATTTTAAAACACTATTAATTACTTCTGAATGTAATAATAATAGTAATAGTAATAGCAACAACATCTCTCATAGTTTTAAAAATCATTCAAAAAGAATTCTTTAAGAAATGTATGTCCATCATCTGTGTGTTTGAGAAGCATAATATGTATCCATTTTGGCCCCTAACATTGAGCAAGCTGCCAACCTTAAGTTAAAGTAATTGCTCGGGAGCACATTGAAGAAATTCCACTTAATCACTGAGATAATTATGTTTTTATTCTCTGAAGAAAAATCATTGCTATATATAATGTGAAATCCCTGCTTAAAGTTGAAAACGTCATACTCAGACAGCAGATTTCTGCTAAAGATTGTGCTGTATAAAGTTCATACACTGAGCTGGATGATTGTGCCCAATGCCATTTTAATGAAATACCTTTATGCTGTGGCTTTAATGTTTTGACGCTGCCTTGGTTTCAAGAAGCAAGACAGAGATTTCAAATAAATGCAATTGACCTTATTTACTAAATTATGGAGTTCCCAGCTGAAACAATTCCCCAGTGGAAACGACTCTTGAGAATTATAGCCTACTGCTGTGGCTGCTTAGCATATGCCTCTTAATGCACCTGCTCCCTCTTAGATTGCTATGACATGAAAAATATTTATTGTTTTATTTTGCTCCCAGTATCTATTCAACATCTGTGAAGAACCTAAGGATAAATGGGGGTTACTCCATGGCTCAGATACAACCCAAACAAATTAATTTCCCCTCTAAATTGTAACTGGATGAGAACAATCAAGAACAATATTTTTTTGATAAGGATACCTATTAAAGAAAACATGGAATAGTTTTAGCCTTGCTCTGCCTGTTAAGGCTATATTATGAGGTTTGGCTTCCTTAGATTAAGGGACAGAACAACAACAACAAAACCTGGAAAGCATGTATTCATTGTAGAAGAATGGAAGGAGACAATTCCCACATGCAGTGTGATGGCCCCAAAACTTTTATTTCTTAAAAAGCCCACTGCATTTCAGCATTACCACGAATTGACCTTCTTCAAGGGCTATTATAAAATACAGAAAACACATTTGTTATAAATGTAGTATTGAGACAACACATAAACCACCTATAAAACCACAATTTCTTAAAAATTAAATAGTTTAATTTTAGTTTATTATACATATAAATATATACCAATTATCAGAAATTTCTGGAGTACAGTGCAGATTCCCCATTTTGGTTAGCTCTGGGTGCTGAGTCTTCAATGAAAGTTACTCACCTCTTGCAAAGCTTAGGCCAATTTGGAGTTGAAGGCTTTAATGGTGGGCATCTATAGTTTTTTGTGTGGAGTTTTTGGGATTTGTGGCTATATTCTAAAAGAGTTTCTTCCTGATATTTTGCTAGCATCTGTGGCTGGCATCTTCAGAGAATGCTTGCCTGAAAAAAGGGTATATATATCCTGTGGGACCTTGAGAAGGGAGGAGTGATTTGCATGTGTATTGTTCTGTTGCTAATGGCAGGCCTCAGGGTGGGAGGATTAGTGTCTCCTTGATTAGTGCTCATTGTCTTCTGGGAAACCCTGACCCTGGGAGATTTCACATTTGCATTTGTTGAGTTTTCATCTTGCTGTTCTTCAGGACTGGTAGTGAAACCTTGTTTACTTTCACAGTTTCCTCTTTCCTGTTGAAATTGTCCAGGTGTTTGTGGATTTCAATGGCTTCCCTATGCATTCTGACATGATAGTTATTGGCATGGTCCAGAATTTCAGTGTTTTCACATAGCATTTTATGCTCAGGATGGTTTATAACGTGTTCTGCTACTGCTGATTTTTCTGGTTGATCCAGACATCAGAAGACATCAGAAAAACCCAGACACCCAAAGGGTAGGATTTTTTTTTACCATACATCAAAGGAGTCACAGACAGAATAGAGAAACTGGTGAGGAAACTCAACCAATTCCAGCAAATGCTTTGCTCAGCCAAAGACAAGAGAGACCCTCTCACAGCTGCAGGAGTTTACCGCATACCATGAATCTGCAGACAAGTCTACATAGGGACCACCAAATGCAGGGTGCAAACAAGAATCAAAGAACATGAGAGACACTGCAGACTGGGTCAGCCAGAAAAATCAGCAATAGCAGAACATGTTATAAACCATCTTGGGCATAAAATGCTGTTTGAAAATTCTGGACCCATGCCAGCCACTATCATTTATTTGTCAGCATACAATATGGAGCAGAATACAAATACTCTTCCCTGCCAAGGTATCCCCTCCCTTTAACTTTTCTATTTTTCTTTGGGTTACAGTGTTAAACTGAAATGGATTTAATTGGCTTTGCTATTATGTGTTGTAAACGGGATGCTCAACTGTGATGAAACAAATATTATTGTCACCAAAAAACAAACAGGCACTTGTTGATTGATAGTCACCCACTCTAAGACAATACTTAGTAGTGTCAATTGCTACTTTCTTGGGTAATTATCTATCAGATTAGCACATCTGGATCCTACAATTTTTACCAATTATGTTTTGGCAAAATGGCTTCAGCTCTGTCTAGTTGGATGGGGTACATTGGTGAAAAGCTATTTCCAAATCTTGCCACAGATTTTCATCTGAGGTTTGGGTTTTGATTAGCACATTCTAAGGCTTTCATATTCTTGTTCTGAAATCACCACCATGTTACTTTGGCTGTATGTATGGATATTTGCTTGCTGGAAGATGGACCTTTATCCCACTACTAGGTCCCTTGCAGGTTGAAACAGCTTTTCCTTTAGAAGTCATGCTGTATTACATAATTGAATGCCCTTGCAAACTAATTTATGTGGGTATGACCAATAGAGTGAAAAGAACTCAAATTATTGAACACAGAAGTTGTATCAAAACCCAAAAAACAGAGGCCTCATTGGTGAAGCATTTTCTAGATGAACATTACCCTTTTGATTCGTTCAAATTCTGGTGTATATATGGGATATCTAATATTAAGAACATAAAACAATTACAAATATTGGAACTCAAATGGATTCATTGTTTGAAATCTGAATCCCGGGTGGGCTTAAATGAAAACGTGAACTGGTTAGTTTGAGCTTTTCTTTGTCCTTCCAAGTCTTGGCACGATCGTTCCTATTACTGTTTCAGCTGGATATTTAAGAGACTCTGGAAATAGGTGAAGAATATTATTATCTTGGAATTGAACAGAGTCATATTATCTGAATCCCTGGTGGGCTTAAAGGAATATGTAAATTGGCTAGCTTGAGTTTTTCATTGCCCTTCCACACCCTTAGTTTTCCCTAATTTTTTTCCCCTGAGTCTTGGCAGGATCATTCCCACAACTAGTTTATCTGGTTATATAAGAGACTCTGGGAACAGAGGAAGAACATTATTACTTCTTGATTTAGCAGAGTCACAGTGTGTGAGCTTGAAGAATTGATTTTTTTCATATATATATACACACACACACACACACATATATAGTTAATACTTCATAGGCAGGCCACTTTCAGTTGAAATGCGTCTGGCCTGAAGTTTGGATATTTTATTATTATTAGAATACCATTTGCTTTTGATTTTTTGCACAATTCTCAGTGGGGTAGTTACCCTTTTAGAAATTACACTGTTTTTTCTGCTCCCTAGATTAGTTATTTGTTTATTCCTTATAAATTTGTTTTTTACATTGGGAAGTGGGACCACAGTTATCCTGTTTATTCATTATCTTTGGCAGAACCCTTTTGGTTGGTGTTTTGGTTATACATTCTGGGTTCTTTGGTTGTAGGGACTTGAGTTGGTTTGCTGTGGGATATTCATGACAGAAACAAAAAGGCATCAACACTTGTATATGGTGATTAGTGAGAGGGAACTCTACAGAGAATGCCTACCTTTTGATTTCACCTCTGTTTCTTTCTTGGATTGATGGAAAGAAGCCTTTTTGCTTCCTTCCCGCCTGCAGACATCAATTCCCCCTTCTCCTAAAAGTTAGCCAGCTCACTCAGAACTGAACTGGTTCATCATGGACTGTAGCTAACTTTCATACATGAGAACCAGTCTTAGGACTCCCAAGATGGATTTTCTGAAATAATAAATGTAAGTTTTTCTTTCTTACATAACAAGGGCATCCTGAGTTTTTAATTCCTGTTTCCACCACAAGTTCATGTTGCACTGGCTTCACTCCGCTCCATTTGTGATAAGATACCAAGCATTCTTACAGTTCAGAGTTTGGATCCCCGCCCCCCTAAAAACACTATCCTGATTGCTGCTTCTGCACAATTTTATTCCAGATTTCTTTGGATAGCCTCTCAGCATTCATGATGCTGTGGTCTCCAATGAACTCCAGAGCCTTTAGGAAACAGATGCATTAATAATAATACATTTGCAATAATGCATAACAATAATATATAATAATACAGACACTTCATAATCATTGTTCAATAACTCTTATGACTTCTGAAGGCAATGGGTTACACTTGAATCTATTCAGGCATGTCACAGCAGAAGAGATGGACACTTATGCAACCAAAAAGTGGAATTTTTTTGTTTATGTAACCTTTGTGCCACAATATAAATATTTTGCTTCTTCAACGTATTCAATATCTTGTGTACTTCAAGTGGTTAAAATGCCGATTAAATTCATTTCAATTCCACACTGTAACACAATAAAATGTGGAAAAGTTAAAGAGGGGGTGATTATTTCAAATTCTACAACATGATACTGTACATAGCCTCAGGACCTTCTGGGGGCTATACCAGTCCCTCAGAATTAAACTGGAAGTGACCAGAAGCCAATCATGGGTCAGAAATGCAAATCTTTTGGACAGAGAATAACATGATTTATGTCAAACAGCATCTGCCATGAGCATTATGAGGAAGGGAGCAGCAGTGGAGAATCTCTCAGAGACAATAGCAATGGAACCATATCTAACACTTGTTGGGTCTCTGCAGAAGGAGAGCCCTTTTGATGTATTTTACCATGAAAACTATAGGGTGAAACAATCCAAAATGAAACAAGATCAAAATGACACTTCAGGTCAGAAGGCACTCATTGAGCTACTGGGGTACGAAAGAGGACTGCTCCTAGGTCTGAGTTGTGCTGTGGCTAATGACTTAGTGGTCTCTCATTCATAGGGTTGCCATAACTCAGAGTCAACCTGGCAGCAGTTAACAATAAAACCAGCTACAGCTGTTTATAGTTTGTAATTCAAGCACATACCAAACAGAGAGAGACACACAGAGAGAACATATTTTCCCATTTGGAAATTAAGAGAAATTAAGGGAAAGCTTAGCTAAAGGTGCTGTTTACAGATCAATAATGAGATTATTTCTTCACATGTACTTAGGAAGATAGGATAAATAGCAATTAATGTAGCCTAGATCTCTCTAGGAGGGCCTATATACCCTAAAAGCACCAGATCCCATCTGATCTTGAAGCTAAGGAGGGTCAGGCCTAGTTAGTACTTGGATGGGAGACTGCCAATGAATTCCAGGTGCTGTACATTATATTTCAGAGGAAGGAACTGGCAAAACCACTTCTGAGTATTCCTTGCCTCAGAAAATTGTACGAAATTGACCATACGTTGACAGGCAACTTGAAGGCATATGCATACACACACAACACATAAACACACACACACATATGCTTCTAGCCACAAAGTTAATGCAGAGCAGAGTAGAGTAGAGGATAAGACCTGTCACCACAAGAACTAGAAGTAAAGGAAGAAGCCAAGTAAACAAATATACCCCCTGGAGAGTCTTTTGAAGTTGCAGCAACAAATAAGACTTGGAAATTATAGCAAGCTGCTGCTAAACTAGCTGAGCTGGAGATTTTCACATAGTCCTTGCCTGGAGCTGAGTACAGCAGAACTGGCAAATTTACATCCACATATCCCACCTGGACATGGCACATGAAAACTGATGATTCAGGGTCAAGTCCTGAGATCTAAATCCTTACTGTGTATGTAAGAAGTGTAAACATCAAACTGTATATACATGTAATGTGCAATTGTTGTGTGTGAATTTCTATGTTAAATTCTAAATTCTGTTACTTTAGCATACCTAGGATAGCGTATTTTCTTATTAGAAGAAGGGCTGCCCCATTCTGCCCCAGAAACATTCTACAGTCATTCAACAAGGTATCAAATATTCTACAGAGCACTGAATTTACAAAGTCATGAATGAGCCACATTTGCTACTCTCACTCACTATGGACCTTAGCTGAAAGTAAAGTGCCACTGTTTGAGAGTAAAGTTTCTTTTAAAAATATAATAAGCCACACAAATGGCCCTCCCACCTCCTTCCTATTTTCTGACTGTAAAAAATACACTCTAGCATCTATTCCTCCTAGCAACCTAGACTATTACTGTCCTCTTCTAACATGAGTCTCTAAGCTGTGCCTTTTTGGCACGGTCAGAGGAGTAATTCATTTCTGGATGTGAACCAGGAAAGCAGGCTGAGCCATCTCTCCTGCTAAGAGAGAGGAAAGAAAACAAAGAAAAATGAAAGGGTATGATAGAGAACTCCATATGTTCCAACAGTATTTATGTGTCTGCTTCCCTCTAAAATGGGAAGAATCACTGTGGGACTGGATTGCTGGGTTTCAAAGACCACAGAATTTGAAATGCCAGGGATGTTTTCAATAAACAGTGTGGATATTTGGCTCACAGCATATTCAGTCTGTGCATCTTAGTCTGCAAGCTACGGAAATCTGTCTCCACAACATGTGTCAGCAACCTGAGCAAACTCTTCAGTTACTAGGTCAACTTCAGTTCTGTTCCTCCTCCTTTCTCCTTTCATTGCTAGTATCATCTTACCTTCCCAGGTGAGATCTCACAGAAGTAGATGCAGTTATGAGGTATGAATATAGATACTTACTAGGACCTTACATTGATTTAAGAAATTAAAATTTCCAAGCTTTTACCCAATCAAGAGATGGAAGTTTGCAGATATTTTCATTCCAAATTTCCCATGAATTTTAGGCTGACACAGAAAGAGAGAAGCAACTTGTATTTGGGGACATATGGCCTTCTCTTTGTGAATCATTCATAAATCATTATCCCCCCCCCCCATGAAAAAGAGAAATTTGAGCAAGCATGCACAGAACTCAAAGTCTTAACTATAATCCCATCCATATTGATAACCCAATGCTGTGTAGTAGGATCAAGAAATCCAAGCTTATTTTCATGTACCAGTTGGAATAATTTTGAAAGTTCTCAGCAAGTAATCAGGTCAGAAATCTGCAAACCATGTTCTATTCCTCTTATAGCAAGGCAATGGGTAGGAAAGAAGTGTGGTAGAGACATGACTATCAGAAAGAAAGATGAAGAGGGAAGGAAGGGGTGATGGGGAAGGAGACAAAGAAAGAGAATGCATCCACCATATTTTGGATCTGGCCTGTCCACTACTTGCTTCAGCCCCACCCAACCTGGGCATCTCCCCCTAAGGAAATGCAGGATTAGACCTAAGGAAATGCAGATTTAAGTTTTTTAAAAATTATTATTTGCCCCTGCCAGGCAAAGGGAGGTCCATCTTTCAATGTTTGTTATTTTTGCATTCCTTCAAATTGTTTCTGACATATGGTGACCCTAAGCTGACCCTATCATGGGGTTTTCTGAGGCTGAGAGTGTGTGATTTGACCAAGGTCGCCCAGTGGGTTCCCATGGCTGAATGAGGATTTGAATCCTGGTCTCCAGAGTCAAAGGTGCAGACACGCCTTTTACAGCCAGATTGGGGCCGCAGCACAACTGCACACCATGGACACGATCTGGCCTTTTTAGGGCGCAAAAAGGAGCTGCAAAAAGCAACTTTATGGCACTCCTTCAGTGCTCCATCATGTGGATGTGGCACCAGAGAAGTGCTGTGACACCACACATTGTGTGGTGCAGGATGCGACTTCACGCCGCCCTGGGGTGGAGCTGGGGCATGTGTCACATGGATGCTATGCCCTGACTCCTCCCCCAACCTGGCCTTTATGGCTGGTATGCACAGCCCCAAAGCCATAGTCCAACACTCAACACCATCCTGGCACAGATCTTTCCCACCACAAAAAGTCTATTACAAGCTGTGTAGTGAAGGAAATTGACTAGAGATGCTAGGAACTAGGTTTGCTGAACTCAGCTCCCAAAATAAGCTTTTGCTGTTAGTAACAATCATCCATTAGAAGCCAAAAAGTGATTTTGATCTTCAGATTAACATCATGCATCAAAAAGATAAGACAATCCCCTATGTTGGACAGAATTTTGGTTCCCACACTTATTTTTAGCAGGAACAGCTCTTTAAGAAACTGCATAGACAAAACAAGGGAGAATTGTCTCTGTTGTTTTGCTCACAAAGCTATTTTGAAAGGTTGCCCTCCTAGGAACTCTGGGCTTGGGGACAAAAATATTACTCTGTGTGGAGGTATGCTTTTTATATTCATTTCCACATTTCATGTGGACAAACCAAAACATAAAGCACCTGGATTGCTTCACTGACAGAATGCTTCTGCCTTCAAGACACATGGGAGTGGAAGGAAAAAAATAAGTTAGTTCCTATAGCTTTTAAAATAACTTGTTTCAGTCTAAGCCCCATCCATCTTTAAATCTATGAATGACCAGCACTGTAGGCTTAACATGATAATGAGACCAGTGAAAATGGGTATGCTGACCATATGGAAGCCTGTGCTAAAGTGGCAGTACAAGATAGTGCTATTGTTTCTCAATGTGTGTGTGTGTGGAGCTTTTAAATTCGGTTTACCTCTACCTGGGCTTAAAGCTTAATTCAGGCAGCATTCTGGTGTTATCAGAATGTTTTTGCAGCTGAATTTGCCACCCGAATACAGCCTGGGTCCCTCCCCACTTCCAGGAGCACTCTAGTTGCCATTTTCTTAATCTGGAAAACTTCCGGATCTAAAAAGAGCTGCACAGAAGCAGGGGTGGACCTGGGCTGTATTTGAGTGGAAGTTTGGTGGCAAAAACCTGGTGATAGCATCAGGGTGCCACCCAAATTAAGCTTTAAGCTGGATAGAGGCAATCTGAATTTAAATGCCAAGCGATAAGCTCCTGTGTGTGTATGCATGAATGTGTTTCTCTTCACACACAAGAAGGATATTGCATGAACCCATGGTAGCAGCCTTATTTGTTTCCTTTAAAATGCATCTGGAAGGAATGGCATGTCACCATGTCTTATCACTCACAAGGGCATGTGACATTTGAAACCCCATCTTGAATGTGCCATTAGAGCCAGGCTTTCCAGTCATTTGGGACAAATACAGTAAATCTAATCATTAGGCCCAAATAAAGAGAACCTATTGAATCAATGGCACTGAAATTAATGTTGACATACCAAGTCCAATTTATTCAATGGATTTATATAGCCTGCCTAGATGAAGATATAGATCGCCACACAGCGTTCTCTTTTTTTCTTCCTCCCCTTGACCCTACTTTCTATTAAAAGACAGCCTTTGGACCACCTTGAAAACACTGTTTAAATTAAGAATTTTGTCTGGATTTATTGTTGAGGAGGGGATTTGCTCGGTGACGTGGAAGTGGAATGGAATGGATATAATAATGAGCATGTGTTAAAGTGACACATATTGGAACTAGAATAATCAACCTCTCTCCTTAATTCCAAACACCTCTCCCTTTGGAAAGCATCCCTGGCATTGTCTCTTTCATGCTGGGAGACTGCACAGTTGCTTTGTGTACCTCTTGGGTCAGAAAGGAAAACTTTCCCAAAAGATCAACAAGTGGTCTTAAGGTTGGCCCATGATTTTTTAAACAAATCACAAAAGTTGGAATTGTGTCATGTCCTACTTGAAGGCGGTTTCCTCAGACATGGAAGGAAAAGAGGAGTTAAAAGTAGAGAAGACTAGCAGTCTTGACGTAGAAGCAGAACCTGGATCATCTAATGTAGACGTAGAAGAGATGGGAAGTAGGTTAGAAGCTTCATCGATTGAAATGGTAGTAACAAAGGTACCGGGAAGGTTTTGATCTGCATTAAAAGGGAAACACTGAGCTTATTAGACCAGTTGTGCTGATTTTTAGTTCATGATAAATTAGTACAGCCAAGATTGTTTCTTTGCTGCAACACAAAATGTTTTTTGTCTTTTTGCCTTTTATAACATTGCTGGTGATCTTGTTTCTTGAATTTTGGCTTGCTTTTTGAACAAGGGAAGTCTTTGCTGTCTCTGTGACTGGCATCTGACCCTCTTCAGACTGCCATTTAGGCTTGGACCTCAGACTGCTTCAATCTTGTTATGGATTCCCTTATATGACACTGAATTTCCTTGATTTCTCTACTGTTTTTTTTTTTTCTTTCTTGGACTGTAAGTGGAGTCACCTGTGCATTTGTTTCACCCTGAGAAAAGGCATTATGCTTTAAAAATATTGAATCAGTTCAATTGATAATTAACATTTAAACTCTAATTTGTTTAGGGATGAGGCTTTTTAATGTTCTCTTTTTACATGTCGGGATGTACTATGCAATTTTATGATTTTATTATAAGCCATTTTTACTGTTGTGAAAAGCCTTGGTATGTAGGATAGAAAGTGGGTGTACAAATGCCTACAAAACATAATAAATATTGAGGTTTTTATTTGCCACTGCTTCCTGGGGCTTGTCTACACTGATCCAAACAATCCACCTTACATCACATTTTCCTGGTCTGCAATGACTCCGCAGTGACCCATTAATATGATACACTAACAAGCATAGCAAGGTGATATTGGACCTAGCTGCCCCCACATTTTCCCTGGCAAACTTCCCCATCCACAATTTTTCACCTTCCCAGTATACATTCAGCCTATAGCATGGTTTGACTGTCAATCTAGATCACCTAGCACTCTGACTGGATGCTTTCCCATCCAATACCCTTCCTCTTTTTCTATCCCAGTGAGTAAGTGAAGGAATTGTAAATGCACACATGCGCACACAATGGAGGAAGAAAAAAGATATGTCTTTTACTTATGGAAATGCCCAGGCATGAGTTCAGCAATGAGGGGCTAGGTTAGGCTACCCGCTTCATCTTGCTCCCCCTACCCGATTAGCGGGTTTCTATTTACTCTCTTACTTTATCTCTGATCCTCTCTGCACCTGATCACCACTGTATCTCCTTTTTACTTCAGCAAATGGAGTGTCTGCATTCCCTCTCCCCACTGGCTATTCACGTGCTCACTTGTGTGGAGGTCTCACACACTCCCTTACCCCTGTCCCCAAACATACATTGCAGATCTCCACAAGAGTGAGAGAGCAAAAGGTGGGACAGGAGGAGGGAGGAAGTGCATGAGCTATGGTGGTTGATCAAAAATAGAAGGACTACACAATTTACTTTTGGACTGCTGGTATGAAAAGTCGTGGTATCGTGCTCTCATGGAAAAAACTAACACAATAGTTTTGGAACTCACGAAATTCACTCTGTGATGACAAATTTATTATGAATTGGTTTACATTTATTTCTTCTGTTAGTATACACAAAAGTAATCTTGATCCAACCAGTTCTCATGTCTGTCTTTCCAATCACATCTAAACATGAGGGGGCTAGAAAAACAAGTTTGTGTATACATATACATTAAACGTTTTGCAAAGCTGGCAATTGTAAATTTTGTTTTATTCTGTTCAATTTTTAATATTATCTCCAATAAAAGTTTGTTTGTTTGTTTTAAAAATATTGCTTTTCATGTGTACATCCCAGACTGCCTTGACCAATTTCCTGCTTTCACTGATACTTTGTGTATGAACCTGGAATAGCTTCGTTTCACCAGTATCTATTCCTGTGGACTAGAAATGCCCTCATCTGAGTTCTTGCCATCCTTAGGACTGTTTCAAACATGCAAAAGGACAGGAGCATAGCGTGATGCTCCTATAAGTATCACATGATTTAGCAAACATTTTCAGACCATGTCATGTGACATCACGACAATCCCACCATTATCCCATGAATAAAGAGGTGATTTCCAGCCACTTTTCATTGACAGGAAAGTCCAGATGGAAAACTCCTCTTTATTCACAGGATAATAGAGGGATTATCATGATGTCTTGGAACGTTGTCTGTAAGTGTTTGCTAAATTGTGTGACACTGATGGGAGCATTGTGCTATGTTCCTGTACTTTTTGCCTGTTAGAAAAAATCCTTAGAAAGGAAAATTTTCTCAACTCCTCCTCCAGCACCCACTGCCATATGGGTTTCTAGCAAAGTCTTGCAGCTGCTGGACCTTACCTTGTTCATCTTATGTTGTTGGCCACAAAATAGACCATTGTGATTAAATAAGCCCACTTGCAAGTGTAAAGAAAAGGAAGCTGACATGGTGGTGACACCAGAATGGATAGTTGGAGCTAGTGTGGGAATGAAGAGGCGGTAATGTATTCAAGTTTTTTACTCCAAGTTTCACGTAAAGTTTCATCTCAAGCCAAGTTTCCTTGCAAGATACTTTCTAGTCAAGTCTCAAATTTGAATCTCAAGTCTGGGAGCCAACTTTTAACAGAAATATAGGAGGCTAGGTATGTTCCTCAGAGGGGAACAGCAAACATGTTAAGCAATGGGACTGAAGTGGCAGGGGAAGGGGTAACATCTGCTTAGCAGCCTGCCCTGCTACACATCAGAAGAGCTTTCTAAAGCTTTTCAGAAGCTTTGGAAGGATCCTTTTGCCTCAAGGCCATTGCCTAAAGCATATACTGCTCCCTTCCAAGAAACATAACCTGCCCTCTGGGGGCAGGTCTTACCTGCTGATCAAAGTGAATGATGCCAACAACTCAATTGCTAAAATATACAAGTCACACATCAAAGGGCATAATTTATTGTCAAGTCAAGTCCAAGTTGAGTCACTGAAGAGACGTGAGTCTGACTCAATTGACTTGAGTCTACATCACTGCCCTGATAATTTTGCCCAGGTCTACAAGCTTCACACAGAGAAAAACAACTTAAATTTTTGAACTAGATCAAGTTCTTATTGGAATTCTGTCCAGGTAGTAATTTAGGGGCTAGACAGACCACCCTAAGTAATTTAGGGGCTAGACATACCAGCCCCTGCAGCTGCCACTTTCAGCGCTGGATTGGAGCTGTGGCAACTACATGCTGCAGCCCCAATCTGGCCTTTCTGTGGCACAAAAAGCAGCTCCTTTTTGCGTGGTGGAAAGGATGCTATAGTTGCTGGAGCCATGGCTTTTTGGCACTTGGTTAGTGCTGTGTCATCTGGATGCAGCACCAGAGGAGCACCATGATGCAGCATGCCATGTTGTGGAGCATGTGGTGTCATGTTGGCATCGGGATGGAGTCAGGGCATGCGTCATGAGGATGCCATCCCCCTACTCCACCCTGATCCCAGTTTTTGATGCCGGTCTGTTGAGGCTCTGAGTTTCCCAATCACTTTCATAAAGTTGATCAAAGTGTTACCATAGCTGATAGAAACATCTCTCTTTTGAGTCATCTCATCATCACTTTTCACAAAGTGACTTAGGGCATTTAAGAAGTGAAAACTGTGAATGTTGGGCTTCTAGATCTTTTTCTGTTTGTATCTTTGTCACCACATTTTAATTCAGGCAGTTGATTCTCACACATCCAACTGTGATAAGAGAATATTATTGTACAGGAAAAACATGACTGAAGGAATCAATGTGATTCCAGCAATTCAGATCAACAAGCCAACAAGAGTTCTGTAATGAAAGGAGATGTGTTACTGTAAAAAGAAAGTTAGCTAAATTGTGAGGGAAAGTTTGACTGACTTAGAAGAAAACAAACTGCTCATGATTTCCTCTGTGATAGTATTGAAGAGTAAGGCCTGAACAATATGTTACAGTAGACTCTATTACAGTAGATCACCTAAATCAATGGAAAGTTGGTAATACCATGTCTATGCAAGTTATAGCTATTTTAAGAAATACAACTAATTTACTCATGTGCTGAGTATACAGGACATAAAGAGGGCTGTTGGTGACTGGGGGTCTTGGAGATCACCATAAGTGAAGCCAACTCAACGGCAATTTAAACAACAAAATGTGCTAGTAGATTCAATAGAAATCAGTCATACATCCCTGTAGAGAAAAGACAAATTGGAGCATTTGCAACATCCAGTCAGAGTAACCATGGCAACAGCCAAGGGAGCTTAGCCAAGTAAAGGTAAGGACGTTTAAGAGTTAGGAGTTTATCACACTAGTGAGATCCCATGGGCAAACGGGATTTAAACATGATTTAAAGTACATTAAATGTAAGCGAAACTTGCAAATTCAGGTAGTTTATCACACCGAATTGCTTGTAAAATGAAATAATATGAAGTTAAACCACAGTTAAAGAAGAGAAAAGTGACAGCTTTTTACTTTTGGGATGTTCTGAAAGTTAAAAGCTGTTTTTCTCCACTTTAACTGCAGTTTAACTTCATGTTATTTCATGTTAACTGCAATGTTGTGTGATAAACTTCAGGCATTTCTGGGTTTTATTTGCTTTAAATCGTGTTTAAATCCCATTTGCCCACAGGATCTTGCTAGTGTGATAAACTCTTTTGATAGGGACCAGATACAGACAGAGTTCTGAGTTAGAGTTAAAAGTTTACTTGAGGGTTTTTAACAGCCAAGGTGGCTGAGATACACTGCTGAAAAGGGGCAGTGGGAAGGGGTTTGAGTACCCAGGTTGACTTAACAAGAGGTCAAGTGTGGAAAGTGAATTGGTGTAGCTGGAAAAGGCATAAAGAAGCAACAAAGTTTTAAAGATCTGAGTCTAGTCAGAAGTCATATGTGAAACTTTAACTGATTAAGCACATATCGTATCAACTCTGAATCTACCAGAAGAGAGATACTGTACCCAACTATCTTGTAAATAAAGTTTCCTTTTGTCTTGGTTCAACATGTGGTCACTTGCCGTATTTTAAGAAACTATAAGCCAAATGTTACCAGGGATTAAAAATACTGTACTTTTATTGCTCAGAATACTCTAAATAGTGAGTGCCCTGTCATCTTACAGAGTGGCCCAGATGTAAAAGAAAAGTATGGGAGTCACTCAAGTGAGTGATCTGAGTTCGAGGGTCTCGCTGTGTAATTTGGTGGCAGCTAGGGAGATAGCCATCACATTTGTGGCAGCAGTGGAAGAAAAAGATCCATTACGCTGCCATCAGAGAAAAAGAATTGGGTGAGTGAGTCTCACCGTCATAATCCCTAACTATACATGGATGTGGAAAAGATCAAATGTTATCCAAAGTCAAGGAATCTCTGTGCATGGAGAGCAGAATTGTTGCCTTTCCCTTGCTCTCTGTTTGCATCTGCACAGCATACCAACTTTTTCAAAGCCTGATGCTGCATGACAAGGCCACTTAATTGCAGGTAAGACCCTTGTCAGCCTCATGAATGGATACCCTGGCTTGGATCCCGGAACATTCAGAGAACCATCTATTGTTCAGAGAACTACTCAGAGAACAATCTGTATGCCAGGGAGGGAGGGAGTACCTTGCAAGCAACTGGATGTGTGTGTGGGAGGGAGGCTTTTACGGGGAGCTGCTCCAGACTCTGCATTCTGTCCTTGGTTGTAGGAGCATGACATTTTAAAAAAAATAAATAAAATAAAATGATAATATATTATGAATCAGATCATGATATAAACAACAGTTTCCCCAGACAAAGGTACAGGTTGAAAATATTTACATAGCCTGTCTATGGGCTACCACACATCCCTGATAAAACTTGATTGGCCTGAACTTCTGGAGATCACAATGCTCACTTCAAAGAACCCTCATGAAGACTCTTAAATTCTTTGGTTTAAAATCTGAGCAGGAAGGAAATCACCTGCATACCTACTATCACCAGGGACGTAGCCAGGATTTTGGGAAGGGGGGTCCAGACTAAGTGCCACCATTTTGGATGGTGGGTGGGTGGGGTAAACATGTTGCAAATACATCAGGATATTAAAGTAATAAATTACCAATTTCCATATAATTCCTTTGTTCTGGGTGTTGACCCTTAGATCCCTGCAACAATTATAGTAGCTTTTATATCCTTCCATAATATGATATTTCTGTAACAACACTCACAGAATTAACAGAAAGGGGGGGGGTCTGGACCCCACAGACCCCCTTGGCTATGTCACTGCTATCACCCACCTTTAGCAACATTTCCTTTGCTTCGGGCAGTGATAGAAGCAAAGAAGGGAAAGGGAGAATACATCTGAACTTGCCTTCATTCTCTGGTTTGCTGGTGGCATGCCAAGAAAAACAGCTTTGCTAGTCCTTAGGGGATTTACCTCCTCTTATCATCGTGTAGGTAAAGCACCATTGGTATCATGGATACAGCCAGGGAAAAAGACTTCCTTTTTTAAAAAAAAGCAGTGATCTGATGTGGGAGAAGTACTGTAGTGCCTTCTAAAGTTAGACTGGCACAAATCAATACATGTCCATCTCTTCCTGTTAGAGATATTTTGGCTTATTTAATGAGCCAATCAGATACAAGCCACCAGCCAGTCATCTAATTTTCATATTAATCAGATGTATGAAACCTGAAATCCAACTATTTCAATATTCCATCTGTAAAATCGGACTTCTGTATCCACAGATTCTGCACCCACAGATTCAAACATCCATGACCTGAAAATATTTTTTTAAAATTCCAAAAAGCAAACCTTGATTTTGCCATTTTATATAAGGAAAACTATTTTGCTATGCCATTTTATAAAATTTGAGACTTGAGCATCCATGGATTTTTTTTATCCATGGCAGGTCCTGGAACCAAATCCCAGTAGATACCAAGGGCTTATTGTATTTTTAAAAGATGGAATCAGAACAAAAGGAATTATGGAAATCACTAGGGAAAAGGAATGTGTCACTACATGAGGTTTACACTATATAATAATAAAGAAAATTATAAATTAAAAAGAAAAAAGAAAAAAGAAAAACTAAGCACCGATACAGATAGCCACGAAGTGCCATCCTGGCGGCGATACTAGGGCTAGGGACCGTGCACCAACTACATGGTCCCTAACCCTAGCACATATGGACAGTGGCATCATGCCAGCTTCCCATCTACATGGTGGCCACCATGAAGCTGCCGCTGCTGCATAGAACTTAAAAGTGGTCCATAGGATGTGGTGTCATAAAGGCGCCACTTGCTGTTGCACGGTTCCGCATGCTTCGTTCCTGCAGCAACTACACTGCCGTGGGAATGAAGCCATGGGAGAAAGGGGCTGAGTGGCCCCTTTCTCCCATCGCTGCAACTGTCAGGATGTCCAGGGGCATGAAGCCCCAAGGACACCTTTTTCCAGGCCATGGAGAAGCAGCATTTTGTTGCTTCTCCATGGCCTAGAAAGTGCCAGTTTGGGGCCTCTGGGCTGCCGGTGAGGCTGACCTGGTCCCAATCCTCTGTGAAGAGGGGTGGGTGCAGGCCGCCTCTGAAGGGGCAGTCTGTATAGCCCCTAATGTTACTTGTGTTTACACAGAAAAGGGTACTTTATATTTCATTCTGTTGGTTCTGCCCTGTCATTTAAATTTATATTGCCACCCTAATAACCATATCAGAGTGTAAGTCAAAAATCCCATCCATGGTTTATTCTTTCTCCTTCTCCCAGACAAATGAGGGGAGGGGAAGGGTGCACTTTTCCTCTTTCTCTGGTGCCTTGGCTCCCTTGTTTGAAACCTAATGCTCACAGTGAAGCTGAAACAGCATTGAAAAAAACTATTTATTTATATATTTGTTTGTTTAATTTATATTCCACTTTTCTCCCAGCACAGATCCCAAAACACAGCAATATACTATTATGTGCTGGCTGAATCTGTAAATAGGAATGTGTTAGGGGGTTGACAATAACTGAACACTCACCCAAAAACATTAAAAAATATAGCAGATTTCTTCTCAGCTTTGAAATATCAATCAAGTGTAGTATTTTCTATGAACTACCATGCTAGTTCTACATCATTTTATTTTATGCATGCAGCATTTTTTTTAAAGACAGAGAGCTTTCCAATCCTAAAATAAGGTCTACATCAGTCACATAGAAGACATCTAATCTACTCAACTAATAGCAATTCCCCAAAATAAAAGTTCTAAAAATGCCCATATTGCTAACAAATGTCCAAACAGGCAGCACAGCTTATAGAAAAATAGAAATGTTTAGGCTGTAAGGAAAGCCAAAAATACCACAACTATTGTATAATTAAACTGCAATTACTATTCAGGAATTTGCTCCCCTTGCCCAGTGTTTAAGTCTGGAGCATTTCACCTTTGCTAAATATTTATTTACATTTATAATATGAAAATAAGAGACTCATTTTTAATACATTTGAGTTATATATCATCAGGAAGAAGATGAATGTACTTTTGTTTGCCCTTCACTACCCAGCAAAACTCTCCAGTGCTTAGTACCAGAGAGAGGGTCACTTGTATACATCAGCTTGGAAATGAGACAAAACACATACTGGCGACTTTGCTGTAGCAACTCTGGAAGAAGTCTAGTCCCTAGCATTCCTGAGATTCTCTGACAATGTCTGTGAACTTGAATGACCCTGCATAATCATCATTGCTTGCAGAGAGGTATGGTGATGCAGCATCCTGCCATTCTGAAATAAAATAAAACTGTGTTTGTGTAGTTGTGGTTTGGCACATGGAGGGACAAAGGTGGGGAAATCTGATACTTTTGCTTTCTCTTACATTTGAATATTTTGAAACCTTAAGTTTCCACCCCAGATAGGAAGAAATTGGTGAAGGCTAGTAAAGTCTATACAAACAAATGGAAACAAACCACTTTGCCGTTTGTTCTGTCGAAATGCTATCGGTACAGATACTCATAATGGAATATCATGTTATACCTGCCTGACCTATAAGTGTTAAAGATGAGAAATAAAAGGGAAGTGACAACCCTAATTCATTCAGAGAGAACCTCTACGAACAGAGCCAGCTCTCCTTATAAAACCACTTTCTACATTCAAATCTCTTCTGTCATTGCTGCCACTCTGCAGAATTAAAACAGTTTGACACCAATTTAACTGCTATGACTCAATGCAATGGAATTCCAGGATTTGTAATTCTTTGAAATATTTAACCTTCCTTATCAGAGTGCTTTGGTGTCCTACCAAACTACAAATCCCAGAATTTCATTGCATTGGGCCATGGAAGTTAAAGTGATGTCAAACCGTCTGGGCATAGTTCACTTGTCTGTACTCTCTCTCCTTAAATACTATATAACATGGTGAACGGTGCTTGAAGAATTTGCACCTGACGAAGTAGACCAAGTCTATGAAAGCTTATGCTACAATGCCTTTTGCTTGCTTATTTTCAAAGGTGTTACAAGCTCCACTTGTAGACTGATATTCCAGAGTAACATGACTATGGGGCTTGACAGAAGGGCAGCTCAACGCTCACCATTTTTGCCCCAGATAGAGGCCACTGCAACCAGACATCATGGCCTCTGGAAGGATGAAAAAGAACCTGCTTCCTGGTGGGTTCTTTTTGCATCATCACAGGGGTGCCATTGGCATACTTGCACACCATGATGATGCTCCTTGTGCATAGTGCCCTTTGGGCACTGCACCTGAGAGATGTCATCATGACATGATCCGTGTGTACAGGCGAGTTCCAAGATGGCACCTGGGTGGCAGAACTAGGGCTCAGAGCATGTGCATATTCTGCCCTAGTTCAGCCCTAGTTCACCTGCAGACTGGCTCTTTGCCTCTGAGTGCTTGAAGGAGAAGCTGCTGATGTGACTGGATTTCTGCGTCTTAAATGTGAAAAAGCTAATATTGTAGCATATAGTATTAAATAAATAAATAAATGTTGTACTACTGTAAATTCACATATGAAAATATGAGGACTACCTTGTTGGGCCAGATTAAATGTGTAGTGTGGACTGGCCTTCCTCAGGCTGCTGTCCTCTAGATATGTTGGACTGCAACTTCTCTATTGTGGTGCCTTGATTGTGGAATACTCCTCTCCTTAGAGTACAAATGAATGCCAAACAGCTATCATAACAGAGGCAGAGTCTCTCGTATCTGAAATGCTTTGGACGAGAAGTGTTTGGGATTTTGGAGTTTTTCAGATTTTGAATTCTGGACAAAAGGGACCCAACCTGCAGCATTAAGTGAAGGCACAGTTTTTATTGAAGCCTTTGAGGCATAAGAGATTTTATACAAATTGGCACACATGCATAGTTGTAAGTTGTTGTAAATCATTTAAACTGGTTTGAAAAATGTCTTTTAATTTATGAAACTGTTTAATATGTTTTTAGACTGTTTAAATTCTACTTATTGTGTTAAACTGTTTTTGGTTCATCAAGTTGACTTTAATCCATCTCACCCTACAATCTTTAGAAAAAGGGCAATCTATATCTATATCTATATCTATATCTATATATATATAATAAAAAATAAACTCCCATGATCCCTAGGAAAAACAGCCAATCTAGCTTTTGATTTTAAAAGTAGCCAGCCGGATATCTCAGGAAGCTATATCAGACAAGCAAAGTGTGAAGAAGGAGTTTTAATCACCTCTCTTTTCAGGAATCAATGCAAAAAGACTGATAGATTTCAAGCCTGGTGCTGACTCCAGCACAGTGCAACCCCATATGGTGAACTCATAACTCAGTCTCACTGAGCTCATTGAAGCTTAGTCCTAAATACAGTGGTCCCCCGGGATACGAATCCCCCGGGTTAAGAAAACCCCGGGATCCGAAACCGGCGGGACCGCTTCAGTATCCCCCGGGATCCGAAGGATCCCCCGGGATCCGAAAAAAGGGACGTCCTGTTTCGTCCCTTTTCCTCCGAGGCCTAGGCCGTTTCGTTCCTTTTCCTCCGAGGCCTAGCCTCGGAGAGAAAGGGACGAAAGGCCGAAAGGGACGCCGTTTTGTCCCTTTTTCTCCGAGGCCTAGCCTCTGAGAAAAAGGGACGAAAGGCCGAAAGGGACGCCGTTTTGTCCCTTTTTCTCCGAGGCCTAGCCTCTGAGAAAAAGGGACGCCGTTTTGTCCCTTTTTCTCCGAGGCCTAGCCTCGGAGAGAAAGGGACGAAAGGCCGAAAGGGACGCCGTTTTGTCCCTTTTTCTCCGAGGCCTAGCCTCGGAGAGAAAGGGACGAAAGGCCAAAAGGGATGCCGTTTCGTCCCTTTTTCTCCGAGGCCTAGCCTGGCCTCGGAGGAAAAGGGACGAAACGGCGTCCCTTTTTCTCCGAGGCTAGGCCTGACGCGGAAGGAGGCCCGATCGCGCCCAACGAAAGGAGGCCCGACCCGGCGGGATCGGGCCTCTTTCCGCGTCAGGCGCGGAGGCCCAGGCCGGCTTCGGAAGCCGGCCTGGGCCTTCGCGCCCAACGAAAGGAGGCCCGACCCGGCGGGATCGGGCCTCCTTCCGCGTCAGGCGCGGAGGCCCAGGCCGGCTTCGGAAGCCGGCCTGGGCCTTCGCGCCCATCGAAAGGAGGCCCGACCCGGCGGGATCGGGCCTCCTTCCGCGTCAGGCGCGGAGGCCCAGGCCGGCTTCGGAAGCCGGCCTGGGCCTTCGCGCCCATCGAACCTTCGGACCTTCCTTTCCTCAGCCAGGAGGCCCCCGCCAGGCCCGGGGAACGGATTGCCTATTTCCTATGGGAAATAGGCCCCGGGTTACGAAATTTTCGGCTTACGAAAACGTAGCCGGAACGAATTGATTTCGTAACCCGGGGGACCACTGTAATGCTTTCAGTGTGGCCGTAGATCCTTCCACACCATTTTGGCAAATAAACTAGAGTAAAGTCCAATGTCTAACCATAATGGACTTCCACATATTCTCTGACAATGCAGAGAGCTTGTGTTTGGTGCTCTGTTTGACTCTCCCTCACTTTATTTTTGAAGTCAGAAAATGGAATGTAGATTGTCTGGTTGAAATTTCCTCCTTTCAGTTAAATCTGTTTCAGTGAAAAACTTTATACTTTAAATGAGAGAAGAAAAAAGATAATACTTCTGTTGTCTCTAGCCTTTTGTTCTTTGCTGTGTGCTTACCAAATGTGAGGAACAATATTTCAAGTAAATCATCACTTCCTGGGTTGAACTGCATTCATTTGGAAGCAGTCTGTGTCAAGGAAATGTTATTCTCTATTAAGACTACAGAAAAAGGTCACCCTATCTGAATTTGCATCTGAATCTGAAGGCATAGGAACGTACAAAAAGTGCTCTGATTCACAATTCCAATTAAATCCCCTAACATGGAGCAATAATAAGCTGCCAAATTCTAAATGCAATGTCTGATCTGAATCTCTTGGGATGCTTTCAGACAGCTCAAGTCAGGGCAACATGGCTCATAAAGTGACAGCATGCTGAGAAGTTAGGCAGCAGATGTTGTTGCGTGCCTTCAAGTAATTTCCAACTTACAGAAACTTCAAGGCGAACCTAACACAAGAGTTTCTTGGCAATATTTATTCACAGGGGGCTTTCATTGTTTTCATCTGAGATGGAGAGCATGTGAGACTTGACCAGGATCAACTAGTGGGTTTCCATAGCTGAGCAGGGATTTGAACCTGGTCTCACTGTGTCCCAGTTCCAAGCTTCTGAAGGCCACATGCTAGCTACACATAGTGGAGATTAACCTCTTTTTATAAGAAAGCAAGTGTCATCTTCAGACACTCCTTGCTGCAGAGTAACTGAATTCAAAAGTGAGCCATTCTTTCTTTCCAGTTAGATGTTTTTACTGTAAACCTTTGCATTTCTTCTCTTTATAGCTGCCTAGTTGATATTCCAGTGTGATATTTCAGGATGGAAAAAAATAAATAAGAGGATCCCTACAATGTTCTGTTTGCATGCTTGAAAGCATAGATTAGAATCTAAACAAAACTTGGAGGAAATGACATCAGTGTGCTCTGGCCTACCAAGCTCTTTCTTGGGTCATGGCCTGTATAGGGTTTAAAACACCACTGTACTAAAACTTCCTCCTGGAGGAACAAGATGAGAACCTTTTGTGCTGCCAGAAAGAATTACAGGGCAGTAGCAGAGATCAGTTTTTATGACCATACATCTCTTCAGAAGGCAAGGCATGCCAATTGCAATGTGGGCTAGGCAGTGGCCTGACCTGAAATTGCTAGCCTTCCATATAGCCCTGTAGAATCCATGTCAGTAAACAGAGGCTGCCTCTGTAATCCCTCTTTCATTTGAAGCATTTTTTTAAATGAAAGATTCTCATCATATCCTTTTAGGAATCAAAGAAATAAAAATAAAACCCATGCCATCACAAAACATCTGATCAGAACGTATTGGGGGGGGGGGGATGATAAATATACAGCAAACTCTCAGAGCACATGGTAGAAACCTCACAGTTTCTAGATTTATTTTTAAATACCTGTAAACTGAGAACAAAGATATTCTTGGCCAGAAAAGAATCTGTCTGAAGCAACGTACAAATCCATATGGAGAAAAAAAATCACACCCATTTGAGATTCATTGTTAATATCACAAATTACATTTTAACATAATCCTATGTATGTTTACTCAAAAACAATATGCATCCTATTCTTATTCCCAGAAAAGTAAGATAAAACAGATCAGGAGAGTAGCGGCTTTTTCCATGCTGCTCTGCATTCCTGCATAGCACTTCTGTTCTCTTCCTGAGGGGAGATGGTTCTCAAAGCATGACTTTTGCCAAACAGATTTTTCCCATTCAGCAAAAGACACACTTTGATGACCATCTCCCCTGAAGAAGAAAACAGAAGTGCTATGATTTAATGTAGCATAGAGAGGCATAGAGAAAATGGCTACTCTCATGATCAGTTTTGCCTTTCTTTTCTCATGTGATGAATTCTATAGAATAGCAGCTTCAAAGGATCATGAGCTGTGCTGATGAAAATTCAAAGATAGGTACTGTTTGCTCATCTTGATGGAAATAGCTTGACTAGTTCATTTGAGACAGCAGTATCTTCCTTCCTTTCCCCCACTGGAGTGTCCTTATGACATTAATGAGGGTGGTGAGTTAGTGCCAGGCTTTAGCCCCAACTATAAAAGAGCTACTCAAAATGTTGAATCCTATCCTCTGTATGGATTCAGCATCTGAAACTAGTTTGACATGACTTTTTAAAAGTTCTGACTGGAACCTAGAGTGGTCTTACTATATTGATATTCCAACTGTGGGTCATAACTGGCCCTGGCATCAATACTGGTGTTTGTTAGAGCACACATATCCTGGTAGGTTCCACAGAGGCTAACACTTTACTGCTACCTTCCCACTCCAAAGCTGTTGAAAATTCAGGTGTTGGGCTGTGCAAAGAGAATCTATTTCAATGCACCTAATCTTGAGGGATAAGGTTCATGTTACAAAAGAGTGACTTACCTCATTGTCAAGTCCAGTAGGATACTTACTTCAGAAATCTATGGTTCAGTAGTAAAAACACAGAAAACCTTTATTATGAAACTCTAGATCACTGTCACAGTGACATTTGTTATCCAGCAAACATTAAAATTGCCTAATCAAACTACACATAGTTTCAAAGTTCAGGTGGGCTTAATTCTTATTTTTTATAATTAATAAACATACTTCTCCTCTCTTCCCCATACCATGCCTTCTTTGTTGTTACAACCAGCTTTTTCACAGAAGTGATCTTGAACAGGGCTGGGTCAAGTTTGCCTCCCTTCCAGCATTATCTTCTCACCTGTGTCTGAGATCACCACTATTTAATAATACCACATCTACTATACAGCCTGTCACATCTAATTTCTAACATTTTATGGCAAGCAAGTTGTCTATTCAACTCTTGACAAACATAAGCTGTCTGACCACCTTTCTGCTGCAGTGTAACGATGCCACTGAATTCCATATTTTCTCTCTCAAAACACACGACCCAGTAACTCTTGATTATGAGATGACCATTATCACTTCAATTATCTAGCTGTCATTACCTTTCCCAACCTCCTCCTTACTCAACAGTGCATATATCCTTCCTTCCTTCCTTCCTTCCTTCCTTCCTTCCTTTTGCTATTCTGATGACTTCAGCAAAATGGAAGAAAGGAATCAGTTTCCTCTCCTTTTCCTGCTTCCGATGCCTGGCAAACTGCTACAAATGTGAGCTGAGTCGCAGAAATCCTGAATATTATGCATGTTGTTAGTTCTGGGGAAGTTAAATTAGCCAGTGCTCCTGGGACTCTGGTTATATAGAAAAGAAAGGAGAGGGGAAAGAGTGACTCAATTTTCTCCAAGGGACAGCTGGTGTATCTGCTCCAGGTTTTAATCTGAACTATAAACAAATTCTCCAAAGTGCCATTTTATACAAGGGTTTCAGAACCTTGGACAGTTCCCATAAAGTTAATTAAGGAAAGTTAGAACGTTGAGAGACATCACTCAAGAAGTAGTGAATAACTCAATCAGTAAATACATGAGTTAATTCCAGGCACTGGGGGAAACAAATACAAAAATACATACATTGGGCAAATTTCCTACATTATACATACAGTCGGCCTTCTGTATCCACGGATTCTGGATCCACATATTCAACCATCCATGGCTTGAAAATATTGTTTTTTAAATCCCAAAATCAAACATTGATATTGCTATTTTATATAAGGGACACTAATTTAACACATCATTGTATATAATAGGACCTGAGGATTTACAAATTTTGGTATCCACAGTGGGTCCTAGAATCAAACTGCAGTGGACACCAAGAGCCCACTTTATTATATTCCCTTCAATTAAAATTCAGAGTGAATTTATCATCCCAGTGATATGGAAGCTATCAGCCTCCACTGTTTTCTCTACCTGGCTAATAGGTGGAGGGATGGAGGAAACCATGTGCTTCACCTGCAGCTATCTATCTATAATAATAGTGAACACAGAAGGGATCTTTATTTCTTTTCTTTTCTTTTTTCTTTTTTATGGGAAATTGTGGAGAAAAGACCAGCCATGTTACCAAAGTTTCTTAGGGGTCAATAGCTCTACAGCAAATATATTACACAATCACTCTCCTAAGGCCCACCAAAAGCCTGTGTTTCACATAAATTATTTCACAATGTTGGTAAGAAGGAGCCCCATCATCATAAGCACATAGGCCAAAATCTATCTTCTTTGAAGTCTGGATATATCTTGGGACAAAATACTGTGTCTTTCAATGAAACTATTAAACAAGAGCTGCTAATGTGTCCAACAAAGAGTGGAATCATTTTTAAAGGTCTCCTTAGCCCTTTGAAATGATAATGACTTTACAGTCAATGCTCCAGTCTTGCCAAGGTGGCATATGCCTTCTTCTCTTACCTAAACAACATTATAGGCAATGTTTAAATGGCCAGTTAATGACCGTTGCTTCCTTAATGTGACCCCTGAGGCATAAACATTGGACCATTTAGACCAAAGAACCCAGGTCTTTTCTGATCCTTGTAAAGCTATGAAAGAAGGCTCAGTGCCTCAGATTAATATTGCAGTAGATGTGTCTGATTTTCCTCCTAGATGGCCAAAAGCCTTCAAAAGTATTTGAGTTTTTGGCAAGCCCTTCCTGTTTGCTAGGCTTGCAAACAAAAAATTCTCTCCAAAACAAAGAACTATATATATTTTTAAAAATCTGTTTTTCCCATTTATGCAACCTAAAGGACATTCAAAGATCAAAATGCATTTTGTGAAATGAAACACCTCACTGGCAGCCACTACTTTGTGTGTATGCCTCTTCAAATGGAAACACCAGTTAAAAGATAAACCTTCTTTGGACACCTGAACTTTGAGAACTTTTTAAAAGGTCACACGAACACTTGTGCACATTTCTCCTAACACATGTATTTTCTAGGCAACTTCAGATAAGATATATATATATATATATATATATATATATGCAATATTCTCCAATTTTGTACATTTTTAGAATTATATTCCCAATATGTGTATTGACTGGGGAATTAAGTGCAGAGTTACAAGAGAGGCACATTTGAAAGAATAAAAGAGCTTCAGTCCACATTTCTATTCCAAAGTTTGAAATTAGGTAAATTCTTATTTTAAAATAGCCAAACAGGTTTCTTCCCTCAACCCTAATAATGTTTATGAGCAGAGATTAAATATGTTGATGATACTATGCATGATTACAATGCTCTTCATGCATAAATAAAAATATTTTTTACAGACTTTGTCACCATAGTTTTAAATCCTGCACTCAGCTTCAGTAAGAACAGGTGCTGAGTGCACTCATGGCATATTCAGGCATCATGGGCACTCTGACCCATTAAATGCACTTTTTTCATCCTTGGGGAATTGGATATGTTTGGACCCTGATCTTGCTCAGGCCTGTTTGAGATCAATGGGGCTAAAATTTTCCATGGCATATGAATCATAATGGACTTCAGAATCAATAATTTCTCTAGCTTCAAGTCATGATAAACATTATCATGCAAACGTTTAGCCTAGGGAAAATGTGAATGAAATGAACAGCCTTATTCCTCGGACAATTATTTGGTAGAGAGTCCAATTAATTTTGATGGCAGTTGCTTCCAAGAAAAAAATTTCTAAGGTTGCCAAGCCCAAATTGAGTCAAGGTGGTGTTTAAAAGAGTCTAGCATTTTCAGCATATTAATAATTGCCTTGATTGAATTTGGAAACTACGTTAATGTGACAATTCATAAACTAGTAAAGTTATAGTATGCTTCTTTCTGCCACCTACAGTTGAATTTCCCTTTCTGACAATGGCCTATTCTGAAAGCTTTTGCTAGTTTCTGAAATTAGTATTGCAGCAGACTCTTACATATGGTTTTAATGATATTCATAGTGAGAAAGGGAAAAGCAGGGTATCACATATGGATAAAGTAAGGGGACATCTCTTCTTCAGGTCATTGTTTCGAGAATGCTGCTGTTATTTTACTTAGGGTATCTTTTAAAAGTATTGCACATTTTTTTTCTTTTTAAAGTGAAATTCTTAAAAGGTATAGATCAAGGTTGGGCAACTATGTTGGATCCCGGGGCCAATTTTCTGTCCTTTGGTCTCTGAGAGCCCCCTCTCTGAATAACAATACTCCCCCCCCCCCCAGAAAAAAAAAACAGAAAAAAGAAAATCAGAGGTGGCCAGAAGTCCACTTCTGATTTTGAAAAAATGATATTTTTGAATATTAAACAGTATGCGGGGGAGGGGAAGGATTGCAAGCTATTTAAAAAGTGAATTGTCTGCTCCTTGAAATAACCAGGAGAGGCAATTCAGAAGGGGTGGGGGAAGAAAAGGAGTAGTCTTAGAGGTCTGAAGAAGTGGAAGACCTCAAAAACAGGCAAAGAAGCAGCTGAATACAGCTCCCAAGTTACACTTTGGGCACCATAGGAAGGAGTCATGTAATTAAGAGTTAAGATTTATATGCATTGTCTCCTTAAAGCTCAGCCTTATGATAGTCACCAAGAGTCATGGTGATTTTGTGATGGAAAAAACCATCAAAGAATATATCAAATATCCAGATATCCAGATAATATGGTTGACAGATACTAGCTTGTCCTTTGTGACAGAACCAGCAGAATGAACTCACTGCTGAATGTAGTGTTGTAAGAGAGAGAGAGAATAATGTTTGCAAAGGTAATGGGTATTATGGTGAAACCTGATGACAAATGGCAGTTTGATGCTGGAAATGATATGTCATATTTCCCCTTCTCTGCCATGACATGCAGTTTCCTCACCATGACTTCTTATGATTGTCTGCTGGGGTGGTGGTGATGAACATTCAGCTAGCCAAGGTTCAGCACGTGGAACTATTTCCTTTAAGCTTCAGGCTAAAACCCCCAAACAGGTTCACTGCTCCACTGACATGGAAGCCACCAGTGTACTATAATGTTCATCTTTCTTCCTGGATTTGCCTTTCAATAACATATCATAGTTCAAGCCAAATAGCTTGTATGTGAGATGAAGAGTGCATTTACATTGCAGAAATTGCATTGCAGCTTGATACCACTTTAATGGCCTTGGCTCAATGCTTTGAAATTCTGGGGTTTGTAGTTTTGTGAAATATTTAGCCTTCTCTGTCAGAGAGCTCTGGTACCACAACAAACTACAAATCCCAGGATTCTATAGGATAAAACCATGGCAGGTAAAGTAGTGTCACACCATATTAATTCTGCAGTATGTCAATAGCCAAAGTCTTAGATTTGTGGCAGTCCTATCTGCTTGAGGTTTGTAGGCCTCTTTGCAAAGTGGCTGCCACGTGGCTGTAGTTATGTCTAAAGGGCAACTTCACTTGTGTTCTCTCCTTAAACTTTTAAGATGTTTGGCAAATGCTGAATCATTGCTAACTCCTGCGTCAATAGGTTATATTAGCCCAAAGTAAAATTGGATTGTTTGGTTAGCAGGGATGCTTGAGATGGCAAACAAGAATAATTGTCCTTTATCCATTGGCCAAAAGAGGCTGCAAAACAGATTAAAGAGCCGGTTTTAAGGAAACAAAGGATTATGCAACTGAGCAAACAAGGAAGAAGAACTCTACACACTACTTCCATTATATATTAATGGTAGAATTAATTTGGCAAAACATAACTTTTTACAAAGGACAATCATGGAACACATCTAACCTGCCTTCATGTACAAATAAAGCAAATCTCTAGAGCTTACAGGTAAAATAAAATGTCCTGGCTCAGTGCCTTAGCTTTTCACATATAAATTTACAAATGTACATCACTTATGGGATTAATGGTTTTCCTTCAAATATTTATTATATTGTTTTATTGGCACAATTCTGGCATTAACTGGTTGTGGTAACAGACACAGAAAGTAAGCATTCTCATTTACCATATTTGCCATATTGGATGCTTCCTTGACTCTGTCTCCTCCCAACTTCTGATTATAACCATACCTATCTATCCCTTTTTTAAATAACATTTTCTCCAATGCCATTATTTATTCCATTCTAAAAATTACTACAACAACAATAAAACCCAAAGTCCCCATCTGATTAATTCTGTTACTGTAAGTACTGCTCCACCCCTTACCTTGCAGTTCTTAGAATTTGGTATTTGGTCATTCATCTGTATGCCCCATTCATGTTTGAAGTGGGAGTTGAGCAACAGATTTTGAGATGTTGAGGGAAGTGGAGTCCTCTGATACTGCTTCTGACAGAGATAAACCTTGTCAGCGATTCAAAGTGTGGAGATATATTACTTGGATGGACAGGGTACTGGGTTCCTTTAATTTGTGCAGGATATGAAAACCAGCCCCCCCCTCCCAAACACTCATTTCTATAGATGTCATAAGGGGAGATACTTTGGCTGTGATCTAAGTTTGATGTTGATTGTTCACAAGAGGAAACTGCCTTTCTATATATTTCTTTATTGATCTTACAGGTGCTACACTTAGCTGGGAAACATCAGCTGAAAATACTTGTTATTGCGGCTATCACTCTCGCCATTTTTCAATATACTGAAGCCCTGTATTTTATTCTGTTTCTTTTTGGACCACTCAATGTATTTTTAGTAATGTCCCATCCATCTATTGCTTCCAAGTTCTGGAAGAGAGAAACAAGATAATGTACCATTCTGTTTCAAATCCCTCTTTTGGCATATGAAACAGAAAATACCATAGAAACTTCACTTCTATTCCTGGCAGTATTAAATTATAAATTAAATCAAATCACTACCTGGTGCCCTGTGGGATGCCCCAAATCTGCTACTTAAAGGCAGCTGTCTACTTTGCCTAATAGTAGGGATGGCTCTATCACACATGTGTGTGTGTGGGGGGGGGGAGCAGTCAGAAAAAAATATTCTGGATTTGAGTGGACTGTTCTGGATTGGATGAAGGGCTTCAGAACACAAATTGGGACATTTTTCTCCCTAAGCAGTCTACCTACATCTATAAGGATGAGGAATGAGAAGACAGACCAGGAAGGACTACAGATAGTGATATTATGCTCTGCAGTTGGAAAGGATCATGAGTTGTGGAGCTGAAAAAAAACAACCTCATGTCATGTGCATGAGCTACGAGATCTGCACTGAGAAAGAGGAATCAATCAGCAGGTAGCTTTGAGTGTCTCTGTAGAAACTGAAAGCATACTGCAAAAGCTGGACAAAGTGGACAGGACTGGGGCATTGCCAGACAACTCACAAGAGAATCTTTGTTTTGTGCACTGACTGTCTTCTTTCATCTGTTTGTGTTCTTGTCCAAGGGGGCAGAGTGGGGGTGTGGGGACCACCCGCCAGCCGCCCTGACTTTGCCTCCACACCACTCCCATGCTACCCGCCTGTCCAGATGGCGGGCTTCATCATACTGCATCTTTGGCACAGTGTTTACATCCAATGTGCCAAGAAGCTGTGAAAAGCTGCCACCACCATGGCTATGGCACCCTTTTCATGGCGCAAAAAGGAGCTGCTTTTGTGGTTTCTTTTTGCATCGTGGAAAGGCCAGATTGGGCAGCAGCATGTAATTTCCGATGAGGAAAGGGAAGGGTGCAGGCCACTCCAAAGAGGCAGTCTGTTGGGTCCTTGAGTCCTTGAGCAAGAAGACAGATGTTCAATATCATTTGAGGCTACCTGTAAAAGCAAGAAATATCCTGCTTAAAATTGGGAAAGGAATTTATTTTAAAAAATGGAAGATGATAAGAGGCTTAACATAATACGTCTTCCAATGAAACATCAACTTTAGAAATCCCTCAACTCATATTCCTCAGCATTTTTAGCCTTTGTGCAAGCTGTGCTTGAAGAGCATTTAAAAGAAATCTGATGAAGGTGATTCAGTAAGAATTAAAGAACTAAAGAAGGAAGTGATAGATTCACACCTCAGAAAGACAAATTCAAATTCTTTCCCAAAGAGACCCCCTATAGAGCCTCAGGAAAGTGACTGCTCTTTATTTGCACTTGTTACATCCAATGTGGGACATGTAAAAACTTTTTAAAAAGTTTTAAAAAATGTTTATTGCAACTACAAAAAAACCTAAGAAAAGTGGTGAGAAGGGAAAAGAAATAAGAAGTGCATAGGAATGCAATCATGGGTTAAAAACAATGTATTACCACTGTTGTTGAAAGATAAGGTAAGACCAATCGTGCATCTACACTGAGGAAGTAAAGTAGTTTGACACCACTTTAAGTGCTGTAGTTCCATCCTATGGAATCCTGGGATTTCTAGTTTTACTAGAAAAGAGTGCTGGTGCCTCACAAAACAACAAATCTCAGAATTCTGTAGAATGGAGCCATGACAATTAAAGTGATCACAACTTCTTTATTTCTACAGTGTAGATGCAGCAGAACTGGCAGTTGTATTTCATTTTAGAGGTGTCACTTATTACATCTGTACCACATCCTCCTTTCAAGGAAGTCAAATCAGTTGTGTCTGATGAATATACATTTAGGATGTGTGGGAAATTTTCTTCATTCAGATTTTTCCCTGTATTCTACATCTCCAAATTACTTATTCTTTTTTCTTAATGAGAACTGAAACACTAAGAATATGCCATGGTTTCATTTTAAAAAATTTTGGAATTATTTACAAAGGCCTAATACATGAGTCACTCGGTTGCATCTTTCCATTCCTTTAATTTCTTGATTTCTTTTCCCCCTGCCTCACCTGACCACTGTTGGCTCCAACTATGGATAACATCCTGTCAGTGAGTTCCAATGGCATGTGTCCATCTCATTATAATGTAACTCACTCTTTTGGTTGCGGTGGAGCCTAGAATTATGTGCTGACACATCATAACCCAAATTCCCTCCCAATCCAAACTTTTCTCTGCTACCCCCCCCCCCCAACCAGCCATTTCCTGGCCAGTGGAGAATGAGAGGTGTGACAGCGAACCGCACAGCTATTTTCCTGGGTGCATATACATGTGGTAGAGGTAGGTTAAGACACCAAGTTGAGGAACATCCAGACGGTCTCCTGGAAGTCATCGAGGATGCCTGTCACTGTGCATCTAGCTATAGGAAAATAGCTGGGTGCTTCTCTGTCACTCCTCCCATTCTCCACCAGCCAGGATGTGGCAATGTAGGTGGAATGCACCAGAGAAAAAGTGAGTTTTGGAAGGGTTGGATGGGAGACATGTCATAGTTATGTCTATGCGATAACATCTCCTGGTCTGGGCTCTTCATTTATATTACAGGTTGAGTCTTCCTTATCTGGAATTTCAAAATCCAAAATATGCTAAAATCCAAAATTGTCCACACAGGTGACTGAGTTAGGGTCACCTTTGCTTTCTGATGGCTCAGTGTACACAAACTTTGTTTCATACATACAATTATTGTGTATAAAATTACCTTCAGTCTATGTGTATAAGATGTATATGAAACATAAATGAATGTCATGTTTAGATTTAGGTCCTCATTCTGTACATGTAAATATTCCAAAATCAAAACACTTCTGGTCCCAAGCACTCTGGATAAGGGAGAATCAATCTGTACTAAAGTAGATGTTCACAGTGGCAAAGACTGCCCTCCCCCAACCCCCCAAAATACTATATTGTGATTGGATTGTGTGTGTGTTTTATGTACAGTGGACATGCACAAATATGGTAGAGAAGAAGCAGACTTTCAATAATGGTTATTACCTCACAATCCTACAGTAAAAATACTCCTGTTATTCTATATTGTCCATTTCAGTTTGTGCATGTTTTTCTCATTATATGACCCAGTTGTAGAGGACTGTGTGCTCCATGAGTTTATGGAATTTCACAGGAACCACCAGTTGAATCAATTCTTGAATGGTGGGTCAACACATATGTAAATCCTATTGACTGTAATTGTCTATTCTAGTTGGGTCTAAGTATAGGATTGAGGCCACAGGATAAGTGTGAGTGAGAGAAATATAACTGCTGTCAGCAAGTAAACACAACTGCTTCTGCATCCTCAAAATTTCTGGTAACTGTGCTGGCCCTAGCCAGGCTTTAGCAGTCCCATGTATCTGGGCAGGCAGGACAAGTATGGAATGTTATCAGGTGAATGTGATGGTCAGGAGTGCCTGTTATCAGCTTTGGCTGATACGCCAGCTGTGCCCTTTCCAGGGTTGTGAGGGATCTGGAAATGGTGGTACACGTGCTGGTAATCTCATGTCTGGGCTTCTGTAACATGCTCTACATGGGGCTACCCTTGTGCTTAACCCGGAAACTGCAACTGGTCCAAAATATGGCAGCCAGAATTGTGACAGGAACATCTAGGAGAGAGCACATTACACCAGTGCTTAAATCTCTCCACTGGCTGCCAATTAGTTTCCGGGCACAGTACAAGGTGTTGGTTTTAACCTTTAAAGCCCTACATGGCTTGGGTCAATCCTATCTTAGGGACGGCCCCCCCGTACACTTCAGTTATCTGGGAGGAATCTGCTGCAGCCCATGAAGACCAGGCTGATACAGACCTCCCAGAGGGCCTTTGCAGCTAGCGCCCCCAAGCGGTGGAATGGCCTGCCAGATGAGATGCATCTTATGACATCCCTTGATTGCTTTAAAAAAGCTTTAAAGATGCATCTCTTCTGATAGGCCTTCCCAGAAGCTTCCTAACTTCCCAGCTCCAAAACTAGAAATCTTGCTGACTGGGTCTTCCCTTCCCTAACACCATGTCCCCGAGCCTTGGCCATGATGTTCAAGGAATTGTTATTTTTTATGATGTATTGTATCATTTTCCCCCTTTTCGCTGGTTTTAACAATTGCTTAGTTTAATTCAGTTTTAAGGGGTGGGAGGTTGGGTAGTGGGTGACTGGATTGTTTTTAGTTTGTATATTTATTCCTGTTGTACCCCGCTCCGATTGTTGAAACAGAGGAGCGGGTTATAAATAATAATAATAATAATCCCATGATTTCAAGAGCGCTCAAGTCACACATTGTCCTAAAAGGATTCCCTGCTGCCAATTCCCATTTTTCAGGTCCTCTTTCCCCAAGGACTGATTATCAGGGATGAAGAGAAAGCCTAGGCTTCCATCATTCTCAAACAGTTTTGAGGGAGGGACTTTTCCAGAAGTCAAATCCTTCCATTGGTATCCCTCCAAACCCTCCAATGATTCATAGAGCACCAAATGTCAGTAACTAATAATAATAACAACAACAACAACAACAATAATAATTTCTAGCCCGCTCCTCTGAGCGAACTACGATACCTACCAAGGGTGTCTAGTCTGGCTTCCTCCTTGTTTCCTTTCTGCAACTTCAATGCTCTTTTATTCTAAGTTTTTGACACTAAGCTATTGCTGAGAGAAGGAGCTTTTGTAGCATCAGTGTTTTATTCTGCCTTATTGCTGTTTTTACTTTTTTATTTTTTTAAAGAAAATCTGTCATTAATTTTGTTTCAATATTTGTTCTTCTGTAGTTTACATGGATGATTTATTCTATATTACTGTGAACTACCTTGTTATTGTTGTGTGCCTTCATGTCATTTGTGATTTATGGTGACTTTAAGGTGACCCTATCACATGGTTTTCTTGGCAAGATTCATTCAGAGAAGGTTACTAATGCTTTCTTCTGAAGATGAGAGAGCCTACTTGCCCAAGTTTACCCAGGGGCTTAATGTGGATTCAGACTCTGGGCTCCTGGAGTCCTAGTCCAGCATTCAAGCCACTACACCACATAGTCTTAAGTCTCATTTCTGGAGAAAGATAATCTAATAAATAAATAAATACAACCAGTATGTGATATTTTCAGATCTTTATCACCAGAAGCAGAACAGGAGGTATTCATACATATTCTTCTCTCCTGTTGCTACTGAGGGATGTGGCCTGTTAAAGGAACTTATCATTTATAGCTTTAACCTGGCAAATGATTATGGGATCAATGGCAACTGATAACATGGTATGGAAGAACTGTTCTAGGCTAATATGTTGGAAGAGATTCAGCAAATCTTTTACATAAAAGAGGCAATTAACACAGCGTAAACATGAGTAACTCTACTGCCAGCCTACTTCTGTTTGGAGTAATTATAGATGGAAACTGTAAATGTTAGCTTTTAAAACTCTGAATATGCAAGCCTTAGGATTTGTTGTGGCAATAGATTTCTTTCTCCTACATGCTGCTTCCTGGCAGTGGTAAGTACTGAAATCATATAATGAACTAGTTACATCCTGTACAGCTTAGCAAATAAGCAACTCTGAATTTTCAGGTCCTTTCTAATGATAAGCTTACACCTGCCTTTGGAGCTTCACATTCATCAGGAGATTGGGAATGAATCCATGTGAATTTTACATCTTCAACTCTATTAAGGTCTGTTAAGATGAGATGTGACTTACTGTTCAGTCCAATATACTTGAGTTTATCCCATGGTGATTTAATTTGGCTTACCTCTATCTAGTTTAAATCTTAATTTGAGCAGCATCCTGATAGTTTTTGCTGCCTAACTTGCCACCTGAATACAGCCCGGGTCCACCCCCGCTTCCAGGAGTGCTCTGCCAGCCATTTTCTCAAGCCAGAAAACTCCCAGATCCAAAAAGAGTCAGGAGGAGCGGCTCTGGATGGACCTGGGCTGTATTTGGGTGGCAAATTAGGCAACAAAAACCATCTGATAAGATCAGGATGCCACCTGAATTAAGATTTAATCAGGATAGAGGTAAATTAAATTAAAGCACCATGGGATAGGCTCCATTGTCAACTTTAGGCCCAATATTTCAGTCTCATGAGTGCTTCTCCCCTTTATAATAACACCATGAAAAGCAACAGTAAGAATAGTGTGGGGACAGCATGTCCTTTGATCTTTTATTTTTCAGATCAGAACTGAACACGAAGGGTGAAACAAGGCTGCCACTGAGAATGGCGTGTCTTCTCATCCATCTCTTAACAGTGTTAAAATTCAAAGACATAGCCATGTTAGTGTGGAAAATCAGTATGAAAAAGGATCTTGTAGCATCTTTGAGATGAACTAAAAGAAAGACGTTGGTAGTAGCATCTCAGATACATTTCAGATGCATCTGAGGAAATAGACTCAGGTATACAAAAGCTCATGCAACTTCTTTCTTTCAATTATGGGCTCCACAGACTGCCCTGAAGGGTCGGCATGGCACCACCCCTTTTATATCCGGGTCAGGGCTGCGGCAACTGCATGCTGTTGCCCTGATCCAGCCTTTTGATGGCACAAAACGGAGCTACAAATAATGGCTCCTTTTTGTGCCCTAGAAAGGGTGCCATAGCCATGCTGCCTTGGCTTGGTGATGCTCCTTTGGCACTGTGTCGTATGGACGCAATGCCAGAAGAGCGTCATGACACTGCACGCCATGTGGAGCAGTGCATGGTGTCATAGTGCGCTGGGGGCAGAGTCAGGTCACGTTGCTGTAACACCCTTTTCATACTGCAAATAATAAGGCAGACATATCCATGATGTGTGAACCACTTTTTTTGTTCGTCCACTCCACAGCATCAGCTACTACAGGTGATATTTCAGAAATACAAAGAAACTTCTGATAAGTCTGCCTAAACATTACCAAGAGAGGAAGAATGCAACAGACCATAGCTGTGGCCATTTCTGCGGTAGTGGGATGCTGGGTTTGAAAAGTTACCTGTTTGTACTACAACACCCAATATAGCCAGTGCCTAAAGTAGTTGGGAGATTATGGCTGCAATAATAATAATAAAAAACATTTCCACATTGTCAGGGGGTGTGTCATGCCTAGTTCTGCCTTCAAAACTACATGCATACAACTTTATATTGTACTTTGTTCAGAGTAGTAACTGAAGTAGGAATACTTCAGGGATTTATAAATTTGGATATGCATTTTCTTGATTCTCACCTGATAGACTAATGTGTGGATGAAACTATAGATCCTCCAGCTATCAAAATTCTGTAGTTCAGCTATCTGAAAGTTAAACAATAGTTCTCAGCTCAAAAAATGTATATAAAATATGTACCTTAGAATAAAATATATTTAGAAATGGATTTAGACATGCATAGGTTGTAAAACAATGGAGCTTTACAGACTGCCCTTTTGGGGCAGTTTGCAGCTGCCCCTTTAAGCGCCGGGATGGGGCCAGGGCTGCCTCACCAGCAGCCCCAGACGCCCCTTCCTGGCGCTTCTGGAGGCTGAGGAGAAGCGGCGAATTGCCGCTTCTCCATGGCCTGAAAGCGGGGTGCCACAGGCGCCCTGGGTGCCCACTGCGCCCCGCTCTCCCTGGTGCTGCCCAGGGTCCTTTCTCCCCAGGGTCCTTGGCGCGGCTGTCTAAAGGCTGCGCCAAGGACCAGGCACAAAAAAGAGCTCTGTTTTGGAGCTCTTTTTAGCTCTGTGGAAAGGGCGCCATTGATGCCATCCCATGGTGTGATGTCAGGCACACGCAGCGTTGTTTAAACGCTGCACATGCCATGACAACAACATGGCACGCCCATATGGACACTGCCATTTTATGCTACATGCTAGGGTTAGGGAGGATGTGAATGCTGCACCCTCCCTAACCCTAACTGCACTGCACAGACGGCCCTTTTGGGCCGTCTTTATCAGCCCAATATTTAAATGTCTGTGTCAAAAATCTATATTTGAATGCATACAGCTTTTTTAATACAGTAGTTGCAGATTAATGCAAAACCATGATGGCCTACACTTATAGTGAATAAATGCAAAACTAAACCCAGTTGAAAATATATTGATCCATCCACCAACCACAAAGCTGCAGTGTCCTTCATACTTTTTTTTAAAAAAGCAAAAATCACTGAAAACATTGCATTTTGAATGGCATTGAATGATACAAATTCCTTGTCTTCTGGCTTATTGACCAATAAAACCACTCTTTGATGTTATAGCTAACCCACAACACCAACATTAGCATGTGATATGCTCACACTGGCATTGTACCTTCTTCTCTGGGAATTTATTTCCTAGTTCAGTAGTAATGTGCAAAACCAGAAACTGGGAACCAACTATGGAATGGCACCCTGTGAAATTTTACAAAAGTAGAAGAATGTTTAGCACACAAAGGGGACTAAAACTAGCATTCAGGCAAGGATGTGTGTATTCCATCCATGATTCTACCCAGATGGAATTCAGTTTTGGGCACAGCAAGAATCCAGCATGCCAAGAATTTCTTCCTTCCTTCCTTCCTTCCTTTTAATAGCAAAGTTCTGCCTTTATAGTAGTGAAGACAGGTTTCAAAATGTGTGAAGAGTCTGAGGTGAAATCTTAAAAGCCAAACAGGCTGTGATGCTATCAGGGCAAGGCTTTGGGGAAAATGACCAGGTCCCCACTCAGCTGAATAAACAGGAAGGGCTCCAAGCAGCAAGGCCCTGTGTCAGACTAGCTTATTACATTCTGAAGCAAAAGAAGTAATATGATGTATATCACAAGGAACATAGAAGATTTGGAAAATCCAATCCAATCCATCTAAAGGGGAAGAATGTTTCTGGAGAGATATAACAGTGTTAAGTCCAGAGATTAAAATTATCTCAATGCAGAACTGCAGACAAGGAATGTCTATTCCTTTCCTCAGTTGTGTATGTTTTAAGTTTGTAGACCCGATCAGAGTACTAAATAGTCATATAACTTCAGTTGACTACTGTTGGAGTGAAAATCCACACCAACACTACTATGTTGGATTGCTGGAAGCACTCCTGTGACCTCTCAATGCGTCTCTTAATTTAACAGATTTGGGTTTATGGTACTAAGAAGCTGGCATCACCACCACCGCTTTCACCTTACCTCCACCTCTGTGTCCCCCAGCACGTGAGAAGAAGGTGCCTTCAAAACAATAAGATGCAGTATTTGCTTCCATTCTCAGTGACCCAATGTCAAGTCTGGCAGGATTCCTAGTTCAGAAATTCAGGTTTTAGTAGTTAACCTCAGAAAACCTTTATTCGGTAACTATAGATCCATCTCAGAGATGTTCATTGTCAGAACTAAACAGCAAGCATTAACACTGACTAATAGAAGAGTACATTATTTCAAATTCATGGCAGCTACATTCCCATTCATTATAATGAAATAACACTTACCTTTTTCTTTCCCAGACCACCCTCTGTTATTTCACCACCACATATCTTTTCACATGGAACAATTCTGAGCAGGTTTGAATCATGTTTATCTCCTCTTCACCTTATCTCTGCACCTGTGTGTTAGAGCACCACTTCTACTGCATAAACCATCACACCAGTTTCCCACTTTATTATGGAAGGACAAAAGCAATTGCAACTCCTGACACCATACTGGGAAGAATCAAGCAACAATTGTTTTGCAGCCTTAAAGTTAAAATTTGAGATAGACACTGCTTCAGCTCTGCTCTTCCAGTTTTCCATTAATTGCCCTGTACAATAAAAGAAAAATGAAGTAAGGGTAGATACATATGGAGAGGCCATCAAATTATCATAAAAACAGGGAAGAGGTGGAAAGAAGGAAACATCCATGAGCAGCACATTTCCATTTGTATGTCACATTGCCTGGTAACAGGATAAAAGTATAGTACTGGGAGGTTCCTCTTTACTCTGCTGGCTTGTGCCACTTCCAAACAGTTTCTATCAACAGTTTGGTCAACTGGCCTTTGCTCTCAATGGAATGATGCTTCAGTTTGGGAGATCTGGAGTGTATGTACTTTGCACAACTATACAAGTTTGAAATCACTTTTATTGTCAGGGCATGAGCCTATGAAAGCCTGTGAATTAGAGAGCTATGATCTGCTCTTCTGAATGACAGCCTTAAAGACCCTTGGCAGAGAAGTCTAAGTACCTCATGAAACTATAAATTCCAGGATTCCGTAGCCTTGAGCCATGACAGTTAAACTGGTGTCAAAGGGTTAATGTTATGGAGTCTGGGTACAGCCTACTCTTTCATGCTCTTGTAAGCAAGGAGATCTGATTCTACTATTTATTTATTTAGTATTTTATTTATTTTATATACTACCTTTCTCCTAAATTGAACCCAAGGTGGCTCACATAAGATGCTTAAACCAACAGTACAATTTTAAAAACACACTTAAAAATATAAAACTATGGAAAGCAAACACCCCAGTAAGAACCCTCCCTGGTGGGTTCAGTTATATATATATATTAAAAGCCTGCTTGGAGAGAAATGTTTTTGCCTGTCCTGTAAGCCCTAGATAGAAGCTGGATATGTTGATCTTACTCCCTCCTCTTATCCCCACAAGAACAATCAGAGCCCAGCAAACAATACCTGTACACATATCTCCTTTGCAAATTTGGAGATCTTCCATTTTGGATGGTGAAAATCCCCACAGGGGTTGCCCCGTTGGCCCTGACTCAAGCATGGAGTGGAGTAGTTTGTACTGTACTGCAGCCACTCACTCAAAACCAGAAGGTGACGAGTTCAAGACCAGCAAAGGGCTGAAGCTTGACTCAGGCTTGCATCCTTCCGAGGGCACTAAAATGAGTACCCAGACTGTTGGGGGGCAAATAGCTTACAATTGTAAACCGCTTAGACACTTCTTAAGGGTATGAAGCGGTATATAAATGAAGCTGTTTGTTTTTTTGTTTTCTTTGTTTGTTTGGTCAAACTCATCTCTTCCCACTTAAATGGAGCTAAGTAAATACATTCATATACTCTACTTGGAATCTTGTAAGTCCACTCCATCCAGTTTAATTGGTACAGACTTTCCTCACAGGGGAGCAGTTAGTCAGCCAGGAAACAAAATGGTAGCAAAGGCTGAAATCCAATACCCAATTACTTCAGAGGAAATGTCATTGATATATAGGAATGCCTAGTAACATACTATAAAAATATTAGGTATGTCAACTATATTTCAGAAATGCCTCAGTCTCCTAGAATATTTATATAGTAAACAAGAGGAACACATCTGAAAGAGTTTGGCCACTGTATGTGAGAGGAGAAGATGTGGTTGACAATTTAATGCAGCCATTCTTCCAGAAATAAACCTCCAATCATAGCCTTTCAAACTTCCCATGTTTGGAAAAGACTACGCTGTTTCTATTTCATTCTCCTGCCCACACGCCTCAAAGGAGCTCTCTATCTGGGTGGTAATTAGTCTGATTTTACCTCTGGAAAAAAACCACAGTTCAAGCAATCACTTATGCTGCCTTTGTTTATGCAAAAATATGTTAGCAAGCAGCTAAAGAGAAAAGGACAATCCTGTCTAATATAAGACAATCACTTCATTTCCAGCTGTCCTGCTACACATCAAGCCCCCACTTTTAAAATAAATGGATTCATTCATCAGTTGGGTCTCAGTTAAGACTCATACTGATGCTTTCTTTAATTATTCAACTGCAATGATACAATGGAACCAAGATCCTGCCACAGAGTTGTGAAGCTTTAATCTTCACACAGAATGTGCTTCACAACCCTCAGGTTAACTGGCAAATTTGTGGGAATGAATGCAGTACTGAATGTGCATCATTTGCACATGCACACACAACTCTAGTTCCATAAACTTCAACCTGACAAGAACATACAACAAAAATGTCCATTTGCTTCTATAGGGTAACTAGTGCATGCATAAGACACACGGATGATTCTGCTTTGAATTTTACTGAAATTCTGATAATTCTGTTCCTTCAGATTGTGAATGCTATCCTAGGGGCTCTTTTTAGCTGAAACACAATGACGGCAAAATTCTGTTGGACAGTTATGAATGTGTAACTTAGTTTTAATGTACTCATGACTGTTTCATATTCATGATCCCTATGTAGCCCCTAGTTTAAGCCCCCAATCTTCTCTTGCTGGAAAGCAGATACTGTGATCAATGGGGAACTGTTCCTCTGTCACTCAGGAAATCGCTGACTTCTTGAGTGACTTCCCATCACCCTAATGAGAGTGATTTCTGGAGCAATGGAGAATTGCTTTTGCCTGTTACATAGGAAATGAGCTATGGGAGGGAGTGGGATTGAAAATTAGCTGCTTCCCAAGAGGAAGGGAAACAAACCCCCGTTGATCCCAGGAATTACTTCCAGATCAGTGGGGATGGTGGGCGGGGATGAAATTAACTTTGTAGCACTGTAACTACAGTGTTTATGCATACAGAAATCGCCAACAAGATTCCAGCCATAAACTGTACTTATTTTAAAATAAACAAAATAAATTACGTGGATGTGATAATAGTGTCCAGGCCAGCTCTGTATGGAACTCCTTTCCCCTGCATTTACACATGTTAATTCCCACCCTGCAAAAATGGTGTGATGTTCTACACGTAAGTTGCAGCTGCAGGCATTTTTCACCTTAGCAGCAGCCATTCTGCAATGTGGGAGTGGTGACTGCTACAGCATTAATCACTACTTGTTAATTAGTTATAACTATTCAGTAATGTTATGGGAAAGAATAAATCAGCTGCCATCTCTGCTTGTGAATGTTATAGTGGGATAGGAGTGTAAGGTAGGAGAGGTCAACACACCACTTATAGTAATCAAACATGCTGGCTGTATAGGAGTCAAAATAAATTATCACTAAGAATTCTCACTGAAATTTGGTTAGGTTGCTATGTTAAGATAGTGAAGGGCTCCAACCCACCTTTTTCTATTATTTTGTGAAAGTTCAGTGGAAGATCAAATTAACCATACCCCTGGAATATCTCACCTCAAGCATTCCCCATACATGATGGAATGGAGCTGGGTGACTACGCACCCTCCTTAATTTAGATGAAAGAGTTAGCATGGTCCTAAGTGCCCTGAAGGCACCAGATCCCATCTGATCTTGCAAGCTAAGCAGGGTCAAGCCTGGTTAGTATTTGGAAGGGAGACTGCCAGATAATACCAGGAGCTATAGGCAATATGCAGAGGCAGGTGTTGACAAACTATGTCTGCTTATTGCTTACCTAAGAAAACCTTTTGAAATTAATAGGATTGCCATCATTCAACAGGTGACCTGAAGGCACATACTTTTAGTTATTATTGGCCACTCATGTTCAACTTCCTTTTAGAATTCCAGAATTTCAGCTCACTGCTTTCTGAAAAATCAAAATTAAAACCCACTCAAAAAAAAAAAATCATTTGCAAGGAAATCTCATATTCCTTTAATTTCTCCAGAATTTGTTCTTCACTGGTGTGCCAGATCACATTCCTATGTAAAACCAGACTATTGAGGTGATTTGGTCATAGGGATAAGACAATTACTCCTCCCCATCCAATTTCTTTATTCTTCCACTAGTTCAATATGCTGTTTATTCTGCCTCTCCCAAATTCTTAGTTGGAGAATTTATCCTCTAGAAGAACTGGAGCTTGCACAGTTTGCCTGTTTTAATTTTCTTCAGTTGATTTGCACCTCTCCCACCATTTTTATTACAATATCTCTCAGAGCATGTCTCCATAGATCAAATGAAGCAGTCCCCCCAATATTCACGGTAACCTGCCCGCATGATGCAAGGCCAAATCCCCGATTCAAATGTGGACTGACTTCACAATGGAAAGTTAGTTCCTCAATGAATCCTTCCTCTCCATCCCTTAAATCAATGTAAAAAATCTTGCATTTGCTCTGAATTTTGCAGGAAAATCAGGGTACTCCATAGCTTTGTTGGACAGCTGTTCACACACATATCCTGCCATGTCATCCAGCACCACAGCTGCTGGCACAGGTTATTCCCTCTGAGGTCACAATGAGGCACCCAGCCATGCTGGGCAGTGGGCACATCATTTCTGACTTCAGAGGGAATAAGCCAATGGCAGCACGTGTAAGCAGGCACATCATGTGTAGACAGCCACCCAGAATCACTATGGAGTGCAGAGGTAACAGGGCAACCCAGGGCAGCTCCTGGGACAGAATACTTTGGGAGCAGCCCAGAGTATTCGGGCTGGTGTAGACAAGCCCTCAGAATTAAGTACTAGAGTTAAGCACATCAGAATCAAGAATTATAGCAATAGCAATAGCAAGTACATTTCTGTACCCCTTATCAGTGCCCTTAAGCACTCCCTAAGTGGTTTATAAAGTTTAAGCTAATTGCCCCCAACAATCTGGGTACTTGTTTTAGCAACCTCAGAATGATGCGAGCCTGAGTCGAGCTTGAGACCCCTTGGCTGGGATTGAACTCGCAACCTTATGGTTTGTGAGCGAGTGGCTGCAGTACAGGCATGGGGATGAAGAGATGGTTCCTCCTTTATAGGGGCACCATCTCCTATCCCTACATTGCCTAAGCACTGCACAAAAAGCAGAACAGGGTGATGCACTGATAAGAACTGATGAAGAAGTACATCCATGCATTTTGATGCTGTTTTATTGATGCAAACACAAATATACTGACACACCAAAAAAAAGCATAGACATAATGCTGTATGTATGCAGAGTCATATCAGCCTTATTACACTGCTTTGCATGGGGAAATAGAAAGGAAGACAGAAAAGAATGCAAAGCACAGCAAATGTATAATGTGCAAATGTGATGGTCCATACAAAATCTAGATTTTTTAAAAAGGGACAATTGATAATTCTTAATGTACCAACCTCTTGTCAAAAACACAGAACATAATTGTAAAAAAAAGTTAGAATTTCAAATTCAAAAATCTAGGTCAAAATCCAAATGAGGAAAATGTCAGCCACACCCCTCCCTGGCCACTGTTTCTGTTCTATTTCTTATATTGTCTGAAGCCTTACTAGGAGAAAAAAAGAAAGATAGAAAGAAAGAAAGAATTCAGAAACTGATGCTGCTGTCTTGTTTGTGTCATACTATTCTTCTCTGCAGGGCTTATTCACAGATGCTTTTCATTTTGAAACTAATTTCAAAACCCTTTTGATAGCAGAGTGAGAAGAGAATCGATGTGCTGCCTCTGTTAATAATTTTCATAAAAATGAATGTTTTATCTGAATGTAAGAGGGAAATGGGTGGCATGATATTGTTGGTGACTAGATTAATTACAGAACTATGAAAATGGCTCCATTGTTAAGTAGGTGTTGCATTCTTGTTAAAAACCACAACAATTTTATTTGTTATGGTCTATTTGCTATCAGATCTGATGCAGAGAACCCCAGTGATAAAGGATTTATTACCATGTGTAATACATATGTATGTAAATCTACCCATATATACACATGAAAGTCTCTGGTTTGGACTTTTAACCAATAGACTCAATATGCCATAGCAGGAATTAAGAGTCTTTATTTTTTTCATGGGGGAGCCTTTCAAGAAGTACATCCTCTCTCTACTTACATTCTGGAGAAGTGTATGCCTTCAAGTCATTTCCAACTTATGGTGACCCTAAAGGTAAATACAATGTGGCATACAGTACCTGCCTGCTCAGGATTCTAACATCTTGTTCTTCAACAGGCAAAGTTTAAATTTGTATCTAAAGAGAAATAGATTGGAAGAAAGGGATGTGGCAAGCAGTGATGACTGGTGGTTTCATAACCTCCCAATGTCCAGATTTGATGGGGACAGTCCCAATTAATCTTCTGTCATCCTACATTTTTAGCTGTTTTAAAATGTCCCAGTTTCTCTCTCTTTCCCCCTTTGTCCTCAGCTTACTTCTGTTGATGCAAACTGAGCTCAAAGTTCAAAATTAATTTGCACTCAGTTAACTCAGTTGTTACCTCAATTAAACCCTTCCTTCCTTCCTTTCCAAGAATGTCCCCAGAGGGAAGCTGACTTCTGGTTAATATGCTGGTTGATTTAAAAAAATGCCATTAAAAAAACAAAAACCTATTCTAGACTGGAATCCTTTGGCAGACAAGCCAGGGCCTTGGCAATCTATATCTACTCTACATTTATCATTTCCACCCTTTTGGGATACCATCCACCCCAAATCATCCTAGACCAAGACTGGTCTTCCTTCAGCCTGAAAGGCCTCCTGGATTTTCTTTGCCAGCTTGGAGGGGCTCATGCAGCCCACAAACCACAAATTGCACACTTCTGTCTTAGAACCACTTTGCAAAACATTTTGGAAGACTTTCTGCCTTTTACCATGGAATTTTGTACATGTTTATACAGAAAGAAGAAGTCTCACTGTGTTTAATAAGAATATTGTTAACTGCCGTCAAGTCAACCTCGACTTATGGTGACCCTGTGAATGAGAGACCTCCAAGTCACCCTATCCTCAACAGACCAGCTCTCATGTAAAATGTGTTGCAGGATTCAGCCTTGGGCATAGATTTGTGTAGTGCTTGGGTTGCAGGAGGAAGGAAGAACAGCAAAGTCATACTTGCATATGTGAAGCTAACCTGGTTCTCCAAAGCCAACCCATCTAAAGTTATATTCTTAAAACAGCCTTTGAATATTAGTCAGTGAATAAACAAAATGCTGTGCATAAAACAAAATTCAGTGAATAAAACAAAAGCAAAAAAATGAGTATTATGTTGTTTGTTTTGGTATATATTAACTTCATGATGCAAAATGATTTCTTTCTTACTGTGGAAGCTATTTAGAGCATGTGTATCCCTTGGATTACTTTGGAGAGGGCAGGGATGGAGTGAACATTCCTAAACAAATGTTTAAAAAACAGAAAAGAAAGTGCTTAGAACTGCCACATCCAATAGGGAAATTAAAATTTCAAGGTTCTTTAAATGGCATTTAACCAGATTATGCTCCAAATTACACTAGAGAAGTGAGGTTTGTTTAGAGGATCAGGGTATAAGAGTAGCAATAGGATATGGTACTTCACTGAAAAATTAAAACCAGAGATTGGTGCCGAGAATGATATTGCTGTACTAGTTGCCAAGGGAAGCTTACAACTAAATCGTTTCATACCTTCTGTGGAGCTCTAAGGAGCCCAACTGAATCATATTTATTCTGATGATTCAGACAGGCTCTGAAAGAAGGTCTGTCTTTGAATGGGACAGCATTTCCTTGGTTTATACAAATATGGGCCTGTGGTTGTTTGTGTGTGTGTGCACACACTTTAATATACAGTTAGTTTCATAGATGATATTCTGTTAGACATGTCCCTTTTTTAATGTAGCATTGTAAAAATGCAACTGGGAGTACATTTAATGCTGCTGAGCAGGATGTGTGGGATTTATTCTTTTGTGGCTGATTTCTTATTACCTCCCTCCCTCCCTCCCTCCCTCTTTTTTTTAACAGCCATTTCAGTAATGAATGTTATGGTCAAATTTCACTGGAAGGAATCCCTCCCTCATACAAGAGGGAGGGTGCTGGGAGACTGAGCAGACGGCACATTATGAGCGGTCAGTCAAAGAGTAATATATAAAAGAGCCTCAGGAAACCTGATTACTGAAGGGCATAGTGTTTGACATTCCTCCCCTCTGTTTGTACTCTAGACTTAATTCCTGACTGGGTTTATTTTTCTGTTTATCTCACGGGTGCCAGACAGTTGCTGGAAACACCCCTAGTCTCTCGTAACCCATGGGAAAAATATTTTGATGAAACGTATGCAGTGTGATCTGATTAACTTGAATGTTCACTAAAGATAAAGAGTAGCAGAAATTTTTAAAAAGCAACAGAAAAAAGGTAAAATCATCCCAGCAAATTGGCAGGTACTTTTGGAAGGTTTATGTATACATTTATCCCCTAGATGAAAGCCCTGAACTTAGACTCAGTTGCCCTTTTAAAGCTGTTTGAACAATTTGCTTAAAGGCAAAAGGCAAAGTTTGCTCTCACTGTCACATACCACTTCAGAAAGGGGGAGAACATTCCCCAAGTGTCATCTTAATGGAAGAGGAATTTGCACATGGAAGACAAATTCAGGCTTCAGCCATGTTATGATTTCACTAGCCCAATGGCTAACCTCATCCTCTCCAATACTAGTAGCCAAATAAGCTGAATTGGACAGATTCAATTGAATGGCCCAAACTTCACCTTAACCATTTCATATATCAAAGACCCAAGAGTAGTTCTAGCACTGAGGTTTGAGATAGACTCAAAAATGTTACAGTTTAATGTCTATTTAACAAGAAGATACACATTGTCAAAACTAGGCTGCTGCCAAACTGCAGAATTAATGTAGTTTGACACTGCTTTAACTGTCAATGTCCTATGGAATCCTGGGATCTGTACTTTGTTGTAGCACCAGATCTTGCTGACAAAGGCTAAATATCTCACAAAACTACCAATCCTAGAACTCGGTAGCATTGAACCATGGCAGTTAAAACAGTGTCAAACTGATGCAGCCACCAAAATAATGAAAACAATTAATACAGAAATACAATACAACTTGCCTTTATGTGACCAAGAGCTCATTCACACTACAGAATTCTAGTGCTATTATTCCAGTTTAAGTGCTATGGCTCCTTCCTGGGACTGAAGTTTGGTGAGGCACTAGAGTGCTTTAGCTGAGAATTCTCAATGTCTCTTCCTAAATTGCAAATTTCAAGAAGAAACCATGGCAGTTAAAATGGAATAACAGTATTATAATTCTTTTGTGTGAATGGTCCCCAGCAGCCAATTGATGGTTGATAGGTATTGTTACATATGTATTTCTCTATATTGTAGTAACTTGGGAAGGGTATGGGACAGAAAGGTGCAAATATAGTATGTTATTTTTCATAGATTTCTGAATATATTCATATGGATTTCCCCCCCTCATTGTAGGTTATTCCAGCTAATGGTGAATCTCTGGCATCTGGAGCTATTGAACTCACAATGCCACCTTGAGTCCCTGTTCCCAAAATACTTATCTGCTTAGAAGTAAATTCTTATGAATTCTGTGGGGCTTCCTTCTATATAAAGTGGATTTAGACTTTCAGCCTTACTATATGTGGCTTTCTAAGTTAATTATGGGAAACAGTGGCCAGTATCCTGACAGTGACTCATGCAAGCATAAATCCATTTTACCATTGGGTATATCATTTTTTGGTCACTGTGGAAGTTGGTTGGTATTCTCCTCCACTTTCTGCAACAACTGAAGTCTCCCTTGGACTTTTGCTGTGAAATCCCACATGCCATGGCTGGTGAAATGGGGGTGCATTTGAGAAGCATCTTTCAATGATCCATAGCTAGGTGCAGATCAATAACATCATTCACTGAGTCCTCAGAAGGTCTCTGTAGAAGACGTAATCATTGTGCATCTGGCTATGGGGACATAGCCAGGCACTTTATTCTCCCACCTCTCCACCAGCCATGGAATGGCCATTCAGGGGTACTAACACAGGAAAATCATGATTTCTGGGTTGGTGAGGAGGGGATGCATAGCAGAGTTCAACCTGCAGTACTCTTTCACAATGCTTGACATTGTAGGATTTGTGACAGTATGAGACAGTGGACTGGAACTTGTGTGGCTGGTCCAAATTCCCATCCAGTCAAAGAAGTTATGGGTAAAAATTGTAAGTCAGCCATAAAACTCCCAGAATGACCTTAGGTCAACAAGTATCTGTAATCCAACTTGCTCCCAGGGAGCATTTATGGATAAATGTGTATATTCACATTCACAGAAGCCTATCTAGTACCTTGATTCTTAAAATCCTCAGAGGAAGGTTTTTGTTTTCATTTTTTACTTATGAGAAACTTCATTTCTGTATAACTTCAGACAGAAATGCATTCAATAAAATTCCCTAACTCTCCTAACATAAAACTTTTAGAAAGCCTCATCTCACCAAAGAAACAGACCTGTCTTCAAAAATTCATTATTCCTTCAGTAAAGGAGTTTTGCTTTTTCACCTAAAGTTTAAATTCTTGCCAGATTTTATCTATAGAATATATTTGGGGTGTGTATTGCTAGTACATGCCACTCCAAGCTGACATTCTTTTGAAATTAAAACTGAGATGTCAAAATTGTCTTTACAGTCTTAGCAATAGAAAATATAGTTCAAGTCACTGACAGCTACATAAATGTGTTTTTTCAGAGGATGAATTTATGCAAGAAGTAATGGATATTTGCTCTTTATCCATAAATAATGTGTCCTTGGTAAATTATTTACTGTGACTGTGTCTATGATTTCCCCCTCCCTGTTTCCTCCTAGGAGTTTATCACACGGGAGGAATTTCTCTCAATTTCGAATGGAACCAACTCGAATTCATGTAAATTTGCTAGTTTAGCGAATTTACGTGAATTCTAATTGCATTCAGAATGCATTCAGAATGACTTCCCATTTCTCAAAAATGACCCCCCACTGCGCGAAATTGTGTGAGATAGTCTAATACGCAATTACGTGAAACACCATGATTGCGTTCGGAATGATTTCTCATTGCCTGAAATTGCGTGAGATACACTCATTTGCAATAATGTGAAACCCCATGATTGCATTCAGATTGCCATTGCATTATACTCCCAAATTCCGTCCTATGATAAACTCCCTACATTTCTAGGAAATCCTATATTAATAGTCAATTAAAAAGTCCAAACAGATTTTTTTTAAAAAAATCTGTAAAAAGGCTATGGCTATTCTTTGCTTTAATTTTTTTGTAAGCCACTAAGTCCCATGTTGGGAGAAAGGTGGGATATAAATTAAATCAATAAAATAAATAACTTTGTAAATTGGTTTATACTTTCCCCAAGAAATCTTAATGGAGGCAAAGCATAGATGAGTCTATTTGGTGTGATAGTGGTTAAATACAGGGAATCCTTCCTCACTACGTCTACTTTTGCCTAGCAACAGCAATGTACAAGTGGAAATTCTCACACCGCCTCAAGATAACTGGAGGCTTATAGTCATGTCCTGAATTTTTATGCCATCAGTAGTGTGGTATGGGGGAAAAATTAATCTTGAGTAATTCTGAGGAGAAAAGCAACCATAAATCATGATTAGCTGCCGATTTGGATATTGCAGAGGGAGGGTTCATTAGGAGGATAGAAGAAATGCCAGCAGCAACAAGAACCTGTTGTACTTACTAATAATTAGTTGTGAACAACATTTATAATAGATGGTAAAAGTTTCATTGCATCTCATTGATGAGCAACATCTCTCTCTTTTTCTCTGAGATCTCCATAGCACTACAGATGGCATTTGTTTTTTGTGGAGAACCTTGCACAATAATAATAATAATAAAAACGCTGTTTGATTTATGGGTGTATGGCTGTGTTTACAAAATGATGTGCCTGATGTTTCCAAGGAATCCCTGCAGAGCAGTGTTGGATGTTAAAACGTTCATGTGGTCTGGGAGCGAGAATTAAATAAGGCATTTAGATGGCATGTTTCCTTATCATCAGAAATCAATGCCAAATTTACAGTGCCATAATGTTTGTATGCCTAAATGGCCTTTTGTATCTTGGATCAAAGTTCAACTTAACATACATCCAAGGACAGGCCTTTTCTTTTATCAGCAACAGAAGTAGAGAAAGCTTACATTCTGTTTGCATGACATACCACTTGGACTGGAACTGTGTCTGCTGCCTCTTCATTCCCCAACCCCCTCATCAGACAACAGATACAAACAAACATTAACATTTCCTTTCACATAAGTGTGTGTGTTTTTATGTGAGTACACACACACACACAGAGGGGGGGGGGCAGGGTTAGAGCAAGATAGCTTCATGTGCCAGAAAAGGAGAAACAAGTGGATTAGTTCTTCCTTAGTTCACATACTATGAACCAAAACTGCCTGGCAAGTTGTTTTGGCCAAAAGTCAGGCATCCAGATTCTTATATTTTCCATTACAGAATTAGTACAAAACTCTGACTCTTCTCAGGATGTTCAACTGCTATGGATAAGTTGCTGGAGCCAATCATAGTGAAATAATTGCAGCAGGTCTGCTCTAAATATGACTAAATCTAGATCCAGTCTCAGTATGACTAAATCTAGATCTAATCTATACTTTTTAATCTTAATCATAGTTTGGGTCTAAAACCCATACACACAAGGAAAGTCAGAAACAGAGAAAATTGTCTTAGGAGTTTATCAGACGACAGAAATTGGAAGTATAATCTAATGGCAATCTGAACGCAGTCATGGGGTTTCACGTTATTGCATATTAAAGTATCTCACACAATTTTGGGCAAAAGGGAAGTCATTCCGAATGCAATCATGGGTTTTACATTATTTCGTATTAAAGCATCTCACACAATTTTGGGCAATGGGCAGTCATTTTCGGGTAATGGGAAGTCATTCTGGATGCATTCCAAACACAATTGGAATTCACGTAAATTCACTAAACTAGAGAATTCACGTGAATTTGAATTGGCTCCAATTGGCTCCATTCGAAATAAAGAGAAATTCCTCTCATCTGATAAACTCCTTACATTGCAGCTAGCTCAGCATTGTTTACATGGACTGGAAATGTCTCCCTGGGATTTCAGAAACGTTTTCCAAGCACTACATGGTACTGAATATGGGAACTTTCCCATATGAGGCATTGCTCTGTCACAGGCACTTCACCAAATACATGGATGTTACTGTTGGCATGTGAGACAAAACTGGAGAGCTAAAAGTAAGACAGGATAAAAGAACACTGGAATGTGGGGAGAATCTTGGAAAGCAAAATAAGAAACTTCTGTAATTTGTGAAATAGTGATTTCTATGCCATGCAGAAGAGCAGTAAGTGAAATACAGAGTTTAAGCTAAAGAAAGATTAAAGCTAATATGTGCTGTGTCCCGCCATATTTTTGGCTGAATAGCACTCCCTGGCTAACTGGAGAGTTGTTTTGAGGGCTTGTGGCAAAGCAGAGCAATGGGGCACCATGTGTTGGCATGTTGGTTGTTGTTTTTTTCTTCCAGGAAACCCACATAGTTTGGGTTGAAAACTTCATTCTAGTTGAGTAAGGGGGTACATATTAAGGCTTCTGATTGCTACAGCCTCATTTGAGTTCATTTTAACTTGGGAGGAGGTGGATTCATCATTATAATGTCTCTTTCAGGGTAGATGCATTATACAGATATGAGGGGGTGCATCAGTCAGAGTGGGAGCAGGGTACATGGTTGTATGCACTACATTATGAGGTGCGTTGTTGTTGTTGTTGCACTAGATTTAGTGGAATGTAAGGAAGGTTGCCCCTTTCCCACCCCTTGTGGTAGTTTGGGCATTGGACCTAGATCCAAGAAGAAGGTGACAGGATTGGCATTATCCAGAGGAATGATATTGGGGGTCCCCTTATGCAGTTGTGGGAGAGAGTGTGAGCAACACATCACAGCCAGCACATCATGGTGGTGGTTTGGGCTTGCCATGATCCCAAGTGGGGTTGCATTGGTCCATGTGGAACAGTACATCTGTCATTTCTCAATAATGTTCTTTAAGCAGATTGGGTATCTTGACAAGCAGATAGGGCTGTTGGTGCCTGGATTTGGACCCATGTGGGTACAAGGCCTATTAGTAGCTATAACCAATAAAAGTTGTGGCCTGTTCCATCCAACATTATGTGGGATTCACTACTAGGCAGGCAATTCATGGATGGAAGGGACAAAATAATCCAATGTGATTACATTTTCTCCTTCATATCTTCAGTCTTTAATATACCTCTGTAAAATTTTTAATGGCTTTTGCTGTGTTTTGACATTTTACAACCCCACCCCCAGAACATTTTAATTTAAGAGTGGGTTGGGACTCTATATAATAAATAAGTACATTAACATGAATTGTGTGAAAAATAAGGTGGGAATTGTGGAGCTCACATGAATTGCAGTTGTCATTTAAAATAATGGTTGATCACAGTATTATAAAAGGCTAAAGCTTAAAATATCACTTGCACTTTTCATCCTTTCCCACAAATACCCACAAAGTATGCTTTTACACTGGTGAAATGTTTTAGTATAATGGATTATAGTGTAATGATATACATTACAGGAGAAATATGAACCAAAGAGTTACCAAGTACAGTCGGTGCTCTGTTTTTGTGGGAGATCCATTCCAGACCCGCCCCCCCCCACATGAAAACAGAGACTCACGCATACTCAAGCCCTATAGGCTTGAATGGCGAGCACTCCTGTGTGCATGTGCCAGGCGCACCCCCCATTGAAAATAGCAGAGGTTGCCCCTCCTTGGGTTTTTGAAGTCACACATCTCAGATCCGCGAGTTAGGTGGGGCGATTGTAATATCACAATGTGATGCATTAAGCTCCATCACGTACGTATGGTTGCAGCCTATATGCATATGACTGAAAGCTGTATAGATCGGGAATAGCCTCAGAAGCTACAGAAGAACAGATTATTCCAGAGGAAGAGACAAGGAAATGATTGATTGCAACAGTGAAACGGGGGAAATACAAAGGAGAGGAACTCAATAAATTCATCTTGCCCAAACGCTTTACAAAACTTAGGGCCTTGTGTCCTAGCCTTGTTTCAGTGTTGTCTCTTACTGATGTTGGTGCTCCCCCATTTGCTTCTCCTTTTAGGGAATATACTTTTGTAAATTTTCAGGAGGTCTGTTTTCTTGTTGTGATTGAAAATGAACTATAATATGCTGAGACCCCTTGAAATACCTTTCAAAAAAGACAGGATCCATTTGAAATAAAGCTCTACTGACTGGGAAATGCTCTCATCACTCTTGGGAACATTGATTTGCATACTGGCAATGAAGTCTGTCCAAGAAAGACACTCTCCCTGTTATTCATCAGTGAGTAGCACATTTTGAAGAATTATTCATTTGGGAATATTTATCTAGCTGGGATCACAAGTGAGAAAAATTACTAGTCTAAGATGAATTGAATTAATTCATTGTTCAAGGAAGTAAAGACTTGTGTTACTGTAGCTGAAGAGCTAGCCTATGTCTTGCAGGATCTTTTGCCATATTTATCATCTGGTGTACATTTCCACAATAACATGAAGCAGACAACATCATAGGATTCAGTTAAACAGAATAGTATGTTTTTCTCTCTCTCTCCCTTCACACATTTGTGTCATTCCCTCTTTTTCTTTTCTTTTGTCTTTCTTTCCCTTTTCTATCACTGTCACACCCCAGAGGAAGATAAGCAACTAAGGACAAAAACACACTACAGAAATAATCTGGTTTGAGACTGCTTTAATAGCTCTGGCTCAGTGCTAGGAAATCCTGGGGATTGTAGTTTATTTTGGCACCAGAGCTGTCTGACAGAGAAGGCTAAATGTCTCACAAAACTACAGTTTACAGAATTCCCAAGCATTGAACCAAGGCAGTTAAAGCGTTCTCAAACTGGATTGTTTCTGCAGTGTGTTTTGGAAGTAAGTCTAGAATCCAAACACAAAGATTTCAAATTATATTTTATTTCACAATATTGGGATTCTAAAAACAACTGTTCGGAGTGTTTGTGTATCGTCTTAATGGAATCATTTAAACTCTGATTCAACATTTATTATTAATCTGCAGTGTGCATTCTAAAAACCATAGATCTCAATATTTCAAAAGAACAGTCAAAAATATTCTGTAAAGGAAGGGAAGAAAGATATAGGAAAATGGGGGATTTATTCAAGGAAAAACACCATTAATAATCATTTCAAAGACATCTGCCTGTACAACAGGGATTGCCAAACACACACGCACACATACATATATGCATTTAAAAATGTTTTTGCTTAAAAATGATTTCTAGGGAGGGTATTTCCACCACATTTGGAGCCTTCTGGACTCCCCAGGGATCAAAGCAAACACCCTTTGAGGGCCCAGGAAGACCTAAAAACATGCCTCCACGTTCCCCAGAGGACATTTGGGCAAACATGGATATGAACAATCTGGAGGACCAAAATTTGATATCCACAGCTGTAAAGCATCATGCTGACTGACACCACTACATAAATTATCGTATATTAGGCCAACTCTGTGGACTGATAGAGAAGCAGATGGAACTATGGTTATTACCCTTTCCTCTTAGAGAAATATGTTCATAGAGGTATTATACTCATTAGGATAAAATGGTAGACAGGTGCTGCAAGTGATCATCCTCTCCAGTCCCTGCAAACTGGAGTAGAGTTTAGACAGACTTCATGGTGAAAGACTCAAATTAAAATAGCATTGGGTGTTAAAATTAAAAATATCAGTTTAGGCCTCTGTTTGCAGGGACTGAAATGGACCACCACTTAGAAAATCCATCTACCATGTTGATGTATTGAGGTCTATAAAGTGCCTTTTTCCAAATTCTAACTGCTAGCAATAGGGATGTCATAAATAAAAATGGAGCCCCCCCAAGAAGTATTCTGTTTGAATATTCACAAATGTGTTTGATTACTTGAGTGTTACAGGTCATAATGTTCATAATCTGCTATAAGCAGAGCTTGACTTGAGTACTTTGTACCACACTTATTGACTTTCTTCTAACAACAGAATGACCCATCTGTCTGAAGGTGGGTAAAGCAAAATCAGAGGTTATGGAGAGGGCTTTACATCCTACTGAGAAGTGCATCAGGACTATATACTAATGAATAGGGTTGGGATCTTTGTGGTTTTCATGAAATTATCCTTTGTCAGAATGCCTTTATTTGGGGACAGATAGGGGCATTGTTAGAAGATGTCCTAGAGATGAGCCTGGGAACACATTTTTAATTGGGAAGCTCCTGACTTTGCAAATTGGCCAGCTGAGCATGGCTGGCAGCTGGGATTTAAGTGGATTTTAGGTGGGAGGTGGCATCGGCAGCAAAATGTGAGTGATAATATCTGTCTGCATCCCAGAAGAGGATTCAAACCAGGAAAGGTAAGCCGGGTTTTTTAGCTATACGAAAAACTCCAAAGACTGTTGGTGTCTTACAATACTACTAATACCAGGATGGAGCCAAGTGGTGTCAATCTGTATTATTTCTACACTGTTTATGCATACAGATAAGTCAAGGGTAACCCAGAGTCTAAGACAAAGAGTAGGGCCAGGGCCAAAACAAAATCCTACCATATTGAGATAAACTACCCTGGAATGATCAAAAGTCAAAGTCAACTAACTATCCAGAATCTAACCAGCCCACCCCTCAATAGCAAGCAGGCAGGGATATTCAAACTTGTAAACTCCAAGGTCCCTAACACACGGCAGAAATAATCCAGTTTGAGACCATTTTAACTGCTCTGGCTCAATGCTAGGGAATCCTGGGAATTATAGTTTGTTGTGGCATCAGAGCTCTCTGACACAGAAGGCTAAATGTCTCACAAAACTATAGTTCCCAGAATTCCTTAGCATTGAGCCATGGCAGTTAAAGTGGTCTCAAACTGGATTATTTCTGCAGTGTGTTTTGGACTCAAGGTTAACTATCAATAGTACAGTCACAGCAACAATTGCAAATTGTGAGCACAACTTTCTGACACAAGGTGGTTGTTCTGAGCAACATAGGGGGAATATAGACTGGCACTTTGTGCAGGCCTGTGGGCAGGGTGACAGCGTAGCATCTGCACAGTTGACCCCGTGACTCTGCCCTTATTGTGCCATCATGCTGCGTGCCCGTTTACATGGTGCGCAGCATCATGGTGCAACTCTATTGCAGTGCCCAAACAGCACAGCGCAGGAGGGGCATCATCATGCTGCCCCATTGCGGCTATGAAGCCCCTTTCTGGGACCAAAAAAGAAACCACTTTTCAGGGTTTCTTTTTGTTCCCAGCAGAGGCTGTGGCATGTGGTTGCTGCGGCACCAATCTGGAGCAAAAAGGGGCAGCATCCCACTGCTCATCTGTACAGCCCCTTAATTTGGTCCACAACACACTGCAGAAATAATCTAGATCGACACCACTTTAATTGCCATGGCTCAAAGCTATGGAATTTTGGGAATTGTTGTTTGTTGTGGCACCAGAGCTCTCTGACAGAGGAGGCTAAATGTCTTGTAAAACTACTATTCCCAGGGTTCTATAGCATTGAGCCATGGCAGTTGAAGTGATGTCAACCTGGATTTTTTCTGCAGTGTAGATTCAGCCCTAGCTGACCACTCATTCTGGGAGCCTTGAGCTAGGTCTTTACAAAACATCACTTTTGCAGAATGTAAGGAGGCCCAGCAGCTGTTGACTGAGAGGGCATACCTTCCAACATTTCACACGTGAAAACTGGGATGTGTGTGGCCAAACAATATCAGAGGGTGGGCAATATCAAAACAGCTATTGATGAGGAGGAACACAATGGCTAGGATAAGCTGCAGCAGTTTGCTTTTGCCTGAGCTGTTAACTTTTGAGCAATGTCAAATAAGATCCAGTGTGGTGTAGTGGGTGATCGTGTGGGACTGGGACATGGGGAAACCAAATCCAGTCCTGCTGAGACATGAAATTCTCTGGGTGACTTAGGCTGCACAACTGTAGAAACAATGCAGTTGACACCACTTTAACTGCCAAGGCTCCATTTTACACAATCCTGGGATTTGTAGTTTGGTGAGGCACCAGCACTTTTTGGCAGTGAAGGTTAAAGGCTTTGCAGAACTACAAATCCCATGGTTCTGTTAAGAGCTACAGCACTTAAAGTGGTGTCAAACTATCTCTACAGTGTAGATGCACTATTTATTTAGTCTCTCTGTCTCACACTCACACAGTTTGACCTTCTGACCATGAAGAGGAGGACAGCCATTCATGCTGCTGGTGGAAAAGCAGGCTTTAAAGGTGAAAATTGTTTTATGCTTTCATTTCTGAGTCTCCAGAGTCTTAGTCCAGAACTGAAAATATTACACCATGCTGGTTTGTGACAGGCAAAAAAAATAATAACAATAAATATGTGGGATGATAGGCCTCTGGAACTAGCACAAGGGATGAGGTTTCCAGTGAGCAAAAGTCAAGGTCTAGCAAGCTGTAGCTCTTAAAATAGACACAGGGGCTTTCTAGATTGGCAAAAAGAAGTGTGTTCATGGCTGCATGAAACTCTAGCCTTTAGATGAGAAAAAGGGAAAGTGTGCCATGAAAACGGTTTTTTTGCATTTTAGGGGAGAAGAAGCGCCTTTAAAAAGGTGCTGGTTTTCCCAGCTTCTTTTTTAAAAACTGCGGAACAGCACAGCTCCATCTAAAGGCTGTGGTGCAGCTGCTAAGCATTAAGGGCCCATTTTAGATTGGCAAAAAGAGGTGTGTTGAAGGCTGCATGAAAGCCCAGCCTTTAGATGAGAAAAAGGGAAAGTGTGCCATGAAAACACTATTTTGGCATTTTAAGGGAGAAGAAGTGCCTTTAAAAAGGAGCTGGCCCATTTTACATTGGCAAAAAGAGGTGTGTTGATGGCTGCATGAAAGCCCAGCCTTTAGATGAGAAAAAGGGTAAGTGTGCCATGAAAACACTATTTTGGAGTTTTAAGGGAGAAGAAGTGCCTTTAAAAAGTAGTTTGATTTCCCCACTACTTTTTTTAAAAGGGCGCAACATTGCTATTGCATCTAAAGGCTAAGGTGTAGTTGCACGGTTAAATGGGGCTCTGTATCTTTAAAGCACCTATTTAAAGGCAACGATAAAGGTGCGGATCATAATGGATCGCTGATTGGGAGCATGCGTGGTGTGGACTTCACTTCTAATTAAAACGCTCAATGCCCTGCAGGTGTAAAAGCTGGGGTTTATCCACAAAGTTTTTTAAAGCTCCCAAATCCTAGCTCCACTCCTAATCTGAACCCTAGACATGCGCAGTAGGGACTCTGGGATGCCGTTACTGTTATTCTACTGTGGATAACATGTCACTTCCTTCACAAAATAAAGGGGTTCATTCATGATGCACCAATGCAACGGCACAGTTTAAAAAGGCGGAGGAAATGCAATGATAATTTGACGGATCCTCATAAGTATACATTTGTCCTGCGCAACTGCGCAGGTTTTCCGGCTGCCGGCTGCGAACTGCGCAATTGTGCAGTTCCCAGCCGGCAATGATAATTTGACTGTATGGTGTAACTGTGTTTGTGCAGTTCGCAAACCTGCGCAGTTGCGCAGCACAAATGTATACTTATGAGGATCCGTCAAATTATCATTGTGGCTCCTCTGCCTTTAATTAATTTAAAATTTAAAGGTTCACCGCGGCTAAAAGCCGCGTTCATTGCCGCCCATGTAGCTGCTCCGCCTGTGTTTGTAGCGTTCTGACAGCTTCCAATGTAGCTGCTGAGCCACAGAAAAGAGCTCAGATAAGTCGTTCCCACACCCCTCAGTCTAGCTGCCCTGTACTTTTTAAATGCACACCTGGGGCTTGCAGTCTAGATGCTAAGCATTAAGGAAAGTGCAACTTCATGTCACACTTTCCTGCCAATCTAGAAAGCCCCACAGATACTGAAGGGTATTGTTTCTTGCATTACCACTTATTTGGGCCTGAGCCTCCTTTTTAAAAAAGTTATTATTTTTAGGCTGCAATCCTGTATCTGTTTGCCTAGGAGAGAGTAATACTAAATTCAGAGAGATTTAAGGGTGTATAGGATTGTGCTGTCTATAGTTGTTTTGCCAGATTGTTCAGCTGCTGCGTTTGGCTTTGTAAAATGAATCCTGGTGTGAACCTCAGTTCTTTCAGCATGGCATTATATTCCTGTGAGAAAAGCAAGATGAGGCCTATTTTTGGAGACCACCCCCTGCCCCCAAAGCTACAGAGACAGAGTTTGTTTTCTCCCCCTGAAATGTGGCCTAAATGTGCACATATGCATATATATTAGCATATGGAAATTTATGCCCTATGGGCCTGTCCTCTAAGTCTTTTAAGTACCTAGCAATGCCTCTAGGGGAAGATATATCACCTCATTAAATGTACAGCAGCATATTTGAAAGAGGAAAGAAATTCCAACTGAAGAAGTTTGGTTTTTTCAAGTATGGAAGCTGCAATAATGGGGGAAACTCACAAAGTCACTGAGACAGAAAGCTCCACTTTCATGCTACATGACATTTATTCCCTGCCTGTTGAGAAAACCATACTTGGAAAGCAAAACCATCTGCAAAACATGAAGTCCGAAATGTGCTGCTGTTGTTGCACCCTTTGAACTTGTTTCTGGGGTACGGTGACCTAAGGCAACCCTATCACAGGGTTTTCCTGGCAAGATTTATTCAGAGAGGGTTTGCCATTGCCTTCCTCTGAGGCTGAGAGAGTGTGACTTGCCCAAGATTACACAGCAGGTTTCCATGGCTGAGTGGGGATTCAAACCACAGTCCTCCAAAGTCATAATCCAGCAGTCAAATCATGATGACTCTCAAAGTCCAAAATACATTTTAAAAATAGCAATTTATGTTAACAGCAATCTATGACCTGTATAGAAAACTTTAAAATATAATAAAATGTCATGAAGAAATTTGTTGCACCTTCATTAATCTGTACTTAAAAAAATAATGCTGACAAGAGTTCATACGATTTATAAGATTCAGGTTGTTAGGATATCGTTTCTTATCACATCAATTGAGAGCTGGGTTTCAAGTTCCATTGTAAGGGGCATGGAGGTCAAAAGTAATCACGATACCAGAAATGTGAATATTTTGACAAAATAAATGGATCACAGTTTCAATTAAAAAATAATAATGCTCAGTGCATTTTCAAGTCATCTTGCTGAAGCACAAGTCTCTAAAGTAACCTTCCTATGACTGAGAAGATGTGTTAAATCACAGGGAGTACACATTTTATATGTTTAGTCTTACCCTAAAAAAAAAAAAAAAGATTGAATTGACAGTAGGCTGTGATTCCTCAGTGATCATTTTCTGCTCCATTCTTTTGTTTATTTCTTCACCTTTTTGTTCTTCTGAACAACATTGCGTGCCTGTAGAATTCTTTTCAAAAATTATTTTAGTGAGATAATGGCACAAACCATTGTTTTATCCAAAACAGCATATTATTTACAGTGTTGTTGCTTTCTTATATTGGAAGGTCACAAAATCAGGTACTAGCAAGTTTATGAATGTACGTTTTGCTATTACTGGTTATGATCTGTTCTACTAAAATATTAGGTTGAATTTCCACACTAAAAATCTAAGTATCAAATGGCCAAGATCGCTGTCCAGGTCTGTTTCTCACATCATCACAGCATTTAAAATAAATTCAAATAAAATAAAAATCTGGCTTTTTAATGTTATGGGGGTGGGGAAACAGCTTACTAAACTTACAGAAAAGAATTGCAGAGTGGACAAAAAGAAGTATACCTGCTGTCAAGAGAGCTACATTTTTTCTCGGGAGGACGGTGATGTCCCAACTAAAGAGGTCATGAAACAGGAGGCTTCTTTGTTTAAATGTCTAAGCTAAATAAGCCAGCATGTTTAATAAGTGCTGGGTGGCAACCAATAGTGAAAGGCTACTTAAGGGATTTTTGCTCGCTGTGCCATGGAAAATGAGTTTAAGCATTTGACTGCTTCTGCAGGACAAGGAAGGGGGAAGGTTCCCCATGGATGGTTCCTTCTTGTTAAAGGTGCCCTACACCTTGAGCTTTCCCATTCACAACTGACAGCTACCAGACTGCTTCAAGTTATTGACACTCCTTAGTATGTCCAGCTTCCCGGGGAATTTCTAGGGCCCCCTTCCAAGGATTGATCCCTTCAGCCCAGTACTGATGGAAAAAGGGGAAAGTGGGGGATAAAAATAAGGTGATTCAGAGAGTCAGATTTTATTTTATTTTTTGTCTAAGTCCAGAAAATACAGAGCTTTGCCCAACCCTTGAAATATCCCTTTTAAAATTCCTTTTTAAAATAATTCAGTTGAAGGTCCAAATATAGAAACTGGAGGGGAGGAATGAAGGGAAGAAAGAAGGAAGAGAAGAGGTGATGGTGGAGGAGAAGAAAGAAGAATAAAATATCCAATGAAGGATAAAAAAAACAGTCACTTCAATTCAACCTTGCTATCTTCCAGAGCTTAATACTGAATCTCTGAGCAGCATTTTTGGGGGAATGGGGGTGAGGTTTCTTGTCTTTTGTTTTGTGAGTGCTGATCTGGTTTTAGCCGGAGGACAAAGTATCATACATGTGTGGGAATTTGATACTGGTTAAAACAAAATTACAAAAAATAAATAACCAGAAACAGATGATCTCTAACCGAACTGCTACAATTCACACATACAGAATCAACTTCAGTGTTAACTAAAATATGCCAACAAATATGGAAAACAAAATGGTGGCCAACAGACTTGAAACACTCAATATACATTCCAGTGCACAAAAATAGAGACACAGAAGACTGCACTAACCATAAGACCATAGAACTAATTTTCCGTGTAAGCAAAATCATGCTTAAAATTTTGCAACACAGACTTCAACCACGTATGGAGGGAGAAATCCTAGAGGTGTAAGCAGGGTTCAGGAAAGGTAGAGACAATAGGGACTTCATTGCAAAGATATGATGGCTAATGGAGAGCACCAAGGAATTCCAAAAGAAAATCAGCATGTGCTTTATAGTCTGTAGCATTGATCACGGAAAGCTAAGGAATGCTCTCAAAGGCGTGGGAGTCCCATTAGATCTGATAGTTCTGATGAGTCCTATACTCGGGACAGCTGCTAGGCCAAGGTAGGTTTTTGGACAGAGTTCAAAGGCAAGAGAACAGCCCACTGTTCCCCATCTAGAAGAGGACTTACATATGAGTAAACTGCACTTATGCACACATAAGTAACTAATGGGATTCTGGTCTATATTGATTATTTTAAAATCAATTTACTGAATTCATTGTCTATCACTATGAGAAAAATCATGCCTATTCTTTCTTTTCCCACCAGTGTGAAGAAAGAGATGTGTTTCTCCTCATTTATTTTTAATTGTACCAAAATAAATGTGCACAACTTAAAATGCAGAGAAACATTCTTTTGTGATTGGAAAAAATATGGATATTTATATGGATTAAAAAGTTTGTGGGAAAAGTGCAAAGCAAAATATAAAGACATTTCTTATGAATAACTCCCCTCACCCCACAAAAGCATATAGTCCATCCTGATACAAAAGGAGGATGTGAAGCATATGCAGGTGGTACTTAGAGAAACATAATGGTAGAGAATCTGAGAATTTTTTTTATATCCTTCATTTTAACAAGCTGGAGCATTATAAAAAAAGAGCTTAGCTTCTGGAGGCATTTTAGGGAAGAAAAGATAAGATTTTGCCTCCTAACAACTTCCCCAGGGGGTGTTAAAATGGATGTGCTCTAGGTGTCACTGTTGCTCAGTTGCTTGAGCCAGAAACAGAAGTTTAAACATCAGTTGTATCTCACATTTCAGGTCTATAAATGTCCCCCAAAGCAGTTTACAATCTAACAGGAAATAATTACTTATTTTGAAGCTGAACACAGTAAATGGACAGGATCAAATATATATTGTATGTAATCTTCATTCAAATATTGTGGTCTCAAACAATAAAGCTTTATAGGTAAGTGTCAACATTTTGACTTATGCCCAGAAAGGAACTGGAAGTGAGTACATGTGGAAGAGAATTGGAGTAAAATTAGAACTACATGTCTGAATGCTAAATGCTGACTGATTGCCGAGAGAGTAATAACAGAAGACTGGAATTTGGGGATAAAAAGAATATCCAGAAAGAGGGCATGGATTGCTTGAAGTCAGAACAGGTTTACTCCATAATGCCAGAGATGCACATTGAATTTACATGAAAAGGAAGAGGAAGTGAACCACATCCCACTATAGGTGCAACCACTGCATTTCTCCTTTTGAAACTTCAGTGGTTTCTCTGGCCACCTCTATGCTGCCTTATCATTTTTGGAAAAATAATCCTACAGATTTCTTCCAAACATGCCCAGATTTTTGTGACATACAGTGGGCCCTTGGTATCCATTGGGGTTTGGTATCCCCAATGGATACCAAAATCAGTGAATATTCAAATCTCATTATATACAATGTGGTAGTAAAATGGTGTTCCTTATATAAAATGGCAAAAGTAAAGTTTGCTTTTTGTTTTTTAAATATATATTTTCAAGTTGTGGATGGTCAAATCAATGGATGCAGAATCTTTGGATATGGAGGGCCAACTGTACTCACAATTGACAAGGTGACAAGGTGTCAGACAAAGCACATACTGCCTCAGAAATATGCCCATTAGTGAGGCTTGTGGTTCATTTCATACTAAAGAAACTGTGCGTGCATTTAAAGAATGCAAATAGCTAAGAGTGCATATGATTTCAAAATATGTAGAAATATGGGAAAACCCTATGAATTTCATAAGACTGACGTAAGTCAACAGGTGTCTTGAAGTCACACACAAGTGCACATTATGAAAAGTGTGTAAATGTTTTAGAAAATGTGTACAGGAAATGATTCTAAATTTCTATGCAGGAAGAACAGGAACCACCATAAAAGCTCAACCCATTAGGCAGCTTCTATTATAATTTGCCTATGAAAACAGCCAGGAAAATAGACACTTAGTTTGTTCATGGTATTTTATCCTATATTTTAGTGCAAGGGTGGCAAGCCTTTGGTCTTCAGATATCATCATCATCATCATCATCATCATCATCATCATCAGTTATATAGCACTGTAGATTTACACAGCACTGTACATACAATCAGTAAAATAGATAAAAAATAAACCTGCCGAAGGCATACATTCCATGAAATAATAACATAATACATATAAAATAATGCATAATAATACATGAAAGGGTTCAATAAAATAAGGCAGGCAACAAATTAAAAACATCAAATAACAATCACCCAATGCCTGGGAATGCTTCCCTGAACAGGATGGACTTCAACTCAGTTTTGTTGGACTCTCAGTCCCATCAACCCAGTAGCATGGGCAATTATTAAGAATGATAGGAACTGTAATTATTTCTGTGGGTCATAGGTTCACCCTTCCTGCTTTTGTGGCTAATATTATTTTATATAAGTTTATATAGTTTCAGGTGAGGTAGAGTCTTTTAAAATAATTGCAAATATATTGTGCATAATTGGATTTGGAATGGGTTGCACAGGGGATTATGCATAAAACCAGGGGCAAAATTTAGCTAATTTCCTCCATCTGAAATGCTAATAAACTGGAGAGAAAAATTAAGCAATGTGTGGTTATCTAGGCATAAACAATGCTGTAGACTTAGCAAAATATATATTGTAGGCATCTTTACTGCAAGAAGCCTGCTTCATTAATAAGCACAGAAAGAGATGTTTAGAATGGAAACACGACTGTCAAACACAGCTCTAACTGAACATGGCACTCTCTGCATTATTGGCTATTGTAAAAAAGTTGCTGAACACTCAGCTGATTTAATCCACTGCTGAGTATATCTCTATACCCTGAGTGAGCAGTATGCTGTGAATACTGTGGGCATTCTCTATGGAATCCCATTACCTCAGCAAGATTCAGTGGCAGGCTGTTGCTTTTGCCCTTTGGGAGTTTGCTTCTTGCATCACAGGTATTTTAAATGCACATTCAGGCCAGTCATGAGTCCCCTTTATAACTGAAGAACAGGCCATAATATTAAATCTAATTTTTTTAAAAAACTCATTCCTGTTTTGTGCTTTTTTTACCACCTTGTCAGAAAAGATGAATACTGATTAAACTAATGGATGTCAGTCTTGACCAGAGGTAGGCAGTTAGGGAAGGTCTGGGGAGTCTGCCAGAAATGACCAAAATTTGGAAGTGTCTTTCAGTCCCATTTTTGAAATATTGTGGTTATTTTTTTTATGCTGAACACTGAAGGGAATAGGACTAGTAACTTATTTAAAAGGTGTGTTGCCACTCCTGCAGGCTTCCAAGAGAGATAATTGCACTCCCCCCTTTAAAAACAAATAGCCAGAAAAAGAGCAATCTAGGCCGTCTGATGGCTGCAAAGACAGCCTTGAAAAAAGCTGCATGAGATGCCAGGGCTGCACTTTGTCCACCCCTGATATATACAGTATGATGTAAAGTCCAAATTCTGCCACAATAAGACTTTTGAAAAGCCACTATCTTGTCTTTACCTTGTCATGTGTAAACTGAGAATAATAGTGATCTAGGTTGGGGATAAAATATAGGGAATGTGAGAATTTCCTTTGGTTCATTCAGAAAAAATCAGACTGACCAATTTATTCATCCAAGAAGATACCTTTGTGTATTTAGCTCTTTCATCTTTGAATGCCTGTATATGCAGCCATGTTTGTGGTGTTGAATTAGGGTTGCTACCTCCTGAACCCCCAAACAGGCTCCTTATCTATAAAAGTGGTGTCGTTCAGGTCCAACGTGTTCCTCTCCATGCTGGGAACTGAAATAGCTATTGAATTTGGCTAGTATAGTTTGGAAGGATAAGGATGAATATTGGCTGGCTGAGGATAGCACCTCTGGCAGCCATAGACCTATTAGTTCTGTAGTCTTGGCAAGTTGTGTTATTGGTAGTGTTTGTTCTGGGTACAGTGCTTGGCAATTTTGCCCCAATGTAAAGTTCTCTTTTGATGTTTTTAATCTAGCATCAAAACTGGAAACTGCAAAAGAAATATACTAGCACCCATATGTCAGTTAGTTGTGTAAAAGGAGAATAACAGTGATCTACCTTGCAGATAAGGGATGGTGAGAGTTTCTTATTAGAAAAAACAGCAACCTAAGAGCAACTGAAAGACTAGCAAATTTATTGTAGGACTAAACCACCCTTCATCATATCTATGAAGTGCTACTGGGAATTTGCGATTTATTTACAGTGCAAATGGTTGAGGGTGGCATTGTTGACAGTGAGGCTAGTAGGAAATTAAGTACAGAAAGAACTGACATAAATGCCAATTACATTATTAACGAACACAGGACTGTTGGCAGTAACACTACATCCTGGGAATGTATAATCCAAATTAACAAAGTAATAATTATTACATTTAAAAAATGGGTTTATCTTTCAATTTGGGGTTTGAGTTATAGTTAAAGTTCACTATATGTAGAAGGAGATTTATATTATTATTAGCAGGAAGTTAAATTATACTTTCAAGTACAGTATAGCCAAATACTTTGGGGGAAGAAAATCATTGTTATTTGCAATTTTCTCTCTTTTTCTTTTTGGTAGTTACTTTGTTGGTTTCTTCTTTCTTTTCATGTTGTGTGGATCAATTGTATACTTATACATCTAAATTCAATTTGTGTTTTAATAAAAAATAATTTTTAAAAATATAGTGTGATAAGAAGCCTTCAACATCTCCAGGCCTCTTTTGATAGATCTGAACTTTCTGATGAATTGTAACTCATTGTTGCTCCACTGTGGCCCCTTTACTGTAAGTAACACATTCCTGGGAGGTAGATGCATTCTCCCATAGGTTTTTTGGTATTGCTATTTCGGATGTCAGATTTGTGTCCAATTATTTTTGTTGCACAGAGCTTGATTGGTTTCAGTTTCAACTGAAAGTTCCCAATAATAATAATAATTTAGAAAATGGACATAGGTCATGTGCATCCTCTGGGTAAGGAATCAGATCAATCAATCTAAATTATTAGTTTGACACAAACTGGTTATCAATGAGGTCTATATCAGAAAAGGAAATAACTATCACAAGAAAAATGATTTACTATGATGTTCAGTGATTGCACTTCCAGTGGAATGTCACAAATTACAACATACTTTCACATCATTCATTTTAGAGGAGTCTGACATCTCAAAAGTCAACTTGGATTAATTAGGGAATTATTTGAGGTTTTTAAAGAACAAAACTGTCTATCTTAGATAATTGGGGAGTTTATCCAGTGGTTTGGAAAAATTCCCTCTGCATCAGAGGGAAGATAGATCTCTCCCTCATGTTCTCCTGTATTTTGTCCACAACACACAATTACCCAGCATGTTGGGGTGACAGAGAAGGAACAGAGAAGGGAGAAAGGGTAAACACATCTCTCTTGTCCCCGGGGTCTGCTTCTACTGTTCATGCCCACCATGCTTGACAGGGAGCAACTGGTAGGATTGCCTTAGTGAATGGTGAAGGTTGGTGGAGTTGCTTGAAATGGGGGCCAGAAAAGGAACACTGAATTGTTATGTGGCTCAGATTTTGATCCACTTTGTAGAAGAATTAAGGGCATTAAAAGTTTACATTTCTTTTTTGAGGTGGTCTTTGATAAGCCTGAAAGATTACTCCATATACTCAACTAAAGGTCGACCTCATGTATAAACCGAGGGCAGGATTTGGGGCCAAAATATGGGTTTTGATATGGCTCCTGGATAAGTTGAGAGTAAAATATAGGGGCATGCAACAAAGGATGTAAAAGATGAAGCAAAGGAAAATGATGCTAAAGAACTTACAAAATTCTGGCAGGAAAAAATGTTTGTGCTCATCCTAAAGGCTGGATGGATAAGAGAGTAAGAGGTGGCTGATGTTTCTTTTAGGTGCTCTCAGGATGGACTCCTTTATTTTAGTAAAATAAGAGTTAAAGTACACTTCATACATTGACCAGTGGATAAGTCAACCGAGGTTTTGGGGAGTCAATTTTTGACTAAAATTTTTAGACTTATACATGAGTGTATACAGTATATACAAATGAGTCTGGTGCAGAAGACTTTTGCTTCATACTATTATTATGCAAGCATTAAGTACAATAGTCACAACATGCCAGGAAAACTGGAATGCACCATCATAAAGATTTATTATAGTTTATCCCTACGTAGCAGGGTTGACATATTTGTGGGCACTAGCCATCTTGCTACTGATTCTTTGTCTGGATGGATAAACTAAATATGACTTAAGAGTGGAAAAGATATAAAAAATTACTTTACGTTATTATTATGTTTTGGAGAACTTAGTAGAAACATCTTCAGGGCATTCCACATCTAAACTCATGTTATCTTAGACCAGAATGTACAAGACACAGAAGCAAGCTCTTGATTAAAATCTACATCATTCAGCTCCTATGATTATGAACGTATTTCTACACAGTTTATTGCTCTATGCCTGACAGATAACATTTAACTGTAACAACTGATACTAATGAAAAATATTCAAGCATATTTCTAAATTAAACATAGTTTATATATTTCAAACTATATGAAGAGTGGGAAAGGCCAAAGTTGAAAGGAGATATTAAAACTGGAAAAGAAATGAATAGTTTAGGAATGAAACACCAGTCTTTCTCCAATTATTTTCAGTTAAGCTTTCCTTGGCATCATGTTCTGGGCAATCAACTCTGGAACAAATTCCACCGAGTATTGTCTGTTATGGATGTGAAACACAAGCACTTAAATGGTACATTTTATTGTCATGTTCTACACATGAATAAAACAATTGTATGTTATGAAGGTCTGGAAAAATATGCCTCAAATGGTGAGCCATGATATTCCACCATTATATTCAAACCATTTTATTTTTGATAGAGCAGGTGTTCTGTAATATATGAGGTGTAGGAGATATTCCCTTTTTGCACAATTGGTAGCTCACCTTTTTTTTTTTTTTAATGTAATGCGTCAAAATAGATTTTTGTAGCTTTTTGGGGCTATGTGGCCATGTTCTAGAAAAGTTTATTCCTGACATTTTGCCAGCATCTATAGCTGGTATCTTCAGCCAGAAAATTGTACCAGTCATTTTCTCTGAAGATACTAGCCATAGATGCTGGTGAAATGTCATGAATAAACTCTTCTAGAACATGGCCACATAGCCCGAAAACCCACGAAAAACTATGGATGCCAGCCATGAAAGCCTTCGACTTCACATCAAAAGTCAGCTTTTACAAAATCATAGTATTTAATCTCTCACTTTTGAAAATCCAAAAGGTTACAGGAATCTATTTTAAAATCAAGCTATTTATTAAGAACATACTCAGGAATCTCTTTTCTAAACATTTTACAGAAGTTTCATAATCAGGGAATATTTCATTTTCTTTAGTCGGCCTATGTTATGCTTCCCTGTTCAAAAGGTCAGGCTACAAAGCGTGGAATATCAAAGCTACATCTGTTAGGGTTAACACTTGATCACAAGTCTCAGAAAGACGTATTGGCCATCATCCAGAATCTTCCCTTTGAATTCTTGTTTTTGAAATTCTTGAGTTTCAAAAATGACTTGCTGTCTAGTGCTTTCAAAAGGAAAGAGAGAGGGTTCAAACTCTTTTCTGAGCAATCAGTTCTGTTCTTTCAATTGCTGCCATAATAAAATTAGCTATGATTTAGTCTATCTATTCATACCATTTAGTTTAGCTTTCCCTTGATCACATGCTAACTAGATACACATTTATTTGGAAATAAGTCCTATTGGTTTCATTAGATCTTGCTTCCAAATAAATATGTTAAGCATGACTAAATTCCCTTTACATGGGGCCAAACTGGACAATATATTCAGTGCACATACATATTTGTTGTATCTACTGGGGTGGAAACCTTATTTGAAAAATGGATGAAAAACATGTTTGTTGAGTGTCAGGAAACCTTGATGAGCAGAATCCTGGGTAGTACGAATCTTAAGACTTTGGGACATATTCTGCATGAAAAATGCATTGAGGGGTTTTGTGTATGTAGAAAATGATACTGTTTTTTTGTTTGCTGTGTAGAAGCCATTTTCTTTCCCAAAAAGTTTTTTTTTAAAGGAATAAGTCCCAAAATGCAAATAGCTTTTAAAAGCTGTGCAGTTTTAATGGATTTCTTGCAGCAAGAAGAAAGACAGTATTATTACCAGTAAAGATGAAAATTTACAACTCCCTAGTTTTCTTAAGTAATCACAATGAAAGGTCAGGTAATGAATAGAATCAGAACCAATCTGCACGGCATGAAGATCATAATCCTTTCCCTCTCACCATAGTCCTAATGAAATTGGACTCATGACCAGCACCTATTCCCCAAGGAGAACACCTTCCATTACCTAGGGGAGACGGGGACTTAAATCCCATTGGTAATTCCAACTGAAGAAGACTTTCTACATGGCAAGTCAACACTTTTTAAATTCTATTTAGTCAGTTGGGACTTTGATCAATTCTAATGGAGCTGTTTGAAGTTGCATATGCTTTTGTTCTGCCATAATATAGTGATGGGCTATGTAGTACTGATAGTATGTTTTAGAAATGTAAGCTCAAACATAGGTGCCTAGATACACCAGGAAAGGAGCCAAACTCACTTGAGGTCATTTATAAGAAAGCATCTGGCTATAACAATGAAGAGAAAGGGGGTGGTGTGGGAAAAGAAAGAGAAATGTATTTAATAATTTCTCCTAATAACCATTAAGCCTTCCTGAAGTTTGAATTTGTATGCAGTTTAATTATGTTATTGTAATGTTTTGTGGTCAGTTCTGACAATCAAAGTCACCAGACAGGCCCTATAAAGGTTTCTGAGTTTTTACTACAGACTAGTTTACAAATTTTGGCATCCACCTAGAATTAACAGGAACTAGCAATTAGGTTTAGGCCACATATTGGATCTGTACAGCCTGAGGCTGCATCTGTACTGCAGTAATAATCCAGTCTGACACCACTTAAACTGCCATGGCTCAATGCTATGGAATCCTAGAATTTGTAATTTATTGTGGCATCAGAGCTCTCTGAGAGAGAAGGCTAAATATCTCACAAAACTACAGTTCCCAGAATTCCATATAATTGAGCCATGACAATTAAAGTGGTGTCACCTGGATTATTTCTGCAGTGTGGATGCAGCCTGAGAGACATTCTATTCAAAACAGCCCAAAGGAGGAGATGCTACACACTTTGAGGCAGTGCCTTCTACTGTCAAATGGCTCTTATTGTCTGGAAGGTCTTCCTAATGTTTAGGTGGAATCTCTTCTGGTAGTTTGATGGAATGGGGATGATGACATTGATGAGGATGGTGATCATTGGAGTATGTATGCACATGCAAAATTCTTGCCAGAACTGCCAAGCTCTTTAGGCTGACTCTCCTTTAAACATCAGAATAAGAGTACTGTAAATAATTGTCTTTGAGGCAGATGAGACAAAGAAGAGAATATCATTTATTTTCAGAGTTCACGAACTTCATTTTTTAAATGCATGGCCTTAGTATTTGGGAATGGGCATCTTTGCACCACAGTTCTTCAATCTTATCCAAGGAGATATGAGCATAGAAACTTGGAATGGCTGTGGCTGGACTTTACAATTAATTTCCAATAGCATCAAACAGATATTTGCCAAAAATCTATCCATATTTTCTATGGATACATTAGATTGTATTTAAGTGGCACTTAGGAATATAAACCTTTTCAGGGGAGGAGGTTATTTCTACTGTTTCAAACATGACAACAGGACAAATGAGCTCTACCAATAGCATAGCGAGATGTTTGTCTGAGGTAGATGTTAGGAGACAGTAGCAAGGTGTTGGAGGCATGATTTTATGCTAAATGGATCACCCTGCACCTCCTAAAGTCAGTGGAAGACTGACACTGTCAACCGTCACTGTTGATGAAAATTTCAACTGCCAATCCCATTACCTTCTGTGCATGGAAAAGAAAGGAGTAACACCTTTTTCTTCACCTCAGGCAGCAAAATATCCTGGGCTGGCTCTTTCACATGGTTTTCCTGATCTGCTAAGGTAGTTGCTGTTTACTGATGTTGCTGCCTTAGGATTTTCAATTTTGCTTCATCTACTCTCCCTCCTTTCTTAAATTGGGATCTCCATGGCCCATGTTTGAAAAAGTAAAAGTGCCGGATAGCTTAACAGTTAAGGCATAAATAGATTCTTAATTAAAAACAAATACAGATACTTGCTGAAAAACATAATAAATCCCTTGTTATATTAGGTTAAAGTTCTCCAAACCTAATCTTTTTTGCAAGAATTCCATCAACCAGCAAGCCCTTGGTGGCCCACCAAAAATTGGCCAGTGTCCCACCAGTTAACCATGAGCTACATTCTCCTCACCCCTGGCCTAAAGAACCCCTAGCTTCAGCCAATGATGGGAAGCCTTTTGTGGCTTCTGAAAGTACCCTGAATCTCACAATGGAAATAACATAGTATCATCTCTTCCTGGTCCTTTTGCTAATTTTTTACAGCTGTTGATTTATTTCAAACAGCTGGCTCCAGACCAGTTCCACAGCTCTCCTTCTAATTTCCATAACATCTCATCATTCCCAAAGATGTCCTCATATAACCTCACCCACATATGTTTTCTGTGCTGGAACTGGACCCCACATAATTGCAGTGGAGAGTAACACAGCAGTGTCCCTTTAAGCAGTATATGAGTGCTCTAGTGTGGCTCATTTGCTGACAATTCAAAAGAACAAGTGCAAACCTTTGACAGATGACCATGTGCAAACTGTGACTGTACCTATCACAATATTTACACCTTAATCAAGCATGAGAGCTTCATGAGCAGAAGCAGGTTTCAACATGCAGATTCCCCTAATGGATTGAAATTTATTTGCAAATCAAATGTAGATGTGTGTGTCTGGAAGCAAGGAATGCAATACAGTTTTTGCCTGTATTTCACAATCTTGATGGGAATGTGTTTCTCCAAAGCATCATACAATGCTAATAGGCACGGAGGGATGGCTTAGTCTGATCCAAGTCATTTCAGGATGTTTTTATTCTTAGCTGTCCTTAGTCCCACTTCCTTATTGATGTGTGATCTTTCTTTTACTCAATTTAAATTAGAAGCAAAATTTGCATGTAGTTAGCTGTTATGCACTGAAATTGGCCATTTTAATGCCCCAGAGTCTCTGTGGATTGCTACAGAATCCACAAATTTGTAGCTGTACAATGTAGGTAGTCTATGAAACCATTTACAAAGCAGTAAACAATGTCCCCATACTGGAGCCATTTTTCATGTACTTTCCCCCCTACATTTGTTTGTTTATCTAAACCTACACATTTCTAATAATTTTTACAATGTACATGTGAAAGGGCATTTTGTTTTTGTTTTTAAAAAAGATATTAACGGGCCTGCAAAATTCAGAAAAGTGAGGAATCTCATAGAATCATAGAATGATAGAGTTGGAAAGGTCCTCATGGGCCATCAACCTCCTGTTCAGTGCAGGTAAAAGGTAAAGATAAAGGTTTCCTCTTTGACAAAGTTGTCAAGTTGTGTCCGACTGAAAGTGGTGGTGCTCATCTCCATTACAAAGCCAAAGAATCAGCGTTATTAAAGCCAATTTTGTGTTCATGTGGCCAGCATGACTGCACAGAAAGCTATTACCTTCCCACTGAAGTGGTACCTGTTTTATCTACTTGCACTTTTACATGCTTTCAAACTGCTAAGTTGGCAGAAACTGGAACTAGAGATGGGAGCTCACTTGGTCATGTGGCACTTCAAGCTGCCGACCTGTTGATCTTGCAATCGTCAGAGTCAGCATCTTAACCACTGAGCTACCATGTCCCCTCAGCGCAGGACCTCCAGCTAAACATCCCCAGCAGACAGCTGTCTAGAGGGGACTGCACCACCTCTCTAGGCAATTGGTAGAATTGCCAAACCACTCTTACTGTCAAGACATTCCTTTTATAATAATGTTAAGATCTATACATTAGTCTGAAAGGTATCGGTGAAGTCCATTCATACAGTGGTCCCCTGGGATACGAACCCCCCGGGGAACGAAATCCCCGGGACCCGAAACTGCCGGGGCCGCAAAAAAGCCCCCGGGATACGAAGAAGAAAAACCGCGCAGCCCCTTTAAATTTGCCGCGCGGTCCGTCGAAGAATGCGGTCCCCCGGGAAACGAAGATTTCCGGGTTACGAAAGGTAATCCGGAACAGATTACCTTTGTAACCCGGGGGACCACTGTATTAGAATTCACAGATATCAAATTGACCAAGCATCCTTATATAGGATTAAGCATTTCCATCCACTTCTTGAGTCATTGATTCATTACAATATTTTATTACCCACAGCAATATCCAGAACAAGACCTTAGAATTTGCAAGTTGCAAACGAAGTTGAAAATGAAGAAGACTCTTCCAGATTATTTTGTATTAGGGGAAAGTATAGACTTTCCAACAGAGAGTTAGATGTGTGTTGCTATCCAAAATTAAGGAAATTGAGGTTTATAATAAAGGTACACAAACTAAAAATACTATGAAGCAAGAGAGGAAATTAGGATTGTGCAACCACCTGGGGTGAATTCTTATTAATTAAGTGAATCGGGCTGATCTGGAACAAGTCTGGACTGATTTGTACTGGATTGTCCTAATTTGGTTCAAGAGCAGAATAGCACAGTTCAAAGCACTTTGCCTGATTAGAAGATCCTTATATCAAAAACAAGCAAAAATGTAAGGAAGACATCAAAATGGTGTGATGAGAAGATGGATGAGGGCAACTTGACTTTGCATACTCAAAGATCTATCATGCAATGAGCATTTCTTTAATCAGAAAGACTACCATTCTAAACCTCTTCCACATAAAATGCATTCACTAAGTTGGCACCACAAAATGAACACCAGCAGAGCAGAATGTAAGAAGTCTATGGGAATAAATGTGCTGGAAAACAGCATTGTACCTAGTACTACAAACATCTTCAAACATTCAGGAAAAGCACATGCTAAACTTCATCCCTGAATCTAACATCTCTTTCACACAACAAATTATAGCACTTTGATGCTAATTTAATGGCAATGGCTACATCCTGTAGAATCCTGGGATTTGTCATTTGATGAGGCATTAGAACTCTCTGGCACAGAAGACTAAATATCACTTTCTAAATTGCAAATTCCAGGATTCCATAGCATGGAACCATAGAATCATAAGTGCTATAATTTTTTGGTCTGAGGGCCAAAGCATATGGCCCAGGAGTGGCCGGAGGCTGCTCTGGCCAAAATAGGGCTGGGACTGTTGCAGTCCCAAGCCAGCCACTAGCAAGAGCAGGTTGTATCATTTCCTTTTTGGGTCCTTGGAGCAGCTTCTGGCCACTTTGGGAGCATGTGTCATATAAATGCCACACCCCCAAAGTGATCAGAAGCCATCTTTTTTTGCTTGTGCATTTCTGGCTGAATAAAACCTAATAAACAAAGCTATTTCTTAAAAATACAATGCTGTACAAATGAAAAAAATTGGCTGTCAAATCTAAACTCATCATAGTCTGGGCATGGGGGAAAACAACATCTGACAAACTGCTTGCAATCAATTATCAAATTTTACACTCCTATAATTCATTAATTACCCAATTCACTTTTATTGACAAACTTGAAACTGATCCTTTTTACTTGCAGAATGCTGGTCCATTGCATTGAATTGTTTTTTGAGTATAAACAGTCAGTGGAACTTACTGCAACATAGAGTAATTGGTATAGGAGAGAAGATATAGAAGCAAATACAATGTAAACTTTCCATTTCCTTTATTATAGTGTGGATTCTTGTGAAAGTATGGCAAACTTTCATAGAGTTGTTCTATCTTTTAGAACAAGATCATGTGTTTCAGCAACTGCATTCTTAAACCTAAATCATGTTTCTGGCAAGGTTCAGCTGCAGCTCCAGTGATTTCCCATTCTATAGATCTTATTTTAAAGTTTTGCAACTTTGGCATGCAGTAGTGATGAGAACAAACTGTTGGTGTTACTATGTAGAGTTTAGTTTTAGGGAATCCAAGTTCACAGTGTATCTTAACAGTCTGCAGAAGATGGACTCGAGAGCTCCACTTATGTATCAAACCTGTAAAATAAATTCCCACCAAAATTCGAATTATTTTAGTTCATAGCTGGCTAGAGGATTCTGACAAAAGGGTTGGGAAAGATGGGTTCAGGTTTTTATTGCTGTAATGAGTGCTTGATCCTTAAAGAAAGGAAAGTGAAAGTGTGGGGAAATGGTCCTTTAGGGGTATCAACTGTTAGTAGCCAATGCCACATATTTAAACATACTCACCTTACTTTAAACCCCCCCCCCCAAAGTATTTCAGATTACAGGTTGCCAGAAACTGATATGCCAACTTTCTTGTTTATTCTAGTTTATTCTCCTCCAGTTACTAATCAGAGCAACTTCTTCCTGAATTAAAAATGAGTAAAACTGATTTAATTAATTATTTAATTAAAAATAAATTAATAATTAATAATTTAAAAATTAAAACAGTTGTAATCATTCTGTTCATCTTCAAAATTGTGCAGTTTTTGAAGACTTTAAAAAGTGTATAAGTGGTTTTTTGAGACAGAAAATGAACTGGTAAAAGAATCAATGACAAGGTGGGACCAAAATTTTGGGGATAATGTTCATATGGATTATCAGGGAAAATGTGCTCCACAGATATAAAATTTATTTAGTTTATTGGTTTAAAAACCAGTGATATCCCAAATTAACATGGATTCTAAAGGAAGACTTTTTGAAAGATTGGTAATTATTGGGAAATGGGAAGTCATTCTGAATGCATTCCGAACGCAATCAGATTTTACGTAAATTGGCTAAACTAGCAAATTCACGTAATTGCGAATTGGCTCCATTTGCAATTGAGAAAAATTCCTCCCATGTGATAAACTCCACAGTTAAGAATGTCCGATTCTGTTTCAGAGGGCCTGAGCTTTCAGAGAAAATGGAAGTAATAAAACAGTAGGTCTTTCCATGAATATCAAAAAAGCCAGGTCATATATGATTAGGAAAAGTCCAGTTAAGATAAACCTCTCTGGGCATCCACCTACTAGTCTACTCTTTCCTGTTTAGCTCTGGAAAAATACTGTATCAGCAGAGAAATGAGCCTGTCTGAAACTTTGTTTAGGTTGTCAAGACCTTAGATTCTGAAGCATCTTCTCTTGGGGATGAAACGGATGGGCAAAATACAATGGTTTCCAGTGTCTTTATAGGCATGACATTTAGATGATGCCCATATAAAAGTGGCTGGAAACTAGACAAAGCCACACTCTAGCACTAGAAACCAGAGCAAAAAGAAGGCAGAAAATACCTTTGCACCTGCATATAAACACCCTGACACAAGTGTGGGGCTGGGGAAAGCACATAAATGAAAGTACGACAGCACCAATGGCTGTAATTACAACATACACAAACTAGACAGTCCAACAGGGGGGCATGGGGTGAAGAAGGATGAAGGGGGCATGGATGGGAGGGTTTCTTTTCACCCCTGATATTGCAAGTGCTGGCGTCTGTGATACTGATGTGGTGATACTGATGGGATATTAATCTGGGTGGAGCTCTGCTTCTGAATCTAAGGAACAGAGTATGTACTTAATTCAGGAGAGATGCTGAGAGTTCTCCCTGAGGTGGATGCTCTATTTTTTTATCATTGCTCATTTCCTTGGTGTATATGATGGGACCAGTTTAAATGATGGATAGAAACAATACAAAAAAAAGCACACAATTAAATTATTTTTTCTCAAATGTTTGGAAACAATAATGAGGGGAATCCTCAACTGATGAGAATCTACACAGTTAGGACTTATTCTATTCTAAAATTTGCATGTAGTTGCTTTGGGCAGATAACAGTATTTTCTGTATGGGAAACAACATTTTCTGCACAGCAAATAATAATAAAATATCAACCAGAAAATGCTGTTTCCTTTCCAAAAACTAGCCATATGCAAATTTGGCAGAGAATATGTCCCAAATTGCAAATACAGTCATCCCACCATTTGTGCAGACTTTGGATCCGCATTCCTCGCTTACTTGAGGGACTTAAGTCTGCAGGGCCATGCTGCCATTCAAGCCAATAGGGCTTGAATACTGGGTGGATTTCAGTTTTTGTGGGGGGGGGGGGGAGAAAAGGGTTCCCCATTTTCTAGAACAACCTCTCTATACCAGCTCTCTTTCAGGTGCATTAAAATACAACACCCATCATCTCCAGCCAGCATGGCTAATAGCCACATTGCTAGGCCTATGGCAAGGGTGGCCATAGCCCAGCTCCTGGGATGCATTTGACCCATGGAACCCTTGTATGTGCCCCCTAAATCTTCAGAAAAACCATCCCAAGCTGCCAGAACCCCCTTTTTATTTTAGAGCCACTTTTTTGGTAGCATTTTGCCCCAAAACTGGCCAAAAGTCACCACAGCTATGTGAATATGCAATGATATGCTTTTCCTAATCTCCAGAACCCCCAAACATCAAAAATATGCCCCCACATTGGCTAAAATCGTGGCTGGGAGCATCATTGCACCATTCTGGCTACGCCAAAATGCACAACATGGCTTCCAGATGGGTGTAAGGGGAGGGGTATAGCTCCACACAGTTGTCCACCATGAGAATTGTAGTCCAACACACCTGGAAGTTGTCAGATGCTTGGAAAGTAGTTCCTCTGTACTCTTCTGTGGTTGGTGTTTCTCTATTTATTAGCTACCATTAATCCAAAGAAAGCCAGTGTAGTAGTTTGAGCATTAGACTACATGGCTTGGCCATGGAAACCACTGGGTAGCATTGGGCAAATCACACTGTCTCAGCCTCAGAGGAAGAGAAAGGCACCCTCCTGAACAAATCTTGACACCCCCCCCCCCAAAAAAAAACACCCCTCTGATTGGTTCACCTTAGAGTTGCCATAAGTCAGAAACAACTTGAAGGCACACAACAAGAAATCAAAATCGCAGTCCTAGGCATTCACTGTGAGCAGACCACATTAAATCCAGGGATTTTTTTGCTGTTATACAAATATGAAAACTGATCAGATCCATGGGTTTGTGGTTAGGTGTCTGAACACGTGATGGTGGGATAGTTTCTCTGGTGTCTTTGTTTATATAAAACATTAGGCTTTGATCTCATCTCTTAAGATTCCACCCAAGACACCACCCATCTTAAGTATCCAAGTGTTCATGTGTCAACATGTGTGTGCACATTTGTCCAAAAATAAGCTGCTCAGCAAAAATTCTTGTGCCCTATCAGAAGACATTTTTTTCTGGATAAGATACCCATGCCCCAAGAAAACTGGTTCAGAATTAAAGCTTTTAAATACAATGTTCATACCAGTATATCCTGGTGAACCTATTATTTTAATCAGATCTGTATAATGAAGTCTTTGGCGTCTGGATCAAAATAAGCATGACCTTCTAAACTGGAACATGTTTGACTTAAATTGAATTAGGCCAGTGCCAGATGAGCATTTAAGGATTCAGCTTTAGGTGCTTTGGCAAACTTTAAGCATAGGCTAAACTATTTAGCACATGCATTTTCCATGTGAAATTGGTGAATGTGTTTTAAACAAAAAGTTATATTCATTTTTTAAACATCATCAAAGCCAAAGAGGGGGTTTGTTCATCACATATTTCACCCAACATGTTAAAAAAATTAGTCTTTGTCAGGCACTTACCTGATTTTGCAACATTTCATTCGTTGGCATTAAACAAAGTGCAAGAAGGCAGACCCAAATGCCATGTTCCCTGGGGGAGCATCTGCTATCAGTGGGACTAGGGTAGCTGCTAAATTGGTTTAGTTCATTCCATTCAGTCCCTGCTCAGTACCTTAATCTTGCAAAATCTACAAAGAACTTCTGTTCACAGAAAGCCTAGATCATTCACTAGGCTGTGCACAAATCTGAGAATAATCAGACAGAATTATCACACTAATTTTACTGTAATCATTGACAACCTTGTACAGATACAAATAGATTTTAGGGAGAAATATTATAACTGGCATTTCCCAAAAAGTCATTTTCATGATCAGTCTCAATGAATTTGGCTTGATATGGGCCATATCTAGTGGACATATTATGATTGTAGCTTACTGCAGTGGAAGGGAACCTATGGACTTCCATATGGTCTTGGACTCAAACTCTCATGGCCATGTATCAGGGATGATAGCAGCTGGACCCCACCAAGCTGTGGATAACCACATATTCTTCACCTCTAGGTTTCTGGAAGTCAGTCTTACTCCATATAACAGAAAGAACAAGTTACATATCACATTTGGATCTTTTCACTGACTTTTTAAAACGTTAGTTTTTTGATGTAATGAGAGGATTGGAAAAAAATTATATGCACCTTGCTGTGGCTGCGATGATTGTTAATAATCTTTGGGGGATGAGAATACCTTATTAATATCATCATAATTATTAACGATTTCAAAACATTTATATGGATAAGTAAAATAATATCAGACAGGTTTGACAATGATAATACATTTATTGAAACTAAGTATTTTAAAAATACACTTGAACATGAAGACACAAGATTCTGCAGAACTATTTTTGTCTAAGACTCCATTTAATATTTTGTTATTGGGTTTTTCCAGAAAGGGGGGGGGGAGTCTTGAAGTTCCTTTTGTTCTGATTTTACTTGCACTTTCCTAGGTTTACACCCAAATTCTTTCTTGAAATAGCCCAAGTCTTCCACACTTCCCCCTTCTTTGTGTTCTTCCTCCTTTCTCTGCCACAGATCACATGCCACATCTAGACTCGTGCAGCATTTTAGAAACTGATTTTCACTAATCCTTATTTATTATTCAGGAGTTGTTGTCAAAGTGCTACAGTGGTTTAAAATACTACACTAGTTTAATATCAAAATTGCTTTATTTTGGTGCAGACATTCCTCTTTTCCTCACTGTTGCATCTATATTCTGGACACAATTGTTGTTTTTACTGGTGATAATGAGTTTAGCTAGTTCTGGGATAATTTACACATCCAAGTAAAGATACATTTCACTTTGGAAAATAAGAGGTTAGTTTAAACTGACCTGAGAAGTAGGAAGTAGGAATAAAAAGAGCTTGGTAATGCCAGGAATTTCCAGGAAAATATCATGTAGATCTCCAAAATAAAATAAAATCAGCTTCTACAAAAAAGAAAACCTGGATGGGTTCATTGATTTTTGCTGGAATAAATTACATTCATTCAAGGTTCCTTATTGTTTCTCTGTTTTGTTGAGTTTAAACTATAGTTTAAATTAAATTATAACTATAAACTATATACGTATCTGCCTATATATTAGTTCAGGTTGGCATCATTTTGTTTGTAAAATCCAGTTTGGGATCACTCATTTAAAAATATGTAGTATCTGAATTTTCCATGTTCTCACATCTAGTTTCTTATTCACCTGCCTCTTATAAACATCTGTGAAGGTGGGAAGAATGAAAAATTGTATCAGTGCAACAATGATGATCAACGAAAAATCAAGATCTTTTTAAAAACTTTGAAAATTTTGTCATTTGTCAAGTGATGTTTTTCATTCCCATTCCCAGTCTTCCAAATACACTTAAATATTCACCCTGGCTCAAAAAAAAAAAAATACTTTTTTTACCTTGACTAATAAAGACTAGTTGCCTTAGGCTAGGTTCATAGCTTCTCCTGCCCCTACAAAAGCAGTACTATGTAGTCAGGGAGTAAAAAGATGGTTAAGAATATTTGAACTAAAAGCTCCATTCAGTTCTTTCTCCAATCTGCTTATGTAACTTAAATATTTTTAGTGCCCAGGACTTCAAAGCTGTGAAAGTGTTGTTTTTCTGACTGACAAACAGAACACTTCAGAAAAGCAATTAAATATTTTTCTAAGAAATGGAGAAATTCATGCAATTCCGAGTGGAACTGTATATTGCCTCCAGTATTTTGTGACTTGTACTGAGAGGCCTGAATGATTCATTGTGCCTCTGTTTTTTGCTCACCAGTAGCTACAAAGTGAGGTGTAATGACAGAAAGTAGCAGCCAACAAAACAGAAGCAGTTCTCAGTCTGAAACACACCTACCACCAAGCCATGGGAAGGATACATTCCTTCATCTGATTTATTGGTCACATTAAACTGAAAGGACTGCCAAACACTATCCCTATTTAGCTTTCTAATGGTTTTCTATCTAGGTTTGGATCTTCATCATGGAATTTCTGCCTGGAAGTTGCACAATGGAAAAAGGAGGTGGAAGTATGCTGGAATGGAGACAATTTTATGAAGCTGAGGCTAGGAGATCTCTGAAATTAACGGAGGAAACTTTTTCTGTCACCATGTACCAAGTCATTAATATTTGCAGAAGTCATGCTTTTCAATATCATACAATAAATTAATAATAATATTTATTTCTAGTCCGCCCCTCTGAACAAAGCAATCAGGGCGGATTACAACAGAAGTTAAAAACATAACAGATTAAAATATTCCCATCCATCTCCACCTCTCCCCTTAAAAAAGGATTAAATCAAACTATAGATTAAAACATATACAATAAAAACATGTGCAATGCGTTGGGCCAAAAAATCACTAGACAAGGATTTCTAGCTCTAGTAGAGAAAGAGCTCATGGGCAGAGGTTGGGGAGGTCTATACCCTGATTTGGAGCTGGGGGTATTAACTAGTGTCTCGGAAGGCCTGCCAGAAGAGATGCATCTTTAAGGATTTCTTGAAGCCATCGATGGAAGTTATAAGACGCATCTCATCCGGCAGGTCATTCCACAGCTTAGAGGCGACTGCAGAAAAGGCCCTCTGGGAGGTCTGCACTAACCTGGTCTTCATGGGCTGTAGTAGGTTCCTCCCAGAGGACCAGAGCGTGTGGGGGGGGGGTTCATACAGGAGGAGGCAGTCCCTTACATAAGATGGACCCAAGCCATGTAGGGCTTTAAAGGTTAAAACCAATACCTTGTACTGTGCCCGGAAACTGATTGGAAGCTAGTGGAGAGCTTTAAGCACAGGTGTTATATGCTCTCTCCTGGATGTTCCTATAATAAGTCTGGCTGCCATGTTCTGGACCATTTGTAGTTTTCGGGTTAAGCACAGGGGTAGCCCCATGTAGAGTGCATTGCAGTAGTCCAACCGTGAGGTTACCAGAGCGTGTACCACAGTTTCCAGGTCCCTCATCTCCAGGAAAAGGCACAGCTGGTGTATCAGCTAAAGCTGATAACAGGCATTCCTGACTGTCGCATTCACCTGACTAGTCATGTGAAGCGACAGGTCAAGAAGTACCCCCAGACTGTGAACAGAGTCCTTCGAGGAGAGTGTGACTCTATCACGAACTGGTTTCAGGCCTGTGACCGTGAGTACCTCTGTTTTGTCTGGATTTAATTTCAATTTGTTTTCCCTCATCCAGTCCATTACCACCCCAAGGCAGTCATTGAGAAGAGAGACGCCATCTGAAGTCTGAGTAGACGATCTGGTCATGGAGAGGTATATCTGAGTGTCATCAGCATACTGAAGACACTGAGCTCCATGCCTCTGAATGACCTCACCCAGCGGTTTCATATAGATATGAAATAGCATTGGGGACAGGATGGCGCCCTGAGGGACACCACAATTAAGCTCAGTTTTAGAAGGGCGTGGTGCCACCGATCCCCAACTCTCTTAGTCGATTCAAAAGAATAGCATGATTGATGTGTCAAAGGCCGCTGAGAGATCCAAGAGCACTAACAGGGCCACACTACCCCTGTCGATGCTCAAGCGGAGGTCGTAAGTCAGAGCAACCATGGCTGTCTCCACTCCAAATCCTGCCCTGAAACCGGTTTGACATGGATCTAGATAATAGTTTTCATCCAAGATGGCTTGGAGTTGGGAGGCAACTGCTCTCTCTATCACCTTGCTGAGGAAAGGCAGCAAGGACACTGGTCTGTAGTTGTTCCTGTCCAGGGGATCAGGAGAAGGTTTCTTCAGAAGGGGCTTCACAGCCACCTCCTTCAGAGAAGATGGAAAAATGCCTTCCCTGATGCATTGATCACATCCCGAAGGATGACCAGCCAAGATGGCCCCGGATCGAGAGAGCAAGTTGTCTTCCTCACACATCCAAGGAGCTTGTCCATGTCATCGGTACTCACAGATTGAAATTCATCCAGTAAACTGACAGCAATGGAGTTACTGGACACCTCACCAATGGGCACTGAACAATTATTGGTGTCCAAGTCGGCTCTGATCTGAGAGATTTTGCCTGCAAAGTGGATATTAAATGCCTCACAGCAGGCGGTTGTGGGTTCTAGTAAGGGATTTGGTGCAGGAGGTACTTGCATCAGCTCCCCCACTACCCTGAACAGCTCTGCTGGTGGGACTCTGCAGATGCGATACGTGCAGAGCAGAGAGATCTCTGCGCTGCACGTAAGGCCTTACCATAGTTGCGAAGATGCTGTCTATAGCAAGCTCTGTCGGATGGGAGGCGAGTCTTTCACCATTTGCACTCCAGTTGTTGTCCAACCCGCTTCATCTTCCTGAGATCTTCCGTGTATCAGGATTTTCGATTCGGAGCGGGTTAGAAAGGACGCTCAGGAGCGATTGTGTTGATAGCCCTGGAGACATCACAATTCCATGCGTCAACCAAGGCTTCAACAGAATCACCGGCGTTCCCAACCTGCAAACCCTCTAGGGCTTTCTGGAAACCGATTGGTTCCATGAGCCGTTGAGGGCGGACCATTTTAATAGGTCCACCAACCCCGGGGGGACGGACAGTGGCTCTTAGTTCCAGTTTGACCAGGAAATGGTCCTTCCATGGCAGTGTGGAGGTCTTAGTTACCTCTGCCCACAGATACTCCTGTTCCGTACTAAAAACCCCATTGAGTGTATGACCTTCACAATGGGTAGGCCCGTTGACCAATTGGGAAAGGTTCATGGCTGCCATGGAATCCATGAACTCCCGAGTTGCTCCAGATAGTTCAACTAAGCTGGTTTCAAGAGGGATGTTGAAGTCACCCAGAACCAAAAGTCTGGGCGACTCCAACAACTCAGAAACCAGCTGAGTCAACTTGGTCAGGGGGACTGCTAGACAACGGGGTGGTTGGTATACTAGCAGAATCCCCAAACTATCCCTCGTCTTCAGGCTCAGGTACACACACTTGATGTGGGCTTTTTTCTGGACAGGTTTCCTGATCAAGGTCAAGTTGGTTTTATGGACTTATGAATTCACAAGCTCCTGACAGGAACATTATGGTGCTGTGTAATTTAAATGTTCTAGATAAAGGGCATTGCTACAATTGCTTCTTCATAGCCACAGCATGGCCCAGCAATAATCAAGAAAACAATAATCATCAACACCAACCTGGAGATAGCAAAACCTTGCAAACATTCAGCTGGTCATCTTTTGGAAACTGGTTGCCGAACTAGCTGCTCCTTTGGAATTATGTTTTAGAATTCTTATTATGTTCCACTGCCACACTAGTGTAAAACTCACTATTGTGCAACAGTTCCATGCCAGCAGTGGGTATTAATTGCAATGTGTGATGTTGCCATCAATACCGCCCATGCAGTAAACATGATCTGGTCATCTTGGAGTTCTTCAGGTGAGCTACATGACTCACCAGGGCTGCATCAGCATTACAGAAATAATCCAGTCTGATACAACTTTAACTGCTTTGGCTCAATGCTATGAAATTCTGAGAATTGTTGTTTTGTGAGACATTTAGCCTTCTTTGTGAGAGAGCTCTGGTGCCACAACAAACTAAAGTTTCCAGAACTCCATAGGATGGAGCCATGGCAATTAAAGTGATGTCAAACTGGATTGTTTCTGCAGTGCAGATACAGCCTAGGAGAACCAATTTGCCAATGAAGAGAGGACAGGCACCATGCTCCAAGCATGTTTCTGTCCCCCAGAAGCCCACATGGTTTTCCCAGGCTCTGGTATGGAGTGAGAAGGCAACCAACCAGAAGCAGTCTGGTCAGCTGGTAGGGGTAGGGTGGCCTATATAGATAATTTCCCCAATAGACCAACAGTCTTGAATTGTTGTGGGAGCAACTTGAAGGATGAGAAGACAAGTAGCAGAGAGGACAACAGGGCTGAGAGGAATGCAGGGACAACAGACCAGGCAGTGACAAGCAAAAGGGCTGAAGGAGCACCTGAAGTGACAGAAGCAGTTCACAAAGTCATGACTGCAACTGTTATGTAAACAGTGATGGTGCCCAAAGTAACAGTGCCTAAAAGTGTTACTGGCACCTGATGAGAAAAGCATTATGCTGAACTTCCACAAGAGGCCCAGTGGATGACACCAAAGGACCATCCGGTTTTCAACAGCAGCTAGCCAGAGACATTTGGAATATTAGACCTAATCCATCGTTCTTCACATCTGCTACCAAGCAAAATCATGCAGTCTCTGACCTTGAGTATGCGGTTAGGTTATTAGACATAGGTATCCTGTAACAAAACGTTGACATTTTTCACTTCAGAATTCCACCCACTCAATAAGATATAGGAAGTCACTACAATGCACTCATATAGTGATGCTATTCCACTTTCATTGCTCTGGCTGCCTCCTGTTGCATTCTGGGGATATGTAGTTCAGTGATGCGTAAGAGCTCTCTGGCTGAGAAATGCTAAATGCTCCTTCTTAAACTTCAAATCCCAGAATGCCACAGGAGGCACCCAGAGTAGTAAATGTGGAATAGCAGCATTATAAGCATGTAGTGTGGTAATTTCCAAACTAACTGCTTTTTCACACTAGGGGGCAAACAGGATTTAAACAACAGTTAGACGAGAGTTAAACAGGAAATGTCCTATGATAGGCATAGGGCGTTTCCTGTTTAACTCTTGTTTAACTCTCGTTTAAATTCTGTTTGCCCCCTAGTGTGAAAAGGGGTTGGGGAAGAATGACCAAAGTAAAGAAATGAAATATATTGAGAGGAGTAAAAGTAAAAAGGTTAAAGAAAGGATGAGGAAGATAATGGTGCGTTTTACATTGGCAAAAAAAGGTGTTTTGAAGGCTGGGTGAAAACCCAGCTTTTACATTATAAAATGGGAAAGTGTGACATGAAAACGCCATTTTGGCGTTTTAAGGGAAAAAACGCGCTTTTAAAAAGTAGTTCGGTTGACCCACTACTTTTTTAATAAGTGGCTTACAGCGCTAGTGCATGTAAAGGCTAAGGTGTACTTGCGCAGTTAAATGGGGCTCCGTTTCCTTAAGGCGCCCATTTAAAGGCTGCGCTGTTGGTGCGGATCAGAATGGATCGTAGTTGGGAGCATGCGTGGTGTGGACTCCACTCCTAATTAAAACGTTCTATGCCCTCCAGGTGTAAAAGCTGGGGTTTAACTGCGCAGTTTTTTAAAGCTCCCAAACCCTAGCTCCGCCCTTAATCCTAACCCTAGACATGCGCAGTAGCGCCTTTGGGATATTGACAGTTTTGGTGGCGGATGTTTTTACAGTTGCAGTGATAAGAGGAAACTTTCAATTTTCACACGAACCCCCACACACATTCCAGCGCCATTTCCCACTTGCATTTGTCCAAGTCAGCCGCTCCTAGGGACACTCTTGCCGAGGCTTTGCTGTGGCACTTTGCACAATGGCAGAGACTTCTACAAGTGGCCCAAAAAGGGGGAGAGGGATGTCTTGGTCTCATGCAGAGACCTCAGACCTCATTTCCATCTGGTCAAGGCCCAATCGGACATAGCAATGCCACCGGCTAATTCACACTGCTCAAGCAGTGAGACACCAACTGCAGCTGTTCTCTCTTCTGTATCATCACTGTCATCATCAGCTATCATTTCAGTGGTCACATCAGTCATTTCAGTGGTCACAGCAGTCATTTCAGTGGTCACTTTGACGATCCTGGCAGCACTAGCGGAGGCAAAGGCGGCAGCTTTGGCTGTGCTTTGAACATTGACGACAAGTGCCGACCACAAAGGAGAGGAGGCATCCATGTTGGTGATGATGCCCACAGTGACCCTGTGCTGACGAATGCCAACGTCACTGGGTCAATGGCCAGCACTCCTCCTCCTTTGTCTTCTTGCAGATGCTCGGTCTGTGGCTGCTGTCAAAATCAATTAGGAGCCCCCTTTAAATCATTTAAAACTGCGCAATTCGTAGCCTCGACCCTATCAATAGCGCAGTTCAAGACTCGACCCTCGCAATAGCGCAGTTCAAGCCTCGTCCCTATCAATAGCGCAGTTCAAGACTCGACCATCGCAATAGCGCTGTTCGCGGCGGTACGAACCGCGCAACAGCGCAGTTCGCAGCCGGCAAGGAAAAAAAAAATTAAAATCGCAGTTTAAAGCTGCGTTTCTTGCTGCCCATGTATCAGCTCTGCCTGTGTTTGTAGCGTTCTGACAGCTTCCCATGTAACTGCTGAGCCACAAAAAAGACCACTCAGATAAGTCGTTCCCACACCCCTCAATGTAGCAGCTCTGCACTTTTTTAATGCAAACCTGAGGCTTGCTATGTAGCTGCTAAGCATTAACATAAAGGCAAGTTCAGATCACACTTTCTTGCCAATGTAAAAAGCCCCCTTGTAGAAGGAGAAATGTGAGTTAAAAAAAGGATGTTTTGGGGAACACAGAAGGAAATTCAATATTGTATTGAACCTATGTAACTCCACAACTGTTCTAATTATTCCCACACTACTGCTAGAAGTATATTTCTCTGTACAAATGGACCCCTCCATGAGGAGCAAGGTTTCATAATAAAGTTGGCACGGTTTAGCAGTAAGGGCTTCTGGTTCTGGAGCATACAGTTTCTGGAATAGCTTTCTAAACAAATAAAAATGCATTTTTATCTGGATAGATGTTGATACAAAGTCCAAATGGCAGAGGTAATGTTAATGTGAGGAATATATTTATTTATTTCTAACTGAATTATTATTTTCTTTTTCTATATGTTTCCCCCCTTCTCCTTATGAGGAAAACTGAAAACTGTCCCTTGATTAAAATTTGGTGGGGCATCTGGGAGCTGCACAGAATTGCCTTGGGAGCTAGAGCCAGCCACTGGGCCGCCAGTTGGCTAAGCCTGTATTTGAGGGTTACATAAGCCCACAGTGAGACATAGAAAGCAGGATTCCCAAGGAGCAGACACAAATACTATATTCTCAGCCACACTGTGAATACTGTTATATGTTCTCAGCTGTTATTTGACTTACTGAGGAATAGCCAATATGCAAGCTGTTGCCAGCTATTACTCAGGTTGGACTAAAGTAAAATTTCCCAACCCTTGCGGAGCAAAGAAGAGCCAGAGAGCTCTGGTGCAGCATTAACTCTTCCCGTTCCATCTCATAAGCTCTGCACATTGGACTGTTACTATAGCGTCAGTCTTTGTACTACAGATGTATAAGTGTGTCTCTATGATTATGAATATTTCTTTGGCTGGGCCTAAATAGTTAGGGAATGCTAAAGAAAAACAATTTTAAAAAAGAAAGAAAGAGAAAAAAGAGAGAGAAAATACCCTATCTTCCAAACTAATGCACCAACAGAGTAATTAGTCAAACAATAGTCCATGTTACACACATAAGTGCAAGGCTCTGAGAACTTCCCCTACTAGTAGCAGTCTCTTTTTGATATGTTGAGGAATAAAACTAGCCTATCAGGTGATTTCATAGGAAACAAAGACTTGATAGTCCTTTGGAAGGATCAAAACGTTTCCAAAGTGCAGAACTGCTTTGATATTCAAAAGATGAAAAAGACTAACACAACAACAAGACCTGAAGTACCCCAAAATGGGGAGAAAGGAATGAGTAGACAGATAGGAACACAACAGGGAATAAAAGGAAACCTTGTGTTGTTTGATCTGTTGGCAAGAATTCATTGTTGACTTTAAGTTTTTGTAAGAAATGCATATTGGGTGTGGGTGTGGATGTTGCATCCATTAGCGAGCCCCTTTACCCTTTGTTTTCAACCATCCACATGTCTATAGAGGTTATGATGACCTACAAGGTAGTATTTTGAATAAGGCATCTAGACCACATATCACAGCCTCTACAGCCCATGCTGGCAATGTGATATCAAAATATAGGTGGATCATGGGGATATCCAGGCATTTACATAACAAGTCAAAACTTCTTTTTTTCTGTGCAATATTGTTGTTACTTATCTGTCAAAGCTGAAGACACAGAGAAATGGCATAACATTTTCAAATTTATTTGCTGACCTAGAAGCTAGGAGCCAGCACTAGCCAAAGGGAGCCTCAAAATGCTTGTATAGTATGGTCACATGAGGTATAGATCCAGTGCTCTAAAACCTAGTAGCAAATGACCCAAAGCATGTGAAGCAATCCCTCCTCCTGACCTAAAGCAGGAGGCAGCTATGGGGATGGAAGCTGATAAGCCATTTGGGCACACGGCCACTGTATGTGGTTCTCTGCCATCTGAGGGTGAGGAAAGTCCCACACCACGCTAGGCATTGCCCAGAATTTTTCTAACACCAACATGCTTTTAATGGACTGATGTGTTCAAAAACTAGTTTCCCTTCCAGCACTGGATCTTGTCCCATGCCACTACCAAAGTTGTGACAAAGGAAGAAAATCATCCAGCAAATCAGACAATATCCTCTGCAATCATCAAGGTTCATATCAAAATGGAATCAGACGTGCAGGGTCACTAGGCATGAAAGCAATGAAAACTGATCTGTCAAGCAAAGAGAAGGGCTCCTAAATTTATACTCAGATGGATGTGAGTGAAGCCCATAGGGTCAACATCTTGTGCCCTGGGTGCTAAATGGCTGCCTCCTCCTAGGTCCACTAAAATGCAAGGGAGCCTGGGGATTGGGGAAAAGAATCTAGACTGGAGAGAGAAAAGATAAAGAGAGAAAATGGTGGCTCCAGGCAGCTTGCATGGTGCCACAAATAGCAACCTACCTTTGGCCAATGAGTCTAAGGGTCTCCTCCATTGCAAATGTGAACTTTATTCTCAATAATTTTTATAATGTTTTTAGTCATTGGTTATTATGGAAGAAAGGATAACACAGAGGCATACTAACACACCAACCCTTTCCTTAATTCAGCAGCTTCTAAAAATTAGCAGTATCCCTAGTTTCTCCAGGATTAATATTGCACAGTAAGGATTGTCATTCCTAAAGTTACCAGGAGAAAATATATTTTATATCAAAATGGAGAATACTACATTCATGTCTGAAATGAGTCTGAAGTATATTCAAGACGATAATGGGGCAAATCATCCACAATTCCTATTCCACAGTGACATAATTGTCCACCCCGAATAATATTGCAAGCTCTGCCTAGAAGCTCATGGATGCCTTTAAGAAAATGAAAATTCTTTTTAGTCCTTGACAATTTAATAGTTCCAAGGACATTTTGAGAACTATGTGGACTTCAAGTAAGAAGAACAAGGACAGATTTTATTATGCGAGGTAAATGCAAGACCATTTTGACAATTTCTACTTCTTATCTTAGCTAAGAAGACATCTTGCCTTAAAAGCTGATTGTGCTTTCTCCTTCCTCCCATCCCATTCTGGATTCTGTCACATAATTTGTTGTGCTACCACACAAAATAACCTTCTTGAACTGAGCAATTTTTAGCACTAAATCTTCTAAAATCAATATGATCTATTGTTCTTGTAAACACAGGGTGCATCTACATTTAGAAATAATGGAGTTTGACGCCACTTTAAGTGCTTCAGCTTCATCCCATGGAATCCTGGTATTTGTAGTTTTACAAGGTCCTTGGCCTTTCCTGTCAAGGAATGCTAGTGCCACAGAAAACTACAAATCCCAGGATTCTGTAGGATACAGCCATTATAGTTAAAGTAGTGTCAAACTGCATTATTTCTATAGTGTCGATACATCGTACAGTACAGTAAGACAGTGATCACATCTGTTAACAGTACATTACAAGTCTTTGGATTTCAGAAGCTGGAGAAACTTCACCTGATTCTGCTGTCAAGAGAAAGGAAGTGTGCAGTGATAGAATGAAATGATTCTGTGGTTTAACAAAAGTTTTGAACAGTTTCCTAATGTCTGAGATATTTTAATTCACAAGTTTCAGTGCTCTATAAAGTGTGAGCAAAGAGCTGAAATCACTAAGAATATCGGGGAATAAATCAATGGACTCTCCTGCCACTGCTTCCCTTGTCCTTTTCTTTCTCAAGTCTAACCTCAGTGACCTTTGGACATTCCAGATGTTTCTGAAAACAGATATAGTACAGACAGCAAGTGGAACTCTGGAGAAAGTGGTCTGTGAGGTGAAACACCTACTATTTTGAAAATTTATTAATAAATTAACTAACAATTAACTAAAATGTTAAAAATTTCCCCCCAAAATCTTTATTGTTAAAGTTAAAAGCCTGCACAGAATGCCCTCCAATGGCCAACATAAAATACAGCCAGCCCTCCACATTTGCAGCTTTGACTTTTGCAGATTTGATTATTCACGGATTTGATTAATATGTTCTCTCTAGGAATCTCTAGGTCCTCCAGGACAAGTCTGTGGTCAATTTCTGTCAGAAGTCATACTGGAGGAGCTAGAAATTCTTACAGAGAACACTTCTCTAGGCATTTCTAGGACTCCCAGCACAAGTCCATGGTCACCTTCTGGCAGATATTGACAATAGAGTGGCTTTGGAGGTCCTAGAGATTCCTAGAGATTCTCTATCGGGTTAAAAAAAATAGGGTTTTTTATTTGTAGTTTTTCTACTTTCACAGGGTCCTGTGCCCTTAACCCCAGCAAATGTGGAGGACTCACTTTACAAATAAACATCAAAATATGTAAGTAAGACTTCAAACAAATCAGCCATTCATAAGAACAAGCATTAAGAACAAAAATATCTTCCACAGTAAAGAATTAAAAGAATCAAAAAGTGTATTTTATCAATATGTTAATATAATTGCGGTCTTTTGGCCTCAAGTGTGAGTTTGATTTTTCCCCTTTGGTAGCTGGGATAATGTTAAACCAAAGCAAAATGAGTAAGATACGTGTTACTTGAGAATGTGTGTGATGTTTGATCCTCTGATTTATACATATTTTCCCCCTAGCCCTGGGAACTTCAATGCTCGCTTTTTTGCCGGGAGCAGCTTTCTCTTTCATTCTAATGGAGGTAGCCCATTTATCCACAAATTGTTTGCATAAGTGGTTCTCTTTCCACTGTTGAAATGAATGGGTTTTCCTTAAACAATGAGTATGTGAGTTCTTGTGCCTGAGAGTGGTCATCAAGTAAGCTGAGTGTATTGTGTACTTAAATGCTACCTTGCCCTTCTAATTAGACCATAGTGAATATTGCTGGAAGCATCTGTTGGATCAGTTTTAATACTGTCTTGATTATTCAAGAGAACACAGAGTCCTTGTTTACAATGAGTCGGTTTGTATTAGGTTACAGACTGTATATGCCAGACAACTGCACAGACTTCCCTCTCAGGTCTCTGACTGATAACTTAGAACTAAAAATCCTCTTCCTTTATGCATAGAATAAATGGGCTTAACGGCTGCAACTCCTCCATTTAATGGAAGACTGTTACAACTGTGAGAAAACAAGGAAACCCATGCACCAATCCTATGCAATATAATATACTAATCCCACCTCATTAATAATTGTGAGGATTTCAGCTTGCAAATACAGATAGCTGTGCACATTTTGAAAATATGTGTTCTTTTCTGCAACAGCAGCCGCAGCAGCAAAAGATCATTTCAACACCCAATCCCCCCCCGCCCCACCCCCAAATGCACATACACTTAAAATAAAAATAAATCCAGATGGAAGGTCAGATATCGGATTTATAAATGGGAGGGGGGGGCAGGAGAGGAAATGGAACAAAAAGAAACAAATGTGCTTTGTTTCTATGCTTTTCACTCATAGCATACTTTAAAACAATACCAGAAAATGGCTATGTGAGATATGCTAGGGTATGCAATGGGCAAAACAAATGAATTCAAGCTGTGCTCTTTATTTCTTACAGAGCTGTTTCAGGATAGAATTTTTAGAGATGTAAATTCTTTCACTCTTTCACAAGCTAGAAGTCTTATCCAAATCTCTAAGAGTTTCTTTCTCTCTCTTTTTAATTAACTGTTGTTGCTTCATGTCAATGTTACTGTGTGAATACATTCCATTTCCATTTATGCACAGTGCATTTACTGACTATCTTTTCCCCATCCCTTGTGTTCTCATTCAGTAAGTTTGAGCTGGATATGGGTTAGTTACAAGCCCTACTCAGGCATTCAGCTCCTCATTTTGTTATTTTATTATTTGTAATCCTTTACTGTAATTTGTAATACTAACTGCTTTTTAAAGAAATCCCCAAGTGCCAGACAGTGTGTGTGTCTGTATCTGTGTGTGGGTAGTTATAAAATGTAGCTAGTCATTTAGTTAGGAGATGCTTGTTTGAATAAACATGTTTGAATCAAAAAAAGTAGATGCCACTACTAAAAGAAACATCGGCACATGTCTGACATCAGCTGTCAGGAAATGCCACCGAATGTGAGGTGATGGGCTAAAAGCTCTTCTCCGGATAATCTTCAAATCTGAGTCTGGAAATAATTCATTTAAAGTAAACCTATTGTTTATTATAAACCTATTGTTTATTATAATCTTCTGTTTAGTTTATCCAATTAATATTCATCTTCAGATTAATGGCAATACTGACATGTTAGCAATTAAGTGAATGTTTCCAAACTTTATTCCAAATGGACATCAGACCCATACAGAATTGGAACACCAATTTGGCTGAGGCCTGAAGTCTTACAGTTACTAATAGTGGGAGGTACAACAAGACTTGAGCTAAAACATAGATTATTGTAATATACATATTCTAAAATAATAAGGGAAATATAATAGATTCCTTAACTAATTGTATTTCATGGTAGTCTGAACTTACAAATCAGTATTCCTGTCATAAATGATCTCTGGTTTCTTGCCGTTTTTGGGTCTTAGGATGCATCATCATTATAAAAATAATGCAGTTTAGCACCACTTTAAGTGCTGTAGTGCCATCCTATGAAATTCTGGGATTTGTAGTTTCACAATTTCTTTACCCTCCTCAGCCAAAGCATGCTGATGCTTCACAAAACTACAAATTCCAGGATTTTATAGGATAGAGCCATGGGAGTTAAAGTGGTGTCGACCTGCATTATTTCTAGAGTGTAGATGCACTCTTTGTTTCCATCTCTACATTCAGAATACAATCATATGCATGGGTTATACCACATTTGAGATTGATTTATTCACTGAGGATGCAATATTTTCACTCTCAGAGAAAACAAAAAGACATGTTTTTTACTTGAATGAACACTTTTTTAAAAATTGAATACTTGGGTTCACAATTTCCAACTTTAAGGCTGTACATACAGCCCCTAAGGGGCTACGCGACACAGCCACTTTCCTAGTTGGATTGGGGCTGATCTGGTTTTTCCAGGGTGCAAAAAGGAGCCACATAAAGCTTTTTGCGTCTTGGAAAAGGTGGTGTAGCTATGTTACTGCTGCTTGGTGGCACTCCTTCAGCGCTGCTTCGTATGGAGGAGTGCTGTGATGCTGCACGCTGTGTGGAGTGGCGTGTGGCATCATGGCAACAACATTGCCTACATCTCATTGAAGCCATTTTGATTATTTTAATGGCTGTACCTTGTCAGAATCACAGAAAGAAGGAAAGGACAACTGTATGGAGTCAGGGGCCAATTCCCTCCAGACCCTCTCATTGGCCACACACAGCCTCCTACTTGCCAAAATTTCTGTTTTTCTTCTGAGTGTCTCTCTAAACCATAACTAAACATAGTGTTACATCACTTCCTTTTTCCACTTTGAGAAGGGATTCAATGAAGAGGTATTTGGAGGAAGAGTAGGATTGCAATGGGTGAGTGGTACGCAAAGGGATCTTGCATCACCTTTGAGACTAACATGAGCTTTCATTGACTTGGACCTACTTCCTCAGGTTGAAATGCATCTGAGGAAATAGGCTCAAGTCGACAAAAGTTCATGTTACCTTTCAATTAGTCTCAAAGGTTCTGCAAGATCCTTTTGCATACTGATTTTCCAGACCTAGGGGCTTTACACACAACCCTGAAGGGATGGCATGCTTCCGCCATTGTTTCAGCCAGATCGGGGCCACGGCAACTACAGACTGTGGCCCCAATGTGGCCTTTCTAGGGCACAAAAAGGAGCCACAAAAAGTGGCTCCTTTTTGCACCCTGGAAAGGGCGCCATAGCTGCACTGCTGTGGCTTGGCGCCACTCCTTCAGTGCTGTGTCATATGTATGCAGCGCCAGCAGTGCTCCATGTGGTGCGGTGTGCAGCATCATGGCACCCTCAGGGCAGAGCTGGGGCACGCATTCTGAAGACACTATGCCCCAACTCTGCCCCCAGGGCCAGCTCAAAGTGCTGGTCTGGACAGCCCCTAAGACAACTATGTCTTTGAATGCTGTGAGTAGGTAAGGGTGCTTTAGAGGGAGTTTCTGTGCTGTTTTCCATCAAAAATCAACCCCTAATATCACACTGTATTGGGGTTAGTTGGAGACTGGAAAGAACTTCATTTGCCACAAAAATGGAGTCCAGAGGCCTCATGCAGTTTACAGGCTGTGCTTTCTCCACTCCAAGAGAAATATTACTGGCTTCCTGGAAATATAGTTACCATATCAGTTATCAGAAAAAATGCAATGTCTATCCTCACAAACCTTTGCCACACTCAAGGCATTCCTGCTGCTGTATATACTACAGAGATACAGAAAGGAGTGTTTATTGTTATACATAGAAGGGAGTGAAAATCCCTCAAGTAAGTAACTTTAATGTGAGAATTTTTTTTCACACTTCAAATCAGCTTTGTTATCTGAACAGGTATGTGTATCACTCTCAGCACAAGATGGGAATAAACTACAGAAATGTCAAAACATTGCTAATCGCAACATGAGAGATGATGAATAGCATTTTGTTCAAGAAGCAGAACAAATGAGAAGTGTGAATCACTTGCACTTGTAGTGAATTAGACAGGGTTTTCCCAGCCCTACCTGGAGATGCTGGTAATATATTGAAGTTGAGAGCTTCTGAGAGCCTTGTTCCACTCACCAGAGGCCTTCCCAAGAGGTTCTGTGGTTCAAGATATCCTTCTAAAGATAGGTTCTCTGGCATAGAGTTTGTCTTTTCCAATTATATAAATGTGATGGGAGACTGTTTGATCAGAGGAAAGGGAAAGGGAAAGAGCAATCCACTCCACCCATGCTCAGAAACTCTGTCTACAGAGTTAATCATATTGGCTTTGCTCCTGCGACAGACGAGAAGGTGGATCTTATCACATTTCCCCATCACCATCCAGGCTTCTCCAGCCTCCTCCCGCAACTTTTCAAGAATTGGATTTTCCTATTCTTGAAAAGATGCAGCAGAGGCCCAGGTTGCAAATGGGCTACATACTCCCTGGTAGTGAAGAAATGCGAGAACATCCACCTTCTTAAAGTTACATCCCATATCTATTGTGGGAGCAAAGCCAATGGAATAAACTCCTACTTTGCAGTTGTAGCCTTGGTCTTTCATAGATCCTAAAGTTGTTATTCACACAATCCATAGCCCTTATACTACAAAAGTTTCAATCAACCTTCTAGAATCTAAGACCCCAAGCCCATTAGCCCATTTGCCCCGGGTAGATCTGGACAGATCTGGTAATCCCCATACTGAATCTCTCCAGGAAGAAGTTCCCACTACCTTTTCCCCGATCAGTGTAATTTACCCCACTGAAGTTCACACTCACCAAAGTAGTGGTTTCACATAGAGCCTCCTTGTTGTCAATCAAATGATGTCAATGATGACATGTCATGCAGCCATTTGTCAACAGCATGAGGGCTACTCCCCCTTTTTTAAAATCTAGTGGCAAGATTCGCATATTCTGTCAAATTGTCAATTGTTTCCATTTTGTCTCTGTTCTGCCCCCAAAGCAGTCTTCCTTTCCATATAGTTTCTCCCCCTGATCTGCCCCCAAAGCAGCCTTCTGTTCCATGGGGTTTCACCCCTGATCTGCCCCCAAAGCAGCCTTCCTTTCCATAGGGTTTCTCCCCTGATCTGCCCCCAAAGCAGCCTTCCTTTCCATAGGGTTTCTCCTTCATTCTGCCCACAAAGCAATGCCCCATTCCTATAAACACGTATGTTGCACAAGCATTCACAAATTATATGAATAAAAGCACCAGCATTCGCATAATCAGCCAAAAAAAAAAAAAAAATGCCAGTGAGAGAGGGGAATTCCACTGCCCACTGCTCACTCTCTGACTTTGATCCCTCCCCTTAAATGACCTGATCATGAAGTTCACATTGGCCTGGCCCTGGTTTTTCCAAAAAGATACGGGGGGGGGGGACTTAATTTCAAATATCCCATGCTGAAGGGCATTTGCACTGGATTGAGTGTGTAAGCCCCTGACCCTGGTGTGAGAAACCTGGTGCCAGTGGGAACTTCCCACTTTTAAACCAGGTTGCAATTCCGTACAAAATGGCCCCTAAGTGTATTTAAAGGATAGTCATGTTAGTCTGTTTCATTATAAAAAGGGAAAGGGGAGGAAGAAAATGGGATAAAAGGGAAAACAGTATCTTGAAGACTAACTGGTTTAATTTAGATCAGAGTGTAATGACATACAGAAAGATGGAAATTTTAATAATGGCGATAAATCTTCAAAGCACTGTGTAAGATGATACAGGTCTGTCAAGCACTTATCCTGTTAATCTTGAAGTACAAAGCAATGTTGTTGTTGTTGTTGTTGTTGTTGTTGTTATCATATGCCTTCATGAGAGTGTAACTTGCCCAAGATTACCTAGTGGGTTTATCTGGCTGAACTGAGATTCAAACCATGATCTTCAGAGTCCTAGTTCAACTTGCTTTTTCCTAAATTGCTTTCCTAGGGAGAACAAAAGGACTTATCTGAAGAGCGTTCATTTGTTATATATGCACCGATGATGAGAACCATCATCACCCCACAATATTGTTTCCAATTCAGCTGTTACTCTTCCCAATCTTCACTTGATTTTTTTGTTTTTCTTCCAAAACAATTACTTGAAGGCCAGTGATTTCATGTCCAGGGAAACTGAAATGTTCTTCAATTGGATTGGGGCATTGCCTTTATAATATCAGATTTGTAACCATTTATGGTATTCTCTTATCCTGTTTATGCAATGTAGAATGCAGAGGGAAATTGCTGACAGAAGATGGCATATACAGCATATTTATTTATTTGTGCTCAGCCTTTCTCTCAATATGGGACCCAAGGTAGCTCGCACAATAAATTAGATATTGTGGGTGACACTACTAGGCTCTGTAATATTACTGTCAGAATATATGTAGGATTAGAATAGACATCTGCGGCTGTAGCAGGGTCTTATTTCCTTATTCCATCCACCTCATGTGTCCTGTTATAGAACAAGTTGCTTAAGGTTGAAGGCTTTCTTTTTTCCCCAAAGGATTTTTTTTATTATTAATAATATTAATATTATTACTGAGGCAGTTTTTGTCCCACATACAACTTCAGTCTTGTGATTAAAGAGGACCAAAAAGGGAGAGAAGACAGAGTTCAAATAAACAGACAATAAAAAATTGAAGTTGTGAATGGGCATAACTGTTCTCCAAAAGTGGTTGTAGTTCTTTGATGAGTGAGTGAATGACCTCACCAGGAGGCTAAACATGACAACTAGTGGTGTTCTCATGGTTTCTGCATTGGTAGTGGATTGTTACTGGGTGCCAGACTTGCCTTGTTAATTTGTTTTCTTAGCTGAGCCTGAGCAGATGCTGTTGTATCAGATGACTGTAAACAGTGGTTTTGGTGGTGTTCTGCCTGGAAGATGGAGGAATGTAAGTATATGTAGTGAACAGTGGGGGTTTGACAGTGTATGGTGATTAGACTACTACATTCCTGTAGTTGCACAGTGGAATCAAGACAGTAAACTTGTATGGATTACGATACTCAGACATTCTTCCCTTGGGGTCCCCCTTTACAGCTACATGCAGATGTCGACCCACAACACCGTATATGAATAAAATATTTTGTTTAGCTTTCATATTTTCATTCATACATCCATGTACAGTATATTCATATTTTAACATTTTATAAGGAGAAAACATTGTTCAAATTAGAACATTTTTATTTAAGTAAATTCAATATTTAACTCAACCAATGTGATAAGAGAGGAATGGAGTGTGATCAGAGAAGCAGATCGCAATGTTCCATAGCCAGATGCAGAAAACTAATCTCATTGCTAGGATCCACCACCTTTGGATGCATCCATGAATGGTGCTATCATTCTGCATCTGGCTATGGGGAAGCAGCCAGGTCTTTTGCCCACTCTCCACCAGCCATTGAATGCTCATGGAAGGGACCATTGCAATGATATGGTGAGTCCCAGGGAGAAGGAAGATTGGTCATTGTGGAGGAAGAAAAAGAATAGAAACTTCCACAGTGATAGAAAAAGATATATGCAGGCATATGTTGCACTTTACACTAACACATGTCACTAACAGGAAAGTGGCCTAAGTATGGTACGTGAAAGTTTTCCATGCAATAAATAATCTAAAGTTGTCTTTGCTGTCTCTATGTACCTTTAACATATTCAATAGCTTATCTAATTCCATTCAGAGCAGTATGAACAGTTGGCAGGTGGGTCGAGATGACATGAAGAATGCCACTGAAATCAGTTTATCAAGTAATAAGCAGTTATGTGTCACCTCAGTGGGATGCTCTCCTCTGGAGAAACTGACAAAAGGACATTTCTCTACCCCTTCATCAGGCATACCAGCAGGTTAACGTGACTCTGGCTTAACTGCATCACTGATTTTTGATTTGCCCTGTGTTTAGAGTTCTTGATGCAGCACTGGTGTAATTATATTTTTTCGGGGGCAGAATGTTCTTCCTTCTCTTAGACTGGTGATAACATAATTGCATTAGCTTAGCACCAGGAGCAGAGCCCTGTAAGGATAAGTATGATGATTGGCGGTGGAGTCATTTCATAATGCAAGACCCCTTTTGCCAGGGCTTCTGAGAATGCCCCTTGGCATTCTTATAGGCACTGCCAACTTTGTAGAAGGCTTCTTCATAACCAGAGTTGTTATTGACAGTTGGTCACAAGTCAAACTAGAAGCAAATCTGTGGATTCCTACACAGCTGAAGCATTTCAGAAAAGTCTGATAGCAGTTGGGGGGGGGGGGTGTTCTCTAAAACATTTCTCAGCTGGGTTTCTCATGCATCCCTTTTCATAACTCAGTGCTCAAAAACAATATTAATGTCAATCATGAAAGGACAAAGAGGTCTAAGAATTCCAGTGTGTAGAACTTCCTACCTGTGGCTTTGTAGCTTTCCCATTCTGTGTTAGCATTTAGGGCAGTGGTAAATATCTTTCACTTTAAAGGTGCCTTGAACTGATGTTGCTGTTAACTTCTGTGGTCAAAGTGACTTTGCAATGAATTCTCATGTTTGCTTTTGTGACAGATATGGTTTGACTAAGTAGCTCTTTACAAGGGTTTATGCATTCAAAGCCTTGGAAGGTATATCTGATTGAAGAATCAAGGCCATAATATTAATTTGTAGGAAATGCATACTGATGTATCCACCTAAAAAGACTAAAGAAGCCCAGTGGTGAAAGGAAAAGAAAAAGTTCTTTCAGGATATCATCTGTATAAATGTTGATTGCTTGACAGGCAAAAGAGGTAAAAAAGGGATCCATTTGTCTTGCCCTACATCGTGGCCACCATAACAGTGCAGATTATTTCTTTGGCAGTGGGACTGAAGGCTTGTTGTATATCTGAGGACATACATAGCACACTGCTGTGCATTCTAGACCTAGGATCCAAAGTAACATGTTATTATTACCCAGGATTGCCAAGTCAGAAGCATACCAGACACTGAGATTTCAGTGGTCCAGTTCTGAGATCCAAGGATGTCCTCTGGTGATGTAACAGAAGGTGACCCTAGTGGGGTTATACGGTTTGGTCCCTGGTGATATCATTAAACATGAAGCATTAAGAATCAACCACATTAACTTGAAACATATCACTGAAATAAAAACACAAGAGTCTAACAAATCATCAATCAGAAATTACATTTTCCAAACTCTGTTTTGAATAATAAAAGACAACCAACCAACCAACCAAACAAAACAGTTTCCAAAGCTGTTTTAAGACTTTCACAAGCATAGCTTTTAAGAATGCATGGGAGTTACTTACAGTCAAGGAAACTTTTCAAAGCAAAAAGGAAGTTTTCCAAAGATGGAACATGGGAGTTTTCAAAACATGGAAGATGATGCATGTAGAAAGGAGGAGGAATAGAAGGGGGGATAAGAGGGGGGGGTGAGATGGCAAAGCAATGAGAAGTTATGAGAATTGGAAGAAATGCAGAAGAAAGTGGGCAAAAGAGAAAGCGAAGGGCCAGGGAAAGAGAGAGAAGATATGTATACCTAGGGATATGAGGAGGGAGAGAAAAAGAGAGAAAGGGAGAGTGAAGATGTTTAGCCAGGCATGGATAAGAGAAAGAGGACAAGAAGATGGAGAAAATGGCAGTAGGTAGGAGTTTTGACTGGAGAAAGAGAAAATGGATGTGAGATGGAGACAGAGTAGAAATAGGATGAAGGAAGAGAAGTGAAATAATGAATTCAAAGATAGAAGTATCAATACTAAATAAATGCAAATAAGAAAGATATTCATATCATTTTTCTTTTTTGCTTTTGAAGTGGTAAAGTGGATGTCACAGAAGAAAACAACATTTTGCTGTGCCTTTAACCATTTAGGTAACAGTGAAGGAAGTGGGGAAAAACATGGAAAGTTTTTTTAAAAGATTTCAAAGCATCAGTCCTGTAGGGTCCTAATCACTGAATCCTGTGGCAGGAAATCTTTAGGCAGACCTTTGTTTCCCCAAGCTCACTGCTCCCTTCTTCTGAGATCCACTGCCAATTTCACTTTAAGAAACTTTAAAAGGAAAGGTTGGAGGAGACACAGGTGTTAGACCATTAACCAGAAAGCCCACGGTATCTGCTTGAAAGCTGCTCATAACAATGGAGGCCAGTGATGCACAGTTCAAAGAAAAAGAAAACAAAATTTAAAAGTTTATTTTTCTCACCCTGAGAAAAGTTTATTTCCACACACCCTCACGCTTGGAACAGAGAGGCCAGCCCTGAGACTTAGGGTCAGGCCATGAGATCTGAAAACACTATCACTTCATGAGACATTTTGCCCAGTCCAAGGGGCTCAACAGACCACCCTGAAGGGGGGGGGCCTGCAGCTGCCCCTTTCCTAGACAGATTGGGGCCATGGCAATCTCACACCACACTCCTTTTTGCACCCTGGAAAGGACACCATAGCCATGGCAGCATGACTATATGGCACTCCTTTGATGCTGCATCATATGGATGCAGTGCCAGAGGTGCATCATGATGCAGCATGCTATGTGGAGTGGCGTGAAGCGTCAGGGCACCCAGGGGGGCAGAGCCAGGCATGCGTCGTGTGGATACTATGCCCCAACTTTGCCCCAGGCCAGCCTTTCAGGCTGGAATATAAAAGGCCCAAGAGACCATTTCTGCATCTGGAAGCAAGCGATTTCCACTGAGCATTAAACATTTCAGCCAAGCCAATACCCTACTGTGACAATTTCCCTTCCATGAAAATAATAGTTTGCCCATGCATCATTTCCCAAAAAGCAACATACCGAAGAGTCAAACAATAGGCCCAATCATTTCCTTCCCATTAAACCCCTTTAACTTGCATGTAATCCACTAATCAACCAACATTTTCCTGAGGGAGCTGCATGGGAGCTGAAGAAGATGCCAGAAGCCCGGTCTACTTGAAAGGCCAAAGTCACATGGAAGAAAGTGATGTATGTCAAGTTCAGCAATGTCAATGTATTATCTGAAGAAGTTCCTACTTGCCAGCTGACAATTTGGGCTGATCTTCACTCAGCCACAGAAATGCACATAAACTGCTTGACACACTTTTTGGGATTGCTTACAGGTTTGACTCATGCTAGTTTTCCCCCACCAATTTCAAAATAGTATTTGAATTATTATTATTTGGTGGAACAACATACTATGTACATTTCTGTTTTTTGGTGATTTTACATAGCTGTTCCTGGAACATTTCTACTGTCAGTCTGTTTATTTATTTTATTTTATTGCTGCATTGTTTCATTTGTTTAATCTCCTGCCTTTCCAGTAGAGATAGTGCTGAACCACACTGAAAATGAAATATGTATAAAAGGCAGCATAATTTATAGAAAAAGCATGCTATTCAAAAACATCAATTTACAGAGCAGTCCCAATGCTAGGTCAGCGTCATTCAAGGCTGAAGCACTTTAAATTTCCTAAGCTCTGCTGTCAATGTGTAAGTGCTGGAAGAATGGCATTCATTGATTAACCCCTTGTTTATTCATTTGGTTTAATATTTCTCTTTCACTGTAAGCAATTGGAAAGCACTAGTCTAGATCTACAGTATGCTGTCATCCTATCTTGGGGGTTCCACAGAGGGCTTGGAACCCTTGGATCTACATATCTGCACACTGTAAATCCAAATCCTTTCATGTTCTGCACATGCCACAATGCCAATCCATCCACATTTTTCTGCTTTTTTGGTCTGTGGAGTGGGATCAGATCTCCCCATCTGAGGTGAGGACTGTCTTCATGATCAGTGAAGTATTTCCTGTAGACCCCATGCTCCCTAGAAAGCTCCCCAAGAACCATAGCTTTGCAGTCTAAAACTGATTCTCTCAAAGTTTTCCCTTCATCTTTTACCTTATAAACGTTAGTTTCATTTCATTTTTCGAGATCCCCAGTTCCTGTTCACTACAGTCATCCCCAGAATTTTATTTTTCAAAAGTTTTAACAGATATAATTAAGATCAGTGAGGCCTACCCAAAAGGGTTTTCTTTCCTTCCTTCCTTCCTTCCCTTGTTCAGTTTTTCATATAGATGGCATGGACATTTCTGACCAAACCTAGACATATCTACTAGACCTACAAGAATGAGGACTGGGTGTAAATGCTCATTTGTGAAAAGAATGAACTCTTTATGTCATCAGAACAGCCTTATTATTTCTTTCTCATTTATTGTTGGGTTTACCTTGGACACTGACCATAACTTTAAATCATGGATTGTGTTAGGTCCTCATTCTGTTTGAAATGATACTACAGGCTGTCACCAAAATTATTGAGACCAAAAGTGTCTCAAGATTTTGGATTATTTGCGTATACATGATGAGATATCTTGGAGATGGAACCCAAGTCTAAACATGAAATTCATTTGTTTTCATACACACAGCCTAAAGGTAATTGTATACATACTGTTTTTTAATAATAGTGCACAAAAGAAAGTAATACATGTACATTCTTGGAGAATTTGATATATATATAGGAGGGAATTGGTACTTCCAGCTGGCAGGCCTACTCCAAAAAGGAAGTGTTTCTGGAGCTTTTTGCCTCTCCCCAAATATTCAACTTCCTAGGTTGGGAAACCAAGCAAAGCAGGGAGAATCCTGTGACTGTCCCACCTTGCTCTGTGGGTGCATCTACACTAGAAACAATGCAATTTGACACTACTGTAAGTGGTGTAGTTCCATTCTATGGAATCCTGGGATTTGTAGTTTTACATGGTGTTTAACCTTCTCTGGCAAAGACCTCTGGTGCCTCACAAAGCTGCAAACCCCAGAATTCTGTAATATGGAACTATGTTAGCCAAAGTGGTGTCAAACTGCATTATTTCTACAAGGTAGATGCACCCTGTATAACACATAGGGTGTCTGCCCTGAAGGCTTGGGATGTAAATCCTCAACTGTTTTGTCCTTGCGTTTGAGGATGAATGATTGCTATGGTCGTCTCCCCATTGTGGGGAAAAATTTAACATTCCTCTACAATATAGTTCTCATATTTGCACATCCCAAAGTTTGGGGAGTAATTGTTCTGTGGAGAAAAGCACAAGGACCAATATTCTTCATCTTCAGTTATAGTTATTATTATGGAGCTCCACTGCTGTGACTACTACTCCTAATGCTGCCCTCCCCACAAAAACCTACCACTTAAACCAGGCAGCATCCAACTGAAGGTTTCTGAGGTGTTGCAGATTGCGATGCTGGGGAATGAGGACTGCCACATGTCATGTGGAGACAGATCTCCCAAGGATCTTCTGCAGTTGCTTGTCTCAATGTGACCCACAAGCCCCCAAAGTTATATGATCCTAAGTCTGGCTCTTAATCTTTTAAATATTGAATAGGATCAGGGTGACCAGATGTCCTTCTTTCCCAGGACGTCCTACATTTCAGCCTTCTGTCCAGGAGGAATTCCAACATGTCCACCATTTTGAGCATGACTAGGGCTACATCCACACTGCAGAAATAATCCAGTTTGACACCACTTTAACTGCCATGACTCAACGTTACAGAATTCCAGGAATTGCAATTATATTGAGATATTTAACCTTCTATGTCAGAGAGCTCTGTTGCCACAATAAAGTACGATTCCTAGAATTCCATAGCACTGAGCCATGGCAGTTAAAGTAGTGTCAAACTGGATTATTTCTGCAGTGTGGAAGCACCATAAGAAAGCATTAATTTACTTTTATGTTAGTGTTTTGTTTTGTTTTTTGCTTTTATTTGGTAATGCCCTACATTTTCCTTGAATGTCCTATATTTTGCGATGCCTTTTCCTCCTTTGTGGTTAAGACATCTGGTCACCCTGCAAATTATGGGGGAAAATATTTGCAGGAAACCCATTTTGTACGCAGAAAACATGGGGTTTGGGGCGTGTATGAATAAAGCCATATGTTTTTCTCCTCAGAATCATTCTTCCAAAAGACTTTTAGCGTGTGTGATTGCAGGAAAAAATTGTACAAAATTCACACTTATCTAATTATTCTTTCTTACAGGATTTCCCAGACATTGACAAACCTGTTTTTCAACCTGGGAATGAATAATTACAAATATTATTTCCATCTCTATTTCAGGTTTCATAACACTGGCTCATGACAGAGGGATGTGCATGAGTACACACACACACACACACTTAGTGAAAAGGTAATACTCAGAACAATCTTGAGAGATATGGGGTAACATGTATTTTACAGGGATAAAAGAAATCTCATTCATTGATGGTTAACGTCCCCACCACCACCTAAGTACCAAGAGTTTCATCAATAGTCATCTCCTTTAGTGTTGTAATCAATCTTCCACTGAGTTGCCAGCATGGGCAATGGCTCATTTTGGGATTAATATGAGAAGGCAGATGAGAATGGATTTGTTGATTGTGTTTACTCGTCAGGACATTCAGATAAATGGCCTTCTGAAAATACACTCAGCTTTCTCCATGTAAGACCTAGGATTCTTATTGCTACAAGTCATGTGTAAAACACCACATGTAAATATCTCATCAAATGAGCTTGCACTTGAGACATCAAAATCCACTATTGAATGGGACTTTGAAGCCTTTCAGTCATGTAGCTGTTAAACTGCACTCATGAATATACATATTATGTCGTCCTTATGAATGTACCTCTGGTATTACTTGGTTTAATTTGATTTAGCTTGAAGAAGCCTTCTATGAACATATTCAGGGGTAGCTGTGTTGGCCATATAGCAAATCCAATAACATTAAAAAGAAAAAAACAGGAAAAAAAAAAAAAAACACCAAACAGGGATATCTTTATTGGGCAACCAAAATGCACAATATACATGTCTCAAGCTTTCAAAGTTCCACAGGCTTCTTCATCAGGCAAGGTGTTAAATCAGGTGGTTAAAAATGAAGATGTTAGTCATAGGCCTACATTTTGTTCTCAGTTCAGATGATATGGAGGGGTATTACTTGCAGAAGTTGCAGGCTGGCACCTCCTCCTTCTAACCATGTGGCTACTGGAGATTTTCAGTCCAGGAAATTTAACATTCATTTGCAAAACAAAAAAAGATGCTTCCTTTGCAATCCAGTATATCTCCATCCTATGTTTTTGTTAGGCAGAGGACACTGAATTTCTTAAGAAGCCTTCATGCTTTTGCATCAGGAAAACTTTAGGTGATGTTGAGGTAAAACAGACCAATGTAGTTCCACGCAGGGGAAAAAAAGTTTTAGCTTTGTTGATTGTAGAAACTTCCTATGAATAGTTTAACTTGACTCAGGGGTCTCTTGATCAAGGAGTTAAAAAAATTGTAGTTTTTACATTCAAGAAAGGTGAGAGAAGAAATGGAAGCCATAAAATGTGTTGACTAGTTTATTTAACAACTTCTGCACAACTGTTATCCTTAGTTTTTCAGTCATCAAGAACAAGGCAAAAAAACAAACAAACCATGAGCTATTCTTCCGTTAGATTTACAAAATGTTCATGTCAAATGAATGGCTTTTAAGCCTTGGAGTGACAGGGTGTGTTTTGCTTTGCTTTGGTGTTTGAAACAGCCTTCCATTTAAATTGTTCCCGAGAAAGGTGATAAAGGGTGTCAGATGCTGAGTGCTAAGTTGTTTATGGCTTAGCAAACATCCTGAGCAAATGTCACAGACCTGGGGGAGAACAGTATTTGTTAAAAGAACTTTCTCTGGAAGTAGAAGACAGATAACCATACTGACACCGGTGATACCTGTATGGCCCAATACTGGCAAACTCAACCAAGCACTAAATGGGAATGAAATCTGCTGTACAATACCAGTGTGGGCAGTTAGATGTCACTGGGTTTACTACCAATCTGAGGCGTCAGTGTAAAAAAAAATCTTTCAAAGATGCTCTGTGACCTTGTATGTCTGCCTTAATGTGAAGCAGTGCCTATTCTGCAGCAGACAACTATTTTGGAAAATATTCAATTTAAGGTCTCCAATGCTTCAAAAAAGCTCTGTCTGTTTTATTGCCTGAGCTCTGTCTTCAAGATTTCACAGGCCAGACAGTTCAAAATAAAAGTAGCTCTTAGCTCATTGCAAAGCTTTGGGACCCCTTGTTTTTTATTGAACAACCTCCAGAATCCTCCAGGCAGTATGCCGTAGGCTATGCTGGCTGGTGGATTTTGGGAGCTGTAGTTCAAAATATTTCCTAACCAGAAATATTGGAATTAGAGCCTCAGTGCAGAGGCCTTAGGGCTCAAAATGTGTGTGTTGGCGAGCAGGAGGTACTCTAACAACACAAACTACAACATCCTTCCTAACACACAAGCAGTTTTCAGTTGAGATAGTGTGACAAGAAGAAGCTGCGTTTCTGTTCTCTCCCAAGAGGTTTTTATTCACATTCCCTTTTTTTTTATCTCACCTCTACAAATATTTCTGGAGATATTCTTCAACAAGTTGCCAATGTACCAAAATGAAAACATCTAGATTTTTCCACCACATCTCAGTATCACTATAAGCACATGTTTATATAATTTATATAATTTGGGGTCACCAAAATATTCTGTGGAAGGTTAAAAGGTTAAATGAGGCAGTGCATGTCTGGCCTTCTGCCAAGTGTGGTGCTACAGACAGAGCAAGCTGCCAAGTTTGTGGGAGCTGAAGACCCTGACATATTGAAGTGGAAGGATGCCAAAGTGTGTGTGTGTCAGACAAAGAGATTGAGAGAGAGTTTTTCAGGTTGTCTGAAAATCGGAAGCATGGAAGGTTTTTTTTTGGTCTTTTTTTTTTAATAAAAGAAATATTCTCCTCAAATGAAATGTGTTAGTAGGCTGTGCTGACACAAGGTAATAGCAGGAGCCCTGAAAAGCTGTCATAGAGAAGCTGAGATGAAAGTAACTGAGCTGAAATTATATTTTAATTTTATTTTCTATTTTTGGTCCCCTCTTTCTGCTGTGAAGAAAATAGTGCTCATGGCAACTAACACACTTCATTAAAAACAAATTAAGCACTAAAATTAATGTCATCCCAACAACCAATAGACATACAAATGGTTTTAAAGGCCAGATAATATGTCTTTACATGCCAGCAAAATGCAGAGAATGAGAAATGATCACATCTGTGAAGAGAGTGTTTTCCACACTTTAGCAGCAAATCTAGAGGAAAGTGTCTACTGCATGTCCATCAAGTTGGCTTCTGCAGGTGATATATTCTCAACAGGATCTCTCCTGAGGATAATGGCAATAATCCTGCCTTTATATGGTGGAATGCAAAGCAATAGCCCAAGTTTCCCACCATCCCTAAGTCTATGGTTGCCATAATTCTATGCCACAAAACTGGGAACCAGCCCTGGTGGCGCAGTGGTTAAATGCCTGTACTGCAGCCACTCACTCAAAACCATAAGGTGGCGAGTTCAAGACCAGCAAAGGGCTGAAGGTTGACTCAGTCTTGCATCCTTCCAAGGTCGCTAAAATGAGTACCCAGATTGTTGGGGTGCAAATAGCTTACAATTGTAAACCGCTTAGACACTCCTTAAGGGTATGAAGCGGTATATAAATGAAGCTGTTTTTTGGTTTTGTTTTTTGGGAAAATGTAGGACAAAATGTAGACTATTCAAGAAAAATGGAAGTCATGCCCAACTAAAGGCCAAAAACATTAATAAATTCTTTTTATTGGGTCTTCTGGAGAGAAGGCAAGCAGAGGCACGAGGACTGAGAGTCCATCTTGGAGGAGGAGGAAGAAGAAGAAGAAGAGGAAGAAGAAGACGACTTTCTGTCTTGTTCCAGCCACATTTTCTACAGTAGACTGGGGATTGATCAAATGTGGCCTGGAGCAAGGCAGGAATCCAGGACTGGAGGGTCAAAAATGGTCAGCCAGGACTGGACATGTTTGGACCCTTCAATCTGGGATTATCCCCCCCAAAAAAACCAGGAAATGGCAACCCTACCTAAATCATAATCTCATTTATTTAATTGTTACCAAAACCTTTGAAATTCAGGGGGCTAGATTAGCTCTACTCTGTGTGTGGGATACTCTAGAACTATCCATGAGCCTTCTGGAGCATTGTCCGGGAAAGCTGCCAACACATGGCTGATAAGATAATGAGTCCTGGATAAAACACAATTATAATAGAAACCAAAATACCAGTAATTGCTGGCCGTTGTTAAATATAAAGTCCACAAGGCAAAAGGCAAGTCCAATGAGCGTTCCAAGGTCTAGGGTTTTCACAGACAGAGATTCCAAAGCCGTTCCGAAGGTCACAGGTATGAGAAGTCCAAAGTCAAGCTGAGAGTCAAAAGCTTTCGCCGGTAAACCAAAATAAGCTTTGACAAAAGTTTGTCTTCCCTGATCTCTTATATAGCCCCAGCTCCTCCCCTCACAGCTGTTTCAACTTGGCTTTCTCTAGCAATCTCAGAGAGCGTCTCAGCCCCACCCGATCTGCTCTTCTTTGAGCAAAGGAAGGGATTTCTGTCTCTTGCTCCTGTGTCTCTTCCAGGCCTGCAACCTCTGCTGGGGAAAGGCTTTCTTCTGAGGAAACCCTAGGCTGCTGAGGTAGGGGCTGTGCCTCACTGTGTCCTATAGAACTAGGTCCAGGTTCACCTAAGTCTCTAGGATCTGGCAGCGCTATGCTAGGACCTGACTCAGCATATTCTTCCTCAGAATCCTCCATGTCCTCCACCTGGCTGTCCCTGAGAAGCATCTTAATCAGTCCCCCATCCCTGCACAGGCTCATGAGTTCTAGCAAGCCAACACCCAACTACGTAGTGTTCTGTCCATGGAACCATAGAAAGTTTCTCCATCGTCCTATACAGGATAGAAAGGAAGCTCTAGAGTGCATCCAGAATGAGTAGGGTCAGATACTATTTGGGACAGACCCAAGGTTGTCATGGTCACCATGAAATCCTGAGCCACTCATAAAAGGATAGCCTTGAGCTTGATTTTTTAAAATAAAAAAAAAATTCTTACCAAAAAAGGCAAAAAACAATAACAAATGCAAACAAAAACAAGCTAAAATACAAAACATTAAAAACATCAACAATTCAAAGTCGCATGGAACGTAAAAGGGCAACATTAGAAAAAAGGAAGTTGAACTCAGAATAAAGAAATACCTTCTTTGCACCAGTTCGATCATCCAAAGGGAACCATATCACAAAGGAAGACCCATGTCTGCCCCAAGGTTATTGAGATAAGATATAAGTGGGGACATGAGATGTTGAGGTAAATCCACCGCCTCTCCCCACTCCACCTCAAATAGCTCATGTAAAGACATTGTTGAGCAGTGTGGTGTGGTGAGGAATACACCAACAGATTCTCTAATCTGTCTCAGCCTTCAACTTTTAGACACACACACATCCTGCAGACTGTGGTATAAGGCATCTAATAAGAGGGATCAAATCTTGAAAGACTGTTATAAAAATTCCTCCCCATTCCCTCAGTGTTATATCTCCCAGTCTGGGTAGCAGACACAATGTATCTGGGAAAACTGCTGGAGGTTGCTGACTGGACATCAGTCCTGCACTCACATATAGCTGAAGGAGTACTGGAGTGAAAGGAGAGGTTGCAGGTCCTCTCTCATCCTTCGTCACTGCAAGGATGCTGTATGAGCAGAAGCTCACAGAAATCTTAATAATCTCCCAGGCCAGCAAAATAAGCATGTAAACAAACCAATGGTCTCATCTTTGGAGAAAAGAACACACAGAAAGAGGGGAATGTGGAATGGAATGAGGTCCTCAGAGAATCTTAACTCCAAGAGAATAGATATGAAAGAGGTTGATACTGCCAGGTCAGCAGCATCCTAGGACATGAGATTTTTTGGAGGGGTAACTCTTGCTGAAGGCACAGGGGCAATGATGTCATTACATCAAACTTTCCCAATATTCATTTTTGATACACTTTCCCAAACTTTCCCAATACTAATTTTTGATACACACACCACAGTTGGAATCCTGCATGGCACACACACACACCTACTCATTTCTAAGAGATCACTATGTGCCTCCTCTTCCACACCTCTTGAGTTGCTCAGTCTCCTGGATGCAAATACAAACAAATAAAGCATGCTGGTGTGGATACTATAGGAGTAGGGAGGGAAGTTTCTTAATGTTCTAGGATGGACTCTTCCCTTCTCCTGACACTATTTGCTTTCCAGAGGAGGAGGAGGAGGAGGAGAGAGAGAGAAAGAAAGAAAGAAAGAAAGAAAGAAAGAAAGAAAGAGGCTTCAGTATAATGAACAAAAAATACAATTTCTTTCTTGCCTCCCTTTTAGAGAGAACAGTAAGAACTTCTCTTTCTCTTCCGAGGGAGAAAAACTAACTGCAGCTGAAAAGATGATTCCCTCTTTCACCCCATCCACCACAAACACACTTCGTAACAATACGGTGAGATCCAGATCTAACTTGCAATGCTACATTATGCTAGCTAATACTCAGGAGGAATATTTCCAGTAATTGGATGTGAGAGAGCTTGATCACCCACCAGGTCACCTGATCAAATGATGACAACTAAGCCTTCTTTCCAGCAACCTGTCTGAAAGCAAAGTAGCACTGTACATGAATTTTCAGCATTCCAGCTAGCTTTTTCTGCTAGGAAATGGAGAAGAGGAAAGAAGTCTCACCTTGAACAGTGTTCAACCCAGGCCTCAATCCCACTACTTTTTAAACTGGATCAAAAATTGGTTTGACCTGTTTAAATGACCATGGTTCGCACTTGAACTGAATCGCTGAAGCGATTCAGAGAGGGGGACCATGCGCCATTTAACCCACGTCTTTTTATGCCGATTTTTTCCCATGTATTTTTGGATAAATCAATTCTGTGCAAGTGTGAACCAGATGCGGATTAGAATCAATTTAAATTTGCCCTTCGGCTGGCTGGAGAGGAGCAATTTTTAATTGATTCATTCATGAATGTGAAAAACATGTGGGTTATTTTACAAGGAAAAATGCAATCGGGGCAAATATAGTATGAACCACTCTCCGCTGTCAATTCAATCCATCGATTCGGTTCACAAACTGATTTATTTGTAAGTGGGAATGAGACCTGCAGTAAACCTGGTTGGAGCTTCCTAACTTCATCTGTGGCCTACAGCTGTGATTCCTGGAGAATTTGGGAGATCCCCAGTGATCTGACAACCTTGCTACCCTTACAGGCTCTCCAATAATCCCACCAGCACTGTTGTGGAGTCTATGTACAATCCCCAAATATCTTAATAAATAACCTTTTTTAAAGCTGCTGGTGAGATTCATCATGGTGTATTGGTTTGGGCTTTGGACTGGGACACTGGGAGATACTTTCTGAAGAACTCAAAGGCAAACCCTCTGAACAAATCTGGCCAAGAAAATCTGAGATAAATTTGCTTTAGAATCACTATAAATCAGAAATGACTTGAAGTGCACAACAACAAGCTGGCAGAAAAGCATACATTGAAAGGAGACAAGAGTTGTGAGGTTTTTAGTCCCAAGTATCTTGTTCTGAGTGAGGTCCACACTAAACTGAAATACTCTTTCCCTCCTCACCATTTCACAGAAATGTGTATGTATTTTTGTTTCCATTTTTTCATGACTGTACATGGTGCATTCTTCAAAAGTACATATTTTAAGACATTCTCCCATTGGTAAGAATATCTTTGCATATAACTTTCAAATGTTTGCACCTTTGAATGGGTTCCTTTGTTGTTAGAATCACAATGTATGGGTTTCTGATCACAAATTCTGATTAAGTCTATATTTGATGTGTAAACTGAGTAATCTTGCATTAGTTTATCAACCCAATGAATGTCTCAACCATCCTGACACATTTTAAAATCTACATACATTTAAAATATGTATGACCAGAACTGAAGGAAACATGGAACATGAAGGCAAGGATTCTTTAGAGCAAAATTTGGAATTTTGTAGTCCTACTCATGTGGTTGGACTTCAATTTCTAGCAGCCTTGGGCAGCATAACCAAAGGAGGACCATCCCTTCAAAGGGGGGGGGGGGAGTCAGAAATTCCACTGGACATGAACCTAAAATAGCTCTTTGGACATTAGCCATTGTTTTCTGAACTAAGTCAAGTAAGCCAAAGAGAATAAAGACTCATTCAAAGTTCCAATGTTATGAGAAAAGGAATTAGTCAGTTTAACTCAAGGCAGACATTGTCCCATTTCCTGACTCTCTTGCCCTTGGTGGGCCAGAACTTTTTTTAGTCAGTTGGTTATTTTTCTTGTTTCTTGCTGCCCCACTCCACAAACATACACACACTTCTGAAAGTCTCATTCCTCCAGTTAGAACTGGATACAGTGGCTGTGTAGATGCATTTGGTTATTGACAAAAATGTGTATGACTGTGTCTGTGCAATGTAACATGGTGCCTGTTCTTATCACTCAAAGTTATTTTGAGGTTAAACCCAGATTTGGTCTGTATGTGTGTGCGTATGTGGAGACTGTAACTTTAGTGCAGTACGTGAAAAACAGAAACAAACTCATCACACCTTCATCCTCACAATTCTGATAAAGCCTAGTCAGTGAAGTGTGAGCCTCACTTTAGAAATCCTGCTCTACAAATATGTACAAAACATACCCTCTGGTGCTTTTTTTTTTAATTTCGTAGAATAATATGGTGCATTATGCATCATCTCCCTTCCCATTCCCTTGCCACCACACACCACTTATATAAGGCAACAGCCATTTCCATTACAAGGGCTAGATCATGCAGTTACCAATGCTATTTTACAGTAATCACCTGGTTAAAGAGGTATTTAGCCATGAGTAACATCTTAATGTTTCACTAAAATTATGTTGGGGAAAATATCACCCATATGGCAGCTTACATCTGTAGCCTTGAACAAATAGCAGGCTTAAAAACATTTATAATAGCCTTCTGTGTTACTAAGGACAGCTCTGGAACAGCAGAGTATTAAGAAATAGCAGGGTGTAATCTGTGGAAAGTGCCTGTGGAAACCAGCAGGTGAATTAGCCCCTTTTGCTTCCCTCCCCTGCCCTCTCCTTCTTCCCCGCTTCCAAGACACAAACACTCCTAAAGATCAATATTATGCATAATCTTTCTTATGTTTTTAATAATGCATGCCACAGTATAAGTATAGAATCTCTTGTTTGTACATTCAAAGCTTGGAAGTAAATCTTCACACGTACTGAGGTTACCTGTAATTTTATTTATACTTATTGCCTTCATTGTTATTTTTTAAAAATATTTATATTGCAAGAGCTGCTGGGCCGGTGTGGGCACAATGGTGCATGCATGTTAACATACCCAATGTTCTTTACAAGGTTTTTGTGATTTTAAGTGAGTAGAGGGAAACCATGTAAAACCATGGTGAGGGAGTACAGATAAGAATTATCACTACAACAACATTGTGTAAGGTACAGTGAAGGCATTCCTTTTTAAAGCTGTATTTATAAAACTGTTAAATATATTCCTACTGTATCATTTGAAAAGTTGCTTCATGACAATCTTTGTATTCCATACATTTTTAAAACCTACATATGTTTTCCAAATATATAAAACAGTTTATATATATATATATATATATATATATTAGTTTATAGTTTAGTTTATCTATATTGTGTGTGTGCAGTTTATAGGGATGACCTAGTCAATGGAGTGCAAGTGGTGGGATCCTTAGGTGGAAGTGACCATATTCTCCTGGAGTTTGTTATACAGCGGAAAGGGGAAGCCAGGCATAGTCAGACACGCACTCTAGACTTTAGGAGAGCTGATTTCAATAAACTTAGAGAAATTCTGGGGGTGATCCCATGATCAGGAAAACTAAAAGAGAAGGGAGTTCAAGACGGATGGGAGTTTCTCAAAAAGGAGATACTGAAGGCGCAATTTCAAACAGTTCCAATGAGGAAGAAAAATGGAAGATATCTCAAGAAGCCAGGATGGATGACTAAGGAACTTTCAACTGAGCTAAGTTTTAAACGGAATATGTATAAGAAATTGAAAAATGGGGAAATCACGAAAGAGGAATTCAAACAAATAGCCAGCACATGTAAGGGTAAAGTCAGAAAAGCTAAAGCGCAGAATGAACTCAGGCTGGCTAGAGAGGTTAAGAACAATAAAAAGGGCTTTTTTGGGTATGTCCGAAGCAAAAGGAAGAAGAAGGAAACAGTAGGGCCACTGCATGCAGTAGATGGCAAAATGCTAACAGGGGACAGAGAAAAGGCAGAATTACTCAACACCTTCTTTGCTTCAGTCTTCTCAGAAAAGGCAAAGGGTGCTCAACCTAAGGATAATGGAGCAGAATACAGAATAGGGGAGTTTCAGCACAGAATAAGTAAATAGATAGTACAGGAATACTTGGTTAACCTAAATGAATATAAGTCTCCAGGACCAGATGAACTACGTCCAAGGGTATTAAAAGAACTGGCAAATGTAATATCAGAACCATTGGCAATAATCTTTGAGAACTCCTGGAGAACAGAAGAAGTCCCAGCAGACTGGAGGAGGGCAAACGTTGTCCCCATCTTCAAAAAGGGGAAAAAAGAGGATCCCAACAATTATCGTCCAGTTAGTCTGACATCAATTCCAGGAAAGATTCTAGAGCAGGTCATTAAACAGAGAGTCTGTGAACATTTAGAAGGGAATGCCATAATCACAAAAAGCCAACATGGGTTTCAGAGAAACAAGTCTTGCCAGACAAATCTGATCTCTTTTTTTGATAAAATTACCAGTTTGGTAGATGAAGGGAATGCTGTGGATATAGTATATCTTGATTTCAGTAAGATCTTTGACAAGGTTCCCCATGACATTCTTGCAAACAAGCTTGTAAAATGTGAGCTAGACAAGGTAACTGTTACATGGATTTGTAACTGGTTGACTGGCCGAACTCAAAGGGTGCTCAACAATGGCTCCTTTTCAACCTGGAAAGAAGTGACCAGTGGGGTCCCACAGGGCCCAGTGCTATTCAATATCTTTATTAATGACTTGGATGACAGAATTGGGGGCATACTTATCAAATTTGCAGATGACACCAAATTAGGAGGAGTAGCCAATACTCCAGAAGACAGGATTGAAATTCAGAATGACCTGAATAGACTAGAAAGCTGGGCCAACGCTAACAAAATGAAATTCAATGCGGAGAAATGTAAGGTACTGCACTTAGGACGCAAAAATGAAATGCAGAGATATAAAATGGGGGACATCTGGCTGAATCAAACTACGTGTGACAGGGATCTAGGAGTCCAAGTAGACCATAATTTGAACATGAGTCAACAGTGTGATGCGGCAGCTAAAAAGGCCAATGCTATTTTAGGCTGCATCAAGTATAGTGTCTAGATCAAGGGAAGTAATAGTGCCGCTCTATTCTGCTTTGGTCAGGCCCCACCTGGAATACTGTGTCCAGTTCTGGGCACCACAATTCAAAAAGGATGTGGAGAAACTGGAGCGGGTCCAAAGGAGGGCAATTAAGATGGTGAAGGGTCTGGAAAGCATGCCCTATGAGGAACGACTTAGAGAGCTGGGAATGTTTAGCCTGGAGAAGAGAAGGTTAAGAGATGATATGATAGCCCTATTCAAATATTTGAAGGGATGTCATATTGAGGAGGGAGCAAGCTTGTTTTCTGCTGCTGCAGAGATTTGAACGCAGAACAATGGATACAAATTGCAGGAAAAGAGATTCCACCTCAACATTAGGAGGAACTTCCTGACAGTAAGGGCTGTTCGACGGTGAAACACACTCCCTCGGAGTGTAGTGGAGTCTCCGTCCTTGGAGGTCTTTAAGGAGAGGCTGGATGGCCATCTGCTGGGGATGCTTTGACTGGGAGTTCCTGCATGGCAGGGGGTTGGACTGGATGGCCCTTGTGGTCTCTTCCAACTCTATGATTCTATGATTCTATATATATAAAATTTATAGTTGAATTTACATATAGAAACTATAAGATCTATCAATACCTCTGTTATACAATAAATGATCCACCTCCTTTCTATAATGTACAGTTGTTAATAATCAAAATAAAATCTTATACAGTTATAAATGCATTCCCCATAGAAAGTCAATCAAGAATTATATATATTTATTTATAAGAATAAGCCCCTGCCTTTTCCTGGCTTAGCTCCCATTGTGGACAATTTTGGTCATTGCACAGTTAATAAAGAATTCTGACCACCTCAACAACAACAACAACAACAACAAACTGAGTGGGACAAAGTTTTACTTTAGCCATCATCATTCATCAGCATATCGAGGTTGCCTCAATGGTCAAAATGGCAGAGAGCATTCCCAGACTTCAAGTAAAACCTAGCCAACTAGATGATATAACAACTGTCTATATCATCACCCACTGTTTTAGATCCCTGTAGTGCTCCTATTTTTACTTCTAGTTTAGTAATCCTATGTTATTTCCTTATCTTTGTGTTGTTGTTGTTTAAGATGTTCAATTTATTTCTACATCATTTGGGAAACATTGGTTATGGAACTAACTACATTTTAAAGAAACAAAACCAATGAATCTGAACAATGACTGGAATCTTGTGTCACATCTATGAATGCGTAACCTGAAGTTATGCATTTGAAAGTGTTACATATTCATGGTTTAGGGGCTACGCAGGGACCATAAAAGTCCTCCAGTCTGAATTTAGCAAGATCTAAGCTGTGATCAATGGCGGTCTCTTTCCCTGTCACTAGGGAAGCAACTTGCTGCTGCTTTCATCCCGCCTTGTGTGAACAATCTCCAGCATGACAGGGAATTGTTGCACTGGCGATTACTCACAGGATGGGGTGGAAACTGCTTCCCAATTGATAGAGGAATAAATCACCATTGATTGTAGCAGTAGCTGCCTTGTAAGTGGAGATGGGGGGAGGGGGTCCATATTGGGATTCAGTACTTATAGCACCATAACTGTTTTGCTTTTCTCCATGCATCTGAGGAAGTAGGCTGAAGCCTACAAAAGCTCATGCAACCATCTTCTTTCTTTCAGTGAGTTTCAAAGATACTGCATACTGATTTTCCAAACTAATACAGCTGTGTCCTTGAATTCTAGTTTGTTTATGCATGTGTAAGTCCCCAACAGGATTCTGGCCATACCTAACTATAGAAATAATTTCATTCCATGTCTATTTCTTCACATCATTATTACAGCTTCTGAACAAAATAGGTGGGTGGCTGTGCAGAGCAGTTTTCATTATACCATATCTGGCCCCCCCTAAGCCTGAGGCAGTCATATACTGATGCCTGATTGATTCTGTCTGCTTTTGCTTTCCTGGGTACACAGCAAAGAAGAACCTTTCTAGAGCTGTAGATGATACCCCACAAGGCTAGTGAGCTCTTTTGAGCCACAAATTAAACTGACTTAATCCAAACATTCTGGAGAATTAGGATGAGTGAGTGACTTGAAAGGAAAGTCTGTGAGCTCTGACATTTGGGATTGCTCATGTTATACAATTATCTATTTGTGCAGTCTAAAAATCAAACCTGGAAATTAACTTCTGAATCAGCTAGATGCTTTACAGTTTTTTAAAATGACTCTTTACTTTCACATTTCTCAAAAGCAATTAAAAGAGCTACTTTTAGCTCCTTTAAATAAACCTTCTGAACACGACACACTACTGACCTGTTGTACAAAAAACATTTTTCCCCATCCACCTTTTTCTATAAAAGTAACTAATTTGTTCTGTTTATGCCGGAAAAAATTGTGAAGTTGTCCCTTACCAAATTTTAGTCACAATGTTACTTAGTGATGCCCTAGGAAGTATCCACACTGCAGAAATACAGTAATTTGACTCACTTTACTTGCCATGGCTCTGTCCTACAGAATCTTGGGGTCTGTAGTTTGATGAGGCACCAAAGTGCTCTGACAGAGAAGGCTAAATATCTCACAAAACTACAAATTCCAGAACTCTATAGTATTGAACCATGGCAGTTAAGGCACTTTCAAACTGCATCAGTTCTGCAGTATAAATGCAGCCTCAGTTATTGAAGATGGAATAATTACAAAAAACAAAACAAAAAACCTAGCTATGTGCAACCAAATTTGTAACCAGTTACTTCCCAGTTCTCATTAAGAAGGCAGAGCTTTACAACAGAAATCTGGAACCATCCTTTTTATTCCTCAAATGAGCGTTAAGAGTATTTGTAGTCTTTTTCTTGCAGTAAAAAGCATGCATGGTATAATATCCCCTTCCTGCTTTTATCTCCGAGTGCAGAATTGAAGAGGAGTGCTAACACACATACACACACACATGAAAAAGCTACCTATATATTGTGAATGTCTTGTTGCTTCTGAAATGCCCAGTAGCTTTATTTTGCTAGCAATCCCAGGTGGCCTATAAGCTTTTCTCTTCTTCTTTCTCCCCCTGAAGGTTTGACTGCTTGATATTTTAATGAACTATCATTTACCATCAGTGTTGCCTGCAGCCTCAAACTTTCTTTAAACAAGTTTATATGTTTAAAGGATTTTATTGAGAATGCAGGCGCTGTTCCATTTCACTCAGAATGCTGACTGCAAAGCTCTCTCATAACACTTCATTAGTTTAGCAAAAGCTGAGAGAGAGAGAGAGAGAGAGAGAGAGAGAGAGAGAACTTTCAGACAAAACCTCAAAGCAGCTGGTAAAATGAATCTGCAAGGATAAAGTGAGTAGTAAAGTATATCATCCCAGACCATTTGACCACTTCAGAACTTGTTGGATTGTTTTAGGGATTCTTTTCTAGGGATTCATTTCTCTTTTTCTTTTAGGCAATGGTGTGCATGACAGTCCACCTTCATTCAGTGGGGGTTACTGCCAGGTGAGGATGGGTAGGATTGCTACTTTGTAGTATAATGAATTTTATATGGAAAAAATATTTCCCTTCTTATCATTTTCCTCAGGCTGAAAGTGCAGGGGCCAACGTCTTGCTCAAAGAATGGTGTGTCTCATTTTGGCCAAGTATTTTACTGTATTGGTCTTCCTTGGTGCCGCTCATTTTAATATACTTGTGCTGCAACAAGCAAACACTCCTTCCTCCATGTTTTAGTGGACTTAGATTGCCCTCCTTACTCATTGGCACATTGCTCTCATGTGTCCAGAGTCTTTTGTGCAGGTATTATTGGATGGACTTGCTGCAGATCATTGCTAATTCCTTTCTGTCCAATAACCAGACTATAACCAGTGGCTTGTTTTAGAGACCACATATTAACTGTGCAAGTTTCTCTTTCAAGTATCCTTCTCCCCCATGAACCTGCTTGATCTTCTGGGGAAGTCACTTTCACCACCTTCATAGGTACATTTGGTGGGAACACAGGAGAGGGTCTTCACTGTGGCTGCTCCTCGATTCTGCAATTCCCTTACCAGAGAGGCTAGATTAACACCCTCCTTACTACCTTTCCACAATCTGGTTAAAAAAAAAACCTTTTAACCCCAGCAAGATTTTGGAGGATTTTGAATTTTAGAATTCCAGACAAGGGATACTCAACCTGTAGTTTAGTTGCTTTTTAACTTGTGTATTCTGTGGATTTTTAAAATTGTTTTAAACTGCTGTAATCTGCCTTGAGTGCCACACTGGGAGAAAAACAGCAAAGAGAAAGAAAGAAAGAAAGAAAGAAAGAAAGAATTTCAGCTGTCATCATTACAAGAATGGTCTTTTACAGACACTCTTCCACCATCATTTTTATTCAATAAAATAGCATAGACCATGAGTGCAAAATGGCATAGGACAGAGAGGAAAGAATCCAACAAAACAATCATTTAGAGGTACATTTCTTCAAAACCAGCACTTCTAAGTATTCAAAATATATCTTTTGCTGAAACTGTATCATTCCAGTGGCTCAAGAATGATAGAATGCTCAAAAGAATGCAGGAAGACCTAAACATTAGAAATTTTTGCAATTCTGGCTGCTAGAAGTGATGGGGACATGGAAAACTATAGACCAAATTACTTGGGGAGACTGGCATTCTCTGAGTGGTGCTGACCTCATAGTACATATAGAGGATTGGCCACAGGGTGTCATTTGCCTGGAGATTTGTTTTCTTGCCAATTGACAAGTTTCCTTGAAACTTCAGTTATTGCCCTGAGACATGGCCATTCAATTTAAATAGCTATTTGGACATCAAAATGGCAGACTTAACAGACTGCATCAATTTCTGGGGTGGGGTATGGGGTCATAAATTTAATTTATGCATCTATCGGGAAGAATTTATACAGGAATATTCTGTTTTTAGGCCTTATGACTCATTCTTCAGATCTATAATTTATGAGACCAATTGTATAGTTCATAATGTGGTTCTTTCTTGTGAGAAGTGTCTCACATAAAACATAGACTGACTCATGAAACTTGTAAGGCAGTAAATCAGCAAGAACATTCAAAATTTTATTATATTCATGTCTATTAGTGGACAGATCCCAGTTCACAGTGCACTATGTAAACTTAATTTGTTTCACATGTTAATTGGTTTCTTTCTATTGCACCACCACAAGCACAGTGCCCTCTAGAAGGATTTTTCACTCAGTGAAAAGCTCCAGCAGGTTGACCTCTTCACCTTTGTGTGCTTGAAAGAGTATCATCAAACAACACCATTTAAACCAGAGAACTGGCTTTCCCAGGTGTTATATCACTCCTTATTAACATCACTGTAAAAGCATTAAAATAGGTCAAAGTTTTGAGATAAGGAAACACTTCATGCTAAAAGTACACACATTGGCTGAACAAAATATAGTATGGTTTTTCTTATGTAAGTGTGGATATGACCCAAGTCTCTGACCCTGATCTTATTGTTGTTTAAGAAATGGAAAATTAAACAGCCATGCTTAAGGCCACAGCCTTGCAAATATTTACACACATGCTTAACCTTAACTCCGGCGGAGTCCTGAGGCAATCCCATAAACTTCTATCACAGAAGTGGATTGTTTGTTAGAGATTATGTCAGCAAAAGATCCAGTCAGCCAAATGTAATGTATGCTTCCATCCAAAAATAAGATTATCAAGCGTATGGCTATAAAATATATCCGTGGCTTAAGAGCTTTATCATTTTAGTAAATACATTAAGAGTTATTAGGAATTTACTCTAGAATGTATGTTTTAGTTGGTCTTGTGACTTTAAGGTCATCAGAAGAGCTGTACTGGATCAAACCAAAAGACCAAAGGCCTGTTTTAAAGAGCATCCTGTTTCCCAAAATGTCCAGCTGGAACTGTGAATAGGACAGAAAGGCCTTGTGATGTTTGAGACAATTTCACAACTGGCTTCTTAATTGGTCAAAAAAGCAGGTTAGGATAGGTAGATAAGAGGTGAGGAAACCTCTTAAGATGCATGTGAACAGCAGAAATAATCCAGTTTGACAACACTTTAACTCCTATGGTTCAATGTCATGGGATTCTGGGAACTGTAGTTTGTTGTAGCATCAGAGTTCTCTCACAGGGAAGGCTAAATATCTCACAAAACTACAATTTTCAGAATTCCAGTAGTTCCAGAATTGAGCCATGGCACTTAAAGTGGTGTCAAATTGGATTATTTCTGAAGTGCAGATGCAGGGTAAGGCCCTGAATTGCTTTTTAATTCTATCAGTCTCTCTCTAAAACATAGATAATATTTACATACTGAGTACCTATGCCTTTCCAAGACATCAACTAAAGGAAACACACATTTCCTGCTGTTTAATAACTTCAGATGGGAGGAAAAGGAAGTGTTCATAGAACTGAGTAAATCAATGCCATTCAACTTAATTCACATCAGTCAAATAAAATATGCACTCTTCAACAACACTTGGAATGATGAAGCCAGTTCTTTTAACAGGTGGCATTTACACTTAGTGAAAAACCACAGAGCTCCAGTCAACAATCCACTGGTGGAAGATATGAAGATGATATCATGACCAATAGGAAGAATGAGAGGAACCAAAAGCTATTCCATGGCAGGCTTACCTCAACTGCTGCCCTCTAGAGAGTTTCGATTACAACTAGTACCAACCAAAAAATTCAGTTGTCATGGCTGAAAGGGATTCTGGTTCAGAAGTCTATTCTAGGACTTTTCTCAAGCTAAATATAGATGTTCTCTAATAACAGTTTCAAATTACTAACATTTTCTAGTTTGAGGAAATTAATTTCATATTTGTATCTCTGGACGACTGCTTGCATAATTCTTGCTACACTTAAGACAAACCTGTTCAACTGGGCTGTTGCTACAGGCTTTACTTTATGGTTCCTCCTGTGTGCATTGGTTTTAGGCAAAAAGTTCTGAACGGGAAAAATATTTTCCCTCACCTTCAATGACAAGAAAGGTTTTGCCTTAGTTGATGTCAGGTTATCAAAACCTTGAGATGCTGTTTTACCAGATGGATTCCAACAAATACCAGAATACGTAACTGATGAATCTGGATACTTACAACAATACTTTTGGCTGGTTATGTCTTCCAGCATGGCGTAGTGATTTGAGCATTGTATCATGCCTCTAAAGATCAGGGTTCAATTTCCTTTCATGGCCATAGAAACCCACTGGGTAACCTTGGGCAAGTGACTCCCTCAGCCCCAGAAAACCCCATTATAGTTTCACCTTAGGGTCACCACAAGTTGGAAACAAAAACAACTTGAAGATTCACAAGAACAACAACAACAACATCTTTTTTCCTCAGGGACAGTCCAAGGCCTCCCTCAGCAGAAATGGCAGCAGGATCCTAAATTCAGCTGGCTTACTGTATATTGAAGTAATACATATTTCCAACTTGGAAGACCATTTGAAATAAAGAGAGCTCTGAAAATTTACTTGGTTTGACTGCAGCTCTCAGAAAACCCTCTTGAGCATGGCCAGTACCCATGCTGGCTGGATTATTTTGAAAGAAATAAATTTCCCATGTTCTGGAAGTTTGCAAAATAGTGGTATCATCTTGGATAATTAAAATTACAAACTGTATATATGAATTACACTGACAATATTAGAAGACATTGTTGAACTCTGCACTTCAGTGCACAGCTTGGTTATAGTAATTCCTGACTAGTGGTTTATAATTTTTTTTTTAGGTAGTGTTACAAGATTTTAAAAGAAAAGTGCCTAAAGAAAATAACCTTATATCTGAACTAGTATGTCCAGAGCCTGAGGACAAAAAGGAAATGCATATTTCCTGCTCTTACAACCTTTTCCCTCCAGGCATGTGATTCCTTCAAAGCTTCCTTCCTGAACAAGACCTGTAAAAGAAAACCAAGTTGTTAAAACCAAACTAGTTCATTTTCAACTTTCAAAGTGAGGCAAGCTTGTACCTCTTAATGGAGCTCCGCTTCCAGTCATGTTGGGGTGCTGCTGAACTTTGGTGCCTATGGATATTGATGTTTGTTAGCTGGGGGGAGGAATGAGGGCAACAAACCCCAAATAACAATGAAATGTTCCTTAAGTTCCCAAATTTCTAGCATTGCGGTAATGTAAAGGTTTAGGCATCCAAAGAAAAGGGGTAGGCAAATTTGTCAAGGGAATAGGAACATAGCAAATATAAGAGTTCTCAGTGTGAATGATTTTTAGCATCTCACTCTATGTGATATACTATAAATTTATGGACTGAAGCAAAACCTTATTGGGTGGCAAAAATCTTATATCTCCCCATATTTACGTGTCTAGTTAACACACACTTTCATCCCAAGCGTGACCATTCTGCTCTTGACATATTGCTCCTCACCATTCCACATAACCTTAGGACATACATATTTACTTACTTCATTCTGTCATAAAAATAAAAAACAAATAATTCCAGGTGTTATCTCCTTGATGTAGAGGGATATGTGGGTTTCTGCACTAGTTTTCATCACTATTTGCAGCTTGTGAGATCATGAAATTGTTTTGTTCAAAAACAAGAACAACACAAAAACCTGATTTTGTGCAGGAAACAGTGTATTTTGCACAAAATGTACTCTTTCCTGTCAAAAAGATTGCCTTATGGGGAAAAATGTATTCTGTACTGAAAAAAGCACACGTATTTTTTATGCACATGAATCTTCCCAAAAGAGCCTGAAGTATGAAGAATCCCATTTTCTCCATGGGGTGTCTCAAATGTTAGGAGCCCTTTTTTCATTATAGATGCAAAGTAATATACTGTACATACATTTTAATGCCCAGCTGTCAGAATAACAACAGTCAGGTAGCTGCTTATATCAGTTAGCAGATCAGTGTTTCAGAGGGATGAGGAGGCTTTTCTTTCACATGGAAGGTGGGAAGATGGTATAAGAACCAGTTGCAGCTATGTTGATGTCAATGAGGTTATGAACAGGTTCAAGCTGAGTGGTACTTATAGCTGAGTAAGTAGAGTTGTTTCCAATTTGGGGGTTGAGGAGCATTACTTGGCTGAAAATTATGAATCAAACTTGAGGCCTCAGAGCTATATGGAGATGCCATGGAGAAATGCTGAATGTTGTACCCACTCCCAACATCACCTGTCCTATACTCATTAAAATTAAAGCACTTTAAAATGTTTACATATCCCCCGCCAGTGCCTCAAGTTGAGCAGCTTTCAACAACAGTCTTGAACTTGTTCTTCAATGCACACGATGTTGTATCACTCCTATGTATTGTGAGGAGGGGGTATGGTGTCCCCCATCTTTTGTTCACCATGTCTTTGTGGCAGAGATCAAGGGCCTGATGGACAATTTGTAGTGAAGGAAGTGATCTATAGAGATTGCCTTTAGTTTTGCCTTCCACGTTGCAAACACCATATGTTTAAGAAAACTTGCATTTTCATACAGCTGGAACAAAACTATTAAAATAAATGAAATTTTTGTGAGAAAAAATTTGTGAGGAAAGTTTGAAAGAACTGGAAATTTTTAACCTGGTGAAGCAAAGACAAAGTTAACTCTACAAATTCTTGAAAGTTGTAAATTTAAATGCCACATGGAAGAGGGCAGGACTAGATATAATGAGACTAAATTACAGGAAACCGGAATTTGGTTGAACATTAAGAGAATGTCCTGGGTCATTCAAGAAATTCACCCATGGAACTAGCTTCATCAAGGGCATCTGGGGTTCCCCTTCAAGTAGAAACTGGACACCCTTCTGCTGTGGGTGCTCAAACTCCAAATTTTGAGCGAGTTTGGGATAGACAGCCAGGTCAGAGGGCAGAATTCAGTATCAAAAAGGTTCTTTCAAAGCTGTTATTTCAAAGAAACTCAATTTCAAAGACACTTTTGGGAGTTTCATTCCATTGGTGAACAAAACAAGAGGCAAAAATGTGTATAAAGTCCAGCCTCTGTATCTGTGAATTTGTTATCAGCAGGTTCAAGCATCCAAGGATGGCAAGCTTGCAGTGAGGCGGCAGCAAAGGAGGAAAAATAAGTGGGAGGAAAAGAAGGAGGAGGAAGAAGCAGGAGGAAAAGGAGGAGGAGGAGGAGGCAGCAGAGGCAGAGAAGAAAGAAGAAGCGGGAGGAAGAGGAGGAGGAAGAAGTGGTGGTAGAAAGAGGAGAAAGTGGCAGAGGAGGAAGAGGAGGAGGAGGAGGAGGAGGAGGAGGAGGAGGAGGAGGAAGAGGAAGTGGCAGTGGAGGACAAGGAAGAGGAGAAGACCACTCATGCCCAGCCTGCCTTCCACCGGTGAGGGCTGGGAGAGAGGAAGGGCAAGTCCCACTGGCCACATGGCAGCACTGCCCTTGGGGACAATGCAAATTTGAGCATCCATGGATTTTGGTATCTGCATGTGGGTCTGGAACATCCCCTGTGGATATCAATAGCTGACTGTATTTTAGCTTAAAGCTCTAGCTGTTATTACCTAAACCTCAGGAGAGGCACTTATTCTTTCAAATGGAAAAAGGCTAAAAAAAAAAAATCTGGGGAAGACAAGGATCTTCAGAAAGGCCTCAGTCTTGAATCTCAGATTCCTCACTCTTGGCCCTCAAGATGTGCTCTGACTCTATGATTTTTAAAATCTTTCTGCATATTGATTGCTTTTATTTCATTTCATTTGATCTGAATGCTATCTTTCTCCCAGAATTAGAATCACAGGCAGCTGAACACATAAAGAACCAGGTAGTAATAGCAACACAATGTGTTATAAATATTAAAATACAATTAAACTAATTGCAATAGTAAAAGCACAAATTCAGCTAGAAAAATTTTGAAATGCTATTTAATAATAGTAGTAGCTATTGAAGGCCAGCCTGAATAGAGAGGTCTCTGCTTTCCCACAGAAGGACAATGATTAACTGAATGGTTCAGGTTGCTATGCCTCACTGCCCAGCAAATTTGGACATTTTGTATGTGTTATGAAACTTCAATCATGCTGCAGTTAAGCTAGAACCATATGTCTGCCTCAATGTACTGCTTTAGCTTGTTAAATATTGAATCAAAGAAAAAAGATTTCCACAGTCTGACATTATTATTATTATTATTATTATTATTAACCTTTATTTATATAGTGCTGTAAATTTACACAGCACTGTACATAGAATCATTAATTAGACAGTTCCCTGCCTTCATGCTTACAGTCTAAAGAAACATGACACAGAAGGAGAAGGGAATGGTGATGGGGAAGGGGATCAAGTCCAGCAGTTCTTTACTCCCTCTGAGGGCTGGACCAAGGCAGATGGACTGGAGGGAGGGCTTGGCTTCTTAACACATCAATTAGGGCACAGCATCCTGGGGCAGAGAAGGGCACTAGCCTGGGAATGCTTCCCTAAACAATATAGTCTTTAACTCAATTTTGAAACTGGTTAGAGAAGTGATGAGGCGTGCATGTGGGGGAAGAAGGTTCCAGGAGTGAGGGGCAGCAAGTGAGAAGGGACAAACCCAGGACAGGGCAGTGGAAATCCTAGGCTGGGACAGGAGACCTTGACTACCAGAGCGGAGGGTATGAGAAGGAGTGTGAGGAGAAAGAAATTCAGACAAGTAAGGAGGGGCCAGTCTGTGGAGGGCTTTGAAAGTCAACAACAAAAGCTTGTACTGGATGCAGAAGGGGAAGGGGAGCCAGTGAAGGGAGGATAAAAGAGGAGAAACATGGTCAAAGTGGCGAGCAGATGTGATAATACGTGCAGCTGAGATCTGGACTGAGATTAAAGGATGGAGGTGAGAGAGAGGAAGCCCTGTCAGAAGAAGGTTACAATAATCTAGTCGCGATACCTCTAGGGCATGGACCAGAGTCTTGGCAGTGGAGGCTAAGAGGAATGGATGGATTTTAGCAATGTTGTAAAGAGAGAATCTACAGGCCTCGGCAGTGGCCTGGATCTGGGGAGTAAACGATAGAGAAGAATCAAAAATGAAAGCAAAACTGTGGGCTTGCTGAACCAGTTGAATAGAAGTGCCATCAACAGAAACAGAAAAGGAGTATTGGAGGGTGGGCTTAGGTGGGAAGACAAGAAGCTCTGTCTTAGACATGTTGAGCTTCAAGCACTGATGCCGCATCCACTGAGAAATGGCAGCCAGACAAGATGAAACTTGCTGTTCAAGCCCTGGCAAAAGGTCAGGGGTGGAAAGATACAGCTGGGTGTCATCAGCATACAGATGATAGGAGAAATCAAAAGAACTGATGAGTTTGCCTACTGACAGTGTGTAAAGAGAGGGGACCCAAGACAGAGTCCTGGGGAACTCCAACAGATAAGGGAACAGAGGAGGAAGTCTGGCCGCCCGTGACCACTGCAAAAGATCTATCTGACAAGTAAGATTTAAACCAGTCGAGAACAGAGTCAGAGAATCTGAGGTCAGAAAGCATATCAACCAGGAGACAGTGGTCCATGATGTCGAAGGCCACAGACAAATCAAGAAGAATGAGAATAGAATAGACGCCATATTATAGGCATGTTAGGAATTTGACATGTTATAGGCATGCAAGGAATTGGCTGTGATTTCTCATTATAAATAAATAGCATCTTTAAAAAAAACTGCAGAAAGTCATGATACTCTCTTGACTGCTTACTAAAGCAGCAAATGAATAGCATTGTTCCAAAATATATATTTTTCCTGCAGGCCAGGATATCTTTACTCATTACCAAGATGGAAATCCCAAGGGAAACTGTGGACTGTCAAACTACGTTCTAGCTTGACTATTCACTTCTGACTCACACTGGATAAAAACAGGAAAACTATGGCTTAAGGTACAGTTTGACAATATAACAGGGAGATAGAAGTGTTAGTATGAATGTTCATCACACCAACCTGTGATTCAAGATGACTTTTTTTTCTGCAGCCATTTTCAAACAAAAAATCTTCAGCAGTACATTGAGTGCAAATAAAAAAGCTGCCTGAAAATTTATTGCAATGTGCTAGCTTCCAATCTATGACATAACTGATTTGGTGCCTTAAAATGAGGTATTCTCTTTCTCACCACAGTTTATAAGGCAGCTAATATATTTCTATTGTTCTGTTCACTGAGCTGGAATCAGACTTAGGATTAAAGCAGATCCACTAAAATCAACAAAACAGAACAAACTGGAAAGATGAACTGAAATCCCATTGGTATTTCTCATTGGGTCTACTCCAAGGACGACTTGTGTCTCATGGTCTACATAAACGCATCCTCCACACATCCTCACGGCAATCGGTCCAGATGATGAAGGGCCCAATCACCAATTCTGATGCAAACTGTTCTGACAACATACAACCAGTTCAGCACTGAATCCACATTGTACTACTCTTGAAACAGATTTTAAAAACTCATCTTTTGGTCTGGTGCTTCCTAGAAAACCTGGAGCCTTCTGGAGCAATGTTGGGTGGCTCTTTACAACATGCCCTGCTGTGTTGCCAGCAACTGCTGCAACAGGTGCAAATTTCTCCTTCACAGGTCAGAGCAAGATACCCAGCCATGTGATTGATTCTGAGCATCTTTTTCAGCCTCACAGGAAGGAACTTGTGCTGGCAGCTGCAGTGATCGGCACAGCGGGATGTGCATGTGAACAGTCACCTAGCATTGCTCTAAAAGTCTTAAGTAATGGGGGGAGTTGGGGGTTAGAATTCTCCAGTCCGTTCCCAGAATATCCTGACCCATATGGACCCAGCTTTAGTTAAGATTTCAGATCCAAATTATCACTCTTGTTTTCTTTGTCCCCCTCCTCCTTCTATGATCGAAGGTCTGTACTATTCACTTGTTGCTTTCATGCCCATTCTGTGGACACATAAAATTTTGCCTATCTTATTCTTGCATGGGATAATGAAAATTTTCAAGTGAATTGTGTCCACTGGACAAGATTAAGGCCTCATTCCCACTTACAGATAAATCGGTGTGCAATCTGAATCGATGGATCTATTTGGCATTGGATCGTGGTTTACACTACACATTTTCTGTCATTTTCTGGCACCAAATAACCCACTTGCAGTTCCCTTTCAAGAATGAATTCAAAATGATTTGTTTCCAGCTGGCCGAAGGGGAAATTTGAATTGATTCCAGTCTGCTTGTGGTTCACATTTGCACAGAATCGCTTTATCGAAAAAGAAGTGGAAAAAAATCAGCATCAAAAAGACATGGGTTAAATGGGTCTGGAGCATAGTCCCCCTCTCAGAATCGCTTCAACAATTCAGATTAAGTGGAACCCGGGTCGTTTAAACCAGTTCAAACCAAATTGTGATCCAGTTTAAAAAGTACATAAGGCCTACAAGTTGATTTGCATATACATGTTGATGATGGCAAATACAAGTTGGGATGTTACTACCAACATTTCTTGTATGCTTTGTTTTTTCACAAAGCATTTTTACAAAGAAAACAAAATGTTATGTGCAAAAGACACTGCTGTGTGCACAAAAATGTTGGGGGTTTGTGCAATAATGTTAATTCTTTTTTTTCACACCTGAGTCCTGAAATGAGAAATGGATCACTCTGCCATTTTCTTGGTGGGTGTCAATACCTCAAAATTTGTTGTTTTCTTTATGTTCCTACCTTTACACCAGTTTTGGTTCAGTTTCTTTTCCTGCCAGCATCTGCTGCTGTTGCCTCTGGACAGAATGCATCACCTTGGTATCTTCCTGTCAGCAGAAGAGAGTGCCTTCCACACTTGAAGATGGCAGTCTCACTTAGGGGCATAAGCTGTGTGGCGCACAGTACCAACCTTCAAAGCATTGTCCTGATATGCAAGGGATACACAAGAGATCATGGGGGAATAAGAGGGAACATATGCAGTATAAGAGAGAACACATGCAGTATAACCATTCACAGTCCAATGCATGGTGGGTGAGAAGTCTGTTCACTGTTTTTTGTTTGTTTGTTAATTTAAAAATGTTTAAAAACACTTTTCCCAATTAATGTTTGGGAGAAACTGACAGATCTACCCAACCCATTGGAATGCATAAAAATCTTCTTTAACTTTGTTTTTGATCAGACTTTGCCAAAATGTAATGTGGGAGAAAGCAACATGGGTAGGTTTGCCTGCCCAAGTCCCATATTTACTCCCCAGCTTCTTCAATTGAAAGGATGAGACAGTAGATGGTGGTATAAAAGACCTCTGGAGAATTGTTCCTACTCACTATAGCCAATAGTGATAGTTCCTAGTCACCATAGCCTAGACAGATGTGGCTTGGAATAAGGCAGCTTCCAATGTTCAAATCCCTGGCTTTCTCTGTCTGTATAACATGTAGTAAGACCAACTCCAGTTTGTTTGGAGGGGAACTCTTATGGGGCCTTGAAAAGCTGCTTCCAGGACACACTAACCCATTGCAGATTTAACTCAGACCAGTGTTTAGAGAACAGGATCAAGGTCTTTGGCTTCCTCTCCTGAAGTTCTGAATATGGTAAGAACTTACCCTGTTTCCAGCAGATTTGTGTTCTTCTGGCTGACAATGATGTATCTATCACTTATATGGTAGCAAAATTTGGCTTAGCAGCCAGTAAGATTAGACTCAATTCTCAAACTGGGAATGATGATTAGGAGTTTTTATCTGTTCTATATTTTTATCATTTTTATTGATGTCACATTGTATTTTGCTGATGAACTTTTTAAATCAATATTATTATTTTGTTTTATTTGCGGTTTTATTTGTGTTTTTTGTGCCTTGACTCTTTTATTTTGTCTCTGTATATACTGTACATACTGCTCATATTGATTGGACCAGTTTTGTATTTTGACGGCTTTTAGCTTTTAATAGTAAACTTACTTTGGACTTTGGTAAGAATTTACTATTAATGAGGGTGACACAAAGCTACATTGTAGAGAGGTGAACCAGTTCATATACAAGTTAACAAAAAGAAAAAGAAAAAAACCAAGAAGGCAGAGAAGAATGTGGGAATTTCCCAATTGTAGCAGAGTTTAAAGAGTTCCTTTCAAGAAGGAAGTAACCTTTAAAAGGAACTTTTAACAAACTTAATTAGCATAACAGATTGCCAAAGTTTTAAGATTATACTAAAGCTTTTAAAAAAAAGCTAGACATACTGAAACAAGAAAAGAGTAGAGTAAGGAAGTGGAAGATGAGATGTATTATGTTTTAAAGTGACAAAAATGAAATAAATACCTGCCAGCATTTGATTGAACATACTATCACTTTCAGATGTGTTCATCCATAAGCCTGTTCCATCCCATTATAGCAGTAGTTCCCAATCTTTGGCCATCCCGATGTTTTGGACTTCAGCTCCCATAATGCCTGACTATTGGCCAAGTTGGCTGGGACTTCTGGGATCTGAAGTCCAAAACAAATTGGGAACCACTGCATTGTGGCATCTACAAGTTTTCAAAAATCCTACTATGAGAATTAGTACAGAAATATGAATGTAACCATAAGGACAAGGATCCAGTGTTGTATTTCCACAGATAAGACAGGCAGTAATGTCTGGAAGCAAGATAGAGGCCCGGGTAACCCTCTGGGGCTGTTTTTTGTGGGCTATAAGGCAGGAGGAAAGTCTATGGTACTGTCACTGAAGTGCCAGTATTATACTAGATTTAGGCCATTTTTTTAAATTGCAATTTTCTCTCAAATGCACATTTCTAAAGATTTCCCCCGATATTATATATATTTTAAAACAGTTATCTTTTAAATGTTTTGATTTAAAAGGACAGTGCTTTTATCTTACTATATATTAAATGTATTTTTAACTTTTTTAACTTTATGTTTTTAATAGAATTTTGTTTATTTTTTCTAAAATATTGTGTTGTGTAATAGGGTTTTGTCTGTATTTTCTTTTAAGTTGTTGTATGCAACCTTTGGCCCTATGTTGAGAGAAAGGTGGGATGTAACTTAATTAAAGGTATAAATAAGAAAATAAACTTGGGAACATTTTTGAAAGCTGGTCACACAACTTTAAGAAAAGCATTATGGCCACAATTCTAGATCTATGGAGGCTGCTGCCACACTTCAGAATTAATGCTGTTTGATACTCCTTTAACCTCCATGGCTCCATCCTAGGGAATTCTGGGACTTCTAGTATGTTGTGGCATCCGAGCTCTCTGACAGAGAACGCTAAATATCTCACCAAACTACAGAGCCTAGATTTCCAAAGCATGGAACCATGGCAGTGGAAGTGGTGCCAACTGCATTAATTCCACAGTGTAGATGCAGCCTAAGTTAGATAACTACCTAAACTAATCAGCTCACCAGCATTTCCCTATCTGACCAACCCGCCCCATACCCAGCTGTCTAAGCCATTATTTATATAGCTTGTTTTCCATACCTTTTAAAACCTTGATTCCTCTCCTTTGGATATGTTCTAGCAGCTTGTCAATATTCCTTTTCAACTGTGGTACCCCGAACTGCACACTGGTATTACAGATGAAGTCTGACCAAAACAGAATGGCACTATTACTTCCCTCAATCTGGACATCATACTCCTGATGATTCAGCCTTGAATTGCATTGGCTTTTTTGGCTGCTGCATCACATAGCCAACTCATGTTTAGACTCTGGTCTAATTAAGATCCCTAGATATTTTTCGCAGGTATTCTTGTCAAGTCAGGGCTTACTTCACTAGTCTCACCTCATCCAATATTTGTTCATATCATTTTCATTTGTCAGGCCACCCATCCTATATTTGTGCATTTCATTCTCCTGACTGAACTTTGTAACTTATATCCCACCTCCCCCCCCCCCGGTGAAATTAATTTTGTTAGTTTTGGACTAGCTCTCCAATCTCTTTAGGTTATTTTGAATCCTGATCTTGTCTTCTCGAATAATAGCTACGTCTCCTAATTTGGTGCCATTGGTAAATTGAGTAAGCATGCTGTCTATACCATCAACCAAATCATTTATAAAGATAATGCACAACAATTGCCCTAGGACAAAACCCTGTGGCATCCCACTAGTAACCTTTCATGAAGATGAAAAGGAATGATTGGTAAATATTCTCTGTCATTTCTGAATGATTGGTAAATACTCTCTGTACTCTCTAACCTCATTAGAGAACACAAATAAAATATAATTACGTGAAAGCAGCAGGTAGAAAAAAAGAGAGAATAACAAACAAAGAGAGAGAGAGAGAGAGAGAGAGAGAGAGAGAGAGATAAATCCCTTGGAGATAAGATTGAATTACAAAAGTGATACTGTTAAACATCAGCTAACCATATCTTACACCTTTCACCAGTACTTCAATTTCAACAGTGTGATACTGTACACACTGCACTTGTTGTGTGTCTTCAGGTCATTTCCGAATTATGGTGACCCTAAGGTGAACCTATTATAAGTTTTTTTTTCTTGACATGTTTCTTCAGAGGGGGTTTGCCATTGCCATCCTCTGAGGTCGAGATATTGTGACGTGCCCAAGCCCACCCAGTGGGTTTCCATGGGTAAACTGGAATTTGAATCCTGCTCTCTCAGTGTCCTAGTCCAATGCTCAAACCATTAGGCACTCATTAATTAATGATGAAAGAAACTGCAAATACAAGCAACAGCGTAAGTTCTGGAGCAACAACAGGAGCAACAGAAAAGCAATAAAAGTAAAAAGAAAAACCTTTTTAAAAGAGTAGCAGAGTGGAGGAATGATAAAGCACTGAGCTGAGACTAGTGAAGTTATTGTGAAATAAAATGAAGCTTAGCAGAAGAGACAGACAGTAACAACAAAATTGTAAAACAAAGAAATAAAAAGAACACATGAGTAGCTGTTTCTTTGTTAAAATAAAGTTTTCCTCTTTAATAGGCAATAAGGGAAAGTGCTAAAAATGTCTATGGCCATTCGTATTTATAAAAACTAGAAATAAATGCATGTATTTTATTATATATGTTAGTATGTTCAAACAGAATGTGTTACATAGAGTGTTCTTTTTATGAACAGTACATCTTACTCCCAGGTAAATGGGTACAGGATTAGAGAATCTAATCCAAAATATACTGCTGAAATAATCCACTTTTATTGCCCTGGTTCAATGCTAGGGAATTCTGGGAAGTGTAGTTTTGTGCGACATTTAGTTTTCTTGTTAGAGAGCTCTGGGGCAACAATAATCTACAATTCCCAGGATTCCCTAGCACTGAGCCAGGGCAGTTAAAGAAGTCTTTAAGGATGGGTAACATTTTCATTTCAGTTCACTTCTCATAAGAATTTGCCATGATTTGCCTTTTTTTTTTTCATTCCTGAAATGGAAATAACTTGAGCAATATAAAAATTATATGTGAATGAAACTGAAACCAGTAAATTTGTCCATCTAAGCCCATAGCTTCAAGTTCTTAATTCTTAAATGTCTGGGTTTCAATCCCTATGTATTTGACTGTATTGATGCTTAAATAGGTTTTTTCCCCTTAGATCTGTAACATGGGAGGATAATATAATATGCTGGAATAGCTGTACCTCTTGAATTTGGCCAGTATAAATGGTAGAAAATCTTCTTTCCATTTTGTTTTTGTGGTATTACCAAAAGTTACATGTTGCTTAGCATTTAGGATGGAAAGAACATCACATTTAAAAAGAAACAAATGTGGGAAAATGTAAAGTTTTGGCTTAGCTTTGTGCTAATATTGTGGTTACGTCCCTGGACTGGAGGAGGTTTGGATGAGATTTCTTTGGAGCTTATTCCCATGGCATTTTAATTCGTCTTACCTCTATCTGGTTTAAACCTTAATTCAAGCAGCATCCTGATATTATCAGATGGTTTTTGCTACCCAGTTTGCTACCTGAATAAAGCTCAGGTCCCTCCCCACTTTCAGGAGTGTTCCATTGGTCATTTTCTTAAGCCAGAAAACTCATGTATCTGAAAACAGCTGGGAGGAGCAGCTCTGGAAGTGGAGATGGACCCAGGATGGATTTGGGTGGCAAATTAGGTGGCAAAAACCATCTGATAAAATCAGGATGCTGCCCAAATTAAGATTTAATCCAGATAGAGTTAAGGCGAATGAAAACACCATGAGTTAAACTCCTTAGATTACTTGATAGAGGAGGGTTCTTCCAATCCCATGACATTTTCTGGCAGATGGTGAATCTGGTTGAAGATGCCTAATTCAAAATCCCTACAACCATTTTTCACTGTCATGCATAAACTCCTGGAGCAAGAGGAGCCCAGGAACAACGCCAGTATATGTGCAAGAGCTCAACTGGAGGATCTGGACCTAAATGGTCTAAGACAGTGGTTCTCAACTGAGGTTGGGGGTTCCAGGTATTGTTACACTAGACTCTAGATGTTGTTAGACTATTTTTTCATAAGCCCCAAAACAATGACTGAGGTGTGAGATTCTGGGAATTGAAGTCCACAAACATTTGGAGTCTTCTTGGAGCTAATTACCACTGCACAACTATGGTGTTATTTTTCCACTTTAACGGCCAGGGTTCCATGTTATCAAGTCTTGAGATTTGTAGTTTGGTCAGAGGCACGAGAGGAGTGCACTGTCTGAAAAATTCTAAATACCTCTCCTTAAACTGCCAACCCCAGGATGCCACCAGACAGGACCAGGGAAATTAAAGTGGGATCATAGCACTGTAATTCTCCAATGTGAATTGCCCCCCCGTTAAGAACCAGAATGTTATAGAACAGAATCTTGTTAAACTCATTTCATTATGATTCTGTCAGCTTTTCTTTTTACTTTTCATATGGGCTCCTTTCAAATCCCATACTGTCATTAAACTTTAAGACTTAATACTTAAAGCTTTCCACTTTAAGTATCTGCTCTTTCTTCTTCACACAGTGCAAACAATGGCATATTCTGTCACAAGATGTAGTAATAGGCACCAACTCAGATAGCTTTAAATGGAGTTAGCTTTAAATAGTAATACAGCTATCAATGCCTACTAGTCCTGATAGGTATACATTATCTTCCATGTCAGAGGCAGATACCTCTGAATAGCAGGACGGTGCTGGTAGGCCTTCCATAGAGATATGGCTGATTGGTATGAGAAGACAGTGCTTTACTAGATAGGATGGATCTAGCATAAATTGTCTTATATTCTCTTATATTTCTATTCCCTCTTTCATATTTATCTCTTGCTATCCATTTATCCTTTTTATTCACCCATTCCCTATTCATTCTCCATTAATCAAATATGTTGATTTCTACCTTCTCTCATTTCTGCACAATCAAAATACCATTCCCCTGAGCACCCACATTGGATAGCTTTTGCTTCATTTAAGTTTCATCACCAAATTGAGTTGTATTGGCAGATTTCAGAGGAGCTCTTTTTTAAAATTTGTCATACTTTTTTGCAGATAGTACACTTGAGGTTGAGGTGGGCAATGTGGCCCCAGGGCTATTTTTGTGTGCCCGAGGAGTCAAAAACATTTTTCCTCTGAAATTTCCAAAAATTGTCTCTCAGAAAAATATATGGATGGCATTTCCACCATGTTTGGAGCCTCCCATGGACCTCTGGGGTTTAAAGAACAAATTTGATTTTTTTTTTCCTTTGTGGGAGTGGTTCTAGTGGATGGTTGCAGTATCCCAGAGAGCTAATGAAGTGTACTCTTACACAGTTGCCCATCCCTGGTATAGGTTGATGTGATTTTGCTATGTGACATGTTGGAACTGATCATTCTATGCCTTGTGAGTTATTCTAAAGCCATTTAATGGATGAAAAAACCCACTAAGTGCTTATTCTGGAAAGCCAAATAGTTCCTTATGTGAAGACAAAATGATAAGGTGTTATGTTATTGCAGGGAGCCAACAGCAGCTTTCTGCTGATGTAGTAGCAGTCACTAAGACTGGGATCTAATGAACATTGTTATATAGCCTGAAGACCAGGGATCTTAGTCTGAAGACCAGGGATAGCTTGGGGATTCTGTGTGTATACTGGCCACCCCGTTACCTTGGAAGTATGAGGAAGATGACTTGCTCTCTCGATCCTTGTCCATCTTGGCTGGTCATCCCGGGAGGGGGGGAGGGGGGACACATTGAGGGTATTCCTTTGGGATACAATCAATGCGTCCCTTAGGGAAGGAACTTTACCATCTTGTCCGAAGGAGGCAGCTGTTAAGCCCCTCCTGAAGAAACCTTCCCTTAACCCCCTGGACAGGAACAACTATAGACCAGTGTCCTTGCTCCCATTTTTGAGCAAGGTGATCGAGAGGGCAGTCACCTCTCAACTCAAGATTGTCTTGGATAAAACAGATTATCTCAATGCATTTCAAATTGGCTTCAGGACAGGACATGGAGTTGAGACTGCCATGGTCGCTCTGACCGATGACCTCCACTTGAGTATCGACAGGGGTAGTGTGACCCTGCTGGTGCTCTTGGATCTCTCAGTGGTCTGCCCGCAAAGGCTTATGGAACCAATTGGTTTCCAGAAAGCCCTAGAGGGTTTGATGGTAGGAAGCGCCGGCAATTCTGTTGAGGCATTGGTCCACACATGGAACACAGACATCACCAGGGCTTTCAACACAATCGCTCCTGAGCGTCCTTTCCAGCCCACTCCAAATCGCAAACCCTGGTACACAGAAGATCTCAGGGAAATGAAGTGGACTGGACAACGACTAGAGTCCGAATGGCGAAAGACTCGGCTCTCATCCAACAGAACTCTCTATAGACTGCATCTTCGCAGCTATGGAGAGGCTTTGCGTGCAGCGCGGAGATCTCTCTGTTCTGCACGCATTGTGTCTGCAGAGTCTTGCCTGGCAGAGTTGTTTAGGGTTGTGGGGGAATTGATGCAGGTTCCTCCCACACAAAGCCCCCTATTAGAGCCTACAACAGCCTGCTGTGAGGCGTTTAACATCTACTTTGAGGATAAAATCTCTCGGATCAAAGCGAACTTGAACGCCAATATTTGTTCAGAATCCACACGTGAAGTGTCCAGCCACTCCGTTGCTGTCAGTTTACTGGACGAGTTCCAATCGGTGAGTACCGATGACATGGACAAGCTCCTTGGATGTGTGAAAAGGATGACTTGCTCTCTCGATCCGGGTCCATCTTGGCTGGTCGTCCAGGGAGGGGACGCATTGAGGATATTCCTTCGGGAGGTGATCAATATGTCCCTCAAGGAAGGCATTGTTCCATCTTGTCTGAAGGAGGCAGCCATCAAGCCTCTCCTGAAGAAGCCTTCCTTTGATCCCCTGGACAGAGACAACTATAGACCAGTATCCTTGCTACCTTTTCTTAGGAAGGTGATTGAGAGAGCGGTCGCCTTTCAACTCCCAAGCTGTCTTGGATGAAGCCGACTTCCTCAACCCATTCCAAACTAGCTTCAGGGTGGGATATGGAGTGGAGACTGCCATGGTTGCTCTGTCTGACGACCTCCGCCTGAGCATCGACAGGGGTAGTGTGACCCTGCTGGTGCTCTTGGATCTCTCGGCGGCGTTCAACACTATCAATCACTCCATCCTTTTGGATCAGCTGAGAGAGTTAGGGATTAGTGGCACTGCTCTTAGGTGGTTCCAATCCTTTCTCTCCGGCAGATCCCAAAGGGTGAGACTCGGGGACAGCTGCTCCTCCAAAATCCAGCTTAGTTGTGGCGTCCTTCAGGGCACCATTCTGTCCCCGATGTTATTTAATATCTATATGAAGCCGCTTGGAGAGATCATTTGGAGGCACGGAGCTCAATGTTATCAGTACGCTGATGACACTCAGATATACTTCTCTGTGACCAGATTGTCTGCTCAGACATCAGATGGCGTCTCCCCTCTTAATGACTGCCTTGCGGCTGTAATGGGTTGGATGAGGGGAAACCTATTGAAGCTCAATCCAGACAAAACGGAGGTATTCGCAGTTACTGGCCTGAAACCAGTCTTGGGATTACAACTTCCGGTCCTGGACGGAATCACACTCTCCCCACAGGACTCGGTTCACAGTCTGGGGGTACTCCTTGACCCGTCGCTTCACATGACTAGTCAGGTGAATGCGACGGTTAGGAGTGCCTGTTAGCTTCGGCTGATACGCCAGCTGCACCCTTTTCTGGAGATGAGGGACCTGGAAACTGTGGTGCATGCACTGGTAACCTCATGTCTGGACTTCTGTGACGCTGCTCTACATGGGGCTACCCTTGTGCTTAACCCAGAAACTGCAACTGGTCAAAAACATGGCAGCCAGGCTCATCACCAGTACATCTAGGAAAGAGCACATTACATCAGTGCTTAAATCCCTCCACTGGCTGCCAATTAGTTTCTGGGCACAGTACAAGGTTTTGGTTTTAACCTTTAAAGCGCTACATGGCTCGGGTCCATCCTGTCTGAGGGACCGCCTCTTCCCATATGAACCCCCCCCCGCACACTCCGGTCCTCTGGGAGGAATCTGCTACAGCCCATGAAGACCAGGCGGGTCCAGACTTCCCAGAGGGCCTTTTCATCTGTCACTCCCAAGCTGTGGAATGACCTGCTGGACGAGATGCATCTTATTCCACTCTTTAAAAAAGCCCCAAAGACGCATCTCTTCTGGCAGGCCTACCCAGAAGATGTTTAATACCTCCTGACTCCGAAATGCTGGTCTTGTGCTTTTCCACCTTCTCTCCAGCGCTTGCACCCTATATAGCTAAGATCACAGGGTCGGAACTTTTCGTTGCTGTTTTAGCTTATTTTTAATTGTTTTAATTAGCTATTTTAACTTTGCTCTGATTTAATCCTATTTTAAGGGGGGGGGCTGGGGAATGGGATGGGATATTTTAACTTGTATTGTTTTTTAACCTTGTTGTAACCTGCCCTGATTGCTTGTTCAGAGGGGTGGGCTAGAATATTTATTATTATTACATGCTTTGGTAACCTCATGCTTCTGTAACACGCTCTAAATGGGGCTACCTTTGTGCTTAACCCGGAAACTTCAATTGGTTCAAAACATGGCAGCCAGGCTCATTACAGGAACATCCAGGAGAGAGTACATAACACCTGTGCTCAAGTCTCTCCACTGGCTGCTGATCAATTTCTAGGCATAGTACAAGGTGTTGGTTTTAACTTTTAAAGCCCTACATGGCTTGGGTCCATCTTATATCAGGGACCGACTCTCCCCGTATGATTCCTCCCACACACACACACACACACTTCAGTCCTCTGGGAGGAACCTGCTACAGCCTATGAAAACTAGGCTGTTGCAGACCTCCCAGAAGACTTTCTCTGCTACTGCTCCCAGGCTATGGAATGGCCTGCCGGATGAGATCTGTCTTATTACATCTCTTGACTGCTTTGAAAAAGCTATAAAGACACATCTCTTCCAGCAGGCCTTCCCAGAAACTTCCTAATTTCCCGGCTCCGGAATTAGGTTATGTTTCCCCTCTAGTTCCCAACGCCTTGACCTATGACGCCATAGTTTACGCTGCCCATGGAATGGTTAGTTTTTTCCCCATGATGATGTTTATGTTTTAATTGTCTCCTTGGTTTTAATTTGTTGTTAGTTTAATTTAATTTTAAGGGGTGGGAGGTTAGGTAGTGGGCTATTGGTATTGTTTTAGCTTGTGACTTTTTTAACTTGCTGTAACCCACTCCGACTCCTTAGACAGAGGAGGGGGCTATAAATAAAATTTATTGTTGTTGTTGTTGTTGTTGTTGTTATTATTATTATTATTTTCCTCCCTTGTTGGAAAATAAATAAATAAACCACACACTTACAATTGGAGATCCTGACCAAGTTTCCTACTTGCCACATTGTTTATTTCCCATGTCTAAACTCATTTTGTGCATACTCATTTGGCAGCCAATTGTTGAATGACCCTTATTCAAACATTTGTGCTTTGTGCTACACTCCTAAAAACTGACAACGGCAGTTAGTAGGTAACTTTCTTCCTGTTTTTGAAAGCACTGGCAAATCAGTGTTCCTTGCATTTCTTTGTTACAATGGCTTTGTGCCTCTTCAGCAATTTGTTGTTGTTGTGTGATTTCAAGACAACTACAACTAATGGAGATCTTCTTGGCAAGATTTATTCATAGGAAGTCTTCTTAAACTGAGAGAGTGTGACTTGCCTAAGGTCAACCCAGTGGGTTTCCATGGGTGAATAGGGATTCAAAGCCTGATCTCATGGAGTTCTAGTTCAATAGTCAAACCAATATATTGGAAACAGAACGCATCCAATCCCACAATCCAGTCTGCCCAGGGATTGAAAGTATGGTGATTTTTGATATCAAAATTGGATGAAGTTGGGTTGCATGAGTATATCCAATACTCAGAACTTGAGTTTCAGCCAAATTATGGTAGTATCCCCATTAGAACATCTTGTTGATGCAGTTGATAGTGAGTAATGGAGTGTCATTCAGTACAAGAGAGTGTGGTCTTCTTTGATTTGGGAATGTGGTATGGGACAGTGTTAATCCTCCCCAAAATCACCCTTCAGTTAGCAACAGAAAAAACCTGTCATTGGCAGCAAGAATGATCTTCCCAGTAAGGAAACTCTGAAGAACATTATCTTTCCTTGGAATGAAGTTTGAAAAACAGGATTACTGAAATGATTTTGGCTAACTGGTTTTGGATGAATTTATTTATTTTATGATTTGAGAGGGAGTGGGTGATGTATACAAGAGTATACAACAGCTAATGTCCAGTATCTTTCCTGTTTTGTCACCTGCACTCTGGATCCTTAGAAACAGTGCAGTGATACATTTTGATGTGCCCTCCCCTTGTCCTTTACAAAGCACCATATATTACAATGCATGTCTGTGTGCAAGATAGCCATACTACAGCCTCATATCCCAGAAGCACTTGACTCAATAGGATAATCAGTACAGCTGTACCACCAAGAGAGGTCCTTATAAACAAGCATGTTTCTGCCTTTTCCATCAACTGGAGCAGGTGTTTTGTAAAATTTATGGCCTATTCCAGATGAAGCCACCCCAAAATAGCTTGCATTAGGGATGTAACTATTCACTAAGTTTCTTCTCAAAGGTAACACTGAGTAATTTCAGCAATATTTTTCCTGTTATGAGGAACCCATAAAATCACAGAATTTTTGAAGGTTATTGGCAATTCAGGAACAAATTTGCATATAATTGTTTTTGTGCCAAAAACAGCATTTTCTGCATAGAAATCATCATTTTCTGCATGACAAACAGCATTTCAATGCAAAAATATTAATTCCTGTACAGATAATGCTGCTTTCTGTACAAAAAATACTGTTTTCTGTTCATATCACCATGTGTTATTTTTACATAAACTAAATCCCCAATTGCAGCCTTTTCTGCATAGAAAACAGCATTTTCTGCACAGGAAGTATCATTTCTGCATTGAAACATTATTATCCACATGCGCGCACACACACACAAATGCCTTTTCCTGAACAGAGAATTTTGCTTTCTGGGCAAAACAACCACATGCACAGCCCCAGACTGTGAAGAGTCTTTTCAGTCCGGGATTCTTCTCATAAGGGTTTCTCAACACACAAAAAGGCATGGTTTTTAACCATTTAAAATATTTTAAAATATTATTTTCACCCCTAGTTTTTAATACAATCATAGCTTACAGCAATCTGTTGTTGCTGGGAAAATTCATTCCCCACTTGACTGCTATAAGCAGCTTTGCTGCTATGGTCATAAACAATGGAGGGGAAAATAGCAGTGTGGTAGATATTGTTGTCATCCTCAATCCACAAAAAATTCTGCTGTCCTAATACTGTGGGCCCTGGCTCCACTGCACTACTGTGAGGAATACTATCCTTAAAGAAAAGGATAGTGTCTAGGTTTTAGTTTGAGATTGAAGAGGGTTTAACTCATGTTTCAGCTAAAATACTTCCAACTGACTTTTTATACCACTCAGAAGGGTACAGCATGTCCTATTTAATTCATTGCAACCAGTCACTTCATATTTTAGTTACCTTTTCCTGACTGCTATCTTGGACTGTAATTGCTGTCCACCTGTGACTTAAGAAGGAAATCAATTCTGTATTGCTCCCTTGGAATGTGACCCTTTACCTAGCATTTGCCTCATCCTTTGTTTTCTTTCTTTGAATCCTTTCCTCTAGCCCATGCATAGTTGTATGCATTGCATTGACCTTTAGATCTTCATTCATCAAAATTCAGCTTCTCTAGGAGCAGATGAAGACCTGATAAGCTAAAGCTTGGTGGCAACACACCTGCGCAGCATACAAAAGCTCCCCAGGTTCTCTAGAACCAGATAGCAGGAAAAGATCTCTCTGCTGCATATCCCAAAGAACTGCTCTGAGCAGAAGGTATAGAGTAAATTGCTGATCTGACTTGAACCCTAACATTCTATAAAGCTTATCTTCTTATAGTCAAAAAATATTGGAAACTATGCAAAGTATAAACATGTCAGGATTACCACAAAAGAAAGAGTCCAATGTCCATATGGGTTCAGATGAAGGGCAGAAACAATCTTTGCCAGAATTCTGTGAAAACAAACTCAGAGGTCCTGAAACTGGCAAAGGCAGCCCTGGTAGCAACAGTGAAACTAACACACCCCCTGGGTCACATTTAACACTTTGTAATGGTTCACTAAACCCTCAGGTGTTCAAAGAAATGAAGCATTGCAAAAATATAAGGTGATGAAAACATGCTACCTTGGCATGACGCAGAACTCCTAGAAAAACATCATGAATACCAATTTGTTTTGCCTGATCAGAGCAGGTACATTAGTCACATTATGGGCAGACAAATGTCTCTAAGAAATGTCCTCATGTTGATTATTTTTACTGTGTGATAGGCTGGTTTTTTTTTTTAAAAAAAATCTAGCCTCCTCCCCTTGTTATCTTTTGGGGGTAAGGACTGTTTCGTTACCGGTAAGATAAACATCTTTCTTTCTTTCTCACTCCAACTCCATATTATCTAATTGTACATATTGACTGATTAGCTTCATTTTCTTTTCAGCTCTGGTACCAGCTGCATTTTAACATTTGTCATCCTGAGCTCCAAAATGACATGACAGGGTGCTGATATGCACTGACCTATTCCTTATCATTGGTGTAGCCTGAAACACCTTACTCTGTAGTTTAATAAAATCATGATAAATGCGTTAGCATCTAATCCTTACTTACAGAGGCTAGGCCTATAAGTAGCCAGTCTCTGGATCTCCTTCTCTGTGCTTGGTGCCACACACACATGAATGCACCAACAGCAATTTTTTAATCCACTCTATTCTTTCTTCCCAGAAGCAAGCAAAGGTTTCCCCTCTCCTACAGTTGTGCTTCACTGTACAGGGTGGGCCCAGAATATGAAAAGGCAGTTTGGAAACTACTTATAGTCTTGTGGACAGGCAGTGAAGGAGTAAAGAAGACTGATAAGCTACATCAGCGGTTGGGAAAGTGGATGTTGTTGAACTACTGTTGCAATTGTATGTTTCCATTAGCCAAATTGGCTACAGCTAGAAGGAAATGGAGTTCAGTGACATCTGGAGGGCCACACATTATCCAGCACTCTGTGAATATGAAGTCTGGTAGCTGAAGGCAATGAAACAACCCATACAATCTTCTAAGAGGTGTGGGTGAACTTTTAAAATGGTTAAAATGTTCCAGATAAGTAACAAATTTAGGCTTCATATAATTCTTACACCAAATACCCATTAGTATCTTTTCATTTTGCTGTACCCCGCTCCGAGTATTTTATTAGAGGAGCGGGCTATAAATAAACTATTATTATTATTATTATTATTATTATTATTATTATTATTATTAGGGTTATGTGTTTTGCATGTGTTAACGAATATTCTCCACTCAAGCAAAACCCAGTTCTTCACCAAGAAAATGTGTTAATGATACAATTTTTGAGAAGTGATGGTGGATTCTGCATCCACAGCTGCTATTACAATCAACTATTATGGGTCGACATATCTATCAGTTCTGGTTTTTCTCATTACTCAAACTTCTGATCAGAATTTTATTCCAAACTAGAATTTTTTCAGTTTTGTTTGGTTTATCCTGAATACTAATATTTTTTAATACTGAAAAAATTACCATAAGAATACCCTTAGTGTCTTTCTGCTAATATATTTACTTTTTATATGTAATTTTTCTTGTTCTGCATTTTGAATGTGATTTTCCAAAATATTTGTGTGCATTTCTCCCAATAATCCCTCTCTGTGTGTTTCTCTCTGCTTGTGTGTGTTTGGAGAAGACTTAATTTTTTTTAAAGGTAGCTCAGTTTCTGTTCACATATTAGTTCAGCAAAATTAGAGACATTTTAAAAAAAATTTTTAAATTAAGAAATAAACAAAAACCACAGAATCTCAAAAAGCTGGAACCCTTCTGCTACCCATTCTCTGTACAGTACTGTGTTTCCGCTGTACTGCTGAAAAAAATGATTTGGCCCCTAAATCTATTTACAACCTCCTTCAAATTAGTGGTGCCATTCCTTGACTGTTAATCATAACCACTGACAATCTGAACAATTGACAGAAGACAGGTTATGGTAATATTCACAGGGCTACAGGTTCTCTACCTTTTGTGCAAAGAAATGGAACATAGATTCCTTTTGCGGTAGTATAACAAATGAATGGGTATTTTTAGCAGTATTTTCCCCTGTGAGCCCACTGTGTTTCCACAAAATTATGGTGTTGGAGGAATAGTCAGCTGGCGATTTTGCCTGATACTTGGTATAAAAAACTTATTGAAACATCTGTATAGTTCCAAAACAGAAAACTCAATAATAGCAGAGGTGGGAATTCCCTCAGCTGTGGATGCAGATGGTATAGATTTCTGTGAGTGGAAGAAAGGAAATGTGCTCCAGTGCCATGTGAATGTTCCGAGTATGTGTTTACAATAAAGCTATGCCAAAGGCTTTATTAGGAGTGAAATGGAAGATTAATAAACTCCCGAAACAGTAGCAGGCAGCTGATCCTTCTGTTACGCAAGAGCTCCCAGGTACTTGAATTTGAAGCTGAGGTTATTTGCCTCTTGTAGGTACATTCATCATTTCTGTGTGTTGCTTGACAGCTACATCAAATGCAAGTCAAGAGCCAGAAAACAAATTTTTCATATCCTTTAAAGAGAAATTTCAGAGACATATAGCTAGTTGGTTGGGGGTGGGGTGCTACTACTATTCCACTCAGTCTAGTAGATGCAGTTTAAAATTAACCAATTGTCTCCCTGGTTTGTTTGCAGTTCTCACACTTGGTTTAGTATGCATCTTCCATTGTACTGCATGCTATGAGCTTCAAATATTATTCAATTCAATTCAAGTATTTAAATTAGTTTTTTTCAAAGCCTAAAGGTAGTAAGGTTTTACTGATGTTACAATTTTGGATAAGTGACTCTACTTTTAATGGTAACTAAGGGCTGATCTAGACTGGCAAAAAGGGGTGTGTTCATGCCTGCATGAAAGTGTAGCCTTTAGATGACCCACACTGAAAGTTTGGCATGAACGCACTTCTTTTGTATTTTAGTGGGGGGAAAGCAGCTTTAAAAAGGAGCTGCTTTTCCCAGCTTCTTTTTAAAAAGGGTGTAACTGTGCAGCTGTGTCTAAATGCTGCAGTGCAACTGTGCAGTTTTTTAAAGCTCCCAAACCCTAGCTCCAGCCCTAATCCGAACCCTAGACATGTGCAGTAGGGACCCTGGGATGCTGTAACTGTTATGCAACTGGGCATAAAATGTCAATTCATTCATAAAATAAAGATGTTTATTCATAAACTTAAATTGTAACGGATTTAATATCTTTTGGGGGGGGGAGGGATGCAGTTTATTTTATTGATGTAATAGTATTTTAATGTGTAAGCCACCTCGATTGATTTCAAAGGGCTGGGGTATTAATAATAATAATAATAATAATAATAATAATATAAAATAAAGGGGTTCATTCATGGTGCATCGATGCAACTGCGCACTTTAAAAAGGGAAGTGAAACCACAATGGTAATTTGACAGATCTTCATAACTGCACAGTTCATGTGTGATGTACCGGTGCAACTGTGCAGTTTGCAGCTGGCAACAACAACAACAAAAATATTAAAGGTTCAGTGCAGCCAAAAGCTCCATTCATTGCCACCCCTGCAGCTGCTCAGCCTGTGCTTCTAGCATCCTGACAGCTTCCAATGTAGTTGCTGAGCAACAGAAAAGACTTCAGATAAGTCGTCCCCACACCACCTCAGTGTAGCTGCCCTATGCCTTTTTATTACACACAGCAGCTGCTAAGTATTAAGGAAAAGGCAACTTCATGTCGCCCTTTCCTGCCAATCTAGAAAGCTCCTAAGGGCCCAAACAGACAGGCCAAAATAAAGCTGCTTCAGGTCATTTTGGAGGTATACTGTTTAAATGATACACACATCTTAAGAGGCCAGAAGCTGCACCACAGCTGTGCTCCAGTCCTTACGATTGGAGCATAGCTTTGGCGGAGCTTCTGGCCACTTAGGATCATTTAAGCAGCATACCTCCAAAGTGATCTGAAGCAGCTTTTTTTTTTTTGGCCTGTCTGCTGCTGCAGATGCCTGTAGTTCACAAATAAATACTGTCCTCCTATCCACCTCATCACTGCTTCGACATCTATAATAGGACATGCAGCACTATAGGGGACAGCACTTGCAGTATATGATATTCTTTCTCCACCATTTAGCGAGGCCATACCTTATTACTCTGTATGTGTCTTCAAGTCACCTGTCAACTTATGGTGACCTCATTATTTTCATAGGGCTTTCTTTGGTAGGAATCTTCAGAGGTGGTTTTGCCAAATTACTGGTACATGTTAAAAGAATAAAATATACTTAAAAGATTAAAATGTGAAAAATACTTTAAAACAACACAACACCCTAGCCCATCTTTTAAATGCCTGTCTGAAGAGGAAGGTCTTAGCCTGCTAGAAGAAGGCCAACAAGGGGGGGGGGCATTCCGCCCCCCTCCATTTGGAAGAGAGTTCCACAGTCCAGGGGCAGCCACAGAAAAGGTCCTCTCCCATGTCCCCACCAACTGTGCTTGGGATGAGGGTGGGACTTAGAGAAGGGCCTCTCCAGAAAATCTCAAGACTTGGGATGGCTCACATAGGGAGATATCACATAGCCCGGGCCTGAGCCATATAGGGCTTTGTAGGTCATAACTAGCACTTTGAATTGTGCCCAGCAACAAAATGGCAGCCAGTTAAGCTGTTTCAACAGGGGCATTGTATGATCTCTATAACCTGCCCCAGTTAACAGCCTGGCTGCAGATCTTTGGGCCAGCTAAAGTTTCCAAACACGAACACTCTTCAAAGACAGCCCCAAGTAAAGAGTGTTATAGTAGTACAAATGGAATATAACCAAGCCATGTACCACCAAGGCCAGATCCGACATCTCAAGGAATGGGCACAGCTGGCACACAAGTTTTAAATGTGCAAAAGCACTTCTGGTCACTGTAGATACTTGGGCTTCCAGGTTCATAGCTGAGTCCAGGAGTACACCCAAATTGCAAACCTGCTTCTTCAGAGGGAGTGTAATCCAATCTAACACAGGATGGATCCCTATTCCCTGATCAGAGAAGTTCCTTTCTCTGAAAGTAGGAAAGGTGCTCACAGCACCTGATATTCATTGGTGGTTTCCCAACCAAGTACTAACTAGGGCTGACCCTGCTTAGGTTCCAAAGCTGGACAGGATCTGTTGCCTCAAGGTATTTAGACCCTATCTTATACAAGTAATTAAAAGTTACATTTTTATTTTTAAAAATTGACATTTTGGTTTGCTACCCCAAAAAATGCAGCCACAAAACTACTAAATGCATATCAGTTAATGAAAAAAGATGCATCCTAAGTCTTATCACTTAGGGACAGGCGGTAAGAGAGGTGGATTGTACTTACCTCTTCTTGCTCACCATCTATGGTAGTGTCTGAAACTTCCCATGGTAACAGATCTCAATTTACATCTCTGTAGGCCAGGTTTGGGCAACCAGTGTCTCCAAAGGGCAGTATCTGCCCCCAGATCCACTATGGGTGCATAGACTACCAAAAAGGGAAGCAAATAGAAGACACAAAACCAGTGGTTACCAAATTTCCATTCCCTGTTCTGGAAAATTGGTATTTCATGCTATTAAGTAGTACAGAGTGGTGCTATGTCCTATTTAAAAGACAAATCACTAGTCCTGGAGGCTTCCAGGAGAGTTAATTCACTCCTATTTTTTCTATAAAAAGTCAGTCTGGAGGGAGATGAGGGAAACTTAAGGTTGAAAAACTGCATTGGGGACTGCATATGAACTCAAGGCTCCATTCTGCCCACTCACCCATCCATAGGAGAGGGATCGGCAACAACTGTGCAATGGATGGAATTGTACAGATTATCACACAGCAAAATCTCACCAGGATAGTTGTGGGATCTAAAACTCAAAAACGGATCCTATTGCATTGCTCCTTAGACAGTAGGTAGCCTGTATGCCACCCAGGCTTCTCTTGCAATTTTTCAAAGATGGGGAAATCCCATTTTGAAAAACTGTGGGAGAAGCCCAAGTTGCATATGGGCTGCCTACTGCCTGGCCACGAAGCAATGAAATAGGATCTGTTTTTGAGTTTTAGATCCTGCCTTTATCTCAGTGGAATTTTGTTGTGTGATAATCTCCAAAGTCCCCATTATTTTTTGCAGTTTCCCAGAATTTTTTTTCCATCTGGTCAGAGACTACTTAAAGATATTTAACCTTTATTATTGAATATTTTTAAAAATATTGGGCAGAATCCTGTTGGGGAGATATGAGTGCATAACCTAGAGTTAACACATTCCTAATTATTTGGTACTCACAATCCCTATATATTACCTAGTTAAGGGGGACACACAGGGATCGAATGATCTCTGGTATAAGGGAGAATTCCAATAGGAAACTACTTCTGCTTGTCCTAATGAGGATCATTCATGGGAGAGGGGAGGTCAGCTACCTTCTGAGCAACAGGGGAACAGACCTCCATTGATCACAGCAGCTGCTTTGCAGTAAGTAGAGATTGGGAAGATGGGCTGGGAATCACTGCACAGCCACATAACAACAGTAGCTATGCACTTCAAACTTCTCAGCAAGATTCTGGCCATTAACTTTTAAAAGAATTTAACCTTTAAATAACCTTGCAGAGAACAAGTGCATTGTCCAGGTACTTTGCAATCTGTTACAGGGAGCTAAGCTGCAAACTGTTCCAGCTGTGCATTTTTAAAATCAGGGTCAAAATGTGTTCATATTGGGAAGAGTCACACCTGCCTGTGCTTCCACTCTTTTGACTCTGTTTATTTTGGTCTTCTGCTGCTGTGACCCTACCCTGCTGGGCTGAATCCACTGGTGTGTGTGTGTGGAGGAGATCATTGTCATTTTTTATAGTAGCAAACATATTCTCCCCCCCCCCCCCCATCAAATAGTCCTCCCTCCCTCGTTTTAAAATCTGTCTGTGCTCACTTGTGTTTTGGCTTACCTTTGGAAATAAGTATGAAAAGTTAATGGCAATTCACTTCCAGAATCCAGCCAATTATAAACTGTAGCTGCAACACTGTGACTAATTAAATTATGCAAATTAGAAACATCAGTAGTAATTCTTAGTTCCTCCTACATGAATGTCTAAATTAGCAAGAAGAGCTTCATTGAAAATCTCCAAACCCCAGTATATTTTTAAGTTTAATTAAGGGGTTGCATACAGCTGGCTCCTGTTTATTTAAATCAGAACAACAAGACCTTCATGGAAAAGAACACCAGAAAGAAACTGATGGATAGCACAGAACTGGGAAACCATATTTATTTCAGTAATAAGAAAACCGATATGAACTATGTGGACTGCAGATGTAAAATAAAATTCCAAATACATGTGTTCTCGTTGATGATATCCTTTACAACTGTTTTAGATAAATAAACATTGTATTATCAATATTTGCATAGCCTTTTTTGTATTTGTATGTGGTACATTTAGTGAAAAATATGGTCTGAAGAGAAACCAGATAATAGTATAAACAATTTTTAAAAATCCTTCTCAACTGGGTTACCTTGTGTTAGAGCATTGCAAGGACTAGCCTTCTATATACCATTGGTGGCGCCTGGTGTTGCAGTGGTTAAATGCTTGTACTGCAGCCACTCACAGCCACAAGGCTGAGTTCTATCCCAGGCAGAGCTCCAAGGTTGACTCAGCCATCCATTCTTTCGTAGGTCAGTAAAGTGAGTACTCAGCCTGTTAGGAGCAATTGGTTTACACATTGTAAACCACTTAGGGAGTGCTAGTTCACTGATAAGTGGTATGGAAACATACTTGCTATTGCTCTTCTGTTTCTTCATGCTGCTTAATTACCCACTTCATAGATACTAAATCCAAAGATAGGATAAAAAACAAATAAACAGCGTTAATTGGTGGTACAATTACCTTAACTTAAACTTTTCTGGGTGGTTATGTATATATAAAAATTCTCTTTAATTATACAACTTCCTGATGGATCTGTCTTGTTTTCCCTAAACTTAGACAAGCCTTCTTGGCTCTTTAGGGATGGAAGAATGAAAGGAGAAGGATTTTTATTCCAGCAACCATTTAAAATATAAGCACACCACAGTGGTTTTTATACTGACCATGTGTGTTGCCTTTTAACTTCCATTATATTTTTAATATAATTTTATATTGTTTTTAGGTGATTTTAACTGTCTTAAAATTTTATTGTAAACCTTTTTAAATCTGTGAGCCACCTTGGCTCCCTTTCAGGAGAAGGGTGGCATATAAATGAAGCAGGTAAGTAAATAAAAGTATGCATGACTGACCCTGGGACACTCTCTCAGCCTCAGAGGAGGGCAATGATCCACCTTTTACCAAATTGAGGAGAGTTTGCCTGGAGCTCAAACTGGGGGTCTGTTCCAGTTGTAGGATTCTTCGATCCTGTGCATTCCTCAAAATCTCCTTGGAATGGAATGGAATACAAGGGGAGAATTTTGTGTGTAGGTGACGGTAGATCTCTTCAAATCTCCTGCTCTTTCTCCTCCTGCAATTCCAGACAAATTCTCACAGAAGAATTTATTTGAGGGGGGGGGGGGGGCAAGCTTAATTGGCAACTGGAAGAGACCCACTTCATTTGTTTTAGAAAGCAAAGCTGTGGGCAGATGGGGGAGGCCAATTTCAGGACATCCCCATAAAAAAGAAAAGCCAGTGTTAGATCCTCTAGTAAAACTCAGTTTCCTGCTAATCCAATTGTCATTTCAAATGGTTAAAAAATAATAATTCTAAAAAAAAATAATTTTATTGTAAAGCTTTTTAAATGTGTGAGCCACATTGAGTCCCTATAGGGCATGCTTATCAGATTTATAGATGACACCAAATTGGGAGAGTTAGGCAATACCCCAGAGGACAAGGTCAGAATTCAAAATGATTTGAACAGATTAGAAAGCAAGGGCAAAACTAACAAAAGGAATTTCACAAGGAGAACTGTAGGGTACTAAACTTGAGAACTAAAAATCAAATGCACAGATATAGGTTGGGGGGGACACCTTTCTTAAAGATCATCTAGTCTTCTTGAAATGTGACAATCCTTTTGAGACCAAGGCAAAACCTCATCATAGCAGATAATTTCTCCATCAACCACATATCCCAAATTCTGACCCACAAGTTTTCAATAGAGAGGTCACCTGATTTCCAACATTTGGCTAATTCTAATCTGGCAGCAGTAATAGAAAAATGATCTGTCTCCTATGTCTCAGGTTAGAGTTGTCTTTAATAAATACAGAAAGCAAAATTGGACAAAAACTTATGTTTTGACCCAGGATACATTAGATTTAATACAAGACTTTATCCCAGAATGTTTTCATTGTAGAGTATTTAATCCACATATTCACATAAGAGCCTCTAAATTTACAACTCCTCCAGAAATCTGGAGAAAGCATTGTAGCCATTTCAGGTACCGTTACAGGTGTGAAATTCCATCTATGGATGGTTTTCAGAGTATTTTCCCTCACGGATGGAGGCGAAGACCAACTATGAGCCTATGCAATCTCTGAAATCATGGCTTTCAGTTCTGCTTGCCAAAATGCATGCATGCATTGGCCTTTCCTATATGTGTGTTCCAGAAGATGTTTCTATATAAGTGTTGCCATCCCTTTAATATGAGGTGCAGTGTTCAAATAAAAGTTTCAAAAAAGAAGAGCAGATCTGGAGTTACTCCTGCCGAGGCTAGGTGTGATGCAAAGAAAGCCATTTAATGCTAGTTTGTTGTAAGGCAGTTTTTATGTTGGCCATGGGCTTTGGTAATCCACCAGAAAACAGGTCTAAGGTGCAGTAGAGGCGAAATTTCCTCAATAACCTAATTAGTGGGAATTGATCATCTCAGTGAAAAAGGGGATGCAAGAAAAAGGGTTGAATGTGAGAAGGGTCCAGAGGCAATATATGGAATATGGCGCATTTGAGAGCCACTGTCCACATTATGATTTATCCAAGAGCAGCTCATAGAAGTTACTCCCACTTCTGAAGTGTGTAATGTAAGTCAACTGAGTATGTTCAGCTAAACCAAAGAAAGATACAAGTTCTGCCTAAATCCAATGAGAAATATTACTACTATTTAGCTTTCCCACATTGCAGAATGACTCGGAGGAACGAATAATAAGAATGGGAGTGAAGCTGCAAAACATAATAAAGTTTAAAATGCACTAATTGGCCTGAATTCTATTGGTTAATTCGAACCACATTAGAAATACTCCCTCTGCTCCTGAATGCTAAGTCAACACATAAGAGAGCCAGTGTGATAGAGTGGTTTGTGTTAGAACAGGGCTTCACAACTTGGGGTGCAAAATTTGATTTCAGGGGGTGCAGGAAAGACTGGCTTGTGCCCCAGAGTAACAAGTCACAAGTCATCACTCAGCCAATGGCGAGTGTCCCTTGTGAAGTGGTAGTAGATGCTGGTGTAGCCTCATTGTTTGGGGATCTGAGGAGCTGTAGTCCAGAAGATGATTTTTGAAAAAATCCTCTAAGTTCTACAACAGAGCAAGTGAACATAAAGCAAACCTCAGTGGGTGACTTTGCAGGGTGTAGGAACCGCCATGCAGTGGTGTCACCAGGAGGAGATGCTGGTGACAGGATACACCAGGTGACAGCCGAAGGTCAGGGTGACACTCCTGCTCCTCAAACATCTGCCTTTCGGTGTGTATGTGTATCTTTCTTTAAGTCACCCATTGACTTATGGAGACCCCATGCATTTCATAGGGTTTTCTTAGGCAAGGAATCCTCAGAGGTGATTTTGCCAGTTCCTTCCTTTGAAATTCCCTAGTGGTCACCCATCCAAGTACTAACCAGGGTTAACCCTGCTTAGCTACCAAGATCAGACGGGATCTGGTGCCTATAAACCTATTTTGGCCAACATTAAAACCCAAAATATATATTGGAAGAAACCTGGCCTCTGTGTTTATTAGAAGCAAATTATCACAAATAGTATTCTAACAAGACACACATGGAGTAACTAATTCTCAAAGATATGGATTTTTTAAATTAAATTTTCCAAGCAGGACAAACATGCAAATAACTAATGAACAACAAACAAAACAAAACAGACAAACACGGCAGTGCATTTAAAATCCTACATTTCTAAAAGACTTCAGAAGACCTCCTCTGTATATCTTCTTTCAAATTAAATTGTATAAAATGTTTACCCTACTTGTTTCTGCAACTTTACTTTATATTTATAATACAACATATATCATATCATAAATTTTTACAACATTGATTTCCCATTCTTAGTCTTATTCCCCAACAGGTCTCCCATTTCTTCTTTATATATATATGAATATTTTTTTCCCAATTGTCTATCTTGGTTTTCTAAAATTCTCTATTTAACTTTATTGACATGATATCTATTTCTAACATGTCCAACAATTTAATAATCCATTCATCAATTTGTATATCTTTTTTAACTTTCCAGTATCTTGCATATGCCAGCCTAGCTGTGGTTAACATATAAAAGATGATATTTCCATATTTCTTCTCTGTATTTTCTTCTAGCATATTCAAAAGTAACACTTCTGGCTTAAACTCTAATTTTATACCCAATATCTCCTTTATGTTTCTTTGCAGAATTTCTCTGCCTCTGCACAGGACCACCATAGAGGAAAGAAAGTACCCTTCTCTCTTTCACATTTCCAGCAAATGTTTTCCCCAGTACCATATATTTTTCTTATTTTATCTGGCGAGAGATGCCATCTGTATAAGATTTTATAAAAGCTTTCCTTTACATCCTGGCTACTAGAGTATTTTAACCTTTTACTCCATGATTGTTCCCATTGATCGAGCTGTAATGTATGTCCACAGTCTCTTGCCCATTGAATCATGTTTTCTTTTATAAGGTCTTCTTTCATATATATTTCTAACAATTTTTTATATATTCTGGATAAAGGAGCTGGCTTTCCAGACCAAATAGTTTCTTCTAAGTCAGTTTTGTTATTGACAATATCTACTGTTTTTAAGTCGACTTTAAATCTAGATTTTAATTGTTGATATAGGAACCACCTATAGTCATGTCCTTTAAATCTTATTTGTTCTAATGTATCCATTTCAAAACCATTTCTATCTTTCTTTAAGATGCTGTTATATTTCAACCAATTCTCATTCCTCTGGGCATCCGTTCTGAAAAGAGCCTCATGGGTTGAAGCCCATAAAGGTATATGGAGGAATATTATTTTTAAATACTTTCCCCAAATTTTGTATAAGGAAGCCCTGATATAATGGTTGTTGAAATCATGGTTAACCTGTACTTTGTCATAAAATAAGCAGGCATGGTACCAAAATCGTAGTTCTGAACCTTCTAGTATCAATAATTTTTTGTTATCTAACTTCAGCCATTCTTTTATCCAAATCAAAGCAGAAGCTTCAAAGTAAAGCTTTAAATTTGGTACTGCAAAGCCTCTGCTTTCTATTGCATCATATATATATATATATATATATATATATATATATAATCCTAGTTTTTTTCCCAGCCCATATAAAATCAGATTTTTTTTTTTTTTGCCAGAGCTTTATTACAATTTTGTTTTTAATTATTGAAATAGCTTCAAAAAGAAAAAAGAATCTGGGTAAAACATTTATTTTGACTACAAAAATTCTCTCCACTGATTTACGTCTTTATTTATTTCAGTCCATTTTCCCACATAGTTGTTTTTAAATAAATCAGAGGGGGGTTTTTTTGGTCGATTTTATTCCCAGATATTTAGCCTTTTTACTAATATTATATCCAGTGATTTCTTTCAGTGATTGTTCTTCCAATTTTGGTATATTTTTAGTAATCATATTTGTTTTTTCTCTATTTAACTTTAACTCAAATTCCTTTAGTTGTACCAATATATATTTGATACTTGATATTTGATTAGAGGATATTCAACAGTTATAGCAATATCTTCAACAAATGCCCTTATTGTGTATTGGTCTCCTTTAATCTTAACTCTTTTGATGTTTGCATTTCTCTTTATCCATTGTACAGAATTTACAGCCGGACCCAGGCAGGGTATGGTGAGCCAGAGGACAGCCATCTTTGATAGTGCTCTTTATTTCTCTTCTCATTTCTCTTGGTGGTCCCTCATTCATACAGATCATTACCTTGTCCATGGACTGCTATCTCCTGCTACCTCTTGGCTCTTCTTCGAAGAACCTGCCACAAAGAAAGAAGAAAGGGAGGGAAATACCAATTCATGAATTAAGTCATGGAATAGGTGGTGGGGTTGTGCTGGCGCTCTACTCTTCACCCTTACATCAGCCACATGGCAAAGGATGCTGTGCCAGGGCTAGGTTTTGTTTTGTTTTTTCTAGCCTGAAGGATTCATTGCATATCCTCCAGCTCTTCAGAGATGAAAACAAGGAGATGGATGGAGGGAAAACATGCCAAGGAGGAGGAGAGGCTGCAGCAGTTTCCTTTTGCTTACTGGGTCTCTGGACTGTAATAAACAATTGTTTTATTGCTTTTGCCTGAGCCAACTGGGAAGGACAAGACTCCATTCCTCTCTTCTCCTCACTGACAAATCAGCTGAGTGGAAAATGCTGTTAGTCTTTTGAACTCAGTTTGGAGCAACTGAAGTCAGCTCAGGACAAAAGAGGGAAAGTGAGAGGAGGAGAGAGAAACTGGGACATTTTAAAAACAACCAAAATTAATTGGGACTGTCTCTGCCAAATTGGAACAGTTGGAAGGTGTGTCATTGCCATGTAACAAAACTCTTTAGGGGCCACATTCCCTACGGTGTGTGTTTGAAGACCATGAAGTGTGAAGGGGAGAATAGGGAGTCTTGCTAGCTCCTTTCTATGTTAACCAATGGCTGGGATTCAGAACCCTGGACAGTGAACCTAAAGCCCTAATCTAGATTTAGATCTACTAGTTCACTTAAATCCATTTTACAGAATTTACAGCCGGACCCAGGCAGGGTATGGTGAGCCAGAGGACAGCCATATTTGATAGTGCTCTTACATTCATGTCTCCTCCTCCACCTCAGATCTTAAGACAAAGAAAACATGTTTTGGAAGAGGTGGGACGTATTTGGTGTCCCTAAACATTGGAAATGTCTCTTTTCTGGCTCTCTTCCCAGAGACTAGTTCTGCAGACCCCATTGTTGAAACACCAACTCCTTGCTTTTCTGTTCTTTCCACTGATCAGAATATGAACTGTAACTATGTTGATTACCTATCAAAACATCTTCATCCTCATGTCCTGTTGCTTCCCATGACCTCATACTGAATGGAAGTTGTAAAACCTTTGCTGTAATCAGTAAAGTGGTACTTCTTGCAAACGACAGGCACTGACATGACCATGCTTGGGATGTAATGTTTGCCTCTAAGTAAACCCCTTCCTTAGATGGTTCAGGGTCCACCTGCAATACCATGTCCCTAATGGGAATACCATAGTATTCTGGGGTTCCAGAATTTTCCAAGAAACCACACATACCTCTGACACACAAACACACATGCCGTTTCCAGGCATCCCCTCTCCCCTCCTGCTTTATGCAAATAGAATATAGATTTTCTTCTGCTAAACACTGACAGTATCTCAGCATTAAGGAGAGTAAAAACTTATTATCTCTGCTCCTTAGTTGACTGGACATAAAATATTTCCTATTCTTGTGGAAGGGAGAGCGGGATTTGGTGATGAAGCTGTCCGGGCAAATGGGGAACCTTGTGGGCCACATGTAATCCATCGGCTGGCAAGTACTCATGCTCTATTCAATCTTTTTATCTCAGTCCCCGATTGTCTTTAAAGCCATTTTATAAGCCCTTCATCTCTCCTTGCTAGAGTAGTACATCAAGAATACTCTCATTTTCCTCCATCCCATGTTCAGCTCCTGATTCTTCATGCATCAAACCTACATGTCACATTTCCCTTTTTACCCAAGGTCATAAATACATGAGTTAGCACAGAAACAGAGACCAAATACACCACTCCTGATTTTGTATTGCTTTTATAACTTCCAAATTACTAATTTTCATGGGAAATATTGAGCAACAAAGACCACATCTCCAGCTTCTTCTTTTACTTGTTTCCCAGCTCCAGACCCTGTATGAAACTCCTCCAAATCATATGAACATCAGAAAAGGAGAAGGAGGATGAATGAACTGTTTCTCGTTCCCTCCCTCCCTTCCTTTATTTCTTCCTTTTTCAAATTACACATCTCTAGCTTCCTAATCCAGGATTTTAAAAAAAATGCCTCCCACACTCTCAAACCAAGGATGCCTGAGCTGCAATGTCTTGGATCACAAAGAATAGTACATTTATAAATATTCTAACAAAAATGATTAAGGAACAATAGATTTTCTATTCAATCCCAATAAATCTGATTTTTTTTTTTGAAAAACATACACTAAATTGGCCATCTTTTCTTGGGACCAATTATAATAAGTATAAATGAATACATTTTAAAAAATAAATAAATATGGTTTTACTTTTGGTTTTCAAAGTGATTTGGGTTTGTTTGTTTTTTTAAACAATTCTATGGACCCTTTAACTGTATTTTAACCACAAGTATGGATAAGTTTTTGCCTTTATATTGAAATTTCCTGTAAGTTTATTTCTTTTAATTTTTGTTAGTTACTTTGAGTTCCCACGTGGTGGAAAAGGTAGTGAAGTCAAAATCATGTGGGACATTTAAGATTCAAATAGATAAATCCTTAGAACATAATATGGCAGACACAGATGTGGTTGTGAGAGAGAAGGCTTGGTTTATGGATCTGGCAATCCTGCTAAACAGCAGAATTGAAGAAGGAGAAGATGAGGAAATCGTAAGAATGACAAATGGAAATTTAGAGCCTGTTAGAAAAGAAAACAACTGAGGTTCCGGTAGTGAGAGGAGCTCTGGAAGCAATTTTAAAAGAGACCAACAAAACAGGTGAATAAATCAGCTTCAGAAAGGATCACAATAGTACAGTGACAAAAAGGGACATTGCTTGGAACAGTCCGTATTATCTGATAAAACTTCATGGATTCCTTGATTCTCTGACAGAATCCAAATCACTGATGGTCCAAAGTGCCAGTTTCCAGGTGATACCTGGTAGGCTATGAAACTGAATATAATCAGAGCTGTAACAGTAATACTAACAGAACAGAAAGGGATTATTGGTCCACGCTGAGCAGCCCCAGGGATGCATCTAAGGAAGAAGACTTCTACGTCTGTGAAAGCTCATGTTGCCAACTTCTTTCTTTCCATTAGTCTCAAAGGTGCTACAAGATCTCTCTACATACAGGGCCACAGGGCCGCTTATAGAGGCAAAGGTACTCACTGATGGGCCAAAGTGAGGATAAAACTTCACAGAAGGCTAAACTATGTCTGAAGTCTAAATGGCACCAACGACACAACCTTCTCCATGCTAGAAAACCTTGTAGGAGTTTCCACATCAAAAGGAAAACTGGGATCAAGACAGCATTCCTGACCAGGGTGAAAAGGAATTTGCAAAGAACAGAACAAAGCTTGTACAGCATCGTCTCCTCCATATTTGTAACCAAAGCAAAGGAGATGCTGCAGCTAAGGCACTGGACCAACCAGTACTGGTTGGAGATGCAAGTGTAGGGCCTTGGCAGGATTCCAGTGCGCATCACAAATGTCCCCTTTGTGCAGCCATAAGTCACAAGGAACCTTAAGCCCTTGAGTCATCTCAGTGGGCCTCTTCCTCTTGGCAGTACCCTCCATACCTCTTATTATGAGCACCCCTTATGTGAGAGACTAGAAAGCTGGTCCTTTCCAGGGCTTATAGACATCCCTTATGATGAGAGTTCTCCCCAACTGGAAGCCTAGCCAGCTTTAGTTTTTATATAAATACCAAAAACATTCCTGTATTTTTGAGTGTGGGTCCTTCATAAAGATATGTGTGCTCATCATGTGATCTTTGGATGTGAACAATCTGTTAAATTTTCAGAGAAATACATGGCCAGGACAATTAAAATTAATAATTTCATTTAGAATACAAACTTGTGAATAGTCATGAATTACAACTGTCCCTTATTGTTATTTTCAAAACCTGGCAACACAACAAGTCACAGACAACCTGTTTCTTAAGATACTGTGCATCCACAGCCCTTATGAATTGTTGCTTTGGCTCAGGGAGATGGAGAAACACTAAGGAAGTTACTAGTTCATTTCTGAGAGAGATGGAGGAGAACCTATGGCCAGAGATAAGGGTTATTGTGCCCTTCTCATCTTGAATTAAAGAGCCCCATGTCACCGGGAAATGCTGAATCGATGTCACTCCCGCACTGGCGACACTTCTAACTCTCAGCACCCCCTGGCTTGCTAAGTGGCATATCACTTTAGGCCGGTTACCCCTCTGTCATCCTGAAGCCTGGCCATGACCAGGCATTTTGGTTCATTGACCAACTCGGATTGGTGGATCCCAGATCCAGACCACATGCTTTCAGGCCAACCCTCTTTTCAGTTGTTGTATTCAATAAAGCTGTGGCCTTTTTCTTGCTAAGTTGTTGTTCTGTGTGTTATTACACCCCTCCCCTTCCTCAGCAATTGGCCATAAGCAATAAAAGGTCAACTGGTGTTTGATATTTCATGTATGGAAAACCATAACCTAACAGATTAGTTTGCCATTTAGCAACTTACTAAAATGTAAAGCTATTTAGACTAGGGGTTGTTGTTGTTGCTTTGTTCATTGGTTGTCATAGTCTGGGTTTGTAGGACACTTAAAAATCTTTATCTTGAAAAACAATAGCAAAACTTTAGAAAGTATTTTCTCCCCTCCTCCCAATCTGACCCTAGGTCTCAGTCAACAAAGATTTATGAATTTCTGTAGCATGTTGTTAGTAATTCCACAAAAATCCCTAAAGATGTACACCATATTGCTTGGCAAGTTTATTTTGAACAACAACAATAAATCAAAACATTTCTGCTTTAATGCTGTCAGCTATATCCACATCCCAAAGCAAGACACAGTTAACTCTAAAGTAGCAACTTCTAGGAGATTTAACATTGTTTAAATGGCTTGTTGTAAAACTAGTTATTGTTCCTCAGAATAGTTCAGCCCCCCCCCCCCCCAAATGTTACTTTCATTTTCTTCCTTCATCAACTTCTTTGTTATTTAAGCTACCAAAGGACATGTGTAATAAAGGAGGCCACACCTAATGTAAAAAGTTTGTTCTTATGAATGCTATGAGATAAATAAATCAGATGGACCCACAGAGAATACAATTGGCAAAGGACACACAATACACAAGGACTGATCCTTTAATACTTTTCTGTCCTATCAACACTGAGATGTCAGTTTAAACCTGCTAGAGTCAAGGGTCGTAAGTGATTACAGAAAACAGAAATAGCTTCTGCAAAGCCCAACATGAAAACTAATAAAACTCCAAGGAACTTTGTAATAAAGCTTTGAAGCTACTTCTGTTCACTTGCAAGTACTGTGAGGCAATAGCAGATAAAATGTTCAGACTTAAATAAGGCAGCTGTTGTGCACCATTCTTCCTTAGAACACATGTAATCTTTGCAGTCATCTTTTGTTTAGTACAGTGTTCCTGCAAAAAAAAAAGAAAAGAAAAGAAAAGGAAAGGAAAAGGAAAAAAAGAAGAAAAGAAGAAAAGAAAAAGAAAAAGAAAAAGGAGGGGGATATTTCACCATAAATATTGGCCCCCAAGAGTGTTTGAAATCAGTTTGAAAATGTGCAGTAGCTGCACTTCTGTCATGGACACAAGATGCTGGGGCTTACTGTTAGACTGGAAATGGAATTATACCATTTAAAAAATAATACAGAATATTATTTATTCCGTTACTGGCACCAACTACCTACAAATAAACTTCTTGTTGCTGCTGCTGTGTACTTTCAAGTTGTTTCTGACTTATGGAGACCCTAAGGTGAGCCTATCATGGAGTTTCCTTGGCAAGGTTTATTCAGAGGGAGTTTGCCATTGCCATCTTCTGAGGCTGAGGGAGTGTGATTTGCCCAAGGTCACTCAGTGGGTTTACATGGCTGAGCGGAGATTCAAACCCTGATCTCCAGACTCATAGCTCAATGATCAAACCATTACACCTTGCTATATATATGATGAAATTATTCCACCTTTACATACATACCATTTCTCACTAAATAAAATAAAATATACAACTTGCTCTCATGTTGTGCCCCTTGGTTGATTTTATTCTAGTTCCTTTTATTGGTACTTATGAGTCATACATCCTATTATATATCTCCAATTTCCTCCTTTGTTGGTTGGAACCTTCTGATTGTTTTGTTTTCTAAATGATAACATTTTAAAAATACTTCTTGAAGCACATTGTAAGTTTTTATTCTCTATACACAAATAACCCTCTTACTTCCCCTTCTTGTGATGTTTGGGAGAGTTTCAAATGCAGCCCACAGACGGAGCAACACTAATAAGTTTGCACTTGCCTTCTCTTTGGGAGACCTTTCATGGATGGAACTGATTTGACAATAGGAGTTATAGTAGGATTTTTAAAATCATTATATAAGGACAAGGGCATTGCTCTTCAGTACAATACTCTATTAAATGGTATGTAGACTCTACAGCTGGAATCCTGTAAGCGGTACAGAAGCAATAGCTATAGGAAAAGTTTCTAAGGAGCTGAGCAGATGGAGAGGAAAAACTGGGTAATTCCCAGGTTTTCCTGATTTGGCTGGAACCTCACTGTCCACATCACCAAAGTGGGCTGAACACCCATGGCAGTCCACACCACACAGAGTCAAGCCCTCAATTATTATTGTTTTGTGGCCTCCCCTCAATGGATGTGCCACATTGCACAAACACACTACCTATAACTGCCAATTACTTGCCTTGTCCTGCCCAGCTGCCATCCCACTGGATGTCTCATGTGACCAGCCACACAAGTGTTACATTGTACGGTGCACCAGTGCGCCTAATGACACATTAGCAAAGTACAATCATGGAAGTCTTTCCCATACACGCTCCCTTCCTTACTTTCATCCCATGGCCCTCTGTTGGACTAACCAGTTTGTATATTATTATTATTATTATTATTATTATTATTATTTCCCTTGCATTATTGTACACCTGCCATGTTTGTCATAATTTTGCTTCATGGAGTGTGCAATGGCTCAATGGTATGATGGGTTGATGGTGCATCTGGCCACTCATGTGCCTGTATGCTCAACAACAACAACAACAACAACAAACATATGGTAGGCAATGGTGTCAGTAGCTGTGTTTCGTCAGACCCAGCATGCATGCTCCAGACTGTAAGTCTCTTGGGCCTTTCTGCATTCCCACACTCACGGCCTGCTGTTTCTATGCTGGTTGCAATAATGTGTATTTTCTGCATTAGAGGGGTTTTTTTTGCTCTGGTTTTTCACCCTGGGGCATGGCTTCACCCGAGTTTCACTCTGTTTCAGTTGTATGTGTCATGTAAACACCTGAGGCTCAAAATGGGGTGAAATTGCATCTTCTCCCCCTGGGAAATCAAGTTTTGTGAGATATTTAGCCTTCTCTGTCAGCTCTGGTGCCATGACAAACCACAAATCCCAGAATTTCATAGCATTGAGCCATGGCAGTTAAAGTGCTGGATTATTTCAGATGCGTGTCAACCTAGATTATTTCTGCTGTGTAGCTGTTGCCTTGGAGGGCTTTGTCTCAGTCCCATCACTTTTGCAGACATGGCTGGTGAGGATTCAGGAGAGAGCCTTCTCCATAGATGCCCCAGACTGTGCAGCTCCCTTTCGCTGGATGTCAGGTTGGCTCTCATCTCCCTTTTTGCTGACACTTGAAGACATTCTTATTTAGGCAGACTTCTGAAGTTTAAATTAACTAATGTCATGTTTTTGTGCAACTGTTGCACCATTTTAATGCTTTGATGTTTTTAATAATTGTACTGAAATGGTCTTAATTATGTTGTGTTTTCACTGTTATGATTTAATACTAGTCTTGTTTAATTCTTTTTTAACTTTTGTAATGGCAAGTTACACTCTCTCAGCCTCAGAGGATGGCCATGAACAAATTTTGACAAGAAAACCCTATGATAATGTTAACTTAGGGTTGCCATAAGTTGGAAAGACTTGAAGACACACAACAACAACAAAATACATATTTTATCCTTTTTAAATTACTGTATTGTAAGCAGCCTTGAATCCCATTTTGGGGGAAAGGCTGGATATAGATCCAGAAAATAAACAAACAAATCTACTGGTGTGACACACCAATAGGATTCCAGTTTACATTTGACTTCTGCTCCTAGCTAACTGTGAAAAAGCAGAAACTCAGAAGTGATGGACAGTTCTATGCTGTGGAAATATTGGATATTTTCCATCAGTGGCCTTGGTTTTGTAGGTCTTTTTCATTGGGTTGCTATATAGGAGACACTTCAATATGCACCACAGTATCTCCTTCTCAGCCTCCCTCTCTCATAAACAATAACAACAGTTTGCATTTAACGGAGCCTTGGTAACAATTTCTTTTACCAGGGGCTTGGTGTTTATATACTGGTTGCAATAATTTCCAAAATAACATTCTACTTGATTTTCTCCCCCCCCCCCCCGCCCGCCGCCACTAATTTTCCTCCAAGACATTTCCAAAAGTCACTTGAAACACAAGTGTGTGGTGATGCCTTTTCCTTTGAATGTCAAACAAATGGCAGCCCTGAGTGAAGAAGTTTGCCACAAGCTATGGTATAATTGCGGGAATGCTCTAGAGAGCATATTTGGTGCAGCGCCTGCAATCCTCTTTAGGAAATCTTCTCCCCCCCTTTTAAAGGAGGTTATGCTTATGCCAAAAATAATATTTTTAAAAGAGTTTTTTTGGCACCAGCCTTGACAAGATGAATTCTCATGGAAAATTCGATTTACAAATGCAGGCAAAATACCAACAAAAGAATTTGAGACATAGTTGTTTATTACACTGAACACCAATAGATTCACTGTATGTTGTCACTTAATAGATACTGCATATACTCATATATAAGTCAACTTCATGTATATGTCAAGGGCAGGTTTGGGGGCCAAAGTTATCAATTTTGCTTGACCCATGGATAAGTTGAGAGTAAAACTTTGGGGCACACAACAAACAAAACTTTTTCTCTTCTTTAAAAAATCCATAGAGGGAACAAACTTAGGAAGAGCTAAAGAGGAGAGAATCAGCTTACTTGAGAGGTTACAATCAGGTGGGGCTTTCTAGATTGGCAGGAAAGTGTGACATGAAGTTGCCTTTTCCTTAATGCTTAGCAGCTGCACCACAGCCTTTAGATGGAGCTGCGCTGTTCCGCAGTTTTTAAAAAAGAAGCTGGGAAAACCAGCACCATTTTAAAGGTGCTTCTTCTCCCTTAAAATGCAAAAAAGGCGTTTTCATGGCACACTTTCCCTTTTTCTCATCTAAAGGCTAGACTTTCATGCAGCTATGAACACACTTCTTTTTGCCAATCTAGAATGCCCTAGGTGTGTGTTTAAATGACACTGCTGATCTTAAATGTCTACATCTATACAAAGACAGATGGGGAAAGGAAGAAGTTGAGAATGGAGCCTGAAAAAAAGGAGTGGGGAGATCAGCAAGGGAAACAAACTGCCTCTATTAGGGACTCACTGCAAAGGCAGAGGCAAGTGGCAAGAAGCCCCTCTTCATGTGTAAGCTCACTGCATTGCCCATCTCTTGCCTAAACTAGAGAAAGAAAGGCAACCCTCCATCCTTCTCTCCTTCCCCATCTATTTTTTCAACCTGAGGGACATTCAGAAGCCACATGGGTAACAACAAAAAGAGGCTGACATGGCCATTTTAATAGGGGCATACTGTATAAGTCTCTCTGGAGAGAAACTGCAGCAGCCATTTTTAATAAGGGCCTAGTGTATAAGCCTTTTTTTAGAGATGGTCAAGCCTCACCAGGCTTCTATAGCAAACTCCTATTAAAAATGGTTACTGCAGTCTCTCTGCAAGAGATTTCTACTGCATGTCCCTATTAAAAATAGCTATCAATCTCTCTGCAGGCTTATACAATATTCCTCTATTTAAAATGGCCACCACAGCCTCTGTAAAGAGGCCAATGCAGTATGCCACTATTAAAACTGGCCACCGCAGTGCTAGGGAACTGTAGTTCTGTGAGACATTTGGATTCTCTGTCAGAGAGTTCTGGTGCCACAATAAACTACAGCCAGGCTTCTCTCTGGAACATCCAGGAGAGAGCACATAACTCCAGTGCTTAAGGCTCTCCACTGGCTGCCCATTAGTTTCCAGGCACAGTACAAGGTGTTGGTTTTAACCTTTAAAGCCCTACATGGCTCAGGTCCATCTTATCTTAGGGACTGCCTCTCCCCATATGAACCCCCCCCCCCCCGCCGCACACTCTGGGAGGAACCTCCTGCAACCTAGGAAAACCAGGCTGTCACAGTCCTCCCAGAGAACCTTATCAGCTACTGCTCCCAGGCTATGGAATGGCCTGCCAGACAAGATGCATCTTATTACATCTCTTGATTGCTTTAAAAAGGCTCTAAAGATGCATCTCTTCCGGCAGGCCTTCCCCTGAAACCCTTCTGTTCCCGGCTCTGATACTGGACAGTTACCCTTTAGGTTGTTCTCTACACTCAACCTTTATCTGACACCCATTGCTATTATGCACAAGAACTTTGTTCATGAGGTCGTACCTTGTTTTTATTGTTGCTGTTTTTAAGTCTTCGTTGGTTTAATTTAGTTTTAAGGGGTGGGTGGTTGGGAAGGGGTAGGATAATTGTTTTAACCTGTATTTTTTTTAATTTTGTTGTAACCCACTCCGATTATGTGAATAGAGGAGCGGGCTAGAAATAAACATCATCATCATCATCATCATCATCATCATCATCATCAGTTCCCAGGATTACCTAGCACTGAGCCACGGCAATTAAAGTGATCTCAAACTGGATTATTTCTGCAATGTGTTTTGGACCATATGAACATGGGGGTGGCTTCCAGTTACTCCAGGGGTGTGGCATTTACACAATGCGTGCCCTTAGAGGGTCTGGAAGCCACCCTGGGGCCACACCAGGGCAGCCTAAGGTGATCTAAATCCGGCCCCAAAAGGAGCAGATCTTTTCCGCTCCTTTTGGGACTGCGGCAGGAGGTACCCTCGGGGCCTTTGCATGTGTTCGCTGCAGCCCTAGAGCAATCCAGCTGGGAGCAGTTTCTAGCTACTCTTTCCTGCCCATCTGCTTCACCTGGTAGTTTCCATGCAGAAAGACTTATACAGTATTCCCCCTCTAAAAATGGGCAATGCAGTATCTCCGTAGAGAGATGTATACAGTATGCCCCTATTAACAATGGCCACCACAGTCCCTCTGCAGAGAAATGCCCTTATTTAAAATGGCCACAACAATGTCCCTTTGGGCTCCCTTGTTGCTGCTGAATGCTGCTGAGGCCAAACAAATAGATGGGAAAGAAGGGAAGAGGGAGAGCTGTCTTTCTTTCTCCAGTTTGGGCAAGGGAGGGGTAGTGGGGTGGGCATGCGGCTGCCATGCCCAGACACACCAAGAGGGGCTTTTTGCTTCTGACTCTGAACTGTTTCCTGCACAGAAAATGGAAACTTCTATGCAGAAATGCTGTTCTCTATTAAAAACCCCACATAATTTTTTATGCACAGAATAAATCATGAACCGCATACACACACACACAAAAACTTCTCTCTTTAGGATTCTCCTTTTCAGGGCTTCATTGCAGTCAAGACACATTGAATATTTTCAAATATTCTATCTATCCCTAGCTTGAATATCATTGTGATTGCACCACCAGGTTTTTTTTTTTAAAAAAATATAGTTTGTTCTTAGATATTTTTGAACAGGGTATAATGCTTTAAGGTAGAGATACCTTAGCATCTAATCTGGCCTTCCAGGGGTCCTAATATGGTTGCCTGTGATTTCTCAGATAATCAGACACGCTTCTCATGGTACTATCGTTTGGTGGATTTGCTTGGTTCATAAACCACACTTTAGAGTAAGACTGGCAATCATGGGCCCCCTTCAGTTTTGGACTGTAGCTACCATTATTCTCTACCATTACCTATGCTAGCTAGGGCTGCTAACAGTTAAAGTCTATTAATACCCAGAGGTCCATATGATTTTCAGCACTTATTTCTGAATGATTTCTTTTCTTCCTTTTTTTTTTTTTTTTTAAAAAAAACGCCTTGGATTAGATTATTTCAAAACTGTGCCACACAACAATAACAATGAACTATGAATCACCCTATCTGCTGTAAAAGTGCTTACTATAAGTGCAGCCTTGGACTCTTCCTTGACACATAAGCAAATGATTTGTTGAAGACAATTTACTGCAGAGATGACTCAGAGTTTCTTGATGTGGAACCAATGCTATTGTCTGATAAGGATGAATATCTGAAATGTCACATAAAAATACAATGGCAACAGCAGCATTGCTGGGATAGTTCCTAGTTTATTCCACTGCCCCCTCTTTTTCCTGAAGTGCCCTTTTCCAGAGTGCAGTTTATTTTCCACAAATGTTTTCTGTACACTTAACAGAAATATAAAAATATTTTGAAAGTTATTTTTCATCTGTTATTTTTCATATAGTGTCTTAATCATATGGAACATTCCCAGGGATACTATTTCAGATTGTTTACGTAGGAGTCCATATGTTACTAGTGTTGGCTCACATTAAAGTGTGTGTTGCTTTCCCACCAAGCAAGGTGACAATTTTGGAAGCACCTTTCCTTAATCTGTGCACTTGTGTACATAATGTTAGCTAATGTAGGCACTGAGAGCAAACATAATGTAGTGGTTTGAGCATTGGACTATGACTCTGGAGACCAGGGTTTGAATCCCTGCTCAGCCACAGAAACTCACTCAATGGTCTTGGGCAAATCACATTCTCTTAGCCTCAGATGAAGGCAAAGGCAACACACACACCTGAACAAATCTTGCCAAGAAAACCCCATAATAGGCTAAATAAATAAATAAAGTAGGCATGCTTGTATGTTTGAATTAGAGAGCTGTATCTCAACATTCATCAAAAGTGCAAAAAGTTAAAGGATAGTTGCAAACCAGTTTGCATAGTAGCTCAAGTCATATTAAAATACAAACCAAACCTATCTCTTTCTCACTTCTGTTCTCAGGCTGAAGGTACTGTAGGCACAAGCTTCCTAGCTTATGTTGCTTTGGTTTCATTTATAAGGATACATTATAAAATAATAGATGTTATCTTCTAAGGGAAAATTATCCAAAGGTGGTCAAAAGCTTAGGGTGCAAACCAAACTGTCTGATACTGAGCCTAGTTCAATATTATCTATATTATCATGATTTCTGTAGCCATTTCTCTCTCTCCTTCCCTCTCTCCCTCCTAATCGCTCTCTCTCTCCTATGCCGCCATTTCCTGATATGGGATCCAAAACAGCTTACAACATGGGTTGAAACAAAAGACAGATAAAATGAAATAATTTATTAAGTAACAATTAAAATCAATTATGTGATCATTAAAAAAATCAGCATTGAATTAAAAACAATTTAAAAGCATTTAAAATAAATATATCATGAAAAAGTGCAGGGCTCTTCATTAAAACAACAACAACAACAAATTCTTCTGGATCAACCAAGGGCAAAATAAATGAATAAAAAGGCCTTTTTTGCTGACAGTGGGAGAGCAAAGCATGGGTTAGCCTCTGAGAGTGAGATTAAAAGCCTGGAAGAAGCCACCATGAAATCTCTTGTGTTTTAACCAAATCAGCCTTCAAGGGAGGTGGGAAAGCCTTCTCCTAAATATCTCAGTCCTGGTCAGATTCATATGAGGAGACAATGCACCCAAGAGAGCAGCCAATTTGAATTACAGTTGGCCCTCTGTTTTCATGGGGGATCCATTCTGGACCACCACAAAAATGGAAACTCACTGATATTCATAGGCTGATATTCATAGGCCTGAATGATGGCACATGCCCATGGACATGCATGGGTGTACACCACAGACTTGTGCCCCATTATGTTCCCCCTCCATTTGCTGCTCACATATAAGCATGGGTGCAAATTCCAAGGCCACACAAACGGAGGGGCAACTGTATTTTCTTAAACAGGCCAATAGCCAATGGATTTGTTGTAACAGGGAATAGGTTCTCTGTAACCATTCCCAGTCAACAGAGTGCTGTCATTATCTTGAATCAGCTCAAGTTTCTGAACACTTCTGAATCAGCCCCACACAGAGTGTATTACATAATTCCAAATGGGAAATAGTCAATGCATGTTTCCCTGTGGCCAGATCTGACATTTTCAGGAATGGGCACAGTTAGCTTTAACTGTGCAAATGCACAGTGGCTACCACTGAAACCTAGGCTTCTAGCTACTTGGGGCTCTTTAACCCAGGAGTAGGAAAAGTCTGGCCTGTGTGCTACAATAACACCACAAATCACCGCAGGATACACTAAAGCCCCCATATCTCAATTTTTCTTATTAACTGTTTTTTTCTTCGCCCCAAATGGCCAAAACCACTAACAAAGCACCCCAAAACAAGGCAGTTTGTATCTTTTCCCATGAATAGTCATCCAAAATCCACAAAAGCCAAAAAAGGCAGAAAAAACAAAAACAAATGAAGTGCCTAGTGCCATAGTGTCATTTCCAGGCTACCAGGAATGCACAGTGCAGCCTGTTGGGGGGCTTTGTAGGGCAAATATTGCCCCCAGCCTTGTGCAATTGCCCTCCTTGCTTTAATGAGAGACCCAGGAAGGAGAAAATGTATGCTGCGAGTCAATCACATATTCCATTAGTTAATTTGGTGGACCCCAAAGGCAGTCTTCTAATCTTGGAGGCAGTGAAAGAATGAGTTAGCCATTATTTTGGTGAACACAAGACATTCGCCAAAAGTCTGGTTAACTACTTCTGTCACAGTCTCCAAGCTTAGAAGACTGTCTCAGATAAAGGGAAGCCACTGTCTTGTGTCACATGGACAACAGTCAATGACAATGCCTCTATTGATTCTTTTACTAGGCTTCATTAAAAAAAAAGAGTTCAATCTTTCAGTCTCATCAGGTTTCAATTAAACTTTCAAAATCCAGAGATGACGCATTCATACTGGATCATTTACACAAAAAGTAATATTTATTGCCATATATTAATTAACTCAATTTTAAATACCCTTTGCCAATGAGAAAATATTAAGAGCCTCCAGTTCCAAATGTAGAAGGGCACCGAACAATTCCAATGAACTGGTAATGGAAATAGGAGTTTTCAGCACAAGAGTATGAAAGCAAGTCTGGCCTGACTTGCTGGTGACTGAAAGACATTATTGCCTTTTACAGATGTTTGGTTGTCATAGTGAACAAAGTTAATATTTGCAAGTCCAATTCCTAGCAAGCAGAAGTCCACATGCCAGAAACCATCATTAAAAGTGGAACTAATTCATGTCATCTCTCTGGCTGAATTTGAATGACATGGAGAACATAAAGGGGAAGAAGAAAAATTTGATCTTGAGCATGTCGCTAGAGAATCAAAGTCAACTTGGGGCCCAAATGCTAATGCACAGCTGATAATTTTGACTAATAGGAAAGCAAATTCTGCTTGCCTGTTTTCAAAATACTTTACAAAAAACAAGCAAGCAAAGTATTCTCTACTACTGATTCATCATAAACAGTTGGTTCTAGAAAGTACCATATATACTCAACTATAAGTTGACCTCATGTGTAAGTCAAGAGCAGGATTTGGGGCCAAAATTATGAATTTGGATATGATGAGTGGATAAGGCTGGAATAAAACTTAGAGGGAATGTAACAAAGGATCTAACAGATGAAGCAAAGGAAAATAATGACAAAGAACTTACAAAATGCCAGCAGGTGTAACTGTTTGTGCTCATAATCAAGGCTGGATGGATGAGAGAGAAGAGTGGGGTCAGTTCTTCCAGGACAGATGACATTCTTGCCTTTCACCAGAGTATGGTTCATTTTTATAAAAGTTAAAATACATTGACCTATTGATAACTTATGAGACAGGTTTTTGGGTCAATTTTTTTCTCTAAAATTTCTAGACTTATACATGAGTATATACAGTATCTCTAAATTTACACACTATGACAGAGATCCCCCAAGTAGCTCAAAGCCTTACCACACCAAAACTGACTGACAACAAAACCAGAAGGGAAGTGACATCACATTTGATTGCATCACACCTGGCAGTGTGTCAATTGGTGGATGCACAAACAAAAAGTGAACCCTGTTACCCTTCTGGGAGAGGTGTCAAAGAGCATGGTAATGAAACATGGTTGTGGAGATAAGGCAGGTTTGAGCAGGCTGAGGGAAGCTCTGGCAACATCCAGTCAGGATGGTTCAAGCACCAGTCAATGAGAGTGGAGTTAGGAGTAAGTATAAACAGAACAGGAGAGATGATAGAGGGTTGTTGATGATGATGTTGGTGTTGTTACTTAGTTGGTGAAGCACAAACAGTTAATAAAGCTTTAAGGAACAAGAATATAATAAAGATTTTGAATGGTTTTGGGTTACTGTAACAAACAAGTATAAGGACAAGAAACCACAAATGTAAAACTGTGTAACAAATAAAGTGTACCTCTCTCTCTGGCTTTTCTTCGCTAACAAAGATTAAGGAAGGACTCATCTCACGCTTTCTACAAGCGCGTTGATGACTAAAAAGGCCGATCCGAGATAAACAAGTCCAGTTACAGAAAGCACAGCAGAAAGTCTCCTTGGGTGATGTTTCCAAGTTGTGGTTCTTTCTGCGGTGTTGTTTCTCTTCGAGACTCATTTGGCGTGAGTTCTCGAAAGAGGCTGCAGCATTGTGGATAGTGCGTCTCCATGCGTCTTATGAGGCCAGGGCAGACCATTGTTGGTGATCCATTTGGCCAAGCTTGAGATGTTGTTTCAGGGAGTCCTTGTATCTCTTCTTTGGGGCACCCAGCTTGGGCTGTCCCATGGCAAGTTCACCTTAGAGTTCACCTATTGTGCAGAAAGACTAGGGGAGGATAAAGTGACCAGTAAACCCATTTCACCTTTACTTAGTGCTATCTAGATCTCCCCCATGTCTCCAGGCCAGCATGACTTTCCAATGTGAATCCTCCTAGTATTCCAAATGTTCTTAAAACCATGCCTGATTCTAGATATAAAAATATAAAAATATGAAACCCCATATTTAGTGCTGGGGTGTAGGGAATGCTAACAGAATGCAATAGCCAAATGAAGAGATACAAATTGCTGCAAAATATGCTGGAAAGATTTAGAAAACTTGTTGAGTACTTCTGGATTTCCCCAAGCAACTGAAAAAGTAACTATTTATTTATTTTAAGAAATGGGAAAAGTAAAGAGTAACTTTTAAGAATCATAAGTATTTTATGGTATAATTATATCTATAAACTATTTTAGAGGACTCAGAAATATTATTGTAATAAACTACATTTTAAAAGTAACTTTCCAAGCTCTGCAGCCTCCATGTAAATCAACCTTGGCCCAGAGAGATCACTCATAGACTCACCCTTCAGCTCACTCCTGAAGAAGCTGTAAGTACTGGAAGCAATCAGGCAAGTTGGAGAGCCAGTTAGATCCTGGCAAATTCCATGTAACAATTCAGAAAGGCCAATTCAGATGAATGCCGTCTCTATATTGATTTGAATTTACTTCTCACTTAATGACGGCTATTGATCAATGAAGGCTTTCAGGCCATCTGTTTACCAAGTGAGATGGAACATATAGCTGCAGAGGCCCTACTTTCTCTACATTCTAAGCCAGGTGAGAATCTTATAGAACATGCTGTTCTCATAAAGTTTCATTGCCATCACTGTAAGTCAAGTCTATGCATTTCAGAGTTCACAAATATTCTAGGCTTGAGAAGTAACGTAGTCCTGTTAGTATGTAGACTATGCTACCTCTCAAGCCTGTTACTTTCACTCCATGTGCTCAGTGCTGAGACTCCCCAAATTCATCTCATTCTGCCTCATGAATCCTCCTCTTTAGACCAGTGCTTCACAAGTTGCCTGATGCAGGGAACCACCAACTTTTTGTTTGTGCTAATGTATCAGAGGATTTTATCACATGGAGGCAAATTGCTTAAATCCCATGCAGAAATGGTATTTTAAAATTTGGAAAACACCTGCATTTTCAGATGCATTTGCTTGAAAGAGAAATAACATGAAAATAACCTGAACAGAAAGTCGTAAAAAATGACTCCTTTTACTTTTGGAATTTCTCGAAAGTAAAAAGGAGTCGCTTTTGTCAACTTTCTGTTTGGGTTATTTTTGCATTATTTCTCTTTTGGGCAAATATTGTCTGAAAAATACCCTTTGCAGGGTTTTTCTACTTTTTGATCTAGTTTTTGCCTTGGAATTCATCCAGTGTGATAAAGTCCAGAGACTAGTACAATTTTGGACCCACTAGCTTTGGCTTGCCATATGTGCTGGGAAACCAGATTTGCGGGGGGGGGGGGGGTGTCTAAAAATGTCCTGGCCGGCTGGGCATGATTAAAGCCACAAATCCTGGATTCCTGCTTTGTTCCAGGCAACATTTTGTCAGAGAATGAGAAACTCTTCTCTCCTCTTATTTTTCTCTGAAGAGACCAACACAATGAAAATCAAAGACAGGTGATGGTGGCCCTATTAACATCAAAGAGGAAAAGGGACCCAGGAGAGGGGTGAGGATAGCCCCCAGCAGTCATGGCTTTAAATCTTGGATGGGCAGTGGGGTTCGGACCGTCTCTCCCCCTCTCCTTTTGGACTCTCTTTCAGCCTCAAAGAGAGAGAAAGAGAAAGAAAGAAGGGGTTAAAAATAAATAAAGGCAAGTGAGATGGGAGGGGAGGATGGGAAAGAAGGAAAAATAAGGGGAAAAAAGAGGTGTAAGTATAAAATGTCCACTTCTCTGCACACTATAAACAAATATATTGTGTTACCTCTGATTCAAATGGCTTAACCTATGGGATGGTGGTTGGGATTTTGGAGAAGGAATAAACAGCCAGGGGTTGGTGGGAGGCACACAGGGACTAAAGGGGGGGGGGGGAGAGATGCAAAATTCATTCAGTTTGCTAGGTAATGGGAACTCCTCTCTGAAGAAACTTATCAAGAAAACTCTATGACAGGTTTGCCTTCAGGGTTTGGATCTATCTGTTCCAAGTCCAGCATTTTAAATATTGGTCTGTACTGTTTCTGTCAGATCAGTTCTAACTTTTAAAATGATACAAAGGTTAAACACAGTGGATGAAAAAAATGCAACCATCAATGAGCTGAAGTTCAATAATTAGAATGTGAATTAAAGTGGTTTGCATAATTAGAATATTTTCATAATATGCAAATTAGGTGTCTGAATGTTAAGAAGTGGAATATGGCAACCCTACACTAGCTACAATTCCTTATTTCGTGGAATAATAGAAGAGTTGGAAGAGACCTCAAGGGCCATCCAGCAACCCCCTGCCATGAAGGAATACACAATCAAAACATCCCTGACAGATGGCCATCTCGCCTCTGTTTAATGCCCCCCCCCCAGCTTCTCAACTTCCTTTTTGAAGTGTGGTGCCCCAAACTGGACATAGTATTCCAGGTGAGGCCTGAACAAAACAGAATAGAGTGATACTGTTATTTCCCTCAGTCTAGACACTACACCTCTATTGATGCAGCCTAGAACTGTATTGGCTTTTTTAGCTGCTGCATTACACTTTTGACTCATGTTCAACTTGTGATCTACTAGGAGTCCTAGATCCCTTTCCCATGAACTGTTGTGCAGCTAGGTGCCCTATATCTATACTTTTCCTTTTTGGTTTCGATGTAGGGCCTTACATTTTTCCCTGTTGAAATTTATTTTGTTAGTTTTGGCCCAGTTTTCTAATTCATTAAAGTCATTTTGAATTTTGATCCTGTCTTCTGGGGCATTAGCTACCCCTCCCAATTTGGTTTCATCTGCAAATTTAATAAGTATGCACTCTATTCCTTTATCCAAGTCATTAATAAAGATGTTGAGGATTCTTGCCCTTTCCTATGGATCATTTTAACTGCTTTGTCTATGGAAGTGGGCCAAGACTGAACTAAAATTGGGCAGTCAGTGGTGCTGCTGCTGCTACTACTACTATTACTACTACACACAATTTCAATCTTCAAATAGAATTCATTGAAGTGAGGTGTTTGAGTACTGCAACTTTATGCTAGTACAAGCAGAGTCATCCTCTGCTCTGCTTTTCTTAATGCACATACTCCTTTCACTTTGTGGAAGTCCACAAATCATGACTTCAAGTAATTACATACTCATTTCATTTCATTTCATTTCAATTTTGTCTCCTGTTAAATTTCCCCATGTATGCCTACTTCCTTGTTTCTATCCAAAAGCCATGTATTTCTTCAGAGATGAAAGTGAGGAAAGAAAGTTTAGACAGCAAATCCTAGATATAAACATGATTTATGCATCAAAGTAGATCCACGAGTTATAATTCTGCAAGTCTAAACAACTCAGTGCAGACTAGCCAAGTTTCTGTCAACAGGATTATTATTTTTTAAAATCTAAACTGGTGTAGTGTACCCAAGCCATGAAGATCTCTAATGAATTTATATTTTATTAAACATTTCCAGTGGTGTTACTGATCAGGAATTTCTCTTACTGAAATAGATAAACTGTTCACATAAACTGAGATGTCTTACTTTTCATGGGACCTTCATTTTGTTTCAATCGCCTGTAATAATTTATAGAAATAGGATTTTAAAGTATCTATCAGATCATTTAAATAATGATATAATGGGCTGTATCCAGTCATGTACATGCAAGCCTTTTTGACTTAGCAAATGCTTCTATGAATGGAAGTGGGAATTTTAGCAAATTCCTCTTTTCTTCTGCAACCCCTGTGCCTGCCCCATATCTGCTCCTGAAGCAGAAAGGTGATTCAAGGGGCATAGAGGCAAGGGAGGGAAATCAATGACAATCAGTTTCTTTCTTCTTTGATGGAGTCCTCAATGCACTGTGATCAGTGTGATGCAGTTGATTCATACCAAAGCTTTGGATTCAGAATTAAGTCCCATTTAGAGCAAACTGTTTAAAATCAATGGGAACTTAAATTAGTCACAGCTCACTTGTTCCATTGATCTCAGTGTGTCAGCTCTGAGCATGAGTACGAACCCAATGAATACAAAATTTATATTAATACATGATTACTGTATTTATGAAATATTAAAAGGATAATAAATTGTCTTATTCCAGGCTGGACTATTGGTTCATACAGGCTTGTCCCAGTGCCTATTAGACTGGAGGTGCCAGGGATGAAGGTGGGACCTTCTGTAAGCAAAGCATGTGTTCCACTGAGCAGAAGTCCCTCTGTGTATGATGGAGGGAAGTGGCATTTCCAAGCAAATTGAGCAAACTCCTTTTTTGTTTATCTAAACTTGTAACCCTCTAGATGTTATTGTACTGCAGGTTCTGGCATTTCTCACCATTAGCTGTCTCAGCTAAGGATGATGGAAGCTGCAGCCCAACAATACTTGGAGTGCCACATGTCATTCACCCCTGAACTGGATGGGTGAGGCTCTAGAGTTCCAGGAGATCTAAGACAGTAAAAGATGATGCTTGCAGCAGTGGTCATGGTGGAGCCATGTGTGAACCAAATTATTTTGATTTCTCTGGCAAAAGAGAAGACAGTACAGTGGTCCCCTGGGTTATGAAAGTAATCCATTCCAGATTACTTTTCGTAACCCGGAAATTTTCGTTTCCCGGGGGATCGCTTTAGTGGACGGACCGCGTGGCAAATTTAAAGGGGCCACGCGGTTTTTTTTCTGGATCCCGGGGTTTCATTCGTAAGCTGGGACCGTTTTTGCGGCCCCGGCTCTTTCGTACCCCGGGGTTTTCGTACCCCGGGGTATTCGTAACCCAGGGGACCACTGTACTCATTCCCTTTCTCTATTAAGAAGCCAATCACACTAACTATTAAATCTTACATCCAGACTGGTGACAAGACAGTGCCATCCACTGCAGGTGAGGACAGTAGGTTAACTTAGGGAGGCGCACAGCAGGCCATGTAGCACATGGTGCTCTGTTCTTCATCTTCTTGCTGCCCTCCCCAGTCTCCCAGCATATTGCCACCTGAAGGAGCTACCTTCCTCTACCACATAGTAGGGACAGAGCTAGGAACAATAGGCCTGCAAAATGCTAAAGGCCTATTTGTAGCCTTCATAGCCAAAGACTGATGTTTCTGAAACATAGTCACACTAAGTGTTCAAAAAGGTTAAACTGCAGAAACAGAGAGAGAGAGAGAGAGAGAGAGAGAGAGTATACCTTGCACAATTCTATCCTTTTGTATTCTAAGAATACCATTTTATCCCAAGGAGACACCTTGATGTCCTCAGGAAATGTCAAGTGATAACTCTCATCATTCCTGGCCAATAGTCATGCTGGCTAGTCTCATGGGAGCTGCAGTCCAAGACATTTGAAGGGTAATAATAATAATAATAATAATTTATATCCCACCTCTCTGCACTCAGGCAACCAGGAAGGCTTACAACAATTAAATATATGTGTATACACACACACACACACACACACACCATATCCCCCCAACCATTAAAATAAAATTAAACAATTTACCAGGTAAAATGGTACTTGGTACAATTTATCATGTACCAGGTTCATGACCAAAGTGAAGCCTAATGTAGCCAATCTAGCCTTCTGGTCAATCAAAAGGCAGATCAGGGCATACAGATTCAACCTGTGCTAGATGGAGATACACTCCCCTGGAACACAAATTTTTGCAGTTTTGGGATACTCCTGGATTCAGCCCTGAATCTGGAGGTATTTCTGTAGAGACCAGGAGTGCACCAACTGTGCCCATTCCTGGAGAAGTCAGATCTGGCCACATGCCTTGGTTACACCTTTTTGGGATTGGTGTAAAGCACTCTGTGTTGGGTTGGTGTTTGAAAAGTGTCCAGAAATTTCAGCTAGTTCAAAGAGCTCCAGTTGGATTGTTAAATGAAGCTGGCTATTAGGAACACACAACTCCCTTGCTCCAGAAGCTTCACTGCCTGCCATTCTGTTTCCAGACACATTTCAAAGCACTGGTGATGACCTATAATGGCTTATACAGTTAGGGCCAGGCTATTTCAAAGACTGTACTGCCTTTTATGAGCCCATTAGACCTTGAAGATGTTCTGGAGAAGCCTTTCTCACTGTCCCACCAACTTCACAGCCATGGTTGGTGGGAACTAGAGAGAGGGTTTTCTTGGTGGCTGCTCCCAGACATTGGATACTCTCCCTTCTTGTTCTTCTGCTGCTGCTGGCAAGTCAAAAAAATTGTATGCCGACAAACTTTTAGAAACTGACTGGGATAGGCTTTTAATAGTATTCTGTGGTGTTTTGTGGTTTGTATATAAACGTGGGCTGCATAGGGCTACATAGGACCATTCTTGTGGCCCACATTCCCCAAGGGAATTTTAAAAATGCAGTTTAAAAACAAATTCCAAAATGTCTTCCAATGCTCTCTAGAGGTCAAACCAAATGTTTACAAAGATTTTGTCTAACTTTTCAATTTTGGGAGCCCAAAATGCCCTGTAGGGGTGTGGGAACATTTTCATCTTATTCAGGGCCCAACTCAAGCTCACAGGGAGATTTTTTTGAAACAGAAATTGGCTTTGTCCATTTCCTGTTTTTAAAAAATTGGCTTATCCAGTAATGCCCTAAAATGGCCTTAGATGGCAGAAAAGTTCGATATTTTATTTTATTTTATAGGAGTAGGTTTGATGGGGCAGCCCTTAAAGGTCTCCTTTGGGGCTAATCAATTTTTTTACTGCTTTTCATAGTATAAATTGTTTAATTGCATTGTAAGTAGCTTTATATATTATGCTTTTTATTTTAGGCTTAATCTGTTGTGCATCTGTCTTGAGTCCCCTCATTATTAAAAAAAAATGGGCAGGATATAAAATGTTAAAATAAATAAATGCTGGAGGAAATGCTGACAAACTTGAAGAAAACAGGGAACCAAACCTGGTTGCTTATCTAGATATTCTGTATTTTACACTTAAAATGACAGTTGTACATGCTTTTTTTAATTCAAGTACTCAAATTCTGGAGATGCTTGCAAACAAAACTCGTAAGAGGAAATAAAATATGCTGACGAGAAGTACAGTGGTCCTCCGGTTTACGAATCCCCCGGGGTACGAAAACCCCGGGGTACGAAACCGGCGGGACCGCTAAAATTCCCCCGGGATCCGAAAGATCCCCGGGATACGAATAAAAAAAACCACGCGGCCCCTTTAAATCGGCCGCGTGGTCCGTCGGAAATAGCGGTCCCCCGGGAAATGAATGCTTCCGGGTTACGAAAGGTAATCCGGAACGTATTATCTTCGTAACCTGGGGGACCACTGTATGGGGTTGGAAAAATATTTTAAAAAAATTATTTTCACTTTATAACAGTGACAGCCAAGAAATAAAGCAGTAATTCTAGTGCTGTTGCCTCCTGGCAAGGTTATGCTGAACTTTTAGAAAAGAGATTCATAACAAAAACTAGTTTCAAACTGGAATTAAACATGGCATCAGGCTTGATATGGAATAGACACTTGAGTGAAAATACTGAACAGTACCACTACTATATATGTCTAAAGAATTGTTATTGTTCAGCATCCACATTGCAGTGCAGAAGACTACACGCAGAAGAGAATATAATTGAATGAAAAAGATTTGTGTTTATGAAACAGATCTGAGTACAGCTCATTTTTCAATATGCAGCACTTTTGAGCATAAAAAAAGGATGTACCGCCTACAGAAAATTGCTATACCTTCTACTGAAAATGATTCCTGAACCTGAACTTGCCTTAGGAACTGTTGCCTTGGTTCATCTATAGAAAAATCATCATTGTCATGGTTTTCCTCTGTGAAAACAAGCCAACATGAACTTGCAGTCACATAGCTTCTTTAACTTTTCCTCCTCCTTTAAAATTATAAGGAGATTGAAACTTGATTTTAAACTACGGTATCCAAATTTCCAAGGAATCTCACCTCTGGGAGGTGGTTTTTGTTTCAAGAGTTGTTAGTAAGAGTAACCAAGGATTCAGATTCTTGTTTTCAACCCATAGTTTTAAGCAAGGGTAGGCAAACTGATGAAGTCCATTTTTTTTACATGAAGAATTCCAATCATCTCAAACAACTGGGCATGATGACTTGTGTTTCAGGTAGTTGTCATCCAAAATCATTACAGGTCACTAGACTACATACTTCTGTTTTAAACAAATCACACTTTCCTGGGATTGTATATCTCACAAGGAAATGGGATTAAACTAATGGGATCCGTCTAATTTACAATTGTATGTACAGCACTGTGTAAATTTACAGCGCAATAATAATAATAATAATAATAATAATAATAAACAAACTGAAGCTTCTATTATCAGTATAAAAATGAAGAAGGGAGATGAAGTGGTTTACAGTACAAGGCTTGCTACAATGGAGATGTTACATGAACTTAAAGTAAAACCTAACACTCTGTGAGCATATGTATGGAGATTCCCTTCTGCTCCACTTTTCCAAGGCAATTTTCAGCACTTGAGCTTTAAAAAGGTATACATTCAAAAAAGCAAACCTTGATTTTACTATGCCATTATATTTAATGGGACTTGAGCATCCACAGATTTTGGTATCCACAGGGGTTCTGGAATCAAACCTCACCAGATTCCAAGGACCCACTGTAAACAGTTTCCACTAACAGGAATATTTCACTAGATAATAAGTACTTTGGATGCTTGGAAGCACTGTGAAAATGTTGTGTTTGACATGTGTGCCTGATATAAATGTGAAAAGAGAATTTGATATTTTAATATAATATCTGAGCTTCAGTCTGATCCATTGTTTATACATCTATGGTCTGTGACACAAACTTACCCCATTCCAGGACCCAAAGCTTTAACCCACTGAAATATGTGATCTCAGCAGTTTTGATAGCCCGGTTGGTTTCTGCAGTCACCAGCTAGCTTTGAAAACAGCTCAGAGGCAATCCTAGCCATTTGGCAACATACAAAAATAAATAGGAACAGTAATGATTCTGAAAATAGTTGTGGGCAAAGTAATCTGCTACCCTAAAGCAAGAAATGAAAACAAAATCTAAAGGGAAAAGAAGGTCAACGTATATATGTTTTGTTTTAAAACCAAACAAAAAATTAATGCCATATAATTAAACTATTTATTTGCTAAATTTCCAATCCAGTACTTGGAAATAGATCTCATTGGGGCTAAACAGACAGGCAAAAAGAGGTGCTTTCAAGCTGGCTTGAAGGCATGGCATTTAGATGACACATGCCTTGAAGCTAGCAGGAAAGCGCCCTCTAAGAGCCCTATGCCGTTTCAAAAAGCAGCAGCTTTTTTCTGCTTCTTCTGGCTTGAAGCCATGTCATGTAGTCATAACATGAGCACTCCAGTTGCCTTGGGAGCTGATGGTGAGGTTGGTGGGGTTTTAATGTGGCTTTAGAAAAGGCAGCTTCGAGCCACTTTTTCCTGCCCATCTGTTTTGCCCCATTGATTCTAACAGAAATTACAGGAAACCCCCAACAGGTTAGGGACCAGAGGACTGTCTGGAAAGTGGCATTGTTTGAAAAGTTGTACTCATGGTTTTTGAGCTTGTAAATGCATTTTGGAAACCAAAAAAGGTAAATAACACACTATATATATCAAATTTGAATGCAAACAAAAGCTAAACACACTGTGTATACACCAAAGCAAAGAAAAATGAACAACAGCTTACCTTTAATGTCCTCTTTTCAGTATATTACTGTACCCTGTATATACGAGAGGGTATCCAAAAGTTTTAATGATCACCTTTTAAAAAAATTGACAGAAAGTTTGTTTTGATTTGTAGTTGTTAACTTATCTCTATGTAGTCACTATCTAGATTTATACATTTTTCCCAGCATATCTTGACCCTCTGAATACCTGATATTGTAGAAGCCTGCAGATTGCGCCTGATGAGGATTTTACACTTTAGTCACTTCTGGCAGAGCCAATCACAAAAATAAAGGACGCAATGAGCTGATTTTCTCAGCAACATGCACTTAGCGACCAATGATGACACTGACAAAATTTCATCAATATGCCATAACAACTTCCGGGTGATAATTATTACTTTACGATACCCCCTCGTAAGGCGCAATCTGCAGAGTTCTACAGTATCAGGTATTCGGAGGGTCAAGATATGCTGGGAAAAATGTATAAATCTAGATAGTGACTACATAGAGATAAGTTAACAACTACAAATCAAAACAAACTTTCTGTCAATTTTTTAAAAAGGTGATCATTAAAACATGCCTGGAGTCCTGGGTTTCATAGTTCGATCAGAGGCTATAGAGCTCTCTGTCTGTAAACTGCAAAGCTAAGAATTCCACAATAAAATCATAACTGTATTTCACATGTGTGTACTGTAGTTCTGTAGCTATGTAGTGACTTCTGGTTTGATCCACCCATTACCTGTTCCCATTTACCAAACAACAGCTACTGCAATGGCTGACAGATGTGTCCACCTTCTCTTAAGTGATCTTCATTGTGAAAGGCAGAAGCAGGGTTCTTGTTGCAATCTTCCTCTTGCACTGGAGATTGCTCTCACGGGGGGAAGTTGGGAATGTCAGTCTGCTGCTTCCCAATTGACAAAGCAACAAAGCTCCATTAATCATAGCGTCTGCTGCCCGGCAAGTGGAGTATACTTTCACACTTTTTCTGTATCCCCAAAACAAAGCAATACCCAGGAATCATTGAAACAAACCAGTCATGAATGCATAACTCTGGGTTACACTTCCAAGTCCTAGATGACACAATACATTATTAATTCATAGCTGCCTTAGGGACTTCCAGCCAGTATTCTTTAGTAAACCAGATATCTCCTCACTTGGATTTGAGATTGTAGGTAATTTCTGTGCTAACTCGATGAAGTCATCAGTATTAATCATCAGTATTAATTATTAAAATTGTCCCAAATGGAAACTGTTCAAAACAATGAAAGCAACTAGGTCAAGTGAGGGCAAAACAACTGTCAATGTACAAAAAGTACAAGACATGTGCTTTCATTTCTGGGAGTTCAAAACGACATAAACACAGATGCGAGTAATTCACTTTCACCACAGCTGCTTTCAATCTCTGTTTCTCCCCGTTCCAGCAATACCTTTATTCTACAGACAGGCCTTAGCTTCATTCATTTATCAATTCTGTAAAAAGCACTAATTGAAACCAATGGGTGCATGTGAAGTTGAAGGCTTTCACGGCCGGCATCCATGTTTTTTGGTGTGGATTTTTCAGGCTATGAGGCCATGTTCTAGAAGGGTTCTAGAACTCTCCTAGAACATAGCCTTAGAGTCCTAAACACCCACAAAAAACAATGTAGCATCTCCACTGAGTTTAAGGTCAGAGGGATAAAGAATCCACACATACAGAACACTTCAACTTACAAGCCTTAACAATAGTAAATTAACAATCCCTTCCATGGTCCTTTCACACGAGAAGAGTACCAGCAGAATACAAGCCTCTTTCTTTGTACTTTCCATTGTCTCTGTGTGTGTTGTGGGTGGGGGATCAGGATAGTTCCAATTCTAAGTCCTGGATGTCACCTGGTTATAAATTCAAAATCATACTATAGATCAGGACAATTAAAATGAAACAAAAAGCCCAAGCACTGGAAACATCTACAATGGTTAACTAGGAATGTTCTAGAGAATGAAGTAGAAAAGAGAAGCACCAGAATTTGGGTCAGTGATACTACAGGCCCAAAGCCTAATTACAAAGGCTGGAATCCTGTTGGTAACATACCTTTTATGGCCACTGAAGATGAAGGTACCAAGCACTTTCATCCACAGTGATTCTCTGGCCACAACACCTCCCACACTGTGACTTTCATGCCCCACCTACAACCATTTCATCATCAGAGCAGCTACAGGGTACCTAGGCAGCATCTGGCTATGTTTTTACAGCCAGACACATGAAGAAGCAGGCATCCTTCTAGATCTCCCAGAGGTCCACCTCCTAGTACTCCAGAGATCCAGAAATAATATGTCAGCTTTGTGTATCCAATGCAGAAATGTATGGCTGTGGAGGGAGTGGGTGGCAGGGAGAGAGATGGCCCAGGTAAAGATAAAGGGATAGAGCAGAGCTATGCTAGGCAGATACAGGATCTCCGCCTGGTTTAGGCATAGAAAAAAGCAAAAATTATTTTCTTTTAAAACTATCAGTATTGGCTTAGGTTTCATATATATAATGATTTGCTGAAGGTTTCATATATGTTGTCATGTGCTGAATATTACCCATTTGACAGAATCCAGATCACCTGGGTAGTCATCAAGCAGTTGCATGAAAGTATGTCAAATGTACTCTCTCTCTATATATATATATATGTTGTGGTAGCTTCATAAAGTACTGAAAGAGTACAAAGCCCCTCTTCCACACATATACTATATGATGTATCTGGCACAACAAACAAGCAGGTAAGCAAGACTCATGACACGAATGACTATCATATCTATTGCTGCCCTAATTCTGAAAAAATCTTGCAATTGGCTCAGTGTGATACAAGCTGTAGTTTGTTAGGAATATAAAGAGTCCCCTAGCCCTGATTTTCTTTCCTAATTCTCATTCAACTTTGTGCGCCATTCATTTCATTAAAAATATAAATAAAAAAGATAGATTAGGAGAAAGTGAAGAAAGAAATATAAAAATTGTTCTACTATAGATCTTTACATCCACTCCAAATATTAATTTTGAGAGCCAGATTAGTAGACTAGGGACCAAACAAATGCTAAGTTAATGGTGAATATATGGACACATTTCCAGTAAAATGTATTTTGTTACTGGGAAACACCAAATAAATGGGAGTACAGGTCATAGTTCAGTCAAGATCCTATGTAACAAATATTCATACTGGCTAGTTGTTCCACACATTAATAATGAAATAATATGGTATAATGCAATTGCCTTAAAGAAGAATGTGGTCCAAAGCCCCAGATGAAGGACAAAGACAGAAAAATACAGGAAGCCTTTAGGACATATTTTTCTTATGCACCAGGAGGGTAATAAAAATAAATTTAATTCAGACTTGGTTAGCTATGAGAGGATTCACTTTGCTGGAAAAGACTCCAGTTATTAATTCCTGAAATTGTATGTATTGTCTGCAAATAGATGAAAAATAAATACTTCCAACATTTTTGTCTCTGCCAATTCTCTTTGCATTATTTAACCCCCTTATTGTCATCCTTGTCAGCAAGTCTGAATGCCAGAAATCCACTGTTGTGCAAGGACAAAGCATGGGATTGTTGTGGCAAACATTTCAATGTTCTATAGACAAAAAGTTCACTGTTCAGTAGGTTTTACGTTTTCCACAACATTGTCAGAATGACTGAAGACACAGGGCACGTTACATGGGATACTGTTACTGTACTATATACACTCCTTTCAATGGGAGAATCAATATGGTTGGAAGCCTACAGGAGAGAGAACATCACACCTCAGAGTGAAATGCTGTATCAATATCAGCAGTAGTTTAAACTCCTTAGGCTTGACTGTGGCTCCTTCTATCCAATAACAACAATCTTTCTATCTAGTAGATAGAATAGCCATATAACAGTGGGCCATGGCCAGCTCACCATGACTTCTGACATGCCCTCTTCTAGAGGTTTCCAACTGTGCTTCCAGTGATCATGTTGGCTGGGGATTCTGGAAGCTGTAATTCAAAAGAGCAACTGCTTTGTTTTATCGGAAAGGAAAGTAACTTAAGTTCTGACAACTGCCAATCTCTTTGAAGGACTGGAAATTGGAGAAAGACAAAATGAAGTAAATTATGGTGACAGGATGAGCCTTAAACCTAGGCTGCTGGTGATGGTCAAAATCAGCTCTCGCCACTATGTCATAAGTATGTGGGCAATCAAGTCTTTGCTAGTAAGGTTATTTGTATCTATTTATTTCCTCTCATTTGTAAGAAGTACCTACAGACATTTAAAAGATCCTTTGTAGAGGCTGTTCTTTCTGAATCATCACCCTCACAGGTATAACTGGTGGGAACACAGGAGATGACCATCTCAGTATTTGCCCCAGGCTCTTTTCCCAGAGAAGTTAGATTGGTACCCCCCTCCCCAACTTTCTTTTTACAGACAAGTAAAGACCTGTTTAGGCAAGTGTTTGATAATTGACTATATAAGGCCATCCCACCAAAATAATATACTGGATCATATATTTAGATTGTAAGCCTGAGGGCAGGGAACCATCTAATTAAAATAATATTTGTAAGCCGCTCTGATAGCCTTTAGGGCTGAAGAGCGGGGTAATAATAATAATAATAATCATGCTAATTGTTTTGCTGATATGTCTGTGTGCATGTTTCATGACCAGTGGTACATTATGGTTTCCATCATGGTATGAAGAAGTCCATATCCACTGGCATGGCATTTGCTACGGATCTGAGAAGGAAATTCTATACAGCTCCAAGTTCAATACCTTAAACACCCCACCAAAATCAAAGGAAGTATTGTCTATTTTAATAAATTCTTTTATCTTCACTTGGCTTTTTTTGCTGATTTCCTCATGTCCCACATTTCTCTTGTAAAATTTCTGTGGCTCCTTCACAGATGCATGGTTCACGGTGCTTTTGGAGGTCATGCTAGGTGTCTCATTACTTCTGAAAGAGCCTCAGATAAAAGACCACAAGCCAGATAGTTATTGATTGTTCTAACTTGTTAGCAAACATTAGTCCAATGAAAGTGTTTCATTTGAATGCCTTGAATTTCAGTCTGAAAACAATAGGAAACAAACATCATTTAACACTTATTTCCCTTAATCTTTCACCTCTATGTGTTTATGAATGACTGAAATTCTTTTCAAATGTGAAGTACTGGAAAGAAAAATAATCAAAGAGACAGTTTTCCATTAGATCATCTTGACAGAGCTCTTCCAATTATACCAAAGGGAACTAAATGAAATGTGTTTATGGGTGAGGAACAGGAAATGCTTTCATTAGAATTAATTCCATCTCACTTCTCATGTCTTACCTTCTTGAGCAGCAATCGATCAACCTCTAATATGCATTGTTAGTCGGTCGTTTTTAGCACAAATACAACTAAATTGTTTTTAACATTTGGCTTATTGGCTTCTCTTAATTGGTCACAGGAGTAATTAAGGAATTGGTTGAGGATAGCCAAGTAAGACAGCGGAGGATGAAGATACTGAAATAGTTAAAGATTCACAATAATTTGATCCAGTCATTAATTAAAATAGAGACTAGTCTAGAAATCAGAAGAAGGCTATGACTTGGAATGTTGGCTTTGAAAGAAGCAGATAAGATTTCCAGGTGTAAAGATATATCATAAAGATATGTCAATCTGAACTTGGAAGGAAAGGAAACCAATAGATCTGTCATCCCTATAGTAGACACACAATGAGTCTTATTACACCATATGGTTACTGCAGAATTAGAAATTTACCTCTAAACAGAAAATTAAGCTAATGTTCTATCGCTCTTTAAAAAACATGCTTCCTGAATAAGTTGTATCTACTTCTAAGGGGGATAGGCAGTTTTTCTCTCTTAAAATAATGATAAAAAGATTATTCAGCAAAATGTGGTTGTCAATATATTGCTAAAACGTTTATCCAAGAGGAAAAGGTACTTTAAATGTTGCGAAAATGCAATGATTAAGAAACTTCAAAAGGCTTCTTATGAGAATGAAGGGGGTTCCCCGAATGAATAGCTTGGCAAGCATATAATATTTGCAACACTTAATCACATGAAGCTCAAGTTCAATGTGAATTTTTAAAAATTGTAATCCATTGCCTACTTTTGAAGATAAACTAAAACATCGAGTTGCTTATTAGACCTTTTTAATTGCCAGCAATTAGAATCAAAGCCACATTCATTCTGTCTATGGGACTGAGAAGAAAATACAATATATCTTTTTAATCTCCAGCAGCTTTCATCTTTGTTATGTAATGTCACAGGTAAGAACACCAGGGAGAGGAAAATGGATCTGTTCCAAAGCTGGAGCACAATCAAAATAGGAGAGTGGGGAATTTTGCATCAAGATCCAAGGCATATCCTTAACTGTACATCAACAACAACAACAAGTTTCATATGATCAAAAGCACCTTCACTGTGACTGAAAGGTATTGGGGGATCTTTTTCTTTTAGGAGACGGCAAGGAGAGCCGGTGTGGCATTGAGTGTTAGACTACAACCCTGGAGATCAATGTTTGATTCCCAGCTTGTCCATGAAACCCACTGGATGACCTTTGCCAAGTCACACTCTCTCAGTCTCAGGGGAAGACTAAGGCAAACCTTCTCTGAACAAATCCTGTCAAGAAAACTACAAGGTAGGTTTGTCTAATGGTTCTTGTAAGTCAGACCGGAAGGCACAAACAACAAAACAACAAGGTGACAAAAGAAGGATATGTTACCTATTTATAAAATTATTTTTGGAAAAGCGAATAACCATTAAAAAAGAAAACCTCTCATATTGCCATAGCATTAAAATAAGAGGTCACGCAATGAAACTGTGCTGTGAATAGAACTACAAAACATAAAATGTATAACAGTAAATATCACCTGGGTCACCCCTTCAGACTACCTATGACGCCATTCCCTAATTTGTTAAAGCTTTTGGCTAAACCTGAAAGCAGAATCAAAAGATCCAGTCAGTTCATAGAGAGTTTAGAGAAAATATCTTCTTCTGGTGTGAGTCTTTCATGTGTTGCTTGGGTGTGTTTTTGTTTTATTTTATATTATTTTTGCTTTTTCGGGACAATGACTTATTCATCTGCAGAAGTTCCTGTCTTCTAAGAAAATAAACATGAGTAGTTAACAGCAGTCGTCAGATGGAAGTAGAGTCACACAGCAAAGGGTGATCTAGCAGAAGAAAGAAATGGGAATTTAAGGTGACTGTCAAGTTAAAAAAGCAAAAAAAAAAAAAAAAAGACTCGGGACTTTGTGCATCTTACCTGTACAAATTCTTGAGTGGGAATAGGTCTATCTCTTCCACACTGCAGAAATCAAGCAGTTTGATATCACTTCAACTGCCATGGTTCTATCTTACAGAATCCTGGTATTTGTAGTTTAGTGAGTATACGTCTTGGTCTGTCAGAGAGTTCTGGTGTCTCACCAAACAGCAAATTCCAGGATTCTATAAGATAGAGTCATGGCAGTTAAAGTGGTATCAAACTGCTTGATTTGTGCAGTGTGTATACATCATATGGCTGCATCTACACTGCAGAAACAATGCAGTTTGACATCGCTTTTAACTGCTGTGGCTTAATTGCTATGGAATTCTGGGACTTGTAGCAGATGCAGCCTATGGGAAGGATACTTTGTCAGAAGGTTCATTTCCAGAAGCAAAGGGTCAGTCCTGGGGCTTTCTAGATTGGCAGGAAAGTGTGACATGAAGTTGCCTTTTCCTTAATGCTTAGCAGCTGCACCACAGCCTTTAGATGGAGCTGCGCTGTTCCGCAGTTTTTAAAAAAGAAGCTGGGAAAACCAGCACCTTTTTAAAGGTGCTTCTTCTCCCCTAAAACGCCAAAAAAAAAAAAAAAAAAGCGTTTTCATGGTACACTTTCCCTTTTTCTCATCTAAAGCCATGAACACATTTCTTTTTGCCAATCTAGAAAGCCCCTTAGTCTAGCTGCATGTTTATTCCTGGATTTTGGATTGGCCTAATTGAAAAAGCCTTTCAGTTCATCCCTGCATTGCAAACCATCTGAAATAAAAGACTTTTCTCATTTTTTTTTTCTAAAAAGGGCCGAATTTACTAAAAGGTTCACCATGTTACTTTAAAGGTTTGTTCAGTTCTTAACAAATATGCCTATATATATTCCATCATTCATATTTAACCATGCAATAAAGCAAAAGGCTCAGAAAGCATCCATATACTTTCTTGAAGCTTGAGCGACAACAGAGCTTGTTGGATTAGACCCATGCTAACTGGGAATGGGGAGAAACAGAGAGGCAAAATAAAGCAGCTTCCAGATGCTTTGAAGGCAGGGCATTTATACAGTGCATGCTTCCTAAGTGGGTGGCAACTGAAATGAAGCCACACTCCAGGGCTAAAAACTGGAGCAAAAAGAAGCCTGCATACTCTGGCTTAGCCCAGAAAATGTGCATCTTTCCATTTGCATATGAATAGCCTGGCACCAATGCTGGACTGTGGCAAAGCAAAAAAAGCAAAAGTGCAAAACTCTAATGGATGTAATTGCAACATACACAAGCCAGACAGTCCAATGGGGGGCATGAAGTGTAGGGGGCATACATGAGGGGCCTCCATGATTGTGCTTTGCCAATGTATTGCTTGGCACTCCGATGCTTTTTACCAGCAGAGCATTGCATGTGTGACTGTGTGGTCAATCAAAGGAGTGGCCATCCAATGAGATGGCATCTGGGTGGGACATGTGAAGTATTTGGAGATTGAAAGTAGTGTTTGTGCAATAGTGCACATGCACAGTGGGGAGGCAACAAATTTTTTTTTATTCATACCAGTGTTGGGACAACTGTGTGTTCTTTTTGCAGATGAACATAGAAGCTAGCCCATATTCATATACTGAGAGTTCATACAGCCAAAAGCCTTCACAAAGTGACACCTGGGAGCAACCTGGGTTTGTGACAATTTCACAGCCAGTCAGGCTGGAAGTAGTAACTATAAAAGTTTTTGTGCTGCCCAGTTGAAGGTTTGTGCCTTTCTGCTGAATTTATTTGACAATTTTGCCCCAGCTGTTCACCTGCCAGCAGCTCTACTCTTCCAAAAACAAGCATATGGATATTGCTCTCTATCTAAAGCAAACCTAGCTGTCTTGAGTCCGTATATTGGGAAAATGCAGGATATAAATAAATACAATACTAAAATAAATAACTCTTCAATTTTGCTTTTCACACTGAATTAGTCATACAAAATCATACAGAGCCATCTCACTTATCTTTGAATTATGAAATACTTTCTTCAAGTATATCCACCAATACAAAATTCAGTATAATCATTCAGTTTTCTGTATATGGCTCAATGTACTGTGTGCTTGCCATGTTTATTGTAATCCTATTCAAAACCAAGGATGCCTTTGAAAGAAGCTTAAAATAAAATTTATATTTAGCTTTTCTTGTGCCACTGTGTCATTGCAATGGAACTTTTATCTATTCATATAAGATCATCTCTATTGGCATAAACACATTTTAAATATTTTTCACCTTATATAGTCTGCAAATACTTCAACCATCATTTAGAAGGATTATCTTGAAAAAACAGCCCTCATATTATCTTTCAAGAAAGTTCAGAAAGGATTGATTTATTATTTGGATAGAAGCATTACAGATGCCTGAATGTTACTATCCATACTTTGGTTTTGGCAGAAAATTGGTAAATGAACAGTTCAAGAAGTGTGGCTTAGGGATACAGTATTTAAAAAAATACTGAAACCTCTCACCCCCCACCCCCACCCTTTCATGTATTGAGAAACCCTAATGAGAAGAATCCTGGACTGACAAGAATCTTCCCAACTTGTGACTGTCTGAACAAAATTCATGTGTGCTTTCTGCAGAATAAACATCTTTATCAGCACAGAAAATAATTTTTTGATCCAGAAATAATATTTTCTGTGCAGAAAAAGATTTCTCTTATGCAGAAAATGTAAAGAAAACTATGTACAAGTTTTGTACAGAATCAGTACTGAATTGGTAATAGGCATTGAAAACTGTGTGGGTTTTTGAGGTTTTTCTCACAGTGGGGAAAAAATTACTAAAATTCTTTGTTCCTTCCTTCAAAAAGAAAATTAGTGATGAATTACATCCCTACTGTGACTTGATATTAAGAATATAGCTCCGTGGTTTAAAAGGAGTCATTGAATAATTTAAAAACTAGTGACTGGGAAGAAGCAGCAAATATATAATGTGCAGCACAAAAAGATTAACAAGATCAGAATGCTCCCCAAACGTATGACTAAAAAATACATCCTTAAGACTTGGTTCCAGTTCCAGTTGGGGATTTGGAAAGCAGTGCAATTTCAATTAAACCATTTGGCATTGTCACGCTTTGAGTCAGGTCTCATCTGAAGCTTTATTTGGATATCAAAATCTTTGTGCCTCCAACTGAACTGCTATAACTTTGTTTTCTGCTCATTTTGTACTAAAAGAGAAAGTGGAGTAGGATAGAGATAGATGATGCTGTTGAGCATACAAAAGCAGGCACAGAATTTGAACATTCAGTATTTTCTAAGTAAGTTCCAAATGTAAGCACCCCTTCCCAGCAGACTCCAACAAAATGATTTTAAGTCTTCTGATCTTCTCCCATCTCCCCTGGCATTTTCACATAGGGAGAGCATGGAGAGAAATATCATTTCTCCCACCCCACCCCCTTTTAAAAAAAAATCCTTCTGAGTCAAAATTGCTACAGAATAAGGTCTGTTCAGTTTGGAAGAATCCTGCTTTAAAGTGGGCTTCTTGCAAATATATCCAAATTAACCTGACAAGGTTCTGGATTCACTAGGTTCTGGAAATACAGACAAGGTTTAGTGACAGCAACAATGTGAAATATTTCTTGAGCTTCTTACTGTAGGAGAGTAAGGTGTTATCAATCACCTGGGAAGACACAATAATACATGGCTGTCAGACTGCATTCAGTTAAATGAGCAACTTGATGTATTTACAAAATGTACAATGGGCTGATTATCCCATGGCAGCCCTTTTCAAGAAAGTTCATTTCCTCTCCAATAATACAATTATTCATTATAAACAATTCACACCAACAACGAAGCTCTAGCATGACTTTTATTCATTTCAGTAACCTGTACTAATCATAACACAAAGTAAGGTTTAAATATATTGTAAGGATTTAACCCAAAATACCATTGTTATTTCATAAACAAATAGGAAGTAATGATAGAAACTGGTAAGGTTTTCAACAAAGTTTATAGACTCACTTGATATATGTAGATTTAAGATTTAAAAGTGGGGTATTTGAAGCCAATTTGTTATCTCCGCTTTGTAATATCTTACCATAACTGTAGCAAAATTATCAACAGAAGTCAAATAGTCACTCATTTTTAAGGAAATCTATTCGGCCCCTTGCCATTTATAGCTAATAGCCAAAATCCTATTGGTTAGTCCCAACTAGCATAGTTCAATTGAATTTATTGTTGAATGGTGAGTTAACTCATAAGTCCCATTGATTCAATGAGTCTATTTTAATTGAAACTATTACTTCCTTTGAGCCAGACACTATACTTCTATTGATGCAGCCACATCACACTCATGTTCAACTTGTGGTCTACCAGGATTCCTATATCCCTTTCACATGTACTGTTGTCAAGTCAGCTTTCACCCATCCTATATCTGTGCATTCCATGTTTTTTTCTGCCTACAGGTTGTAAATATTAAAATGATAAATACTGTCTAAACAATCATCAGATGAAAGCACAATTAAAAATCAGGGAAGATATTACTCCATGAATCTGATAAAATGAGCACAATCAATGGCTGAGATCCCCAACATGGTGATGGCAGATGGACAGTACCTGGCCTTACCCCTGTGGCCAATCAATAATCATTTAGTTCAGTGGGAGATGCCCCCATGGGTCCAGGGGGGAGCACCATGCAACTGGGTACTGGAATGAATACCTTCTTACTCAGTGTTTAAAGAAGTACCGTGGGCCCTTGGTATATACTGGGGTTTGGTGCCAGGACCCTGTATAGATAAAAAACCCTGTGGATGCTCAGGTCCCATTATATACAGTGGCCTAATAAAATGTTGTCCCTTATATAAAATTGCAAAATTAAGGTTTGCTTTTTGGAATTTTTTAAAAAAAATCCAGCTGTGAATGGTTGAATGTGTGCATGCAGAACCTGTGGATACGGCTGGCTGATAATACTTATTGGCTTTCAAGTCACCAAGAGGATTTTGGTCAGAGAAAGCTGATGCCATAATAAATATATTAGTCTTTAAAGTGACACAAAACTGTCTATTGTTAAATATTCAAGACATACTGAAACTGGGTAAGTGGATGAAAGTATTTTCACCTAAGACTTAAATGACAGCAAAATTAATAATGGCTTAGTTCCCTAGAGATGGCATTCCATAATACATGAAAAGCATTTCCATAAACCCTCCTAGCCTGGGATAGTTTTGTTTTCTGTTTATCAAGCTGGGAAGTAGCCATCAGTGTAGTGTGAGAGAACATCTTACCATGAGGTAGGAATGCAGGCCAGCCTCTTTGCCATCAGCAGACACACAGGGCCAAGCACAGACTTACAACTGCTTGCAGTTGCCTGTTATATATATTGTGTATATTCTTAATTTGTTTAATAGAGAAAACAGTGTCTCCCTCAAATGGTTTGTCAACTCTGTCTTTTTTTTAAAGAACCTTCTCCTTGCTTTTTAAACTTGCTCAAATCATAACCCCATCACAACACCAGGAAAAAAAATCCAGAGCTTACTTTCACTGCCTGAATCCTAGACACAGTAGCCTTAATTTAATAGATAGTTCCAACTAGAGTAGACCCATTGATTCAGTGAGAATTTGATAAATCAACAGTTATATAAATTACTGAGGAAACATATTCAGGGGTACCTGTATTGGCCAAATAGCAAAGTACAATAACATCCAAAATCCACAAAACAGTGATACCTTTACAAGGTGCTGTTGTTGTGTTGTTCTGTGGAAGGATATCTCTGCAAGATATCCCTCTACAGAACAGCACAAAAACACCTTGAAAAAATGCAGGCCTGTGAATAATGTTGTCATTTTATAATTTTGCTCTCCTGTTTGATTTTTTAACACCTTTAATCTGATGAAGAAGCCAGTGGAGCTTTGAAAGCTTGCATCGTGTGTTTGGTACATCTTGGATGGCTGAAGAAAGGTATCACTGTTCTGTGGATTTTTGTGTACTTTTTCACTGAGGATAAAAAAATTCACAACTTTACTCCAGTAACATGAGAAGAAGACAAGCTAGTTAGTGATAAAGTTGTTTGGCATGTGAGACCACATGTTACCACTCTTGCACCAAATGTTCCATACTTTCTAATTAAAATGAATTAATTAGGTATCACTTTAGTCATTATCTATGGAAACCTTTTCCCCTACAGAAACCTCTATTATAGGAACAAATGTCAAAATCCTTCTGCCACCCTACCTCTGTTTTTATCTCTGTCCTGCTCAATGAATATTGTCTCACTACATATCTGCACTAGCCCAACAAGCCAAGCTGCTGAGTAGAAAGGACAGAGATTTCTCTATAGTGGACATTTTTCTCTCTATATAGTGGATTTCTCTATAGTTGTGGCCCTGGTGGCGCAGTGGTTAAATGCCTGTACTGAAGCCACTCACTCAAAACCATAAGGTTGCGAGTTCAAGACCAGCAAAAGGACTCAAGCTCGACACAGGCTTACATCCTTCCTAAAATGTCGCTAAAATGAGTACCCAGATTGTTGGGGGGAAATAGCTTACAGTTTTAAACCGCTTAGACACTCCTTAGGCAGTATGAAACGGTATATAAATGAAGCTATTTCTTTGTTTGTTTACCTCCCAAGGCAGGTCAGACTGCTCCATCCACTTTGAGCTTTAGGGCAGCCAACACTGCACAGTTTTGCCATTTTACACAAATTTCCTCCACAAAGACTAAAGAAAGTGTAAAGAAACTTACACCGTTCTCCATGTCCTCAGAAGAACATATTAAGTGCTAAAACACTCCCTCTTCCATGGAAGACATCAATAATAAGAAGTTGTCCTTTGGTACTGCTTTAATTGAGTGTGTTGCATAAAACTGTAACACACACATTACTATTCATATTCAGGGCTTCTATTGATTATTGCGGAGAATGTTATTGGAACAACTGCTACCATGTAAATAAATCTGACAGCTTTTCCTACACTGCAGAAATAAAGCAGTTTGACACCACTTTAACAGTCACAGCTCCATCCTTTAGAAACCTGGTATTTGTACTTTGGTGGGGTATTCAGCCTGCTCTGTCAGAGAACTTGGGTGCCTCACCAAACCACAAGCCCCGGGATTCTGTAGGATGGAGTCAAGACAGTTTAAGTGGTGTCAAACTGCTTTATTTCTGCTTTGTGGATACACCCTGAGTCTGATCCATGAAGGAGTAGGTGATCAGATGAAGGACATTTAATTTGCAAATACACTTTTTTTGGCTCATATAAGATGCCTTGGGTCCCTTTTTAGGAGAAAGGTGGCACATAAATCAAGCAAATATAAATATAAAATATATAAATAAATAAAATATAAAGATCATAGCACCTATTGAAAGAGCATGATCATATATTGGCTCAGATCTCATAAAAGAATGCCCCATGGCCACTCTGACCCCCTGACCTGTAGTGGCTACAGAAGTTTGAATTCAGCAGTTTTTCAGAATTGGTGAAAACTAAGTTCATTTATGCATCCATAAAGGAATAGCATGAAGTTTGGGGAAATTTAAGTTATAAATTTACATCTTGCTTAGCTCTCCAGCCTTCTTCTTCATTATATCTAAGGGTGTGTTTCAATGTAAACAGCTATTGATGTGTTAGGTTTGTTTTTTTAAAAAAAATGTTACAGCTGTTGTCCATATGTCTAGATATTTCCCTTGGCTGCAGCTATTTAGAAATCAATTCTGCCTGGCAGCACATGTTAGCCAATTTTTCATTCTTTAGGAAATGCATATATGGGATTTTAGATGTAATCAACACACTTCATTTATCCATGTGGTAGATTTACAGGCCTCAGAAGTGTTTATATCTTTGCTCCTATAATAGAAATGAAATGAAAGATTTCTAGATCTCTTTATCTAACATAGGGATGGGCAACTGTGTGGTGAACCTAAGGCAAACCTAATCACAGGGTTTTCTTGGGTCATCCAATGGGTTTCCATGCCTGAGTGGGGAATCAAACTCTGTTCTCTAGAGTCATAGTCCAATGCTGAAACCACTAGATCATGCTGGCTCTCCAGTGGAACTTAGTCCTAGCTACATAGGACTGTGTGAGCTAATGTTGTACATCAGTTTGAGCATAGAATTAGGACTTTGGTGATGAAGGTTTGATTCTCCTGCTTGGCCATGGAAACCCACTGGGTGACATTCCTTTAGCCCCAGAAAATCCCATGATAGCCTTAGGGTCACCATAAGTCATAAACAGACTTGGAGGGACAGAACAACAACAAAAATCATTTTCTATCATAAGAAAACCCTGTGATTAGGTTTGCCTTAGGTTCACCACACAGTTGCCCATCCCTATGTTAGATAAAGAGATCTAGAAATCTTTCATTTCATTTCTATTATAGGAGCAAAGATATAAACACTTCTGAGGCCTGTAAATCTACCACATTGATAAATGAAGTGTGTTGATTACATCTAAAATATTTCACCTTCATGTTTATGAAGAAATGAACCCATTTTGTTAAAAAGAAAAAGAAAAAACTCACCTTTCACTAGCTTGAACCTCATGATAAATACTCATGCAACTCCCAACAACTAAAGAAGATTTGAAAGAATTTTAAAATATGTCTTTTATAATATATTCCTGCATGGCAGGGGTTGAACTGGATGGCTCTTGTGGTCTCTTCCAACTCTATTATTCTATTTCACTTTGTGCCTTTTCAGCCACGTAATATTTAGTATTGCATTGGATTAGTGAAAACAAATCTTGTGATAGCAAAGACAGAGGGAATACATTTGAATTTAAGACTTGAAAATATGTGTAATTCTTTATAATATTAATAAAAATATATAAACATGGTTAGCCACTGAACACTGCCAAGAGAGGCTGGCTCTAATCAGCAATCTAAAAAAGAAAGATGAGGAAAGGAAGATTGTTTATCTGAATAAGTGTCAAAGAAATGGCTGAAATTTGTATATTGTGGCAGACAGAAGAATGTTTGCATGCACTAAATGAACAAGAGGGAGAACTGAAAGACCAGTTGGAGGAAGCTTGCCTGATTCTCTTTCACAACTGATATCAGTGATTCCAGATATATATCCTTTCCAGCCTCATTCTGTGTAACCTGGAAAGTAATCAGAACTCTGTCAGGAAAGAAACATTCCCAAGTCACTTTTTGAGAACATATATGTATATATGTGTGCCTTCAAATCACATGTCAACTTATGGTGACCCCATGAATTTCATAGAGTTTTCTTGGGCAAGGAATATTCAGAGGTGGTTTTGCCAGTTCCTTCTTCTGAATCACAGCCTATGACACCTGCTATTTTTTGGCAGTCTCATTTCCAAATACTGACCCTGCTTAGCTTCGAAGATCAAACAGAATCTGGCTCCTTTCAGGTATCTAGACAAATACCTGAAAGGAGACAGCACTCTTTTAAATTTGTAAAGGTAGAAGAGCAAGTCCCATTTTGTCATCAGCCTGCCAAATCCTTTCATGAAGTCTAATTATTTGATTGAAGCAGTGGAGGGATTTGTTTTCCCAGGCTTAGTCCCTTTCCCATACATGAATCAGGGTAATTTGCCTTGGAGTGGAAAAGGCATTCTAAAAAATTAAGGCAGAATGTAAAAAGGATTTGCTCTGGAGCTGATCTACTGATATCAGCTACAGATGGCAGGTTCGTTATGGGAAAAAATGAGATAGGGGAGGGAATCCTCAACAGATGTGCTGATGGAGCACATGCCAGATTTATTGGGCCCTGCATTTGTGAAGGGAGTAAGAGAGCTTTTGTCTTCACTGATTGCTAATTGACATGAATTAGATTACAAGCTAGCTGGCTGTAAAAACAGAAAACCCTCTGGGCTCAGGAAAGAGCTAAGAAAAATACCACCAGAGAATGCCAGCTGTGCACTAGACACCACAGGAGAAACATAGCAAAGAAAGAGGATACCTCCTGGTTACCTTATTCTGCCTAATGGTGTGGTCATCCCTGTTCACTCACCACTCATCATGATGTGGACACAGGTTTGGCATAAGGTACTTTTTGCCCATATCTGAAGGTTCATACTATGGCAAGCTTTGATGAAACAGAACATTTAAAGTCACTTTAAAATACGCTTACACATGGCATTGTACAACTCACAAATGGGTAGGTATTGAAAAAGGCATGAAAGGTGGACCATCCAACCACATTATTAGGATGAAAGCTCCTAAAACTACAAGATAGGAACACTGACTCAAAAATTTAGCATTATTGCCATGAAACACACAAAATCCTGAGTAGAAGCATAGCAATTTTGTATACATACCAGGGTGACCAGATGCCCATCTTTCCCAGGACATTTCAACCTTCTGTCTCAGAGGAATCCCAAAATGTCCTCTATTTTGAGCATGTTTAACACCTTGTGCAGATCATTTTAGCTGTAAATAAACTATTTGAAATGAATTTATATTTAGAGTGTTTTTAGCTTTTATTTTGTAATAATACATTTTTTTTGCATGTCCTACATTTTGTGGTGCCTTGGCCTTCTTTGCAATTATGACATCTGGTCATCCTGTGAGTTGCATAACTGGTAAAGCCAGTTAATTATTATTTATTAATTTTATTTATATAGCGCTGTAAATTTGCACAGTGCTGTACATACAATCTTATAGTTAGATGGATCCCTGCCCTCAGGTTTACATTCTAAAATACAACACAAAAGGAAAAGGGGAAGGTGGTTGGAGGGGGATGGGGTCCAGTGGTTCTTCTCTCCCTCTGGGGCCTGGACCAAGGCAGATGGACTGGAGGGAGGGCACGGGTTCTTAATACATAGTTTAAGAGGAGGCATCCTGGGGCAGATGGCACAATCCTGGGAATGCTTCCCTAAACAATATAGTCTTTAACTTACTTTTGAACCTGGTTAGAGAAGTGATGAGGCATATATGTGGGGGAAGAAGGTTCCAGGAGTGAGGGGCAGCAAGTGAGAAGGGACGAATCTGGGACAGAGCAGTGGAAATCCTTGGCTGGGACAGGAGACCTTGACTACCAGAATGGAGGGTATGAGAAGGAGTGTGTGGAGAAAGAAGGTCAGGAGGGGCCAGTCCGTGGAAGGCTTTGAAAGTCAATAACAAAAGCTTGTACTGGATGAGGAAGGGGAAGGGGAGCCAGTGAAGGGAGGATAAGAGGGGAGAAACACGGTCAAAGAGGCGAGCGGATGTGATAATACGTGCAGCTGAGTCCTGGACAGAGATTAAAAGATGGAGGTGAGAGAGAGGAAGCCCTGTCAGAAGAAGGTTAAAATAATCTAGTCTTGAAACCACTTGAGCATGGACCAGAGTCTTGGCAGTGGAAGTTGAGAGGAATGGACGGATTTTAGCAATGTTGTAAAGAGAGAATCTACAGGTTTTGGCGGTGGCCTGAATCTGGGGGATAAACAACAGAATCAAAGACTGCGGGCTTGCTGAACCGGATGAATAGAAGTGCCATCAACAGAAACAGAAAAGGAGTATTGAAGGGTGGGCTTAGGTGGGAAGATGAGAAGCTCTGTCTTAGACATACTGAGCTTCAAGCACCGATGCCGCATCCACTGAGAGATGGCAGCCAGACAAGAAGAGACTTGCTGTTCAAGCCCCGGCGAAAGGTTGGGGTGGAAAGATATAGCTGAGTGTCATCAGCATACAGATGACAGGAGAAACCAAAAGAACTGATGAATTTACCAAGGGATAATGTGTATAGAGTGAACAAAAGGGGGCCCAGGACAGAGGAACTCCTACAGATAAGCCAACAGAGGAGGAAGTCTGACCACCTGTGACCATGGCAAAAGATCGGTCTGACAAGTAAGAGTTAAACCAGTAGAGAACAGAGTCGGAGAACTCGAGGTCAGAAAGTAAGTCAAGCAAGAGACAGTGACCCACGGTGTCGAAGGTCTCAGACAAATCTAGAAGAATCAGAATAGAGTAGAGGCCATTCGCCTTGGCCTGCAAGAGATCATTTGAGATCTTGGTGAGGGCTGTCTCTGTAGAGTGCCGTGGGTGGAAACCAGACTGAAAAGGGTCCAGGATAGAGTTGGCTTTGAGAAACTCAAGACAATGAGAATAAATGACCCTTTCCAGAACCTTCGAAAGAAAAGGAAGAAGAGAGATCGGACGGTAGCTAGACAGTGAGGTTTATCACACTAGAGGGCAAACAGGATTTAAACAGGAATTAAACAGGAATTAAACAGGAAATGCCCTATGTTAAACATAAGGCATGTTAAATACCCTATGTTAAACATAAGGCATTTCCTGTTTAATTCCTGTTTAATTCCTGTTTAAATCCTGTTTGCCCTCTAGTGTGATAAATCTCAGAGAAGAAGGGTAGAGAGAGGATTTCTTCAGAATTGGGGAAACAAGAGTATGTTTGAAATCCGAAGGGAAGGATCCCGAAGAGAGAAAGAGATTAAAGATATAGAGGAGTGAGGGCAGAAAAGAAGGGGTTATAGAGATTAGAAGATGGGAGGGGATAGGATCAAGAAAACAGGTTGTAGGTTTGGAAGAATTTAGCAGTGTAGAGAGTTCATCCAGAGAAACAGGTGGAAACACAGAGAGTTTATTAGTCGAAGGGACCAGGAGATTAGTGGTAGGGGGCAAATCAGGAGGAACAATTTCAGATCGAATAGTAGTGACTTTTGTGAGGAAGTAGTTGGCACAGATCAATGATGTATAGTAATTCTGTTTTGCCATAGATAAGGCACGTGAGAAGGATAAAAGAACAAATTTGTAATGAATAAAATCGGCCCAGTCCCTGGACTTTTCCCAAAGATGTTCAGCTGCTCAAGAGCAGGACCGAAGAAACCTAGCTGTGGGAGAGAACCAGGGCTGAGGTCTAGACATAGAGGAGGATGTGCGTACAGATACAGGGGCAAAACTGTCAAGGGTTGAAGAAAGAATGGAGTTGAATAAATACATTGCTGAGTCAGCAGAGTCCCCAAGATTTAGAGAAGAGAGAGGAATCCAATTTTGCCCCTGTATCTGACTGAGATGATCAGAATTAACAGACTGAAGATTAAAAAAAAAGTGTGTTGAACAACATGACGAGGAGGTGGGATATTAGTAAGAGTAAAAGAAATTAGATGATGATCTGACAATGGATAGTCAGATGCCAAGTAGTCGGAAATGACACACTTGGTGGTGAGAACTAGGTCAAGGCAGTGACCAGAGGAATGGGTTGGAGAGTTGGAATACGGTTGAAGATCGAAAGAAGCTAAGAGAGAGCTAAAGCGGGATGTTGAAGGATTCTTAGGATCATCAAGGTGGATATTAAAGCCACCTAGAATTAGAGAGGGAACTGAGTCTGAGAGAAAAAAAGTGAGCCATGACTCAAAGTCCAAAAGGAATTGGTTAGCAGAACCAGGAGGGCAATAAATGACAGCTACCCGGAGCTGCAAAGGAGAAAAGAGTCTAATAGAATGATACTCAAATGAAGAAAAAGTATAGCTAGGGGGAAGAGAAAGGGGTTGAAACTGGCAAGAGTTAGACAATAAGATACAAACCCCACCTCTTTGACCCTTGGGGCAGCTTGTGTGGGAGAAAGAAAGACCACCAAAAGAGAGGGCTTTTCTTTCTTTTTACTTGTTTTGATATGTTAATTGTTATGTATTTTGCTTTGTTAATTTTATTTTTTGTTATAATTACTATGTATTTTTGTTGTTGCTATAACTGCTTTGTATTTTTGCTTTGTTAATTGTTATTCTCTTTTGTACCCCGCCCTGATTGCTCATTCAGAGGGGCGGGCTAGAAATAAAATGTATTATTATTATTATTTATTATTATTAGGGCAGCGGAGGTAGCAGTATGGTGGGCCGAGAGCCAAGTTTCAATTAAGGCAAGGAGATTAAATGATCTAGAAAGAAAAAGATCATGAATTGCTGTTGCTTTTGGAGCTGCAGAGCGACAGTTCCAGAGGGAGCAGAAAAATGGAAGCTGGGAGATAGGGAGAGGTTGAATAGGGATCAGATTGGGAGAGATGTGGGGAGCCATGGAAAGGGATGGATGCAGTGCCCAATAAACAGGAGAAAGAGTAACAATGAGAAAAGCAGAAAAATAATATCCAACAGTGCTAGATAACATTGCCTGAATACCACAAGACAAAAAGTATCTAGTAGATAGGGAAGAGGGTGGCTTTGGAAACCTTTGCCCAATGTCCCAGTTGCTGAGAATGATGGAAGGAGAAGTGGCTTCTGATTAATGTTCCACTGGAGGCAAGGAGGGTGGTGCAGAGGCAGCAGAGAGTGTGGTTGGCACTTCTTTCTTTCTTTGTCCCCTTCTTAAGACGAATGATCCACAGGAAGCAAGGGTTGGAGGTGAAGAGGCAGGGAGTAGAAAGTGTGGCTGGCACTTCTTTCTTTCTCTGTCCCCCTCTGAAGATGTAATAATCCACAGGAAGCAAAGGTTGGTGGTGAAGAGGCTGGGAGTAGAAAGTGGCTGGCACTTCTTTCTTTCTTTGTCCCCTTCTGAAGATGAATGATCCACAGGAAGCAAGGGCTGGTGGTGAAGAGGCAGGGAGTAGAAAGTGTGGCTGGCACTTCTTTCTTTCTTTCTTTCTTTCTTTCTTTCTTTCTTCTCTCTTTCTTTCATAAGACTGAACTCTCTCTCTCTTTTCTCTCTCTCTCCTTTTTTTCTAGTCCTGACAGTGTTATCAAAAGCAAGACTGGATCTGGGACAGAACAGCAAACGGTTCTTCTCCCTTTCAAAGTCAAGCATATAGTACCTTAAGGCAGCAAAATTAGCCCCCTAAGACAAAAACCTCCTTCAAACCTCTCCAATTTCCTGGTAGTAGTAAAAAAAAAACAACATGCAAGCATAATTAAATAATTAACAATTTGCTGCCTTTTCATGTATTACCATCATCTGAGCCTGCTGCCTGAGGCAGCCACCTCACTAAGCTTATTAGCAGGACTGGCCCAAACCCAATGGTTGCATGGCATTACTGGGGACAAGCTCTCATCAATTACTGAATCATGTTTCTCATACCCAGGAAGATGGAAAAATTACTTTTGTTTTGGAGCTCCCAGAATTCCCTGGCCAGCATGGCTATACGCAAATAGCATGGGCTTAAAAGTGGGACATCACACCGCCTGCCTGACCGCACAGTGGGCAGCATTATGGCAATCCTTTGGCATGGTGTTCACATGCCACATGCCAAAAGGAGTGGGAAAGTGCCGCAGCAGAGGCAAGGGCACCCTTTTCCCAGGCCAAGAAGCAGCAACATTTTGCCACTTCTTTTTGGCCTGGAAAAATGCTGGATTGGTGCCATGGCATGTGGTTGTGGCCCCAATCTGGTGCTCAAAGGGGTGGCGGTAAGCCATTCCTTCAGGGCAGTCTGTTTCACCCCCCTAGCTCTGCATCTTTGGCTGTCACTTTCAGGTGGTGTGGAAAGGCAATGGTACCTCACAGAGCTTGTCCTCTCCTTTCCTGCCTCAACCCACTACCAGAGAGATCCCGTTGGGAATACCGATTGAAAGCAACATCCTTGACTCATTTGAGAGTCTGAAAGCTTTGCTAGGCATAGGTTGTTTGTTTTAAAACTATTTAAAGACATCCTTTCCCCAGACACAGTAAAAATAAAACTATCTCAAGTGCAATCAAAGATTTCTCTGTGTGTTTTCAGTCATTTTGAATATTTGAAAATTTCAAGGAAAATGTCTTTCTGCTTTGCTTCCAACATAACTCCTGATGGAGCTACTTATCTTTCTTACTAATATTATTGCTTTCCTGCTAACCTAACTGCTAGACATTAACTATTGTAATGCATCTTGATCTGCAAGTCCATTTGTTGTAATAAGCAAAAAAAGGCAAGATAGGAATTTCAAGTGCTGCTACCTGTACTGAATCAATAAATATGGTGTTGAGTAGTGTCAGAAGTGAGGCTGAAGAACTTCTAAATTAGATTTCTATTTTATGGGTGATTTTCAAGATCATTTGATTCATAGGCTGAACTAGTATTTCACGATATACCACACAGCAGTGCTGTATTGGCCATCGGATTCATGATTAATGGTTTTGAGGTTTCTTCTCCCTGAACACCAGAAATCAATTCCCCTGCATAGGATAACATTACCAGCAACAAATGGAATACAGTTATTCCTGAGATCATTTGGCAGAGTTGGTTTTGGCATCTCAACATAAGCCAAGGTATGAATACAAGCATTTCATCTATTTTTGGAACTGTGTTGTGCTAAACTTCCATTTAAAACCATGGTTTAGGTAAAGCTGTACCCATAGAACACTTCTCTTTTGTAATATTAACATGAACTCATAATCCCTCTATTCATCAGCAATGAACAGAGGGCAGAATAAAATGTTTGTATATTCATTAGAGACTTCCTCATAGAGGCTTTAAGTCATCATTGACTTAAAAGTGTGGAATGCCATTGGTTGAGTAGCTTGAGACAAAGGACTTAAAGGTAGGTAAGGGAGAGACATTCCTTCAAAGAAGGGACAGGGAAGAAGGAAGAAAAACAAAACACTTGATGATTAATACTCTGACTGTGGATGAAATTGAATCCATTGTGGATTTTTTTTTTCAAATGGAATGACTGATGGATGTTCGGAGCTTTACTTTCAGAAAAGGAAACCATCACACTTGTCCCACTGTACATAAACAGTGAGGAGAACTATAATGCTAAACCATGCACCGTTGTCCTGAACCTCTGGGCATGCAGTTACTCCAGTCTTTCACTTACTTCTCCTTTTCCTCCTGGATTGCATCATGACCCAGGGCAATGCCACAAGAGTATTCCAAGTCCCAGTTCAGTTACCAAATCTTCTATATGGTGTCAACAGAAAAACACTGAGAAGGCATTCAGAAGGAAGGGGAATGGTAAAGAAGAAATGAGGCACAAAAATTATGATGGTATTATAAAATCAAAGAATCTTAGAGTTGGGAGTGATTGCAAAGGCCATCTATAATCTAGTCTTCTGCCATGCTGAAATACAGAACTAAAGCACTCCTGAAAGATACCCATTTCAAAAGGTGGAGATTCCACCACATTCCAAGAGATTCCTTTCCACTGTTGAACAGCTCATTTGGTAAAGAAGTCCTTCCTAATGTTTAGATGGATTTTTTTCTTGAATCTCATTGGTTCACATTTTAGTCAAGCTTTCAGAAAACAAGCTTACTCCATCTTCTACATGTCATCCCTTCAGATATTTAATGATAGATCAATCATGCCACTTCTCAGTCTTCTCTTGTCCAAGATGAACAAACACAGGTCCCTAAGTGGAGTCGAAGGCTTTCATGGCTGGCATCCATAGTTTTTTGTGGAGCTTTCGGGCTATGTGGCCATGTTCTGGAAGAGTTCCTTTTTGACGTTTCGCCAGCATCTCTGGCTGGCATCTTGAAGATGCCAGCCACAGATGCTGGTGAAACGTCAGAAAGGAACTCTTCCAGAACATGGCCACATAGCCTGAAAGCTCCACAAAAAACTACAGGTCCCTAACTTGATCATCATAAGGGTTGCTTTCCAAACCTTTGATTATCTTGGTTGCCCTTCTCTGAACAATAACAATAGCACTTTACATTACTATACCGTTTCATAGTAAACTCAGAACTCTCTAAGCAGTTTACAGTGTGCAAGTCTTGCACCCAACAAGTTGGATACTCAGTTTTACCGACTTACAAAAGGCTGGAAGGCTGAGTCAACCTAGAGCCCTGCGGGTTCGAACTTGCAACATTGTGGCTGCAGTACCAGCATCTAACCAGTGTGCCACCAGGGCTTATTCCAATAAATTCCACCTTCTTGATATCCTTCTTGAACTGTAATGCCCAGAGCTAGACATAATATTCTAGGTGAGATGTGACCAAAGAAGAAAAGAGTGGGACAACTACTTCCTTTGATGGGAAAGTGCATTGGCTTTTTTGACCACTGCATCAGTGACTGGAGGTGAAAAATATGTGCAGGAAATGATGGCACTGGATTTATCTGAAATATTGGGAGAAAAGTACTGAGGATGGAAACATTCAAACATGCTCTCCTTGCCTGTTTTCCAAATGTGCAAGAAGTATAAAAGCTAAATAATAATGTAATAAGTTGTTCAGGGCTATAAGTTGTTATGCAGTCTTCCAAAATACAGCAATAACATGAACATTAACCAAATCAATTCTAGGGATAACTCTTCTACAAACTGGGGTTTTTTCCCCTTTTGTTTTTTACTCCCAGCAACTACATATTTTTATTATAAATATCAGCCAATCCAGCCAATGTAAGTATGAAGCCCTGAAAATATTACACCATTTCTCAACACTTCTGCCAAATAAAATATGAGTATGGATATTTCATTCCCTGCTGATTGAACTCATCTATGTTGCCAGAACTTTATATCTCCCCTTAAGCCATTCCTTTGAAACCTCCTCTCCTGCCAACCCAACATTTATATGCTGACTATGATTGCCACTGCCTGAATACTGAAAATTATAGAGTGTCATTTATTTCAATTGGGAAGCATTGTTCTCTGTACTTCTCTAGAGAGGGCCCTTCATTGATAGAACCTTTTGTCCTGCTACAGACCACTCAACTGTTTCTCATGGTCTGCTGTATGGTTTTAAGCATTTCTGTAGGGCAAAGATCAGGCAACTATAAGATCTTAACAGTACGTTGAAATAACAGCTGTCTCCATTTGAACTAGGATCATTTGTAATAATCAGGGATCACCTACAGAAATATGCCTCTGTAAGCCAGCTACCAGTCTCTGTAAGGAAATTTGTGTGTGTATGTGGGGAGGGGGGTACAGTGCTGTTAATATTTAACAGCTTGCTTTTTTCCCTCTTAAAAAATAATAATGGAAAATCTGTTTTATTAAAGCACATGGCCCGATTCTGGTTTTCCAACTATGATGTCCCTGTTAATATGTCTGTTGCTTCAGTTGTTACTCCTGCTGAGGCTAACTTTGCATTAAGCCCCACTGAACACAGTTGGACTTACTTCTGAGTAAGCATACATAGGAGTGTGCTGAAAATTCCAGTTCAGTGGCTGTTGTGCACAACAAAAACAAAATAAATAAAATGCAGTTTTCTATAAATAGTGTTTTCAATACACATCAGTCATACAAGGAGAGGAACTGGAGGCAGGAGTGCCTTGGGATGCACATATTAATATAAGTGTGCAAGATATATTTTTTTCAATTAAGGTTGGCATACTTAATTGGTTAAGTTTAAAATGACTAAAAATATGTTACGGCACAAGATTGTGGATATGTAAAAGCCTTTAGGAACTGTCTGTACAATGATGTAGCAGACATTATGGAAAACTATATGGGTAGAGAGAACCTAATTATGATGATACAAGGATAACGTTAACTGGGTTTTAGAAGGTTGATGTTCTTACATGAATTACTTGCAGATAATAAAGTCCCTATGACTGTCTTGATTAATATGATGTGATAGCTATATGACTTTATGTAAGATCCTTATATGTAACATAATGGAATAACAATGGCTTACGTATAATGGTATGGAGGCCGAAGTTCACAGTCATTGCTATGTCTGATTCTCCCTGAAGGGAATGTATATATATGTATATATGCATTAATACTTATAATAAATAGTCTGAAATAATACCAGAAGAATCTGTTCCTTCCCATACAAATATCCCGAGACTCCAAGACTTAACAATATTTAACTGGAGTATTGATGCTAATCTGGCCTGTCTGGATTAACCATGATTATATGTTGGGGGCTTTGAGGACCAGACCAGAAAGAGTGTAGAATTAACTGACAATTGGCAAGGACCCTCAATCCCTAGGTCTAAGAGATAGGGATGGGGATCCACACCTGTTTCACAAACACACACATACTGGTGTTTTAGCTGCATTTTAGCTGTTTTAATGTTTTTAATCTAGTTGTTTACTCAATTACTTTTGAGAAAATTAAGGGAATGTTTTTATTTTTGCATATGTTATTTGTCATGATTTTACTGTTACCCATCTCAATCCTCAAAAAGGGCGAGGTGGGATACAAATAAATTTATTACTACTACTACTACTACTACTGTTAGGTTAACACAGTTTCATGTACTTTCAATTATAACAGCTGTTATTGACTATGAACTATCATGAAGTCACCACCACCACCACCACCATCGTCGTTATTTTATATCCAGCCTTTTCCCCATTTTAGGACTCATCTGCACTGCAGAAATGATGAGGCTTGACACCACTGTAATTGCCATGGCTCAGTGCTATGGAATTCTGGGATTTGTAGTTTTGTAAGACATTTAGCCTTCTGTTAGTGAGCTCTGATGCCACCAAAAGTACAGATCCCGAGATATGGAGCCAGGCCAGATAAAGTGGTATCAAATTGTTTTATTTCTGCAGTGTAGATGAGGCCAAAGTGGTTTACAACAGTTAAAACAAACACAGTTAAAAATTATCAGCATAGAAAAGTTAAAAATTAAGCCATCATAACATTTGAAATCTGTTAAAACAAATTAAAACAAGGCAGCAGTAGCAACAAAATAAAAGCCCAGCACAATCTAGTAATTCCTCATTCATTGGACCCACTCTGATTGGATGGTAAGCAGGGAAGGCTATTGCATACTCCAAAAAGAATGCAGGAATACAATGGTTCCAGATGGACAACAACATTTGTGGAAAAGGTTGGCTGATTGCTACCAAATATGGCTCACTTGAAATACCTTTAATTTTTATTTATTTATTTATTTAATCATATGTGTAATCTCAAGCAACCATAAATCTCTGTACCTGAATTATCTAAATGAAAGGTTTCATCTGTTATTTACAAACCCATTTCTTCTGTCCACAAATTGCTTTCATTGTTGGGTTTGTTCTGATTTTTTGTGCTCATCTCTCAACTCTTTCTATTGTTTGCCAGTTCTCCTTATATGTTATTCTACATCTTTGCAATCAACAAAGTTATTTCATCTATATATAATAATATTGTGTACCAATTCTTCATTTATAAATCAAAATTTCATAGATGTTGTTGTTGTCACTGTCATTGTTATGCACATATCAACTTTTAACATATATAGTTATTCTCTGCTTTTTAAAATATTTTATTCCTATATAGTGTTTATTACTATAAATACCTAATTTCTTTTCTTAACTGCATTTGCTTACTTACAGGTTAAATGACAGGAGATAAATAAAATGCCCTTTTTGACTGCCTCTGATTTTCTATCAGAAAAAAAGGTGCAATCCTACCTATTTCATCACAAAATTCACACGCACTAGGGATGGGGGGAAGGGTCATCCGAGATTGCATTCCCTCTTGACCAGTGTGTCACCTGTATTCTTTTTTACAGCAAGAGAAGTATAATTTCCAACATTTCTAGGAGGGGTTTTGGTTAAGTACAGCTTCAACTGGCCTAATGTCTCTTCATTAGCCATCTTAGCCAGGATTGCATTCCTAAGTGAAAGATCAGTATGCAAAGGGATCTTGTAGCACCTTTGAGACTAACTTTTTGAAAGAAGTAGTAGCATAAACTTTTGTAGACTGTTTGTAATAATGTATGTACATTTTTATGATGATTTTGTAATGTTTTCAATCTGTTGGAATCCGGCCTCGATCCATGCAGAGAGGTGGGAAATTTATTATTATTATTATTATTATTATTATTATTATTAATTATTCTAGGTCTTCATCTTCAGATGCATGGAGTGAATTGTTGCCCAGGAAGGACCTTTATAATCAAATGATATGAATAGCCATAGAATTGCAAGCCTTGTGGGTATGGTGAGGAGGTGACAAATTCACTTTTAACTATGGTTGTTGAGGGAAAAAGGTAGGATGAATGATGTTGCATAAGGCCAAGATGAGTGGGTGGCCATATAACTGGCAGAGGGAACTTTTGCATGTGGTGTGTGCAGGCTGAGAACCAGAAAGGAGATCTGATAATTAGCCACATGCATCATCATGGGACTAAGGTGTGAATCAGTTTTATAAGTATAGTGTGTCAGGAAGCCATTGTATCTGTTCAACCCACCATTGATGGATTGGAGTTTGTGGATTTGTTGCAGTTCAGCTTTTTCTCTTTCTAGTCCTCCTTTGTAGTTTTGTTGTTGTTGTTGTTCAAGAAGTTGTTGTTCTGTTCAAGGTCAGAAATGGAATGCCTAAGAAGACTGAATTATTTTGCAACAGGATTGTGTGTATTCCCATTAATAATATCTGGTTTATTTTCATATATCCTCTGATTCAGAGACTGGCCTGCTTGCTCAATGTAGAGTGCTGAAGGGCATTGTTGACAGCAGATAGCATATATCACACTAGAAAATGAGCATGTTAAAAGTGCTTCCAATGTTGTGGGTTATTGGGTCAGGTCCTGTGATGAAATTTCCCAAGTAGATGTGTGGGCAATGGTTCAGTGGCACTTAAAGAACAGGATAGGATTCAGCTGTAAGGTGTTCCAAATCAGGACAGCTGGGGGGGGGGGAGAGATGAAAATATCAAAGAGACATGAAAAAGGGCATAGAGTTCCTTTGGCTTAAGTAACAGTTTGTAAATATTTGTTTTTCTCATCTTGAGGCCTCAGGTATGTTTGACTTCAGGCACTGAAGAAGCAATCAGTCTATCTAGCAGCAAACCGTTATGTTGAATAAACAGCTTAATAGAACCAAATCTTAAGAAGCGGTTGTATTACGTCACCATCTGTGTGGTAGAAACAAATTCTTATTTAATTAGTATAATTAATTTGTCATGTCACTCAAAGGGTCTTGTTGACATATTTTCTCAAAACTGAATCAGTGACTACTTGTAAATTCATTTATGATGAATAAATACAGAGTAACAATGCTGAGTAGCAAAGTGAGAGTGTGAGTGAAGGCGAACATGGAAAGATGTTTATATGAATCCTGTTAGCTCCGCATTCATGTGGGTGCTGGCTGTATTTACATAAGAACCATTTGTGCTAGCAAAAATGCTACTAATGTGCCATATGTTCTTTGTGTGCCTAGCTTTTAAGTAAGTGAACGCCTTTTGGAAGTTGAAATAGCAATGTTTACACACAATACTTTGGCATACAAACTTTGAGTTGGCGCATTTTTCACAGACACTTGGAAATATGGCCCAAGTATGTTTGCCATATGTCTAATGGTAGAACTGAGGGAAGAAGAACTGCATCAAAAGTTACCTTGATATGATTATGGGCACCTCACTAGCTATAGCCTGGGGTATCTAATGATGAGAGTGAAATTTCAGCAATGCTTCCAGATTGTCACAATGGCCCGGTACAGACGGCCCCAAAGGGCCGTCACCAGGGCTTGAGTAGGGCTGGGGAGGAAGCAGTATTTGCACCCTCCTCAGCCCTATCGCGTATGGACGGTGGCATCTTTTTTGTGTGCTGTCCATATGCGAGCACCATGATGATGTCATGGCACGCATCACGTTTAAACAACGCAGTGCATCTGATGTCATGGTGCTGCTGGAGGGTGCCTAGGGCACCCTTTCAGCGGCGCCAAAAGGAACTCCAAAATGGAGCTCCTTTTCAGGCTGTGCGTCGTTCCCATGGCAATTAGATTTCCATGGGAACAAAGGCAGGGAGAAAGGGGCCAGGAGGCCCTTTCCAGGCCGCGGGGAAGGGGCATTTTGTCCCTTTTTTGCGGCCTGGAGAAGCAGCGGAATGGGGCCTCTGGGGCAGCCCTGGCCTCATTTCAGCACTTCTCTGGGCACCTACAGACCACCGCTTTTGGGCTGTCTGTACAGCCCCAATAAGACAACACAAGTCAAGTGTTTGAATTAGAAAGGAATCTATTGTTAAGTGGGAGGAAATACCTCCTAAATTTCACTACTTCATTTATGTGCTCTGTGTATATTACAAAGTCATAAAATAACAGAGTCCTGTGGCATCTTACAGGCAAACATATTTATTTATGCCATAAAGCATATGTCTGCTACATGAAATGAAGTATTAACACAGTCTGCTCCAATAAATGGATGGGCATTAACTCTCAAGCTCCAAAATGTATATAGAGTCAGCCTTCACATCCACTGAGTCTTTAGCCACAGATTCAGCCACCCACAGCTTGAAAATATTTTAAATATTTTCCAATATAAATTCCAAAAAGCAAACCTTAATTTTGCCATTTTACATAAGGGACACCACTTTACTATACCACTGTACTAGAGCATCCACAGATTTTGGTATCAACAGTGAATGTACATGTGCTTGGAGTAGAGAAGGTAACCACTGAAGTGAAAGGGAACTGAAATGCAGAGAGTATGAAAAAAGATAATTATCTTAACAGAAGCGGTGCACAAATGGTTGGGTGATAAGCAGAGGCTGGAATTAATGAATTATAGAGTTATAGTTACTTGTAATTAATTCCTTTTTCCAATAACAAATTTATAAACAGAGATTGGCTGTGGGCTAAGCACGGAGACATGTTAACCCTTCTCAGGCCACAAACCAGGGGTAGACACAACTATATTGCTTTATGACTGTTATTTAATGAAAGTGAATGTCATTATTTTTGTAGTATAACTACACAGCATTAGTGTAACAATATAGCAATAGTAAGTGGCGTGTGCTTGCTCTAAATGGTAGCAAAGAAATATTACATGCTTGAAGTGGTACCCTCATGCTCCTGCCTCATGTTGCCTCATGGTCTCTTTGAGTATACTGAGAGAATGATGAGGTAAATGGGAGAAGATTGTGTTTTGTTCCAAAAGCCAGACGGCTATAAGATTGAGATTCTTTTTTTGAAAAGTAATTTCCTTAATTACTTTTGGTAATAAGAATATAAATTATTTGTTTTAGAGACCGTAACTATGGAATAGGAGGGGGGGCTTTGGCTATAATTGTAGCTATTTTAATAATAACTTTGTGAACTCTATATATTTCTGTTGGGAATGGCCTAAAAAGCAGTGTCTGGATCATCATCCAGTTTTCCTACAATACTAATGCTGAAGAGATAGATAGAAAAGAGTTTTCTCCCTAGGAAGAAAATGTTGTTCCCCCTCCCCCCCCCCCCCACAAAAGTATTTGAATAAATCCATGTGATGGAAATAAGCATCCCTCCCCTCAGTGACTGACTGTAGTTGATCTTCTCAAAGGACAAGCTAAGACATCCCAGAAGTAATCAGCAATACTTTTCAAAAATACCTCCCTTATTTTTTCCATTTGTACAAAAAGCCGAATCTCTTTTGTCCTTTAATCCAAAGAGTAAAGAGTTATCCAAAATTCTAAACCTTATATTGGAGATAGAGTTCAACATCTTGAATAATGACTTTAAGTTTGGACTAAAACTTTGAATAGATTTATGACCATGCTGTCATAGAAGCTACCAGCTTTCACAATTGGACGAAAGTGTGTCTGCTTTCTAGCTTTTTGGTTCCCAATCCTGGTCCCATATAGAAGGACAGTTGTAGTGATTGCCCATTAAAATGTTGGCTACTGGCTGCCATGAATTGATGAGAAAGGGATTAAACTTTGGCTTTTCCCTGCAAAATATTTCAGTGTCTAATTCAAAGGTCTAGCCCCATTTCTCTCTTCATTTTTTCCCCAACAAAATATGCCATATTCAAACAGATAATCACTCTCCTCACTATCAGAGTATTATAACACTTTATCTTAGCTCTCCCTTTCTATGGAAATGTTTGTTCTCATATTCATACCAAGTTTTCAGCTTGTGAAATCAGCTTGATATGTTTCCAATAGGTTTTGGCAAAACATTTGTCAGGGAAACTAGATAAGGTAGTGCTGAAAATCAAGTACAGATTGTTGGGTAATGAATGCCACTGCTCCCATTCTTGCTGAATAATCTACTCCATAATATCAGTAATAACTTTGCTTTTAAAAGCTACAGTGGCTTGGTTAAAGGACATGCATGGAATAGCAAAACCTAGTTGGTGGTCTTAGCTTTTAACAGACTCTTCCTATAACAAAGTTAAATAGTACAGATTTTTAGTGATTTATTGCATTTCCTTGGCAAAATGCCACAAATTTGGGGTCAAGGCTATTGAGGCTGCATTAAACATATATTTCTTTTCAACTGGGTTTTTTTGCCTGCTAAGCCACAGCTGACAGTTTGTCTTTGCACATTATCTTTTAGACCTATTACAGGTCATACTCCTAATTATTTATTATAAGCCACAGTAGACAATAAGAAACAGACAATATGGGTTTTCAACTAAAAATAACTTTCCCACTACCATATTTATGAAGGGAAGGGAAATAAGATTGTATCTCTCTTGAGGAGCTGACTTTTGGGAAAGGACTTTCTCTTGATTCCTTATCACATTAATTTAAAAAAAAAAAAGCTAAAATGGAGCAGGAGAGTAACTGCTTTCTCTGGGCATCTCTGCAACTTGTGTAATACTGGAAAGATCAGTTTGACAAACAGCACACTTTTATGATTGTCTCTCTTAGGAAGAGAACGGAAGTGTTGCAAGAACATGAGGAGAGTCATAGATAAAGCTTCTACTTTTCTGCTTTGTTTAGGCTTTCTCCCCTAATACGATAAAGGTGTTGGTTCCACCACCATTACAGTCATGTTTGGACACAGAAAACAGCATTCTCAAGATTGTGGAACTCCCTTCCACAGAAGGTCCACTTGTCCCCCACCCCACCCCTTCTCTCTTTCTCCCAGCAGCCAAAGAGTTTTTTATTCAGGCAAGGGTTTGGCTCTTAAATCATGTGGCATAAGAGTATTTGAAAGTGGTGTGGTGTGTTTGTTTTTTTATTTTCCAACCTTTCAATGATGTTTTAAATGTGTCTTAAAACTGTTTTAACCATATGCCTTTAAAAGAAGTGCTTGCTACTTTTTTTTTACTTCCGCAAATAAGGAATTAGCTGAATTTTGTTTTGAATTATTGTAAACTTTGGTTCCTGTGTCAGGATAAAAGCAGGGTACAAAATAAATAAAAAATGACAACAGAAGGAGCAGGAACAACAACAACATGCCTACAGAAAAAGTGAGGGTCACAGCAGCTGTCCCTGCCCAAAGAAAAGATATTCCACAGAAGAGATCTTTAGCTCCACACAGAGTGTGCAGCAGGGAAGGGGAAGTCTTGCAACAGGCAGATGTAAGAGGTGTATCATATAGATTACAGTCCTATTGTGAGATATTTGGGAAAGAGCAGAGAATATTGACTCTAAAATGTTTTCCTGTTTGAAGAATCAGAAGCTTTTCAAAGCAGCTTGTGTTGTTGTTGCTGCTTGCCTTCAAGTCACTTCCAACTTATTGTGAATCTAAGGCCCTATCATGGGTTTTCTTGGCAAGATTTACTCAGAGGAGGTTTGCTATTGCCTTCCTCTGAGGCTGAGTGTGTGTGACCTGCCCACAGTCATCCAATGGGTTTCATGGCCAAACTGGGAATCGAACCCTGGTCTCCAGAGTCAGAGTCTAGCACTCAAACCACTACACCACAAGAGCACTCTCAAAGCAGCTTACATCCAAACATTAGAAATCATAATGGACAAATTTTATAAAACAGTTTATAAATGTTACCACAATTTTTAAGGATCCAGAAAAGAACAGAGTGATTCCAGAAAAAAAAGGCAATGGGGTGACAAAGACCAACATTAGGGAAGAAACAATTAACCAAAGCTAGAATATTTGGGCTTAAATTTTATTAGTTCGAAGGAGAGCAGAGCTATGGAATCAACTGGCTTGCTTACATCTTGATTCACCATTCAACCATTATTTCAATAAGTCTAATTCTCATTGGGACTCACCAACAGTATTCCAGCCTAAGGATGCTCTAACTGAAAATGAGAGATAATAGAAAATACGTGAGGAAATATCCTAGAGTGGCCACTCATATAGTATCCTCCAAAGAGGTGATGCAAAACCAAACTCTAAAAAAAAAGGAGGGGGGGAGAAGATATAAAACATTTTCTTTTCAGGGGCTCTCTATATATGCTTGAAATTTTGAAACAATGACTGTTAAGTTTATTGCATGCCATTTCCAAACTGTTCTGGGCATGAGATGGGATCAGCACAGAATAGGTGAGAATGGGTATTACTGCACAGGAGGACGCTGCCAATGTTGCTGGAAGTCCTCAAGCCATTCCCCATCCATGCTATGGCAGCCAATTTTGAAGAATGTTTTTGAACAGACGTGGGCAGGACAGCCCTTCAAAGAGAAGGCATCTTCACTTTGAGGACTGCCCTCTGAAAGTTTTCAAAACAAAGACTCCACTCTGTTAGTTAGTACACATGGCTACTCTAGCTATCTTTCACTATTCTTGGAAGCCAAGTTTGGAAACAAAGGAAAGCAAAGCATGGGAGCAGAGACAGAGCCATTACCAAATCAAGCCAGAAGCTTGTTGTAGCAATAGCAATAGCAAGTACATTTCTATACAGCTTATTAGTGAACTTGCACTCCTTAAGCAGTTTACAATGTGTAAGCCACTTGCCCTCAAGCTGGGCACTCATTTTACTAACATACAAAAGGATAGAAGGCTGAGTGGACCTTGGAGCCCTACCTTGTGACTGGAATACTGGCATTTAATCACTGTGCCACCAGGGCTCCCTATCGTTGTAATAACAATAAAAATATCTCCAGGCCATTATCAAAAGTTGCCAGTGTAGGAGACAAAGGGATTTCTCTGAAAAGAATTCTATAATCATCCTTTATTTGTGTATGTCTGTCAAGTATCAGCAATACTGGACTCTGTGGCCAAGATCATACATCATCTCAGCATAGTGGGGGGGGGGGATCACCAGTACTATTTAGTGAATACAATAGTATGTGTAAGACAAACTATGAATGTGCATACCTCATTGAACAATGAGCAGCGCACAGCGGTAGTATGCAATGCACACTGACACACTACACCAGATGCATTAGTGTGCACCTGCAGTAGTGTGATCAGTTCAATGTATAAATCAACTCCACACTTCCAAAATAGCCACTCAACATGATAGGGCAACTCACCCTTTCATATTTCACCAGCAGGATTCTGGATTGTGTTAGAGACTGTCCAGTGTCTTTGTATCATAATCCAAATTAAATTGGTCTCGTCCAGCATTCCTCAATCTAATATCCTGCAGATGTGTTGGACTATGTTTATCACATCCACAGATAGAATACCCAATGTGCCAACTAGTTGGGTTGACAGGAGCAGTAGCCACTTCACAAGAGTGCCAAAATTAGGGAGACTGGATAATGATGGTTTAGATGAGCTTTTGAATATCCTTTCAGAGTTCTGTTATATTTTGATTTTTTTTAAAAAAACCTGCAGTTAATGAATTCATCCATTTCTCATACTGATTGATCAATACATTCAATTGTATTCCAGCCCCAGGCAAAATATATAATAGGCGAGCATCTTTTTTAAAAGGTTAATCTAAAAGGTTCAGAAAAGGTATTGTTTATCCTTATAATACAATATCCAAGCAGAACCCTTAATGCCAGCCTTGCATCTGCGTCTTTACTTTGTTACACAGCTCATTAAGCCTACTGTACTGATGTAAAAATCCATTAGCTGCTCCCTCTTCTTTCTATGGATGAAATGAAAGATACAGAGTGAAGAGATAACTAAAACATCAGCAGAGTGGTAAAGCGAATCAATGGAGCAAAAAGATGCAAAATTTCCCCCCAAGGAATGGCATCTTCACCATTTCTACCATTTCTGTCTCCCACATAGGTTTTCACTCAACTTTATTCAGAGTTGGAAAAGCTGGGGTTTTTTGGACCCAAACTCCCAGAACCCCCTAGTCATGTTAGGAGAGTCCGGGAACTATAGTGCAAAACTAAATCATTCAATTTTTGGCTCTAAGGCCTTGTTTGGCTAATTCCCAATGTGGTCTACCTTCCTTCACCCAAAGAGGTAATACAACAACAACAACAACAACAACATTGTTAGGAATTATAGACTCTAGTGCTTTGGTATTCCAAAAGAAGAGGCACCTAGTGTTGTTTTTATTTTTATTGGTTGCTTTTTTGTTTTAAGTCTACAGATGAATTGCTATATGTATTTTAGCAATTACTTGTATTGTATGTTTTACCTACATGTATTTAAATTAGTTCATTGCTTTTAATTTTAATAAGCTGCCTTGACATTTGTGGGCACAAAGAGGGAAACAAAGGAAGAAATGGTGGTCTGTGAAGAGGTCTATTGGCATGTAAGCCAAACATCTGTTTTACCTTTACCTAATCTTTTTAGGGTGATAAATCAAGATTAGTGAAAGGGAGTGGAGTCTGCAACAGTTAGCAATGAAAGGCTCTTCAAGCAAAATTTTCCTCAAAGTTAAAACTATCTTGATTTAAAATGTGGAAGTAAATGACAACTCTAATAATCATGTTAGAAAGGTCAATAGGGAAGAAACATGCTTAACATCTGAAAAGAAAATGACAACATCACCATGACACTCAAGCATTCGGTTTCAAATAGTTTCAGAGCAGTCCCCAACCTTAAAACTAATTAATCACTAGAGATGGAAGGGAGATTCAAGAATATTTGAAAAATGATAGTAAAAGAAACACTTTTCTTCTTCTTCAAATATCAATAAACCCTGACAAGAAGAATCTTGGATTGATATGAAATTTTGATATTCAGGATTATTCTGCACAGAAATTGCACACGGTTGTTTTGCAGAGACAATGGCTTTTTCCACACAGGAAACAGCTTTGTCTATACAGAAAATATGTTTCTGCATGGAAATATTATTTTTTCTGCACATAAAAAATATTTCTTGTGTATAAAATGTTCTAGTTGGTGACCTTCCACACACAATTTACATATAGATTACTTGCACATCAAACAGTTTTTTTCTGCATGGAAATTAATATAATTAATAAATAAATATTATTTTCTATGCAGAAAAAAAACTGTTTACTGTGCAGAAAATGCTACCTTCCTTCTGTGTAAATTTTGCACTTAATTAGTTCTGAATTGAAATAGGCTTCAAAACCTCATGGTTTTTGAAGTTTTTCTTGCAGTGGGAAGAAAATTGCTAAAATTACTTGTTGCTTCCTTGGAAAAGAAAGATAATGAAGGACCCCTGCTAATATTACCTAACCAAGCAACATTCTGAGCAACACCTCTATGAAGCCCATTATTTGCCATTGTAATTACATAATTTTCTGGGCTAGGTGACACCCCCCCCCCCCCCCAAAAAGACATAGAATGGCATTTCTTAAGTTCTGCAGGTTTACTTGGAGATCTGCTGTATGGATATCAGAATCATCTGGTGTATCAACTATCTCTTTTACTGAAGTTGTGGGTATCATGACTGGGCCCTCTACCATTAAAAAGTAACCCCTCTCTGCCTATAGAAAAAAATAGTGTGTCAGGGGAAAGACTAGGCCAGATGTTTGTTTTTGGCAGACTACTTTTAGATGTGCATTATTGTTTTCTTAGACAGGGAAACACAGTCTTGTGATCTTCAATCTATAGTGACAAGTGGTACACTTTGTGAAAGATTTTGGCATTTAATTCTGCTGAATATAATACAAAAGTAGGCATTCAACCAAGGCAAATAAACTTAGACAGGAAAGCCCATCTGTGTTTCTTGGAATTTTGTACGTTTACTTCCAAGTAAATGTGTCAAGGTCTGAGATATCGTGCCGGACTTTGTAGAAGAGAGAATCAAAGGAAAGGGAGATTCAATATCTTGATAATTTTATCTGAAAAACCAAGATGGTCATACAAGAAAAAGCAAGAAAATGGTATTCTCATCTGTGCTCCATATGATACTGATAATTTTCCAGAGCTGTCTGAAATTATTTCTAATAGAAAAGAATGAACTGGCCCACCGCACTGTAGAATTAGCTGCTGAACACTTCAAAGATTTTTCTTTTTCTTTTGTTCTCCTGAACTCCATGAACCAATATTTAAAGGTCTACTGCAAACAGAAGAAATAAATTATAAGTAATTTTTCTCTCAAAGTTCTGCTTCGGGTGGTCATAAAATAATAATAATCCAGTGAATGGATTCTTGTTTTCTCAGCCTGATATACTTATTCCTAATCGTTGTACTAGTAGATTGAATTAACAATCTTTTAAAAAGGCCGAAGAACATACAGTACTGTTATTATAAGCTTCTACATCTCATCTGGGTGTGTTAGCCTGAAACTGAAACATGGGACACAGTGCAAAAACTCCTTAGAACAGAAGCATGTTGGGTGTATGCTGCTATATGCCCAAACCTAGCTATGTAAAGTCACTGAATCTGTTAATGTTGCTGTATATGCTGAAGGGAATGTTAGCAATCTATTCACATCAGAGGAAGGCAACAGTGAAGGGTGGCTCTCTTACTTTGGAAATTTCAGGTTTCAGTGGTAAACTCAGATGTCAGGGGTTTTTAGTGTGATGATGTGAATAATCCCACTCATACATTCCAGGGTTGTTATTTTCACTATTAAACTGCGTCTATGTGCATCTCTGGAAGTTTGGGTGCTCACATGTGCCAGCAGTCCATTAAAGATGGATCTGATTATGTGAATGTATCTAAAACATGTTCAAAGCATGCAGAATTTTATCCCAGTTTATCCCGGGTCTATTATCATTGGTTATTCACACAGCTGACAATGCAAATCTTAAAAAAAACTTGGGGGGAAACACCAGTATCAATTATCCTGGGGTAAGTGGAGTTTTTGGCAGCCCCCCCCCCCCAAAAACCTTAATTGAATCCATTCAAAATGCATCTGAACAACAAAGATTCAAGCCAGATTATTTTTACTGTCTGAATAACCCCTCAGAAAACCTTTATTCAGTAACCACAGGTTTACATGATAGGCATTTATTGTAAAAATTAATTAGCAAGTGTTAGTGAGGCCTAAATAAGCCACACACAATTTCAAATTGTTGGTGGGCTATTTCCTCATTTGTTACAAAAGCAAAACAACTTTAAGCTTCTCTTATTAACCATACTACTCCCCTCCTTATTCCTCCTGCCTGCTTTCCCAGGGAAAGGACCTTGGGTAGTCTTGAGCCTGGTATAACTCTCTTCTCTTGGTTATTTCAGGACAAAGGAACATGATCACTAACCCCTCCCAATAAACACCCCACTGTATATCCCATCATATTACTTCAGTATGCCAATACACATTAACCCGGGCTACATCTCACAGGTCTGTATTTTCACTAAATTTGTGGCAGGCAAGATACAAGGTGCAACTTCTAACACAGGGGCAGGGAGCCATTTTCCCACCAGCAATACCCTCTGTGGGCCAGCTACTACCTGAGTATGTCAAAATACTCCCCCCCCCTTCCCCTTCAAAATGGTGAGCAGAAGTTGCAGACCATTTCAGGGTCCACAAAAATGGAATCCAGGGGCCATATATTGCCTGCACACTGCACTCCTCCACCTCTGATTCATATCCAATGGCAAGAATTCTGTCATAGGGTCCCAGTCTAGCATAGGTTGTGGTAACAGAAGGCTTCTTTCCAACACAAAAGGCACTGTGGATCAGGGTGCTTCTTTACATAGCCCTGAGTGTGTCAGTGCAGGCCAGCCCTGAGTATCCTGCCTCTGGAGAGATCCTATCCCTCCGCTATTGCAAAGCCTTCCATTTTGATCTTGGGCGACTGGCCACTCATGGATGCCACTTAGCTGACCATTGCATCAGCTGCCAGCATGGGTTGCTTTGGTCTGAGATCAGAACGAGCCTCCCAGGAGTAGTAAAATTGCTAGATACTTTGTTCTGACTTCCAGTCAAGTGACTGGTGTTGAGTGTGCTGGGCAGCTCAGCAGGTTTCAAACAGCCACTTGGCATCAGAAAGAGGGCTTTGCATCTTCCGAGAAGATCTGGAGTAACTATTGAGTTTTTAAATTCTTGGATACCTGGTCTCCCTACTAAAGGAAAAGGGGAGGCCCTTGCAGATAGGGGCTCAGATGCATCAGTGACAGCATACACCTTTACCATTCAGCAGGGAGAAACAATCAGTTCCTTCCGTTGGTAGTGGCCTTTAGTGCTTTTAGCTTCCCAGCTTTTGAATATGATCTGTTTCCATTCTTTGGTAGACAGACTTCTATAAGCAACATAACCTTCCCCTCCCTTAAACTAGACTGCTATGTGAGGTGTGGTAGGAGTTCAAGGACAATTACTGTAGCTACAGGATGATTCAATTTCCAGTCCAGCCAGCCTGTGTACATGAACTGGGGATTGGATGCCATTATTTCCAATCATATTTGGGGTTGGTTCTGGTCCTAGAAACATTATAAGTTCAAATTAGCTTTTCTTCATTTGGGCCAGTATCCAAAAGCTGGGAAATGCTTTTTTGAAATACATCTCGCCAGATCCTCCAGCCAGGATGTCCAAAGCAGAAGACTTTCGTAACATGACTTTAACCAGATTCTTAAAACTGGTTATAGCAGGGGCTGGACCAGGCAAAGCAGTTGGAAAAATTAAATAATTTTCAATTTTAAACAGTAAAAGCAAACAGATTTGTTAATGTTAAACCTTTAAAAGGAATGTGCAAAATTAATTAACTGGATTAATAATTATTTTAAAAAAACCTTTAATCAAACTTTAAAAGAAGAAATCATTTAAAAATTTTTAAAGGTTAACCCTCTTCTACATCTCATTGTAAAAAATTAAATAACATTAATCGTTATTCAAAAACCTAATGTCATTAGCATTTAATGATTAAAATAATTTTAAACAATTTTTAACAAATTAGAAGTAATGCATTTTTAATTTTCAGTGGTTTCCTCTTCAAAGTTCTGGGAGTCAGGGGATTATCTGCAAATAAAGCAAGTACATTACTACTGACCTACGGACTATTTTTAGCTTCCAAATCATGATGAGGGGAAATTGCAGTTTTTTAATTTGTATGCTGTGCCATAAGCATAAATTTATCTGGGCAGCTTCTGGTTCAGTATTTCTCTGTTCTGCATTCCAATCTGGATAACTGAATTTCATTACTTGACAAAACAACAGAAATGCACATAGACACTACTGAATGAACTTCTCCCCCACACACCAGTGTAATGTTTTCAGTTCCAGTTCATTTCAGTTCAAAGGCAAGAACCTAGATCCTGTTGGCAGTCCCAATTAGAGTAGACCATTGAATCAGTTGTTGAATGATGAATCAACACTCACCCAAATATCCTTGATTCAATGCATCTACTCTACCTGGGACTTCCAATCGGATTTAGGTCACAGATTTAGATTTGGGCCACCCACCCACTAGCTTGTTCTTTGCTTAGATTAGTATGTTAAGGTAGATCAGAGTAAATGACTAACACTGAATAAGTTCACAATAGAAATATAGAATGGAGACCAAATAGGTCCACATGGTTCAGGCAAGTAGGAAAATCTAGCTTTCCTTCCTCTCACCCAGATTTCCTGGTTTGCTGAAACTTTATTCGGGGAGTAGAAGCCCCAATACGCTTTTGGTGTGGTACGGCACTGAAAACAATTATTTTTATTTTTATTTTTCTGTAATGCTGTATATTTTTGTCTCACTTTAAAGTTGGTGGTATACCACAAATCAGTTTTATGGTTCTGACTTAATTTTTACTGTTCAGACATGTGTCAGTAGTTTAGGCATTTCCTTGGGATGGAATTCACATCTTCACATCTTCATCAGAATTTGAAAATATGTAGTTTTCTCTGGTATTTTCCAGCCCTTTTCAGAATTTTGCAATTCTCCAAATAAACAAGCAAATATGCATTCAAATCATGCATAACTTTGATCACCAGCATTGAGCCATGCTACTGAGAATGCAGCTGCGCTGGGCAGGGCACATTTCTAGGATGGAGGACCACCACCTCCCCAAAATAGTACTCTACGATGAACTCACCACAGGTCAGCGTAAGAGTGGTGCCCCAAAGAAGGGATACAAGGACTCCCTGAAACAATATCTCAAGCTTGGCCAAAATGATCACCAACAATGGTCTGCCCTGGCCTCACATCGGGACGCATGGAGATGCACTATCCTCAATGCTGCAGCCTCTTTCGAGAACTCATGCCAAACAAATCTTGAAGAGAAACGACAATGCAGAAAGAACCACAACTTGGAAGCATCACCCAAGGTGACTTTCTGCTGTGTTTTCTGTAACTGGACTTGTTTATCTCGGATCGGCCTTTTTAGTCATCAACGCACTTGTAGAAAGCGTGGGATGAGTCCTTCCTGAATCTTCGTTAGTGAAGAAAAGCCAGAGATATGAAATATAATCAAATTTAGTCATTCAGGCACTCCAAAGAGAGGAACAATTAATCTGCAGTTCTATATAACAGGAATGGGAAAAGTATAGTTTCTGAAGTTCCCTAAAACTTCTAGATGGCTTGTTTTTGTTTTTATTTTTCCAAAACTGATGCAAAAATGACCATTTTCTCCCACAATCTTCCAAGCCCTTTACAATGTTTACACCCCCCCATCCATATCCCCCATATGATGTCACTTATCATCCTATTGAAAACACAGGCATATATCCTAACAGGAGTGGTGAACATATGGCATTCTGGATGTGACTGGACTCCACCAAGAAGGCTCTTTCCTGTGTCCTTTGTAACTGGTGAGACCAAGAGAAAGCCCTTTCCAAAGACTGTAAAATTTGGGTAGAATCCTATGAGAAGATACAGGCTTTCAGATAGGCTGGATTTAAGCCACATTTAACAGCACTTTGAATTGTACCCAGAAATGGAAATATAGTTAGTCAAGTTTTTTTCAACAAGGACGTTACATGCTTCCTATAATCAGCTGCCTAGACACAATATTTTGGAACAGTTTCCAAAGCCAACCCCACATAGTAGACAAGTGTACATTAATGCAAATAGGGTGTTAACAAGGCATGTGTTCCTTTAGCCAGATCTGTCAAGGGCTTTACTAGCTTTAATTGTGCATACACACCCCTGGCCAGCACTGAAACCAGGCTCAGAACTGAGTCCAGGAGTAGGCCGAAGCTTCAAACTTCAGATTTCAGGGCATGTGTAACCCCATTCTGCATGGGCTGTATTTCTCCTGATCTGCTTTACAACTGACCAGGAGCACCTCTTTCCTGTCTGGATAATGTTTCAGTTTGCTCACCTTCATCCTGTCTGTTAATGACAACAGACACTGGTTTAGTACTGAGACAGGTTCCTCGGAGTTAGATGGAAATGTGAGATACAGCTGCCTGTCACGAACCTATGGGTGAAACCAAAACTCACAGGCAACCTCTCCAAGTGGTTTTATGACTAAATGCTAAACAACCATCTCTATCACCACCTTCTGCATTTACCCTTCTAGGAAGGACGAGAGCCAGTGTAGAACAGTGCTCCCAAGAGCACCATAGTTAATGGTATCAAAGGCCATTCTGGGATCCAGCAGAACCAATAAGGACAGAACCATCCAGTTCCCAGCATAGGTCATCCACTAAGTCTAACAAAGCTCCTTCCTATACCATAGCCAGGCCTGAAGTCACACTGAATCACACTGAAATGAATCTAGGTAATCCATTTCATCCAAAAATCCCTGGATCCAGAGTGCATTTCAACAAAAGTACAAAAAAAAAATCCCTTGCCAAAGAATGGAATCAGTTAAATTTACTTGTACTCTTGGCATTAGCTGTAAATTGGTCTCTCCAATGACTCACAAGTGAATTAGTAACAGGACGTTAACTTCTCCATTTCAACTACCTCTTTGTGTTTTGATGTAAGCATTAAGAAAAGCTGACCCTGTTCTCACTTGCACCAGTGTAGCCAACTGTATTACATCAGGGTGGGATTGATGTAAGAGGAAACTATGTCCAGAAACCTCTCTTCTCCTTGTGGACACTGCCTTTATTTGAACTGCATGGAAATTAAATCTTAGCATGAATCTGAAGGGCTTTTCCTCCCCTTCAAAGCAAAACAAACCAGTGTTCCATCCAAAACGTCTTATTGTCGAATTTTCCTGCTAAATATCTCAGTTGGTTTCTTGTATTAATGACAAATTATGTGAGGAAGAGTCTAGCAGTTGGAATCCTCTATCAAAAATGTCATTGGGCTCCCTTGCAGAATTTCCATGGTATTCTCATTTTACAGACTAACTAAGGAAATCTCATCAATAGCAGCATATTTTGTGAAAATATTTACACACTGATGCTTTAACTCAGGCTCTTCCAAACTATTTATATTCTTTAGTCACTATAAAACACAATGAAAAAGGTAGAACTGTACTAGATGCCCAAGGCAACTAAGAAAAATAAAGCCATAAATTATAGCAACATTTGCTGTAATCAAATTCTCTCTTTCACACACACACACACATTATCTCTCTCTCTCTCTTTCTCTCTATTGTGTATGTGGGCATGTGCACCAAAAAGCCAGCCTTGAGGAAAGTGGGTGAGAAGAGAAATGGTCCCATCATGCCATTTGGTGCAAATCTGTGGAGTCTTCTTGTACAAGTCTTGGCAGCATTATGAAACCTCAGTAAAACAACAACAACCAGTAGCATAGGGTCTGGAACAAATTCTCATAGTTCATGTGGCATATGATTCAAGGGCAAATGATGACAACTGTTGTAGTGACAGGGTGCTGTGTGTGTGTGTGTGTGTGTGTGTGTGGTGGTGTTGTTGTTGTTGTTTCTGCACAAAATTCTCCATATTGTGAAAATATTTATTTATTTTTTTGCAAAAGGAAGCTTTGCGAGCAAATAAATTATACCGAGAAAAGTCTCAAAATATGAAATAGCTCAAAGCAGTTGATCATTATCTGAACAGGATGTCTCGATGTATGAAAATGCCCCCTGTTTATTAAGGATAAACAGATTTAAGAGTACTTTTTGCAATGGAAGTATTGACATATAGAATATGACAATAAATGCTTGCATTTCTAACACCTTTTTTGAGGAGTATGAGATGTTTCACTAGTGGATTATATGCCTTGATTCTCTTTATGCTTGATGACTAGAATGTGTGTGTGTGTGAACCAAATGCACAGAACCATTAGGTTGTGGAGATGAGATGGGATGATGTGAAAATTTTATGCATGACATTATATTGGCTATTGAGATCCATAAGCCCAGGCAACCTTTGAGAAGAACACCAAACAGCCATAGCCCAATACTTCAGAATCAGACATATTGTCTGTGCTAATCTTCTTTGGCACACAGAAAGATATGGAGGAAAAACGTGTTGCTACTGCCTGAAGGGTACACATAGCTAACAAAGATGCAAAGCTGTTCTGCTCATTATTGGAAATATAATTTAAAAATGTCAAGGTAGAGGGGAAGAAATTCCATGGGCTTACCAAGATGCTTTTGGACCGGAAAGTTTATACTAAAAATGTAGATAGCAGATAATTTGGAAGTTGATTCTTGGGCTGGGAGAGGAAAGCTGGCTAATATTACATGGAGAATTCAAAGTCACAAACATTTGGCTACCAACAGGTATTTCTATTTTTCTTTAGTTTCTTTGGCATAGCAAGATTCCTTGCTGTATTCTTACTTTGCTATAAAGCATATTGTAATGTCAAGAGGTTTGGTTAGTCATAATCAAATCAGGTGACAGCCAAGACAGAATATCAAGTAACCTATTTAATAATGATTTGTTCTCCTTTCATGTCTGTATCCTAAATGTCATACAGTCATTCTCGGGTGACTACAGTCCACTGTGGGGTGAGCAAAAGCAACCTGCTCTTGTGTCTAGCCTGATCTGCAAGCAATAAATTGGGTGTGGTAAGTGTTTACTGGTGATACTTTCGAGGTCCTTACTATGGTTCTATGGAAAAACAAATTAAGATAATTAATCCACCACAGCTGTCACTAAATGTCGTCACCCAAATTTGGATTGTAAGGATTTCCAAAAAGATTACAAAAATGGCAAAACCTCTTCTGAACAATCTTGCCAAGAAAACCCTGTGATAGTGTTGCCACAAAACAGGGCTGTAGAGCTGAACATTCTTAAGTTAGCATAAATTCTACTAACTGGGCCAAAAATGGAGGCCAATCTGAAAACCTGATAAAAGAAAGTTTCCCCAAAATGGAGGTGAAAGGAGCCATAGCTCTGGCCAACACTAAGAACATTTCAATCTGACAGCTTTTGCACTGAATAACACCTATAGAAAATAACCATAAACAAGCAGAATCAAAGAGACTGTGGGGAGGGGAATCACACCTTTGTCCTAGAATAGATTTTGCAGTATATTTGTAGTAAATAAAGTGTCTTTATTCTTCCATAGTTTTTGTGGAATTAAACATGGATTCTCTCAGTGACTTGCAATTCTAATCTTAAACTGAGCATTCTTTGAAATGTTTAGGTTTGCATGAAAATTCACATGCCTCATTGTGCACCTGTCTCCTATTATATAGTTATTCAGAGAGGTGAGAATTTCAGTGGGATTTCGGTTAGTACATTGAGCTGACACGGTGAAATTAGGTAAAGTTATGGTCATATGTAAATTAGAGAAAATTCATAGCCATTCCTGTTTACAACATTTCACCTCCCACCTTAGCCAGATCTTATGAGCTGCAGATTAATAGACCAGACTGGAATATATAGCCAGGTTTTATTTTGTTCTCACAAGTGATACTCGGGAGTCTCTTTAACTGAAAACAAATCACATTTATATACTAATTTGAAACAGAAAGAAAAGTAGAGCCAGTTTTAAATATAAATGCTACTCAATGTGTGTGTTTTAATTCACCATACAACTGTGGAAAATTAAAATACCAGTGTTAAAAGAAAATTACCTCAGATAGCATAATAGGAAATACATGTATGGGGGCTTCCTCCATTCTTAGTTGCTTTAACTCGTAGATCCAACCAGTTCATTTGGAATTAATTGCTATGTATTCATTGGAGCCTGCTTTATAGAGTGTATGGGTTTCTCACATTCTCCACACATTTGTCTTAAATACTGAGGTTGCATGGAGAAGGCCATACGCTCTGGAAATAATCCAGAGTGACAGATATTTAATAACTGCCTTGGTGGTTATTGAAGACATATTTGTCTTCAATAACTTAATACCTCATTTGGATTTAATCCCATTGTGTTCAATGGAGTTTGCATTCCAGAGTGTATGGCCTTGTCCATATAGGCTTATACCACCCTTCTTAATACAGAGAGAGCAATAGGTATGGAGATGTATTAAATGGCTCACTCTGTTTCTAAGAAAATTAAGAAATAAGAAGCTTCCTTCATCAGACCTATCCATTCCACCACTCTTTTCCCATATAAATCAACCAAGCATCTATGTTTTGCTTATAGACAGTTGGGAAGTCTATAAGCAAAACATGAAAACAATAATTGTTAAATGCTCCTGTTTAGCATGAAGGCAAGTCCCCACCACCACTTTCTCTTAAACAGAAGAGTTTACAATGATGGCTGTGTTTTCTCATAGGGTAAATTTGATAACTGTCCTTCATATGAACAAATAAAACAGCCCATAGAGAAGAAAGAGGCCACATAGCCTTCTTTAAAGAGGGCAGTTCATTTTTCAGGAGTCAATGTTCTTCAGCAGAATTGCCACAATAAAAGGGTTAGATGTGGAGTGGCAGATGTGGAGAAATTTACTTCAAACTGCCATTTGCATGTACTCTATCAATAATTACTACAGTATGCACTGAGGGACATTTCCTCAAGAAAAGAAACAGATAGATGTAATAAACAGCCACAATAAAAAAAGGCCACGTGTGGAGAGACACCACATAACTTAAAGCAATTGAACATTTTTCTGGACCTTATAGTATTATGTGTATTCGTGTGTATACAAACTTTCCCTATGTGTAAAGATCTGCTTAGGGTTGCGCAACTTTTGGCAGAGTTTTCCACAGTGGGAGGAGTCAAGTGGATAAGTCAATATCCTGTGCATTCTACAATTACAAATTTGAGAATTCTAATCAGGGTTTCAAAGCAACAGAACTGGTGGAACTTGCTATAGTTGTTGGAGGGGATGAAGAGAGATGCTGTTGTTCAATGTCTTTCTTAACAATATGCATGGGAGTACTCCTAAAGAAATGCATGTGCTTGAAGACCTTTGGATACACACACACACCTTTTTTTCCTAATGGTTGATTTCTGGTTCACTTATCTGTCTTCCAATCACAGCCTTCAAGGCCACTGTAGAAAGTGTAGTAGCACTAGCACTGACACAGAAGATTGCCATGGAGCAAATTTACAGTCAAGAGAATAGTCTTGAATTTGCATGTTCATTGTGAGTCATAGAAAAGCCATGCCTATATTGCTTTTCAATATCTGCTGGAGCTGAAAATGAAAGCCTGCAGAGCAACACAATGTGGTGCTATATGTCATGTGTGGATGGTATGGACTGTAGAAGGTTTCCCCTGCAACTTGTTATTTCTTTGCTTTGAAGCTTTAGAGTTAGTTCAGTGTGTGCAGCCTGGTATCATCTCAGCCAGTGCTATAAATAAACTTCCCGTATACTGTATTGCCATAAAGCTTTGTGGGCTTTCATTAGTTTCATGACAGTGTTTTGATTGGCATTGAACTGAATACAACATTTCAGTTTCACAAGCAGCATTTGCATTTTCAGATTGGCTGAAAAACCTTCAGGTTCATATCTCACCCTTTGGGTAACTTCTTCCCACTCACTCAAAGTGTCCATTCTATAAATATTATCCCTACTACATGACTGGATCAGATGTGACTATCAACTTATATACTTTAAAATGCCAACATGTTTTAAATGGCCTTTCATCTGCTTTCTTTTCTTTCCAAATCCAGAGCCAATCCAGTTTAATAAGTAGTACAGGCCTGCCTGCAGATGTCAGAACTGAAGAAAGAGAAGGCCACTTTGGAAATCTCAAGGACACACTATTTCATCCATTTTACCACTCCCCTTAGGTCAACAGAGTAAGGGGCAGATGTGATTGTCTAGTCCCAAATTTCCCCAGTTGAAGTTCCTGCTCCTCATTTTGTGCAGTTTTGGAAGCAGCAAAACTCATTTTTCTCTAGGACAGCAGGAAGCTGAATTGGGCACCCGAAGATCTATATGGGTGACATCAGCTGATGGCCTATCAGCACCCTGAATGATACTAGTGGTCTTAACCTCAATGTAATCAATGAATGGCTTGAATATATCTTGACATGCTTAAAATATCAAAAACCATCATGTGCTTCTCTTTGTGTGTGTATACTAACAAATGTGAAGAAAGCTGTAGCTGCAATTCAGGTATTTTAAATAAGAACATTAGCTGCCTGAAGCCTTTGCTTGAATGTCTGGAAGACTAAATACAGTTGTTCCACATGTGTACAGACTAAACATTTGGGGATTTGATTTTTCGCTGATTATTGTATTTATCTCTACTTCTGCTGCTGCCCAAAACCACTTTTAACAGGGACTTTGATAACACTGATGTTGCTGGGTGGAAATCAAACTGATACAGTGGCTAGACCTGGCCACACATGCATTCCTATGTTCACTTGCTTGATCACATATGCAGGCAGATTAGGGAAGGGGACTGGATCAGGGAGCATAAGGATGGAGGATACCCGTGTTCCCTTGTTTATCTACCCCTGTCTACTGTTGGGTAGGGAAAAGCCTGGAATGGAATGGAATGGAATGGTGGAGTTCAAGGAGGGACAGCACATGCATTCCTTTGCCATTCTCCCACTCACATAATGGTCAGGTGGAAGTGGGGGAGCATGAGGAGAGAGGGTGCATGTGTTTTCTCACTCACTCACTCTCAAGGACAAACGGAGGAAAGGGGATGGGACAAGTGTCCCCTTTTCCCCTTCTTCCACCTCCCATATCATTCCCTTCCCTTCTACAGATTGAATAAGTGAATGAACAAGCAAGCAAGCAAGCAAGGGAATGCACACACAGCCAGGGTCAGGTACTTTTTTTTGGTTTTAAATACAGTTTCAAAGAGATATTCAGTTTTTCCACTTTTGCAGGGGTCCTTTGCCCCTAACCTCTGTGAACACTGAAGGCCAAATGGTCGTGTGGGTGTGAACATGCATAGAAGTCCTGCCCTCAGCCTCCCTGTGCACTTGCAAGCTTCCCTGTGTGATTACATGCAAACGTCTGTGTAGGCTCTTTATCATATTCAATTGAATCCAAGTATTACAGTTCACAATCATGAGAGCTCTGTAATTGTGTTGATTGCAGTGCTTTATGCAGACCTTTGCACTCAAAGCATAAAGGTCTGGGAGGCTACTGAGTACACAACAACATTTTGGGTTGAAGATTACATGTGCACATATAATTACAAAACTTTAAAGTAGATAATACTTCGAGATTTTCCATCCCTTGGGTCAGTCATTAATCAGAATGGAGAATTCAGTGAGGAAATCAGAAGAAGGCTAAGACTTGGAAGGGCAGCTATGAAGGAACTAGACAAAATCCTGAAGTGTAAAGATAGATCATTGAATACTAAGGTTAGGATTGTCCATGCCATCATATTTCCAATTTCTGTATAAGGTTGTGAAAGCTGGGTACTACAAAAAATTGGTAAGAAGAAAATTAATTCATTTGAAATCTGGTATTGGAGAAGAGTTCTATGGATACAGTGGACTACTAAAAAGACAAATAAATGGTTCCTAGGTCTAATCTAGAGGGCCCTGGTGGCGCAGTGGTTAAATGCCTGTACTGCAGCCACTCACTCAAAACCATAAGGTGGCGAGTTCAATACCAGCAAAAGGGCTGAAGTTTGACTCAGGCTTGCATCCTTCCAAGGTCGCTAAAATGAGTACCCAGATTGTTGGGGGCAAGTAGCTTACAGTTGTAGACCTCTTAGACACTGCTTAGGTGGTATGAAGCGGTATATAAATGAAGCTGTTTGCTTGACTGCTGTAATCCGCTTTGATTCCCCACCGGAAAAGGGGGACTAGAAAGAAATCCTATTATTATTATTATTATTATTATTATTCTGCACTGCAGAAATAGTGCCCTTTGACACTGCTTTAACTGCTATAGAATTCTGAGAATTGTAGTTTTGTGAAATATTTAGCCTTCTCTGTCAGAAAGCTCTGGTGCCACAACAAACTACAAGTCTTGGAATTCCATAGCATGGAGCCAGGGCATCTAAAAAGGTGTCAAACTGCATTATTTCTGCAGTGCAGATTAGATCATAGAAGCTAATATGACTAAACTGAGACTGTCGTACTTTGGGTGTATCATAAGACAAGACTCATTAGAAAAGACAATAATGCTTAGTATGGTATCCCTAAGCAGGGATGTTGGCATTAGGGTTTCATGGTGGCCTCTCATTCATAGGATCCCCATAAGTCAAAATTGACTTGACAGCAGTTAACAACAAATTAGATGTGCATCCGCAAACCTATCCTCAGTTTTGCTCAATACACAAGAAGGCAAATGCCTTTATGAGGCTAGTGAAATTTGCTACAGCACATCTAAAATGTATGGACAGTTTCAGGAATTAAAAGGTGCTTGTTTACAAAGTTCAGAAGGATCATGCAAATTATGTCTTTTTTCATGGCCTTTTTGATTGTTACTATTTCTCAGCCAAGTCCATAGAGACCATATCATCCATCACAGTATGCAAAAGGAAAAAGAGGAATAGGCCTGAGGTTTAACATAGCAGTTGGCCTAAAGTATAAGGGATCTAAAACGTTTCTTTTATTGCCAGTGCATTCTAAGACAAATAATTTCTCTACCAGCAGCAGCAACACTAGCAGCACTGATACCTACTTTTACTTCTTGAAAGAATGGTTTATAGTCTCAGAAGTTGTTTGGGATTATAGTATTTCTCTTTTCCAGAACTGATTCCCTAGTCCCAATGTGTGACAGCTGTCAAGCAGACATAACACATGCTTTGCATGGTACAAGGAAACAAAGAAAATCAGCTGATGCCTTTCCAAAAATGTGTCTGTGTGCATGTGTATGTGTACACATTTACAGATGTCTATTATATTTTGAGGTCAGCTTGGATCTATAAAGGTTAATTTTTGCAAGCTGGCAAGCAAGTCTCTGGGTTTGTCCAATTCTCTGTGCTCTGAAGCATTTGACATTTGCGGGACAAAGTGATTGTGACATCCTGAACGCTCAGTTGGCAGGTGCCAACAATTCCATAGTCATTGGAAACTTGGTAGCAAATTCAAGCCTTATATAAATATCTTCAAATAACACACTTGTCTTCTGCCTGCAGTAGCATTTAAAGGATCTTTTTCACTACTTTCTACTATAAAAAGAAGCAGAGTCAATTCTTCATCCTTCTTGTCAGGAGACAGAAAGATGGTATGGCACAAAGTGATGACAAGTGAATCACTCTTCTTCTACACTGGCCTGGAAATTCCTTTTCTAACCCTTCTCATTTTTACAAGGAATCTTGGAAAGTGGGTTGAATGGTATCAGTTCATTTTTTCCTGTGGCATAAAGGCATCTGCTTTGTAATGACTATTGCATATTGGGAAGAAAGACCAAAAAAAAGAGATGATTCTGCCCTTTACAAAATCTAATTTGCAAATGTCCAACTACTTTCAGCTGCTATCACCACAAATGTTAAGATGAATCCCATAACATTCATTGCTGTCAAGAATATGAATTAGTAACAAGAGTGTGGCTTTTACCACCAAGTTTACAGCTTTAACACATTCATATCCACATCAAAGCAATGTTTGCCCTCTTCCATAGGTGGATATGAAGACTTTGCCATTCACTCTTCCGAACACCATCATTTTAATCTTATTGTACATTTAATATTCTTATAACTCTATATGCAAAATACTCAGCGTAAAACATTCCCTAAATGCTGAAAATGTGTGGATATAAGTAACTGTTATTTTAGCCATGCACTCCCCTAACTGCTATGTTTCCCAGAAGAATTTCTGGGATTCTTGTGACACCAGGATCTTCAGTAAATGTGGGAGTCAATGGCATCACTCAGGTTGGCATCACCTGGTGTGTGTGGTGAACTGCCTTGCTCTCCTCCCTGCCCAGTCAGACTGCCCCCCAAGGCCTATGAAGTCTCATGTGGCAGCTGCCATGTGGGTCTCCAAAGGCACCACTGCCCCCCAGGTGGGGGGGGGGCATAATGGTGAAGCATCCAGAGAGCCTGTTTAGGGTCTGATGCCAACTGCTGGGCAAATGGGAAAGTGCTCTTTTTCATTTGCCCAGTAGCCATGCCAGTCTCTCTGGGTGTACCACCCAACTGGGTGACACCCCCCTCTGGGTTGCCACCCAGTGCTGTCCACACCCTTCTAGTGACACCACTGGTAGGAGTGAGGTATATACCTGTGGATGCAGCTGCACCCTTTTTGTATACTATGCAGGTGATGACTCTCCAGTGATAGAAGACCCACTGATCCAATGGAAACTCCCAGCACAGAAGAGCAAGAAAAGTCTTTTATCAGCACTTCATCATTCATCACTGCACTGCTCTGCTCCGCTTCTTTACCTGCAGGTAAAGAAGCGAAGAGGTACAGGGATGAATGGTGAAGTGCTGATGAAAGACTTTTCTTGCTCTTCTGTGCTGGGAGTTTCCGATCAGCCCAACAGAACAAAATGAGAAATTATTTCAGAGCTGTAGCAGAGTTATCATCTTCATTTCACTGGTTGAAGAAACCACTTCTGTATGAAAGATTCAACAGATCTAAAAGGCACCCCATGGTTACCTAATCCACCTCATAATTTTCAAGGATGACATTTTATATGACAGTCTGACATACTAAAGTTAATGATACAGGTAATTATTTTTCCTTACAAACATGGAACTCCCTGGTAATTAATACCACGTTTGTTACTGATATCTGTGTTCTGTAGTATTTATGCATATATATTTTAAAATTTACCTTCCAAATTATTTTCAGTTATCTTCTAGACTTGTGAAGTCTTGATTTTTCTTTTCCCTCCACATTTTCAGAGATAAGAGTTCTTAGGAGATTTCATTATCATGAGTAACTGTGCACAGGCCCTAGGGCAATGTGTATTTGTTTTGCCTTTTATCATTTGTTTTATTACCTGGAATATATATCACAGTCTTTTATATATTTTCTGTTTTATTATTTAAGCCTGTGAGAATGCAGAATGGGCTGAAATATGTTGGACAATATAATTAAATACACCCTTATCTAGTATTCATAAACTTGTCAGCATTTTTCAGACTCAAGGTAAGGTGTTTTCCTATGTTGCAATGTATTGTTGCTTCAATCAGATGATGATGATGATGATTTCTGACTTGTCTTTCTCTCCCAAACTAGAACTCAAGGCTGCTTACAATTAAAAAAACAAAACAGATAAAGCTGTAATCAAAAAGTGAACATTAAAATGGAATTAAATTATTCACACTATTAAAATTATTTAATACTACAATCTAAAAGCATAAAATACAATTAAAAGATAAAAAGCAATTAAATCAATTCAGCACTCTCAGCTCATTCTTTAAAAACTTTCAATTTTAAAAGAACTGGAATAAAAAGTTATTCGCCTGCAGGTGGAAGGACAGCAAGGAGGGAGCCATTTTGGGAAAGGAGTTTCAGGATTTAGGAGCAGCCACCAAGAAGGCCCTCTCTCTTTCCCACCAACTGTCCTTGCAGTGGTGGTGGGACTGCGAGAAGAGCTTCTCCTAAAGATCTCAGAGAGCAGATAAGCTCATACAGAGAAAGAGGTGGGTGTAGCCACACTGCAGAATTAAAGCAGTTGGGACACCACTTTAACTGCCATGATTCTAACCTACAAAATCCTGTAGTTTGGCGAGGCACCTGAGCTATCTGACAGAGCAAGATGACTACCTCACCAAACTACAAATCCCAGGATTTTTTAGGATAGAGTCTTGGCATTTTGGATATATCCACAGTCTGCCAGATAGCCTGAACCTGAGTACCAAACAGATGCTTCTTCTCTGTGAACAGATGTACTAAGCACAAATTTTCCTTTAAAACACATAGAAATGAGTCCTTCCCTGCTAACTCCTGTGACTGTTAAATGCCAGGGGGGGGGGGGGAGGTATTTGAAATGTGCACATACTTTTTGCAAAGCTCATGCTGCGTACATTTTATGTCATTTGACAATTTTGTTATTTTGTAATTGTAGCATGCTGTTTCGATACCATGAAAATGGCACAGTCTGGGGCCCTTTCACACTACTAGAATTATAGCATTATGACTCCCACTTTAGCCTTAGAAGTTAAAGGGGGATAATAATAATAATAATAATAATAATAATAATAATGTTTTATTTATAGCCCGCTCCTCTGTATCCAATCGGAGCGGGTTACATCAATTAAAAAAATGCAAGATAAAATATACATGACCCATACCCAACCACCCGCCCCTTAAAATTAAATTAAATTAACATCAATTAAAATGACATAATAAAAATTTCAATTTAAAACGGCAACCCATTGCATAGAGATCAGGGTCAAGATGTTAAAATGCTAATGGGAGAGCTTAACCCAAACAGAGCCGGGAGGTTAAGAACTTTCTGGGAAGGCCTGCCGGAAGAGATGCGTCTTCAAGGCTTCAAGGATCTTAGTCCTATAACATTGCAGAGCAAAGTTAGCCATTTTGCTTTCCAGAATTCGGAACAATAATTCCTATTAGCTCTGTGCAGCATGGGCAAAGATCGGAGACACTAGGAGACATAGTCCAAACCACCAGAAGGTAGAGTTACGGTGTTAGGGGAGACTGGCCTAGACACACAAAACAACACACAAATTCCTCAGGATGTGCCAGGAGGGAATCTCATTTTCCTAGACATTTCTAGAATGTCTAGGGGTGGACAAAGTATGCCTCATAGAGGGCAAAGTGAGACTCCCAAAGTCTACTAGGACCCCCTCCCCATGCTGTTGTGTTGTTGTGTGCCTCCAAGTAGTTTTTGACTTAGAGCAAACCTTATTACAGGTTTTTCTCGGCACCATTTGCCATTGCTATCCTCTGAGGCTGAGAAAGTATGACTTGCTCAAGGTCACCCAGTGGTTTTTTACACTCAAGTGGGGAATCAAACCCTGGCTTCCAGGGTCCTATTCCAATGCTTAAACCAATACACCATGCTGACTCTCTCCACACACACACACACACACACACACACGCGCCACACCTTCTGCAAAAGTAATTTTTCACTCTTCCCCCAAAAATCAATATTACATTCCTGGAAGTGTCCAGAAATGACAGCTTTGCAAGAAAATGTGTTACAAGACTCCCTCAAACCCTTTAAAAAGACATTGGAAGTAGACCTCCACTCATTTTTTGTTTTGTTTTGTTTTTTCTCTTCTTGTTCAATATGCACCTGCTGCTGGATCCTACTGTTGGCCCCTAGATCATCTAAAGTTGCCCACCTGATCTTGGCCTAAGATTAGAACATAGGAGTCACCGTTCTGATCAGGAAAGAGTCACATCTCAGCGAAATATAAAATCCAAATTGGAATCTTATTTGAGGAGGCATTTGCAGACATTTGAATAATTCTTGAGCTAATACTGTTTTCTGCATAATCTAAGGCACCAGCATGACCAGAAATCTGATTATCTCTACATCTGATTATGAGCATCCAAAGTGCATCCATTCCTTTTATTAATGTTCTATATGGAGCAGCTCTGGGAGAAATAATGGAGTGCTATTTGTTATTCTTTCAGTTTTTCTTTCCAGAATGTTGGCCTTTCATGTTGGTCATTGTTGTAGTAGGAATGATAATTACTCCAGAGGTTTGAACCACTATATACAGTCTTTTGGATCCTTCAGCTGTGACGTTAATCATGTTTCTCACTTCATTTTAAGTCACCCATTTTTGTGCATTTGAGAGATGCCACCAGCAATTCCTTGACAGTACAGCAGCTGCATTCATTGAGTTGTCAAAGCAGTCAATTATGCACCTATGTGCTCTTGACAATCTGACAGGTGTGTTGATTTGCAACAGATCAGCAAGATCTTGGTCATTCACTGTACTAAAATTCATATTGAAAGAAGCATGTGGGAGAATGGAAAGAAAGGGAAGTTATGTGCTTTTTTGAGACCATCAACTGGTAGACAAGCACAGAGATTGCAGAGTTTGATAAGAGAGAAAACCTTCTGATTGACAACTTCTGTTATAACACCTGGAACCCATTTGGAGGGAGTTGTTGTTAAATACATGAGAATGGATCTGAGTAGAAATTTATCTATTGAAAAGCTTGTGTAGGACAGCACAGGACATGAACAGTCACTTCTTTGTGAGTCATTGTTCATATTCTTGCACAGACTCTCAACAGAAAGGCTGAATAGGTCAAAATGTGTCCTTGTGAAGGATCAATCCTATGTCTGCCCCCAAACCCCACCATACTAGGTTTGAGGGTATGGGGGAAAGGACCAGAAAGGACCAGAAAACTATGGTAACAAAAGGACTGCTCTTACAATGTAGAGGCTTAATGAAATCTCTCTCTCCGTGGACAATAACATGATAAAATAATTTCAATGTAAGTAAATGTAATGTGATGCATAAATAGGGCAGCCCCTCATACATATGTTGATGGGGACTGAGCTAGCAGTGACTCATGAAGAAAAGAATCTTAGGTCCTTTCAGATCACTTTGGACCAAAACAGACGAGCACAAAGAGGCGCCGTTGTGGCGCCATTAGGCTTTAGGAGGGCACATCATTTACATGCTCCCTAATGCTAACATATAATGGTGCCAGCGTCATTACATAACGCTGTTTACACAGTGTACGTAATGGCCCCGACACAACTGCGCAGCTTCCGGATGGAGCTGCGCAGTTGCGGTGGTGCAAAGGCATGTAATGGCACCTTTTTCCGTGTTGCGCCACAACTGTGCTACAAAAATAGAGTGTGGTTTACCTGCTCCTTTTTTGTGGTGCAACTGCGCAGCAGCATCTAGCTGTTGTAGTGGTGTCAGACCGCCCTTTTTGGGCAGTCTGTAATGCCCCTTCATAACCTAACCTAACACATGACCTAATACAATAGTGAGAAAGGAGAAATGACATTGTAGAGATAGTTATCCACAAATATGATAGGTTTATTCAAATCTAAGGTTGATTTGCTAGATGCTGTATTTCTGGATGTCATATTTCAAAAATTGTACAGGAGAATAGACAAGAAAAAAGAAAAGGCTCAACTAAACTAGTTCTAGGTATCATACCAGGAGAAATCATAGAATCATAGAATTGGAAGAGACCCCCAAGGGCCATCCAGTCCAACCCCCTGCCATGGAGGAATTCCCAACCAAAGCATTCCTGTCAGATGGCCATCCAGTCTCTGCTTAAAAACCTCCAAAGAAAGAGACTCCACCACACTCCATGGCAGCGTATTCCACTGTTGAACAGGTCTTACTGTCAGGACATTCTTTCTAAAGTTGAGGTGGAATCTATTTTCCTGTGGTGTAGAATCATATAGGATATAAATCAAATCAATAGAGAACGATGCATGGTAGGTTTCCAGTGAAATGAATGGAGGAACACATCCTGAACAGACAAGAAGGAGTGATTCTTTATTCAACACATTATGGGATCCACCATTATAAGGTGTGGTGACGGTCACCAAGGTGGTGGCTTTGAACAGGAATTAAACAAGCTCATGTGGGCAAGACTCTGTGACTCCTAGTCATTACAGTTTAGAGGCTACATTCAGGATAAGAAGTAGCATGATCCTGGATACAAGTCACTGGAGGGCAGCACTCACATGCTAATTTATTTCCCCCCCCCCCCCATAGATATGTGGCTAGTCACTGTGGCAAAGGGAATGCTGGACTTAGGGCTTTGATCTGATCCAGCTGGGCTATTCCTATGTGCCTCGTTCATGTATGAAACTGGTCATAGATTCATAGATTCAGTCACCTTTTTAACATTCTTCAGTGGAAACAAATTTACAATCTGGTATCTGAAGGCAAGATGAGGTAAGAGATAAGAATGCACACCTGTACATCACTTTGACAGAAGCTCCAGTATATATGGAAAGCTCAATGGCAGGCTGAGTCAACAGGATACATCTTCAAATATCACAAATATCTTATAAAATGATTGAATTACTTTGACATTTAAGTCAAAACAGTTCTCCCAACAGTGAGTCATAGCTGACACAAATTTAAAGATTCAGTAAGGAAAGGCATGATGCCATGTATTTTGGATGTCCAGGCTAGAATTCTATATTATGTTACTTCTGAGGGTTGTCAGTAATCTCAGATCCAAATGGCTCTGAATATGGACTTCTTTTAGGAAACAATGAGCTGGTGACAGGAGACTTTGGAAAAGCTTTGCTGTGTGTACTCAGTTTTCTACTTAATATAATTTTCATTCCATCTTCTTCCCCGCCCCAATGCACTGGTAAAAAAGTCTTACTGGAATTATTCAATAGTCCTAGAACTTTCCTTAGTAGTTAATGCCCATCTAAAAAATGAAACTGCCAACACATGAACCAAGTTTTGGATAGCCATTGCTACATACCTGTGCAACTCAGAGCCTGTCCATCTGGCCTCATAAATAGGTTGATGGTAGTGGTAAGGAGAATGCATCACATTATTTGTTGTGGTAATAGATTTTAGGGATGGAAAGAATATTAACAGTATTCATTTTCCAGACAAACATATATGTTTCCCAACAGTTGAGAAACCCAGTTAGAAAGAATAATATGCAGTTGAGTATTTTCTAATTTTTCTGAGTGCATGCACATCCCAGAATGTTTTATTACATGCATTTTTTTGTACAGAAATCATGCTTTTGTGGACCCTCCCCCAGTTTTTATGCACCCCCTTCACACATTGTTTCCATATAGCCATATATTTTTGTGCAAAATTATCAGGTTTGTAAAAAAAACAAAAAACAAAGGAAAACTCTTGACTATCCTCTCTCACAAAAAAAAAGAACAAAAAACAATAAAACAAAAAGTTTCTGGAAAGTTTGGGGTAGGGGATGCATACTAATTTCAGATGTCCTGCAACCCAGACTTTTTTGCATTAAAAAATCGTATTTTTATACACGTACACACAAATTTTGAACCAAGAAGCCATGTAGGTTTCTAGAAAGTAACTCTTTCTCTCCTTCTCACTCTCTCCCCGCCTCCTGTACACACACACACAAATCCAATGCCTATTTGGAAAGACACCTCTTCTACCAAAAAAATTAAAAAAGAGGTGGGGGGGAACCAAGCATATTTCTGCACAGAATAATTTCCTGAAAAACTATGGGATATGTATGTATGAAGACAGGATTATAACTATACAGAAACATTTGTTTTCTCCTATAGCAGGAACAAAACTGGAGAAATCCTTTGTCTTCACATGCGAGGATAAACTAGTGAAATATTGATTCCCGGACACTTCATACAGTATAAAGTGTCCAACAGATTTCTGACCATTGCTGATATCACAGCTTACTATGAAAAACATTTGAGGCAGAAACTGATACCTAGCAACTTTAACATAGCAAAATAGCACAATTTTTTTCACTCTTTCACAAGAGTTAGATTAATAGACCTTACCATAGAGGTGACAACTATGAAAGATCTGGGGGTCATCCAGGAACCACACAGATCAGCCATCCCGATGGCTAGAAGCCCATTTTAAGAAATGGCTTCCCATTTTCTTCCTTTCTTCCTCTTTTTATAGCTCAGCCAAGCCTAAAAATGCCTACTTAATAAACTTTCTCTTTAACAGCATGCATTCAACATGACATCATTTAAATTTTAACGACTATATTCAATTATTTTCTTTACACACCAGCAACCACATCAATCAAAGTCCTCATAGGATGACGCTTCCAATATGAACACCACTTCTATATCATGTCAAACATGTTTTAAGTTAATTGTGTTTAATGAACAAGCACATTAATCACAGCTTCCCATTATTTAGCTTAGCTTATTATTTTTGCCCTTCTTTTTAAATTAAAAACTTAAATCAAAATGGTTCTGGGTTAAGAAAAAAACTTATCTGTGAAACAAGACAATTTAAAAACAAAAATAATGGCAATAAAATAGCAGCAGTGAAAGAAAAATTAAATATTTTACATAATATCGCCATTGGTTTGTCATGAAAACTGTCTGGAAATTTTGTCTGATTCTTCACTGGCATTTTAAATATATGTTTGTTGTGACAAAAATGGAAGAGTTACATTTCTGGAGGGAAAGTTTACTTTAAAGATTAGAAACCACTAAACTGATCGTAGCTTTGAAGGACTTTCCTTAGGGGTAAATTTAAGGAGCTTGGCCTCTTTTATTTAGAACTGGGATAGGTTTTCCAGATGTTTTAGGTTACAACTCCCATAATGCCTTACCATAATAATAATAATGAAATTTTATTTGTATACCGCCCTTCCAAAGATCAGGGCGGTTCACAACATCTATACAGATTAAAAACATTTATACAACAATAAAAAACTGTGTCATTCCAATATAGCTACACAATGGTGCTCATGTTAATAAAACAATTGACAACGGGGGAGACGATGAAATCAGGGGTAAGCCTGTTCAAATAAATAGGTTTTTAACCCCCATTAGCCATACTGGCTGAGGCTTCAGGTAACTGGAATCCAAAAACATCTGGAAAGTTAGAGGTTCTTGATGGAGAGGATAATCAACCAACAGCAGTAGAACTAAATAGAAGAAAGCCGTGGACATTGAAGAAGGCCATACAAAGGATCAGCTAGGAAATTTCAGTCAGAAAGATTTCAAAAATTTGTAGCATAAATTTTGTATGATTCATCATGACATGCCGTATATACTCAATTATGAGTTGACCTCATATATAGGTCAAGGGCGGGTTTTGGAGCCAAAATTATGGATTTTGATATGACCCATGGATAAGTCAAGAGTAAAACTTGGAGGCTTGTAATGAAGGATCTAAAGAATAAAGCAAAGGAAAAAAATGCCAAAGAACTTAGGAAACTCCAAACACTAAAAGCTGAATGAATGAGAGAGGAGAGATGGATCAGTGGTTCCAGGACTGATTACACTCTTGCCTTTCACCAGGAAATGGTTCTTTCAAAAAAAGAGTTAAAGTACAGCAGTTATATTGATCTGTGGATAAGTCGATTCCTTTGGAATTTTTAAACTAAAATTACTAAACATTGGACCTTGTCTCATTACCTTTTAACCTGGCAGAAGCCTAATGGGCTGCAGCTGGGACACAGCATGGAGGCAGGGATAGAGTTGGAAGAGACCACAAGGGCCATCCAGTCCAACCCCCTGCCATGCAAGAAATCCCAATCAAAGCATGCCTGGCAGATGGCTATCCAGCCTCTGTTTAAAGACCTCTAAGGAAGGAGACTCCACCACACTCCAAGGGAGTGTGTTCTACTGTCGAACAGCCCTTACTGTCAGGAAGTTCCTCCTAATGTTGAGGTGGAATCTATTTTCCTGCAATTTATATCCATTGTTCCGCATCCTAATCTCTGGAGCAGCAGAAAACAAGTTTGCTCCCTCCTCAATATGACATCCTTTCAAATATTTGAACAGGGCTATCATATCACCTCTTAACCTTCTCTTCTCCAGGCTAAACATCCCCAGTTCCCTAAGGTGTTCCTCATAGGGCATGGTTTCCAGACCCTTCACCATCTTAGTTGTCCTCCTTTGGACATGCTCCAGTTTCTCCACAACTTTTTTGAATTGTGGTGCCCAGAACTGGACACAGTATTCCAGGTGGGGCCTGTCCAAAGCAGAATAGAGTGGCACTATTACTCCCCTGGATCTAGACACTATACTTCTATTGATGCAGCCTAAAATTGCATTGGCCTTTGTAGCTGCTGCATCACACTGTTGACTCATGTTCAGCTTATGGTCTACTTGGACTCCTAGATCCCTTTCACATGTGGTCTCATTCAGCCAGGTGTCCCCCATTTTATAACTGTGCATTTCATTTTTCCACCCTAAGTGCAGAACCTTACATTTCTCTGCATTGAATTTCATTTTGTTAGCATTGGCCCAGCTTTCTAGTCTATTCAGGTCATTGTAAGGCATTGTAAGTCATTGCCGAATCACTGGGTGCCAGAATCCCGTGTCCCAGCTGTCTCAGCCGACCTGTTTTAAAACTCAGGGAGCTTTAGTTTTCAAAAACGGGCTGGCTGAGCAGGGGTGGGACATGGCATGCTGGCACCTGGTGATTTGGTGGCAATTTACAATGGAATAATCCCCACCTCCTTGCCATGTCCTGGCTGCAGCCCATTAGGCTGCTGCCGAGTTAAAAGGGAATACAATAAGGTCCTTATACATGAGTATATGCAGTAGACGTAGAAAGAAAGGGATTTAACTGGACTCTACACTGACATAGTTGCCTTCTGCCATGTTTTCATCCCAATGTGTTCAGATGAGATTCATATGGATTTTGGAAACAGGCAATAATATTCTGCAAATATTAATCATAGCAAGTAGATTGAATTGTAAACAAATTAATTTAAATTAATCTCAGTTAAGGATTCTTCCATTGCTTTCATTGGGACTTAGCTATGTGACTAATATTTGCTATATCATGCTCTCAGAAGAAAGCCTGGTGGGTGCTTCTAATTTTATGCAATTGTTTTATAGCACAGTCCTGTAAATTGGTTACTTGGAAGTCAGTCCCACTGTGGGCTCCCAGAATCCCACATTACTATTTGAAAATTGTGATCAAGACAAGTTACTGGCTAAATGATTCTGACAAATATGGTGACTTTAAACATGTAAATAAGAATAAACACAATATATACATTCTAAACAAATCTATAAAATGATGTGTGTGTGTGTGTTTTAAAAAAAAACCTTTAAATGCATTTGTATTCAAATTTTAAAAAGGCTTAAATATTTCAGTTAACAGTTTTAAACTATAATATGAAATGGTGAGAGCTTCGACAGCTAGAGACACTCCTGTTGCTGTGATGTATTGGACAATGTAGAGTGTCTATTCCACTTTAAAAAAATGCTGAACACCTTTGTATTGATTGCATACAGATTTCCTGGGGGCAAAAATCCACGAAGGATATTTTTACCTCATGACAAATCTAAACTTGGATCATAAATCTAAACTTGGAGAGTTACTAACATTCTATGGCAAAAATCACAAGCCAAGGCAGCCTCATACAAACATCATTAATGAGCCTCATATGTTAATTTTTCATGTTTTCCTTTTTATTTTAATTTTTTGCCATATTGATTTAAGTTATTGGCAAAACATGATGGCAATGATGTTGACTCCCTAGCTAGAATGTCAGGGGGCCAAGCCTCCCTAAAACCCATAAAGCACCACTGTTATTCCACTTGTCAAGCTGTAAGGGAATACGTAGCCTTTTTTGTGAAGAATAACATCAAACCTTTTAGGGTTGGGGGGGTGCGGGGGGACAAGGAATAATTATACCAACATTTTCTCCAATGTTCCTTATAGATGTAAAAGCCAATATTTAATAGCATCCTTGGACTACTTATTTATTGAACAAAATTCCTGGAATTGCAATGCAAGTCTTTTGCCTGTTTACTTAAAAGTAAGTTCCACTCACTGGTAAGTATGCGCAAGATTGCCTTTCTAGTCTTTCAACAGCATAATCCTGTTTCTTTACTGGCCAAACAGCATTTTCTTTAGTTGGATCTATTCTTATTTTATGTAAACATATAATGTATTATGTAAACATATTTTATGTAAATATATAATACTGCATCCTGTATCCTCTGTTGCTTCTTATTTCTTACTGCAAGACCTCATCTTGCATGATCATTTTGTCTGTATGACAACAACACTGGAGATTTAAGGTGAAGCCCAAAGAATCAAATAACTAGCTTGAAAAGCTCAAGGATATTTTTTTGACAGTGGCCATCAGTAGCTCTGTTGTCAGTGAGCTGGTGAATTCATTCTGGGTTTTAATCTCAATTTTAAATGACACTCCCAAGGTCCCCCCAGAAGATTCAAAACCTTAGATAGCTCTTATGTTGAGAGTAAAACTAGTTACAACAGGTATTGACCTAGTGCCTCTCCAGTGGCAGCTGTTCCCAAGCCATATACCAAGTTTTTGTCATAGCTGGAAAGAATTTCAGTTGCATTTGAGGGATATGCAATGAGAATCTCTTGTATAAAGTTGGAGATGAGTGGATATCAGAAATCGAAATGGGCATGCCCAAAGTTTCTCTAATATATCCATTTACTTTAAAATATACAAGTTGAACAAACATGTTTATTTAGAAATATTCATTGAGCTGAAGGGTACAGGCTAGCACCAAAGCAGACAAGATTGGTTGTGAAAATTATCTGACCCTTCTGATCAATGATTCCCAAAGATGCATCCTGTTAAATTTTTAATAGTGTTCCATTTCAGGTCTCTTTCTATATTTAAGTATTTGTGAACTGAGCAAGACTAATCTACTTGTCCTTTGTTGTAATAGACTGCAAGAACCTCACATCCATGCAATGGAACAACTAATTTGTCCCACCCAATTGACCATTTCCTATCTGCGCAAGAACTTGAGTTACTCAGATGGGGCACTGTAATCAGATTAACACATTTTGTACTGAGCATAGGCCATCCCTTCTTAAATTCAAGGTGAAGGTGTCAATATCTTTTATGTTCCACATCCAAACACTTTCTCTTTGGTTCCTCAGAATATACCAGATGCCTTCCAATTAAAGACTATGATTTCTAAATTAAAATATACTCTTCTAAAATCTCCTATTAGCAGACAGTGTTAAACACTGGAAGGCAAAATGGGAGAAATGGTTACAATAATACCATAGCATTCCAAAGCAAACTATTCATGAATCTTAATGAATAATATACTATGGATTTTCTTACAGTAACCCTGACCGTAGCCTTGCTTTGGAGACTATTAATCTTTGTAGCTTAATAATATAAGACATCATCTAACTCTGTTTACTTAAATAATGAGCAACAACAGCATTAGAATGAACATCCTGTATTTTATTGGAAGAGTTTCATGGAATGTTGGAACAGAAATCATTATAAATCTGCTCAGTGCAACTAAAATCCATGCAGAGTATTTAATCTCAGAAATTAAACATCCAAAGAGTGTTTTTTGGAAGAAAGAGTAGGCAAAGAGAAATTGCTGCCCATGTATATTTATCTTGACATATGAAAATATAGCCATTATAAATATTCCTGTATGTGTCTTCTGTTGCAAAATATTCATTTATTTTTTTATTTATTTAATTCATATCCCACCTTTCTCCCAAAATGGGATCCAAAGTGGCTACAGTGAAGAAAATACTATGTATTTTCAGTTTGATTGTATCCACTTTAATTTCTCAGTTAGTCCCATTAAGGTCAAGAGGATTTACCTTCTATATAGGGTCGGTTGACTTGCTTGGTTACAGTTTAACTCCTTTCTTATATATCTTTAGTATATCAGACATACGACACAGCCATGAAAAATAAGAACAAAATTAAAACAAGGAAGCAAGACAAAAGGTGTACAGGAGTGTTTGTTTTTCCCTGATACATTCAGTGATTCCAGTGTATCTACACCCATATTCTGTATATCTATTTTTCTCAATGGCTATATGATGCTCTCTTGTTGCAACCAATGTCTGCAGTCCCTCCAACAACAGCTGAATCAATGACTCAATAAGTACTTTAGGAACTCTCTACAGAAAATACAGGAACATGTGTAAATCCTGGTATGTGTGTACATGTGCTTTGCAGGAGATATAACTTGTATTTTTCTTACTTGTTTGTAATTTCTTTTACCAGTTATGAAGGTTTTCCCCCTCCTTTTTACATTTAATGTAATTTCTCATACTTCTCATAATAAAGCCTGTATTCTGTATTTTGTTTTTTTTCAAGATGTTTGTTTCCTCTTTAGTACATATGTGTTATAGGATCTAAACGAAATGCTACAGCTGCCTGGACAAATGGGCAGCTATAATGGGTTTTGAAGTGAATTTATATACTCACCCCCCATTAGGAACCACTGCCACCATCAAAGTTTGATACCAGTGTAAAGGATACCATTTCCCCCACCCCTTATGTTCAGTTTATAAGATGCCGTGCCATATTTTCAGGAAGATTAATATTTGTGAAAAGCTGTCATGTATATAAATCTGTCAGATGGTTATGGGGTGAGAGGATGCCGTACTCTCACTTGGGTACTTATATTGGGGTTTTTGAAAGCACAAATATGCAATGGCCATTTAGATCCTTTGCAAGTGGCTGAAAAATCCTTTGCCTACATCACAAACTGTATGAATTCTTTCTAATTGCATAATTACAGTGAGAGAAAGTTGCCCCTTAAAACATTTATGTCTTGCATTTTCTTAAAAAAGACCAAAGTGTTTTAACAAGAGGGAGTATACAGATGTAATGAACCTGCAACCATTTATTGATTTTTAATAGAATTATTCTTTAGTGGGCAGACAGTAGTACCACATCTTTATAAATGACACAGATAAAGCAATTCAGGGCATGCTCATCAAATTTTCAAATGACACTAAACTGAGAAGATCATCTAATACATCAGAAAGCAAAACTGGGATTCAAGACAACCTTGGTGTACAGGGACCATACTAATAAACTGAATGTCAACAGGAATAAATGCAAACCACTACATTTAATAAGGGAAACATTGGATGAACTGCTATAGGATGGGTGACATCTGGCAGTACGCGACGAGAAAGGAATCTAGGGATCTGAATATCTGACAAGCTAAACATGAGTCAATAATGTGATGCTGCAGCAAAAATGACCAATGCAAATCTAGGCTTCATCAATAGAAGTACAGTGTCCAGAGCAAGGTAAGTAACAGTACCACCCTTAACTAAGGAACAGATAAGAAAATTGGGCATGGAGAAGAAAAGAATGAGATATAAGAGCTATCTTTAAAGATCTAAAGAGACATCAGGTAGAAGATGGAGCGAGCTTCTTTTCTACTGCTCCAGGTGATAGGACTTGAATTAACTGATTCAAATTACAAGAAAGGAGATTTTGACTAAACATTCAAAAAACTTCCTGCTTGTAAGAGCAATATCACAATGGAGTTAGACTATCTTGGAAACTGGTAAATTTCTTTTCATTACAGATTTTTAAACAGAGACTAGATAACCACTATTCAGTGATGTGTTTCATTCTTGCACTAGCAGGAGTTTGGAATAAATGGTCCTTTCAAATTTAGCCCACCTTCATGGATTGGTTTTCAGCTGTATTCTTGTCCTTGTCGCACTGGGGTGAAAGTGGGTTATAAAATAAAACAGTCAATCAGTAAACATGCAATGTATAAAGTATTTAAAACTATCCAACACACTGCAAATACTATAGTTAAAATGAAGCAGACAGTACAAAATAAAAACAGGTATCCAACACCACAAATTTAGTTAGTTTGGTATATGCTATCCCACAGATCATGTCAAAGATCCCCATTGGAAGGGGTAGATTTTGGAGTAGATTCTGGAGTAGATTTTAGGTGTTACAGGGAGAGAAGCTGAAAGTGAAGTTGTGTTGCATGAGCAGAAGTACACATATGCAAGATTGGATGTCACTCAACATGTCTTTCTAAAAAAAACCTTGTGATTACTGCACAGCACTTCCAAATCTTGAATAACCTGCATTAATCATAGGCTTTTATGCATGTGTTCAATTAAAAAAGAAGAAAACTTTCCCAAGTGACTAAATTTTGGCAATGATGGTGATGCCGGTGGTGCTCTTGCCCTCATTACAGTGAGATCAGTTGTCAAAATCATTTGCAGATTTTCAAAACCATCTTTCAACAATGTTTAAATCTGAGGATGTTGTCCTGTTTTAAACAACTTTCTCTACTAAACTGTGATGACAGGGTTGCTGGCATTTTCTTTGGGGAAACTACCAGCACAAAACATTTCAGGCTGATTTGGCTTCAGGTGCGAAGCATGTATAAAGCCAGAGGAAGCCTGGATCAAAACATCTGGCTTCTCATTAGCTTCTCTCTCTCTCTCTCTTGACAAAAAGTGCTGGTTGGTGATAAAGCAAACAAAACACCTGGATTAAGTTATTATGAAGTAAAGAAACATAAGTGCTATTGTAAGCAAGAAAAGTTGCCAGTTCGAGGAAGCTGCCACGTGGAAGTGTATATTTTACAGCCCTTGATGATTCAGAATCTTACTTCACAAAAACAAGATCTGGATGGCTTTTCTGAGGGCTCTTCAGAATATTTCTGTCATTTGTGTTGTGTGCCTACAAGTCCTTTCCAGCTTATGGAGACCCTAAAGTGAGCATATCATGAGTTTTTCTTGCAAAATTTGTTCAGCTTCCTCTGAGTGTGAGAAAGTGTGACCCACCCAGTTGGTTTCCATAGTTGAGCAAGGATTTGAAACTTGGTCTCCTGGATACTCAAGCAATGACACCACACTGGCTCTCGTTTCTGTCACATTATTCTTCAAAGCCTTGGTTGATGTCCCAGACTGTGGACATTTTCCTGAGCATTTGTCTCCAAGTGGAATGGAGCCAAATGAGTTTCCTGGTTTTCTAGGAAGGGGACAGTGACGGAACAAGGCAGATGGCAACTAGCACAATGTTAATAGAGAACCTGAGACAAATATGACAGAAAACAAGATAGAACTTATTTGAAGTTCAATGGAAGTGCTGACCGGTTTTCTCCCCACCATCTTGACAGGAAATCATGTAGTGGAGCTTTTTCAAGTTTTTGAAGATGTACAAGCATACCTCAGTTAACAAAGCCTCTGATGGTGAAGCTCCTTTCTGCAGAAAGTTTAATGCTTCCCTCTTTACCTTTGTCAAGCTGGAGGAATATCAGAACTGGAAAGATGATGAAGGAGGGCTAGAAAAACACAGACCTTTGAGGTCAGGTTGCAGCAGTGCGCAATAAAGCTTTAGCAAGGAAAGGAGTCTCTTTCAACTAATCCTACAACAGCAGACTAGGTCTCCCCACAACAGGAAACGTAAACAGAAGTGGCATCCACAATCCCTTACTGAACACGCAGGAACATCAAAGCAGAGAGAAAAGGGGAAAGCAGATAAATCTGTCTCACCAGCATGTTAAAAAAGCATAGGTGGAAAATATGAGAAAACTGGTGGAAGAAAAAAAAATCATACATGAGTGCCTTTTGGAAGAAGCTTTCAAGTGATCTTTATAAAGTTCAAAATATTTTTCTTTACTTCTTCAGAGCTTACCTTACCTGCTTATTTCATTTCATATGAACATATTGTTGAAACATATTGAACTACTCTTCTCAAGAGCCTATCCCTATTCTTTCTTAACTCTTTTGTTTTAATTTAATTTTCTGGGGCTTTTTTGTTGTTTGTTTGTTTGTTTGCTTGTTTTGCTTGTGTTCAGATTAGGCATTCATGGAAAAGTTGAAAGATAAATGGAGGACTTTCCATAATTAAATCATTCAAAACCAGGCCTCCCGAACTTGGAGTGCTCCTGGTGCACTGAATGTCAAATTCTATCTGCCCCAGTTAAAGTGGGCAGTACTGAGGGATCATGAGAGGATAATGGCCAAATATTAGAAGTGCACTAGTTTCAAAGGGCTGTTCTAAGCCATGCAGGAATGTCACCACTTTTTTCACCTTGGTTTTCAGTACACTGCATGCAAGCCCAGGGGTGACCTGTGGTCTGAGTGTGGGTGGAGGGTCCGCACAAAATGTTAGGGAGGTGCATGTGAACATACACACATATACACAGACATATGGACTAGAAGCTGCCAGTATTTAAACCAATTGTTTTAAAAGAAAGGAATCTTAACTCTTGTATGGATGTTTATGTAGGAAGCTCTACATTCATGTATCAGTCTATATATGAAGACCTATCATCTATGGCGATTAGCACACTGGCTTTTATTCCCGTGCTAGGCACGGGATGTAAACTCACAGGGGTGGAGTCTATCTAAAATCCCATTCTTTAAAAAGCCTGGGAGAAGCCCAGGTCAGGTACAGGATGAGTACTGGGGACGGAGCTGTGAAATAGCATCTACCTCTGTGCATTTACATCCTGTGCCTAGTGTGGGAATAAAAACCAGTGCACTAATTGCCTATGTATGAAATTTTATGTATGAAGTCTACTCATATACTCATGTATATATGTGAGATGTGGCCTGTGGCCTGTAGACTGTGTGAAAGACAACTCTGCTAAAGAGATAACTATAGGCTTTCATAAAGAAACACTGGCAAAGACATCACAGGATGCTTTGATTGTGTTGCATAACCAAATCTTGCTATTGCAAGCTTGTCATTTCCAATTGAATCAGCCTGTCTCCATAGATTTTGATATTATCAGGCATGATATCCTTCTGGTTAATTGGGATGGGTATCAGGGGAACTGAACTTCAATGGTTCCCTTCCTATGGGGCAAAGAATAGTGATGGTGATAGCTCTTTGACCCCCTCATGCTTCTGCTACAGAGTACAATGCACTGTTTCTCACAAATTCTCAGTACATTTCACTTATATGAAACTATTCAGGAATGTTCATTAGATGATCTGGAACAAAGTGTCATCAATATACTGATCAGTCTATTGATGACACCCATCTCTGAACCAGTGAGAGAGGGACTGTAGAGAGTGGGGGGAATGGGGGAGCTCAACATCTTTCTCATGGCTTTAAAGTTTTAATTAGTGATGAAACCAAAACTCAAGCTTGAATGTTTTGATGGGGGAAATCTATTCTGTTCATAATTCCACTACACATATTGAGCAGATGTATCTACCCTATATAACTAACTATATATAAGAGTTTCAGTGTTCCAACCCAAATGACTGATTATTGCTGAGATCAGTGTTCTGAACTTCTCCTGTCTGCATGACTAAAAATTTAAACTCCTCCATTTCTACCCATGTCCTGATACTAATCAATCTGGTCCCCTACTTTAGAAAGGAAATTATTATATTTCTCATGTTGTTGCTCTTTCCCAAATCAATCACTGAAAAATTTTATATTTCAAATTCTAACAAACACATTTGATGAAACAGTGACATAGGCTAGCATCCATTATTTGTTCGATGTTTCATTCTAATTCATTTCTCAACAACTTTTTGCTGGTTCTTCCTAATCACAGTGTTCACAGGAAGGATGTTGATATGAAAATTATCCCTCTGGCACTGTCATATTGTAGTTCCCAATTTCCATCTTCTTGAGACACATACACACTGATTCATAGATGCTTATTGCACTGCCTCTGGTGCCTGACTTACCTCTTTCAAATTTGGCTCAAATTCAGAAGTTAGGCTGATTTCATTGCATGGACTTTTCTATCAAAATGACTGCCAAATTGGAAGCTTCCAAATTGGAAAAAAATGGCCACTGAAATGACTTACGGGGCCCAAATTCAGCACTGGAGGCAAGGAGAAGCTGCTTTGACAGTGATAAAATTTGTTAGGTGATAAAATCAGCCTAACTTCCAAATTTGAGCCAAATTTGGAGGAGATAAGTTGGGCAATGGAGGCAAGTGCAAAGCACAAGTTCTTGAAAGATGAAAGAATTTTCATTCAAGACTTAACTGAGGTGTTCATAATGTGATGAGCATGTTAAAATGTCTGTGGGGTGCAAGCTCGCACATCCTTAATTTTAATATTACAGACAAAAAAGAAAAAAGAAAATGTATTATAATGATATATCCAGTATGCTCCTTTTGCCATGTTCTTACAACTTTGAACATGGACAAATAGGGGAAAATATAAAAGAGACCATAAGAAACAGAAAATTGTTCCCATGGAAACTACACCTAAAGAAACCAAAAATTGTGCAATGATAATGCCTGGTGGATCACATGCCAAGTGTGCTAGACAAATGTTAACAATTAATCATGGACTCTAGTGCAAGCATTATAAAGGCAGTGGCAGTGGGGAAAGACTCAACAGCTGGAAGACAGATGAGATGAAGCAGACCAAGAAAAGATAGGAGAGAAAGGGGGGGGGGAGTGCTAAATCTTGAGACAAAGCATGTGGAAAGAACGGGACAGTGATCCTAAGTAATATCACAATTGCACAATTTCATCTGAAAGAAAGGAAGTTTATACTACATGCACTATGTATCGCCTCAGGTATTAAAGTGCTAACAGCTAAGTTAATTACTTTTGCAAGTGATTAAGGAAGTGGAATGAGTAGTGAACTAACATCATTGATTTTAAAAGAAACTGGTGATTCTGCATACACACATACATATAGAAGATTTTCATTATCTGCCTGCATCACTACTAAAACATCCCTAAAATGTTGCTCAAAGGTGGAGGAAGCACACATATCTGGAAGCCAGGAGCATTTCCTGAATCATCAGGGAATCATCACTCCCTCCTTTGTATCCCTGAATTGTTCCTGGGGAGCAGATTTCCTATGAACACAAAGTTCTGCTCCCCTTACGACGATGCCCTGATGATTGAGGAAGCACACCTGGCTTCCACACACATGCACTTCCTCCACCATTTAAGGACATTTGACGGACGTTTTAGCAGCAATGCAGCCAGGTATGGAAATCTTCAGTGGTTGGGGGACTTCATTACTGACATTATCTACTATCCCTACACCCCTGAAGAGCTAGAGAAAATTCTGCCATGTTTTTGGACCCCCAGTTTATTTTAGGCCCATGAGAGGCATTTGTTAAACCAGGAACAAAAAACAGAGATTTGGGGGAATAGGGAGCTGGGGGAGAAGCTGGGGCTTCAGAAAAGCCTACATTTCGTTATCCATGCTTTAATGGGGAAAAAGCTTTGATAAAGGGATCCTCTGCAGGACTGAAGACATAAATTGTCCATAAAAGATTGACTTAAGCAAGCAGGTGTCATTTTTATGCATCATTTGCTTGCATTAAACTGTACAGGAGCAGCTTGGGAGTTACTTCCCAATGGTCAATGAGCAACAGCACAGTCTAGAATGGATGTCTATAACAAGCAGCAAAACAATTCATCTGGAAGGATCAGTTGCTTTATACACAATCACCTCTTCTTTTTGTGGGCCTGGATATAATGCAAATGAGAATGAAATTGTTTAGCCAAGCCACCATATAGTTACTCCTGTACACTGGGGAAATGGCTGGATGCTGTCTTGAATGGGCCTAATGTTCAACTGAATGAATGTAATGCAAAACACACATATGGGGAGGGGTGTGTGGCACTTCTGGGAGGGGACTTCTTGTGGCTTTAGCCACAGTAACTATTAGTATTTCCTGACTTTGCATAAGGAGTCATCCACTACTAGGCTAAATTCTAACTGGAGTTTTCCCAATAATCCCTTTCCTGATGCAAAGGTTAAGGTGTTCAATTTCCTGAAGCAACCAATTCTCCAACACAGCTGCAACATAGGAGTTTATCACATGGGAGGAATTTCTCCCAGTTTCGAATGAAGTCAATTCGAATTCACGTAAATTCACTAGTTTAGCGAATTTATGTGAAATCTGATTGCATTCAGAATGCGTTCAGAATGACTTCCCATTTCCCAAAAATGACCCCCATTGCCCGAAATTGTGTGAGATACTCTAATACGCAATAACGGGCAACCCCATGATTGCATTCGGAATGACTCCCCATTGCCTGAAATTGCATGAGATACATTCATATGCAATAACGGGCAACCTCATGATTGTGTTTGGATTGCCATTGCATTATACCCCCAAATTCCATCGTATGATAAACTCCATAGCCAAAGTATTCTCACTTTTATATGAAAGCCCCTCAGCATACTGTAAGGACAGTATGTACTACATATTCTGGTTAAATGCAACTAACCAGATCTGAGCAAAATGAAATATTCTGTACATATGGAATATACATGGAATACACATGTGTACAAATTACACATTTTCCTTTAAGGTAAAAATATGCACACCATTCTATCAAACCATGCTTAGACATTTTAATATGGCCTGTAGGAACTAACTACATTTCTTCCAAAGCTGTTTCATCCATGCCTTAAATTTTAATTTTACAAGCATGCAATGTCATTGAAATGAGCTGGTATTCAAGGATTCCACAGCATGAAAGGTTTTCTTAGTATAATTTCAGGCCTTTTTGTAAAAGGTAAAGAAGACTCAGAGTAGACCTTTCAGTTACTGGGCATGGGAGCCAACTCATAGCTGGAATGTCACAAACCTCACCACCAACACTGTCATTTGCAGCATTAAATCCAAGTAAAATCTATGTGGTTTGTGTATATAACAGATGAAAGTTCTTCTGACTGTTAATATGAGCATGGGTGGCACTTCACCCCCACCATGGTGGACAGAGGCACCACCCTTTTTGGACCATCAGCTTCTGGTAAATAAATAATGGGAAAAATATCAAAGGTATAAGTGGGATGAAATATACTCAACAGTGGGGCATTTCACATTAAACAGTTATAGAGCTGTGATTAAACTTTGATTGTCAAACCAACATCCTATAGAATTTCAGGATTTTCAGTTTAGGGAAGTAACTGAATAAAAGACAAATCCCAGGATGCCATAGGATGTTCCCACAGCTGTTAAAAAGGAATCAGACTACTATAATTTGTTGTGAAAGGCCCCCATTAATCTACTTGCAGAATTCACAAGAACCTGTGATCTAGTGATATCCATCTGCATTCACAATCTTGCAAATATTGAAGTTGGAAATATTACATTTTTGGACAGCATTTCCCAGAATCCTTTATCCAGCATGATTACTGTGTTTCCTGGTCTCAAAGATTCTCCAGTCATCAAGGCAAGGGTAAGCAATCTCAATGAAAGAGTGCTGCCTTGAAAATTGTGTGTGTGTGCATGAGTGCAAATGCTTCAACATTACACAGATGAAAACCAAGATGGATGTGATGAAAGAACATCCAAGTGTGGTCAAGAAGACAAATGTTATTAATGAGGAAGAATACACAAGTTGGAAAGGCTGCAGCAGATTGCTTTGGCCTGAGCATATTTTGAAGACCATGATTGAAGACCATGTCCCTTCCTTTCTTCTCCATACTTCTTCTTCATAATACTGAGTTAACTCAATCCAAGCTACTTTTGCACTTTGAACTCAGTTTGCAGTAACTGAAGGACAAAGAGGAAAAATGGGAGGAGGAGACAGAAACTGAGATATTTTAAAAACAGCTAAAAACTGAGACTACAGAGGAGTAATTGATAGGGACTTTTCCTCCCAAATCAGGAGAGTTGGAGACTATTGTGAACAAGTATCCATTTGTTAGACCTTGTTTTTGATCTAAATGATAACACTCTGTGCCTGGTATAAAATAGGCAAACAAGAAGTGACTGTAATGCAAACTATCAATTGCTGAATCAAGTTATGCAAAGGGTTGCTACCTTCCATGAGCACGGCTCTCCTTTCATAAATGGAAACCCCTTCTATTCCCAGATCAGAAATAAATAAAGAGTTTCGGAAAGCTTTTGATCCAAAGGCCATTTTCAGTGATGGAGCAAGGAGGAATTTCTGCCAGCTTTCTCCCACCCACCACCCATCTTCCTCTGTTCCCTCTATCTCAGAGGATTAGGCAACCTGCTGGAACAGCATGGGAGGCTGCAGGGAGTAGACTGGCAAAAAATCCCTTTCACATTCTTTTTGCCTTCCAGAATATTCTAAGCAGAACTTCATTCAAATTTGCTCCTTCCATTGGTGGAGCAAACACTGGATCTGGACCACTGTCTTTACAGCATGCTGTGATTTTTGTATTTGTTGCTGTTAACTGCCAAGAACAAATGCCATATATTAGTTTTCTATTCCCTGAAAGCACCAGTTCCTGTTTGATCCTGGAAGCCAAGCAGGTTTAGGCTTGGATAACACTTGAAAGGGAGACCAATCAGGAAATACCAGGTGCTGTAGGCTATTCTCAGAGGAGGGCAATGGCAAACCTCTTCTGAACAAATCTTGCCAAGAACACCCTAGGATATGGGTACTATAAGTCAGAGCTGACTTGAAGGGACATCATTGCCACCACAATTTTTACACAGAAAACAGAATTCCCTACATATCATCTATATATCATATACCCTGTTTCCCCGAAAATAATACATCTCCTGAAAATAAGAACTAGTAGAGGTTTTGCTGAATTGCTAAATATAAGGCCTCCCCTGAAAGTAAGAGGAAACACAGTAGTGCAGAATGGTTGCACTGTTTCCTTGAAGTGTGAAGTTTTTGAACAAGAGGTCATCTGATTGGAGTGCTTTGATTGTGTATTCCTGCATGGCAGGAGGGTTGAACTGGATGGCTCTTGAAGTCTCTATAGGATTCTATGGGAGTAAAAAAATATATAGAAAGATAAACCTTAAAATGTTACAGTGGGAAGTATCCCATTTCTCCCAATTGCTTATCTTTCCAACTAAACCACATTGATTTCTTTCTTCAGCACTTGCCATTTTTACTTGACCTATGTGTTTGAACGGCATCCAAACTTGACAGTTAGCATCAGGACAGGCATGAGATAATTTAATATCTTGTTTTTTGAGCTCCTCCTACTCTGATGTGTAATCAGAATAAAAGCCAGTGAGGGTGGGAGGCCAAGATCTCTCTCTCTCTCTCTTCCTTCTGGCAAACTCTTTCAGAATTTATGAGTCAGACCACTAAGGAATCAATAAAAGTACACTTATCTTGCCAATTATTTAAAAAGAACACTAATCCTCATTTTTGAAACTTCCTGCCTAGAAAGAGTAGGAAGAGATTCTGCAGCAGCAGCAGAAAAGCCCACTGGATTTTGAAGGCGGGGGTTAATTCCAAAGAGAAGATATAATAAAGCTGTGTTGTTCTGAACTTTTCAATAACCGTGTCAGATTATTCTCATAGGGGGAGTGCTTTTAAAAAAAGTCTGATGGTTAAAATGCTGAGTGTGTTGTACTAAAGACACAAAACACCTTTTTTATATTAACCCCATTTAAAATGGGGGACATTCTTACTGACTTATACATTTTCCCAAATTTCCTAAGCTCCTGTGAGGAAAAGTGGGGTATAAAATGATAGCAACTTTAACAGAAGCATCCCCTTTAGGAAAGCTAAAGTTTTAAAAAAATCTGAAGAGATCTCTATTTTGAATCTTCCAACCAGCCAGCCACATTTTCCTCTAATTTTAGTGTGTGCCCTCAAGTCATTTGTCACTTATGGAGACTCTAAAGTAAATCTACCATGAGGTCTCCTTGACAAAATTTGTTTGCCTTTTCCTTCCTCAGAGGTTGAGAGTGTGTGACTTGCTCAAGGTCACCCAATGGCTTCCCATGGGTGAGCATGGATTGAACACTGATCTCCCAGAGTCCTAGTCCAACACTCAAACCACTACACCGCTACACCATGCTATCTCTTCTCTTTAGGCCTACATACAAGATCTTCCGGGGAGGCCCTGCTCTCGATCCCACTAGCCTTGCAATTGCGGCTGGTGGGGACGAGAAACAGGGCCTTCTCGGCAGTGGCCCCCCGCCTGTGGAATGCACTTCCGAGTGAGATACGATCAACCTCATCCCTCCTGGCCTTTAGGAAGAAAGTAAAATCATGGTTGTGGGACCAGGTTTTTGCACATTAATGTAATGGAGCACTTCACTGGGACTGGCCAACATTGATGGTCATAAGAACACGGATTACCGCTTTGGGATATTGAAGGATCATATATTGAGATCTTAAACTGTTTGATTGTTAATCATTGTTGATTGTGCTTGTTTTAACTTTGCTGTATTTATGTTTTAAATTGTATACTGCCGGCATCTAATGATTGTCTTGTAAGCCGCTCTGAGTCCTCCCTCGGGGGTTGAGAAGAGCAGGTTACAAATACTGTAAATAAATAAATAAATAAATAAATAAAAACTTCCGGGTGATAATTATTACTTTACTATACCCGCTCGTAAGGCGCAATCTGCAGACTTCTACAATATCAGGTATTTGGAGGGTCAAGATATGCTGGGGAAAATGTATAAATCTAGATAGTGACTACACAGAGATAAGTTAACAACTACAAATCAAAACAAACTTTCTGTCAATTTTTTTTAAAGGTGATCATTAAAATTTTTGGATACCCCCTCGTATTTGTTTTGTGATGTTGCTATGTTGTATGTTTTAATTTTCATAGTTGTTTATGTCAAAATTACTGCCATGACATTCAACAATGTATGGGAATTATAATCTATGAGTAACATTAGTACAAGAAACATTACTCATGATTCTGTATGGTGTGGTATGAGAGGAGGTCAATGGGGTGGCACCATGAGTCTCCACACTGGGCACACCAATCCTAGGGATGACATTACTCTCTAGGGCAGCAGAAAACCTGCACACTTCTCTCTGCGACATATTTAAACAGTGCAGTTATGTCACCTCTCAGTCCCCATCAGGCTGATCAGGAAGTCACAACAAAGGCAGATAAATAGTGTGGAATATCTAAAGTCATATTCAATAACTGAACCTCATGAGCCCCAGCAAACAGGAAAGATTTGAAGCCAACAAGGGCCAGAAGCGGGTAATCCCAGGCAGTAGTCTTCAGTCAGACTGAGGGGCTCAAGAGATCGCCTTGCCAGATTGGGGCCGTGGCAATTACACACCACAGCCCAATCTATCCTTTCCACAGTTTTTTTGGTGGTTTTTCACTGCTTCTTTGGTGCAGTGCATGTAAATGCGCATATAATTGCCGAAGATGAAGCATGATGCCACCCACCGTCTGGTCAGGCAGATGCCATGGGAGTGGAGTTGGGACAGCTTGCATGCGTATGCCATGTCCCCCACACCACCCCCACACTGGCATATAACACCGGTCTGTTGAGCCCCTTACTCTCCATTAGGTTGATCACCAAAGAAACAACCACCACAACAAAAAGCTGCACTATAATATTTAAGAAACTGCCACCTAGACTCTTGTGTCTGGCAAACTAGATTTTTCAATTCTTAAAAAATTAAGTATGACAGCTGCTTATTATTAGCATGGCACACAAAATAATCAACACATTTAAAGAATCTTCTTGTAGAATATAAATGAAATTCAGCTTCATTCCACTGTGTCACATACATGTTGTAGATTGCTTAATGTGAGAATGTTGGATTGAGTCAACCTCACACATTGGACAAATTAAATAGATTTTGAAAAGAATAAAATTGTCATAGTTTCACTGCTGGATTTTTTTTAAAGAGTAACAAATCCCATGCTGAGAAATGGTATTGCTGGCTTAGTTACTTCCTAAATCATCCAGCAAAAACTATGTGGGAAGAGGGATTCAAACATTCTTAAAGTGCTGTGGAGCCCCAACCATACAGAAATAATTTTTTACAGCAGCCAAACCATTAAAAAGAACATTTGTGTTGGACCTACATGTCTTCCTGCTAATGTCTGTTTATGGCTATGTGTTTAATTCATTTATTCTCATGGCAGCTACTCTCCATGGTACATCCTAATCATTGCAAGGGTAATGTTTGGTTGCTTAAAAACAAGGGGAGGGCAGACTGATGCAAAGTCTAGTTTAGCCCCTCTGTTGCATAAATTGGCCAACCAGCAACCCATGAGTCCAAACAGATGTTTTGTTGTTTAGGCCAATGAGGTTTACACAGTGAGTGTTTATCCTTTAAGAGAAAAATATCTAGAGTTCACTTAGGCTTGGTATTCAGCCCTTTTGGATTTGGACTGTCTCATGTAGCTGGAGTAAAACTTGGTAATAATATGAAGTGATCCTTTGAGATTGGAAAGCAAGAATTAGGACATGTGGAAATCACATTGTTTCACCAGTGACTCTTTCAGCATCTTTTTCCAAAGAATTATTTTTTTTGAAATGCCAACACTTTTCAACAATTGATTCTCCTGTCCAGAAATCATGGATGTGTTCCTTTATTATATCACTAGATGTGTGACTTTTACTCAGTATGGATGAATATTTGAAAACTGGTCTGGGAATAACAGTTTTTTCCTGGTTTGGGGGAAAGAAGGGATACCAATAAAATCATCAAAATCATCATCATCATCTGTGTTAGGCATGGAGTTAGATGTGTTGAGGTTCTACAGACTGGTAAACAGCTCCAAAAATCATCAACTAGGTCATCAGAACAATGGTACAAATAGATTTTTGCATTTAAAAATGCCCAGTTTTTGGTGCTGATAACATTACTATATGTATGCTTGTAAAAACAAAAATCCTCTCTTTGATTCAAATGTGTTGTTGTGGACACCACTTGCTCTCGCACAATGAGATGAGGAGCTTTCCTAGTGTTTTCTAGTTTTCTTGGAGGGGAAGGACCATTATTGTGATATATTCCTACACTTCTCAGGAGGTTCAGGTCATAGAATCATAGAATCTTAGAGTTGGAAGAGACCACAAGGGCCATCCAGTCCAACCCCCTGCCATGCAGGAATCTCCATCAAAGCATTCCCGATAGATGGCCATCCAGCCTCTGCTTAAAGACCTTCAAGGAAGAAGATTCCATCACACTCTGAGGGAGTGTGTTCCATTGTTGAACAGCCCTTACTGTCAGGAAGTTTCTCCTCATGTTGAGGTGGAATCTCTTTTCCTGGAGCTTACATCCATTGTTCCGGGTCCTAGTCTCTGGAGCAGCAGAAAACAAGTTTGCTCCCTCCTCAATATGACATCCCTTCAAATATTTGAACAGGACTATCATATCACCTCTTAGCCTTCTCGTCTCCAGGCTAAACATCCCCAGCTCCCTAAGTCGTTCCTCATAGGGCATGGTTTCCAGACCCTTCATCATTTTAGTCGCCCTCCTTTGGACACGTTCCAATTTATCCGCATCCTTTTTAAATTGTGGTGCCCAGAACTGGACACAATACTCCAGCTGGGGCCTGACCAAAGCAGTAGAGTGGCACTATTATTTCCCTTGATCTAGACATTATACTTCTATTGATGCAGCCTAAAATTGCATTGGCCTTTTTAGCTGCCACATCACACTGTTGACTCATGCTCAACTTGTGGTCTACTTGGACTCCTAGATCCCTTTCACATGTGGTCTCATTCAGCCAGGTGTCTGATCATATATCTGTGCATTTAATTTTTCTGTTCTAAGTGCAGAACCTTACATTTCTCCATGTTGAATTTCATTTTGTTAGCTTTGGCCCAGCTTTCTAGTCTATTCAGGACATTTTGAATTTTGATCCTGTCCTCTGGGATATTAACTCCTCCTCCTAATTTGATAACTAGGCCCCCAATACTGTCATCCAAGTCATTAATAAAGATATTGAATAGAACTGGGCCCAGAACAGAACCCTGTGGCACCCCACTGGTCACTTCTCTCCAGGATGAAAAGGAACCATTGTTGAGCACCCATTGGATGCGGCCAGTCAACCAGTTACAAATCCATGTAACGGTTACCTTGTCTATCCCACATTTTACAAGCTTGTTTGCAAGAAAGTCATGGGGAACCTTGTCAAAGGCCTTACTAAAATCAAGATATACTATATCCAACTTTGTGGATCCAAGTGCTATCTCTGATGGATTTTAAAACTCGGGGGAATTTGATTGTTAGTGATGGGAGTGCTCTTGTTAGTTCTAGAGTGCACGTACCATAATGATGAGCTTTCAGTTTTTACTGTTGCTGAAACTCTCTACTTAACAAAAAAGTGGATGTTACTTGTGTCATTAATCTCATATCAACATTCTACACCATCATTGGGTACCAGTCAGTGAACACTTGGTCCCACAGATCTCTAGAAAATCTTTAAAGGGACCATGTGATTTCAAGCATGCAACGTGAAAGAATAAATAAACTATGAGTGCTTAACAAGGGTAACTGTTACAATCTAAATCAGCAAGGTTGAAATTTATAATTTTTTTTCAGATGATATATTAAGTATCTATTACGTTAAAAATATGAAAGTTTTCCACTTTAAACTGAAGGTTCAAGAAAGAATCTACTGAATTTGGCTACTGATATTAATGTTTTATCAACTATAATAGTTTTCTGTTTTGCTAGAAAGAAAGTTCAAAAGCAATGATTTGAATTTGGGGAAGACTACACTTCTTATAATACAAAACCACCAAGTAAGTAAGCTGAACTACAGCAACTGCCCAAAATAAACCAAATTAGTCTCTTTTCTGAGAAACAACCCAGCTATATTTGGGAACATCAAGATAATGGGCAATTCTAAAGGTTGGAAGGCCTTGACATTAGCCTACTGACGTTCATAAGTGCAACCTCAGTTGACTCCCATTTTGAATCCACTGCAATCTAAACCACAGTCTGGTCTGTTGCTATGGTGGTTAAATTTTTTTTTCTACAGGACAATATTTATCTGATTTGCATTTTATAACTTATCTTACATTTTGAGCAAAGAAAGGAATACAGTTCCATAGTTACAGCAAACCATTTAGAGCAAATGTCTCAACTGGCAACATTCCAAGGCCATCATAAATGTGGAATAGATCACTGATACTCACTGCAATGTAGTGATAGTAGTTTTTTAAACATCATGGTAGGTATGTGCAAGCACACCACAGCAGTATCATTTTTGGTGGCATCACCCTGTCAAACATGACATGTAATCCAGTTTGTAGACCCCTGTTCTTATGCAGTTCCTCAAAAATATGAAATATGAAGTGATATCATTCCCAGAAGGTTTCCAAGAAAATATTATTATTGGAAGTGAACAGCACTTAACACTGAAGAGTCAATAATACCTTACAACAGGCAGTACTAATAGGGTTAGATAGTCTGAATGACTCAAAGTGTCCTCCCTTCCTTGGCTGCATCCACACTGCAAAAATAATCCAGTTTGACACCATTTTAACCATCATGGCTCAATGCTATGGAATGCTATTTAGTAATATAATGCTATAATATATAATATTATATATATATATATATATATATATATATAGTGATATAATATAATATATAGTAATATATAATGCTATTTAGTTACTCAATGCTATTTAGTAACTGTAGTTTTGTGAGATATTTAGCCTTCTTTATCAGAGAGCTCTGGTGTCACAACAAACAAACTACATTTCCCAGACTTCTATAGCATTCACCTCTGGCAGTTAAACCAGTGTCAAACTGGATTAACTGTGTAGTACAGATGCAGCCCTTGTCTACCTATCCTATTCCCTCTGTAATGTAAAATACTACTCCGAGAGATTTTCCCACCTCTTCAACTTCTCAAAGTCTTCCCTCAGCTCCTCCCTAGAATGTAGCGACATTAGATTAGCACTGTGAGTAGCTTTCCTATCTTTAGAATGGAGTTTCTATAATAAAGTTTGCACTTGTTTCTCTAAACCATTGATGTCTTTGCTCCCTAGGATCTCTAACTAATGCACTCTATCAATTATTCTGATTCTACATAAGAATAAAGGGGGGATCTACTGGCATTTTTGACATTAGTATATCTCTGGAAAAGCTTTCTGATGAAGTGAACTCAAGTCCCCAAATGTTTCTGCTGAAATATGTCAAATACTCTCAAAGGGGTGGTACAGACCCAAAAGGGGCGGTCTGTAGCCACCCCAAGAAGCGACGAGATGGGGCCAAGGCTGCCACACCGGCAGCCTTGGAGGCCCCATCTCGATGCTTCCGAAGGCTGCGGAGAAGTGGCAAATTGTCGCTTCCCCGCGGCCTCAAAGTGGGGTGCAGGAGGCGCTCTGGGTGCCTGCTGCACCCTGCTTTCCTCAGCACTGGTGGGGGGAGAAAAGGGCTGCCGCCACAGCCCCTTTCTCCCCCGGTCTTGGTGTGTATGTTTAAAGGCTGCGCCAAGGACCCGGAGCAAAAAAGGACCTCCGTTTCAGAGCTCCTTTTTGCACCATGGTGCATTTCTAAATGCTGCGCGTGCCATGACAACATCATGGTGTGCCTGTATGGATGCAGCCATTTTTAAATGGCGGTGCCCATACGCTTTAGGGTTAGGGAGGGTGCAAATGCTGCGCCCTCCCTAACCCTAAAGGCAGCCTTTTGAGCCCTAATCGCACCTCTTGAGGCGCGTCTAGATCGGGCCAATGTTAACTATTCCTCCTTTTCTTCTTATTCAGAGAATAGTTATTTAGATTGATAATTCATCTAACCACACTTGTTCATCTCTAGCATTCAGTAAACAATTTTAATTATTGCTACAGATTGAAAACACTAGTCCAGTATCTCCTTTCTCCTTTCATTACCTTATATCCAGTACCAGAATATTTTTGCTTCCTATGGTATTTCTAATGATGCACTCTCCTCGCTTGTGGAAGTCAAACTTCAGCTCACTGCAACTGAACCACTTCAGATGGTAGATGATCTGCCGTCTCATACCAGAAGAAGAAAAAAAGAAGTCTTACACATATTTCACATAGGAGATTGATGGTACTAAAAGCATTCTCCATCTGGCATCTGCTTTTCTGTCTCAGAAGGTTTTTAGTTTAGTTTTGTTCTGCTTTAAATGGAGGAATATTCCATCAAATGAACCATGTCTGTCCTCTGAAGTGGTACAGCCCAAAAACAGTTCATTGAAATCATGTAAAGAGCTGTGCCATAGTACATGCAGATCCCTGTAGTGTAGCAGCACAACGTCCCTGTTTTAACAGGAAAGCCTCCTTGGAAGGTACTGCCTAACCCTTTCACTACTTGGCAGTTCTTCCCTTCAAATAACCTCCCACTCTTTCTTCCTTGCAGGGTTCCTTCCAGTTATATAGTTGCTGCCTTCTCACCATTTCTCTGATCCCACTCAGTTGGCCCTGAAGCTACATTCCCTGCTAGGAAAAAAAAATAGATTGTCAGACTATCACTGCAGGCTACTTGATGCAATGACTATCTTGGTTCAAGACCTAAAGTTAAATCATTCCCTTATTTTAAATAACCAACAAACATCAATACATAACTTGTAAGCTTGGAACCACTCACACATACTTTTCATTCCAACCAGAAGGTCTCTTAAGGCACAACAGAACCTTGCTCTTTAATCTTTTTTTAGAAAATAATAATAATAATAATAATAATACCATGGATATATACTGTAGTGAGCATTGCAAATCCCCAGCCTTATCATATTCACAAAACATCTGGGTTAAATGGAAAGTGATTATTTCATTCTCCTCCTTCTCCTCCTCCTCTTTGTTCTTCTATTTTAAATCCTCTTTGGTCTCATGTGGTTGATGGAATTGCCATTGTTAGGCTGATTTTTGAAAACATGAAGCCATGCAAAGAAGGTGAATATGCTTCTTGGTGCAAAACAAGCAACATCCATGTAGCACACAGAACACTGCTGTACCTCCTTGGGGAAGGTTTGGGTAGGGATAGGGCAGAATATCTTTTTACTTTTTCAGCCAGAAATATTAAATTGAATGCACAGTTGACTAATCTGGATCTTTGTTTGACTTAATTGTTTGGAACAGCATGGATCATTTTAACCATCTGTCCCATTTTGTAGCCAGAGCTGTATCTGTGCTCTGTAACTGTCCTAAAGACCTTTCCTATGCAGAAATCTGTTAAATCCCATTAAAGCAATGTGTTTACTCATAATCAGTTCCTAGCACAGATTGTTCTTCTCTACCCTGTTTCCCCGAAAATAAGATATCCCCATAAAATAAGACCTAGTAGAGGTTTTGCTGTATTGCTAAATATAAGGCCTCTCCTGAAAGTAAGACCTAGGGGGAACCTTGAAACTGTAGTACACGCTGTGGTAACCTCCAGGTTGGATTTCTGCAAAGCGCTCTACATGGGGCAGCCTTTGTATCACACTCGGAAGCTACAGTTGGCGCAGAATATGGCAGCACGGCTGATCTCTGGCGTTTCCAGGACCAGCCACATAACACCGGTACTAAAAGACCTTCATTGGCTGCCCATTCACTTCCGGGCTCAGTACAAAGTGCTGGTTATTACCTATAAAGCCCTAAATGGCTTGGGCCCAGAGTATCTGAAGGCCTGCCTCTCCTCATATAATCCGCCCCGCACACTTAGGTCTACCGGGCAACAGTTATTAAGAGTTCCAGAGGCTAGATTATCAACCACCACGAAGAGGTCGTTCTCCATCTTGGCCTCTAGCCTCTGGAACACCTTGCCCACTGAGCTCCGCTCAGCAGCCTCTCTTATTCAGTTCAAAAAGGGGTTAAAAACATATCTATTTGAGAAGGCTTACCCCTAATATCTCTTTTCTGTGAAGTCCTCTCTCATATCCCTCCCCCCCCCCACTGTGCCCATTGCGGGCCTCATGGGTATTTGGGCTGGCTTGGTATATTGCCTTATATTGCTGTATTGACATTGACATTGTTTGTTTGTTGTTGGAATGTTTTTAATTTATGGATATGTTGTGCACCGCCCTGATCTTTGGAAGGGCGGTATATAAATAAAGATTATTATTATTATTATTATTATTACTATATCATTTTTTTGGTTCAACAATAAATGTGAATTCTTATTCATGGAAAAATAAGACATCCCCTGAAAATAAGACCTAGCACATCTTTGGGAGCAAACATTAATATAAGACACTGTCTTATTTTCAGGGAAACACAATACTATCACTTAGGCACATGAAGGTACCTAATATATATTTCATAACAGTAGGTTATCATCTGACTTTGGGGCTATACATACTGGCACTTTGTACTGGCCTGTAGTGTGGTGAGGGCTGAGTGTCTGCATGGTCCAAGCCCTAATGACAATGCCTGGGTGCCATTTTGGCACGTGCCCTTCTAGACAGCCTGTGCCATGATGATGCACCTCCACCTCAGCACCCAAATGGTGCAGCGCCAAAGGGGCATCATCATGGCACACCGGTGGGCCTATGACACCCCTTCCACAGAGCTAAAAAGAAGCAGCTCATCACAGCTTCTTTTTGCTCCCTTCAAGGACCAGATCAGTGTCACTGTGTGTGGTTGCTGCTGCACTGATCCAGGACAAAAAAAGGTAGCTACATACCGCCCATCCGTATAGCCCCCTTTTTTTTTCATTATAAAAACTCTGAAAATGGCCAGAGCTATTTGCACCACCAACTACTTATGGAAGCCATATGTGAACTGTATGAAATTAGAGAGTGCTCATCCCTGTTTGAAATGCCACTTCTCACACAACACAAACAAGCCCAGACCCTTCCAGATTTGAGAGTAGGCTTTTCTTGCCTCATTTTGGAGTGTTATTCACCACTACCACCATTCCCTTTCTCCCTACCCACTTTCCCCTATTTATCTCAAACTTGCTGTGGTGGGGGGTTAACTGAGAGAAATTTACTCAAGAGCCTTAGTAAAGTCTCTTTCCCCTAGAAATGTGGCCTTGCTAATAATTGTGGCTGGTACCCATATTGACTTACAAAGGTATTAAGTCCATCTTACACTGTTCTAACACAACAACAAAGGACATCTTATGGCAGGATCTGCCAAATTCTGACAAGTGGAGAACAAGTCATCACAGAACTATCTCGTACGTCACCGTAACTAGACACTAAACAATTACAGGTATGTCATCTGCCAAGAGCTCTGGAAAGTCATAGCCAGATGCTTTTCTGATGTTCCTTGCTCTCCACTGGTCAATAAATGGCCTGAGGAAGGGGGCTCTTGCAGTTAAAATGTGGGATCGATGGAGCATCGTTCCACATGCTGAACTTTTTTGCTACAATGTTTGCCCTACGGGATTAGGGTGAATGTCCTATCCAGAGGTCTGGGTAGAATATATGGGTGGGCTTATATTCTGCAACCAATTGTTGGTTTCATCATGGATCTCATAAAGCTGAAATAATTCCAAATAAACACCTGGATAATTGCAACAGGAAAGAGGAAACCCTGAAGGTAAGCAAGACTTGGCTACTAGTCCCGAAGAACTCAACCAATGACAAACAGCCTGTTATCAGCTTTGGCTGATACGCCAGCTGCACCCTTTCCTGGAGCCGAAAGACCTGGAGTCAGTGGTACATGCTTTGGTAACCTCACGATTGGACTTCTGTAATGTGCTCTACATGGGGCTACCCTTGTGCTTAACTCGGAAACTTCAATTAGTTCAGAACATGGCAGCCAGGCTTGCCACGGGAACATCGAGAAGAGAGCACATAACACCGGTGCTCAAATCTCTCCACTGGCTGCCGATTAGCTTCGGAGTGCAGTACAAGGTGTTGGTTTTAACCTTTAAAGCCCTACATGGCTTGGATCCATCTTATCTTAGGGACCGCCTCTTCCCATATGAACCCCCCCCCCCCGCCGCCCCAGCACGCTTCGGTCTTCTGGGAGGAACCTGTTGCAGCCTATGAAAACTAGGTTGGCACAGACCTCCCAGAGGGCCTTTTCAGCTGTCGCTCCCAGGCTATGGAATGACCTGCTGGATGAGGTGCATCTTATTACATCTTTCGATTGCTTTTAAAAAGCCTTAAAGATGCATCTCTTCCGGCAGGCCTTCCCAGAAAGCCCTTAACTCCCGGCCCTGCCCAGGTCAAGCTCTCCCTTCAATTCCTCAACTTCTCAATTTTGATGGCCATGCAATGGGTTGCTGATTTATATTGTAATTTTTATTATGTCGTTTTAATTGATGCTAGTTTAATTCAGTTTTAAGGGGTGGGAGGTGGGGTATGAGTCATGTATATTTTAACTTGTATCTTTTAATTGATGTAACCCGCTCTGATTGGAGACAGAGGAGCAGACTATAAATTATTATTATTATTATTATTATTATTATTAGGGACAGGGTATTCCCAGCAGAGAAGGAGGACTAAGTAGCAGTCATTAATCCTCTTTTGCAGATCCTCCCACCCTGAGGACTGCCATTAGCAACAGAACAATACACTTGCAAATCACTCCTCCCTTCCCAGGGTCACACAGGATATATATATATCCAATCCTTTTCCAGGCAAACATTCTCTGAAGATGCCAGCCACATATGCTGGCAAACGACCAGAAAAGAACTCTTCTAGAACATGGCCACATAGCCTGAAAACCCCACAAAACATTATGGACGCCAGCCATGAAAGCCTTCGACTCCACAGAGCCTCTTGGCTTTATCCTCTGCCCATTTTACCATACTGAGGATCAGAGGCCTCATTCTGGAATATTATGGTTTCATTGCATTAGGCTAGGCCTACAGGCCTCTAAGCAGACAAAACTCTAGTTCAAAATCTTGGCTATTTGGTGACATCAGTGAAATGAATCTTGTTGCCCCAAATTGTAGATACATTGAACTTGAAAGGTGGATGTGTCTTGTCATGTTACTTCACTGACAAAGCTTATCCCATACTTTGTATCCAAACACAAAACACTCTTCCTCACTGCCCTCTAATATGTATGTATTTATTTACTTTATATCCCAACTTTCTCCTGTCATGGTATCCAAGGATAAAACAAAATAGAGCTAAAAGTCTGACCAGATTCCTGTTAGTGAATTATGATGGTGTAAATCTGATTTGCATCAACACAACTAACTTTTTTTTGTCATTACCACCTCAACTAGTCCTTTGAAATGATAGGGCAAAGGGTGTAATATGTATCTTTCTGGGTCATATTACAGTTTATCCCACTACCACAAATGTGTAAATGTGCTTTAGAATCTGGAGCTTTAATATTATTTGGTACTACAACTGAAGAATAGGGGTTTTCTTCACAAAAGGTCATGCTAAAACAAAAACCAGTGTCTCAAAGGTTCCACTACAAGTCATTTTTCCCTTTCTCTCCCTTCCTCCTTTTTTATTTTTTGGTCACTTTTGAGGTTGGAATTCCTTACTGACTGCAACCATCAGAATTTCCTACCCTCAGAAAACTCCCCAGCTTTCTTTCTAATTATATTTATTGAATATATAACATCCATTTTTAAAATCATTCCATCAGACAATAACAAATCAAAACAGATAAGATATAGCATTCTGTCTAATGGAGACCCTAAGGTGAACCTGTCCTGGGGTTTTCTTAACAAGACTTGCTCATGGGAGGTTTGCCATTGCTGTCCCCTGAGGCAGAGAACATGGGACTTGCCCAAGGTCATCCAGTGGGTTTCTCTGACTGAGCAGTGAGATGAATCCTGGTCTCCAGCCATGGTCCAACACTCAAAACCACTACATGACACTGGCTCTCAAATGACATAACTTAACCCCTCCTAATAACCTGAAAACATAATACAGTGGTCCCCCGGTTTACGAATCCCCCGGGGTACGAAAACCCCGGGGTACGAAACCGGCGGGACCGCTAAAATTCCCCCGGGATCCGAAAGATCCCCCGGGATACGGAAAAAAAACACCGCGCGGCCCCTTTAAATCGGCCGCACGGTCCGTTGAAAATAGCGGTCCCCCGGGAAACGAATGCTTCCGGGTTACGAAAGGTAATCCGGAACAGATTACCTTCGTAACCCGGGGGACCACTGTATAGATAACACATAAAACATACATCAACTTCCTACATAATTGTTCTTGGTTTTACATTGTTCCTTAACTGTCTATCCCTTCATATATGTTTTTATGTTCTTCTACATTCACTGAAAACTTTCTTATACTTATACACCAACCTGTTTTCCACTCCACTAAATGCATCTGAAGAAGTGGACTGAAGTCTATGAAAACTCATCCTGCCAACTTCTTTCTTTCAGTTAGTCTCAAAAATGCTGCAAGATCCCTGTACATACTCATTCTACAGACTGGCTATATCTTTGAATTATGCACCACCAAACAATATGATATCTTTAGCACGAAACCCTGTATCTCTCCTCCTTTGAGTCAAATATTTTCTGCTTATCCATTTTTGCCATGTCATAGATTTTCATCAACCTATCTTCCATTGTTGGTAATGTTTCTTCCCACTTTTCAAATGATGCAGCCATTGCAACATGCCTATTTCTGTGCTGTTGGAAAGTCGGGGTAGAGATATGCCCATCTAGGGCTCATTTCCATTTGCATTTAAACCAGTTTGTGATTCGCATTGACACTGGGTCACAGACTCCATTCAAGCCGATGTGTCTTTCCCACTATGGAAACAAATATTTCTTCATCTCATATCATTCCCACTAGTGGGAATGAGTCCCTAGAAACCTGTCCTTCAAAATGGAGGATGCTTTTGGACAGAAGGCTGAAAGGGAGGAGTGTATCCTGGAAAAGGAGGACCTGTGGTCACCCGATGTGGAAGCCACTAAGCCCCAGACTGCCAAAAAGCAGACCCCTTTAAGTCCCCCCTACACACACACAATACACACCCACCCCCTTCCCCATAGCTTCCTCTTCTCTCTCTCTCTCTCTCTCTCCCAGTGCCTTGTGGGTCTCACAGGAGGAGGCTGGGGTCTGGTGCTGCTGCTGTTGGTCCCTTGCAAAGAGGGAGACCCAAAGTTTGCAAATGGGGGGAAGCAGTGGAAGTGTGCCTGGCCTCTTGGTCCTTTTCTCTTGTTCCTTTGAAGGCAAAGCCAGAGAAAGGCTCCCACGGGTGAGGCACTCTGAGGAGGAGCATGGGCAGCTGATGTGTTGTTCTCCCAGGGCAGCTTCCAGCCCCTTTCCTTTAGGGCTCTGGGGCTGGGGCTGGGGCCAGGGGGAGTACAGCTTCCCTTTATCCCTCCCTCCAGCTGCTAGGTCCTCTTCTTCCCCACTTCAGAGGCTGCTCCTCTCATCGCCCCTTGGCCCGGTGGGGCTCCACCTGCCTTCTTATCTTCCTGCGAATCAGATCCATCACTCACACTAGTTTAACACTCTTCTGAATCATTTTTTCTCCAAAAGAATCACCAGAAAACCAGTGTTTGAAAAGAGCAAATTTTTTTGCAAGTCAATGTGAGTCACACCAATTGCAGTCAAGTGTGAAACCACTTCCAAGGGGAATGAGGCACATATGAAGCGATCAGAAAATTGCTTTAAATCATAGTGGGAATGGGCCCTTAGTTTCCTGTAGCTGAATGTATTGCAATGACTTAATCAGCAGGAACCTCTGGGATTTCTACCAATGCCTTTTGCAGTGTGTCCAGCTTCAGTAAAATCAAAGTCTTCCACTGCACTCTTCCCTCACCCCCCCTCCCCACACGGAAATGACCGTGTTGGAGGATGTATCATTTGAAAGGTAAGTTCTGGATAGAAATCATTGGGCAACATGTATGAAGATATATGTGCAATATGCACATCTCCCACTGTAGAATTCCAGCCACTGTGAATCTTTCAAAGTATGAGATAATTTATGACCATAGCAATAAAGACAGAAATAAAGCACATCCACCTCCATAAACGGATCCTTGGGCACAATTAATTAATCATCAAATGCTTGTTTAAATAAAAAGGTCTGTTCTTGCTGATGAAAGGAAAGCAGAGGGCTGACCTAATCTTGCATATGTGAGAAAGATTTGGCTGAAAAGTGGCCAATAAACCCAGAAGTGCAGACTTGAAGTAGACTTCTAGTCACATATGGGGCTCATTTTCAGCCATTTCATGGGCTAAAATTTCAGCCATAGTCCATTGCAGAAGTGCTTTAATGTCCTATTGTTATGTGCCTTCAAGATGACTTCTGGCAACTCTATCGTAGGTGGGTTTTTTTGGGGGGGGGAGGGGGGGGCAAAATTTGTTCAGAGGAAGTTTATCCAAGCTCACCCCGTGGGTTTCCATGGCTGACTGGGGATTTGAACCTTAGTATCCAGGAGTTCTAGTCCACCATTCAAACCATAACACTATGTTTGCTGTTCTGTTGCCTAGTTCTGATTTAATTGCATAACTATGTGTACACTAAGAGATGCAGATAACACCATAGTACTAGCAGAAAAACTCACAGACCTGGAACAACTACTAAGGAAGATCAAGGAAGAAAGTGCAAAGGCAGGCCTACTGTTAGACATAAAGAAAACAAAAATAATGACCACGGAAAGTCTACACAAATTTAACCTAGGCAACGAGGAAATAGAAATAGTAAAAGAATTCTCATACCTGGGATCAAACACTGGTAGGGACAGAGACTATAGCCAGGAAATCAGATTAAGCATGGGGAGAGAAGCTATAAAAGAACTAGAAAAGATTCTAAAATGCATAAATATACAACTGAGCACAAAGTTAGACTCATAGAAGCCATTGCATTCCCTGTTACCATGTCTGCATGTGAGAGCTGGACAGTGAAAAAAAGGAGATGGAAAGAAAATCAATGCATTTGAGTGTGGTGCTGGAAAATAATGTTGAGGATCCCATGGCCAGCCAAAATGACAAACAAATGGATCCTAGAGCAGATCAAGGCAGAGATCTCCCTGGAAGCCAAGATTACAAAACTGAGGCTGTCATACTTTGTGCACATTATGGAGTTTATCAGATAACACAAATCAGAAGCATAATCCAATCGCAGTCCGAATCATGGGGTTTCATGTTATTGTGTGAGAGACTACCACATGCATTTTTGGGCAATGGGAAGTCCTTCCCAATGCAATCGTGGGGTTTCACGTTATTGTGTGAAAAATGATCACACACAATTTTGGGCAATTTCAGGCAATGGGAAATCATTCCAAACATAATGCAGCATCAATACTCAATCATGTAAATTGGCTGAACTAGCGAATTCACTCATTTCCAATTTCTTTCAAAATTGAGAGAAATCCCTCTCGTGTGATAAACTTCTATGTGAAAAACAATCAGTCAGTCAAGCCTTTATTGTAGTCAACAGACCAAAGGCAAACATAAAATGACAAAGTATAACTGTGAAAAACAATAATGCTAGGAAAGGTTGAAAGAAGCAGAAAGAGAGGAAGGCTGCATATTAGATGGAGGGACTCTTTTAAGGAGATCATGGGTATGGGTGTGCAAGAATTAAGCAGTGCAGTGGAGGACAGAGGGTCTTGGAGATGTCTCATTCATAGGATCGTCAAGGGTCAAGATTGACTTGAGGGCAGTTAACAACAACAATGTTTACACAGTGCCATTCCATCAAAATATATGACCATAAACTGTGACTTGGCAACCCCTCCCACATTAAATGGCATGAAACCAAGAACTGTAGACTTCACTGTGACTTTAAAATGCTCCAGCAAGGCAGAACATCCCATAACAGGAGACCAATGTGAGAGGTGGAAAAATCTGGAACATACCTTCAGCTCACTAGTCTGGTTCATAGCACTGGGAACTCCCCAAATACCAACAGCAAAACTAGGGTTAAAAAGTCACTAAATATAGCTATATATGGATCTTAACATAATAAATTAATACTTAGTAGCTTGTCCGCCCCAGTTTTGTCAATGGTTTCTAGTACTTTTGAGGTGGGTTCTGGGGTTCATCTCTGTCTTGTATCTCCCCATATATGCAATTAATTTATGCTATTATGAAAAATTTCAGCATGTAAGAATCCAGAAATAAAGCACACTCACCAACATGAACATATGTTTTAGTGGCATTGCATTCAAAATCTCAGAAATGAGATGTTTTCTGATACCTAGAATTTCCCTTGATAGAAATTTTCACAGCTCATAAATAAACAATGTGTTGTATTTACCTTTAATGCACCCACTGTTATAGGTTTGCCTTAGGGTCAGCATAAGTTGGAAATGACTTAAAGGCACACAGCAACAATAAAGACTTATCCATGTTGTGATCATCCTGCCCACAATCTCTTTCCCATCATTTCTATTACTGCATTTCAGCCTAATCAACACCCACCCACTTGGTACAGCTGGATTATTATTTGTTCAAATATGTTAAACTTGGCTGATGAGAGAAAACTGGGGGCGCTTGCATTAGGAAAATAATAATTTGGGTTGTTTGGTTGAACATAAAGATATTTCTGTTACACCTAGCAGATTATCATTCCCTCCCAACTCCCATGCTATCTACATGTATCCCTCCCACTTCAGTGCTATCTGCATATACTGTGGTGACCAAACTAAGTGGTACAGATTGCATGTAAAACTAGCAGGCTTACTCGTACTGCTGAACATAAAGAAAACAAAAATAATGACCACAGAGGATCTACACAGATTCAACCTAGACAATGAGGAAATTGAAATAGCAAAAGAGTTCCTGTACATTGGATCAAACATTGATTAGAATAGAGACTACAATCAAGAGATCAGAAAAAGACTAGGAATGGAGAGGGCAGCTATGAAAGAACTAGAAAAGATCCTAATGTGTAAAGACATACAACTGAGCACCTAAGTTAGATTTGTCCAAACCAAAATATTCCCAATTACCATGTTATGGATCCAAGAGCTAGACAGTGAGGAAGCGGATGAGAGGAAAATCAATTCATTTGAAATGTGGTGCTGGAGAAGAGTGCTGAAGATACTGTGGACAGCTAAAAAGACAAGCAAATGGGTCCCAGACCAAATCAGATCTAAAATCTCATTGGAAGCCAACAGGATAAAGTTGAAGTTGCTGTACTTTGGTCACATCATGAGAAGCCTTGACTGATTGGAAAAGACAATAATGCTAGGAAAGGTGGAGGGATGTAGAAAGAGAGGAAGACCATGCGCTAGAGGAAGGCCACATGGACTATATTAAGGAGGTCACAGATATGAATTTGCAGGACTCAAGGGAGCATTGGAGAATGGAAAGTCTTGTAAATGTCTCATCCCAAGGTACACTATGAGTCAAGAATGACTCAAAGGCAGTTAACAACAACAACAAACATTTTGAGCACGTATAGTGGGTGGGTGAGTGATTGGTTGAAAGGCATTCATGTGAGGCTGTTAACCTGAAAGATAAACAGTAAAGAGAAAGACTGTTTTGCCCTTTCCTGCCAACCATTTTCTCATTCCTGTGCCCACTCACTCACTACCAACTGTTGGCAAGGGGGGGGGGTGGAGTTAGGGAAGCCGGAAACTCTGGATGAGAAATATTAAATGGAAAACCAACCACTAGTCAGAGTCTGACTATATCCATGTTTCAAAGCAAGCTTTGAAACATGGGGAAGGAGAGAAGAAAACCAGTGCATAATTTTGAAAGGGAAACAGCTATCCATAAATATAGCATGCTTACTACAGCTGAGATAATTTGGACTGAGATGAGAGAAGGAAATAGTGAAGAAGAAGAAAGGCAATTATAGGAAACACTTATAGATCTCCTGGGAATGATTAGGAGAAAGAACAGGAAGCATTTATATGTTTAAAGAAGAGTTGTAAAAAACCCTGGACATTGATCATGGCAATTTCAATTACGCTGCCATTTACTGAAGCAAGATAATAAACCGCATTTCTGAGTGTACGCAAGACACTTATTGCACAAATTTTCCTGTCAAGCGTACCACATAAGGGGCATTAAATAAAAATACTCTTGGCTCTGGGATACTGTGCGCCATAATTGTAACATTACAAACACTGCGGATAAACAGAGAAACAGACAGCTAGAAAGAACCACTGCTTATCTGGACAGCTGTCATACAAAAGAGCACAATAAGGTGGAACAAAAAATAGCAAGGCATTAGTAAGCATGCTTATTGTCACAAATATGCAAAGGATCACAGATCAGTCCTTTTACTGAAACCAAAAACCATTAGAAACATAAGCAAAGTCTTGATGGATGAAATAAAATGTCACACCCCAGAATTCCTCCGAAGACCCCAGCCATGTGATGGGGGGGGGGGTCCTTCTACACTCTCTTTTCATTGGTTGCACTGGTAAGCCCACCTTCAGGAGAAACAGTGGTAGCCAGGTGGCATGTCCACAGAGTTCCTGAAGGTATAGAAGCAGCATCAGTGGCTCCAGGGATAGTCCGTCCCTTCTCCCTGCACTGCCCAGTACAGGGAAGGCAGATGGCACAGCGCCTGGCTTGCAAACAGCTGGATTGGCCCAATTCATTCTCAATCCAATTGCTTGCATGCCACAAAACTTTGAACTCAGCCCAGGGTTTCAGGGAAACACCAGGATTTTCTCAACTTTACAAACTGCAGGATAAAGTACCCATAGTATTCTGCCTGAAAGTTGCCCTGTATTGTACAAACAAGTAGTGTCAGTCTTGGTGTAAGGATTTTTATATATATTTTTACCTATGCAGACAACTCAATAGTCAGGTACTTGTGATGATTTTACCAATTATAATGCAATGTTTTCTCGTTTGATTGTTTCCCACTCACTGTTTTATTACTTGGCTTTATTGTATGTTCTGTTTTTTTACTACTAAAATGTTGTAAACCACTTTGGTTTACAACTAAGCTATAATTAAACAAACAAGCAAATTAATAAATAACTATGTATCATGTATGAGAGTAACTCCCCAACCTGAACTCCTGAATTTTATTAATTCATAGAATCATGGAGTTCGAAAAGAACACAAGAGCCATCCCTTCTATCCCCCTGACATGCAGCACTGTGTTTTTAAAGTCAGCTAAACAACATCAGCTTGGGTTGTTAAATTTTGGATTAATTTAGATATATCTTCACCAAGTTCTTTTTAAAACAAAATCCAGATACCTTGATTGATTTTTGTACCATGTATATTTTTCGTTTGTTTGTTTACAAACAAACAAAAAGAAATCCACCCTGCTTTTCTTGATAAGAATTGAAAGATACAAGGCAGCTTACAAATCTTAATAAAAATAATAAAAATCAATGACCCATGAGATTTCTGTCCCACAGAAAGGTCTGATGGGGTCAACACTACAGGATGACCCAAACTGAGAGTGAAGCCATATATTATCCACTCAGAATTGTTCCACTGAGTTTAATATTGCTTAATCTCAGTTCATGGAATGCTCGCAGCATTAAAACCCTTTTCTTATTTTTATTCATTCATTCATTCATTTGAAATTGTTTCTGCTGTATAATAAATTTACCAGGACCTTTCTCACTTTTAAGGCTACAGTACAAAGCAAGTGTGCTTGTAAATATGAGTGCATTCAAGTGATGAGATCTCCTTTTATATCCAAGGTTCCTCAAATACAGATGATCAGCCTCTTTCTGCACTGATAAAAATAAATCACAAATCTTAATTATGGTTACACACCAATTATGTCAGTTTCTGTATAGTAAAGAATACTGAACTTCCTCTATCCCTTAACCTTTCCTGAAACATTTTTTTTCTAATGAAAGATGGCTATCAGAACCATAAACTATAAGTATACTGTGGAGGGCATGCTCCAAAGATCTTTTTCTAATTGATGTGTGCGAAGATTTCATTTTCTTTTTGAAGGAGAATACACATTAAAAGGGCAATGAACGGAAATGGGTGGGATTAAGAGAACTCTTCTCCTATGTTCCTTTATGTTTATATTTATGTATGCCTAATATGTCTGTTCTCTTTCATAAAGCTTTTTTTTTTTTTAGGATAGGATTTCTTGGCTGGTTTTATCTGAATCTGATTATTATTATATATTTTTTTAAAATGTGCTCTGATTTCAAGATCCTGCTAAGATTTTTTTAGTTGACCTGGGTCTCTTTCTAAAGGCAAAAAGTAGGATATAAATGCTTCATAATTTGTTGTTGTTTGCCATCAAGTTGCTTTTGGCTCATTGCAACTCTAGGAATGGGACAATTCCATGAGCTCCAGAAGTGCTCCATAAGTACTTTGTAATACTTATTACTGGCCTATAGACACTGCTTAAAAGAATGATTTTCTAACCAGTTTACATATGCACACACACACTAGAGTATTAAAAGACAACACAAAACATTGTAAATGTTTTTAAATACTACATAATTAAAATACATAAATTTAAATGGAAGGGGGTAATATTCATTGCAAGGGTCTTCATAAACATATTCATTGCAAGGGTCTTCATAAACATACACATTACTTTAGAAATATACAGTTTTTTGCAGATCATCATTTTGCAGATGGAATGCTTTGACCAAGGTATAATGGTTTTCATATGTTTAGCCAATGATGTCATTGCTCCAGTGAGATTTGAACTAGGGACTTCCCACGCCATTTGCAATATACAAAGAACATGTATTTAGTTAAATAGATTGCTAAATAAGTACAAGGACGTGTACATAAATAATGAATGGATAATCATCTTGGTAGATCAATTAGTTCAGCATTCTGCTTCCTATTATGAAGCCTCGAATATTTAACACCATATCTATCAAAATATTATTTGTAGAGGGTGATATTATTTGTATTATTTGTAGAGGGAAATATTAATTGTATTATTTGTAGTGGGTGAACCAACCACCAACTGAATTACCCCTCATTTAATATGCAGTTACTGCATTCACTAGTTTTTGTATATTTTAATGTATGATTTTAATAGTTAATTGTTTAATTGATGTTTTAGGGACATGGGGTTTGTATGGACGTTTAACTGGAAGCCGCCTCGATTGTCACTGACAGAGAGGCGGGGTTTAAATAAAGTTTAATTAATTAATTAATTTTTAAATGAAACAAGTATTTTGAGAAATGTCATTAACAGAAACACTATTGCAAAGGGAAAGTTGCCAGCTCAAAGCTTCCCAGAGGAGTTAGGTGGTATAAAAATAGGAGGGGATCAATGGATCCACTCTGTGTTTTAGTTTGAACTTTTTTAAAAAAAAGCTATCCAATTGCTGAAGCTATTTAGAGGGAAACAGCCACTTTGGGCCTCAACCTTGGCAGAAAAGATGATACAAATAAATAAATATAACAACAACAAGAAGAAGAAGACTGGCTAGTTCCTTTCTGTGCCCCACTAAAACCCAGAGGAAATCAAAATTCCACTGACTCATCCCTCCTGATGTTGCCTAATCCATAGAAAAACCATGCTGGCTCAGCATGAGAATTCCATCTGCAAAATAATGACTATGGCAACTACACCGGCAACTAGACCTGTTGCATGGGTTGTTGGAATAATGCATCCCCTTGCCCACAAAGATGTGCACTGTGGTTGTTGTTGTGTACCTTCAATTATTTCCGACCTATGGCAACCTTAAGGCGAACCTATCACTATTTCTTGGCAAGTTTCTTCAGAGGAGGTTTGCCATTGCTTCACCCCGAGGCTGAGAGCATGTGATTTACCCAAGGTCACCCAGTGGGTTTCATGGCTGAGCAGGGAATCAAACCCTTATCTCCAGAATCATAGTCCAACGCTCAAACTGCTATACCAAACTGGCTCTCATATGTACTATACAAACACTAAATATGCTGTGAAGACTGAAATTAGAGATGTTCCTTCTGGAGGTGAGTTGGAGAAACCAGAAATCCAAAGATATATGTCTATAACCAGAAATCTAATTAAGTGATACATTTACATTTATACTTATTTTAGAACCCAGAGTTGAAGTCAATATGGCAATCCAGACCATGCCAAGATGACATGTCCCAGAGGATTCATGTCTTTAATGATCCAAGGACAACAGGGGAAAAAAATAAAATAATAACTTTTAAAAATTGAAAATAGGAGTATAAACTTTTATTGACAAACCCTGTGCATGAAAAGCGTCATCTGTTCTGCTTTGCGTGAGAGGGTTTGGGGACAATTACTTTTGGGCTACAACTTTAAGAATTCCCCAGACAGAATTTGGTTTAAAAAGTAACTTTTCAATGCTCTGGGCAAGGAGTGCTCACTTGGAAAGAAACTAGACTGCGTAGAGAGTTTGTGTTGTAGTGTGCCTGAAGGATATGTGTGTGTGTGTGTGTTGTTTTTTTTAAAAGAGTGGAAAATGTGAAAAATCAAATGGGGGCAGGGGAGATAAATAGTACAAACAGCTTAGACAGCTGGCTGAGTTCCCTTTGAACTCTGGTCATAAACAATGTCTGGGAATGGCCAGAGGCTTCCTCTGGCACAGAATCAGTGTTCTGTAGACGGGAGCCTGAAGTTTCCAAGGCATGTTTTGCATGAATTAGTAGAAAGTCGGACCAAACAAACCTATGCATTTCAAAGGGCTAAGGGGGAAGACAGAATGGCAATGCCTATATTTAACTTCCAAAACTCTCATGTATGCTGAAGATCTTATGGAATAAATCATTATGTGTATTTTTTAGGGAAAAAAAATAAACACTATAGTGGGTGATAACAAGAAATTCTTGAATGATAAATATACAACATCCAGCTGCCAGAAGGCCACAGCTAGCAAAGCCTGTTGTAATCCCCCAAAGGAGCTTTTCCAAGCCCTGCACTAGTGTAAACATCATTGTTAGTTTCCAGCTTTCATTGCAGCTAAGTGTCATCTGTATTGTTTTGCTGCATCGATGAGTGAATTCACATTCAGATATATACTTCTCTTGGTTGTGAATGTTCCCATTTTATATTATTTGTTTTGCTTTTTTCCATTCTAAACTTTTGTAGCAATTTACATTACTTCTTGGAAAACGTCCCCTTAGTCACACACTCCCAGCCCCAGAAAACCCCATGATAGGTTCATCTGAGGGTCGCCATAAGTCAGAAACTATTTGAAGGCACACACAACAGGATCAACAAATTCCCACAATTACATCACTTCTCTCAAAGTGGGGGTGATGAAGCATACGTATATCAAGCCTTACTAGTCTTTTATTTAGAATAAAAACTTTTCCTCTCCATTTCACATACTTATTTTTCAATGAACCCTAGCCTTTTGAAATTTTATGTAGTATAATCCAGTATCAGTCTATACAGAGATAAACCCCATTCACCTCAATGAAAGTTATTCTTGTATATACAGGCATATAAATGTCTACCATGAAGCAAGCTGCAATGATGTAAATGGAATTTACTTCTAAGTAATGCTATTGTCAGAATCCAAGCCACATCAATTTCCCTCCATGGTGAAGAGATAGAAATATGTTTTGCTTGCTTGTAGTGTTTTAATGCTGTATTAATTAAGTACTGGATGACTGGAAGGCTTGTCACCAATTATTAATGGTGTTGGCAGCCTACATACCTTGGGATGGTTAATGAGCAGATGTGCGGGGAGTAGAAATTGTGCTGGGACACATCTTAGCTTAGACGTCTGGCATTTCATGCTCCATATATGGTAAAAGTCTTTGTAGAATTTTTAGCAACACTATGCTTGCATAGGAAATTAATGCATTTGTCCTATGGGTAATATACTCCTGAAGTCCCCTTTCTGTGGGCCATTGTTTTGTTTTCCATATTTATTGACAGATTTTGGTCATACAAGAGTAGATTCTGCCTCCCAGCTTGGAAAAATGGCCTCCAAAATGCACCTGGGACCAGGGATGCATCCGGGTTGCAGTCGCCTGGTGGCATTGACAGCACATTAAGTATGATAGAACCCACCAGCAACCCGGAACCCGACTGTAACCTGTTGGGGAGCAGTCAGGTTTTTTGTCAGTACAATAATCTCCTATGCCATCCTTTAATTTCTTCTATATAGTCCTTCTGTTTATTGTTTCCATCTTCTTTTTATTTCTTCTTGGTCATTGCAACATGTTTCCCTGCTGGTTGTTTAGCACCCCCATTCTCGGTGTAAATATCCCTTTGATTTCTCACATCTTGAGAACTGAAGAATTTCTTCTTCCTTTTTTGTTGTTGTCTTCTATTTATTTCTTTGCACTGAGTATTATAGTAGTTCTCTTCATCCCTGCACACAAGTTCTTGAACAGTTTGATTCAGTATTCTGGTTTAATATGTCATCCATTGAGGCTTCTCTATTTGTGGCTCAAACAGTGTCTTATTGGATTCCTTTCTGACATTGTCCCTGGCCACACTCTGGGGCCCCTCCAACATCTGCCAGTGAAGACTGGCTGAGTGAGTGTTTGCCCTCCTTCTACCTGGGCTCCTCCCATGCCTGGGCTCCTGGACTTAAGGAGGAGGAATGACCCTCTTTCCCTCCTCTGCAACATCTGCCAGTGAAGACTGGCTGAGAGACTGTTTGTTTGCCCTCCTTCTACCTGAGTTCCTCCCATGCCTTGGCTCCTGGACTTAAGGAGGAGAAGTGGCCCTCTTTCCCTCCTTTCCAACATCTGCCAGTGAAGACTGGCTGAGAGACTGTTTGTTTGCCCTCCTTCTACTCTGGGCTCTTCTAGACTTAAGGAGGAGTCTTGTCCCCCTCCCTCTTTTTTTTTTAGATTATGTATAGTTCACATTGTTTCTAGGATTGGGATGGGGGATTGAGAATGGGGATTATTTTCTTTTTACTTGTTTTGGTATGTTAATTGTTATGTAGTTTGCTTTGTTAATTTTATTTGGTTATTTTTGTTATAATTACTATGTATTTTGTTGTTGTTGCTATAACTGCTATGTATTTTTGCTTTGTTAAATGTTATGTATTTTGCTTTGCTAATTTTACTGTTACTTAAATTACTATGTATTTTGTTGCTATAATTGTTATGTATTTTGCTAGTTATTGTTATTGTTAATTGCTATCTGATTTTATTGTTATTGCTTAATACATTGCCATTTGTTTTTTAATTCATGTATATTGTTATTGTGTGTATAATCCCCTCTGTTGTAACCCGCCCCAATTGCTTGCTCAGAGGGGCAGGCTAGAAATACGTAGTATTATTATTATTATTATTATTATTATTATTGATCCCAGTCAATTGGGCTTTATAATATTACTAATCTATTTTTGTTGTTATCCTTAAATTCTACAGGGATGTTCTTCAGTTGTATTTTGGCACGATGGCTTGTTTAGTGTTCATCTTTAGCTTTACCCCATTTTTTGATGTCAACAGTTTGTGGTTTCTGCCACAATTTGCTTCTTTTCTTGCTTTTGCAGACAGTATGAAACGTCTCTGAAACTTCTCCATCTTCTGCTTTCAATAATGTGGTCTATTTGATTTCTGTATTGGCCATCAGGTGATGTCCATGTAAGAATGATGTGTTTGCGATAAATGAACTGTTGGCCTTGCAAAATTCTGTCAGTCACTCTCCTGCTTCATATCTTGATTCTAGACCAAATTTTCCTACTGCCTTTGATTCTGCTCTGCTTCCTATTTTTGCATTCCAATTGCTTATTATTAATAAAAAGTCCTATTTTGGTGTGTCATCAGTTTCCTCCTGAACTCCAGCATAGCATTTTTCAGTTGCTTCTACTTCTGCCTCTGTAGTTGGATCATAAATTTGGATTATCATGAGACTGATAGGTTTTCCTTAAGTCTTATTGCCATGATTGACATGGATTCAAATATATTGTATTCTTTGGAAGATATATACAGTAGGCCCTTGGTATCCTCTGAGGTTTGGTTCCAGGAACATCTGTGGAAACTAAAATCTGTGGATTTTCAAATCCCATTAAATACAATGGCATGGTAGAATGCTGTGCCTTACATAAAGTGGCAAAATCAAAGCTTGTCTACTGGAATTTATATATTTTTGGAATATTTTCAAAATGTGGATGCTTGAATCCATGGATAAAAAATCCATGGATATCAAGGGCTGATCGTATGTGTAAAAACTTAAAAATGATATGGGGGAGGGAGTGGATCAGTCCACACAGCCCTTCTCTTAACTACAAGTCTACTTGTTTTCAATCTAAGTTTTAAATGAGATCATGGCAAACTGGTCTTGTGAATGGCCCATCTAATCTTAAAAATCTTTTCAAAGAAGGATGAATAGTGGTGGTCTGGGAAAATGCTACTGTAGGAAAGGTGTTAGGATTCGAGCTGAAAGATGTGTTGGCTTGCTGTATGTAAAAACAATACTTTATACAGTGGTCGATTTAGATAAGGTGTAGATATGTGCTTGAAGATGTCCACTATGAAGATTGTCCTTTTTCTTGTCACCTCTTTTATTCATTTCTGTTCACATTCATTCAGCCTCAGTAATGTTAAGATCTGGCCCTTGCATATTTCCAAAGCCTGCTGTCTTGGTACACCATATGCTGGAAATTGATAATTCCTTGGATTTTGAATTTATGACTAAGAGGAGCAATCCAGTGTATGTCCTTTGATTTGAGGAATGTTGATGTGCTATTCTCCTGAGCTGCTGTAAAAAAGAGGTTTGGAGGACAGAATGAATATTCCTCTTGATCTGGGCCAAGTAGCATTTAACTTGTTTTCATGAGGTGAAGCTGGAACAGAAGACTGAACATCAGGAAAAGGTGGATGTATTAATTCACCTCCAATTTTAGGACGCTTTTAATTTTTAAAAAAGTTATACCTGTAAAGACGTGTACAATGTCATTCTTCTTCTCTTATTTATTACATGTTACTTGCCCCAGATAAATAAGTTGGGTTTTTCTAAAATAAAACTGCAGGAATGTCCTCCAGCTAAATCTTTGCTCACTTTCATCTGTTGTGGCATTTATCAACTTGCTGCAGAGATTGGGAGTCATCCAAGAGATCACCGTCCAAACTAGTTTTTATCACCAGACAGAACTGGGCTTCCTACCAGTGAAAACATCCAAGCTGTCTTGCCAGTGAGCAATCTGGAGGAGGAAGCCTACAACAATGAAGTGACTGCTAATTCTGCAGGCAATTCTCTTCAAACATACAAACATGGACACACTATCCCCTATGCTATTCTAAGAAACTGGATAAGTTTTAAAAAAAAAAAACCTCACAGATAACTCATTAATACAGTCTTGAGAGATGATCTGCCAAAACATCTCAGAATATATGTATTCAGTGATAGTCATGTGATATTTCACTCATCAAAAATATGGCAAAGGGGTCCTTTTCACAGATTCATACCATCCATTTAATCAGGTGAGACAAGTTACACAGCAGGAGAATTCCAGTGGGTTTCTAACTCAAAATAAATTGTACAGACCTGATGCAGAGAGCATTTGGAAAAATACATCTGCCTCTAATCTGGGCATGCATTCTCATGTCTTGTAACCTTTTCAACAGGTAGTCTATCAAAATGATTCCATACCTTCATGACAAGCACAGTGGTTTAAGGGCCCAGTATCAAACCAATGAGCCTAGATTCATATCCAATAGAGCATGAAATGAAATTTGATATCAGGTGGTTAGCTTTGTGGCAGTGATTCCAGTATGTCATTTCTATAATTTGTAATTATAAAAACAGATAAACCTCTGCTTACCAGCACTGTCACTGTTCTATAATGGTCATGTAATGTTCTCTTTGGTAGGACATATAGATGATAGATGGTAGAGAGACATACAGAAAGACAGACAGACAGACAGACAGACAAGACACAAACACAATGGTGTCAAGCATATCCTGTAACCACTCACCTTTGGTAACATCATGATTTCAGCAACCATCATTTCAAAATAGACAAAGAGATAAGACTTGCCTTGTCAGATCATACTAAAGGCCTAATTTGCTCAGCATCCAAAGTGGTGATCCACATGCTTCTGGAAATGTTCACATATCTCATGGAAGTGATGGTCATTCGCTGGTGTTTATTATGTTCCAAAAATGTTTTCAGGTGGACAAACAGAGAAGACATCTCTTGACCCCATGAGTAGAAAAGGAAGATTGTTCAGTTAATATAAGCCAGTTATCCACAAAGAAATGTATCCTATCCTTTTAAAGCATCTATGAATACCTTTGTATACTTAAATCTCATATGGATATCACTGGGAAGACAGATGGTACTTAGATATACCTTTGTGTCTCACTTTGTTGCCAGCTAGCTCGTGTCAAGTGCCAAAGCCTGAATGCTGGCAAGGTTCATCCAACAATAGCTTGAAAGTTGGCAGCAAGGACCTGGAGCAGAGAAGGGGACCCAACAGACTGTATAAATCTGAGAGGATCAAACAGACTTTGGAGCATTGTAGCAGGCAGTGTCGTGAGTTTGGCTCCTCAGGCAGCTAGTAGGGCTGCTGAGAATTGAAATCCAACACCTGTAAAGCTCTATTTTGCCCCTTTCTCATCTGAACAATGGTGGTGGCTGATTCTGATGCTGCAGTGTCTGATACATGGTTGTTGGCAGGCTGGAAATAAGGCACAGAAAGTGGTTGTGTAGAGTCACTTATGTGAGAAAAAGTATTATGTCAGTAGCATTTTTTTTCCCATGACTGCCATCCTAACCAGGGCCAAGTTCATATGTGTATATGTCCAAGTTTAATTGCCAGAGTAAGTTGTTCTTTTTATTTTTCTTTAATTGTTGTTTATATTTTACTTATTTTACCAAGTCAATGTGTACTCATTAATGGTATAATTTAGTTTAGAGTTTTGTGGTTTTACATTTTTCAACCTGCCCAGAAGACATTTGTTTTGTTGACAGAAGTGTTGGAGAAAAACACAAGTATAATAAATAAAGAAGAGTTGTCTTACCTAAGTAAAGTTGATTCTCCTGATGCCTCAGGATCTGTTTGAGATAAAGAATTGGGAATACATGATAGGGGTAGATGTAGGAATGTCTGTATGTCTGGACAAAATGAAGCAAAGGTTTGCATTTCCAGAACAGGGTTGAAGTATAAATTTTTCAGAGATTTGTTTGTGTTTTTTGTGGAATGCAGGTGGAAACTGTATTCCCAGACGATCAAGTCAAACCTATGGCTCTTTCTAAAGGTGGTTGTGCACTGCTCTCTATGTCAACCAAAGGGACTAACAAAAAATTCAATGAGTCACTGATGGAGGATGAAAATGTAAAACGTGCACTGACTTTTTAGGAATACAGTCACAGCACTTTAAACAGAAACAGCTGAAGCTTCAGTCTGGAGTCTAGAAACAACCCACTTGTGTTACGTACAGGGATATTTTTGAACTTTTCACAGGGAGAGATGCTTCCTTTTTGTCATTTCCTTTTTTCCCTTCCTCACTCACACATGCCCATCTGACTATCATCCACAAAGCCACAAGAATGCAAAACAAATCCAGCTAGCTGAATTATTCTGAATCTGTCCCCTGCCCACAGTTCCTTTTTCTGTACTGTTCAAAAATAACTTCCTTGGCATGTTTATGTCTTAGTTTATGGCAAAATAAAACCATTGTGAAGACAGACCATTTTCACTCAGTCACAGCAAGTGAAAGCCATTTCGCACAAGTATATTGCTCACTCATGGGAGGATGTAGCACCAAGTGATGACACCTGATGCTACACTTAAGATGTGCATCAGCTACAACAATGTAATCACCACAGATGGCACTTTAAGGCACTTTTGAGTGAAAACAGGTTAACTGTTTGGTTAAGAGTCATTGTGTGATATGCCATCCACTGACATAGAGAGTTTGGAAAAGTGGGGACTAATTTCTTTGCTTAGCCCTTAAGTAGCTATGGGTCTCAGAGACTGTTTTGTCAGGTACTTTGGATATGATGTTTCTCTCTCTTTCTTATACACACTATTGGCATTTGTGTCTTTTGGGTACATGTCTGTTGTAACTCTGTTCAATTCTCTCCTCTATTGATTTTATTCTTGTTTCTATTGTGCATTATTTCTATTGTATACTGTATAACAATGTATTTGATTTATTAAAGTGGACTATTGTAGCTCATGCACATCTTACTTTATTTATTGGTGCTCAGATGTGCCAGACACTAAGGGGTTGAATAGACAGGCATGAAAGAGTGCCCCAAGTCTGCTCTGGCTGGAAGGAGGTTAGAACCCCATTGTCTGCATGACCAACTCTCAAGGTGGGCCGTGGGCACATGGGCTGACTGGCAACTCCAGGAGACGGACTGTCATGGCTCCTTTTTTGCTCTGGTCCTAAGGATGGGAGCACAGCTTCAGTGCAGCTTCCGGCCATTTTGTGGGGATGCTTTGTTTAAACAGCATTCCTCCAAAGCTGCTGGAAGCACCTTCATTTGGCCCATGTGTTTGGGCCCCAAGATAATTACAGTGGTCCCCCGGGTTACGAATACCCTGGGGTACGAAAACCCCGGGGTACGAAAGAGCCGGGGGCGCAAAAAAGGCCCTGGCTTATGAATAAAACCCAGGGTTAAGAAACAAAAAAAACCGCACGGCCCCTTTAAATTTGCCGCATGGTCCATCAAAGAATACGGTCCCCTGGGTAACGAAAATTTCCGGGTTACGAAAGGTAATCTGTAAATGAAAATTATCTTTCACTCCACACCATCCACACTATCATCCTCTTTTAGTTACTCTCCCTTCTGCTCTCCCTTTTTCTATTTTCAATTCACCCCCTGATTCAATGGATCACACACATTGAGGGGTTCTGTATGGTTTTAGTGACTTGTTTGGAGCCAAAAAAAATTAATTTAGCTAAACTCATACCCTTACCATGTCTATACAGAATTAAATCCCTTTGGTAACCCCTTGGTGTTACAAACACACAGAGTGCTGGATACTTTGATGAATAAGAAGAGAAACGTCCTCTTCTGCTCCCTTTTCTTTTCCTCTTTCTGTCTCTCCACACCTCTACCATTCTACTTAGAACCAGATGATAAAACTAATTAAATTTACACCTTCCTGTCACTGCCTATGGAGTTTTTCGCACAGCTAAAAAATCCAACTTACCTTTCCCGGTTTGAATCCTCTTCTGGGATGCAGCTGGATATTATCGCTTGCATTTTAGCACTGATGCTGCCTCCCGCCTAAAACCCACCTAAAACTCGGCTAGAATCCAAGCTCATCTGGCTGATTTGCAAAGGCGTAAAGCTCCCAACTTTGCAAATCGTCCAGCTGAGTGTGGCTTCTAGCTGGGTTTTAGATGAGAGGAGGCATCAGTGGCAAAATGCAAGTTATAATATCTGGCTGCATACCAGAGTAGGATTCAAATTGGGCAGGTAAGTCACTTTTTTAGCTGTGTGAAGAACTCCTTAGTCTTTCTTTTTTCCTATTTTGAGAGAAATATGAGATATGGATTCAACAAACAAACAAACAGTTTTAAAACATATCTACTCAGAAAAGTCCCACTGAATTAAAAGTGCAATATATGCATCCTAGCACCAGTCTTTGCACACCACTCTTTTTCATAGGGTTTTATAGGGAGTAGGCCATGGCACCTCCATGGCGCTCCTATCATCTCTGGTGGGTGGGATTGCATGATCATGTGAGCCAAGAGGCTATGCTGCTGGTAGGGTTTCCCATGTCAGAAAAATTTTGCTGAGGAGCCAGAGTAATGTGCCAAACAGCTACTAGGCAGTAGCAGTAGTGCAGATTATACTGGCAGAGGATCTCTCTGAAACAATGGGAGTGGCACTATAGTTAACACATAGAATCATAGAAATCATAGAATCAAAAAGTTGAAAGAGACCTCAAGGGCCATCAGGTCCAATCCTCTGACATCCACTATCAAACAGATGGCCATCCAGCCTCTGTTTAAAAACTTCCAAAGAAAGAGATTGTACCATTCTCTGAAGCAGCATATTTTACTGTCAAACAGCTCTTACTGTCAGGACGTTTCTTTCTGTTAGTGCAGTGCAGAAAGGAGGCAACAGTAAACCACTAACTTGAAAACTCTATGATACAACAATCCAAATTAAAACAAGGGATAGTGCCAGAAGATGAACCTCTGGGTCAGAGACACTCAATGGGCTAATAGAGAAGAGCAGCAGGACAAGTAGGATTCACACTATTGCTAATTATGCCACTGGACTCAAGCCGAAAGGGCATTCAGTTGTTGATGCAATCGGAAGTGAAATGAGAGTTTGAAGGTGCCCAACCCATATTATAGGAATGTGGGAGACATGCATCAAGGGAAGCTAGGCATTGTAAAACTATTAATGTATAAATATATAAAGATTGCAATACTTGGGGTGAGTGAACTAAAGTGGTCAGGAATTGGACATTTTGAGTTAGATCATTACACAGTGTTTTACTCAGAAAATAAAAATCCAAGAAGAAATGGGATGGTAATAATAGTGAGGAGGGATGTAGCAAAAGCAGTCAAGTGATATAATGCAAAATCTAACAAAATGATATTAATTTAGACTTCAGGGAAAACCCATCAGTATAACCATTATTCAAGTTTATGTTCCAACTAAGGAGGCAGAAGAGGAAGAAATTGAAAGATTATGTACTGATGTCCAGGAGGTAATTGATCACACACTAAAACAGGACTTTTTGCTAATCATAGGCAATTGAAAAACAAAAATAGGAAACAGAGCGAAAATAAACATTGCAGGAAAATTTGGCCTAGGATCAGGAACGCAGGAGAGCAACTGACTGAATTTGTAAAGTCAACAGTTTGCTCATTGCAAGTGCACTCTTCAGGCAAGCAAAGAGGCTACTGAGTACATGGACACCATCTGACAGCCAATATAGGCTACATAATTGGAAGCAAAAGATGTCTCCGCTAGTATGACAGTTACTGAGCCAGCATGGTGTAGTGGTTTGAGCATTGGACTATGACTTTGGAAGCCAGGGTTCAAATCCTGGCTTGGCCATGGAAAACCACTAGGTAACCTTCTGCAAGTCACACTCTCTCAGCCTCAAAGGATGGCAATGATAAACCTGCTCTGAAAAAACTTGCCAAGAAAACCTCATGAGAGGTTCACCTTGGGTCAGAGTCAGAGTATGCATATGTATATATAAATGTATATGTACACAGAATCATAGAATCATAGAGTTGGAAGAGAGGGCCATCCAGTCCAACCCCTGCCATGCAGGAATAGAATCACAGAAGTAATGTGTATACGTATATCTCAAGATGGATGGGAGTGAAGCCTGTTGCTTCCAAATCTGCTGGAAAATCCCATTCTTTGCAAAGTGCGGGAAAAGCCAGATGCCTACTGCCTGGGCACAGGAGTGTGTGACAAAATCTGCTTATTGAGGTCTACATCCCATGTCTAGGGTGGGATGAAAGGATGGTGTGATAATTTCCGCTATATCTTTCATCTTGATAAGACTTGAAGTTTTACTAGTCAGATATGCAAAACAAAATCGAGAAGCATTGCCTAAAGCCTCTGAACTAGACTCAGAAAAAAACTGTCATAATGTGCAATTTAGGCTTAGTCCTGGTTTATGTCTATTAATTTCTGGGTGCAGTACAAGATTATAACCTTTAAAGCCCTTCATGGCTTGGGCCCAGCCTACCTACAGGATCACTTTCTCCCATACAATCTGCTCTGCACATTGAGGTCCTCAAATAAAAATCTACTGCAATCAGCTAAGACTAGGCTTACTGCAGTTACTCAGAGGACCTTCTTGTCTGCAGCTTCTAAGCTATGAAATGGCCTGCCAGAAGAGATTTGATATATCACTAGTCTGGATTGCTTCAAAAAAGCAGTCAAGACATATCACTCCCAGCAGACCTTTCCACTGTAAGATCACCACCCTAACAATCTGTGACTGATTGTTGACGAATGCCTAGTTGACTCTGCTCTGGTTATTGGTAATAATTGTTAATTATTTATTAATGGTTGTTTTACTAATTGATAATTTGATTGTATTTTATTATTACTGATGGGAGGGTTAGGGAGGGGTAGGGTTATAGGGTTATAGGGTTATACAATGTTAATATATGACATTACATTGATATTGTATTTTATTGGTTTATTTTAATGCAAGCCACTTCAAAATTTCAGAGGAGCAGGATATTATTATTATTATTAATAATAATAATAAATTACTAATTCAATTTATATCTTACCTTTCTCCTTAATCACCTGATGGCAGCAAGAAGGAGCCATCCTAGCCTCCCAAGGAAGGGAATTCTAGAGTCTAGGAGCAGCCACAGAGAAGACTCTCTCCCACATTCCCATCAAATGTGCTTGTGAGGGCAGTGGATGTGCTTGAAGGATGTGTTTCTCCTAAAGATCTCAGAACTGGAAAGTCTCATATGCAAAATACTGTTCTTTGGATACCAGTACCTCAGGTCTTGACAAAGGTAGCATTTTCACACCTCCCTGAGACTTGTGGCTACAAAAGGCAAACACATATGTGAAGCTGACCAGACAGTTCTGAACAATAAAGTGTGTGCAAAATAATGTGACTATTTTAAAAGACAAATTGATAAAATGAACATAATCAATACAGAATGGTTATGTAAAAATAAATGTGCATTAAAAAAGCCTGAATTTCAATACAGAAAGGAGGGATCACAAAGTGTCATTACTGAGAATGAGGAAAAAAGTACAGATAAAAATGCAAGCAGGATTTGAAGAAACTCAAATTAATACTGAAAGATTTTTACATACCTATCTTTGATGACATAAGGCTCCAGGCTCAAAAGTAAGTTCACAATCAGTTCACTAGGATGTGGTTATCAGCTTCAGTTTGAAAGGGTATAATACTACACACATATCCCTCCCAATTACAGAATTACATATATTTTATTAATCTTTTTTTAAAAAGATGAGTGTAGTTCAGTATTTCTCTTTACCCCATCCTGCATCTCTCTGGACCTTATCACACACACTTTTGCCCCTGATTTGGGCACAGGCAGGGGACACGCATAACTGAATGAAAACAAATTTTATCACAACAACAACAACAACAATAATAACAATTTTTATTTCTTACCCATCCCGCTGGCAGAACAATCGAGGTGGGGTACAACAAAATTAAAACAATTACAGTTAAAATGGTTCAACAATCCCATCCCCAACCTCCCACTCCTTAAAATAGAATTAAACTAGCGGAAATTAGAATCAAGTTACTTATCGGATAAAAATAAAACAAACATATTACACATATTAAACCCATAGTGCTGGCCACAGCATAGGGTAACATCAGGGTGTAGGGGGCCAGGGAATAGGCTGGAAGATTTTAGGAGCCAGGAGGATTATACAGTTCCTGGGAAGGCCTGCCAGAAGAGATGCGTCTTTATGCCATACTATCCTCAAGGTGGCCCCATGCCATTGCCCGGCGCTAAGCCATCCCCAATCAGGACTCAGCCATGTGATTTTGCCCCACTGGAAAACTTCCATCTTTCAAAATTCACATGCCTGAGCCCTGATTGGGGACGGTTTAGTGCCGGGCGATGGCATGGGACCTCCTTGAGGATAGTATGGCATGGAATAAAATGTGTTTATTCAGCCACGCGTGGTCCCTGTCTGTGCCCAGATCGGGGGCAAAAGTGTGTGCAATAAGGTTCTCTCTCTCTCATTTTGACACAAAGATGGTGAGAAAAACATTTATCACAGAATTGAGGGAGGGGGTTAGAATACAAAACAAAATCTGCTCCATCTGGGCAATGGTTTCTTCTTGCCAAACAATAATATACATAAGCTTTGCTTAGAAGTACCGCCTTGATAAAAGACAAAGGGTTCAGAGTTTTAACTTAATAAATAACTGGTCAAATATATATACAACTTTTGATGATAGTTTGACAGTCCTGTTAGGCATTTGTCAGGTTGCCTAACATTACATCCTTCATAACCATCACACACTCACAGGCACAAAATTAGATCCCTGAATAGGAATTCCACAGAGTCCAAAGATATTTAGTCCCAGATGGTTTGGCTTACCACAAAAGCAGGTGCCAACTGCCAAGGTTGGAACAAACTCAAGTCTTAATTCTGTTCATACTCTGATTTTTTTTGTTTTGTTTTTTGTTTATATAAATGTAGAGGAAGAAAAATAGCTTTTCAGCTGACAGAACACGGGGTTTGCACAGAACATTAGCTTAAGGCTCTTCCAAATTGTCCAATAGATCCAGGAAATGCTGGGGTTGTCTTTGGGTTTTCATGCCTTGTAACAGTTTTTCCACTTCCACATCCAGTCGTTTCTTTAACATACTGGGTGTTTGGCTCTTGTTTGCTTTTAGCTGTACCACTGTACCCAGTCTTCATGTTTCTTTTCAACTGTTCTTTTCTCTTCCCTGAGATGTATTTGAGAAGTGGTGTGGGCAGCAGGGAGTCAGCACGGAGCAGTGGTTTGAGCGTTGGACTATGAGTCTGGAAAACATGGTTCAATTTCCCACCCCACCATGGAAATCCACTGGGTGACCTTGTGATCATCCCCAGAAAACTATATTATAGTTTTGCCTTAGGGTCACCATAAGTTGGAAGTGACCTGAAAGCACAAAACAACAACAACAACAACAACAACAACAACAACAGGCATTATTCCCTGCTATTCTTACCTTTCCCTCTATGAACCCAGTAGTTTTCTCCATATGCTTCTCTGCCAGAATCCACTTTCCACTCCACAAAGCTAGGAAGTGAGTAGTGTGGTGTGTATTCACAAACCAGGCTCTAAAGCAAAGCCAAAGAACTTGAAACAATCAGTCTGCTTAAAGCTGTCTCCAAACTGTATTCTAATTACTTCCTATATAAACTGGAGTTTGGGGCTTCAATTTGTTGCTTGCAATTTCTTTCCAGTGATGGGAAACTGAACAGCATGCACACAGTATCATTAAAGACTTGCAGTCAACAAATTGGATGCATTTATTTAAAATTTAGTTAAGGAAGGTTTACCTTCCATTGCCCCAGAAAGCTCTTCCCTGTATAACATTACTGAACTCCACAAAGTCCCTGTCTCTTTCTTTCAGGCTGCTTGTTGCACCTAATGTTATGTACCAGGGTGAAGGACAAATGCACATCTATGTACTTAGGTCAAGGTTATTTGAAGGACCATAGTTTTCCATATGAGCCTGTCCATGTTTTGAGTTCTTTTGGGGAAGCCCTTTTCTCTGACCCACCATCCTCAAATGTACATCTGAAGGAAACACAGGAAAGGGCCTTCTCAGTGGTTGCTTCCGGATTCTGGGAGAGGTTAGACTGGCACCCTGCATATTTTTGCATATATCTTTATCTTTTTATTCCAGTAGGCCTTCAGGATTTTTTATTATTATTATGAAATAGGCTTTGTACAATGTGCTGGGTTTTTATTTGACATTTTAAAATGTTTTAACTGGTTTTAATTTTATTTTATTTTTGATAGCTTAATCACTTTTTAAATTGTGTTAAAACTAAGGCCCGAAACAGGCAGGCCAAAAGAGCCACCTTTGGGCCAGTCTGAGGGCATGGTGTTCAGATGATGCATGCTCCTAGATCAGGCTGAAGCTGTGCTATGGCCATCTAAGACAGCCCAAAACCAGGTGCAAAAGGAACGCAAAACCAGCAGTCCAAGCTGGTGTTCCATTGTGGAGTGCGGCAGCAGATGGCCTCAGGACTGTGGCATCTAGTCACCGCAGTCCCACACCACTTAGATGTGCTCATGTCTAGAGAGGCCATTCCAAGCCACCCCTCTGCTTGAGGCCTATGCTTGTTTTAACTACACATTGAGTCCCAATGTTGGGGAAAAGCCATGATATAAATAAAATAAAATAGACATGTATCAGGCCACAGCTAAGATAGACAAAGGTGTAATTTTAAGGTGCCACCACTGCACACAATGAAGCAACAGTCACGAATAGTAGATGCAGCAGACAATGGTAGAAATTCCCAACCGTTCTTCTTGAGACCTCCTAGCCTTTCCCCTATTTTGGAAAACAGAGATACATAAGCTACATACCATTCCCTATGTCCTCTAAGACAGACTGTTGGCTTCATGTATTAAGGGAAGCACTGTCTTGTTGTTGGTACTGAAGCAACATTCAAATGTCAGTCAATATAGCTTCTGTCTACATTGAATGATGGGTAAGGTGTGATCCTTCTGGCAGTCACATATCTTTGGCAGGCCCTGGTTTTGCATCCTGTTGTTTGCTTGCCTATTTGCTGTTACTGGCATCTTCTCCTCCTGGCCTCTGGTAATGTACATTTAGCAAAGATCTCTGCATTCAGACACCCAAAATACATAAAATCAGTGGAGTAAAACATTCTCATTTCCATCCCTCAACCCATTATCCAACCTTTGACAGTCTTGAAGAGAATAATGGCTTGTGTATCCACTTTGAGCAGTTCTATGTTTGTTACCACACTGCTGCCCTGGCTGATATTATACTGTTACTGTGCTATTGAATGTTTTTAACTTTTATACATGTCTTTTAACTGTGTAATTGTGCACCGCCCTGATCTTCGGAAGGGCGGTATATAAATAAAGTTATTATTATTATTATTATTATTATTATTATCATCATCATCATCATTTTCCATCTAAACCACTGACCTGTGTAAAATCTTACTAACTTGGCAGTTGAGATGGAGATGGTGGTGGTAGTATTAACAGTGCTGGAGGGCAATCAGACAGGCACTGGGCAGGTCAAGACCAACATACTAGAATTTACTGTATATACTCATGTATAAATCTAGAAATTTTAGTCAAAAAATGGGCCAGAAAAACCTGAGTCGACTTATCCATGGGTCAACGTAAGTAATGTACTATATATATATATATATATATATATATGAACCATTCCCTTTTGAAAGATAAGTGTATATATCCTTCTATTCTGCCTCTATCGCGTCTGCGAACTCTCATCCAGCTGAGCTGTTCAGGGTGGTGAAGAAATTAACTCAACTACCCCCCACCCAGAACCCTCTACTTGAGCCAACTAAAGCCAGCTGTGATGCTTTTAATGAGTATTTCACAGATAAAATCACTTGGATAAGAGCTGACTTGGACGCCAACTTTGAGACTGAAGCATTTAGAGAGGTATCCAGCGCCTCCGCCATTACTGTTAGACTGGATCAATTTGAGTCGCTAAGTACTGATGACATGGACAAGCTCCTTAGTAGTATGAAAAAGATGATCTGCCCTCTCGACCCTTGCCCAACCTGACTGGCCATTCATAGAATCATAGAATCACAGAGTTGGAAAAGACCACAAGGGCCATTCAGTCCAACCCCCTGCCATGCAGGAACTCCCAATCAAAGCATACCCCAACAGATGGCCATCCAGCCTCTGCTTAAAGACCTCTAAGGAAGGAGACTCCACCACACTCCAAGGGAGTGTGTTCCACTGTCGAACAGCCCTTACTGTCAAGACATTCCTCCTAATGTTGAGGTGGAATCTCTTTTCCTGGAGCTTGCATCCATTGTTCCGGGTCCTGTTCTCTGGAGCAGCAGAAAACAAGCTTGCTCCCTCCTCAATGTGACATCCCTTCAAGTATTTAAACAGAGCTATCATATCACCTCTTAACCTTCTCTTCTCCAGGCTAAACATTCCCAGCTCCCTAAGTCGTTCCTCATAGGGCATGGTTTCTAGTCCCTTCTCCATTTTAGTCGCCCTCCTTTGGATACGCTCCAGTTTCTCTACATCCTTTTTCAACTGTGGTGCCCAGAACTGGACACAGTATTCCAAGTGGTGCCTGACCAAAGCAGAATAGAGTGTCACTATTACTTCCCTTGATCTAAACACTAGACTTCTATTGATGCAGCCTAAAATTGCATTGGCCTTTTTAGCTGCCGCATCGCACTGTTGACTCATGTTCAACTTGTGGTCTACTTGGACTCCTAGATCCTTTTCACATGTGGTCTCATTCAGCCAGGTGTCCCCCATCCTATATCTGTGCATTTCATTTTTCCGTCCTAAGTGCAGTACCTTACATTTCTCCCCATTGAATTTCATTTTGTTAGCACTGGCCCAGCTTTCTAGTCTATTCAGGTCATTTTGAATTTTTACTCTGTCTTCTGGAGTATTGGCTACTCCTCCTAGTTTAGTGTCATCTGCAAATTTGATAAGTATGCCCCCAATTCTGTCATCCAAGTCATTAATAAAGATATTGAATAGCACTGGGCCAAGTACAGAACCCTGTGGGACCCCACTGGTCACTTCTTTCCAGGTTGAAAAGGAGCCATTGTTGAGCACCCTTTGGGTGCAGCCAGTCAACCAGTTACAAATCCATGTAACAGTTATCTTGTCTAATCCACATTTTACAAGCTTGTTTCGGGGGGGGGGGGGGACAAAATCAAGCCAATGTTGGCAAATATAATTAATAAATCTCTCGAGGAGGGCTCCCTGCCTTCTTGCTTTAAAGAGGCAGTGGTTAGACCATTGTTAAAGAAACCTTCCCTGGATCCCCTCGATCAAAACAACTATAGGCCAGTCTCTTTGTTACCATTGAGAGGGCAGTCGCCAATCAACTACAAGCTGTCTTGGAGGAAACTGATTTTCTGGATCCATTTCAAACCAGATTCAGGACAGGATACGGTGTTAAGACTGCCATGGTTGCCTTAGTCGATGATCTCCGTCTGGGCATTGACAAGGGAAGTGTGACCCTGTTGGGGCTCTTGGACCTCTCAGAGGTCTTCGATACCATCGACCATGGTATCCTTCTGGAATGCCTGAGGGGGTTGGGTATCGGTGGCACTGCATTCTGGTCCTATCTTTCAGGTAGGCTCCAGATGGTGTCGCTTGGGGATAGCTACTCATCCAAGAGGGAACTCAAGTCGGGCGTCCCTCAGGGTGCAATTCTGTCCCTAATGCTGTTTAACATTTACATGAAGCTACTGGGCGAGATCATCCAGAAACATGTGGTGGGGTGTTATCAGTACACTGATGATACCCAAATATATTTCTCTATGTCTCCGACTGATGCAGTGACTAAGGATGGCATCTCTCATCTGAATGCCTGTCTTGGGGCAGTAATGGACTGGATGAGGGAAAACTGACTCAAGCTGAATCCAGATAAGACTTGCTATAGGAACCCAGAAACCAGGAATGGAGTTGTGTCAGCCAGTTCTGGATGAGGTCACACTTCCCCTGAAGGATTCTGTCCACAGCTTGGGGGTGCTCCTTGACTCGTCGCTCCATCTGACAGCTCAGGTGGATGCAACAGTCAAGAGGACCTGTTATCAGCTGCTTCTGATACACCAGCTGCATCCCTTCCTGGAGCCAAGGGACCTAGAAACAGTAGTACATGCACTGGTAACCTATCAATTGGACTTCTGTAATGCACTCTACATGGGGCTACCCTTGTGCCAAATTCGGAAACTTCAGTTGGTACAAAACATGGCAGCCAGATTGATTACGGGAACTTCTAGGAATGACCACATAACACAAGTCTTGAGGTCCCTACACTGGCTGCCTATTAGTTTCCAGGCAAAGTACAAAGTGTTGGTAATTACCTTTAAAGCCCTACATGGCTTGGGCCCAGAATACTTGAGGGAACACCTTCTTCCCTATTGTCCATCCTGCACACTGAGGTCCTCTGGAAGAAATTTATTACAGCCAAAAAAAATCTAGGCTAACATCAGTTTGCCAGAGGGCCTTTTCTACTACTGTTCCTAAATTATGGAACAACCTGCCGGAGGAGATCCGTCATATTTCCACTCTGACAGCTTTTAAGAAAGCACTCAAGACAGATCTCTTCCGGCAGGCCTTTCCAACTTAGCTACTCTCCCCAGATATAGAGATATCTGCCCCCTTACCTGCCTATTCCCCCCCCCCTTGTTTCCCTGTACTGGAACGTTTTAAATGTTTTAAATGTTTTATACTATTATCGTTTAATTCTATTTTAATACTGAGAATGGGGGGCAGGGGAGGTTTAGGGTTTGATTTTATTGTAACTTTGTGTATTTTATTGTTGTAACCTGCCCGAATTCTTTGTGATTGGGTGGGCAAGAAATAAATCTATTATTATTATTATTATTATTATTATTATTATTATATACTGCCCTGGAAGCACCAGTCTTTAAGGTGAGCAAAAACAGTTAGTCCTGCTGGAAATTTTGCAAGCTTTTTGGTATTATTTTCCTTTGCTTCATCCTTTCTTACATTTCCCCAAGTTTCACTCTCGACTTAACCATGGGTCATATCAAAATCCATAATTTTGGCTCCAAAATCTGCCCTCAACTAATACATGAGTTTGTCAAGTATATACAGGTAGTGTGCTGGTATGCACCTCTGCTCCTTCACCCATAAACTGGTGGGAAGGTGCTGTGAGTTCCTTTTCTATATTACTTATTTATTAGTACTGTAATGCTTCATCATAGCAGCCAACTTTATTTAAGCACAGTTCATAGTCACAGCTAAAATGTATCTTTGTTTTAATTGACATGCATCATCCAGGCCCTCTGGGTAGGTTATTCAACCATGCAACAGGAGGAAAATGTTCATTTGCTTTTGCTGCACAATATAAAAGTGTTGTATACAAGGACGGAAGGAAGGAAGGAAGGAAGGAAGGAAGGAAGGAAGGAAGGATTTGATTCTTCTTTTGCAATTGTGTATTTCTAATACCTGACAGCCCTTCCTTCCTTCCTTCCTTCCTTCTTCCCTCCCTCCCCTTTGTAATGAAATTAAACTTCTGTTCCATATGTGTTTATACCAGCCAAAAAGAAACTAGATCCAGATAGCTATACATAAAATGCTGTTAATTTAAAATGTCATATTTACTCCCAAATGCATAAGCATGAGTTCTTGCCATTTTTAATGATCATGGAAAAATAAGAGAGTTTCTTTTTTTAAAAGCAGATGCCAATGTATGTACTTGCAGTGAAGTTAAATATATCTTATTTCTCTCATTAAAAAGCATACATAAAATATTATATTTTCCTGGATAATGAATCTATATAATATTTGGAACCATGTTATTTTAATTATGTGCGAGATAGTGGTGAAGTGGGAGGGAGAACCATGTATTGCACTCTTCAATGTTGTAAGAGAATGATATTTTGAGCTAACGGTCTGTCAATTAAAACAAGATATTTCCATACTAATCATGAGTTGCCTCAATAGTTCAAAAAAACATGTAGTGGTGGCTGTATTGGCCATATAGCAAATCCTATAACATCCAAACAATGATACCTTTATTGGGCCAACCAAAATGCACAGTTACTTGTTGCAAACTTTTGAAGTCACACTGGCTTCTTCATCGGACAAACAGGAGAAAAAATGAAGATGTTGATCATAGACCTGCATTTTCTGTTTTTGGTCTTAGTTCAGATGGCAGGGAAGGCTATCAGCAGGCTGGTACCTCCCCCTTTGGTCATGCGGCACCGGTCACTGGTAGATTTTCAAAGTCAAGGAAATTTAGTGTCCATTTGCATTTCAAAGATGTTTCCTTGGAATCCAGAATGTCTCCTTCCTTTGTGAAACCACAGGCTCCTATGTAGGTAGAGAACACTGAATTTCTCAAGGAGTCTTCATGTTTTGCATCAGAAAAAATTTAGGTAGTCTAGAGTGCCTGCTATCAGCTTCATCTGATACGCCAGCTGCATCCTTTCCTGGACCTGAAGGATCTGGAAACTGTAGTACACGCCCTTGTAACCTCACGCCTGGATTACTTTAATGCCCTCTACATGGGGCTACCTCTGTGCTTAACCCGGAAACTTCAATTAGTACAAAATATGGCAGTCAGGTTAGTTACTGGAACATCTAGGAGAGAACACATAACACCTGTGCTTAAATCTCTCCACTGGCTGCCGATTAGTTTCCTGGCACAGTACAAGGTGTTGGTTTTAACCTTTAAAGCCCTACATGGCTTGGGTCCATCTTATCTTAGGGACCGCTTCTTCCCATATGATCTCCCCTCCCCCCCGCACAGTCCGGTCCTCTGGGAGGTATCTGCTACAGCCCATGAAGACCAGGCTGATACAGACCTCCCAGAGGGCCTACTCTGCAACCATTCCCAGACTATGGAACGGCCTGCCGGACGAGATCCATCTTGCAACTACCCTTGATAGCTTTTAAAAAGCTGTAAAGATGCATCTCTTCCGGCAGGCCTTCCCAGAATAACTTCACGGCTCTAAAAACTCTCCGGCTTACGAACCCCTGATGCCACTGCCTACGCTGCCCAAAAGAAGAATTGGTTTTATTGTATCTTGCTGTCTAAATGGCTATTTTAATTCTGTATTAGTTTAATTTAATTTTAAGGGGTGGGAGGGTTAGGGATTGAGTTGAAGAAATGTTTTTAACTGTCGATTGTTTTAATCCTGTAGTATACTGCCCCGATTGCTTTGCAGAGGGGCGGGTTAGAAATAAAATTATTATTATTATTATTATTATTATTATTATTATTATTGATAAAGCATACCAATCAGTGCCAATATTAGAAAAAAAAATGCTTTACCTTCAACAAAGGCAGAAGCCTCAGATGGCAAGGTCCTAGTGCACTGGCTCTCTCTTTAAAATTCCCCTGGGACACCTAAAATGTGGTATCTTGAAATCCAAAAAAACATTTAGGGGTAGCTGTGTTGACCATATAGCAAATCCTATAACATCCAAACAATTATATCTTTATTGGGCCAACCAAAATGCAGAATTACATGTTGAAAGCTTATGAAGTCACACTGGCACTGATTGGCATGCTTTACCTCTAGACCACCTAAGTTTTCCTGATGCAAAACATGAAGACTTCATGAGGCCTATGATCAACATCTTCATGTTTTTTTCCTCCTGTTTGCCTGATGAAGGTGCCAGTGTGACTTCTGCACAGAAAATGCTATTTTGTGCTCAAATGAACCATGTATGGATTTTTGGCTGAACAAATCTTCAATTACAACGTTTCCTGCACAGAAATCCACATAGCTGCATTGAAATATTATTTTCCATGCAGAAAATACTGTTTCCTATGGTTGCAAAACAACCGTGAATAAGTCCTGAACTGCAAATATTTTCATCAGCCCACGAATCTTCTCATCAGAATTTTTCAACACTAAAAAAACCACATGTTTTTCAATTATTTTAAGTATTCTTTCTATCCCTATTATCTTGACTTATCAAAATGAAATATAATTCTCCAGATGTGGGCATTGCATTTTCTTAGTAGACTCTGCAGATAAGATACCATTGTTAGAGTGATATAGGGCTTTAACTCAAATAGGAGAAATTAATGTAACACTAGCAAACAGTGTGGATCAAACTGGTAATATTTTTATACCTAGGCACAGAATTTAATTGGCCAGCTAAGGTAAAGCAAATGCTTCAGGTCATTGCTGGACTTTATTACTGCATGTAAGCCAAACTCTGCAATGCTTCTTGGACAGTGTAATTTATTATGTTCCATAACTGCATGTCTCTCTCACACACTGTTAAATTCCCACAGTGGGCTGCAAATTCAGTTACAAATTGATTGGCTCCTGAGATATTAAAGTTGGCCTGGACCTGTTAACACATATTGTGCAATTGCTTTTTGAAAAAGCGATAACATCCCACACTTTTTGTATATTTTATAGTTCACACACATCAGGGGGAAAAAAAACTTTCTGCCTTAGAATTCCAGAAAAGCAAAATATGATTTATCACAAAAATATAGTTGGAAAATTTGCCTATTGCAATCACACTCTTCAATGAACTCTTGGAGGTTTTCAGCTCCAAGCCCATAAAAATTCCCATGGTAAGTATATAAATGAATCCCAAATATATTATAAAAAATTCAGTACCAATAAAACAGAGCAGGAATATAGTTGAAACTATGACTAAACCAATACTCTCAACCAGCCAATGTTTTCTTTATTTCAAAATAGAATATCTGAAGTCTAAAAACTGAAGACATAATTTCTGTTATTACATGTTCTGATGAGATATCTAAACATTTTAATTTATACAAAGAAGAATTGAATTGGACCATAGAGACAAGAACCTCCTGGACTTTGGCATGTCGTTCTGGCATATCAATAACAACAACTATTTATTTTTTACTTTTTTATTTATTTCATTACATTTGTGCCATGTTTAGTGGTCAGTAGATAAACCAATCTAGGCTTGGCAAGACAAACTAGCCTGAATACAAGCACTTTTTTCTTAAAATAAATATATACAACCTGTTCAGGGTGGAGTTTTACTCACTTTGGAAGATCAGATTGCATCTTGGGTGTGATTCTGCATCCAGCATTGCTCCTAGATTCCAAGGTGGCTGCTGTAGGCAAGAATACTTTGACCCTGCTTCTGCAGGTATATCAGTTGTGCAAATCTGGCCCCAGTGATCAATATTTCCATCACTTCCTTTCTTGATTACTGCAGTGCTTTCTATATAGGACAAGACAGGTTTAAATGGTGTTTCTTCTATGCTTACTTTCATCATCATATAAATACTGAATTACAGTTAGCCCTCCGTATCGGTGGACTAGCCATCAACAGATTGGTGCATCTCTGGATGGCTCCACCCTATTGTTGTCAATGGTGACGCATGCCCGCAGCCATGCCAACACAGCCACATGCACATTGGTGGCCACAGACAATAATGGGACTTGTGGTCCTGCAATTTTTGGAATCCGTGGGGGGTCCGGAACCAAACACCTGCTGATACAGAAGGCCGACTGTATGTTCAATTGCACAGAATTACAAATGGTTTCCAGAATCAATTCAAGGTACTGATTCTGAACTATAGTGCTCTCAAAGGTTGACGTCAGGATATCCAAAGGATCAACTCCTTCTATTGGAACATGCTTGTAATTTACTGCTTGGTTATGGACGTCTTCAATATGCCATTATATTCATTTGTCTCAAAGTAATTTTCCATGCATTGGCATTAGCTGATAGGGAAAGTGACAACTAGTTTACAGACCTCTTCAGACGCCTTTATATCGATCCCATCACGAAGTGTGGCTTATTTGGTGGGAACACTGGACAGGATTTCTTTGTATCAACACCCAGGTTGTGGAATGTCTTCACTTTTGGTAATGCTGGCTTTGGTCGCTTACATGCAGGCAATGAAGATGTCTTTTGTCCAGCTCTTCATTGTTTTGAATGTAGGGTCAATTCTGCCATCTGGGATTTTAATGATAGATGTACTATAAATCTGTGTTGCTGTTTTGCTGCTCTTTACTATTGTATACTACTTGAGGAGCCCTGTTTCTAAAACTGTAAAATGGCTTATAAATATATAAGTAAATAAATGAATTGTTAAAATTTCCAATATTGCCACAATAATAAGTATCTGATAAACATCATGCTTCATGATAAATTCTTTGCTTGGTACCATATTGCCAGTTTAATGAGGTTGGGGAAGGACTTCACTCCTGTTTTAGTCACAAAGGTCAGGTAACAGATGATGGGGGGAATTTAAAGAACATAAGAATGCTACAAGATCAGTCCAAAGGACTCTCATGTCCACCATCCTGTTTCCCATGGTGACCAAACACTTGACCATAAGAAGGCAGAAATAAAAGACAAGAGCAGCAACCCCCTCAGTTCATGTTTCCTAGCAATCAATATTCAGACATATTACAGAGCCACCATGATTAGCAGCCACTGACAAGGCAGCTTTATCTTACGCAAATTTGTCTAAGATGGTGATTATCACCAGCACATCTATAGGAAAATAAATATATTGCAAGGCACATCCAATAGATTTGAGGTAGATGGACGACCACTTTAGGAAAAATTGAAAAAGTTACATAGAGTTCCCAGATTCTATGAGGTCTAATCCACATTTGTAGAAATCCAGTTTGACACTACTTTAACTGCCATGGCTCATTGCTATGGAAGTCTGGGAATTGTAGTTGTTTTAGCCTTCTCTGTGAGAGAGCTCTGGTGCCACAATAAACTATAAATCCCAGGATTTCATAGTATTCCATAGCAAAGCAGTGACAAATTGCATTATTTCTGCAGTGCGGTTTAGATGTAAATCCCAAACTGAAGATTCTTGTCAGTCTAGGATTCTTCTCATCAGGGTTTCTCAACAATGAAAAACCCCACATTTTTGACTACTTTTTGAATGTTTTTGAATATTCTTTCCACCTCTGGTGGCATGCTATATTTGGAACATATTAGTCTGAATTTTATTGTTAATCCCAACTAAAATAGTTAGGTTGAATCAATGAGACTTACCATACCTATGTGTTGATTTGTCACTTAACAATTGAGTCAGTAAAGCTTTTCTAGTTGGGACTAACTCTGGGCTCAGAAGGCCATAGGTCTCCTGCTGTCATATCTGAAGCATCTCCCAGAACAGAAATGTAAGGTGAGAAGCAGATGCCTCAGATGAGCACTCTTACACTTTGGCAACTGGGTTATACTTTGACAAGTACGTTGCACCTGGAAAGTGTGTTGCATTCTGTCTCACTCTATCTTGTTTTCATAACAGGGGAAAAAATGGTTTCCACCCCTAGTTATATGCTGCTTAGAGGGATGATTTCAGCACAGCATGTTTGGAATACAATTTTTTCTTTTTAAATGTGCAACTAATATTTACAGCCCTGTTCCCAAGTTAGTAGGCAGACTCTAATGGATAAAGCTGCTCCACCTTAATATTTTCAAAGTCATCTGGAAAAATAGGAGAAATTTATGTCTCTTGAACATGGAGCCATTTGGATCTTAAACTACTTAAGCCCCTGTGGAGTCCTGTCAGAGCTCAGCTCCTCTCAGGATTGACAGGTTGTGGCAGCTGTGTTTCAAATGGATGGACTTGCCATGCTTTGTTTTTGTGTTTGTTTTGTTGGGTAGGCCAGTTTCTTTTAAAAAAAAAAAAAAGACCATAGTGTGCTTCATTTTGGAAAGTGCATGTTCTGATTCTCTGTCTCCTTGCCCAGGAATACATGAATTCATCAAGTTAGAACAGCCAAAAATTCACATGATCATTATCTAATTCAATGAAATGTGGTTTAGATGAGAAATATAAAGTTAAAATGCAAGCACATGCTAGGCTGATGAGGTGTGTGTGTTTAAAGTCTAAAGCATATTCCTTTTCAAACCATTTTTCAATCTATGTACACCCTAAATGGTCAAATGTTAAAATTACTCCCATTTCTCAAAGAGTGTTCTGATCTTGAAAAGCTCATATGGCAAAATGGCAAGGTAGGCCTAATTGTTTTTGATCAGTTACTTATCTATATAAATATGGTTTACCCAGTTGTAACCATAAGGGAGAGGATTATTTATTCTTTTATGCCAAGCTATACAGTAGAGAGATAGTCTTCATTGTTACATAACTGTTTGGAACAGGAGTGTAACAATTCAGCTATGTTCAAGAACAAATACCTTCACACAATAGAACCCAATGCTAGATGTCCATCTGACCATTGTGCAGTGATTGGATTGTATGGCAAAAAAATTAAATGGCACAATACCTCTGGCCCTCAAAGCATCATCAGAAGTACAGAGTGACACCTGAGAATAAAGAAGAAAGTCACACCTACTCTAAAGGTAGGCTGCAATGAACCCACTACTCTTGATAACACTTGCAAATGGCCTCTGATACTTCCCCCCCCCCCCAGGGAGTTAAATCTCCTAGCGGATCAATAACATATATTAAGTGTGTACAACAGAGGAAGAACATGGAAGCAACATCAAGGGATGTATAAACTGCCCCATAGATCAAGTTGAATTGTTTGCCAATGTTAGCTAGTTGCCTATGCTGACAGCCATTTAGCAGAAAAGGCACAATGTTGTGCAGAGGATTCTACAAAGCTCTTAAAGCAGTGTTTGGACCTACTTATCAGGTCCAAAGCTCCTTATATAGTATGGATGGTCAAACACTAATCACATACAAAGCCTCCATCCTGAATCGATGGGCTGAACATTTTCAAAGCCTCTTCAGTGCCTCTTCAGTGCCAACCGGGTAGTCCAAGGTTCAGCTATCCAACATATGATACAACAACCAATGAAAAATGAACTGGACATGGCTCCCACTTTGGAAGAAACCATTAAGGCCATACAGCAGATGAAAAATGGCAAGGCAGCCGGGACTGATAGAATCTCACCTGAAGCTTGGAAATAGGGAGGTCATGTACTCCATGCTAAATTCCACAAGCTCCTTGTGAGTTGTTGGGAAAAAGGTGAACTGCCATCAGATCTCTGAGATGCAGTTAGCATCACCCTGTATAAGAAAAAAAGAGTGAAATCTGATTGCTCAAACTATCGAGGTATAACACTGCTCTCCATTGCTGGAAAAATCCTTGCAAGTTTACTCCTGAACAGATTAGTTCCTGCTATTGCAGAAGAACTTCTCCCTGAAAGCCAATCCAGCTTCAGAGCTAATAGGAGCACTACAGATATGGTATTTGCTCTTAGACCACTGCAAGAGAAATGTAGAGAGCAAAACAAAGGACTCTAGGTAACATTTGTCGACCTTACCAAAGCTTTCAACATTGTGAGTAGAAAAGGTCTGTGGCAGATCCTGGATCGACGAGGATGTCCCCCCAAATTCCTCAAAATGATTATCTTGCTACATGAGGGCCAGCATGGTCAAGTCAGATATGGCGATACTCTCTCAGAGCCCTTTCTAATAACTAATGGTGTGAAACAAGGTTGTGTTCTCATTCCAACTCTATTTACAATCTTCTTCAGCATGATGCTCCAAAGGGCTACAGCAGACCTCGAAGAAGAAGACGGCATCTATATACGTTACCATACTGATGGTAGCTTGTTTAACTTAAGCTGTCTGAAGGCTCGCACAAAGACTAAACTATCTAGTCCGTGAGCTACTTTTTGCTGATGATGCTGCCCTTGTTGCTCATACAGAAGCAGCTCTGCAGTGCCTAACATCCTCCTTTGCAACGGCTGCAGAGCTCTTTGGGCTGGAAGTCAGCCTGAAGAAAATGGAAGTTCTCTACCAGCCTGCACCACAGGAAGAGCACTATCACCCCCACGTCACCATAGGCAAATCTGTGCTTAAGTCTGTCCAGCAGTTCACCAACCTGGGAAGTATCATCTCCTCAGACACCAGGATTGATAAAGAGATCGATCACAGATTAGCAAAGGCATACAGTGTATTCGGAAGGCTTCACAAAAGAGTCTGGAGTAACAAACACCTGAGGCAAAGCACAAAAATCAGTGTGTACAGAGTCATTGTACTGTCCATCCTCTGTGGGTCTGAATCATGGGTCACCTATCGCCAACATCTATGACTCCTCGAACGCTTTCATCAGCGCTGTCTATGCACAATCCTAAATATACACTGGACTGACTATGTGACAAATGTTGCTGTCCTGGAGCAAGCAGAGATCACCAGCATTGAGGCCATGCTATTGAGAACGCAGCTGCGCTGGGCAGGGCACGTTTCTAGGATGGAGGACCACTGCCTCCCAAAAATAGTACTCTATAGTGAACTCGCCACGGGTCAACGTAAGAGGGGTGCCCCAAAGAAGAGATACAAGGACTTCCTGAAACAACATCTCAAGCTTGGCCAAATTGATCACCAACAATGGTCTGCCCTGGCCTCACATTAGGAGGCATGGAGACACACTATCCACAATGCTGCAGCCTCTTTTGAGAACTCACGCCGAATGTGTCTCGAAGAGAAACGAAAATGCAGAAAGAACCACAACTTGGAAACATCACCCAAGGAGACTTTCTGCTGTGCTTTCTGTAACCGGAGTTGTTTATCTCAGATTGGCCTTTTTAGTCATCAACGCACTTGTAGAAAGCGTGGGATGAGTCCTTCCTGAATCTTCGTTAGCAAAGAAAAGTCAGAGAGAGAGATGCTGACTGCCAGCAGTTGTCCTCATACCCCATTACCTACCACTTGATATTTTTAACTCTCAGATTGAGTCCCAGCAACTTCCACATGCAAAACATCTATTACCCCACTGAACCATGGCCATCTCCCATTTACTACTGAAATAAGTAAAAACAGACCATAAGGACACAATGAAAATTATCCTGGTGGAATGTGTGTAGAATGTGATCTGTTCATGCACGATACAAACACATCTGTCTTTTTTATATAATACTTTTTATTAATTTTTCAAATAATAAAATAATACACATACAGTATTGTACATATTTACATCATTCTGTCTTCCTTCCCTCTTTATCAGTTCCATCTTTATCAATCGTTATACTACTTAACTTTACTCTTTTTTTCGTAAAAAGTGTTCACAAACTTCACATGCATATGCCTGGTACATAGAATAACCATTTTGTAACCAATCTCTTTTCTACACATCAAAATCCTTCTTTGTTTTATAAATTCGATATATTATATAATGTTATTAAGTGGATTGTATTTTTATTCATTACTTAATCAAATATAATACTGACATGCAGACCTTTTTCTTTTTTTTATGTAATCCATCCATAGTTTCCAATCTTGTTTAAAATTTTCCATTGATTTCTTATTTATATGATGTGTCAATTTGTCCATCTCGATATAATCATAAACTTTAATAACCAGGAATCTGTATCTGGAACTTTTTCTAATTTCCAATAAGAAAAGACATTTGTCCTTTTTTGATGGGGGAGTGAAAAAGTCCTAAAAATTCAAAGAAAGCGCTATCACACCTTTTACTGTAATATATGAAAGGATGTGCATTATCCAATGTGCAGATATCCAATTAATCACATGGCAGTGCATTTTGGCAGAGGATGGGTTCATGGGCATTTCTTTACCCTACCTCTGAAGGCCATGGGCATTTAAAATAGATAAAGGCTAGGGAGGAAATATGCAAATGTTTCTTAAACTCCATATGTACTCCCTCGTTAAACCTCTTGATATGTTGCTTTGCCTGAGCAGCAAGGAGAAATAAATGTTTGCTTTTTTTACAACACACACATAAGATTACCACATTGCGGGCCAGGATCATGCTCAGAACATTCTCAGAATGGTACAAAACGGTACAGGACATGGAGTTGAGACTGCTATGGTTGCTCTGACCGATGACCTCCGCTTGAGCATCGACAGGGGTAATGTGACCCTGCTCGTGCTCTTGGATCTCTCAGCGGCTTTTGACACTATTGATCACTCCATCCTTTTGGACCGGCTAAGGGAGTTGGGGATCGGAGGCACCACACTCCGGTGGTTCTGGTCCTTTCTCTCCGGCAGATCCCAAAGGGTGAGGCTCGGGGACAGCTGCTCTTCCAAGATTGAGCTTAATTGTGGTGTCCCTCAGGGTGCCATCCTGTCCCCGATGCTGTTCAATATTTATATGAAGCCGCTGGGTGAGATCATTCAGAGGCATGGAGCTCAGTGTCTTCAGTACACTGATGACACTCAGATATACCTCTCCATGACAAGATCATCGGCTCAGACTTCAGATGGCGTCTCCCCTCTTAATGACTGTCTTGCGGCAGTAATGGATTGGATGAGGGAAAACAGATTGAAGCTCAATCCAGACAAAACGGAGGTACTCACAGTCACAGGACCAAAGCCAGGCCTGAGAATACATCTTCCGGTCCTAGATGGAGTCACATTCTCCTCGACGGACCCTGTTCGCAGTCTGGGGGTACTCCTAGACTCGTCGCTTCACATGACTAGTCAGGTGAATGCGACGGTCAGGAGTGCTTGTTATCAGCTTCGGCTGATACGCCAGCTGCGCCCTTTCCTGGATCAGAAGGACCTAGAGTCTGTGGTACACGCTTTGGTAACCTCACGATTGGATTTCTGCAATGAGCTCTACTTGGGGCTACCCTTGTGCCTAACTCGGAAACTTCAACTAGTCCAAAACATGGCAGCCAGGCTTATTACTGGTACAGCGAGGCTGTTGCGGACCTCCCGGGGGACTTTCTCTGCTGCCGCTCCCAGGCTATGGAACGACCTGCTGGATGAGATGCGTCTTATTACATCCCTTGATAGCTTTTAAAAAGCCTTAAAGACGCATCTCTTCCGGCAGGCCTTCCCTGAAACATCTTAACTCCTGGTCCTGACACTGGCTTACGACATTGGGACGTGCGCTCCTACAAGTTCCCATCACTTTATCTAGGAAGTTTACATCTACAGTGTCTATAGAACTGACTAGCTGCTTGTTATGTTCTATGTTCTATGTTGTATGTATGCAATTTTATTTTTATTTTTTATTTTTTGGATTTTAATCTGATATTGGTTTAATTTATTTTTAAGGGGTGGGAGGTGGGGTCATGGGTTATTGGGATTGTTTTATCTTGATGTCTTTTAATTATTGTAACCCGCTCCGATTGATGACAGAGGAGCGGGCTATAAATAAAATTATTATTATTATTATTATTATTATTATTAAAATGGGACTGGATGGGACTGGAAGTGGCCACTCCTATTTTCTAGCATTCTGAGAACATTCTGAGAATGTTCGTGGCCTGCAATGCGGTAAACTATACACACACATACACACAAATACACCAAGTTATGACTGGGTAGATAGGGAGCAACAATGACCATCCAACCCCAACCCCCTCCCACCAGCCCATGAAGGTATCGGAAGGTATCAGAAGGTATCTCAGGGAGCCTTCCTGGTGGCCATTGTTTCTTCTTCTCCCATCCAACACCTGGGAAAGGAAAGGACTAATTATATTAAACTTATATTAAAAGTATATTAAAAGGGGGAGGAGAGAGATGAGAGAACATCAGTGGAGGCTTTACATGCTTTTTTATTCTGAAAGCAAAAACAAACATTGCATTTTTATCAAAAACTTATTTAAAGCTACCATCTGACATCAGCAGGAATAGGTGGCAACACAAATGGAAGTGTGTATGTCCACCCCTTTGACTGATAGCTGCATGTCAACAGCAGAATATGCATACAAGCATATAGGTAGCAATGCGCTCAGAGAAGTGCAGTCGTTGATGCAAAGATGTGAAAGTCCACACCAGTTCACATAACACACTTACGTGTAGACTGGCGCTAAATGGTATACCATGCAAAATTAATTCCACTAGAGATAAATTGAGCATAACAACTAGATCTATCAGGTATATGATTAGCAATCATGGTTCTCTCATACCCAACTTTTTAAAAATCTCTTACAACATGTTAGCATTTTTCTCCATCTGAACTTAAGTAATATTTTAAAGACACTGTTTTCACTCACTTCAGTTGGGGTTACAGATACATTGTCTTGCTGTCAACACCACAATATAGTCCTAACCATTTGCCAACCATTTTCAGTCCTGACTTTCTCTGTGTGGGTGATTCTGTATAATTTATGTCTTCAAATTTGTGTTTGCACCAAAAAAAAGGGGGGGGGGGACGTATTCAAATGTTATGTTGGATATGTTCTCTCTGTTGTTTGTTGAATGTTGCCCCCTTGCCAACCAACAACTCTGCAAAACTTCAAAACTATTGGATAGAATGATAAAATAGCATGGAATTGGTTTTTGGACAAGCATTATTTATTTATTTATGCAGATGATCATTTCTGCATATGCATCAAACAGAGATTAAATCACTATAGAGATTACATAAGATTTTCAGAGAAAACATTTCTCTACAAAACAGCAACTTAATTCAAATATGAATACTGGCATACCAGCTGTGCGCCAGCCTCCAGTTCCAGCCACAAAAGAAAATGATTCTTACCCAATGCCCAAATTTAAATAACGCACATGGAAATTATTTTGACTTGACATATAATTCAATAGAGGAGAAGACAAAAGGCTGTAACACTAAAGGCATCCAGCCAAACCTATACTTCGAGAAGTCATTTCCATGTTATGTGGAGATATGAGGTATAGGTCAGCAAAGATTTCTGGCTCTGATATCAGTGATATGCTAGAGTGGCTCTGAATTTTAGTACACATTTTAAAGTGGCCATCCATGATGGTGAACCTATTTTGTGGTTAATGTTCAGCAATATTCTTTAAACTTCAGACTAAATCCTGGAGTGGATTCACTGATTCATTGACACTGGAGCCACCAGCCTCCACAGGGAGTAGGGTTGACAAAATGAAAACTGGAGAGGTTTCCTATCTCTTCCATGTCTGTATGGAAGAGATAGGAGGCCTCTCCAGTTTTCATTTTGTCAACCCTACTCCCTGTGGAGGCTGGTGGCTCCAGTGTCAATGAATCAGTGAATCTTCCATGTCTGTATGGAAGAGGGAATTTAAGCAGGTATTGCTTGTCACACAACCAGGTAACAAGCAAGACCTGCAAGAAGCTGTCTTTTCTGCACTACTAATAAAAGGAAAGAAGCTTTTTGCCATTTTCCCTGTAGCAATCCTAACTAGGATGGATAATTATCTATAAAATAACTATATCCTGTATGAAATAAAAAATGCCTATTTGATTCCAGAATAGAAGTGATATTAGACATCTCAGTTTAAAGATTGCACAAATATAATTGAGGTGTATTACCAATATTAGATCAGGAAGGACAATATAACATATATATTCTTAGACGGTATGAAGCGGTATATAAATGAAGCTGTTTCTATTTTTTGTTTTTTGTTTTGTTTTTTTAATATTTGTGTGGCATAAATGTACAAGTTGCAGGAAGAAATCCATTTTGCTCCAAAGATGGTAACGGCAGCTATATGAAACAACTCATCTTTTACTAATGTTCCACAAAGTCTAGGGTCCTTAGTATTAAACAATTTTTAAAAATAAGTGAAAACGAACATGGTCCCTTCTTTATGCTCTAGTGGAATAGATTTTTGACAAAATGTTTGCATGGGATTTTATAATCACAGTTTATTCTACATTATAATTCAAGTTTATCCGATTATACTAATGTCTTTGAGTTTTATTTTCAAGCCTGTTAAGACCCAGAAGATACACACACACACACACACACCAGTATTTCATTATGACATCTTTCCAAAACCAAATATTCATTCTCAGAGAAGATGCAACCCATTACAGTTATAAAGCACGGAGCCATGACTTTTAAAAAAGTTATTAAAATACTGAGGGACTGGAAAAATATTTTCTTTTGAATCCTTCCATTCTAGTCAGCAGTATCACCTCCCTTTTTACAGAAACTTGTCAGCATGGTCCAGTTCAGATGAATGCATACTGTGTCTTTCACACAGATTGGAAGTTCCAGCTGCATTCCCCCAGCAATGCTTCTTTTGAAAAGATTGGTTTGTTGTTGTTTTTACAAGATGCAAGTAGGAAAGTCCTCGGTTTTTTAATTATTTAAAAATGTGTACATGCATTTCATGTCTCTGATTTATATATTTATCAATCTACTGCCAGGAAGAAAATGTCACTCCTTGCAAAAATAGATGTAACACTTCATCCTATTCAATAACAGCTCATAACAGAAACAAATCACCATTTTGCTGATGTTCAGGGATGTTTCTAAACCTTCATATTATTGGATTTAACATGTGGGAGTCAAGAATAAAAGGTTATGAATTGTCGCTATGAAAGATAGATGAGATGAATGCACTCCTCCTGTTTTAATATCCCTGCCTGTTATGAAGATCAGTTTTCCCCAGGAAGATATTCAGAGACATGAACATTCAAGTGAAAAAGGTAAGCCTCCTATTTTCTTAAAGATCAAAAATTAAAATATGTTGTTGTTAAGATTTCCCCACTAACTATGAATTCACCTTTTGTCTTCTTGACTCTTGCAGCCTTTTTGTCTACTTCTGCTGACAGGATCAGAAGTTATACGGAGGCTTTTGCAGCTCAAGGTGTTGCTTTGGCTGCTGTAATGTCATAGAGGGACTGGGATCGTTCACACTGTGCAGGATTTAAATTGTCTTTGCATATCTTACAGTTTGACTTCCCATATCCTTGAGTAATTTCTTTTAAATTAAACTGTTCCACTGTTTTCTTTAAAGTGAGATGTATATAGCTTTTTGAGATCCAGCATGACGTAATGATCTGAGTGTTGCATTCAACATGGCAAATCACACTTAAAGGAAGGCCATGGCAAACTTCCTCTCAAGAAATCTTGTGAAGAACACCCTATGAGAAAGTCACCATAAATCTGAGTCTACATGAAAGCACACAACAAGAAATGTAGCATGCTAGGATCATTGTGTTCACAGTACGTGGCATATATCTTCCGGCTCTGTTCCTTACAAAAACACTGTGCTACAGTTTGGTATTTTGTTGTTATGTGCTGTCAAGTTAGTTCTTGACTTACAGAGAATAAAATATGAATAAGGGGGAGAAAGGCAGGCCAGCTCCATCAGGCCTAGCCAGAAAAAAAGCCTCTCCCTCTATCCACCATCATCTGGCCTCAGAGGGAGAGAAGGGCAGGCAGGTTCCATCAAGCCTAGATGGGAAAAGAAGAAGGTCCTCCCTCTATCCACCATTGTCTGGCCTTAGAGGGAGAGAAAGGCAAACCAGCTCTATCAGGCTTAGCCAGAAAAAGAAGAATACGGCCCTTTCTTTATCCACCATCATTCAGAGAGAGAAGGGCAAAGTTTTTTTTCAGTTTTTGTCTTAAAACCCCAATGCTTCCTTCTGCCTGTGATCTCCCCTTTTCTTCTTAGCTCTGTGAACCCAGAGCTACTGCCCAGTCTAAGCAAGTGGCACAGCTAATATTCAGTTCTGTGGCAAAGGCTCCCAGAGTCATTGTTGCAAATGCTAGCATGTATTTCATTTCATTTAAAAGCCACCTGAACAATTTTAAGTTGGTAACTAAAGATATTCAAGAAGTTTTTCTGGACATAGTTTGTGCTTCTCCTTCAGATAATCAGACTATCTGGCCTTTCCCTGCCCTAATTTTTCACATTTTTAGTTTATTTTACAATTGTTGTATATTTTTTCAACACATTGGTTCTTTTCCATACACTGATGTGTACAATACTGATCTCCTTCTTCAAAGATACTCTCTTCACCTTTTTCCCCAAAAAACTGTCATATAAATTTATTCTTCTCAGACACCCCTCCCACTTTAGATAGAGAAATGCTGGTTGAGAATAATAGCATCTATCTCTGTTCTTAACTATTGCAGTTACAAATTACTACACCCTTCACAACCAATGCCAAAAAAAAGGGGGGGGGGGGAGAGAGAGAAAGCAAAAGTTTGTATTCCAATAAACAATTATTGCTCAAATCAAATCCAAATTATGGCTACCTTATTATAATGTCTACTTGCCAAATCTTCTTTGGAGGAGGTTTTCCATTGCCTTCCTCTAAGGTTGGGAGAGTGTAATTTGCCAAAGATCACCCCATGTATTTCCATGTCTCAGTAGAGATTCAAATCTTGGTCTCCCAGGGTCCTAGTCCAGCATTCAAACTACTGGCTTACAATCAAGTCAATCTAAATTCCACTAAAAACACATCTATAGAATTACATACCAAATCCTCAAAGTACTTAAAGCACTTCTTCTCAGTAACTCAACCAGATTACCTCCACTATAATATGCAACAGTTAAGATGCCCAGTGGTGTTACCATTGGTCATGTTTGCTGGAAAACTGAGAATTTTTGTCCAAATTGGTCTGGTCTGGTAATTCTTATAAAATTAAACTAAAGACACTTTCTAGGAAAGGTCTTTCCAGTCCCAGTTTAGCACCTTTAAAATATATAAATCTAGGCACATAATTTTATTGCTGGGCTGTTCTCAATTTTTTAGGAAAAGTGTCCAACTATTTGACCTATATTTTCCTTTCTGGAATCCAGTCCAAATCATGAAGATTGATTTGTTCTTTAGTCTCTCTTGGCATGCTGAAACTGTTCTTTTACTACCCTCATCCAATATTTGAAAAAGCCAACTCTCTTCACCCATTTCCTATGTTTATCTAACAATGCTTTAGTCTCTACTTCCACTTCATTTCCTCTGTTCTTTACTCTTGCCAGTTTTTAAATTGTGAGTCCTTGAAAGCTTCACACACATCAACATAATCATCATGGTCATTCTCATGATCCTCTGTCCCATTAGTGGTGGAATTGGGGCCTCCAAATCCATTCTGGACAGCAGTTCCCGTTATCTTTTACTATTGGCCATATTAGCCAAGGCCTCTGGGAGAAGAGATCCAAAACATCTGGAGAGCCAATATCCCCTCTCACATCTTCTTCTTTTTGTAACATTGTTGTTATGTGCTTCCAAGTCATTTTTGACTTATGGCAATGCTAAGAGAACCTAGTATATAGTTTTCTTAGCATGTTTCTTCAGAAGGAGGTTACCTTTTCTATTGCCACCCTCTCAGGGTGAGAGAATGTGACTTGCCCAGTGTCACCTAGTGGGTTTTTATGCTTGAGCAGAAAATCAAACCTTGATCTCCAGAGTCATAGTCCAATGCGCAATTATTTATTGCTTTCTGTCCTCCCCGCTACAGTGCCACTCTGAACTTATAGGAACAATAAAAATATTAGGGACTTGAACTGAGATAGAATTCAACAAAAAGGACTCTTCCCCCCCCCCAACACACACACCCTCCAAATAAATAATTTAAATGTCAGGATAGAGTCCTGAAATATACTAAAGTTGGTATAGACTAGCTAATTTCTCTCTCACATGAACAGTCACATCAATTTCCTTGGTGTAGATGTAGATCTTCAGGATGTGGCATCTCCAAGGCATGTTGCTTATCCTTCTAGTTTCATCTTTTAGACTATAAGAAACCAACAAGTGACTCACAACAATTACATCCTGAAATCTCTATGCCATACCACATCCCATGCTCAGTACCAAGCTACCAACGCTACAAAGAGTAAGTGAAACACTGTTGGGTTTTTACCTCTTGCAGGGACAGAACTCTGTACGCACTATTCTCAGACTTTTGTAAAGGAACTATTAGTAATAAAATGGATTCATTTCTAATGTACAGCCATATGCTGTCACAAATAATTTCATTTCCCATACTATTTATCACCGCAAACCCCCACCCCTGTGGATTCAAGTGTAAAGGATTAAATGCATAAAACACATCAGCACCTACCTAAGTGTCTTTTTAATGAATGGGGTCTTTTAGGCAGTCATAAATTAACTTGTCCCATTGGCAAAGGCTGTTTTTTTTAAAATAGCCTGTTCTTATTTTTGGATGAATTTCAACAAACCTTTTTCATAAATTTGAAATATATCTTTTAGCTTTGCTTTCACGGTTTGTTTTAGCACATATTTTAAAGGCTTTTTAAATGATTTATTTTAATTTTTCCTTTCTAATTTCCTTTAGATGCAAGATTTCTCATCGTGAAAGCTTTGGAACAAAGGCTAGGAATTAGTAAAAGTACTTATTTTCATTTGCATTAACTTGGAAAGAAAATGGAAGGTAACACACATAAGCTACTCCTGGTAAGGATTATACAAATACTAAGAGCTTTAGTCCCTGAAATCTAAAACATGGTTAGGACCTTCTTGAATTTAGTATATAGTATTTTCCTACAGATCTGGGCAGCATATTTGGCATCATAGTATTAATTCCAGTGCTGGTGAAAAGTTGCCTTTAGGAATGCTCATCCTAAGCATATGAAACAAAAGACATAGAAAACCAGCATGGTGTGATGAACACAAACTTGGATATGCTTCCTTTCTGTATATGTGAAGTTTTGTTTTGTTTTCTTCAAGGAGGGAATCTTTCCAATGTACCAGCATTCTAATATGAAACTTTCAACCATATTGTACCAAGTGTTTTTCCCTGAATATACTCATTGTGTCAGTTTCTACTGATGTGGGAGCATCAGATATCTAAGTTCCTTGCCTGTATTTTAGAATGATACACTACTAAGCTGTTATGATTGCTCTACTGCATTTTCTGAACATGTGGATTGGCTTTCAATTAACCATTTGAGTCTGTTGGATTTCTTACTACAGGGTATGCTTTGATCTGCAAAAGCTGCCCTTTGTTCTTGATCCAGTTTGTTCACCCTGTAGTAATCATGTGCCTTTCACCAGCACCAGCAGAGGTTATCAGATCAAGTTACAAGTGCAGACAGTGCAATCAGAAAGCTTGCAAGAGCAGTAGAAATACAAGAAAATTCCCCATTGGCATGTCTATACAGGTATTATGTGCTACTGGTTCTACTGTTTAATAAGAGCTGTGAATAAGGACTACCATTTTCAGAGGCAGCTAGAATGGCTATGGTGGGTCTTCTAGTGGGAGTTACAGAAGAACAAGAGCAACACAGGTCCGCCCATTCCAGTAATTTATGTCTTCAATAGAAGAGTGAAAGAGCTTGCACTTTTAAAATAAAAATGCACCAACATGGTGTAATGGTTTGAGCTTTGGACTAGAACACTGGGAGACTAGGGATCAAATCCCAGCTTGGCCATGGAAACCCACTGGGCAACTTTGGGCAAGTCACACTCTCTCAGCCTCAGAGGATGTCAATGGCAAACCTCCTCTGAAGAAACTTGGCAAGAAAACCCTATGATTGGTTTGCCTTGGAGTCATCATAAGTTGGAAACAAGTTGGAGGCACACAACAACAATAACAAAGACCTCACTTGTATTTCACATTAGCATTTCCTAAACAAAACTACACAACAAACCAACATAACTTTATGAGTTAAACTGGCAATGGATTTGTCACTACTTCTGCACCTGATTAATTTTGGAAACAAGTTGGAGGCACACAACAACAATAACAAAGACCTCACTTGTATTTCACATTAGCATTTCCTAAACAAAACTGCACAACAAAGCAACATAACTTTATGAGTTAAACTGGCAATGGATTTGTCACTACTTCTGCACCTGATTAATTTTGGTTCATAATCTCCAAAGAAACATGTAATTCTCTACCCTCAGGCACATAGCCATATATCATTATAGCACATTACGCATTTATTCCAGATTATTTCACCATGTTTGAATACTTCTGTTTCTTTGATTATTGTTGCAATGCCAAATTCTGATCTTAGCTTGTGCCAGTTGGTTCCCATTATGGCTGTAGAAGCACCCCTCCCATGCCCACATATGGCTCTGCCATCCACCAAGATATAAGAATGATGGATTTTTTGACTCAGCCAAACCAGATAAAACATGAAGTGTTGTCTAGCAGCAAAAATGCATTTATTGGAGGAATTAATCAGATTCCAACCTGTACATTATCAACACAGGACACATGTGAAAGCCTGTTTGCAACATAGGGGAGCTTCCAAAATTCTTTTCACCCAAATTCCATCTCAGCATGTAACATGCTTGATTATTTGGCCTTGTATTTGGAGTGAAATTGGTACTTTAAGTATGTTTGCTTAAAAAACAAAATTGGACTCTGTACAGAATAGCACACATGCACTATATTTTAGTTTATTCAAATCATTTATGACTTTCCTCCTTCTCAGCATCACTGGTGAACAAATACTGATGGAGAAAATTCATTGCAAAAAGCAACAGTCATATAATTGTTCTTTTTTTAAAAAGCTTTGAGAGTGTGTAGGAAGGCATGGGCAGATGGGTAAAAATCTCACACTAAAAGACACTCAGTACAATCAGGGGCATCATTGGGGGAGGATGCCACACAAGGTGACACCACTGTTGCCTAAATATCTGCCTCTGGCAGAAATGGGCTGTGACATTTGCCTGTATCCATTTAAAATGCTGAAGAAATGGTATGAGTGGGGTGAGGCTCAGTGGGAGGAGAAAGGACGTGCCTCGGTTTTGTTGGGTTTTTTTTTCCATTCATAGAATCATAGAGTTAGAAGAGCCCACAAGGGCCATCTAGTCCAACCTCATTCTGCCATGCAGGAACACACAATCAAAGCACCTGCGACAGATGGCCATCCAGCCTCTGTTTAAAGACCTCCAAGGAAGGAGACTCCACCACACTCTGAGGGAGTGTGTTCCATGGTTAAACAGCTCTTACTGTCAAGAAGTGCCTCCTAACGTTTAGGTGGAATCTCTTTTCCTGTGGCTTGCAACTATTATTCTGGGTCCTATTCTCTGGAGCAGCAGAAAACAAGTTTCCTCCATCCTCAGTAGGACACCCATTCAAGTACTTTAACAGGGCTATCATATCACCTCTTAACTGTCTCTTCATCAAGCAAAATATACCCAGGTCCCTAAGTCTCTGCTCATAAGGCATGGTTTCCAGACCCTTCACCATTTTATTTTTTTAATTCTATTTAAAGCTTCTTTTAAAATATCAAATCTTTCCAAATTTTCACTTTAACCACATAAAACTATTTACAGGTAAGTACATTGAGGCTGTGTGTGTGATACTGTAATTTAAAGTTATAATTTTAATTTTCCTAGCTGCTTATGTTACAATTATTACCATTACATTCAGTGATAGATGGGAAATACAATTTGTGAGTAACATTAGAAAAAAAGGCATTACTAAGAATTCTGCATTTTGTTTATTTATTATTATTTTTATTTATTTATATGGTATGCCACCTCTCTCTCAGGAGGGACCGATAGGTATGGTATGGGAGGAGGTTAATGGGGGAGGCATTGATAACATGAGTTACAGCACCAAATGACATCTACCCTAGTGATGCCAATGAGTAGTCTTAAATAAATCATATCTACTATACCTTTTCAGTGTTCTGTTTAATGTACTTTTACTAATGTGATGAGAGACAAGGACATCTAAGTAACTTGAAGAAACTGACAACAGCTACTGCAGCCCTGCATATGTCTGGAATTTTAATGCTTAAACTTCTCCTAATTAAACTGGAAATCAGGAAAAATGGCACATAGGGCCATTTTTTTGCATCTAAGCAAACAAATGACTGAACAGAGGAGCTCGGCTCATTCCCATTTACAACTAGAAAGGATGCTACTGATCTCAGCCCTTCCAAAAAGTAATAAGAGAATATATTCTGTGGAGGCATACTCAGTGCAAAATGTTAACTTTCACACTGTTTGGTGATCAGATCCTTTATATATCCACTATATCTTATATAATTGTTATTTTGTATAAGATTTGATTAGGCATCCCCCTCTAAGAGCAAAGCAAGTTGCTATGCTTTAGCTTAACAGTTCTCCAACTTCCCTGGCATGTGTGTGTGCACAGGAGACAGTGAGTGTGCCCACACATTGCTAATGGGTGATATTTAAGAATGCTAGTTGCCTTTACAGAAGACTAAGCAGTAGCATTTAGTTTAGCCTGAAGCTAAACTGACTTTCGCTTAGTTCAATCAAGCATTAGGTGCCAACTGTGCATATTCATTTTGCAATATTTTGCAGAGGGCATGTTTTATCTGACAACTCTCATTATGACTAATATAGAGCTTTTTCTTATTTAACATACAAATTTGCATGCATAAATGTTCATCGCCTGGTTGTTTAGAGACAGATTAGGAAAGCAAAACTTAATCCAAATCTTCCTGAACCCTTGGGCTTTCAGTGTAAAGCATTATATCAAACCTTCACTGAAAAGTCAAACAGCTACATTTCTCCAACTAAGAGTGAACACAACATGCAGCACTCTGAATGGTTTGTTTTATATGCCATAGGAGTTTATCATACGACGGAATTTGGGGGTATAATGCAATGGCAATCCAAACGCAATCATGGGGTTTCACGTAATTGCGAATGAGTGTATCTCATGCAATTTTGGGCAAAAAGGAAGTCATTCTGAACGCAATCATGTGGTTTCACGTAATTGCGTATTAGAGTATCTCGCGCAATTTCGGGCAATAGGGGGTCATTTTTGGGAAATGGGAAGTCATTCTGAATGCATTCCAGACACAATTATATTTTACGTAAATTCGCTAAACTAGCAAATTTACGTGAATTTGAATTGGCTCAATTCAAAATTGGGAGAAATTCCTCCCATGTGATAAACTCCATAGTTAATAAATGAAGACTAATACAGTGACTACTAAGTGTGAGTTTATAACAATCCTGAACTTGGTGACTTTCTCTATTGACCTTTGAAGTAGGTTTCAAAAGACTGTGGTTAAAAAATAAGAGTCCTGTTACAAATTATATAGCACAGCCACATTTATAGGGACATAATCACTCTCAAATGGAAAGTGTGTCATTACAGGAAAGGTTATAGGTCAATGCTGTAGCACATATACTGTGTGCAGAAGACTTAGTATTTCCCCAGCATCACCAATTAAAAGGTCAAAATAGCCAATGAGGTGAAAAAGCTTTGCTCATGCAAAGATACTGAACTGCTTCCACTTAGAACAGATTGTACTGGGTAATACAAGCATATATCCTGACAGATATAAGACTATCAATCTATCTATCTATCTTAATTAGATTTATACCCTATCTTTAATATATATTTTATGGATGTCTTAGAACAGATACTTTAAAATCCTATAAAATAACTAATGTCACAGTAAACCACTGAGTGGAAACATCTGTGATGAAGTTCAGTTGTCCATGTTGAGCTTTCATGTTGAATTATCAGAGTGTAATTTATACAATTAATTCATTGCATGATTAGTTAGTAGTGTTCTAAAAAATTTTTTAAAATATTAATTTAGTTTCATTTTTAAAAACTGAATGCCAGAAACCATCTGCTGATTTCAGTTACAGTGGGCCTACTGAATGAACAGCTGAGCTGTGACACTACATAAACCCCAAAGATTCAATGTGTCTGTTTTAGTTGGGACATCATTTGTGCCTAGGCAAAATAATTCAAAATGCCCCAATATGACCAATGCTTCCCAAACAGACCCCTGCCCCCAAAGTAACACATCAAAATATTCTAAAATGATAATCATTATCAAACCAGAATAATTTTTCAAAATATTTTAAAATAATATTGAAAAAATGGAGCAACAAATTGATTTTAATTTTTTTATATTTAAAAAAAACTGAAATGAAACAGATCTATTAGCAATGAATATCTAAATTACCTGGAGAAATAAAATGTTCTTTGCTTGCCACTGGAAAGCCATCAGGTGGGATTCCAAAAATTCATAAAAACATACATACAGTCAATATAAAATTGTTATCTTAAAAACCATTTAACAACATGTATTAATATACTACAATTCAATCCTTCGTCCTAATTGGTTACTGTCAGTTATTCCATTATTGATCAATTTCTGGTAAATTCTTGATAATCTCTTACAGTAAATCAGGTGGATAGGCCCACCGGAAGAGATCCGTCTTTAGTGTCTTCTTAAAGGCATCTAGGGTGGTAATAAGACAGATCTCTTCCGGCAAGTTGTTCCAGAGTTTTGGGGCCACAGCTGAAAATGCCCTATGGGAAGTTGACATTAATCTGGTGCCATTGCATTCTAGCAAGTTCTTCCCTGGCAGATCCAGAATGAGAAGAATTAAAACTAAACACACAAAAAGCTACTAGACTTCCTGTCTGCTTGCTTTTTTTCTTTCTGTTAGAACATGATAATAATATTTATTTATTTCTAACCCGCACGTCTGAGCGAGCAATCGGGGCGGGGTACAACATTTAAAAACATATACAGTTAAAAAATTGCAATCTATACAATCCATACCCAGCTCCCACCCCTTAAAACAGGAATAAACTAAGTCATAATTAAAACAGTATAAAATCTAAAAAACAACACTAAATCTCGAGGTCTAATGTGGCGGCCAGATGTTAATGGGAGATGGAAGGAGCTAGACGTCATTCAGGCGGCGGGAGGGTTAGCTACTATCCGGGAAGGCCTGCTGGAAGAGATGTGTCTTAGTTGTTTTTTAAAAGCCTTCCAAAGTTGTAATAAGATGCATCTCATCCGGCAGGTCGTTCCACAGCCTGGGAGCAATAGCAGAAGAGGCCCTTTCCTTGATGTGAATTGAAGAAGAGGTGAAGGAGCAGTAAAAAGTTCCATAAATTATGAGATTTTTTAATTTGGTTATTAAATTTAATTTTGCTATGATGCCTGGGGTCTTGCCCTGAGATATTCTATTTAGTAATAGAACAGCAGAGCATCTAAATTCCTGGAGAACACTATCTTTCATTTAGGAAAAAAAGTCTAGAATTAAGCCCCTTGATAATAATTAGTTCTCTGATAAAACAGAGAGAGGGAATGTGGATATCGCCTGTTTCTCAGATCTGACCTCTAGTCTCTGTGATGATTTTCAAAACAAAGTAAAGGAGGCACAATGGACCTTTTAAAAAAGAGGTTATGTACATTCAATGTTTTTGCCTTATGCTCTGTCACTAACAACAAGCCACTTCTGAACTTTTCATCCTTAGTGACGCATGAAGCAGAAAGTATACAAATTGAATTTCAAAAGCTGTTACACCTATATATTGACTCCAGGGTCCAAGAACAATGTAAGCAAAACACTTTTGAATACTAAGCTGAAAACCAGCTGTAACAGCAGCTTAGCAATAGCAGCTTCATTTATATACTGCTTCATACCACCTAAGCAGTCTCTAAGTGGTTTACAACTTAGTCAAGCTGAGTACTCATTTTAGCGACCTCAGAAAGATGCAAGCCTGAGCCCTGGCTGGTATTGAACTCACAACCTTATGGTTTGTGAGTGAGTGGCTGCAATACAGGCATTTAACCAGTGTGCCACCAGGGCTCTGTAAGAGTCTAGCTAGTGCACCTGTCATTTTGAAAACAATGTGGTGACAAAGCTGCAAGAATAAGAGGTTTTATTTTGGTTGGGTTTTTTAAAAAAAAGAAATGTGAACAACTGCCCTGCTAAATATAAAAATCAGCACAGAGAGAAGGCATGAGAATGGGGAGTGGAGTGAGGGATTGTACAAATATGTAACTCAGCCATAGCTGTGAAAGTCCATCATCAGTTTCTCCAGACACCTTTCCACAATGCTGGTAACGGCTGGCAATTGACTTAAATAGATTGTTTTACCAGTGAAGTTCTGGAGATGCATTTTAAAGATTTGCTCCCAGCTAAACACATGGGAAGCAGATTATATTCACAGAATACTGATACTCATTTATGTGCTGAAGAAAAGACCCAGGTGCCTGCTTCAACAATGCCATTCCTGACTTCAAAACTGTACCTCAAATAACCTTAAACCAGTTCATAACTTCAGTGTTTTATTAATCAGAAGAATGATGCATCTGACTATAAATAAATTTTGAAATCATAAATCAAGTCAGGATACTAGAGAAGAATTCTGCTTTATGCCTAAGGAACCATCAAACCTGAGCACCTGAAATCAACTTTAATGCCTATTATTCAGCATTAGCAGCTTTTTCATAGGAAAAGTGATATTGCATTTCATGATTTCCAACTGCACATAAAATGCTACTGCTGGAAAAAATATACATATCAAAATTCCCATGAAAACAAGAGGGGAAGTCTTCTTCTAGGCAGAAAGTGAATGTGGAAAAGACATTAGATTTTGTCACAATCTGAACTGAAGCCCGATATCTTTACCATGGAATAATGTGGAAAAACACTGACATCATGAGTAAAAAAATAACATCTATAAGAACGGCCTAGCATATTTATTTCACTTCTTCAGAATGTGGTGCTTTAGGTACCCAAGTTAAGCACAAAAGTGGAAAATGCTCACTGGGATGCCTTTTCTTAATGTGGGCAATGTTTGTATATGCCTCAATTTTGTAAGCAGAAAAGATAAAAGTAGAGAAAATATGATCAATTTTTTAATCTATTTATGGAAGATGATGAGGGCAAGGGAGTTATGTCATCTGAGATGTGGATTCTAAAGGAAAGACACTTCATGTTAATTAATTTAAAACCACTGTGCTGCTTATTGATAGATATGTTTAAAATTGATCTCCCCAGTAGTGTATGGATGTCATTACAAGACCAAAACTCATGGGTAGTCCTCATCACGCAGCATCACGCCACACCACTTGGGCAGCGTTGCTTCCCCCCATGCATACACATCATCACACGAACACAATACTTGAAGGTTAGAATGATCTACCCAAAAACCAGACTAATTTCCTCTTCACACCCAACTGCCATCCCATTGGATGCCATGTGTAACCAGCCACATGGTTGCATGGGCAATACAATGCCCGTGCAGTGCTTTGGTGTGCCCAGTGAGACACTGGCAAAGCACTATCATGGAGGGCCCCCCATTCATGCCACCTGTTGAACTGTCTGGCTTGTGTATGTTTTCATTACATCTATTGCATTATTGGTGACCTGCATTTTGGGGCGTGTAACAGTTCAGTGTTGCAATAGGTCAGTGGTGCAGCTGGCCATTCATGCACCTGTATGCTCAAATGAAAGAAAGTATGGTCAGCAGTGGTGCTGGTGGTTGGACCTCACTGGTCCCATGGCTCATATTCCACGCTGCTTCTGTATGGCGCCTCAGCTTTCCAGCATTCTTGCACTCACACTGTGCTGTTTATATGCACAAGTGATGATGTACATTTTCCTTTTGCTCTGTGTTATTTTTAGCTCCAAAGTATGGCTTAGTGATGGTTTCAAGTCAGTTTGAAGCTGCTTTATTTTGCCAGTGCAGACCACCCCTAAATTCTTGTTCATTCCTATTTCTGGAGATTTTCTGTCTTCTAATATGTCTCTCCAGTATTTCAGGGTAATCCTTCTACAACTACACATTTTCTAATCATTCCTCATACCTCCGTTAATTACTGAACCCATGGCAATAACATAAAATATGAACTAATCTCTTATATGTCCAATAAATAAATAAATAAAGCTGCACTGTAGAGCAGAGGTGAGTGATTCTCTAAGCATTATTGCATTCCATCTCTGATCAGCCTCAACCAAAATAGCCAGTGTTCCAAAATTATGGGAACTGTAGTCCAACATCTGGAGGGACCAAGGTTATCCACTACTGCAATACATATCATGGTTGTGCAGTCAGCAAAACTAACCTAGTAACTGGATTAATCAGAAGTGGCAAAAAATACTAAAAAGTTACATGGACAAACCTTCTTCACCAGAATGTAGGGAAAAATACAATTTCTTAATCCTGTACTGTTTCTTCACAAACAGTTTAGGTTTTATCTGTCACTATATACAGATTTCAAACTTTAGATGTAAATCTTGTGTGAAAAGACCTGTTGCCAAAGCCAGCTCCAAATCTACTGTCTTCATTATATCACTTGCTCTTTTAAATGTCTGAATTTCAAATCAATGATTTCTCTTGTTCTTGGCGTAAGCCAAAGTTTAGCTCTGTGAATATTCACACGTGTAGGGCCCTGCTTACAGCCAGTTTTTTTTTCTCTCTCACTTGGATCAATGAATTAAACATTTGCATTTATATAAAGGATTGACTATAGGGCTGCAAGAGGGGACCTCCATTGAGGACAGGTTAGATGAATCACTTCTACCATTATGAGTAGAAACTGAGGCTAGAGGAAATAGGTTCTGTATCTTGTATCTAGAAAACAGCTCAACAGTATACGGTGAAAATTGATTTTATATAGGAAGCATGTCTGAGGATATCCACGACAGTTTTGATGTTAAAAAAGGAAGACATGGCTTACCTCTAGCAGCTGATGCTTTAATTTTATAGGTATCTTAATTTGACATGCATGGCTATTTTGTTTTCCGCCCAGATTTTGCTGAGGTGAAAATGTATCTGCTGAAGGATCACTCTGTTTATAGACTGTTTTTCAGGAAACTGCTTGCAGTGTTAGCTCAAGTGGAAAATCTAGTATGCATTTTGCCATAGTAATAGTGTGACATCATAGTTGCTTTAATTTAAAATGTGATGGTGAATAAATCTTGAGCTGCACCATTATATGTGCAGGAAACTGCATTTTGTGCAGAAAATAATAGTTCTATGCATAAATAATGGTTTCTGGTCAGAAAATGCTTTCTTCTACATTAAAAAACTTTGTAGAAATTTTGCTCAGAATAAGTCAAGAACCACAAATATTTTCCAGAAACTGAGCAGTTTCTAACGACTTTCACACAACAGCTTTGGGAAAAACCTGCTCATATTACTTGTAGTTTCCTCTGAGAATGAATCTAGTGAAGCATTGCATCCCTATGTATTTGTTTGTTTGTTTGTTGCTGGTGTTATCCAATTTTTGTTGTTTTAAAAATTTAGACTAGAATTGCAAACAAAAAGATAAGCAATACATAACAGGGTAGACTCAATATCATTGTGTACAGACTATTCAGTGATTTGAGTCTCCGTGAATGGCAAGCCCTGGCTTTTGCAATGGGTGCACCCTCCCACCCGTGCCAGTGCAGGTGGGAGTGCATTCTCATTGCAAACAATGGGACTTGAGGTCCCATATTTTTTGCCATCTACAGGGGGATCCAGAATGGATCCCCCACGGATACCAAGGGTCCACTGTATTACAGTACCTCTATATAGAAAATAAAATATCATCTGGAATTATCATTTACTTTATTCAAATGTATTGTTCCGAAAGCTTCTGTAAGTTCTGGGAACTTGTTTCCTTATAATCCTGTTGAAGATGAAATTTCTGTAACATTATTTGTGTCTATTTCTCCATTTAGTTCTAATTGGTGTTTGCTAGATATGGCAAGGTAAAACCTTACCTCCAAGCCCAGTTCTTCCCCACTCATCTCTTCCTATATGTAGTTCCCTTCAGCTGTGGACAAAATTATTCATGCCAGTGAAGTGAGGGCCCTATCACACGCTGCCATTGTAGCACTATGATTCCAGTTTAACTGCCATGGCAACTTTCTGTGGAATCCAGTAATTTGGCAATTTAGGGAAGGATATTCAGACTTCTCAGCCAGAGAACTCTTCTACCACACCAATTTACAAACTCCAGCATACCATAGGATGCAGCCACAACAGTTAAAGTGGAATTATAGTGCTATAACTATGTAGTTTGAAAAGGCCCTCAGGTGGCTCAGCCCCTGAACTAGACAGCAGTGTTTTTTTCAAGGACTCTAAAACTCCCCACATCAAGACTTGAAATGATTGTGGACCACAAGTCACAAAATGGAAGTCCAGGAACTTATGAACTTTCTCATGAAATTATGAGAAAGTTAAGGCATCTTCACGCATGCCATTTGTTCCACCAGAAAAGCAAAGTTTATGCATTTAATTTGATACTCGGACTATAATGTCCATTCTTCAGTTTCAATCCCATTACACAGAGATTATTTGTCTGTTAGATTGCCTACCTCAAGAACCATTTGCAAAGCCTGCTCCTTGCTTCCATATAGCCACCCCAACACATTTCTGTGCTCCTCACTTTTGTTTGGCTATAGCCTTAGATGTTTTCATCACCTTCCCCATCTCACATAGCTACACGCTGTATTTTATGGCACACACACAATTGTGAAATCAAGCTCCTGCAGCCAAGAAAAAAGAGGTAATCGTGCAAATATATTTCTCCAGTGATTCCTCCCTCCTTTCCTCTCCCACCTCTTCATCTGGCTCTCCTCTTCTCTCATTTCTTGCTCCATCTCCTTCCTATCTACCCATCTGCCTCTTTCCTTACCTCTTGGAGCTCTCAGTTGCCATCTTCCCCCATCTCCACCCTAACAATCTCTCCATTCCCTTTATCTTTCTATCTGTTTATTGATAGCACACGCATTATGGGGGGGGGGGGACTTTAAAAACTACACAGGTTCAGTTGTGCTTCCCTATCTAAGTAAATCATAAAACAAAATGATACAAAACCAGCACAAGAATCTCTGCCAATGGAGTACATTTGGGGAGTCTAAAATGGCAGAAAATCCTGGTCTTTCTTGCTGTTATGGTGCAACTGCAATAAAGCACAAACTAAGGGCTTGCCTTCACAAACCCTGGATTATTTAGGCCCTGAATCTCCACCATTACATGTACTCTCTACACAGTGATGACAGGTGGCTGTCTTCCAATGTGATCTCCATTTATCATCTGAAGGCACCATGTTATCTGTGCTGGGCACCTCATTGTAATCTCAGAGCAAGTCATGCCTGCAGCAGCAGTGCTGGTCAGCTCAAGGACAGGGTGGGAAGACAGCAACCCATTGTTGCTACAGAGAGAGCTGAAAACCCATATCAAAACATAACAGTTTTAAACTCAGTCTAAGAGGAGGAAAAGTTAATTGGGTGTGGATATTGTGAAGACAGTCCATGCCTGATTTGGGGCTCTGGCCTTGCACCATGTAAACAGGACACAGTGCGTCTGGGGAAAACTGGAAATAAGTAACCCATGTAGAGAGTAACATCAAGAAATGAGCAGTACGACAGAAAGCAGCTATTTTCAGGTAAAAATACATGCAGGGTGAATTACTCTGCATGTCCTAAGACAGGAAGAAAGGGAGAGCTGAGGAAGCATCCTGAGAAGGCTTCACTCATGGTGCTCCTGGGGTTCTGGGGCACTCCCTTGAGAACCAGACCCACCATATGCCCAGAACACACACACTTGCATTCACCTGACCCCATGTCAGATTGCATGCTAAAAGTAAACTTTCACACTAGGACAAAGAAACAGAATAGTACCAAGTTTGATAGGGACATGTATTTAAAAAGAAAAAGAAAAAAAACCCTGGAATTACAGCAAGAGGAAAGCAGAATAGCAACAGTGTCATATAATTTCCTCCCCTCGTTTGATGCCCTCCAACCATCATTTCATTGTAAAGCCTCATGTGAAAAGGCTCTTTTAAAAAAAATTAATACTTTTTGTTAATTTGACTTAAAAACATAAAAACAGAGATGGAAGGGAAACAAACAAATATTCAAATTGAATGTATGTGAAAAAGCTCTCAAAGTTTGGAATAATTAATTGGCAAATGCTAAAATAATTTTAATAGTGATATGTAACCCCACTTTCAAAATTGCTGAAATCTTTCCACGGGGAAGAGTTCCACTGTTATCAGCTTTCTGCAAGTGCTATATGAATTCCTATTGGTTGATATGGGGTATGATTTCTTTTTCATTAACTGTGATATCCCTTTCTTACTTTTTTCTTAATTGAGTTTCTCATATTCCATTTCAAATTTTCCTGATCAGAGTGTTGTAGGCTTAGAGACCTGCCACACTGCAGAAGTAAAGAAGTTTGCTTTAGTTTCCATAGCTCCATCCTATGGGATTGTGGGATTTTTAGTATGGTGAGCTATTCAGCAGGTCTGTCACAGAGCTCTGGTGCCTCACCAAACTACAGATCCCAGGATTCAATAGGATGGAGCCATGACAGTTAAAGCAGTGTTAAAGTACTTTATTTTTACAGTGTGGAAACATTCATACCTTCTTAAAAGGAAATCAAAGGCCCCATTCCCACTACATTTTGATCCGAAGTGTGACATGGGCTATATGACCCCCGTTCACACTCGAATTGACTTCCGATCCTCATTGGATTGATTAGTGGAGGAAAGGACTGGGTTAAAAGCAAATAGCCTGGGCTTTCCTGACACTAGTTTTAAAGTGGTGTTTTTTGGGAAAACACGATTCTGAAGCGTTTCCAGTAAGTGGGAACGTTGATCAGAATCGTGTTTTTTTTTTGGGGGGGGGAGGTATTGATTGCAAATTTTTTGCTTTATGTGTCTGTACCAGTGAACACACAAACTTGGGACACATCATAACAGCCATCCGGATCCACAGTAGTGCTGAAACATAGGATACCATTCCATGTTGCTTAAATAACACAATTGGGAAGGACCTTAACAACTGCCATTTTCTCAAGCACGTTGTGGCTTGAGAGAACATGGAAATCCCAAAACACAACATGCTAAATGGAAATGATTTTTATTACTGTTAAGCGAATAACTAGTTACAGAGATTCACAAAACATTAAATGGAGGGAAACAATGACTCACAAGTCAGTCATTTGTTATGGTATATTTATGACAAATGCCTTCTTTTTCACTGTAAAAAAAACAAATCCTGAAATGTGCTGGTCACACGAACTGTCTTGCTAAAGGGCAACAACTCCATTGTTACTTCTAGTGTTACATTGGAAGGAGTCATTCGCCTGTCTAAAAATCATTTAAGCTCCTACATAAAGCGTGAACCTGAGGCATGTGTTGAGTTACCAAATTAATTATAAACACAGTCACTGAGGTTAGGGTAAGGAAAAGTGACTGTGTGTGTGCATCTAGTGAACAGGATCCCAATATAGGATAGTGTGAAGACTGCAAAGGAGTTAGTTTGCATGTGTTTTTACCTGAAAATAGCTGTGTTCTGTTGTGATGCTTGTTTCTGCTGATCTTGATGTTCTGATTCCACTTGGGGAAAACATAGCAGATGCTTTCCATATGTGTTCAGATGGAACTGTTTGATTACAGTGAAAGTTTGACTTCCCTGTTCCTTTAAATTTTCAATTCATCACCTCCTGTCCCTAGTTCCTGATTAATGCTGCTCTTTCCCCTGCACTTCTTGAAGATTTAATTTGAAATGGCAAGATCTTCCTGTCATGAATATAATATGTAGGAAGACAATCCAGGATAGAACCAGGGTGTGTCTAGTAATAGCCTAACATTTACCCCTTGAAAACAGTATGGGCATATTGGAAACTGTAGGACCAACACTTTAAGCAGGTGAGCATAACCATTATGTGGTTTATAGGGAAAAATAAATAGTTCAAGGTTTTTTTTTAACTCTAGTCTTTTCTAGATTAATGAGTTGATTGTTCTGCTTAGGTTTTACTTTCTTCCTCCATTCTTGACTTCTTTCCTTCATCTCTACAGAGATAGATGGCACATAGCATTTCAATAACAGCTGCCCAATAGATCAGAATGGATAGAAATTATTTAGGGGATTCTGCATAATTTCCAACTTTACGTGGATAAAAATCAGAACATGTATGGCCAAACAGCATCAGTTTGTGATCGAGATGGCAAAGAGTTACTAATGAGGAAGAACTCACAGGAGATGTTGCCACAGTTTGCTTTTGCCTAAGGGTACAGGGAAAGGTAAAAATCTTCTCCCACCTGTTTCCTCCTACTTGCTGAGTTAAATGAGCTCAAGCTACTTTTGTACTTTAAAGTCAGTGTTAAGCAATGGAAGAAAGCTGAGGACAAACAGGAAAAGTGGGAAGAGGAAAGAAAAAATGCATTTTTTTTTCTAAAGCAGTTGAAAAAGTAGAAGGATTAATGCAGAGACTGTTCTTGCAAAATCAACTAGAATAAATACCAGGTGTAGCATCCCTATACTATCTTTGATGGATTTCCTGAAACATTTTTAAAAATATATTTTACTAGGAGCATCCAGAGTTCTCAATTTATAGCACAAGTTCACAGCACAGGCCTATTTCTCTCTGCTAGCTCAAATAACAAATATTGTTACAGGGCATTTTCTGTTTTCCAGATTAAGCCAAGATGGAAAGAGTAAAAAAGGTGGAAAGCAGCCAATATTTCTCTAATCATTTGAGCCAATGTTAGGTTTGAGGCAGTCCTGGGTGAAGTATCTTCAAATGGGCTGCCTCTTCTTCAGGAGATACTCTGGAGTGGCAATACTTTAAAAAGTGGGAGATTCACCAACCTTTACATTTTCCACATTCTGTCTAGGGATGCCTAAAATGCCAGGCAAAAAAACAAATTAATACACAGAAGAGAGAGAAGAGGACAGGCAGCAGCTGTTAAGATATGTCTGAGCACCGCCAGGTATATCAGGATGCCAGGTGCTACTAACAGTCGCTGCCAGTCAGTCATAGGAAGAGAGTAAATCACTTCTGAGAAGGTTTGTAAAGTTCATACAGTCCAAAATGATCCAAGAGATATAGCCACAATAAGTTGTCTCACATATAATTTGGCAGCCACGATGGAGGTATCTAAGATGTTGTGAACAATTTCTGCTTGCCTGACATCTTAAAAAAGGAGAGGAGAAAATGGTCTTGGGAACAGGAAGGTTTTAAACAGTTTCATACAAAATGATAGCCAAATGCGCGTTGCCAGATGTCAGGGTCTGGCCCTGAATCTCTAGTTTTAATGGGTTACATGGTGCAAATTCTCCAGCTTTGGTGAACATAGCTCCGAGCCAGAGGAAAGGGCTGTGTGCAGGTCTCCAGCTCAGCTAGCAGAACAACTGCTACATGCAGATGTTATGTATTTGTATAGTTAGCTTCCTCTGTTCTTTCCCAGTTGAGCCTTGGGATTTGTAGTTTGGTGAGGCAAGTGACAAGGGAAGATAGACAAAAGCTGTCATTCTCAAGCAGTCTGTTTCTCCGATGACTTTGTTTGTGGCTGTTATAACTATACTATTTTAACTACATAGTTTTAACTGTTTTTAAAAAAATTACTTTAAAGTTTTAAAAATGTTTTTATCTTGTGAACCACCTTGGATCCCTTTTGGGAGAAAAGTGGCATAAAAATGAAATGAAATGAAATGAAAGGCCTTTCTCGTCCTCTTGCCATCATCACCACTGGTGTAATTACTAGTGTGGTGCATTAAAATGATTCTAGCCACAAACTGCACAAAGTGGGAGGGATTACGCAGATGCCCATTGGTACACATAACCTTCATTATGTAAGTTAGTAGAAAAGTAATAAAAACAATCACATATGTGCTACCCCACAGACTAGCCCTTCTTCACCCCTCATTGGCCTTTGATATCAACTTAATATTTAAAGTGATGTTGTTGTGTTGACCACAAGGTTCTTCTTTCCTTACAAAAGTCTGAGGTTTTTTTTTCTTTAATCCAGAAACATCTCTTTAACCCTTGGTCTGACTACTAGTCACAATTCTTTTCCCAATACATTTTCTTAATAAGTTACTTAGGGATGGGCTCCCAATATCCTTATTTTATGTGTGCTTTATTATTTTGGTAGTGTGCATATGATGTTTTTAGTTATAAATTAATTCAAACCACTCTTCTATAAACAAGAAGGAATATAAACTTTAATTACAGTCAGATATTAAATTTGTATCCTTTTACTGTTGGTTCAAAAATAGTGAGGTTACATCTTATGCAGGTCTTCACTTGTTACAAACTATTTCATTTTCCAGTTCCCTCGCTGATTTTGTTTCAACTTTTAACTTGTTTTCTAATTATTTTAAAATAAGTCCTTATAACGCTCCTTCATGAGGACTATGAGTCCTGGCTCAAATCCCGATTAACATTCCCACAGAACAAGGCACGTATGAGCCACCCTGAACTGGCTCTTAAAACTTTTAGCTAACACACTCATCCAATTCTTTCCCACTAGCTCCTCTCCTTTATAGTTGCTCTTCAGCCAGCCCCCACCTTTGCAGCCACCCTAATTCTCATTGTCTGTTGGGGCAACTCTATTCTGCCAGTGACTTGCCACTGATGTTTGTATCACACAGCCACAGAAGATGCCCAACACGAGGAAAATCGCCTGCTCAAATAAGACGATCCAGTGGGCTAGTGCACATAGACAGGATGGGTCCATTAAGACTGAAATCTGCATAATCCCTTCACACAGCAGTGTGATTGTGGGACATACACCAGGTACCTGCTGAAAGGTTGGGAATCAAAGGGTATTTCCTTTTAGTGATGGGACACCTTTTTGTGTGAGACATTTGAATCAATTCTCCTGCCATTTCCATATACTTCTGGCCATTCTTCCTCCTGGAAAAAAAAAGTCAAATTCCTGCCTCTGGACATGTCACATAAATATGCCCATTTGGAGCAGTACCAATTTGGTCTCAGCTGACAGCTGACCGACAGCCACCCTGTACATTTCTCCATTGACTTCTCAGCACAAGCAGGCCCACCCAGGTCCCTGGCTGCATGCTGAGCCAGACTCATCCACTGCACCCCCAATTGGACCTCTGTGCCTGAATCTGGTAAAGCACTGCTTGCTGCGACCCCCCCCCCCCCTGGAATTACTATCAGCTGCCACCTTTATATTGTTAGTTCTTGTATATGTGTATGAATGAGTGTCTTTGAGTGAAAGCTGATTTTCCCCTTAAATTAATTTCTAATCTGCAGTCTGAAGTTCTTTAGTGTGGAATCATTAAAAGTAGGCTATACCCCAGGTTTTAAATATTACCCAGAACCCACTCACTGCTTCCTACTGAGCTAAATTTGTTCCTCTATTAAATACAATTGTATTTCTGCTCTCTCAGAACCCTTGCATTTTGGGCAACACATATGAGCATTTATGATCAGTTGGAAACATTTGTGTGCTATCCAGTGCTGAAAGATTTACAGTGCGCCCTTTGTATATGTGGGGGATCCATTCCAGAACCCCCATACACATACACATACACATATAAGGGGGAAACCGTGGGATCTCAACTCCCATAATTTTTTATAGCTGTGTACTCCCACGTGCCATTAAAAATGCCAGGGCTTGCCGTCCATGTGACCTTGCTCCACATCTGGCAAGCCCGCGCATGGTGCAGGTGTTCTGTACTAGCTAAGACCTATAAGAGAGCGATAAAGGAGCACTGAAACACACTGAAGCTTTAGACTACTTAGTAGCAAAACTGGGCAATAGGTTTATAAGTTGGTAAGTAATTTGGTTATGAGACCCAGCATGTTGTAATGGTTTGAGTGTTGGACTAGAACTCCAAGAGACCAAGGCTCAGCCATGGAAATCAACTTCCCACTTTGGACAAATCACACTCATTCAGCCTTAGAGAAAAAACATGGCAAACTTCCAAACAAACCTTGCCAAGAAAATCTTAGAGGGAGTCACCATAAACTGGAGTTGACTCAAGGACACATGATAGTAAATAATAACAAATTTGACAATGTATCATCAAACCAAACCTGTGTAGTTTTTCATCTCCCTGCCCATTTTGAATATACCCCCACCCCCTACTACACTGAACCATTGTTTTCTGCAGTGGTTCCACCACTGCTGCTTTGCCTTTAGGTAAGCCATCATAGTTTGAGTGTTGGGAGTAAAATTATGGGAGACATCTGTGCTGGCAATGTAAACAATTAACATATGTGCTGATTAGTATATTCAAGGCTGGATTTTTAAATTCTACTCTGCCTTCCCACCCCCTAGGGTATTTTTGCCCCATATGTAATCTTGACAAACATTAGGTTTTGAACATCAAGTCAAGTCCTGAAATAACTGCCTTCATTGCAAGGAAGTATTTTATCAAATTATCATATCAGTTGTTGGCAGGTTATACATAATAAAGGATTTTAGGCCAGCATAGATCAAGCTAAGCTGTAACTTTATACTTCATAAGTGACATTATTTGGACAAGTTTAAAAGGTTGTTTTGAAATCTTGGAAGAATTAAACTTTAATTTGGGCTTGAAGAGCGGATGAGGGGCTTATGAGAAACTTTACTGGCTATTTCCCAATAGAGTCCAATCATGTTTGGATTTGGAATGGACCCTAAAAGAGGATGGTGATTTGTACTGTAATCCTTCAAGACATTGTTTTTATAGCTGCAAAATATACTTAACAAATTGTTTCTTCTGAATTCCACAACCACATTTAGAGACTAATTAACTACCACTCTGAACAAGTTCTTAAGTTTCTCATTTTATTACAGCTTTTTGTAAGAAGTTGCAGAGATGCAGATCAAATTTCTACAAATGCAGAACTCAATATCCTCAAGAGGCATAATTATATTTTATGAAGGGTTTCATCTCTTACAAAGTAAAGATCTCACACATTCTGCTGAGGCACAATGTGCTCTGCAATATGTTATCCCAAAGAGGGAGACATAAAGAGAAATTGAAATTTTAATTGTGAACATGTTGTCTTTTGTGGATGTAAACCACACAAAGACTAGCCAAATATCAAAACTACTGGAATTCTTAGACCAAGCACTAATTTCTTTAAATATGGGGTTTGGGGTGGAAATAGCAAACCATTAGCCAGTGGAGAATTGTTTTTGTGTGTACCACAACCATTTAAAGATACCGACTTCAGATTTACATTAGTTTATTAAATTACCAATAAGGTTATTATTAGAACACCACTGAACTCATTGCTTACAGTGCAATACTGTGAGTAACCCCATTTGTTAAGTAGTTTTCCTATAAATGTTGGGATTTTCAAACCATTGCAACTAGATATGTATTAAAGGATACAATGCCCAAGGAATAAATCTGTGTCCCAGCATAATGGTTTCCTGCTGCCAGTTTAATGCTGAGAGGTGGATTTTGCAATATTGGATTTGTTTTGATACAGTACTTGTGGGCTGAATATTCCAAAGATTCTGTGTGGCTTTGCTGAGCATTTGCACTATACAGTTCCTCATTGCCATAAAAAGGAGTTTCAACATCCAGACTAGATACTTAGTTCATTGTTCCCACCTTAGGCCTCTCACAATATCAAAAGCAAAGTCTATCTTCTGGGATGTTATATGTGCATAATATGATATCTTAAAAAATAAAACAAATATGATAGCTAAAGTTGATAAACTCCAGTTAATGAAGTGGGAAATCATTGTCCCAATTAAGCCAAAACAAATAAATTCAGACATCTTGAGGACTTCTTGATCATTCTAAATCCAGGAAATTCCTGCTAGGATGTCATTTCTTTTTTGTAATTCTTTTGTTGTTGTTTTTAAAAGGCAGCTTTCACACACACATGTGCACACACATGCACACACAAAAGCAGATGGGCATATATCATGATCTAGGTAGATGGGGATGTTGTCCTGTCAACTATGAATAATACTTCATGCATTATTCTTTTGAGTCCATGAATGCTTCTGCTATAAGACATCTATTTGTTGGCAGTCCTATGCACCGTTGCCACATGATTAGGATTGGGCTGTTAGCTTTTAAAGTGCTCAAAGCCTGTTGTTTTTACTGAAACCAGTCAATACACCTACCTCTATAGAAGTTATAAAATGGAAAAGATTCATGGATTAACCTCTTTGGGTGCTCCCTCCCATGTTGGCTAATGTCTGCTCAGAGATGGTAGTCCAAGAAACCAGGCAGATTCTTCTGTCCAATTAAATGAAGCAGACACCCACAACTTGCATGCCTCTAATTCTTGTACCAGGGCCCAGGCTGGACACCAAAAAGATCAGTAAGCCACATGTTCTATCTGTAGAGGAATCATATTGCTCCAAGAGGGATTACTTATTTGAATACACACCCATATCGAAAGAAGAGTTAATCCCTCTGCAGTGAAATCTAGCATATCAGGGCTCAGTCTAAAGACCCTCATTTTGCTCTGCAAAATAAACCGAAAAGGAGCTGCACTAATCAGAGGATGACAGGAAGGTTTTTCATATTTGTATGGGTATGGGTGTATAAACACACACAGATATGGCAGAAGGATTTCCACAGTGTGTTCTTGATAGATACTACAGATTGAGGACAAAGCAAATCTAATTGCAGAGGAGATAAAGAAGCCATTTTTATACACAAAACTCAGCCAACTGATTTTTGTGATTGAGAAATTGAAATGCATAAAACATCTGGAGTTTCTGGGACATTGTTACTTGGCCAAGTATATATCGTAAACAATATGCAAAAATAGTTTCACAGCAGGGAATGACACTGCACCAAGAAAAATTGAGCAATTAAAATGTTAGGAATTTGCAGTACAGTCCAATATGTATGCCTGGTAAGAAGCTAGCCCCTTTAAGTTCAATGAGCTCGCTCCCAGACTTAGGTAAGTATGTAAAACAGGGGACATCTAGATGTTGTTAGACTCTAACTCCCAGAACTCCTCCCAATGGGCTACGGTTGTTAGGTTGTGCAATCCAACATCACCTGGAGGGCTATGATTCCCACCCATTGTGTAAACCAAGCATAGAGATTATGTTGCTCTCCATACATTACTGTACTACTTCATCACCCATCCTTTTTATGGGTCATGCTGGCTAAAGCTGAAGGAAGTTGGGGTCCAAGAGCTCTCAAAAGCCACATCTTCCCAAGCTTAGTGGGAATATGTTCCCAAGCTTGATGCATCTCTAGCTATAATGATAGCAATAGCAAGTACATTTTTACACTGCTTATCAGTGAACTAGCACTCTCGAAGCAGTTTACAATGTGACAATGTGTAAGCTAATTGCCCCCAACAAGCTGGCTACTCCTTTTAGCCACCTATGGAAGTGATTTGTGAATCTTAAAGCTATCTTTTTCCAATGCAGAACCATTAAACTGATATGGACTATTTGGAATAGACATTTGCTGCCTGGGTTTGGCATTCCCTCTGTCTCATCTCTGCTTGAAAAGTTCCTGCCTTATATAAAGATATGTAAACAAGCAATAAAGTGTCATGATCTACTTAGGGAATTTTATAAAGCTTTTCTGGTGGGAGTTTCAACCATGAACTGTTAATATGGCTTATGGTATTGCACATTTGGAGATTAACAATCCATAACTAGCGCAGCTTCTGAAATATGACATGCTTCTCCGAATCTATAAAGTGCTGTTGCAACAATTTTATCCTACAGTGCTCTAAAGTGGTTATAGCCAAATGTATTGAATTTTACTAAATGAGAAGCTCTGCATTTTTGGCAGTTTTATGATGCCATCAGCGGATCCACCAGAAGCATTTGGCATTAAAGATAGGTACACAGTGTACTGGAAAATCAATCTATAGCTTGCATAGGAGATCCTGGAGAGAACATTCCATCACTTCAGTTTCTGAAATGGCTTTCTCCTCAAAACTCATAAAATCCTCATATCACACAGACTGCACGCCACCACTCTCTTAGCATGGCTAAGCAAAGACTCAGTGGTAGAAGCGTTAAACACCATACAAATCAAATGGATTTTTTTAAGGATTTCATCATCCTGAAATGGTTGAAGTATGAGCTTCCATTTCTCTTTGCACCGAATATGTTACCATGAGGTAGGCAGAGGTTCATAAAGGCAGTGAAAGAAAGGAGAATCGATTTGGAGTAAGGATGAAAAGAATATTCAAATATATTAGAAAAAAATGATTTCTAAAACCTATGTTTCTCAAGTATCAAGAAACCCTGATTAGAAGATTCCTGAAAGGACAGGATTATTTTTTTTAAATCTTCATTCCGTGGAAAATTTGCATGTTGTTGGTTTGCACTGAAAAATATAGTTTTCTACACAGGAAAGAACATTTTCTGCACAAAAATATTATTTTCTGCACAGAAAATTCAGTTACCAAGTCTGAAAATGCTCCTTTTTTTCTTTTTTCTTTTTTGCAGACCCCATGCAATTTTTGCACAGAATAGATCCCCAGCTACAACATTTTATGTGCAGGAAAAAAGTATATTTCTTCACAGTAGATTGAAGTATATTTCATCATGGTCTTGCCTGTGAAGACAATGATCTCAAGTTGTACATCTCTAGTTGGGATGCAAAAAATCTACTACCCTGTTCCCATATTCATATCCACATGGGAAAAGAGAGTGGCTTTACCACTCCTGGCTTTACCCCAACTGGCCTCACCCACCATCTCCACATATTCTACAGAAAGTGAAAACAGTTAAGACCTGCACATCATCATCATCATCATCATCATCATCATCATATTTATTTCTTACCCGTCCCTCTGTAAAACAATCGAGGCGGGGTAAACCTACTGAAACTATGATAATGAGAAACTATGGCAGAATCAGTGTTCCTGATCATGAGTTTTGGCACAATGATCTTATTCTAATGGCTAATCCCAATTATTATAATTCCATTCACTATTCCAAAATTGGTTCAATAGGTCTACCTATTCAGAAATCAATTCAATAGGTCTACACTAGGTGGTATCAAAAATAATTCAGTAAGTTTACCCTAGCTGGCACTAGAAAATTGATCTATCCTTAAAAAAAAGTACAGGTAATACAATTATGTTTAACTTTAAGATGAGGATTTTAATGAAAGTGTAATAAAGCTATAGTTCACAAATAACATAAGTGGGAACCACATTTACTTTTCATGGTGTAATAAGTCGTGTTTTCTAGTTAGCTTTTGATGCTTTTTTAAAATCACTATGAGTGGAATTTTTCAAGTTGTATGCCATGTTCTTTTCAGTCTAAGGCTATTTTTTTAAAGTAATGTAAATGTAACAAACATAAGTAATTACTTTGACAAGTAATACAGTAAGTCACTAAAGTTGCTCTGGCTGTTGTTGTTAATTGCTGTCAAATTGACTGTGGATGTTATCACATGGGAAGAATTTCTCTCAATTTTGAAAGAAACGAAAGTGGGGCCAGTTCGGAATTGAGTGAATTTGCTAGTTCAACTAATTTACGTGATTGCGTATTGATGCCGCATCACATTTTGAACTGCCCAGAATTGCCTCCCAGTGCCCAAAATTGCATGTGATAGTTTTTCACGCAATAACATGAAACCCCACAATTGCGTTCGGAAGGACTTCCCTTTGCCCGAAAATGCATGTGATTAGCTTTCACACAATAACGCAAAACCCCATGATTGCATTCAGATTGCCATTGGATTATACTTCTAATTCCTATCATGTGATAAACTAGTGTGACTTATGATGACCTCATGAATGAGAGACCTTCAATCCCACTCAGATCCTGTGGACTCAGGACTCTGGCTTCCTTGATTGAATCTATCCATTTGAAATGTGGCTGCCCTCTTTTTCTTCTACCTTCAGTCTTTCCAAGCATTATTGTCTTTTCTAGCAAGTCATGTCTTCACATGATATGGCCAAAGCACAACAGTTTCAATTTAACAGTTAACAAAGCACCTTAGAAGTAAGGCAGAATGGGCTGTATAATGCATTACCTGGTAACACCTGGGACAGAGATGAACTACTCTCAGTGGTTACACACATGGAAGGTTGACTGGGTTGTGTGGATGCATTTCTACCACACCTTACATATTAATTCTTCCCAAACACAGTTTATAAGGATTCTGGGGTGGGGGTGGGGGGACAACAGGTCTCTTCTTTCCTTTCTACTTTATTGTTCTCCCTCACTGCTCACTGTGCTGAACCCATCTTCCCCATTCCGTTTTATATGTTTTAAATTCTGTAGACATTAGGGACAGAACTCATTTGATGCCAGATACCATGATATATGAGATGTGCATTGCTTTACTGCAGGTTATATAGTGACTTTGGTTAACACTTCTTTAAGACAAATAATAAGAAACAGATGTACAGTGTCACTCAAAATGAAGGATGTTTGAGGGTTCTGAAGGAGGATAGCATTGTAGCCTTAGCCTTTTAAATGGCAAAAAGAACGTTTTCCACAGCATCTCATAAAATCTTTAAGTTAAAAGAGCACCCTCAAGAGCAGGGTCCCTCCTGAGACTGTGGCACAAGAGTGCCAGGAAGAGGGCATCCACTGCCATTCCCACCATATGCCTGAATGGCTGGCTAGCTACCAACCCCCTTGCCCCTATTGGCCTGGAAGCTGCAACGAGCCCACCAAGCAGTGAGGGAAAGGGCCAAGCACTCTCTTGCCTTGCTGCTACAACAATATCCTACTCATGAGTAGAATGACAGAGGGAGAGGGCCAAGAGTGCCCCTCCGGAACCCTCCCCTCCCACACTGAGTCAGACCAGGAGCAGAGACACCACTGCATAATGCATGAGTTAGAAACACCATCAGTGCACATAATCTGTAGCCCCATCCCCCCCCTTTTTTTTTTACAAATTAGTCGCTTTATCAAACACAGCTTTTAAACCACCATAAAAGTTAGAAAATAGTACCTTTGGCAATACCTGTTGTATGACACCATCTCTGTCTCATTGCTGTCTTATCTTCAAGGCATTGTTAGAATGCACCTTGCCATTGACCGGGAATACCCATCAATAAGCTCCCAATTGCACTGCTGTAGTGTTAGCCTCCAGGTGTGATAAGTTCCTGCACTGGGCAGTCGCATCGTGTCAGTGTTGCCTCTTCTCCCCACTCATTCTCCCCCTCACTATTCCAGAACAGCTGTTGTTTTGCTTGATTTGATTTGATTTGAATACAATTGTTAAATTGTATTAGCATAAATCTGGAATTGCATTAAAAAACAAAAATACGTACACACAAAGTTGAAAGGCATACTGAGTAGGGCATGGGATCAGCAACAGCCCAGTTGCACTATTGATGAGATGTGTGATAGGGAATGCTTCCAAACTGGTATGTATGTATTTCCTTTCATTAATGCAGTTGCAGCAAGGTTGGGTGATAAAGACCTACATACATTTTTTGGAAATGCTTGTGAAGTCAGCAGAGAACTAGGTCCTGCAAGAAGCATATTTGATAGACTGATGATCAACATGCCTGCCCTTTGTCACTGATGCTACAGTTATGAATTTAATACTTGGAAACCCGTTCCCAGGGGAAAAATTCTTGTTGTGTGCCTTCAAGTCATTTCCAACTTATGGTACTCCAACACAAACCTATCCAGGGGTTTTACAGTATTGGCAAGGTTTATTCAGAGACTATTTGCTTTTGTAAATATGAGACTGAAAGAGTGCCGACTTTCCCATGGATTTCTGTGGCTGAGTTGGGATTCGAACCTTATCTCGAGTCATACTCCAACACTCAAATCACTACACCATAGTGGTTCTCAGGGAAAACATAGTATTTTAGGAAGTGATCTTTAGTATATGTTGCTCATCTATTTGAACTCTGCATTTCTGTGTTACAATGATATTAAGGATAAGTTCCTACACATATGTAAAAGGAAAAGAGAGGTGGGCCTTAAGGAGGGAATGGAGTAGACTTTATTTTTGAGTATAGGTTTGTGTTGCATGGAAAATGTTCCCACCTTTAAAAGGTGGCGTTCCTGCACCTGTGCGGGGCTGGGACTTCTGGGGCAGGACTTTCAGTGGGTAGGACCTCTGGGATGGGACTTCCATTGGGTGGGACTTCTCGGATGGCACATGTTCCCTCTCCCCATGCCACCCTCCGCACACATTACTCTATTCCCCCCTGCAGGCATGCTGGTCTGCACTCTAGGGACAGAGCATGCAGTGGGTGGAACATGTGCAGGGGACAAAGCAGTGTGGCACATGTGGAGTGGCAATGTGGAGTGGCACATGCAAGACAGAGGAACACGCACATGGGGCAGAGTTCACATGCATGGGGAAGGAGAATGGGGTATGGTAGGGGGGCTGACTGGGTGTCAGCCCCCCTCCTGGGGTGTCACCCAGTGTGACCTGCACCTCCCTCCAACCAGTGATGCTACTGCCTTTTGAAGCAGGAGTGGTCAAACCTCAGCCTTTGGGCCACAGGCAGGCCCCAGCAGTTTTTCTGCCACCTCTAGACTCTTCAAAGCTGTAGTACTCTCCCTCAAAAATACTGAGAGGCTGAAACATACCCAGAATGTATAAGTCATAATTCCTGGAGGCCTCCAGGAACAAAGGAATGCTTAAATACATCCCAAACTATCCCAAACAAAACATGCTGGAAAAAACAGAAATGAAAACCAAAATTTCCAGTTTTGTCTTTGGACAACCTGGGGAAGAGAGTGATTTAGCCCCTTGTAGGAGTATGAGGGCAAAACTAACCCTTTTAACCTTCACCACTGTTTATTCCTATTATAAGGATGACTATAAGCAAATGGCCAGAGGCAGGGAAAAGAGAGGGAGAGGAGCATTTAAAACACAGCAGTTTGTATTTTGTTGCATGTCAAAATTATTTATCAGCCAGGTACTCATTGTTCTGAAATGTCACTTTCATTGTAAGCTATAAGCATTAAATGGAGTTGATCTAAAATTGGCCACAGTGGTAGGATTCTCTTGACCAAAAAAGGCCCCATTCACACTACAAAGGGTTCTTTCCCTCTCATTCAGACTTGCACAGATTGTACTTGGTGCAGTTTGGGGGTGGGACTGCAAAGACCATTTAAACATTTGGTACTGGATCCCTTAGTGATTCTTTTTTAAGAACCTCAATGATCTGCATCTCCAATAGTGTGAGTAAGCTATCAGATCAATTAGGATTGTGCAGCCACTTTTCAGGAGATGGAGGTGCCTCTATTTTGATCCAGAACAGTGATGAACACCTTTATTCTAAAAGTGCCTCTCAGAACTAAGGTAACAACTGGGTCTTCTTGTAATTTTGAAGACTGATTTTGAAATGCAAAATAACAAAAAAAGTAAAGTAAAAAAAATTCTGCATGAATTTATAGAATATTGTATGTTTTGAACAATGATGTGAGGTAGGAGACAACTAAAGGTGCATCTGTGCGTGTAGAAATAATGCACATCATTTTACCTGCTATGGCCCCATCTTACAGAATCCTGGGATTTGTAGTTTTGTGAGGCAGCAGTACGCTGGCAGAGAATGCTAAAGACCTTGTAAAACCATAAACCACTGAATTCCATTGGGTGGAGCTACTGTACTTAAAGTGGTGTCGAACCACATTATTTCTTCAATGCAGGTGCTCCCTGTGTCCTACCATGTTTAATATGATCTGCTAGTCTCTCATAAAATGAACAAAATGACTCCTTGTAAATACTGAAATAGGAACCCATGAACAAAAGGTGCTGCTCAATACTGATACTACATGCAGTATTCTGATGTGGCTGTGTGTTCGCATATATATTGCCCGGAGTTTGGGAAAGTTATTGTTTTGGACAACGGCTTCCAGCATCTTTCAGTTGGCAAGTCCAACAGCCATAGTATTGTTGTGTGCCTTCCAACTTATGGTAACCCTAAGGTGAACCTATCATGGGGTTTTCTTAGCAAGTTTCTTTTGAGAGGGTTTGCCATGGCTGTCCTCTGAGGCAGGGAAAGTGTGATTTGCCCAAGGTCACCCAGTGGGTTTACATGGCCAAGCAAGGACTCAAACCCTGGACTCCAGAGTCATAGTCCAACACTCAAACAACTACACCATGCTGGCTCACTAACAGCCATTCTAGTGGGACATTTTGGGACCTATAGTCCAAACAACAACAACAAACATTGTCAGGCCCAAGCATTACCAGGCTGGTACTGTCAACATACATTTTCATACATTGTATCACCATCTTGCCAGTTTCTACACAGGCAACATCTAACAAATTTTTGAGAGCTGAACCAAGCTGCGCAAGATTTTGTTGTTAACCCTAAGCAGCAGGAACCTCTGTTGGTTTTGACATGCAGAAAGCACGGCAGTGGATCTGCGTGCATGTTTTCCACATACAGCAGGAACCTATAACAGACAATATGAGGAACAGCTGTTCCCTGCATGCAACATCCCAACTGGATGCAGAAGATCCTCGCCAGATTGGTGAGCTCTCTGAACCCCAAAGTTATCTGAAGAGTTGCACCAGGAAAAAAAAGAAACTTTCATCTGAGGATTTTTTCTCCTTTTTAAAAAAGGTTTGAAAACAACATTCACATATGCAGAAATATTTACTGAACACTTTTACTTGAGTGCTGTGCATTGTTACAGTTCTCATTTATTAATGCCATTTAAATATTGTTTGAAGAAAGCCGCAAACATTTACCCACAGCCAAATATTCATGGCCACATTGCCAGATTTTTACAGACTCATGCTGTCTTTCCTCTTCTCTCTCCAAATGCTTTTCCCCTCTTAACAATTGAATATAAAATATTCCTTGTTGTAGCAAACCCAAAGAAAGCACTTTCCCCTAAAATAAAAACAACTACAACCACCTACTGTAACTTTAAGTTTGGGGTCTTTTTTCAGGGCTCAGAAATGTTTCATTTTGGTAACATTACTAGCCATCTTGGTTGGGGCATTCTGGAAGGTGTAGCCCCCAAAAGTAACCTTTCTGAATTATCTCTCTTTAAAAATATGGGCACATCATGTTCATCTATTTGAGAGCACTGAAAGCAAGTTCTCATTTACTAGTAAAATGAAATGTTTACTGAAGAAACATTGTGTGAAACTGCAGTATACCAAATCCCCCATTTATTAATCTACTTATCAGTGGCGTACCCCAACTTGATGTCACCCGGTGCAGGGGCGAGGCTTCTGGGGCTGGACTTCCGGTGAATGTGCTGCAAGCGCATGCACCAGAAAAACACATGTGCGGCTCCATGGCGGCCCACAAAGCCCCATGACTGCTAGGAGAACAGGCTCTGCACTCCTCTGGCAGCCCAGAAAACCCTTTGACAGCCAGGAGAGCCGGCCCCATGTTCACCTAGTGGTCCAGAAACTCTATGGTGGCTGGGCAAACAGGCCCTGTGCTCCCCAGGTGACCCAGAAAACCCCAAAGCAGCCAGGAGAGTGAGCCCCATACTCCCCCAGTGGTCCAGAAAGCCCTGCGGTAGCTAGGAGAGTGAGCCCCATATACCCCTAGCTGCCCAGAAAGCCCTGCAGTGGCCGGGACAGTGGGACCAAGGCTCTAGGAAGGCCCCACAGGGGAAGGGGGACTGACTGTCACCCCCTCTTCTGTGGTGTCACCACCCTTCTGGGGTGTCACCCAGTGTGGTTCGCATCCACCGCACCCCCTCAGTGACACTACTGCTACTTATACTAATGTAAATTCTCCAACTTTCAGGCCATGTTCTTTTTCTTTGGTGGGGCACCAATTAATGAAGCTTTGTTTTTAAAAATCTGTTTCCTAATTTATGGAGGGCCATCTTTCATTTAATGGATGGGAATTATGAGGTCTTCTACATGTTGAACTGGTGCCACCATTCCTCATCAACTGCTCAGATCTGCAGTCAAAGAACATCTGGAAAGTTACATGATTCTCACCCCTTTATTATTTGAAGGATTGTCAAAGAGCTGCTCTCTGTTTGTAGAAGTTGTCAATTGGAAGGGCTGTCTAGTCCTTGAGTATATCCACACTGCAGAGTTAAAGCAGTTTGAGTCCACTTTAACTGCTATGACTTTATTTTAAAGTGTCCTGGGATTAGTATCTTGGTTACTGAGGCCCCAGGGCTCTCTGAAAGTCAGGGTGAATACTTTAATTCTGCAGCATGGCTAAACCCCTAATTTGGTTTAGAGCCCTAGGAAAGGAGGGCAGGGGCCTTTAGGTTTACCATCGGCCATTGGGCAAGCAGACTGAACAGGAACTTGTACATTACCTGCCCACGGTGTTTTCCATTATGGTGCAATATATTATGTTTCTATGTACTTGAGAGCAATTATTTGTAAATTTTTATTTCTACATCTAAATTAGCAAAGACACTTTGTTGTCATAGATTTTTCAGCAATAGGTAAGTGACCACCCTATTCTCAGCTCTGATCTTCTAACAGAAGGTGCTTGCTATTTGCATTTGGAACCCACAGCTTGGCAAATCTATTTTGCTGGACTACAACTCCCACATCCCACCCCCAAGCCAGTATTTCCAGTGAGAGTTCCAGGAATGTTGCCCCTTAAAGAATTTTCAGTCTCTTCTGTAACCTATGAAAGCAAGACTGGATTGTTAATTATAGAGCTGTGGTTTTTTTCAAAGCAGGTTAATGTCAGCCATTTCTCTTATAGAGAACTCTTGTAGCACCTTTGAAACTAACTGAAGGAAAGAAGTTGACAGCATGTACTTTCTCAGATGCATTTAGTGGAGTGGAAACCAGGGACAGACATATATATGTCATTGATATGTGAGAATATATGTGAGGATTTTGACATTCTGACATATCAATAGCATATATATGTCTGTCCCTGGATTTCACTCCACCGAATGCGTTAGAGGAAGTAGACTTTAATCTATGAAAGCTCATGCTACTAACTTCTTTCTTTCAGTTAGTCTCAAAGGTGCTCTCTGTACTGATTCTACAGACTAACACAACTATATATTTTAATTCAGCCATCTCACTTGTGTTAGGACTTCATCACACGAGGAAAAATCAGGGGTTTAAACAGCAAAAATCATCTGAAATCACAATTAGCAATTGCAATTAACACTTTCATACACATCACGATTAAAGAGCCATTATCCTGAGAATAAACAGCAGATTTTACCATGAATGATTTGTTGCTGTTTATTTCCAGGATAATGACACTTTAATCATGACATCTTGTGAAAATGTTGATCGTGACTGCGTGATTTGCCTGGGATAATAGCTGTTTAAATCCCCGATTCTCCCTGTGTGATAAAGCCACATGTTTCTGTATTGGGACTCTCAGATGTCATATGATGCATCCACACTGCAGAAATAAACCAGTTTGACACAACTTCAACTGTCATGACTGTATTCTACAAAATTAATTTAGTGAGGCACCAGAGCTCTCTAACAAACCACACTGGATACCTCACCAAACTACCGTACAAATCTCAAGATTCCAAAGGATGGAGCCATGAAAGTTAAACTGAAATCAAACTGCTTTATTTTTGCAGTGCGGAAGAGATGATAGACTGCAGTGCTATGCAGATAGTCACATCCTCATAAAGAATGCTAAAATAGAGACTGGGTATGGCAATCTTTTGAGTGAGGGGGGGCTTCTGTGCAGGTCTTGCTTGCTTGTCATGTCCTTATTCCTAAATGCAACCATGTTCCCAGGAGCTTGTTGCACCTTTGTTTATTAAGCCACTTTGTGTGTTGTTCAGTGGCCTGTACAACGCTGTTCACTTGGAGCACAATTACAGATCTTCCATGATCAGGAATCTTAAAACAACCAAGTTCCTAACTGGCTTAGAATGGGTATAAAGACCTCTACAAACCTTCAGGCTCATTGCAGAAAGGCCTTGGAAGCTGCTGGGCTCATAGCAACTTTTGCATGATAGAGGATTTATTTGCCCAGTAGGTAGCTGAACTCTAGAAGCTGGAGAGCAATAGGTGTGTCTTCCTGCCATCAGTATTAGCTCTGCTCTGAAAGTACTGTAGAGTGAAAGCCTCAATTACTCTGTCAGGCCACTTCACTTCTCCCCACCACAACCATGCGGGGTAATCATTTGGATCAGTTTCTGCATACAATTTGCATATTTTAGAAACTGCAGTCTTTGAAACTATTCCCATGAAGGAGTACTTAATAAAAATGCTAACACTACATTAAGCACACATATACAAACTAACATTTTTATTTTTCAGCAGAGAGATGTGAGTGGACAGAGATTACCTGGTGACCTAACTTTCGTACAAAATCAGTGTAAATTCCCTCTCTCTCACACAAATACACACAGCATTTAGGGGACCCTTGGTATCCCACTGGGGTTTGATTCCAGACCTCTCGTGGATAACAAAGTCCATGGATGGTCAAGTCCCATTATATACAATGGTACAGTAAAATGGTCTTCCTTATACATAGTCGCAAAATCAAGACTAACTGAAAGAAAGAAATTAGCAGCATGAGCTTTCATAGACTTCAGTCTACTTCCTCAGATGCATTTGGTGGAGTAGAGGCCAGGTACAGACATATACCAATGGCATATATATGTCGGTGTCTGGCTTCCACTCCACCAAATGCATCTGAGGAAGTAGACTAAAGTCTATGAAAGCTCATGCTGCTAATTTCTTTCTTTCAGTTAGTCTCAAAGGTGCTACAAGATCTATGTACTGGTTCTACAGACTAATACAGCTGTATCTTTGAATTCTAGCAAAATCAAGGTTTGCTTTATGAAAAGTATATATTTTTGGAATATTTTCAAGCCACAGATAGATGAATCCATGGATAAAGGATCTATGGATATGGAAGGCCAAGTGTACTTAATTCTTATAGCCAAGAATTTCTCCATAGGGATCATAAGAATAAAGACCCCCTTGCAACTGAATCTAATTACACATGTACAGTACCAAGTTAAAACAATCTTCCTTTGTTTCCAGATAACTCTGGAGTTGTAGTTGAAAGGTGTTATTCTCCAATTATTCTCTGGGGCCTAAAGGGGATAAATCTAATATACATTTGTAGTGCAACAGGGCTTTGGTCTGCATCCAATAACTATCCAGCATGTCATGTGGCAAGATTGCAACATATAATGGACACATAGTACTCACAGTAATTTTAATGTGAAGCAAAGTTCAGGAAAATCAAATCTTGAAGTGCATTGAAAGAAAGAAAAAAGCCTAACACATGTTGGACATAGATCATTTTTCCCTAAAGAAAGGATGAAAATATTGATTTGTTTCATCCTTGTATATGAAGATTAATAATTCCCATAGATTTCTACCTGCTGAAGAGAAATACATATTTCTGCAGTTTTTTTCCTGGTATTCACACATCTGACAGTTTTGAGATAAAATGTTCTGCAAAGAAATATATCTAGATCTTCCTTAAAAAAATTATTGTTCTTCTGCAAAACCCATTATTTTAACACCAGAAATTACTTCCAGAAACACATTTGTCTGCAAGAAAAACTTTTTATTTTATATAACTCAACAATTTTGCATATTAGTTTATAGAAATTGTTTTTGTGCAAAAATAAGCTGATTTTGAGCAACACCACACCCACCCATGTTTTGCACTAATTTTTTATTTTGCTCATTCCCACCTTTCACCCCCCCCCCCAAAAAAAACTAACAAATGTTTCTGTTGCACAAAACCTACAATTTTCAAGCAAAAATCAAAACGAAACCACGTGTATTTCTGCACAGAATAATTTTCTGAAACATTTCAGGTTATATGAATAATGGGTGAAATATGCAAAATTCTTGCCTCTGTTCTCAGCTCAAGCACTTCTGCATAACCTTTGAGTGTCAGATTGCACCCACATGAAGAGGTTTGCTATAAAAACATTATATGGTATATTCTAAAGAAGATTTTATGACTCAAAATAATTCAGATTTATGAAGCATTAACGTTGGTTTTCATACTGCATTTGTGGAAAATTTGGAGGTAGTGGCTGGTGCACCTCTTTTATTTTGTTTAAAAGCCTACCTTGTCCCAGTTAGATAGCAATTCAGGTTATTGCTTTCTCCCCAATATATCATAAGATCCACATGAAAAAGTCTCATGAATGGATCAGCATGTTTTAAGGTTTCCAGCCACTGTTGCTTAGGGACTCAGTGGACCAAGGAGGCATTCCTGACATAAGTATTCACTAGAATTCACTTCCCATTCAGAATTCACCACAAAGTGCTTGTAAAAAAGAAGGAAAGAAAGAAAGAAAGAAAGACCTTATACTGAGAAGCAAGTCAATTCTCTGCTTGCTTAGGCAGCATAACAATCTTTCTTCCTGAAATCACTTTTCCAAGGATTAAAAATACACACAAAATCGACTGCATTAAAAACAGTATCACTCCTGATGATTCAGCAGCAACACCAAAGAAAAATGGGATTTGCTAACTTAACAGCCCACTGATGTCAATATCCACCTTAAACCATGCTGTTTATGATGCTATGATTTTCAAGAAAATTGCAAGCCAATGGAATTTTGATATTAAAGTCTAGACAGGTGTTCTGGGTTAATGTGTTCCTGATGAATCCCAGTCAACATCCTCTATGTTTTTCACATATATATTGTCCTCCAGTCAAAGTCCCACTTCTCAGAAATATGCGACCCTTATTGTTTCTAATGAAATAGGATCAGTACGTGTCATGGCACACAAAAAAGGCTAGAATTGTTTTCAACACTGAAAAGATCTGACACACATAAATAGAAAAAATAACATTTTTATTAACAAAAAAATCCAAATATTGGATGCTGTAAACAAAATTCACAATCTGTTCCCTCTAACACAGAAGCGAATGTGTTGGTTGGTTAAAAGTGTCTGCTTTCCATCTGCCCTTTCTTTCAACTTCCAACAGAATCCAGAGTCTGAAAGTTCCAAAAGGGCAGTCAAGAGAGCATTGGTGAAGCAGGATGTCTCTCTGAAGACAACAGTTGTGTGGAATTTAAAGGAAAACAAAATCAGCATCACTTCCCACAGACTTCAAGAATTTGTGGCGCTATGTCTAACCCCGTCTTGAAGCCTGTAGGCCTTTTTGATGTTTAATTAGTTGCAAAAATAGCAAACAGCAAAACCTGTACATGGATTTTGGATTTTCTCCATTGCAGTGAAAACAGAAAGCCATACCAAAACTGAAAAAAGTAAAAACAAAAATGAAAGTGCTGAATATGTCATTAGATAGATATATATATTCCTCCCCCCTTTTTTTCCTTTCCACATTTCTTTTTCTTCCCATAAACCGTTTAAAGCTTTCTCTTAATTGCTAAGAGTCTTCCAAATAATACAACTTGCAAATAAAGCATTTTTACAACAGGCATTTATAAGCTGTGCATGAAACTTTTGTGCAATACTAGCAGCAAATAAGTTTTAAAGCATTTAAATAAAGAGTTATGGAAACAAGAATCCTGCTAGCAATTTTCATTATCTCCCATTTTGTTTGCTTCATTTCAAAGACTTTTCTTGTTTGTTTTTGCATATTGCAGATTATAAGTATATATATATATAGTACCACTCCACTTAACTGAACTGAATGATTCAGGGCGGAAATTGTTTTAATAAATGAAAGAGGTATCGACATGTGTATAAAGAGGATATGCGATCACTTGGAATCCACATAACAAACATAGAAATATGGGAATTTCAAAATACCAACATTAAAATGATTGTGGATCCTATTGTACTGTAAAGAAACAAAACCTGGTATCCTTTTTTCCTCTTCCCTACCACTCCAGTTGTATCAGAACAAATTTAGATTTTTACTGATTCACCATTCAGCAGAATCATGACATTGTAACTGAGATATCTTATATTGAAGAAGGCTTTGTTTCTTAATCTTAAATTCTGCTGAATATATAGTGCAGATTCTATAGGATACGAGTCCTTTCCTTCTTGTGAAAGTTTATTACAATTGGAGTGGATGTTGGGGAGAGATGTACCTGGATCCCATAAAGAGCTCAACAGGGAACCACAGAAACCAACAGGTTTTCAGGGTGCGTTCTTATTTTCATTCTGACCCAAGTCATGGTTCCTTTCCATCACTAACACCACTAACACATTTTCTTAAAGCAACCAGCCACTTAAAACAAAGACGTCATGAATTTTAACACAGGGACATTTGTACAGACTATAACAAAGAAATTTACTGGAACCTTAAAACCCGGGAGATGTCTCTATTTAATCAAGTGAACCAAGCCCTAAAGCATTCAGTATAAGACAACCATTTGCTGATTTTTATCCTCAAATGCAACCAAAATTTGAAAAAAGGCGTAATCCCAAACTAACAATGTCAATTATTTGGTTAAAAAAAAAAGATGGAAAAGCCTGCTCTTAAGGAAAATATATAATGTGTTATCAGCATTTTGGGGCTGCAGCACTGCCAGAGATTCCCAAACCATTTCAGTAGTAGATGACTCATTTATTTGCAACAAAATAGCTGTGGTGAGAAAGGACATACCGCATTACCAGCTGATCCTATTTCCCCAGCCTTCAGCTTGGCTTCCGCCAGAAAGTCCTCCAAACAACCAGAGGCTAAATTCTTGGTTTTGACTAGAACCATCTCTCTCTTGGCTTTGCTACTCTGAAAAGGACAAGTCTGCCAGGAGCAAACATTTCATTTTCACAAGTGAGCACTGATCAAAATGGGCATGTGTAGGATACGCATAGATACACAATGATATATACATTTATGTGTGTGAGTGGGTGATGGCATGTGTGCGTGCATGCATTTTCAGGCCATAGCTAGCTAGCATCAAAAGGATGCAGTGCAAAAGTGATGACAGAGGACTTCCAAGTCAGGACAATGACTGACCGATTCCTGACAAATTCACATAGGAGAGGACTGAGTAAACAAATGGTGATCCTGCTAAACTTCACTTTAGAAATAAAAAGGATGGTAAAAATGGCGGGGGGGGGGGTTCTATAATTTAAAATGGGTAAAGGAAAATATGTTGCCAGAGCTTTACTGGGACAAAGGGACACTAAACTGCCTGTTTAGCAATTTACTAATCCCTCCACTTTAAGTATTTTATGCTGCTTTTAACATTTCCCTGCGTGCGCTGCATATACAGTACTGTTTCATTTGACCCTACAGTGGGTGGCATGGTTATATTTTTTGTTCAGTGCTATAACCATAAGTTCTTTCCTTAGCATGAAAAAAACCCCAACATATGGGTCTCAATCCAACACAACATTTCAGAGCCTTTGAGCCCACAGATTTTCTCTTCATGGACTTAAGAGCTCTTAGCTCTGTGTTTGAATGCTTCTGAGGTGTTAGATTTTGTTTGCTTTGAAAAGGCCCTCGGCTGGAAAATTAAACTCTTCTGTATGATAAATCACCACAGTGTGGAAGAAACACTCCCTGTACATTGATTTCCCAGCTCTCTAACTCTTGAGAGAAAGGAAATTAAATCTGATTATTTGTTCCAATGCAAAACTGATTTGTTTTAAATAAGGTACAGTACTAAGCTGGAAAATGCAGTGTGACAACCAGATCAAAGTTGTTTAATTGTTGCATAATATATAATATACATTTTAAACATCTATTCAATGTTCTTCATAATGGTTCATTTCACATTTACTCACTTCTAGTGGTCGTGGAATGCACAGTGCATTCTGCTAGTTTAAAATATATATTAATAATGAGTATTCAGATCAGTGGCTAAAGCTAATTCTTTAGCTGTCAGGGTTAATGTCTGTTTGAGCCACATTGCAATAGGTGTCTAACACACCATAGAGGTATGCAGTCACAAAATTAAGTGAGATAAACATCAAAATCATATTACAGTACAAGGCTGGAGAAGAAAGTGAAATGTTTGTCCAGACATAAAATTGCTGTAGCTCACAAGGGACTCAGTGAATTAGTATTAAGATCTATTCTTCCAACCAAATACCTCATTTGAATCCAAATTTACATATGACTAGTTTGTTTATCCCAGTTTTCTGGTGCAGGGTAATGACCCTCTCAGCAAAGTGCCCTCAATATTCTGATATCCTGTTGCAGACTGAAAAACGCACTTTATTTTATGTAACACATTCCTTAAAGTTGCTACATTTTTCTAGACCATATTTAAAATGTGTGTATATATACATAACATGTTACATACACACATATATGCACACATGACAAATAAACACACACATACACACACGTACCTGTGATAATATCACACCAAACAATATAAACTTTTTATAGGTATTTGCCAGGAAAAAAAATAGTCATTTCCTCCACCATTTATTCACAAGCTTATTTTTAGTTTCTTGTGTCCCTGATTAAAAAACGAAAACAAAATGCAAGGTTAAACCACAAAACTATATTTTTCTCACTTCAAATTTTCTGAAGGCATCAGGCACTTTTGTTTAACATTTGTGTATACAAATATAGTAATCACTCTCTCTCTCTCTTTCTTTTTGTAATAGTCCACTGTGTTCTTTTTGCTTAGATAATTTGTATGAGAAATCTTTGGTCCTGAAGCATATGTCGCTTGCTACAGCTGTTTTTTCTTGTGTTTTTTACTTTTCCACATTTTTTAAAAAAATGTGAAGCATGCATGCAGCTGGAAATAATGAAAGTTCCTATAATCCTGCACACACTTCCTTATTTTTCTTTCTTTTCTTTTCCCTTTTTTAAATAACGGTATCCATCTACTGCTCTTCCTTTGGAGCAAGTTGTTACTCTTAAAGCACTCTATTCAAGCAAGCTATACATTCTGTGGGATCATTCCACTTGACAGCACTTTAATGCATTGCCACAAGGCAATAATTCCAAAATATACCTTTTTCCAACACAAGTCTCGTGTTAGGCCAATAATTTTAAATTCCTGAACACAGATTTAGCTCCCTCCCCATGCTCATATTCTTCCCCTTTCCCCCTCTTTTTTGTTTTTTGAGATCCCATTATTTTAAAAAGGCTTCCCAGCTTTCACTATGTCATAGCTACGGGAGCAGGTGTTGCCTACCCATATTGTCATCAAGCTTTCCTCCCTGGTTTATTTCAAGGGGGATCTGTTTGCTTTTTATGACAGGCTTTGTGCTCCAGGGTGGAATCCATTAAGTTTTTGGTTCTTTTCTAAATCTTGCTGCATTGCATTAAATAGAAGAACCAACAGCTTCCCCTCCAACTCAGAAACCAGAGCAGACTCACCACTGTATGGGAACCACCCTGTTTTTCAAAGGGGACAGGTACCCCCCTCCCTTAATGGGCTTGAGAGAAAACATGTTCCCCCAATAAGTCTGTTAAAACCTGTTAATTACAGGGTAACCAAGTCGAGTATGTGTGTTGCTGACATGGAAACATTGGCTGAACCTGGGCGATGTAGTAATTGCTGAAGTTGGCGTCTGCGACATATGGGGCTGGCTGGTAATAGCAAGTGACATTGGCCACATTGGGGATGATATTTTGCTCAGCCAGCACCCGGATGGCCAGCATGGTGATCAGATTTAAAGTCTGTCTCCTCTCGTGTCCCATCAGGCACACCGTGCTTTCATTCACCACGCCGTGAAGGGTCATGAGATAGTCATACTTGCGGTCCTCCAGTCCCACAAAGTGGTTCTGTAAGTACGACTCCAACTTCCGTTGCTGCTCCCCGATGTCCGAGAAGTCAATGAAAAACCTCGAGCACATGTATCTCTGAAGAGACTTCATCTCTGCTTCCGAGGCAGCCCTGAAGCCTCTTACAAGGAGATTGCAGTACTTAAGGAGACCACCTCCCCTGATCTCTTCTGGATTTCGGGTGGCAATGATCTTGTTGCAAAGGTGGTCAAAGGCTTCATTGAAATCCCCATAGACACTCTCCCCAATGATAGTTGGGTGAAAAGTTTCAGTCATTGGGTTTTCGGAACATTCGTAGAACAGGAGGAGTGAGTCTAGTTTGATTTGGAAAGAATCGACGCTGAACTCAAATTGCCTTCTCAGAGAGTCCACAAATTTCAGCTCCACATTTTTGCCACTGTTGTTGGACAAGGAGATAAGACTCCATCGGTCTGAATCATTGCACACTTTCACCATTTTCTGTACATAGGCCTCCTACAATTTGAAACATATTAAGGAGAGGGAGAGGGAGAGAGAGAGAGAGAAAGGCAGATGAGGAAACCAGAAAAAAAGCACCTCCTCTTCAGAGTCTTCATTTGCATTTGATCCCAGCTCCATCCTGCCCCAAGCTTGCAGCCCATCCGTTTACAGAGCCCAGGCATAAGAAAGAGACATTGTAGACAGATTTAGTATGTGGTTTTGCAGACATGCAGCTGCAGAGCTCCAAAGGGAGAGGGAGTGTACATGGCATGGCAACTGCACAAAGGACATACAGTATTCTGTCAGGGTTTTATTCAGGTTTTTCATCCAACGGTATGGAATTGGTATATCCACATGTTCAGACAAAGCAGCAAAGAAGGGACTCTCTTTGCAGGATTGCAACTAAAATGTCGCAAAAGGGATCATTGCCAAATTCTGATAATTGCATCTATATATTGATTCCCATTTGAGAGACAGGAAATGCATATATATTCTGGGAATGATCTGAGAAATGATCCTATGTTTCCCTCTGTCTCCAAACCAACCCAGCAGATTAACACCTCAGCTCAGCCAAACCTCTTGGATGGAGTCTTTACTAAAGTCGATGGGACAAAACAACAACAACCCAACAGCACTTCTTAATTTCAAGGGGATTCAGTTTCCCTGAAGTGAATGAAGTCTAGTGCTGTAAAAGCACTTTCCCCAGCCTGATACCTTCTCCACACCAGTTGAATTAGAAGGTCCATCCTTCTCAGGCAGCATCATGCAAGAAGGGCTTGACAAGAATGACCAACTCCTCTGGGAAGATAACATGCTGGAGAATGGCCAACTGAAACCAGGGTGACTAGACATCCTTCTTTTCTAGGACACATCCTACAACCTTCTATCCAGGAGGAATTTTAAAAAGTCCTCCATTTTGAGCATGACTGAGAAGCCTGAATTTATATTTGTGTGAGTGTTTTTAGCTTTTATTTGGTCATATCTTCTACTTTTCTTGAATATCTTGCACTTTACAGTGCCTTGTCCTCCTTTGCAGCGAGGACCTCTGGTCACCCTGGCAGTGAGGGCAATAAGCATTGGGAAGAAAACTTGGGGACAACCAAGGAATGCACCCAAGGCTTTCAAAAGATCAAACCAGACAGTGGTGAAACAGAGGTCTTTCAGAAGGAGGAATCCAGCCTTTGCATCTCATTTACAGGGGAATTGAAAGGAAGACAAGGGAGCGCGGCTTCCCTCTAGTGGTCCCTTCCTGCAGCTCAACCAGATCCAAGCTGAATGCAGTTAAGACAAGGGAAGTCTGAAAAGAAACCAGCCGGACTGCAATCTGCTTATGTTCCTGCACTTGGGGGTTTGTCTGAGTGATGCGTCAGACTGAGTTCAAAGTTGTGAGGGATCTCTTTCCCCTCTAGGGACAAGTATATATGAAGCTGTTTGTCAAGAGATTCCACCTAAACATTAGGAAGAACTTCCTGACAGTAACACCTTTTTGACAATAGAACACACTCCCTGAAAGTCTCCTTCTTTGGAGGTTTTTAAACAGAGGCTGGATGGCCATCTGTCGGGAGTGCTTTGATTGTGAGTTCCTGCATGGCAGAAAAGGGGTTGGACTGGATGACACTTTGGGGTCTCTTTGAACTCTATGATCCTAACTCCTATATATAGTCCTCCTTCTCCTCCTTCTGAAGGGATCTTTAAAGGTGCCATCCCAAACTTCAGGAGAGAGCTTTCCTGTCATTAATCTTGTTCATTAACAATGGGAGAGGAGGAATAGGAAAGGGATTTCCTCTTTCTGCATTAGGGCTGTTTTTCCCCCCTCTATTATTCTTGTGCGCCTTCATTTCTGACCTAAGGGTGAACCTATCCCAAGGTTTTCTGGACCAGTTTCTGCAGAGGAGGTTTGTCATTGCCATCCTCTGAGGTTGAGAGAGTGTGACATGCTCAAGGCAACCCAGCAGTATGTCTGTAGACTTGTTTTTTAACCCTACAGCAGCTGGTATTCCCAGGCAGTCTCCCATCCAAGTACTAGCCTGACCCTGTTAGAATTCAAGATCAGATAGGTGACCCAGTGGGTTTCCTGACTATTTTTTACAACAAGGCAAAACAAGGGCCAGCTCACCTAGCGGTCACATCCCTTCCCTTCTTGGGAATGCATTTGAGGAAGTAGACTGAAGTCTACAAAAGCTCATGCTGCCAACGTCTTTCTTTCAGTTAGTCTCAAAAGTGCTACGAGTGCTCTCTACATACTGATTCTACAGGCTAACATGGCTATATCTTTGTATTATATCCCTGGCCTCCTTAATGTAGTCCATCCATCTAGCATGTGGTCTTTCCTCTCTTGCTCCTTCCCTCCACCTTCCCTAGCATTATGGTCTTTTCTAGTGAGTTAAGTCTTCTCATGTCACGGCCAAAGTATGACAGCCTCAGTTTTGAATTTTGAATTCTTCCCTTCTTGGCTCACTCTTCCAACGAGGAGCCCCAGCTACAGGTTGCACACTCTACAGACCCAACTGGCCTGGCTTGGGTTGGGACTACAGCCCGGGGCGGACTGGGCTTACCTTGAGGGTGAGGGGGGTGATCTTCTCCTTGTTGACCCCTTCGGGGAGGAAGTCCAAGAGGCAGTCCAGGACGACGTCCTTGACGGTCTGGAACTCGCCTTCGCCCTTGAGGTCGGCACAGAAGATGAGGTCCAAGTCCTTGTAGCCCAGGCCGCTGTCCTGGTGCAAGACGTGGCTGGCGGCCGAGCCGTTGAGGCGCACGTCCCGAACCCCGATCCGCTTCTCCTCCAGGCGGCTTCGCACCACTTTCACGATCTGCCGGGGCTGCATCTCCAACGTGGGGAAATTGCCCCGGCCGTGGATCGGGATGGTCTCGCTCAGGATCCCGTCCAGACGTTGCACTTGAGCCCAGCTTAGCACGTTGCACCGGCCGCTGTTGCTGTTGCTGGTCTCAGCACAGGGATCCAGGTGGGACGAAGGGACGCCACTATCCCCATCATCATCATCCAGAGGAAGAGGAGCAGCAGGAGGAAGAGGGGGGGTTTCCCCATCCGCCATGCTCCAGCCCTCGTCCAGCAGGCAACCCAAGGCCAACCAATACTCAACCTGATCCTGGCCTGAGTTGGCTTCTTCCTTTGATCCTAAGAAATAATAATAATAATAATAATAATAATTTATATCCCGCCTCTCTGAGTAGATCAAAGTGGCGAGCAATATTAAAAGGACATTAAAACAGAGTAAAACATCATAACCCCTACAATAAAAAATACATTTTAATTATAATCTAAGTAGGGGCAACTGAAGGGAGGGCACAAGGGAGAGGGAAGCCAAAGTCATCATCATCATCAGGTCTACAGTCCTAGTGTCCTAAATACACAACAGAAATAGCCCGGTTTGAGACCACTTTAACCGCCCCGGCTCAATGCTATGGAATTCTGGGATGTGTAGTTTCATCAGACATGGACATCCCAGAATTGAGCCAGGGCAGTTAAAGCGGATTATTTCTGCAGCATGTTTTGGACCCTAGGCTGCATCTTAACTGGAGAAATAACCCAGTTTTGCAACGTTTTCACTCTTTTGTGGCACAAGGCTATGGAATTCTGGGAGTTGGAGTTTGTCCTGGAGCCCAGAGCAGCAGAGCTCCTAGGCATTCCTAGAAATATAAAACTCCTGCTTTTTAGCTCTGCTCAAAATGGAGGACACCTTTGGAATTCCTTCTAGGCAGAAAGGCTAAAAGTTAGGACATTAGGATCCTGGAAAAGGAGGACGGCTGGTCACCCTGAGGAACTCACCACACTCCTCGAACTGGAAATCCCTGCTGCTTAGCCCTGCTCAAAATGGAGGACAGGGTGGAGAGAAAATCAAAAGCTCAAAAAACACTCCTCGAAATGGAAATCCCTGCTTCTTAGTGAGGTTCAAAAGGGAGGACTTTTTGGGATCCCTCCTGGGCAGAAAAATATTTTTAAAAAGGCTCAAAACACTCCTAGAAATATCAGTCCTTGCATCTGAGTCCTGCTCAAAATGGAGGACATTTCAGATTCCCTCCTGGACAGAAAAGAAAAGCTAAAAAGCACTCATTGAACAGAAATAATAAACCCATGGTTTTTTTTAGCCCTGCTCAAAATGGAGGACCTTTTGGAAAACCCTCCTAGAGAAATGTACCATCCCTGCTCAGGATGGAGGACAGGGTGGAATTCCTCCCGGACAGGCAGGCTTTAAAAAGACAGGGTGTGGGGGTGGAGGAGGATTTGAACCCTGGTCTCCAGTTTGTCCAAGGCTCAAACCACTCCAAAAAAAAAAAAATCTCATGCAAGGGTTTCCACAAAAAAACCCCTCAAACTCCCAGAATTCCATAGCCTTGAGCCAAAAAACAAAAAGAGTTAAAGCGGTCCCAAACCGGAATATATTTCTCCAGTGTGAACGCAACGGGCCTGGATCCGGATTTACCTGCGGAGGGTGCAAGGGGCTGCAGCCTTTCTGGAGTCCTTATAGAGCCATAGGCTTGCCTTGCTTGCTGCCTTGCTTGCTGCTTTGCTTGCCTTGCTTCCAGCGGAGCTCCCTCTGGGTTCTGCTTCTGCTGGACGAAGAAGAAGAGCTGTAGTTTGTTATATGGAGCCTCCTCGCTGCTGGCCTTCGCTTTCGCAGCTCCCCACGCCTCCTCATCTGCATAAGGGGCGGGGCCTCCTGGGCTCAGCCACGCCCCCTCGTTTGCATAAAAGAGCTGCTGCTGGGTGGGAATGGGAAATAGCCTTCTCTACTAGTGCTGCTGCTGGCAACAATCTTTCTTATCTCCACCCCTCCAGAGTTCCTTCCTTCCTTCCTCCTCCTTTCTTGCCAAAAGTGGATTTTTTTTGTTTTTATTTTTTTTATATATTTTATATTTATTTTATTTTATTCTTTTGGAGCCCTCCTCTTCTTACTTCCCTCTCAAAAGTGGATTTTTATATTTTATATTATTTTTTATTTTATTTTTTTTGGAGCCCTCCTCTTCTTACTTCCTTCTCAAAAGTGGATATTTTTTTTTAATATTTTATATTTTTATATTTTTAATTTTATTTTTCTGGGGCCCTTCTCCTCTTCCTTCCTAGGCAAAGGTGGATTTTTATATTTTATATTCTATTTATTTATTTATTTGTTTATTTATTTATTTTATTCTTCTGGAGCCATTCTTTTCTTCCTTCCTTGTCAAAGGTGGATTTTTTATATTTTACATTGTTTTATTTTTATTTTTCTGGGGCCCTTCTTTTCTTCCTTCCTTGTCAAAGGTGGATTTTTTTTATATTTTATATTATTTTATTTTTATTTTTTTATTTTATTCTTCTGAAGCCATTCTTTTCTTCCTTCCTTGTCAAAGATGGATTTTTTATATTTTATATTATTTTTATTTTTTATTTTATTCTTCTGTAGCCCTTCTTTTCTTCCTTCCTTGTCAAATGTGGATTTTTTATATTATTTTATTTTTATTTTTTATTATTTTATTTTTCTGGGGCCCTTATTTTCTTCCTTCCTTGTCAAAGGTGGATTTTTTAATATTTTATTTTTTTATTAATCTTTTCGTATATTTTATTTTATTTTTCTGGAGCCCTTCTCCTCTTCAACAAACTACAGAGTCCAAGAGTCCATAGCATTGAGCCATGGCAGTTAAAGTGGTCTCAAACTGGATTATTTCTGCAGTGCGGATGCAGCTGCGATATTTATTAACTGCCTCCCCTGTTACATTCTGACGCTTCAGCCTCTTTGCCTCAACCCAAACTAATGTGAAACTTTTTTGTACTACAACTCCCAGGAACCTCCACCTGGCTTGGGGGTTCTGGGAACTGTAGCACAAAAAAGGCAACTTTGCCAAGTGCTAGCAGCAGAAAACTACAGCAGTCCTTCTTATGAAGAGGTCTGGCCTGGTTTCAGCATTGGACTATGAGCTGGATCCACACAGCAGAAATAAAGCACATTGACAGCGCTTTAACTGTCATGGCTTTATCATTTGGAATCCTGGGATCTGTAGTTTGTTGTGGCACGAGAGCTCTCTGACAGACCAAGCTGAATACCTCACCAAACTACAAATCCCAGGATTCCTAATGATAAAGCCATGGCTTTATTTGCCTCATTCTGGACATGAGGGTTCGAATCCTGGCTCAGCCATGGAAACCCACTGGGTGACCTTGGGCAAGTCACACTCTCTCAGCCTCAGGAGACTGGTCAGAAACCACTTGAAGGCACAACAAGTTCTTCCTTCAGTGATGGAAAGCTAGATATTCCCCCTGCCCATCCCCAAAGTAGGCTGTATGCTCCTCTTTTTGTGCCAAAAGACACTGCAGAAACAATCCAGTTTAATTGCCCTGGCTCAGTGCTAGGGAATTCTGGGAACTGTTGTTTTGTGAGACATTTAACAGCCTTCTCTGTCAGAGGGAGCTCTGGTGCCACAGCAAACTACAATTCCCAGGACTCCCTAGCACTGAGCCAGGGCAGTTAAAGGGAAAAGACCATGGAGAAAGGAAAGGGATGGTACAAGAAAGAATGGCTGTATTAGTACCCAAGGTAGAGAAATGAAGGACAGTGAAAATAAGAGAAAATAGAATATACAAGGGGGAAGGAAGGGAATCATAAGAGGATGAATAAAATATTATAAAAATGTGTTAAATAATGATATAGTTGTTCTAATAGCTAGAATGTAAATATCCATTGTGTGTGTGTGTGTGTGTATAAAATCTCTCTGTGTAATATTTTTTTTTAAAGCTGTATCTAACTGGGTTATTTTTTGCAGTGCATTCTGGGCCTGAGGAAGAGAGATACTGCAGAAATTCCCAGTTATGCCTGTATTTTAAAAAAAAAAGACACAATCTTTCCTACACACCATCTAAAAAGGAGTTTCCTTGTTGCAACACTTGTTGCTCCTTTTGGGGGGTGTCTGGGATTATTCAGGCAAACGTTGCGTAGCAATAGCGGCCCCTGCCGGCTGAGAAGGAAGCTGCACCTGTCTAGTGGAAGGAGGAGGAGGGAGGTCTCCATTTGGGATTCATTTTAATTCAGCTGGAAAAAGACCTCAGTTTGAGGAACAATGTGTGGGTGTCTGTGAGTGTGTTGTGTGCCTTTCAGGGTTAGCCTATCATGGGGTTTTCATGGCCAGTGTTGCTCACAGGCCTTCCCCTGAAGCTGAGAGAGGTCACCCAGTGGGTTTCCACGACTGAACCAGGATTCGAACCCACGGTCTCCAGAGTTGTAGTCCAACACTCAAATCACCGCGCCACATACTCCTCCCTAAAAATTTCTGAGTCAGGTTGAATCTGCACTGTAGACATAATGCGGTCTGAGACCGCTTTGTTTGCCATCCCTTCATCCTATAGAATCCTGGCTTTCTAGTTTGCTGCGGCACCAGAGCTCTCTGAGACAGAGACGGCTAAATATCTCTCAAAACTACAGATCCCAGCATTCCATAGCATTGAATCACGGTGCTTAAAAGACTGTCAAACTCCATTCATTCTGCAGTGCAGATCCAGCTTTAGTTCTGTGTCCCATTTCTGGATTAAATTTAACTTCTAGTTTAATTCTGAATTAAATGCACTAATTTAAACAGCAAGAAGGAAGCAAAATGAGTAAGGGTTACCCCAGGTGTTGCTTGAGGCTTTGCAAGTATGGGAGATGGGCTGCCTGGTTGTCTTATGATGTATATCTTATGTTAGGATTACTATTTACAGTACCTGCATTCAAGTAGTCAGTCCAACTTGTAGACAAGATGCAGTGAATCTACAGTGACTGAATCTTAGGCTTTTTTAGGTGGAACTTCCACTGTGCCAAGCTGCCATCAAATTACAATCTATATCCAGGATCTCCACAAAACTGAACGGTATAAAATCTATATTCAGTTCTACTTTGATTCAAAACAATATGCATCAGCCCAGAGATCGAAATGATTATTGTATGGATTACCCTCACTTTACCACCATACTTCCCTCACCTTACCTCCTTCACACACAAATATGCCATCAGATATCTTCTGTCTCCATGGCCTTTAAGCTAAAACTCCTCATCCTTTGGCACCACTGGCTCTCAAAATCCAGTTAACACGGGACATAGACATTTATGGGTGCTCATACTTTTTATTATAAGCCCTCTCAGCCATCTTCACATCCCTGGTACCTCATTCACACACAACATTGTGGGATCAGCCTCTACTACACATCATGCCTACCTTCAATGTGCATTGGGTGCATCATAATACAGCAGTCCCTCCACATTGGCTGGGTTTAGGGGTGAAGGACCTCTGTGAATGTGGAAATAAATAAAATCACAAATAAAAAAACAATAACAGCACTGTTCTTTTTACCTGAGTGAAAACCTCTCTATTAATCTTCAGGTCCTCCATTGCAACTCTGTGGTCCACATTTGGGAGAAGTTGATCATAGAATCATACTGGAAGACCTATCAATGACTAGAGAAGTGTTTTCTCTAGGAACTTCCAGGTTCTCCAGTACAACTCTATGGTCAATTTCTGGCAGGGGTGCACTGGAAGACTCAGAGATTCCTAGAGAGGACATATTGATCAAAATTGCAAATAATCAAATCTGCAAAAGTCAAAGCTACACAAATGTGGAGTGGCTGTAACCAGAAGATCCAGTGCTTTGTTCCACAGTTGTCAGGTATTTTTGGCCTAAAGGCAATTGCTAGTCCCACCTAGACTCATTAAATCAATAAAATTTATGTAAGTGTGGATGTGTCAAGTTAATTCAATGAGTCTGCCCTTATTGGGACTACCAATTGGCTTATGGTATTGTGGAGTTAGGTGTGTGCCAAAACTTCTATCCAAAGCACTGGATCTCATCAGTTATCATGATTTATATATATAATGAGAGATTACACATTTATCAGTGGCCTGTGCCCATAAAATTACCAATATCGGGTTGGTAAACTGCAAGCCCCACTGCTGCCATCACTGAGTTTGGCTTTATGGTTGCAGCAAAAAAAGGGACACAATTTTTACATGCAGCAAATCAAGAGATAATTATGCACCTCCTTCTCAAAGCTTTTGCAAATATTATTTAAAATGAGGTGTACACCTGCCATGTGTTTTCAATGGGAAATTGTGGGTGCCACTTCTGTTGCCACCCCAAAAAAATTTCCAGTTTGGGAAAGAGTCCTGGCACAAGTAGGCTTAAGATAAAAAATGTCGCTGGTGCAACTAAGACATAATGTTGTCTGTTGTCACTGTGGCATGCAAGAAGGGCAAAATTCTTCTCCATGTCTCCCAACCTCTAAACAATTTTCTGATGGCTTAAAAAAATAAGTAATTTTTTAATTGTATCACTGGGCCAGCTGAATATATTTTGGTGTCTGATGCAAAGGATAGGTTGTGTCGCCCTCCAGTCCATGACAAAAGTCAAGTGGGTTGACAGCTGAATCTTCCTTCAACATTCATAATGGGATATAGAGTCCTTGCCTACACCTGAGGGAAGCAAACCAATTGAAGAGAACCGGACAAAGGCATACAAGCCTGTCCTCCAAGACATTGGAAAGCCCAAGGGCTCATGAGAAACAACTTTGACATTGGCTCCTCTCTGGGAGGACTGGTTGGCCCTGTGATAAATCACGCTCTTGTTTAAAAATTTGTTGTTGTGTACCTTCAAGTCATTTCTGACTTAGGGCAACACAGGACAACCCAATCATGGGATTTCCTTGGCAGAATTTGTTCAACAGGGGTTTGCCATTGCCTTCCCCTGAAGCTGAGAGTGTGATTTTCCCAAAGTATCCAGAATTATATTATTTTCCTAATCTGGGCATCGAAGGAATAGACAGCTTCTGAGAAATTACTGTAAACAAAATACTACAGCAGATGCTGAATATAAGCTCTGGAGCTTAGTTTCAGAATCTGTTCAATGTCACAGCTTTAGAACTGGGAGAAAAAGAGAGTCTGGGATCAAACACTATGGTTTAACAGAAGTTAGACCAAGTTAGCCACACAGAGATTCACTCATGCACTAAAAAAATGGGAATTTTAAGTTAAAGCCTCATTTGAGCAAGGAAATGTTGAAAGCAGAACCCAAAATGATCACAATTGAGATATGTTTACCAACTACAGGTTGCCAGTGATGAGACAATGCCCCCCAAATAATTATAAACCAGAAGAATTGTTCAACATTTATTTCATTATCATTTATCAAGAATTGAAGATTGTAAAAAAGCAGGGCAGCAGTTAAAGACAAAATGTACATATTAAAAGTAAAATCAAAATAGCGAAATAATTTTATATGAGAAGAACAGTAAGTCTGTCACTCAAAATTTTTTAAAATATGCATACATGTAGAGTGTGGTTCTTTATGGATCTGAAACATGAATTATAGGTAACGAAAGAAAAGAGGCTACAATGGTTTGACATCTAGTGTTTAAGAATAATGTCATATTGGAGAGGAAGTGGGTCTGATGGAAAAACTGAATGAAGATTTCTAAAATATCACCCATTTCATATCTACAGCCATCCATTCTAGCCGCAGCTGTGTATTAATTCATATCTTTCTGCACAGATTGTGACTGGGTAGGTAGTAATGGAGTTCAGGGGCTCTTTCACACTGCACAGTTATGCCACAGTGATTCCACTTTACCTGCCATGGTAATATCACATGGAATACTAGGTGCTGTAGTTTGGTGAGGCAATTCTGCTGTTTCTGTTTCCCATCTACCTTAGTAGTTCTTTTATTTAAGGACTTTAAACAGAGGTCTTTAAACAGAGGCTGGATGGCCATCTGTCAGGGATGCTTTGAGTTTCTGCATGGCAGGGGGTTGGACTGGATAGCCCTTGTGGTCTCTTCCAACTCGAATGAGTTTATCACACACCTTGCCTTCCACGATGCTCCCGTCGCCCGAATTTCACTGATCTGCGATGGGAGCCTCCTGGTGGGATCACCCATGGCGCTACACTTCCGTTTTCATCATGGAAGTGTTAGCATAATTGTTAGAAAAAGGGTCCTTTTAAAATAATGATTTGATCCATTATTAAAAAGGGCCCTTTTTCTAACAAGTCCGCTAATGCTTCCATGACAAAAATGGAAGCGTAGTACCATGAGTGATCCCACCAGGAGGCTCCTGTCACAGATCGGTGATGTTTGGGTGACGGGAGCATCATGGAAGGCAAGGTGTGTGATAAACTCATATGATTCTATGATTCTATGATTTTTTTTTACTGCTGTTCTGAGGTCTGAGATGCAATGCCCAGGAAGACTAAAATGTTCTGCCATTGGTTTTTGTGTATTTCCATTTCTAAAATGGATTTATGTCCATTTATTCTCTGGTGCAGGGACTGAGATGCTGTTTGTTTGATGTAGAGTGCTGATGGGCATTGATGACATAATATGGCATAAATCACATTGGAAGATGAGCATGTGAAGGTCCCCGTAATATTGTAGGCGATGAGATTAGGTCTTTTAATGACATTTCTTGGATGAATGTGCAGGCAGAGTTGACATCTTGCTTTGTGGCAAGGCTTAGTACCTGTGTCCCCCATCTGTGTCACGTGTCTTCCTGTGGGTAAGTACCTGTTTGAAGTTTGGAGGCTGTTTGTAGGTGAGTAAAATTCTGCCACCAAGAGCCCTAATGGCATCACCCATTACTTTTTGAGATTTCTCATTCATAGTCATAAGTCACAGCCAATGGGATGGCAATAGAATATGATCTGGAGTTAAGGGTGAGTAGTGAAGTGTCCAGGTTTGTGATGACACCTAACTTGTCACACAGAGTGTTTAAAGGAGCCATCCATTATGCCAAATCTATTTTGGGGAATAAGTTTCAGCACCTTGGAGAACTTCCTTTTTAAGGTCCAGGCTAAAACCTGGAGCAGATTCAACTCTCCATGAAATGGAAGCCAGGAGCTGTCCAGGCACTGGGCCATACTACTATAGAGTTGCAAGGAAGACAAAAGCTCCTCTACTCCAAGCTCTTGCCAACGCAGAAACCCACAAAAAAGCATCCCTGACATTTCATTCCCCCAAGATCTGTTTAAAGAACTCCAGTAAAGAAGAGGCTGCCATCTTTCAAGATAGTGCATACCACTTTCAAACAGTTCTTTATGTCAGGAAGTTCTTTTTAATTCCAATTGTTCATGTTACCCAATGCCTTCAATAAGTTGAAATCTTGTAGCATAATAATCAGTAATTTAAAATGTGATAATTATATTACTAACACGTTGGAAACATTTGCATAGGTTAAATAGGCCATCTTGGTTACACTTACATACGGTTGCTTGCGTCATTGCATTAATTGAGTTCGTGAACATATTTCATATCATTATAATGCAGAATGTACATGTAGTTAAGAGAACAGTAGATCCACATCTTGTACTACTAGACCTCTGGAAATTTTGCAGGAGATCAGAAAGGATTTCTTATTCTAATTATTTTAAAATAGTGGCAATGAATTGAAACAACTCTTTCATCATTCTTCAATCTCTTTTCCAAATTATGCTGCTGAAATGAAGACAGTGAAAGGAAACTTGGCATGGATGTTTTTGTGAAAAGACTGTGCAGCTCTGTTACTCAAAAGAAATAAATTTAGCATCCTTTGGGTATAGAGGTTAGTGTTCCAAGGTTTGTTTGTTTTTAGGTACATCTCAGAATCAGTCTATATTACATCAGTAGAAGCTAGAACCAGTCCTATGTGGCCTGCGTGACAACCAACAAAACTAAGAAGTACATTAAGTCTCTCATGGACTGTCATATATGGCGAGTCTCATGTTTTGGCTTTGTGGGTCACATATTTAGTAGCCTAGTCTATTTGATTTACTTCCCAGGTCACAAAAAGATGTGTCAAGCAAACATCCCATCCCTAACCCAAGTTTACATTAAAAAGGAATCTTTCCTAATGAGAAAAAAGTAGGAGGAGGTAGGTTAACTATGGTCTTCAAGCAGAAACCATGGCTGGAATCCTGTTAGTGACGTACACAAAGGATTGTGTAGCCTTAAAATAAGAAGTGACTTAAATTTATAGAGGCAAAAATCTTTTTTCCCCCTAATAATTATTTTTGTTATCTGAGAAAATGTATTTATACCTTATTAGATGGAGTACATGGATCAATATATTAATATAAAATTAGAACTTTTATTTGATCTAATATAATAAAACAAAAAGGAAATGAATCTAGCATCTCTGTAAAAATACTCTACTATGAGACCATGGTTAATAACATACCCGAGGTTCAGCAGCAGGAAGTAATGATTGGGGTTTGTATGAGCTGTCCTGTTTTATTTGTTTTTATAATGTGTTGATTTGTTCTTTAGTGTAGATAGGACAGAGATTATGTAATATGTGTAATATGTAATTATTTGTATTTATGTGTTTAGTTTGTAAGAATGTTTGTGGGAGTGTTTTTATATCTGTATTTTTAAAATGCATTAATAATTTTTTTTAAAAAAAATGACATACACAAAGGTACATGTGGCTTATGTGCTTGTATATCTCTTTTTGGATGGGTTGCAGAGAGCAATTCTGTAGCCCTTTGTGCATCAGCCAAAACTTCACCACCCTGCCAGCACTGAAGCCCTAGAGAGGATTCTCCTGCTGCTTCCTCTGTTCATGAACACATCTCTTTATCCTTCCTCACAAAAAAACAGACCATTTGCTACATCTTCATAATCAGAATTGCCACCTCTATCCTCCTCCTCTCCACCATTAAGTGGGAGAAGGGGGGGTTAGCAAACCCTACCAGGGCTTGGAAAGTGATGGAGTGGGAAGAAGACATGGAACTGCATGGATGGAGCATGACACTCTATTGGACTGATACAGATATTCACATATGCCAAATAAGTCAGTAGTAGTTTTCACTGCACTTCCCTACTGAGTGTGTTGAACCACAAGAATTTTGAGGGAAATTGCTTCTATTTAATTTCATAAAAAGGTTTAAAGTCTGATAAGTTTTTCTGAAATATTTATGAAGACATCAGGATTGTGTATTCAAATGCAGCATATGGGTCGGAAAAGCAAATTATAGCCTCCTACCTCATAGCCAGAACTGAAAAAAAGTAGTAAAAGTAATGTACAAAAATCAATTTGTTAGAAGGCCTGGTGCCCATTTCCTCAGCTCCCATGGAAAGTACTTAAACTACCTTCAGACTAAGCGATCTGGAATTTATGATAACTTTGGGTACACACAGAAACCCTGTTAAGGCCAAAGAGACCAATTTTTGCAAAAATGCGGTAATATAAATTGACTCATTTGGACTTTGTCGATGCTGATTTTGTGAGCATTGTGATAAATACTGTAAAAAGCTATGAATGGCACATACTGGCTCAGCCTACACTGTGATTTAAATATGTGCCATAGTAATTTTTTTCCAGCATTGGTCAGCTGATGAAACTTCACACATATCTCATGTTAGGAGTTCTCATGTTACATTATACCAAACACAACAATATGCCTTCAATCATTGATCTGAGACACTTTCACAGGGCACAGTTATCGCACTATGATTCCACTTTCACTGCCTGGACTCCATCCTATGGTATCTTTGGATTTATAGTTTAAGGAGAGGTATTTATAATTTTCAGCCATGAAGCTCCAGTGTCTCACTAAACTACAGGCCCCAGGATTCCATAGGATGCAGCAGTGGCAGTCAAAGTGCTATAATTGTGTAATGTGAAAGGGCCTCTGGTGTAGAAGATGAATAATGGCTTGGATCCATAGTTTGCTTCCAACAGCAGCAGCACCCCCTGAGCACAGAAGAGAAGGAAACAGAGACCATTTTATCAGTTTCCCTTTGGAATTCGCAGTAGTATTAACTTCTTCGCTGTTTGGGAGCGCCCTACAACCTTCCAGTATTTCTCCACTGGATCTAAATCTTCTGCAGATGGAAGGAACCTTTGTGAGCAAAATCTGCAGCTATCATACAGGAATGGAGGAGAGAATTTGCAATGCACAATTATACTTCTTAATTCCCATTGACTTCAATGGTATTTAAGAAATACTGTATAACTGTGTGCTTGACTGCAGCCCCCCTCAGCATGATTTATCTTAAATGGTTCCACCTCAACCCTAAACATATTTGTTGGATCCAAAACAACTTGAGTGGAAGAAAAACAGTGAGTAGCTCTGTTCTACCCATTTTTTAAAAAACAAAATATTTGTCATGTAGTGCTGTAATGAGTATTCTCTACAGCAAAAGTCATGCACAATTGCTTATGCAAGTGGAATTATATGTCTCTAATCCTACTTTCTACCCAACAGACATGATAAATATCATGCTCTATCTGTATTTAGAGCAATATCTGCTCATGGATGTGTAGTGAGAACAGTAGATTTATTTTTCAAATGCTGTGCTCAAAATGTTGTTTTGAAACTGGATTTAGTTCAGATGCAGTTGTGTCTCTGTTGCACGATGGTTTCTTTCAGTATCTTCCTATTTCAACATTTGTCTGTCTAGATTGAAAAATACTTTCTTCTCTGATGTGATTTTAAAACTTAGTAACAGTTTGCCTACAATAAAAATCAGTCAGCTCTGTAAATTGAAATTTATTTTTAAAAAGATATTAGTATTGTACAGTTCTGTTTTGTTTTTGTTTTCTTCATTTATTTCTTCTTGTATTTTTTATCAAAATAGTGTTTCACTCATTCTCCTCCATAAAATGCTAATATCTTTCAAGGATGGCATTGTTTTAAAAAGATGTACTGTACACTATCCTAAATTATCATAACATTCATTAAACAAATCCACTTAATCTCCCTTCCTCCAAGAAACCCACATCATAAATTTGTCTTATTTTATACTGTAATCGTGTGAACTGAGGAACAAAAAGTATGTGTCAAAGATTACAAATATTACAAGGAAAACCAGACATTCAGAATGTTTTAAAAACTCAGCTTTAATAAAGATTTGCACAGAGTTACTTTTTTAAAAAAAAAATCTTATTTTTATCATCAAAAAGGCAACAAATTAACATGTAATTGCTTCCAGAAATATTTTTCCATGATGTAATGAAAAACAGAAAGACAACACTCTTAAGACAAAGGGGCCGAAAGGAGATGCATAAGAACTGCACACTGTGTACAACAGTTGGGAGAGTCTTGTACAGAAATATGTGTAATGTATTTTTGTCTAGAAGTTATTTTCCCTTATTGGGGGTGATGATACTCTTTTACTATTCTTATGAGGAAAGATGGTGACAAGAAGGAAAAAGGAAGAAGAAGAAGAAGAAGAAGAAGAAGAAGAGGAGGAGGAGGAGGAGGAGGAGGAGGAGGAGGAGGAGGAGGAGGAAGAAGAAGCAGCAGCAGCCACCTTTAACATGTTGTTGTGTTTTTTCAAGTTGTTTCCAGCTTATGGCAAACCTAAGGCAACTCTATCATAGCGTTTTCTTTTGGTGACTTGCCAAAGGTCACCCAGTGAGTTTCCATGGCTGAGCAGGGATTTGAACCCTGGTCTCAATTGTCTTAGTCCAAAGCTCAAAGCTCTATACCATTACACAACCCACAATACAACTTACATTATGTAGCATCACAGAAGTTATGATTGTATACTCCTTAGCTTAACCAGTTCTTATGGAAAAAGAGAATAACCTTGGAAGATGTCTGGGGATTTTGAGATGGGATCATCATCAATAGTGGTCAGAAGTAGAATCACTACAATGGTATCATCACAATTACCATGGACACTGTTTCACTACACAATCATTGTGCAGCACTACAGCACTTTAACTGCCATGGTTCCATCCCACGGAATCCTGAGATTTGTAGCTGAGGGAGGAGTATTGCCCTTTTTCTTCCTGTAATTGTCATAATGACCAAAGCCAGACCAAAAAAACAAACAAACAAACAAACAAAAATTTATTCTTTGCTATGACTTACTAAAACAATCCAACGAAAACTGGCTTGTTTTAGTAATCTGTAACAGTACCACAGTTTAGAGTAACACTTAAATGAAGTTAATCAAAATGGAACCTTTACAGCCATGCCAGAGGCAGTGTCCCATGGGTCTGAAGCTTTCCCAGACTTATCTACATAAAGATAAGCCATAGTTCAGTGTTATGCACCAATGTAGCCAGTATATTTCCATGGCAAGCAGAGCACAACCCATATTTATCTCTATTTGTCTCTTTGTCACACTGGCTGATTATTAGTGGCATAGTTTTTCCTTATATCCCCAAAAGCAAAAGAACACCCCCACCTCCTCCTCCTCCTTAATAAAAGCTGTTGCTGAAACTCTAGAGAATATCCATATAGGAGGAATAGGTACAAAGACACAGAAATTTCTCATTTTGTTTCTTCACCCACAGAACTGGGGCATATTTAGACAAGGTAGGAGGACAATAGTTTGGAAAAGTTATGACTTGGAGTACAACCCCCAGAGTCCTTGGGCAAAACTTTTCTAAACTCTAGTAGAGCCAACCCGAGGCTGCAGATTTTGGAATAGCATTAAAATATGATAAACTGTCAATTATACTGCCAAAGTTCCATCTACCGTACCAAGAGGCAAAACTGCTACTTAGGAACAGTTTTGGAAGGGCTGTAGCTTAAATAATGGAAGCTCCAGAGCTTTATTCCTTGAGTTCCAAACCAGCTTTTGCTTTCTTTTCAGAAACAGTTAATGTTTTTCAGTAAATTCCAGCTGATAAACATCCACATAATATTTTATCTCACTTAATTGCTGTAAGAAATTGAATGTTAGTTGCTTCGAAGTAACACATGCCCAGTAAATGTTTCTAGGTTGTATATTGTTCAAGCATCTGTGTCAGATTATATTATTCCTGTTAAGTAAAGCAATAAAAAAGAGATAATTTAAAAAGCAGCCAATCCCTTCCAGGCATATGGGACATGTTATTTCACTTAATTGTAGCATCTGAATGTTAACCATTTACATTCTCCAATATCTTTAGTTTGGCATTGAAGAACCACAACATACAGCAACCCCTTCAAATTGCTGAGGTCCAAAATGCCCTTTAGAGCCTTACTGACTTCTTAAGGCTCATTTCACACATATGAACACACACACACACACACACACACAGAGAGACATTCAGCTGAAAATATACTTTCATGGGCCTCATAAAGCACCTGTGAAGCTTAAAAAATGCCACTGTTAAGAGTGCCCACCTTCAAATAGCCACATATCTTCTCCTCAAAAAGTGACCAGAAGTGATGCAACATTAGTTTTGGCCACCCAAAATGGCAGTTGCGATGGTGAGCTCTCCATTACTCTGGAAAAGCAAAACATGGTGCAATGCAGCCTCACAGGGTCCAGAGTGTGTCCATCCCTTGCACAGATGGTCACATGCTAAAATTGCTGGTGTAGCAAATATCCCCTAAGAATGCTATTTTTTCTAAATGCACTAGACCAGAGTCATTAATAAAGAGTGGAGACAAAATTAAAGCAATAGGTCAAATGGGCTGGGAATGATTTAGTTGTTTCAAGTCTAATAAACTTTAAGCTCAAAGTGATTGGCTCGAAGAGGTCATGGCCCTGTTCCAAAAGTATACATGTGCCAGAGAGTGGCTATCCATTGCCTCCTGGCTTTCTGTCATTCTGCTTTCCTAGCATCCTTAACCCTGATGATCCCATCTCATCCGCTATGAGATTACTTGTGGTTTGTAAACTGAACAGCAGCTGTAACCAAGCAAAGGAAAGTTCAAACCAGGTGAAAGAAGGTCTGGGATCTTGCTATTTATATCCTGGAACGTTGCCAAATAGATTTTACTACAAAGAATTTACGAGAGAAAATGCATGATGTGCATTCTATATACATGAGATTACAAAGAGAATTTAATAAATGAATTAGCAAAATATTTAAGTTTCTGCCTTTTCCAGTTGGCCAAAATAAATGACTTTTATTTTATTTTATAAATCACATTGAAGTTAAGTGTCAGGATAATGTTTCCGTAGAGCTGAGCAGCAATGCATTCCTTTATGTATCTACAGAGGGAAATACAGTTGGCCCTCCATTTTCATGGGGGATCCATTCTGGACCCTCCCCCTGTGTAAATGGAGGCTTGCGCATATTCAAGGATCATGGGCTTGAATGGGGCATGGCCCCATGTGTGCAGTCTGGGCACATGCACCCTTGGAGGCAGTGAAGATCACCCCTTCGCAGGTAAACTTGGGCATGGATCCCAGATCCATGAGTTGGATGGGACGACTGTAATTCCTGTTATGTTAAATGGATCCTGTTTCCCTATGAGGTATAAGTACTTCTCTTAAGGGGAAATAAATCACATGTAGGTTAGGGACTCACTTCTGTAAATAGACACAGACCCTTTAACCTCCCATTTGCCCTCTTTGAGTTGAGATCTGCTGCTTCTCTTTAACAAGGATCCTATACCTCCTCTCTGAACAACTCAGCTTTGCCAGTTCTTCCCAGAAGGTTTGTATGCCTGCGGGAAATTTGAAATAGTGGCAATTGTGTTCCCCTGTCTAGTCTTTTCTTTAGATTATTTTTGTTTATTTCATGTTTCCTGTGTCTATGTATTGTATGTTGAAAGGGATAAGTGAGAATGTTGGTTTGTATTATGGAATTTTCTACCATTTGGAAGGCATTAGTCTATTGCCTCCTGGAAAATAATACCCCTAATACAGTGTTTCCCAAACTTTGGTTCTCCAGATGTTTTTGACTTTAACTCCCAGAAGCCCTAGCCAGTTTGGCCAACAATCAGGAATTCTGGGATATGAAGTGCAAAACATCAGAAAGACCAAAATTTGGAAAAATTGCACTAATATGTGGAGTTCATTTCTCTCTGAAGAACTGCTATTGTGCATAAAGTAACTTATTTAAATGTGTGTGTTTACAGACAAATGTTTGACAGGGGTGTGTGGTACTATGGACTTGTAGTCCAGAATCCCACAGTCTTGTTGACTTGGACCTGGTTTGATCTGGGAAAACGTAGATTCCTTTGAACAGAATGATGCAGGGTGAATATAGCGTAGAGAGCCAAGAGTTGTGAAGCCTCATTGGCTTCGGTATTTAGCAGGTAGCAGTGGAGAATGTGTGGCTTACCACAAATTGATGAACTAACACTTCCATCATCCCTCATCATTTGCCAGACTGGCTGGGATTGATGGAGCCTGGAGGTTCAACAGCCTTTTGCAAGCTATAGGCTTCCCAGCCCTGTTGTATGGATATCCTGAGTTTATTACATAGGTGATAGATATGCCTGGTACAATTCTCCATTTTGTGGCCTTAAGAGGTACAGGTGTCTTTTTTTAGTTCTTTTTTTAAAATGAATTTTATTGAAATTTAAAATAAACCATATCTACAAACATCTGTACAAATCATACTCATATATGATATATTGCCTCTTACATGAATACCTATTCTAAATACAAAATATTACATACATACATACATTCACGAACACTACATAAACACAAACAAACAACATAGACATACAGCTCACCAAACATAAGCTTCTTTAAAGAGTTCAGCATTCTGCAAATAAATTACCATTCTTTAGCATTAATACATACATTATATGATTTAGTTTTCTATTTGCCGTTTAATTTCTTGTTATCATCTCTATCTTGTTTTTTATCAAATAAAGATTACCCTGTCTTGAACACAAAAGGAATTCCATATTGTATCTTTTGTGTATATAATTTCCTAGTTTAATAGTCAAAATTATTTATTTCATTTTCATCTTTAATAAATTCTATTCTATGGATTGTCTGCAAAAATAATTTTGTCGAAGTCTTGCACTGCTAATTCAGTTCCTATTAATTTGGTGTCATACTTATATCTTTCTTTAATTTGTCGGTAAGGAAACCAATTTAAGAGGTACAGGTGCCTTAGCAACTCTAGAACCCTAGAAACCTGGCTCAGTCATGGAATTCCACTGGGTAGCCTTGGGCAGGCTGCACTATCTCAGCCTTTGAGGGTGGTCATGGCAGGCACCCTCTGGGGAGGCTTGCTGGGAGGGCCCAGTGATGGGTGCACTTTGGGGTCTCTGTAAGTTGGAAGTGGCTTGGGGGCACACAGCAATAGCAATAGCAAGTACATTTCTATACCCCTTACACCCCAAGTGGTTTACAATGTGTAAGCTAATTGCCCCCAACAAGCTGGGTACTCATTTTAGTGATCTTGGAAGGATGCCAGGCTGAGCCAGCCCTGGAGCCCCTGGCTGGAATTGAACTCACAACCTTGTGGCTTGTGAGAGAGTGGCTGCAGTACCAGCATTTAATCACTGCACCACCAGCAACAACCACCACCAATCTCCCTGGGGCAATCCAAATCTCTCCATCTCAAGCTGCATCCACATTGTGGAAATGATCCGATTTGACACCACTTTAACTGTGATGGCTAAATGCTATGGAATTCTGGGAATGGTAGTTTGTTGTGTTGACAAAAAACCTGAAAAACTAGGAGTCAGCAAGGCAGATCTCTTGTTGATGGATTGGGGAAGGTTTGAAAAAAATCACAAACAGCTTAAAACCATTGGAAGCAAACTGATATCACCACTTGGTTAAAGTGATTAGTGTGAGAGGATGCAATGAGGGCCTGTGATAAATGGGAGTTTCTCCATTTATTAGAAATGTCTCCCCAGATAACAAAGGGTAAAATGTGGGATGAGGTATAGTTACATTTTAATGAGGGTATAGATCATTAGGTGATGAGATGGAAACTGTGCAATGAGATGGACAGTTGAGGAGAAGCACAAACCTTCAAGATGGTTCTAAGTGTATAGCTTAACTCTTTTTGACTGTCTGCTTTCCTATCCTTGGATAGATTTCCTGACACAATAAACGCAGGGTTTTCTTTTCTACCTTACTGGAGCATCCTGAAAAGTTACTCCTATTTCTGCCATATGCTCATACAGCACTCTGCATAATATAAGTACCAACTATTCCTACAAGTACCAAGGGCTGAATTCATTCTAGGCTGATTCCTTCACTGAGGACTTTTTCACACAGGGGAAATGTATCATCATCCTGAAAAAATAAGAAAGTGGTAGCATCCTGGAAATGCTTGAAGTTGTGTGATTGCTTATCACACACACAGGCAACACAGCATGCATCTGAGGGGGAAAGGAGCAATACATTGGATCACCCCGGATTCTCAGTTAACCTTCCAATTTCCCCATGTGATAAAGACAACCCTACAGTGGAAACTAGTTGCTGTTTGCTTCCATCCCATGTTCTTAACTTTCCCTGGATTTCCTCCCAAATCCCAGTAAATGCCCAAATCCCAGTGTAAAAAAAAAAGGGGGGGGAGCCCCACTAAACTATGAAACTAGATTTTCACAGAATTTTACAATGGGGAATTACATGTATTGCTTTTAAAAGCATGGGATATAAGCATAAAAGATAGAATTGGCTCTGACTACTTAACCACAATTGTAAAGAGCATAATCTCCATGTTCAAAGATAGGATATCTCTGACTCCCTTATAGAGGTGTGCATGTTTTCACTACCATGCCCTGCTTTTCACCTTCCCCATGGCATCGGTCCAGTTCCTATCAAAGCCAGAATATTAAACTAACAGGACTAGCAATGTGACGCAGTGTGGCATTTCTTCTGTATTTACAGAGCACTTACTGATATACAGTAAAAGACTATTGACATCACTACCATGGTTACTACATTAATTTATGTTTGTTTATTGCATAACTTTAGTGTTGAGATGTTCCAAACATAACAAGAAGCTTCCTTTCCAATACTGCATAAATAAAAGCTCAAGGCACAATGTGAAGATGTAGCAGAGGTTGTCTCTGTGTGTTGTTGTGTGCCTTCACGTTCTGACTTATGCCGATCCTAGGCGGCTGATCATGGGGTTTTCTTGGCAAGATTTGTTCAGAGGAGTTTTGCCATTACCTTCTCCTGATGCTGAGAGACTGGGGTAGTCCAATCTACTCTCTCGCCATTGATCTCATGGCTGGGCTCAGCAGCAACCAAGACAATGTGCTTTATTGTTAGCAATTGCAGTGAAGGAGATGGGCAGCTTTATCCCCCATGGTATATTGGAGCAAATGCTAGATTGAGCTACCCTCTTCATCTTCTTTCCCTACCCAGTGAGCAAGCTAGCAAATGAGTGAGGGAGAGCAACCTAGCTCTCCTAATACAATACCAAATATGCCTCCATTTCAGAAGCTCTGCTATCCTTCTGTTTCTATACTCTAAATGTTTTTTGAAAATGGCAACACACACACCAAGCTAGTCAGAGTAGTCCCACTCTCCAGTTAGCCCACCCACCATGATTCTGACACATCTGCTAAAAATCTGTTTTTCACTTAAAACTACAGAGTGAAAGATGAGTTGTTAAAATTAATCTTAATGCCTAAAAGAAGTGCTTTCACTATGAAACCAGGTGTATGGATTGTTGTTGTTATTACTACTACTACTACTATTTTTTGCATGTGTAGACAACTCTGCAGTAAGATATGCAACAGATATTGTAGTATGGGCTTTCTTAGACTTGGCCTACTTCCGCAGATTCATGTGTGTGTGTGCATGCATGTGTGCGTGTTTAAAGGTACGAGGAAGAATGAGTTCAAATAGATGTATAGCTTTGGTTCAGTGATTTACAAACTGTGAACTTTGAGATGTTTTAGATTTCATCTCCCAGAAGCCTCAGCCAACTTGGCCACTGGTTAGGGATTCTAGGCGCCAACATCCAAAACACCTGGAAGGCCATAGTTTGGGAATCACTGCTGTAGTGTATAAAGACAGGCAACTAGCTGAAAAAGTGGTAGTAAGAAACAGACTGAACAAGCATTCCGTTCATTAATCTGAATATCTGTATTATAAATTTTGGAAAAAATCCAAAAGGAAGCCAAGTTCATATTGAGTATGAAGACTCTTTATATATATATTTGTTATCTACAGAAAAAAGGAACAATGTGGCAGAACAGCAGCAGCTCCATTTAGAAATATTTTTATTTACTGCTACATTTCTCACTATCATTAGTTTCAGCTAGAACAGGCAACATTAGACTAGTAATTCAACAGATCTATTTGATTTTAGGTTGCATTACTTTCCCATTTCCATTTTATCCTCACACAGGCAGTGGGAATGGTTTCCATGTGAGTGGAGCAATGAATCTGTTTCAAGTTTAGTGTGAATTTTTAAAGGAGCTATTCAGGGTGTTGAATTTATTGGGGAAGGGGTGGATTACAGCACTTTGAACAGATTCTTTGAAGTACAATTGAAAATTCAGAGTGGATTCACTGTCCTATTGACAAGGAAGGCAACACTGCTTACAATCCTGTGAGTGGAGGTTAAGGGGAAAGATAGTGATTAGCCCAAGAAAATAAGCTTTATAGCTGAATAGGAATTTGATCCTGCATCACTCTACTCCTAGTCTGGAACTTTTAACTACTACAACTAAGGGCAACTAAAATGGTGAAGGGTCTGGAAACTGTGCCCTATGAGGAATGCCTTAGGGAGCTGGGTATGTTTAGCCTGGAGAACAGAAGGTTAAGAGGTGATATGATAACCCTGTTTAAATATTTGAAGGGATGTCATATTTAGGAGGGAGCAAGCTTGTTTTCTGCTGCTCCAGAGACTAGAATGCAGAACAATGGATGCAAGCTGCAGGAAAAGAGATTCCACCTCAACATTAGGAGGAACTCACTGACAGTAAGGGCTATTTGACAGTGGAACACACTCCCTCGGAGTGTAGTGGAGTCTCCTTCCTTAGAGGTCTTTAAACAGAGGCTGGATGACCATCTGTCAGGGATGCTTTGATTGTGTATTCCTGCATGGCAGGGAGTTGGACTGGATGGAGCCTGTGGTCTCTTCCAACTCTATGATCTATGATTCTATGATTCTATACACCACACTGGCATTTTGTGATGAGTCATTCTAATTATGTTATCTGTACCACAACAGGTTTTCAAAAATAAGTGATGATTCAGTAGAAATGAAGGCTTATTTGCAGAGCAATCCAGTTCATTTCTGCCCATGTCTACTTAGCCTGAGACTTGAACTGCATTTTGGTTTGGCAAACTAAAGACTCCAAATTCATTTTGCTTCTCTTCTTTCCTGTCATATCACTGTGCATGCTGGACTACATCATTATCTCTTTGAAGGCTCCTTGACACCTTGGTAGAAATATGTCCAACTGTAATCCAATTTTCTGGAAGCTCCTGGAGATACATTGGAATTGCACAGCAGGGCGCCTGAACAGACAGACCAAAATAAAGGTGCTTCGGGTTTCTTTGGAGGTATGCTGTTTAAATGATGCATGCGTCCTAAGAGGCCGGAAGCCATGCCAAAGCCACGCTCCAGTCCAGCCATGCTAAGGACTGGAGCACAGCTTTGGCACAGCTTCTGGCCTCATAAGATGCATGTGTCATTTAAACAGCATACCTCCAAAGTGAACTGAAGTAGCTTTATTTTGGCCTACCTGTTTGGGCCCAGGGATGGACAACCTGAGTCCAACCTAAGACCATAAAGCCCTAAACCATTGTAAGTGATCTCAGCTCAAACTTTGTAAAAACTATTTTGGTTTGGTGGTACATAATAAGAGGGGGGGGGGGGAATGGCTTCATCTGCAGACCACAGAAAATCCCCCCCAGTGCATGTGTCTCTCAGTTGAAAAAAAACTTCCCCACCTCCCTGTACAATTATAAGACAACTGGTGCATGTATATAACCAAGCATATTAAGAATAAACCAAGTAGATTAAACGGCAACTCTGGCCAATGTTTGTGTCAAACCAAAGAGTCCCAAAGAGGAGTGTACAGTTATCACTTACTGTAGTAATCTAGTGCCAAATCTCTATAAAGACTTCCCTTTAATGGAGAGATGATAACAGGCTAACAGTTCTTTAGCTAAATAGGATTAATTAGCAGGAAGCTGACTGATTAGTTTGCTGCTGACCTGTAAAACCGAATAAGAATGAGGTCACTGGAAAATAATAGAGCTATTTAGAGTTTAGGTCAAAGTCAAGTAATAGATAACGTCAGTGAAAGATCAACTGATATCATAATGTTAAAGGGTAAGAAAAGATTTCTTCTGCTGCACAAAGATTTCAGTCTTTTAAAATGCCATTTATTTTTTTCCAAGTAGAATCACTTATGCATTCCAAAACAAACAACTGGAGCATCTGAATTTTCAAATATCAATAGACACAATGCTTTCCCATTTGTTGTAGCCAAGTTATTTGAGCTTTCCCCCTAACCTTGTTATATAAATCCACCTTGGCTGACCCCCGGGTCTCAACATACAGCAGGATTACATGAATCAAGCTTCTATGCTCACATCAATGGTGATTGTGATGGTGGTGGTGTCAAATGTTGGTGGTTATTTGTTGTCAAATTTACTTTGACTTACAGTAACCCTACAGATGAAAGACATCCAAGATGCTCAGTCATCAACTGCCCTGCTCAGGTCCTGTAAACCCAGGACCATCACTTCCTTGATTGAATCAATCCACCAGTAATAAGGTTTCTTTTTTCTTTTGCTGCGTTCCACTTGTCCAGGTAAAGAAGATTCTGGAAATCAAATTTTCTCAGGAACTGTTCTAGGGGATAAATGTATCACTAATGGATTTTTGTTTGGATTTGTTAAATGGCCAACACAGCTATCCCTGCATGTTGCAGGGGCTAGTATATTTAGGGTGGAGAGGCTGGGCAGATTTAGGGCAGAGAGAAGAACACTTATCGGAGACATGCCAGACGTCTTCAAAAATCTGAGGTGCTATCATGTAGTAGATAGAACAGATGTGCTGTCTGATGCTCCAGAGAACCAATGACTGGAAACTGCAGACCAAATATGCCATGTTGAGGCTGAACACTAAGGGGCTGTGCAGACCAATGGGAAAGGCCAACCCGGGGGCGGAGTTGGTGCATGGCTTCCACATGACATATGCCCCGGCTCAGTCCCCAGGCCAGCATGACACCATGCGCCACACCACACAATGTGTGGCATCATGGCATTCCTCTGGCACTGCGTCTAGATTTAGGGGTGGTCTGCACAGCCCCTAACAGAAATGTCCTAATGAACTTAACTCTTTTCCCAGTGGAACAAATGCCTCAGGAGGTGGTGGAATCCCTTTCAGTGGAGATATTTAAGCAGAGGCTGAACATACATAGCTCAAGGTTATTGTATTCTATATTGTAGATCCTATACTGATCTGGGGGCCTCCCAGATCTGCAGATATTTTACTCCAGCAGTAGCCATCTATGATTCTATGAAACAAGGTAACATGTTATAATTCAATAAGACTGTGGTTTGTTTTTTATGATGTATATAGACATACTCCCATTAATAGCTCTTTAATATCTCCTTTTCAGTGATCATTTTTATAATTTGATGAAATTACTTTTAAACACCTCAAAATTGTATATATAAACCTTTGGAACAAGAAACAATTACACCCTCTCAAAAATGGAATTACTGTACAGGCATTTTTATTAATTCAACATTTTTCAGTTAGAAAGTTAATATATTTGCGGAAAAACAATCGAACCTTAACTTATTGTCTAGGGGAACACAATTCATTTTTGTATATTAGGCTAATGAAAAACACACCACTATTCCAGTACATTTCTCATTTTTAAAATTAATAAAATCTCTGCAGAAGCTTACTGTATGGATAAAATGGATTCTCTCCTTATTTTGTCTTGGACTAATGTCTTGGACTAATGTCACTGTGATTCTTCCTCAGCCACTTTTTCCCCCTTACAGTACAGAGAGATGCATATGGTGAATGGTGCTTGTAGCCCATGTTCACAGCAACATAATGGCCTCCTTCAGGGACTTGAGGCTGTGTTTAAGGAGTGTGCTGAAGACAAGGATGCAGTCTGTTAGTGCCAGGACAAACAATGTTTGTAAATGGAGATGGATGAATTAGTGGAGCAATTACCGTAGGTAAACAAGTATGCTAGAGAAAGGGATGACCTTAAGTTTCCAGAGATAACACCATTTGCTTACTTTGGCTCCATGTGTGTTTGATCCACAAACATCTTCAGGTGGCTTGTTTGTCCTTAACCTACCATGCATCCTGATTATAAACACCTTTGGTGGAGGTGAGTCCACTGAATTCAGTTAGCATCCCCCCCCCCTTTAATTATACTTAGAATTTTTAGTCTTATTTCTATTGGGCAATGAGACCCGCCGGTTCTTCCTCCGCCCCAGAGCCAGCGCCGAAACACCTGAGGCCACCTGCGGTGAGGAGACCTGGAGGAGGCGGGGAGCCGGTGGGAGCAGCCCCTGCATAAAGCTGGCCCGCCGGTTCCTCATCCGCCCCTCAGCGTTCGGAGGACTTTTAGTGCTAGCGCTGGATCACCTAGGTGCGCAGAGGATTCCAGGGGATGGGCCGATAACAGGAGTGGCATTTTTTAAGCCGGCCTGCCGGACTCCCCCCCCCCCCAATAATGACATTAGCGTTGGAATCCCTTCTTCGCCCCTTGAAGAACCTTGGGAGCCTCCCCCCCCCCCAGCAGCACTAATATTTGAACATCTTTGTCTGTGGAGGACCTTAGGAAGTGTAGTAATTGACTCTTGTTTTTTGAAATTGAATTATTATTTATATAACTTGTATTGCTTTGTTGATGTTGTACTGTATTGTATGAGTTGAACTGCAACAATATGTTGATATATTAGGTTTAATTTTATTGCTTGAATTGCATATGTATATTTCATTGTTGTAATTTTATTTATTTTGTACACAGCTTTGATTGAATTTGAAAAGGCGGTATATAAATAAAATTTATTATTATTATTATTAATGTTTGGAGAAAGGTGGATAAATAAATAAATAAATAGCACATAATTAAATAAATAAATGCTGGATTCTAGTCATCCATCCGTCCTAGATGTTGGTTGTGTTAGCTGAGGCTGATGGGACTTCAGAATCCAATAATATTTACAAGAGCATAAGCTGCTCACCTTCCACACTCTGTGCAGGCAATGTGTGCTGGGTTTCATAAGACTAAATTCTGATTAAAGCTGTTGGGATTGATCTGAAAAAGTCAAGTTTTCTGAACCACTGTGAAAAGAGAGTAGTTCTTAGGTGTGACTGCTAAAGTTTCAATGAAAGGCAGCTTTGGACTTCAACAGCTTTGGAGAAATTAATGGAGAATAAGGTTACCAAAGCTACTTGGCACAATGCCTACACATTGCCTGCATAACTAGAAATAGTATTCCTCTCTCTACAATCAGAAGGGTGCGATTGCCCTCAGATCTTACCTATGGTCTTCCTACACACAACTGGTTTGTCACAATATGAAGAAGAGACTGCTGAATTATAGATACCTTTGGCCTGATTCTTATCTTCTTGTGTTTGGAACACATTTAAATTTCAAACATTATTGGTTGGAAAAGCAATTAAGAAATCTTCTGATAACATAAATGTTGAGCTTACATGAAATTTTTAATATTTTTTTATCACTTTGGTCTGAAACTAGAAGCTCAGATACATCATTGATTTCTACAGTTACTGCGCTCAGTTTGTTGGCTTTCTGTTTTTGTTTTTGCTAAGCCTTGAACATTTGCCCACAGACAAACACTGGGTGGGAGGGAAATGATCTCAGTTCCATTAACAGCTTGGGCAGCAAACACAACAATCATGAAGAAATATAGTTTAGAACTTGAAATATTTCAAAATCATGCTCAAGTCTAAAATACCAGGGGATTGACGTAAAAGCTCAGCGTATGTAACTACAAAATGTGTCATGTGTATTTGAATGTCAAGATTTATGTTAAATTCCAGTGTCACCACTTTTCAACAAAACTGAGCCAAAGGGATGTGGCTTTTCCAAAAGTTTTGATTTGCTACAAAACACACACACACCTTTTCAGCTATATCTCTTGGGCCATTTCAAAATGTATTTGAAGTGACTTCCAATTCACAATTCAAAGTGGTAATGCAGATCCAGGAGGCCTGAAATGCATGATACCTTTTGGTAGCTGGGATAACAACTACTAGGAAGGAGGGAATAAATCCAGTTTGAGAGGGGAGGGGAGCATAGAAGCATAGACAGAGAAAATGAAGAGCCAATGGCCAAAGAAAAGTTTCATGAAGTACTTCCTATCTTATTACCAGCTTAAAATAAATAAATAAATAAATAAATCTGAAACTAGTGATATTTGGCTAATTTCTACTTTTATATGATTTGTAAAATAAGCCAACATTTTGATAATCAGAAGTCTATTTTAAAAAGTTACTAAGAGGCAAAGCAGACTGCTTCTAGATGCCTCATGTTCTGATGCTGCCCCCACACCACTGGGAAGCTGCACGGCTGACTGTATTTGTACTGGCTTCATGGCATTTTGGTGTGGTGTTTACACGTGATACACTGCCAAAAGGCCGCTGCCATGGCAGAAAGAGTGGCTTTTTTCTGCCCCAAATAGGAGTTGACTTTTCCCACTCCTATTTGGGATGGAAGCTGGCCAGATTGGGGCTGCAGCATGCAGTTGAAAGGCCCAATCTGGGTCTCTCAGGGGTGACATCATGTCACCCCTTCAGGGCCATCTGTTTCATCCCTGAGTGTCTTTGCATACATGGAAAACAAATCAGCCCTTTGGATAAAGAAGAGAGATGTTCAGGCACAACAGCTGAGGTTAGCATATAAAACTGTTCTAAACTTTTGAAAGTACAAAAACACTGCAGTGAAATGCATAGATCTATGAAAACCTTACACTCCATATTTGTTGTAATTGAGCAATATAGTTCAATGGACTTTTGTCTCTTTCTCTTGCTCATAACTTCTTAAGAAAGCAGAAGCAATGCAGCCTAGATACTATTGCACCTGCAATACAAAGGTTTCAGGCTAGGCCAAGGAAAAGAAACCATAATGCCAAGTGTTGGTTGTTGCTACTATGATGACTATTCTACAGGATAGGTTGGAGATATTTTAAATAGATACAGTTAGTGGCTCATAGAACTATTTGAAAGTTCAAAAACAAAGATGAGTTGAAGGTGAGCAGCTATGTTCCATTTCAAAGAAAGCTTCAGGATATATCAGAATATATTACATTGATTTTATATCCCACCTTTATACCAGGATGGGACGGGAAAGGAAGTTGAAGTTGTTAGCTGACTAATTTGTTTGAAAGCAAATGTCAAGAAGGGATGAAGGGATTCTGTTCACCTCAGGAAGAATGTTTTCATAGGCTTTATACTTCCCTAGAAACGTATATGTCCCAAACAGATCCATAGGAACCAATTGGTAGCTGTGGGGCTATGAAAAGTCTCAGAGCTGACTTGCAAACATCAAGCTAATACCTGAGAGTGTGCAGTAGAAAAACATCACACATCTTCCATCTAGAATGGGGTGGGCAATTGTGGGAGGCTGAGACCCTTGGAGGGCTTCACACCTCACCATATTCCCCCCAAATCAACGTCACCCAAAATTCCATCTAGGGGAGTGTGGGAGGGGTTTGCCAAATTTTGGAGGGGGGGATGGGCCATTTTAGGCCAAGGTGAGGACCTTTTTAGCAACAGAAAGTGAAAAGTCTCTTCTTGTTTTAGAAAAAGGGTCTCATGGGCCTAGTTTTTGAACTCTGGGAGGCTCTGGGAACTACAAAAACAGCTCTGCACATTGCCCTTCCCTGATGTAGAATAATGTACAACATGCCCTTCCTTCTCTTGTGAATAAACAGTGGCAATTTATGGACGAGCAGGGTGGTGTATTCACCCAGAACAGTGGAAACAGATATTCTCCTTGCTCACTCCGCTATTTGCCTATATGAGACAAGTGGGAGGTATGGGAAGATGCAGCAGTGGGAAGGGAGACGATGGACAAGGACAGAAACTACTATACAAATATGGTTTTGTATTAGACTTTTCAGATGTGCATCTCACAGGGCCAATAATCCCAGTCTTTGAGAGAAGCCATTTGTAAGTTAGACAAAATATATTCCCATGCTTGGTTTTGAGACAGTCATTATGACTCACATTTCTTTCCAAATATTTTAATAGAGAGATTTTATAAACTGTTGCTTAATAAACTTGAAGAAGCATTTAAAAATATTTTAGAGGGCATGAAAAATAAAGGGGGAAAAAAAAACACCAGACAGACAGACAAACATCTTTGATCTTTCTCATGAAAAGTGTGACACACTTTACACATATTGTCTACGTGCCAGGTCTCAAATGGTAAACTGAATAATAGTTCCATATGTATGACAAATCAAATACATGTTTAAACAGCTTTTCTTGTGAGTTTCAGAAGACTTTTGTGATAAAACTCTGATTTGTACTTGTTAATATCAGGGGAATTCATTTATTAACATCTATACTATCTTATGTATTTGAAAGTGCTCTGAAGCATAATGTATATGTTATTGAACAGGCTAATCCCTGCTCCGTTTAGACCAATGGTAGAGAAAGTACTGACCTCCAGATGTTGTTGGACTTCTGCTAGCCATTCTAAGAGCTGCCACTTTAGGTGGGAAGTAATGCAGAGTGGACTCAACAACAACATTAAACCCAAAAATGAAACCAAAGCACATAGGATGAAGCTGTTGGCATGAACTAGGTAAACGGCATATTATTATTATTATTATTATTATTAGGAGGAGGAGGAGGAGGATCAGTTTTTATTTTTATAGCACTGTAAGTTTTGCACTGAACTTTACAAAATCATAAAACAACATAAAACCTGCCAATGATGTACAATCTAAAATCACAAAATATAAACTATACAGTAAATAGGTAATTTTTCAGATTAGATAGCTATAAAACTGTACACTAGCAATACACCCTCAGACTGGGTTATCAGAGATTTCAAACTGCAATCTGAAATGCTTCCATAGACAGAAAGATCTTTAGTTCAGAGTTAAAATTAGCTAGGGAAGTTATGGTCAATAAGGGTTTGGGGGGACAGTTCTAGGAATAAGGTGCGGCAAGAGAGAAAGGGCAAATCGGGTCCTTGGTCAGGAGTCCTAAGCCCATGGATCGCAGAACTCGAACAGAATTATAGACAGAGCTGACAAATGAGGTGAGGATAGGAGTGTGCAGAGCTCTGAAGGTTAAAAGAAGACTCCTTTTTTATATGTAAACATCTGGGCAGATCTGTTCTAGAACAGGTCAAGCCTGAACTATCCCTGGAAGCCATGATGGCTACATTGAAGCTGTTATTCTTTGGCCACATGAGGACAAATTAATCATTTGAAAAGGCAATAATGCCAGGAAACATGGAAGGTGGTAGAAAGAGAGGAGACCACATGCCAGGTGGTTAGAACTGAGTAGAAAAGCCACAGGCCTGGGTCTGCAGGACCTAAGCAGAACCATGAATGTCAGGGGGTCTTGGAGATGTCTCATCCACAGGGTCACCATGAGATGAGGCCATTAACAACAACAACAACAACAACGATTTGAAAGACCTCTGTCACTTCACCCAATCCTTTGAAAATGTAGGGTAAGGGACATGATTTGCACCTTTCTAGATTGCATCACATTTTATCCCACTTCCACAACTGTATAAATATATTTTATAACCTGACACTTTACTATCACTCTGTACTCTGTGAGTTTATATTCATGAAAGCTCATGCTAAAATAAAAACCAGCATTAAAGGTGCCCCCACATTCCTTCCCCTATTTTTATGCTGCAGAAGAATAACACAGCTACTTCTTTGAGTGACCACAACATTGTCATTTCTACTGTTTTATGATTTTTGCCCATGAAGCTTTGAAAGCTAGCATTGTGTAATTTCTGTCTTTGGTTGGCCCAGAAAAGGTATTGCCACAGGATGGATTGTGGATTTTCTTATTTTAAAAAAAATTCTCACACAATACATCTTTTTAATATATGGGGCTCTAAATATATGCACCTGCCTCTTATGAACCTCCTCCTAGGCTATTCTCGCAGCACACTTTCTTCACTTTAGGAAAAAGGTGAAATAGAAAAATAGAGAAAATACATAACAAAGAGTATATTTAATATTTCCTACTGTCCCTACTGTTCTCACTATAGCTGGGTTATGCAATATGTTTTGTATGTATTTCCATGCAGAAATATAGCTGATAAATCAATGGGTCATAGAAAGATACTTGCAATTACACAGAGTTTGGTGCATTTTTTCAGTTTGTGGCAAGTAATGCTGATTATTTCTGATGGTCTCATTTGCCCACCTGTTAAGATGCTCCACTTTAACCCATTATTGCCAATATGATGTGTATGGTGTGTGGTGTATGGTGTTGACCAGTGCTGGGAGTTAAGGAAGAAAATGAGGAATGAGCATGAAAAGAAGAAGTCCTGTTCTTAATTAGAACATCTAGCAAATTCAGTATAGGCAATATAGCCCAGAAGAATTCTAGAACATCCTCACATAATCTCATTGACTATGATTGTCCAGAATGGGAAAAATATCATTATGTATTTGTATTTAATGCTACTGCTTCTGTCCTTAGTCTTTTTTGCATGCTCAGCCTACAGTAAAAATCATCATGTGAGCTTGGAGCAGGAATGACATAGGAATAATGGGTTATATATCTTTTGAGAGAAATTGAGCTTGCTATATTTGTAGAACTCATGTACAACTGATGCACACTTCACTGAGAAAGATTTCCATTCATTTCAGCAACTAACTTCCATTCATTTCAGCAATTCCACTAACATATTCCCATCAGTTGGCCCACAAAGCTATGGATCAGGCTCATTGAAAGCATTCTTTAAAAGAAATCACCAATGTCATTATTTAAGAAAAAATATCAATGTGTGTCTTTCAAAGTTACAACATATTTGCAAAAGGTTGTTAGTAGCTCCCATGTGAAGGATTGGTTAATCCAGTCTGAGTTTTAGTCCACGCTTAATATAAGCTAGCTAAGGTGCTGAACCTGTTTTAGAAACAGGTTTCAATACATTGGATAGTTCCTTTACATCATGCACTGCAACTTGAAGTGAATTCACCATCCTACTGACATAGAAGCCACTAGCCACTACAACAAAGTGAATATGATAAGAAAACTTACCTAAACAAAAATCCATCAGTGCTACCTTTATTGGCCAAGCAAAATGCACAATATACTTGTTGCAACAACTATATTGTGCATTTCAGTTGGCAAATAGAGGTAGCACTGATGGATTTTTGCTTGAATTTGTTAAATGGTCAACACAACTACCCCTGCATGTTTTCTGTATTGAAAGAAAACTGGGGAGTTTATCATACAAGGGAATTTGGGGATATAATACAATGGCAATCCAAACGCAATCATGGGGTTTCACGTAATTGCGTATGAGAGTATCTCACGCAATTTCGGGCAATGGGAAGTCATTTTGAACACAATCATGGGCTTTCAAGTAATTGCGTATTAGAGTATCTCACGCAATTTCAGGCAATGGGGGGGGGGTCATTTTTGGGAAATGGAAAGTCATTCTGAATGCATTCTGAATGCAATCAGATTTCACATAAATTCGCTAAACTAGTGAATTCATGTAATTGCAAATTGGCTCCATTCGCAATTGAGAGAAATTCCTCCCATGTGATAAACTCCTTAGAATTAACAGTAAGTAAATACTACCCAAGAGAGCAAGTGTAGTGTAGTGTACTGAGTATTGGACTAGGGCTGCATCCACACTGCAGGCTTAATCCAGTTTGGCATCACTTTAACTGGCATGGCTCAAAGCTATGGAATTCTGGGATTTCTATCAGAAAGCTCTGGTGCCGCAACAAACTACAATTATAGAGTCTCAGACTCTGGTAGACCAAGGTTTGAATTCCCACTTGGCCATGGAAACTTACTGGTTGTCCTTGGGCAAGTTGCACACTCTCAGCCTCAGAGAAAGGCAATGGCAAACCTCTCTGGACAAATCTTGTCAAGAAAACCCCATGTTAGGTTCTCTTTAGGGACACCTTAAGTCAGTAATAACTTAAAATGCACACAACAACACATTTGACTCTTTCATGAAGACTGAAAAAAGGGGGTGGTGTTACATTTTCTCCTGTGGTGTTACATTTTCCTCTTTTTAATTCAACTGTCCTTTTGTGTTCCATCATTTTTGAATGTTTCACCTACTCTTTCATTCTCTGTTTGGATGTCTCTAGACAAATGTTAGCTTTAGTGAGCAATGTATTTATGCCTGATAAATAGTAGCAAAAACAAACAATGCTTTATCCCAAAGGGATCCATAAATAACAATATAAAAGCATATATTTGCTCTCTGATTTTGCAACACTGTTTCTGTTGCTTGGTGTTGTTGTTTTGCAAGGAGGCGAAAGGGGAAGAGAATCCCAGAGAAGCCTGCGACTGTCTTAGTGGTCTGACAAGTGTCCCAATGGTATCTTTGGTTACTTCCTTCCCTTTTCTCCAAAAGAGGACTAAGTTTGGAAACAAAAAGTCAGGTTGAACTGTTGGTATAAGAATTTTAATATCCAGTCCATCTTCATATTGCTGCACAAATATCACTGCATGTAGGGGAGGGGGCAATGAGAGATGACCGTCCTTTTTGAATAAATTTTATTTATTTAACGCCAAGGAAAAATAATTAACAATATGAAATTCATTACCACTGACACATTTATTTTCAGAGCATAGGCCATTCAGAAAGTTACAATCAGGAATACAGATTCTGTATAATTTATCTTATATTTGCTATGGTTAACTGTGAATTGTAAAGGTGGTTACAAAAATAGCAGAAAATGCTGTTTTCTGAAAATTTTGTTCAAAATAACAGTGCAGTCCTAACTCAGGGATAGGCTGGCTAGAGTGGGTTAGAATGATGCATACGTAAGTATGGTGGCCAGATATCCTCCTTTTGTCCAGAAGGAATTCCAAAATGATCTCCATTTTGAAAGTGCCTAAGAAGGCCATTGAGTAACATATTTTCTTTTCTGCTTCAAGAAATTCATCTACCATTTGGCACCCTGTCCTTGCTGGAAACAGTGAGATAGCAGGGGGAAAAAAAGCTTCGCATCCATTTGTTTCTCAGAGGGGTTACTTGGGGATGCAATGGGTTTTCCCCCTTCATTTCAGCGCAATGGACAAATGAAAATAATAATTTAAATGTAGATTCAGTCAAGGTTTTTTTTTGCAAGGAAAGCACAGTTTTAAGCCTTTGTCTTACTCAAAGTATATTGCAAACGAACAAGGCATTCAATGAAGATAATTTCACCTGGAAAATACAGTTGAGTGCGTAATAATATGTAGTATACATAATATATCTGTAAATAAACCATAATAAATTAATTTAGATTTATATTAGTCTTTTCAGCTTTTAATTTTTAATGCCCTACATTTTTCCTGAATGTCCAACATTTCGTGGTGCCATGTCCTCCTTTGTGGTTATGACACCCTGGGCGTAAGGCATTTCTCAGGACAGCTGAACCTTTCGTATGTTGGCATAACCCCTTTGTACCAGCTGATCTTAGAGAACAGCCACCTGAGAGATCACCCAGAACAAGGGCAGAGAACAGCTGGGCTGGCTGAAGAGCCCAAAAGTGATGGGGCAAAAGTGGAACAAGGGAGGAATTGAATTATGCCACATAAAAATCTCACTCAAGCCCAGACTTACAGTTAGGCCAAGGTTAGGGTTGGCCTAAATCAGTGGGTCTCAAACTAGGGGGTGGGACTCCCACTGAGGGCACAAGAGAGTTGCATGAGATTTGGATCCACTTCCCAAACTTTTTCTGTCCTAGAGGGGAAGAGAAAGGCAAGGCTCTTAGAGCTTCTACCTGAGGAAGGAGGAGGACAAGAGCTATCTCCTTATAAAATGTTGAAAGACAAATGTGCATGAATGCACAAATGAAAATATACACACTAAACAAACAAAATATTTTTATTCATATACAGTCAGTCCTCATTACCCACGGATTTTTTATCCACAGATTCAATCATTCACGGCTTGAGAATATTTTTAAAAAGTATAAATTCTAAATAGCAAACCTTGATTTTGCCATTTTATATAAGGGACACCATTCTACTATGCCGCTGTATTTTATGGGACTTGAGCATCCATGGGGGTCCTGGAACCAAACCCCAGCGGATAACAAGGGCCCACTGTACTATGTTGGGGGGGGGAGGGCAGTGCAATGTGCACGTGTAGATACAAAGGGGATCACAATAGTTAAAAATCTGAGAACCAGTGTTCTAAGTAATTTCCAACACATGGAAACCAACTGGAGCTCCTCTGAAATAAAATTCCTGGGTCCCACCCATCAGCCAAAGCCAAACCTATCCTTGAAGGACTGAGATCTGATTACATCACGACTTCAGTCAGGCTAATGTCAGCTCAGCTGGCTGTTGGCCTGTCTGCTGAGTTAGGGTTGCATCATTAGTCTCAAACTGTGAAGATTCTCATCAGTCCAAGTTTCTCCTTGTCAGAGTCCCTTGACACTTATTTTTCAACCATTTTTCAATACTTTTGAATATTCTTACCACCTTTAATCTGCAAAAGCCTGCAAGAACAGGGCAAGGCCCTCTGGCAGGTTTTTAAATTCATTTTATTAAAAGTCTGTGTACACTAAACAATGTATCAAACAAAAACACACATATTAAACTACATTACATCTAAATACAAGGAAATACAACAGACATAAAAATTAATACAAACTATATTACAACAATGCATACTAGAAGAAAAAGACAATAAGAAAAAATATTACTTTCAACTATGTTTCTGTGGTTATATGGTTCCTTAACTTCAACCTGCCCCTTTTGTAACCTAGTAAGTTACACTTCATCTGTGAATTTCATTCATGTTAATTATCAAAATCAATAATAATCCTAACACTTTGTTTTTCCCCAAAAAGTAAACTATGGGTTTCCAATCTTTAAAAAAAGTTACCAATGACTTTTCTCTAAACAAAATGAACAATTTATTCATCTCTACTATCTCATTCATTTTAACAACCATTTTTCTTACATGCTCCATTTCTGAGCATATAATAAACATCCATCAGTCCCAGAAGAAAAAGTTCAGGTTTCAATTGCATATTAGATGTCAATATTTTCTGCATCAATGTATCTATTTGTACCCAGTACCTTTTAGGTATTTTAACAAGTCCATCACATATGGCATATGTCCCTTCCTGTTTTTCATATTTCCAGCAAACATTTGAAGTTCTCTTGTATGGCATGGACAATTTCTGAGGTGTCATGTATAACCAATATATTATTTTACAAAAAAATCCCTTTGAGATCATAACATAAAAGTAAATTTCAGACCCTTTGACTACATCTTTTCCCATTATTCCATTTGTATTTCTTGTTGTGCTGCACCTTCAAGTCGTTTGTGACTTATGGCAACCCTATCATGGGGTTTTCTTAGCAAGATTTGTTCAGAGGGGGTTTGCCATTGCCTTCCCCTGAGGCTGAGAGAGTGTGATTTGCCCAATGTCATCCAGTGGGTTTACATGGCTGAGCTAGGATTTGAACCCTGGTCTCCAAAGTCCCAGTCCAATGTTCAAACCACAACAACTTGCTGGCTCCCTCCATTTGTATATTAATTTTTTTGGCCTACTTTATCATATGATTCTTCACATACTCCTCTTCTGTGTCAAATTTCAACAAAAGTTTATATATTTTCCCAATTACGTGTTTATCATTTCAACATAATTGCAGTTCAAACTCTGATTTACAATGTTTGAAGCAATAGTGGGTTTTTTTCCTGTCCTCCTTAAATCTTTCAGATAACTGTAAATATGAAAATATGTACCTCCAGGGTTTGGATGCCTTAAAACATTGTTGACTAAAGGTCTTATTAATAATCTCGTACAACCGTAGTTAGAGAAGAAAAGGTAGCAATTTTTCTATAAACTTTGAAATCATATGTGAACTATTTTTTTACAGTTAAACATTGTGTTTACGTTGTTATACATGTTACAACTTGTTATGATTACATTGTTGGATTCTACATTTGTTAACAAGATCATGACTATTTGCTATAAAAGTATAACTAAAAAAATTATAGATGGCTACTTGATTACTAATTGCATTACAGTCACCGTATTCAGAGTATTCTTATATTTGTTTGTGTTCTCTCTATAATGTTCTCACATCAGTCACCAGATCCAGAGAAGAAGCAGAGGAGATGGACAGAGTCCTTTCCAACTTATGGCAAACCTAAGGTGAATTTATCATGGAGTTTTCTGGGGCTGAGAGTGTGTGACTCACCCAAGGTCACCCAGTAGGTTTCCATGGGCAAATGAGGAATCAAACCCTGATCTCCGGAGTCATAGTCCAATACTCTAACCACTATCTAATTTGTATTTGTGACTTATACCAATTGCAGATAAATAAACTTGAAAACAATATTTTGGACGGAAATAGGAGCTTCAAGGAAGGGATTGCAAAAGTTGAATTAATAATTAATATGCTATAGATAAAATTCCATTATGTTGGAGCCAAGAGCCAGTACAGTGCAGTGGTTTGAGCATTGGAGTAGGACTCTGGAGACCAGGGTTCAAATCCCCATTCAGCCATGGAAACCCACTGGGTTACCTTGGGCAAGTCACACTTTCTCAGCCACAGAGGAAGGCAAAGGCAAGCTTCCCCTCTGAACAAATCTTACCAACAAAACCCTGTGGTAGGTTCGCCTTAGGGTCACCATAAGTACTCAGAAATCACTTAAAGGAACACAGCAACAATTTATGGTGAAAGTGGGGCATTTTGACAAATGAATTTGGCATTAAAATTTATATTAGACTATGTTACTACCTCTTTTGAACTTTGGAGAGAAGGAAACAGCTTCTTGAATTGTTGACAATCCAGTTTCTCATCCATCCCATCAAAAAGTCTTTGCTTTGCTTTCTCCCTTGTCATCTCATCTCCTTAGCTTATTTTCTTTAAGCCCCACTTGGATCCCAGCAAAATCCCATGGATTTAAGAGCTTCAAAGATCAGTTTCCTGGGACAGATAAGGAGTTCATGAGCAAGAGGACTATCTGGATGCAAAGAAGGCTACTAGCTAGCTTCCATGATGACCTTGCTACTTTTTGGTTAAAATCTTTTAAAACTGGAATTAGCTGAATGATCATACTCTAACTGAGCTAACACAAATGGAGATTGCAATTGCCATTTACACTTGTTGAAAGATAGGATGGTAAAATGACTAATCAGGGCTTCTCAAGTGTATCTAAAGCATTTTAATCATCATTTGGTTGTAGCTATACTTGAAATTTTTACTGTACTGATGTTGCACTGTATGTTGCTTTATGGATGAAAAACTTTTACAGGAAAATGAACAATTAATAAATTAATTGTATTATTTATATATATATTATATACCTTATTTATACAATGTGCTCTAGTTGGCATGCACAACTCTCTTTCCCCTCACTTTATCCTCAGAATATTATTGTGAAAGAGATAAAGCTGAGAGATAATGGTTGGCCCAAGGTTTCATGGCTCTGTGAGGACTTGAACCTGGATCTTTAAAGTCAAAGTCCAATGTCCTGACCATGTTTTTCTTAATACATCTCATAATCAAATTTGCAATAAATTGAAGGTTTTTTTTTTATTCCTAACCATCTGCCATGGTTTAATAAATGAGATATGTGATAATATTTCCTTTTATTTCAGTTTAGCAGTGTGACTAAAATTAAACAGATGTTAATAAAACACATCTCAGTGACTATTTACCCCAGTTTTAATAAAGCCTAAAACACTGTATTATAGAATTTCTATTTTGCAGGGACAGTCCCAATTAATCCTCTGCCATCCTACTTTTTCCAACTACTTTTAAAATGCCTCAGTTTCTCTTTCCTCCTCCCACTTTCCTCCCTATTCGAGTTACTGCAAACTGAATTCAAAGTATAAATATAGTTTGTACTGTATCAGTTCAGCATAGGAGATAGGAGAGGGTTGAGTAGAGTTTTGCCCTTCTTTGTAAGCTCATGAAAAAGTGAACTGCTGCAGCATCTTTTTGGTTGTGAGTTTTCTTCACTTATGACTTTTTCCATCTTGACCTCACTCTGATGTTGCTTGGCCACACATGTCCCAGTCTTCATCTGTGGAATGTTAGAGTGTAAGGACTTTAACACATGGGGGGGGGGAATCAGGGGTTTAAAAGGGCATTTTCCTGGGATAGTCATGAGATTGTGGAAAAGATTTGCACACACATCGTGCTTAGAGAAGACTTATTCTGGGAAGAACCAAGAATGCTCCAGCAACAAATCATTCACAGGATTTCCCCATGAATGTGTTATTGCTGCAGCATTACTGGTTCTTCCTGGGATAAGCCCTCTCTAATTGCAACGTCATGTGAAAATCTTCACCATGATCACGTGACTCTCCCCAGAAAATGCCTTTTTAAACCCCCGATTTTCCCTCTGTGATAAAATCCTATGATGGTTAGAGGACAGACCAAGCAGGCATATATTTCTTGGTCAACAATTACAGTTGGCCATCCACATTTGTGGCTTTGACTTTCACAGATAGGATTAATATTTTCTCCCTAGGAATCTATAGTACCTCCAGTGCAACTCAGCCAAAAGTTGACTATAGAATCACATTGGAAGACCTAGAAATTTTGAGAGAAATCACTTTTCTAGGCATTTGAAGGTGATGCAATGCAATTCTATGACCAATCTCTGCCAGATGTTGGCCATAGAATTGCTCTAGAGTACCTAGAGATTTCTAGAGAGGTGTTCTGTCAGATTTTTTAAAATTGTTTTTTATTTACATTTTTTTCACTTTCACAGAGGTCCTGCACCCCTAACCCCAGTGAATGTAAGGCCAAACCAACTTTACAGGTCCTTAGGCCATATATAAATTTTTTGTCTAGCCTTGCTTATACTCATATGTCTTCATTTTGCTCCCTGACTCTGCATGATGTTGCTCTGCAGCTAGCTGCCTCGTAGGATCTGCTTAACCTTAGTGAGAGCTTGACTGGCTAGAGATTCAGGGAGATGTAGCCCAAAAAGTAATCTTTTCACATTCTGACAGCAGTCATTATATCTCTTGACCAGACCTCCTGGTGTTCTCTCTCTCTTCACCCTCAGCCTACAGCTCCTCCTGATGCTAAACAAGGAGAGCTCCCTGCCTTCCTTTTTGCTTTATTTCTTTTCATTTTATTTATTACATTTCTACATTGCCAAAATCTTATCTTAAGTTCCTCTTTCTCTTTCAGTTCCACTCTGTAGGCTTCTTGACTGTTTCAAGTCCCCGGCTCTTAGATTATTGATATTCTGCAGCTTTCTTATATAACTGAAACAACAACTCTTTCTGTCCTCGTAGAAACAAACAACAACTTAGTTCCTTAAACAATTCAACTTCCCTCACAATCTCATGGGCTAAGCAAATCAGTTTCAGAGGTTTCACAAACATGCCACAATAAATATTTAATTTATGGTGCATACTAGAATTATAGCGACATCAGGTCCCAAGAAAGTACGACAGATTCATGATATGTATCATATTAATAGTTGTGCATTAGTGTACTCACAACATAAATCTAAGAAATTTTACTACATCCCTTTTCAAAATTGCTGCGTGGAGCACTGATCAAGGGATATAACAGCATTCATGCTTTTACACTGCCTCGTATTGCTCAAATTTCTCACTTACCAAGCCTAATTATCTATCAGATATTAAAATGACCTAGTATTCCCTTAAAATGACATTTTAAAATGTTTGCAGTTCATTTTATAGAACCTTTATTGTCATGTAATATAGTGAGAATTAATTTTTAAAATGTTCAGATTTTTGAAATATTAAAAATAAACACAGTAAAATCAATTGCTGAATATGTCACTATGAAGTACACACACCTATACACTATACAGCTGTCTCTATGAAGTGACCAAACATTACAGAAAATAAATTAATAAATAAACAAAACAGCACTACACAAGCACACCAACTAATTCAAATAACAGAGTGAGGATAACTAGGACTGCCCTGGAGTATGGCTACAATTTACTTCCAACTCACTCTGCAATGCTTGCATGAACCTTTCTGAAAATAGTGTTACTCCACAATCCTATATTGGTCTTTGGCTAACCCAGTTAACCAGATGTAGGAAGAATAATAACAAATAATTTTTCAACAGATAAGAAGGCAGCAAAACATGCTTAGTAGCTGCAGAACCATAGAATCACAGAGTTAGAAGAGACCCCAAGGGCCATCCTGTCCAACCCTCTGCTGTACAGGAATATACAATCCAAGCACTCCTGACAGATGGTCATCCATCTTCGATTTAAAAACCTCCAAAGAAGGAGACTTCACCACTCTCCAAGGGAGTGTGTTCCACTGTTGAATAGCTTTTACTGTCAGGAAGTTCATCCTAATGTTTAGGTGGAATCTTTTTTCCTATCGTTTGAATCTCTTGCTCTGTGTCCTAAGTTGTTTCTACACTGCAGAATTAATGGAGCTTGACATTGCTTTAACTGCCATGGCTCAATTCTATGGAATTATGGGATTTGTAATCTTGTGAGATATTTAGCCTTCTCTGTCAGAGAGCTCTGGTGCCACAACAAACTACAAATCCCTAGATTCTATTGGATGCAGCCATTCTACCTAAGCAATGTCAAATTGCATTAATTCTATAGTGTGACAAATGCTCTAATCTCTGGAGCAGAAGAAAACAAGCTTGCTTCTTCCTCAATATGACATCCTTTCAAAAGTTTAAACATTCTATCACGTCATCTCTTAACCTCCTCTCTGGACTAAAGATATCCAGTTCCCTAAGTTGTTGCCATTCCTAGAGCTCTTGTGCCACATGGCATTATGTAGAGCACATACAACTTGCGAGAAGATTTTTGAGACCCTATACTGTTGCTGGGGGTTTTGGAAGGCTCAGCATCAGCTTTGGAGATTTTTCATGCTCTGCACAACTGCCATCAGGCTTGAAAAACAGAAGATATATAAGGATTGATTCCCTATCTAACAATGGACTCAGATGCATGCACCCACTGCCTTTAAAGTCTACTCTCCCAACTCTTGGCTTTATTTATATATACAAATGTCAAAGAACCCTGACCCCAGATTAAAATAGGTGAATATGGGGGCAAAGGTGTAGGATCCGTATAATTTTTGACAAACTCCCTCCTCCCTGTCTTTGTCCGGACTACACAAAAGCCCCTTTTAAAAAGTTTAAAGATATTTTTTCAGAAGTTTTCCTTTAACTCTAAATTACTGCTCCTTGAAGCTTATATGAGTGGTGGATCATGCCCAAACACTTCTGGCACCCCTACCTGGCAAACCAGGGAGTTATAAGTAGAAGCCTCCTTGAATCCCGTGATTTTCAGCCAACGTTCAGCAGTAGAAAGGGTGCAATTCAGCCCTCCATTGTGGCCCAAGGACAAATATAGGCCCAAAGACCTTTCCCACCTTGCCCAACCCACTTAAAAACTACCTCAGATACAAAAGTCAAATCTTCTCTTCCTCCACCCTGAAGTTTGCCTTTGTAAAAATACAGTGGGGCGATACAGACCGCCCCAAAAGGGTGGTCTGGCACCACCTTTTTTTTGCTGCAGAGCTTCACTGCAGCAGCTAGATGCAGTGGTGAAGCTGCGCACCAAAAAAGGAGCGGGCAAATCCCGCTCCTTTTTTGTGCCGCAGATGTGGCGCAATTAAAAGAAATCCATCTAGAAGCTGCACAATTGCTTTGGCGTGCTTATGCATGCCGTCTAAAACCTTTAGAGTGATGAAGCAAACGTCATCACGTGGTAGGGTTAGGGAGCGTGCAAACGCTGTGCTTTCCCTAATCCTAATGCGGCCACACAGGCTCCTCATAGTGCCTGTCTGTATCAGGCCAATATGTCGCTGAGAGTTCGCAATCCAACTCCCCATGTTTTGTAGATCAGAAATATGGTTTTGGATCCCACACTTTCCCCCCTCTTCAGTTCTCCCTCATTATGAATAGTAAACTGTTCTCAGATGTACATATCTAAAACCAAGACACAGGTAAGGTTTATGCCCATATATGTTAGCCCTAGTTAACACTGGCACTCCATGATAAACCAAGAAGTCTTCAACTAAATTCCTATTAGATCTTCAAACCAGGATACCAGGTTACCCAGGCTGGACCAAGCTAAGATCTGAAACTATGGATGTTATCAGATGACAGAAATTCCAATGAGAATCCAAACGCAATCATGGGGTTTCAAGTTAACGCGTATGAGTGTACTTCATGCAATTTCGGGCAATGGAAGTCATTCTGAACGCAATCATGCAGTTTCACATTATTGCGTGTGAGAGTATCTCATGCAATTTCGGGCAATGGCAAGTCATTCTCGGGCAACAAGAAGTCATTCTGAACGCATTCCAAATGCAATTAGAATTCACATAAATTTGCTAAACTAGCAAATTCATGTTATTGCAAACTGGCTCCATTCGAAATTGAGAGAAATTCCTCCCGTCTGAAAAGTCCTATGACTAGAAACTGGTTTAAGAACTTGGCTTTTTCCAATTATAGCAACCATCATTTCCTCATTCAGAAGTGAGAATCTAACTCCAGAATTCTGGGGTTTGTTGAACTGTACAAGACAAGACAAGAATAGATGCAGTGGTGTTCATAGAGGCAAGGTACATCTGTACCTTACTTTATTTAGGACATATATGGACATCTGAACCAAGCCAATATCTATAGTTAGAATGCCTAATCTATCTCATATCCTCCCATCAAAGGGACCCCATGATGAGTTGCCTTATGGGATGTGTGTGCATTTCATGTCATCTTGCATTTTGATCATCATCATAAAAACCAGTTCAGATTTAGAAGACATATGGCTAGTGACCATCCCCATGACTCAGCTAGTGCTAATATAAGCTTTGTAAAAAAAAAAAATCCTAAAATATTCAAACTATACAAACAGGATTTAACTTGTTAGCCTGACTGGATTCTTTTATACCAAACTGGGCAAGAAATATAATTTTATTGCTTTGAGATTTTTCTTTTTGGTCAAAAGAGCCACATTTCATAAGAGTCAGAAGGCGCAGCAGGTGGTTACTCAAGAAAGACATCTGTAAGGGGCATAATAGCAACATTAAATAAACTTGGATCTCTGCTTTGATACCAAAATATTTTGAGCTCTTAAACTGCCTCTGCTTTGTAAATATAGTGTGCACACCAGGGCTTCCTGTTTAAAAAGGAATGGCAGAAAGTTATTCCAGCCATGGTTTAAGATTCATTCCTTTAATTAAGGAAGGTGTGTGTGTGTTTTTTAAATGTACAAATCCTTGCAAACCACAAATGGGAAAATATAATGATGTTCCCATTTGACAATCTCTTGTAGACATGGAGGGAAGGAGTTTCCTCATTTTCACAAAGCTCCCTACATGCCAGATCTTCCAAATTCCAAATTCAACCAGGGATTGACAAGGCCATTATACATCCCTCAAAAATTTCCCTTCCTTTTAAAATGTACCCTTGTGCTGAGACTGATCTCCATGTGTTATACCCTCCTGCCAGTATCTTCACGCCTGTATCTCTGTGCTTACTTGACTCCAGTCTCTGTGCCAACTTTGATTCCAGTGCCTACTTGACTCCAGTCACCAGGAGCCCTGGTGGCACATTGGTTAAATGAGTATACTGCAGCCACTCACTCAAAACCATAAGGGTTGTGAGTTCAAGACCAGCAAAAAGAGCTCAAGCTCAACTCAGGTTTGCATCCTTCCAAGATTGCTAAAATGAGTACCCAGATTGTTGGGGGCAAGTAGCTTACAGTTGTAAACCGCTTAGACACTCCTTAGGCAGTATGAAGCAGTCTATAAATGAAGCTGTTTGTTTTGTTTGTCTATTCTTGCTTGACAGGTTAGCTGCTGGATCTTTATGTCAACTCCAGGGTCAAGGGATTTTAATACATTGCCTAAAATCTGAACTGAGAAAAACTAAGCATTCCAGTTTTATGGAAATGGGATGTTCTATTTTTGGCAAAGCCCCAGAAAAAGCAGTTTCTCTAGGGTTCAAATGAATGACAAAAGAAATCCAAAAAGGACTGCTATGTAAATCCAGTTCATTTCAAATCGCACAGACACTTCCTTGGGGATTTCCCCCTTGCATTTCAGGAACAAATCTTTCTCATTTTGACGTCTAGCATGACACGTTGGGATTCGTTTCCCCTTTTTGCTTCAGATTGGTGTAGATCTCCTGTGTGCTTGTTTGTTTGTTTGTTTGTTTTTCTCACAGGGTTGCCAGCTTGTAAATAATACATGTTATGACATAGTTGGGACCCAGAGGCAAAGGCTAGTATCCTATTAGTGACATATGCCAGCGCAACACCACTATAACTCTTCTTTTGGTTGTCGCAGAGGGATGGATTCAACACCCCTCTCTTGCAGCAATGCTCACACCTTCCAACTTCACCCAGAGGCTACCCCTGTGGCACAAGCATTGAGTAGCTAGTGCAATTCAGGGGGCACCAGAGGAGCATCAGTCTATGTCCCTGTAGCCAGATGCACACAGATGACATCATCCAGGACCTGTGAAGGACCTCTGTAGCTTCTGGTGGTGCCTTTGTTGTGTATCCACCTACAGAGACATAGCTGGATCCCTCTTTGCCCTTAAATGCCATGATTGGAGGATGCCTGAAGGAGGAAAATGAATCTTATGGGTGTGTGTGTGTGGAGCAGAGTTATGCCTGGGTGGAGCTTTATGCTCTGGCTTCTGCTACAGGATCTTGGCCAAAGTCTGGAGTCAAAGGCTAGTAAAACTGAAAAGAAACTGTCTGCCTATCTCAAGCGAATTGCATTGACTGGGATGTCCTCTGTCACCAAACAACTTATCAGGGCAGTACAGAGTAGCCCAACCCAGTTCAAACCAGAGCTTGATGATGAGCAAAAAGCAAGAACATATCACACACGGAAGCACAGGTAATTTAGATAAGCACAGGTAATTCAGGTAAGCATGGTTACATGTTTTAGGGAGGCAATCCTTTCAATTTCACTGCCAACCAATGAATTCTATGCATAGACAAAAACAGGTTGTTGGCTCCACATGGATTTTAATATTGTTACCGTTAGTTTGTTTTTACAAGAACAAACTGGTTTTTGGGGGGAGGGGGGTTGGCCCTATGTTTCATTCTAATTGGTTGTAAAATGTATCAGAGTGCATTTTGCTCAGGTTAGCTAATTCTAAGGTCACGTGGGTTCTAACAGAATCTGTTGGCTGTGAGCCAGATTACATTCCAGTCATCTATAGTAATTTAGATGTTGTGAGGTGATTAAAACCCATAAAGGGTTTCCTCACCTGATTATCCAATAAGATGATCAGATTTTTGATTATTGGTCTTTGCTTTCAAGCTCCAGAGGTACTGGGACAACAAAGATTTTCAGACCAATGCTTACTGTGGGGTAAGCACTGGTAAAACACCGCTAAAACATTTAGGAAGCTTAGTTTTTTGTAGGGCTTTCGGGCTATGTGGCCATGTTTAGAAGAGTTTCTTTCTGACATTTCGCCAGCATCTGTGGCTGACATCTTCAGAGAAGATGCCAGCCACAGATGCTGGCAAAACGTCAGAAAGGAGCTCTTCTAGAACATGGCTACATCGCCCGAAAGCCCTACAAAAAACTATGGATGTCAGCCATGAAAGCCTTCAACTCCACATTTAGAAAGCATGTGTGCCTGAAAGCCTGACACGCTTCCTAAATGTCAGCATCCCTCCAGCATCGCTAAATTGTCAGCATCCCTCCAGCATCCCTGAATTGTTAGGGGAGCAGCAAAGTTCCCATTCATATGAAATTGCTGCTCCCTGAACGATTCAGGGGCACAATTCCCTGATGTTTAGGAAGTGTGTCAGACGCACTTCCTAAACATTTTAATGGCATTTTACCAGTGCTTACCCCATGGTAAGTGCTGGTCTGAAAATCTTCAGCATGGGTAAGTTTAGAATTTGCCAAGCATAAGGGAGCCAGTGTTGGGAGCAGGGTTAACTCTTGGTGGGTTGGTGGGGTGGGGACCATTATTTCCTGGTATTCTCAGCATTGTGGAGTACTTGTTTGACCATTTGCACCTCAGATTATGAGGCTATTTTGTTCCATGCAGCATTTTTGACTGCTCTTTATTTGGTGCCTTTACTATTAGCAAGCAGTTCATGTTGTGTAGCAGGGATACATTGGGCAAAGTACTGGAGTTACAGGATATCGCTTTTTCTCAGTGGTGCCACTAGGGTTGGTGTCACTCAGTGTGGTAACTCATGGTGGTTGGGTGGGAAAGAAGACTTTCCCTGGGACTGGCCTGGGGACCAAGCCCTCCCTTTAAGTCGTGTGACTTGGGGGCAGTTTATTTGGTTGGCCTTCCACTTGTGTGATAGTTGAGGAGCAACCCAGCTTTTGGGTTCTCTTTAGAGCTCTGGGTTTTTGCCCAGGGAAAGATGGGAAGGAGGTCTGGAAGAGATCTCAGGGGTTGACAGTTAAATGGATAACAGTTTAAATAAAATAACCCTAATTCAACCCAGTCTCTGTTGCCTGGTTTCTAGTTCCAGGGTTGTTCAGGTAATAGGTTATTGAGCAGTTCTGCCTTTTCACTGTAGTTTGTTAGCTTTTTACCATCCTTGCTGAGCAGTGGTCTCACCATTTCCTTTATCATTTTCTAGCTTCAAATATGTGTGTGTGTGTGTGTTACAAAAACTTTTTGTGGCTCCTTGCTTCCCTAGCTAGTGTAAAATCATTTTACCTTCCTGAGCTAGTATGTAAACCCATCTTGTTTGTTTCCCAAACTCTGTGCATTGGTATATAGAATCTAAAGTGTTGTTTGTATGACATAAAAACATACTGTCTAATAAAGTAGTATTCATTTTGGCACCCAAGTACACAACATATTATTGAGGAAATGAACATTCAGAAGACATTTTAGAATGTATTTATCCATTTTACAGAGCACACTGACACTCAATCTGCCTTCAGGCCAGAGTTTAGCAGTGAAATTGCCTTTGCATTGATGGATGATCTTTTCTAGGACAGAGACAAGGGGAATACATCTCTGCACATCCTCCAGGACTTCTCAGTCTCTTTTGATGCCATCAACGAAAATATCTTGCTGGGTTCACTCTTTGGGCTGGTAATTCAGGGTAAGGCAAAATGGTGGCTAGGCTCTTATCTGCAGAATCATTTTCAGAAAATTGCATTGGTGACGTCTACTTAACCACATGGCAGTTGCCCTATAACAGGGATGGGAACCTTACAACCCTCCAGATGGACTGTAAGTCCCTGCATCTCTTATCCACAGCTGTTAACGATAATCTTTAAAATTTTAGATCCCTTAACTGGCACAAGTGGTAGGTGAACACTGACAACAGTCCCTGACAGTCTCCTGCTGGAATTGTAGTTTTGTGAGATATTTAGCCTTCTCTGTCAGAGAGGTATGCTGCCACAGGAGATGACAAGTCCCAGGATTCCATAGGATGGAGTCATGGGATGGAGTCATGATCTGCAGTGCAGATTCGATTGTTGATTGTGATGTATTACTTCCATATCCTGACTAAACCTAACAAAAGTCGTGTTTGTTGTTTCATCTTTCCGGAAAGTATACATCTGTCATCTCTTGCAATGCTGAAGGGGAAAACAAATTATACAGTGGCTTCTATATTACTAACAACCTGAAGCTAGCAGTTTATTTGCTTTCTTTCTGTTCTCCCCCTAGGTTTTTAGGGGTGTGGGGTTGGGGGGGGAGGTTACTAGGCTGGTATTATTTGATACAAACAATAGTACAAGATGAATAAATGCTGAAGGTATATTGCAGTTACAGGATGTTTTGCGTGTATTCTCCTAAAACTTCTCCTCTTTCCATTGGCAGATTAAAGAACAGTGTCAAAGTGTGAGGCAGAAAGGAAGCAATGTTTATTTCTCTATTAAGTTAAACCACTGTGCTGTCTCTTATCAAGTACAGTGGTTCCCCCAGATTTGCTAGGTTTAGGGGTGAAGGAGAGTGGAAAAATAAAAAAGCACTATTTTTTTTTAACCTAAGAAAACACCTCTCTAGGAATCTCCAGGTCCTCAGTGCAACTCTATGGTCAACATCTGCCAGAAGTTGATCATAGAATCATGCCGTAGGATCTACAAATGCCTAGAGATCAAGTGTTTTCTCCAGGAACTTCTAGGTTCTCTATGATAAACGTCTGGTGTTGGAGGACCTCAAGATTTCTAGACAGAACATATTAATCAAAACGGCAAACAATCAAAGCTACAAAAGTCAAAGCCACAAATGTGGATGGCCAAGTGTACAGACCCCGAGAAATCTCAAAAAGTTATTGAGACAGAAAGTTTCTGCTTGGACCAAAAATACTTCAGTTGTGTTTCAGTGTCTGTTTCCCAGTGCAATTGGGAGCCTGCCTGAATACACAAATGTAATCAAGTTTATGAATGTTGACAACATTTTCACTCAGTTTTCATTATGTTAACAAAGAAATAACATGCATGTAATATTTTAGGATTGCCACTTTGCTCTCAGAGCCTCATATTGTCTTTTGAGTTAAATTTTCCTTGCTGGTTTGTTTGGAATGTGGTCATCATGTCAGCACCAGAAAATATGAGCAGACAAAAGAGGGAATGCTGTACCTTATTATGGGTCAACTTCTCATATAAGGTCTGGTAAACTATACAGATAACCTGGGCTTTTCCTGTTTCCTTTGTGAAATCTGAGAATTAAAAAGCTTGGCCCACAATTGGAGATCAAATCAACAATCTATTCCAAACCATCTTTTTAATAAATAAATAAATAAATAAGAAAGAAAAGAAAGGGCAGTAAAATTAAATGTTACTCCTTTAAATTTCAACTCTAACAAATTTTAAAAACACACAAAGAGAAAAATAGAGCAGTACATACTTTTACATCACTTCTGGGATGTAAAATAATTTAGAGTTCATAATCTCTCATAATCAATGTTTCTGTAAATGAAAAATATTTAGCTATGTTATTGTGATCCAGTATCCACTGAGATATCTTTTGGCAGTTGGAGATGTCCTAGTACAGAAACACAAAACCAACAAATGACCAAATGAAACAATTTTCCGTAAACAACAATATGCTATCAATATGTGAAAAACAGGCCAGACCATACAGGTTTTGGGGACTGAAGGATGCTTTAGCATATGAATATACCTCTTATTAGAACCAGAGGAACCTTAGCTATAATAAAGCAGGGTAAAAATTGGCCTGCTGGCTTTCATTTGAAACTTTGTATAAATAAAAACTTTGCAGTCCCCATGAGTCCATCAAGTAGCGTGCTACTACATTTAGCTAGTGGTAACAGGGTCCAGGAAAAACCTTGTTTGTGCTATAAAGTGGAAAACATAATTTTAAAATCTAATTTTAGGCAGGATGAGGGCTTTGAATCTAGCTTAAATTTCTGCCTGAGCACACTTTCCCCTGGCTTGGAATGCTGGAAAAAAGTAGGTTGATATTCACAATGTATATATCCACTTTTGGTCAGATATAGTTAGTCTCATTTATGTATGGCTTTGCTGGAAACTGTGACGCTGTAATGGATTCTGAGTACATCTGGACAGTTACTCTTTTCATTTTCTTTTTGGTAGCAGAATTTGAGATGATCAAGCCTTTACTTTTTATATCAGGTACAGGGCCAGGAGCATCATGTGACTCCCAGGGGTGTTTTGTGGCCCCTAGGGCCCACTAGGGACCTGCCAAAAATCTTTTGCAAAGTTTTTTTTTTTCCAAAAATCTTTTTGCCTGGAAGCAACTTGGCATTGTAGGTTCAGTACTGGTCTTTTCCCAATAAAAAACATCCCAGAGAGGGCCAAATGTGGAGAAATTACCTCATGTCCTCTAGGGTATATTGAAAACATTTGGGAAGCCACCACTTTGCATTCCTGCCCCAGCAGCATCTGGTTATATTTCTCTTGTGTTCCTACAGAGGCAATGTCATCCTCTTAGACATTTAGAGGGCCCCCAGGATGTTCCAAAGGATGCCTTATTAATCTCATATTTGGACATAGGAACATAACCAGATGGTGTCCTCATTATCTGTGTACAGAGATCACAAGTTTCTGTATATGTCTGCATGCCCATAGGTTGAATCACAGAATCAAAGAGTTGGAGGTGACCACAAGGGCTTCCTAGCCCAACCGCCTGCAATGTGGGAATACACAACTAAAGCACTCCTGAGAGACGGCCATCCAACCACTGTTTTAAAATCTCCAAATAGGGAAGGTCCACCAGCCTCCAAGGCAGGGTGCTAAACAGTATTAGTACAGGTAGTTTTCAGAGGCACCTCTTACCTGGGCATGCTGACTTCTAGTCACAGTGCATGCCCTGAGTTTTGCATTCCGACTCCAGTGGGTATTATTAAGGGCTTGTGAAAATGACCACACAGAGTCTGTTGGCCTTTCCTAGCCAATATATTACATTCTGGAACTTAACATGGCCATATTGGAAGCCATCATAACAGTGAGTGAAGCGTGTATTAGCTGTGTATTAGCTTGAGTAATATCTCTGACATTAGTGCCAGGAGGGAAACACAATTCCTCCTCTGTATCTTCCCATCCCTCAAGTGCCTTTAAAGAAAGAATAGCAAATCTGGAAGGTCATAGAACCTATTGTTGCAGTTCAGAACTTTCTGCAGGCTGAAAAATCTGGAAAAAATAAAATCAGAAGAGGTCAGAAGTCAATTTTTCATTATTTTATTGCTTTGCGGGTTCTCTAAAACAATTCCAGGGTGGAGAACATGAGGTGCTGTCAAAAGGTGTGTTGTGGTTGTGGTGGTGTACCTTCAAGGCATTTCTGAGTTATGGTGGCCATAAGGTGAACCTATCATGGGGTTTCTTTGATAGAATTTGTTAAGAGGGGGTTTGCCTTTTTCACCCTCTGAGGCTGAGAGAGTGTGACTTACCCAAGGATTTGAACCCTGGTCTACAGAATCATAGACCAAAGCTCAAACCACTATACACCACACTGGCTCAGAGATGTCCTACAACCTACAAAAAAAAGTTGATGGGAAATATTGTCTACTCTTGTTTCCCCTCTTTTCTATTAAAAAAGAAAGACCTTATGAATATGTAGCATGTTCTCAGTGTTTTGAAAATAAAAGTCTGGATGTGTACTGGAAAGCATTCTCATGCCATTTCATGGACTTTTTTGTTAGTTTGTTTAAATGTTTTTCAGAGGCATTACATGTCCCTGTTCAAGTGCTGGAGTAGATATTTAATCAACCCCTAACACAGCTGTCTCCTATATTTACAAGGAGATGGGATATAGTGCTACTGTCTTCAGAGTCTATTGGACAGTTAGTGTAAAGCTAAGAAAAAGAACCTGATGTCATTTCCCTCACCACTACCACCATTCACAAAGGCCTTAAACACTATTATCATTCAAGCAATAATTCTCAAATCTCCCAATGTCAGTGCCACTTATTATGAATTGTAAATTGTACTTTTTATGCTGAACCCATAGTTTGCGAACATCCACTAATTAATGTTTTTTTTCCCATTTATAGGTGGAAGAAGTGGTGCATGAAGCTTTGTCTTCTACAAGAATAAGAGATAGCCATTATTGATAAAGATGAATTACTCAAGATCATACTAGTCTCCCAATAGCCACTAGTGAATGGATTTCCTTTCTACTGTCACCAGGTACAAAGAAGAAATCCATAAAGAATTACAAAGAAGTTGTAGTAAAGGGTTTAAAAAAAAAACTGCTCACAAGTAGCACATCTTGAATATAACTTCCAGTATCCCCTGCAGCATTGTCCTATGTGTGCTGACTGGGGATTCCGGGAGCTGTAGCCTCAAAACGCCACATTTCCCACCTTTGTCTTACATGAGTTAAAGTAATAATAGATTTCCAAATAGAATAGTGGAAAAATGTGTAATTTTGGAAAGAAAAAGGAAAGGGGAAAAAAACCAATCAGACATATATAAGCCAAACCGTTAAATGTTTGGGGTTTCAGAGTCAGCTGTGTAAGGAAGTAGTTGCCATTTGTTTTTGGTTCTACCTATTAAATGTTTAGACATCAGTTTGGCACTCCTGATGCAGTACAATTCCATTTCACAAATGTGGCAAAATAAAATATCACTTACAATTAAGTTGCCAACCAACTTGTAAAAATTCTGGGCAAACCAATTGCCAGACGTGTGTGTGTCCAAGCCTGAACCTGAACTATTTGCCAGAAAATTTTGAGTAATGCTGGAATGTTCTGAGGAAAAGTCTGCATCAGCATTTTCATGTATGCATATTTGAACTCTTTGACCCACATAGGAACAGAAAGTTTTTGGAAGAGTGGACATTCCTTCCTACCATTTCATATGTAATTGTAGGAGATGCTGTCAGGTGTATGCATAGGGTGCATTTGGGGGGGGGGGGCACAGTGCAATCTTGCATAACTAACCTCTGCCCACAAATAATGAAAGTTGAGGCGGGCAAAGTTTTAATGGCAGAATAATGAATGTACAGTGTTGTTTGCTAAAGCCAGACCTTGTGGTGAAGATCAAGGGTTCTACAGTAATTGGGGTGAAGAACAGTCAGCAATGATAGTGGAATACAAAACCAGACTTCCACTGAAGATCTCAAATTCTGGGAAGCCACATACAGGAGAATATGGTCTGTACCAGATACTTTACAGTGCCATGCCATAGTCACATCATGATCTTAAATTCCACCAGTGATCATATAATTAGAAGTTGATAGTGTATTCTACTATGATAGCCTACAAAGAAAATGGGGTCATCAAATACCAAAGTAAGGGTTGTCAGTGAAACTATTCTTCTGATTTCTATATCTGATTGTGAAAGCTGGATAGAAAAGAAAGCTGATAAGAAGAGAATTAACTCTGGGTGAACAGGCAAGTTCAAATGATATGTCATTCAGTCACAAGGCCACAGATCTTAATCTTTGTTTCAGGTGTGGTGCTAGAGGAGAGTTCTTTGACTTCCATGGACTGCCAAAAAGACTAATAAATGGGTCCAAGAGCAAATCAAGCCTGACCTCTCCCTAGAAGCCAAAAAGACTAAACTGCGACTGTCATATTTTGGCCATATCAGGAGAAGACACGACTCACTAGAAAAGACAATAATGCTTTGTAAGATAGAAGGCAGCTGGAAAAAAAAGACCACATTACAAATGGGTGGGATATATTTCAAAAGAAGGAACTGGGAAAACTACTTTTGAGTATTCCTTACCTTAGGAAACCCTATGAAATTCATATAGTTGCCATGGGTCAACAGGCAACTGAAAGGCACACGCACAGAGAGAGACTCAGGGCCTGAACATTCACACCATAGTAAACCATGTAAAAGGTTTAGGAATATTTGTCCATAATCAAAAACATGCTGTAATGCAGGAATGAGAGAATAGTGGGGCAGGGGGACTGCAGGTTAGAGAAGCAGCAATGAGAGAATGGGTGTGAAAGAGCAAACAAACTAGAAGTCAGCAAACATGCAAAGTAGCAATTAGTAAATATAAGCATGCAAAGGTTGCTAACTATAACACTAACTGAGACAGTAAAATTCTGTGAGGAATGTACTATTTCAGATCCAAGACGGGGGTTACAAAAAGCTGATACCTAGTCTTCTGCATGGAAGGGTTTTTATTACATTGTATTGCATGGGAAAGCATTACACCAAAGGATTTTCCCACCTGTAGGCTGAAGCATTGCAGACCAGTTAGATCTCAGACAGGAATGTTAGAAAGAATTCAGTAGTAACACCAACATGAAGAGGATCACTGCAATACTGAACCAAAATATGTATTCTCTCTCTCTCTTTCCCCTCCTAATTCTCTCTCCTCCCCATTTCACAAGGCTGCTTATCGTCAAAGACTGCTGTACAATAAATATCACTCTTAATGAAGATTGCTTTCCTCCTTGCCTCCAGCTTGCCATTCACTGAAGGTGACAGAGTACAATTTCTAGCTGGAAAAAAAGGTTATAAAGTGTTATCCAAACCCTGTTTTTATGTGGCTGTGATTCATTCTGGTTGGGTATGGTGAGTGATCCCATCTTCACTTCAGGTTTGCTTTGATTCCCTGATATATAAACAAACTCTGGTTTGGTAGGAGTGTGGATATGTTTTTCTTTTAGATTCATGATGATCTTTTAAAGGTTGCAAAGCTCCATATAGTCTGTAGCATGCATCAGTTATATCTGTAATAATTATAGCACATTTGTTCTGGTTTTATACTATATGGGGAAGATGGCTGAAGTTATGACAGGCCAGGCATCATCATCATGTCAAAGAATATGAAGCTCTAGATGACCCGCAGTTACTGGAAATGCTCTGCCTATATACCATAATAAGAGGGTATATATTCACTGCACAGTTCTGCAATTACAAACTCTAGCAATTACAGCAAATGCAGCTACACCAGGCAACCAGTTTAGATGGAAAGAATACAAAGCCAAAGTGTCTCAAGGGAACCTGAGCTGTCTATCTTTGAAAACTAGTTTTCCCAGACACTAGCAAACTCTAGTCCCTCTGCCTGCTCATTTTTAACCCCTACCACAGTAACAGTCTTCTGGACTTTCTCGTTTTGGTTTCTGTTTTAAAACATGAAGGCAGATAAAGCCTGGAAAGGAAACCTAATCATGTATGGTCACAAAACATCATAAGACACTGTAAAGAAACAGGGAATTTAAGACTCACCAGATCTTTCAGTTTTATAGAGCCCTATTCCAGAGTTTAAGTGGGATGGATGACCTTTCAATCATTATGGGAATTCTCATTGGGACAACTTGCAAAATTTAAGTGGAGATGACCTTCAGCTCAGTGTGGGAATTCTCATTGGGAAAAATAGAAAAGGAACAAGATGACCATTTTTGCTTATGCTGTCACCCAAAACAAATGAATCCATCACATTTTACAGGCTAAAAGTCTTTAGAACATCCAATACAAATAATAAAAAGCTAATGGACAAGATGATCTCTCCATGCAATGAGCCGATGAATACATTATCCTGATTTGCCTAGGAAAAACTCAAGGATCAAAAAGATAAAAGTCTGAAATTTTGAGACCCATTTCTTTGTCTGTCTTTTTTCATTCTCTGTTGGGGGAAGATACTTATGCTGAACACACACTGGGAATTTCTCATGACTGCTTCATATCAATACAATAATACAATAAACTTTATTTATATCCCACCTATTCCAGGTAGGATTGAGGTGAGATATATCATTTTGGATGTGTGCCTCCAGTTTTGTATTTATCAATTAGGAGTTTCAGCATTGGACTATGACTCTGGAGATCAGGGGCTCAAACATAAATCCAACTGGGTGACCTTAGGCAAGTCACACTCTCTCAGCCTGAAGATGGCTGAAGGAACTTGCCAAGAAGAAGCTATGCTAGGTTCATCTTAGGCTTGTCATAAATCAAAAATTACTTGGAGGCACACAGTAACAACAACCATCTTTTTATGGGGCACCATCAATTTATACTACTGTATGCTATCGATTGACATCATTGTAAATCTTCATTCATTATACAAGTGATGACATTGCTCCAAGAAACAATGTGAATCTAGTTTAGATCTAATGGGATGGAATTAGGATTAAATGAGATGTTTCCCTCACTGTCTCACTGAATTCATTAACAGTGAAGTACTGATCTGTGCATTCCATCAAAAGCCACCAAAGTTGCATCAGGATGTCTGCTGTTCCAACTTTCTACTTTCCGTGTGACCACTAGTTTTTATGAGTCTGTTATATCAGTTTGATTTGGGGTTTTCAGTTTGATTAGTAGAACTGCATGTGTCATTTCGCTGACGTCAGTGAGCATGAGAATTAGCCCAGCCCCTGCATGACCCTTCACTTTCAAGTGTCCCAAAATTCAAAAGATAGGCTTGCTGTTAAATTGTGTTACACGGCTAGTTCAATTTGAAAGTATTCATTTGGAGCTGGAGTTGGCAACGTCAAAGAATATGTCCCTGGGGCCCTGCAAGGGCTGCAAAGACTGGCAAGAAAGAAAGAAAGAAAGAAAGAAGAGAGAGAGAAGGTGGTTGAAAGTCTACTTCTGGATTTGAAAAACTGGTGGATTTTTTAATGTTACAAAAAGCTCTGTAGTTTATTGACTAAGAGAGGCAATCAAACACACACACACACACACTTTTTAAAAAAAAATTAAACCAAAAAACCATTCTCCAGTAAAGACTGAAGGTCCAGGAGCTGCAAAAATATAAGTAGCCCTCAGGCCATATCTTGCCCACCTTGATTCATAGAATAGTACACTTCTGCTTTGGGTGAAATGTGTTACGTTTGCTCAAGCTCACTTCCTTTCCTGCCAGTTTTTTTTTTTTTTTTTAAATTCTGCCAGGCAGGAGCTGAGAAGAGCCTTACCCTGGTTTCAGCAAAGCCCTATTTCAGTTATTGAATTGTTGAAAACCAGAGTAGTGTAATGGTTTGAGTGTTGGAATAAAACTCTGGAGATCAAGGTTCAGTTCCCTGCTCGGCCATGGAAATCCACTGGATAACCATGGATGAGCCACTAATGGTTGGTACAGGCCCACACAATACACCAGCTTCCCAGTGTTGTATGCACAACACACACCCTGATGCTGCCCCAAAGTCAGCATTATCCTGCTCAGCTGCCCACATAGGGACAGCTTTTTGGTACTCCGGTGGCAACAACATTTCAAGAATATTAGACCTTGTACTAAAAACAAGTAAGGATAAATACTGCTGGGGTACCTAAGACATTCTGAAACCTCCACTAGGCATGGAATTATTTGCTAATTTCATTCTCAAAGGAAGCATCCCCATTGTAAAAACTTCACAATTTCCAAAGACTATGCAGGGTTTATTTTGCATAAAATTCACACAAGGTATTTGAATAGCATTTTGTGCAATGCTGTTTTCTACATACTCAATGCTGCAGTTAGGGAACTTATTTGGCACTAAATTCACACATTTTTGTGCAGTTGATAGGACCTTATGTGTAGAAAGCAGCATGTTCTCGGACTATGCTATTCTGTAAAGCAAATGCTCTTTCTGGTGCAGAAAATGGTGGGTTTTGCACAAAAAAGCCGCCTGTGAATTTTGTGCCAAATAAGTTCCCTAACTACAGCATTGGGTATGTAGGAAACGGCATTGATTATTCTTTCAGTCCAGGAGTCTCTTTGCCAGGGCTTCTGAACTCTCAGGAAATATATTTTGACCATTTTTCAAACATTTTCAAATATTATTTCCATCTCTAATCTCCACCCATTTGCCCCAATCAAATTATTTCACTGGGATAGAAACCAGATAGGATTTGCAGTAAGTACATGCCTTTATAGCTTTATGGGAAGCTTTGTGATATACAAACAGGATGTGTCTTAACAATTTTCAACATTAGTTTGGAAAGGCCTCACACTACTTATGTTACAATTTGAGGCCTCAGTTGGGAGAATATGCCCCACACATCCTACGACATGACAGTCTATATTAGCTGGTTGCCTGACCTGAAGCCAAGAAGGTATCTTCCCCTGTTAAACCCAAATAGGCCAATAGGACAAATGGGATTTTGCCTTCTCTACTTTGCCTCCTCTCCCCTGACCAACTTTACATGTAGGATGCTAAAACCAAACAATCATAGAGTTGGAAGAGACCACAAAGACCATCCAGTCCAACTCTCTTCCATGCAGGAATATTCAGTCAAAGCATTCATGGTGGCCATCCAACCTCTGCTTAAAAACCTCCAAAGAACGAGATTCCACCATACTCCAAGGCAGCATATTCCACTGTTGTACAACTCTCACCATCAGGACATTCTTCCTAATGTTTAGGAACTAATTTTTTTTTCTCTTTCAGTTCAAGGTAAGTTTAAAAGTGGTGGTTGTTTCTTTCCTTCTTTCCAAGGTTTGGAAAGAAATCAGAAATGATTTTATAAAATGGTCAAAGATGAAATTATTATTATTATTATTATTATTATTATTATTATTTTGGAAGAATTGCATTGATCAAAATGGCTGTCTTACCTAGATTTATTTTCCTTTTCTCCAATCTTCCTGTTATTCAATTGTAATCCTTTCTCTATGTGGAATAGAGAAATTAAAAGATTCGTTAGGGAAGGGAAAAAACCAAGAATTAGATGGAAAATACTGATAGATAAAAAAGAAAATGGTGGTTGTAGTCTCCCAGATTTAGAACTATATTATCAGGCCTGCTCTCTTAAATGGATACAAGAATGGATAAAGATACAAAACAAGAGGCTACTGGATTTGGAGGGTTTTAACCTAAGATTTGGATGGCACGCACACATGTGGTATGATAAAGCCAAAATACATAAAGATTTCGCTCATCATGTTATAAGAAAATCATTATTAAGGGTGTGGACTACTATAAAACAAAAAGTCTACCGTGGAATTCCTTGCTGGATGTCTCCGCAAAAAGCGTTACTAAATAGATTTATATCAACTAAAATATGGCTTAAATATAAAGACATTATTAAAAAGGTACGTTCTAATGAAAATATGGAGTTAAAAGAATTGCATGTATTAAAGGATATAGATTCAAACATAAATTGGTTTTTACATTATCAGTTACAACAAATACTAAAGAAAGATCAAATTAACCAGGGGCTTTTTTAAATTAAAGAATGAAATGGACATTGTCCTATTATCTGAGAAACCTAAAATGATATCTAACATCTATAATGTATTATTAACAAGGAAAACAGAAGATGATATTGTCAATGACCATATGTTAAAATGGGCAAATGATATAGGAAAAGAAATCCAATTGGAACATTGGTTAAAAGCTAGGCAAACGACTTTTCAACTAGTTCAAAATCAAAACATTAGAGAAAATTTATTTAAAATGGAAACCAGGTGGCACCTAACCCCGGTCAAATTGTGAAAGATATATAAATTCAGTAAACTTATATGTTGGAAATGTCAAAAAAAAATACGGATCTTGGTACCACATGTGGTGGACGTGCCTGAGGATTGTAAAATTCTGGGATAAAATCCACAATACTATATGAGACATTTTAAAAATCTCTTCTGAATTTTCTCCTGAATTATAAAACTCTCAAATTTTAGAACATAAAAATCTATGGAAAATTACCTTATATATGATAACAGGTGCAAGACTAACACTGGCTCAGACATGGAAAACAAAGCAGACACCTTCTATAGATACTTGGCTATACAACATGATGGAAATTGCAGAGATCGAGAAGGAAGAAGAATATGTAACAAAATCTGGAGAATCAAATTCAGAAACTGATAATAAATCTAAAGACAGCTGGAATCTTCTTTATGACTATTGTAATAGAAAATGGATGAATGATTGTTAAACATACTTTTTCAATTTTGAAGAAGCAAATTGATATATACTGAGTTTGTGAAGACAAATGAGAATAGTAAGAGTCATATCAGAATACAATTTGTCTTTTTGTTTCCTTTGCTGTTTTGTGTTTTTTTTTTTCCTTTTTTTCTGAAGTTGCTAATATATATAAAAACAATATAGTACAATCACTTGAAGGAACAAAATAAAGACTGACTTGAATTAGCTCAAAATATTTATACTGTAAAAATAAAAAATAATATTTCAATGTTATGCATAGGCTAATGGACACAATAATTTTAATGATGTGTTGGAATCCGTAGATAGCCTTTTTTAGAACATAAGATAATGTAAATTTGATATAAATGTAAAAGTTAAGGTTTCTATTTAATGTTTTTTGTTATTAGAATGTAATTTTCCCGTGTTTGATGATTTCATGTCATTTTCTATGTATATTTCTTTTTTCTATTTTTAAAATCAATTTAAAAAGTGGTGGTTGTTGTTTGGGGGGGGGTGGCTCCACAGAATGGTCTAGCTTAGAGTAACTAAAAGATTAGACTTTATTGCCATAGTTAATAAAGATAAAACAAAACATTACGTTTGGGATATAAAAAAATTTTTTCTGCTGCTCCAGAGACTAGGACCCGGAACAATGCATGCAAGCTACAGGAAAAAAGATTCCACCTCAACATTAGGAGGAACTTCCTAACAGTAAGGGCTGATTGACAGTGGAACACACTCTCTTGGAGTATAGTGGAGTCTCCTCCTTTGGAGGTTTTTAAGCAGAGGCTGGATGGCCATCTGTCAGGGATGCTTTGATCGGGAGTTACTGCATGGCAGGGGGTTGGACTGGATGGCACTTGTGGTCTCTTCCAATTCTATGATTCTATGATTCTATATACAAAGATTTGGAGCTAAATCTAATATTAGTTCCAACAAGAATTGATCCCTTGAAATCAAAGGGGGATATGTAAGTGAGAGAGCCAGTATGGCTTAACAGTTTGAGTTTTAGACTATGACCCCAGAGACTTTGTTTTGATTCCCAACTTGGCCCTGGAAACCCATTGGTGACCTTGCTCAAGTCATATGTTCTCAGCCTCAGGGGAAGACAATGACAAACCTCTTTTGAACAAATCTTGTGAAGAAAACCCTGTGATAGGGTCACCATAAGTTGGAAAGAACTTGAAGGCACACAACAACAACAATATGTAAGTGACCTGGGTGACTACCAGTTCTATTCCTTTGAATGAGCCTGCTATAGCTGGACCTGACTTGATTAAATTCATAGATTAGGGCAGGACCTGTGCAGCCTTCATACGGCCCTTGTGGCAGGGAGGGTGGCCTCATGTGGCCCTTGATATCTTCAGGGATCCCCAGACTACAAAAGAAGGGGATTCTTTTCAATACTCAAAAGGTGTTTGTCTAAAAGCCCTCCGGGGAATGAAGGTCTGGCCCTAAAGGCTGCTTCTGGGCCTCCTTCCTCAATTCCACTACCCCAAAGGTAGTAAAAACAATCTGAAAGCAACTAGAAGTAGTTTCTGGTTACCCAGAATGCCACATGCAGTGGCTGTTGGCAGTAATATTGCAGACTGTCAAAGATACCGGGGAGCTCCATTGACCCCCACCCCACCCCTACTAGCGATGCAATATTTAAAAACTTGTGAAAACCTGTAAAATGCCCCTAATGCTCCAGCAAGGCAATGAATACCTATCTCATTCTATGCCTCAGAATGGCTCCTAGAAAGAATAATGTCATAAAGTAAAATGATCAATGAGATAAGAGCCTGCTGCACAACAGAATTACGGATGCTCAGCTTTGTTGGCACTTATTGGTCTTTTGTCCCTGTCAAAAGCTGACAGGCTTCTCATTTCAAAGCCACTCAGAATTTTTTCCCTCTGCGGCAGCAGAAAGTAGAGAATCAATAAAGCGGGAGCTGCTGGTGGTTGGGACTGTCATCTGCCCAGCCAGGAGGCTCTTTATTTATAGAAAAGCCTTTGAACAGACCACTACAGTTTAGTGTAGTAATAACAAGTTACAGCAAATTCAGAGAGTGGTAGATTGTAACACAGCCATGCATTACGCCCCATTCTAAATTATCTTTGAGGGAAAGCCTGTAATTTGGGGGGATAGGAATGACAGAACCTGGGTCATTGTAACAGATACTTTCTCAGTTATTTTTATGGACAGGCAAAAACGCAAAATACCAGACTAAAGAAGTCAACTGTCATGGGTCCTTCATGCTGTCTTGCTTGGTGGTGACACCTCATGAAATCAGTCTTCCCTGACCAAATATTTGTTTTAACAGTATGTGAACTAAGCCATAAATTTGAAGAGATGAATCATGATATTTCCCCATTTTAGGAGGGAAAAAAAGTATGGGAGGCCTATGGTTTTACCAAACTGCCGTGTGTATGTGAGCGTGCCCAGAGGTTTCTAACACCATGTTGAAGAGGAGGCTATTGTTATAATGATTCTTAGAAGGAGTGCTTTCAAATGGTCCAGAAAATTCTGATTTTCAGTGATGTCCCCCCACCCCCATTGTAGAATGCATTATATTACTTGCAAAAAAAGAGCAAAGAATTGGAACATCTACTGATGAAAGTTAAAGAAGAAGATGCAAAACCAGGGTTGCAGATGAATATTAACAAAACAAACAATAATGACCTCAGATGATTTGTGTAAGATTCAAATAGGTGATAACACAGTACTTTCTTTCTTTCTTTCTTTCTTTATTTATATAACCTGGCTCAGTCAATAATCAAACTGAAGACTGCAGTCAAGAAATCAGGAGAAGGCTATGACTTGAAAAGGCAACCAGAGATGCATCTACACTGAAATAATGCAGTTTGACACCACTTTAAGTTTTCTATTTTTTTTTTTCAACAAACAAATTGTAAGAATAAGTTCTGTAACTCCAGCATATGGAATCTTGGGATCTCTAGTTTTACAAGGTGTTTAGCCTTCTCTGCCAAAGACTGCTGGTGTCTCACATAACTACTAATCCCAGCATTCTCTACGATGGAGCCATGGCAGTTAAAGTGGTGTCAAACTGCATTATTTCTACTGTTTCCATATGCCCTAAGAAGGAAGTTAGTAAGATCCTCAAGTTTAAAGATATATGATTTAAATACCAGTCTCAGAAGCATCCATGCCATTGTATTTCTGAACATCTGCTGACCCTGAAGCAAGCTGAAGGGACCCCTGCTGCAGCCTGGATGCCAACACTCCACCCGAGGCTCCACAGCCAAGGCAGGGCAAGGCAGGGGCTGTGGCTACCTGGACTTACCCAGCCAGGAACATCTGCTCCCTTGGGAAGGGGATAAAGGGGATAAAGGCTGGGTGCCTGTAGTGGCAGGCCCACCAGTGAGCTGCTGGTGGGGGGCAGTCCATTTGTTGTATGGGAGGGTATATCTTAATATATTTTTATGTAATTAGAAGGACTGGGAAGGGATTATTTATGAACTTCATTTGATTTGTAATGCTTTTATGTTTTCCATTTGTCTGCTATTGTATTTATATTGTTTATTGATTTTGTTTTGTTTAAATATTGGTCATTGGATTGGGAGTTGATTATTTGCATTATTGTACTGTATTTCCTGTATTGTATTTTCATATTGTTGTTAGCTGCCCGGATTCTCCGTGATAGGGCGGGATATAAATAATTCTATATTATATTATATTATTTCCAGTTTCTTTGTGTGCATGAGAAAGCTGGACAGTGAAGAAAGCTGAAAGGAAGAAAATCAGTTCATTTGAAATAGAATAAATAATAATAATAATAATAATAATAAATGTATTTCTATGTCCCACCTCTCCTTCAGATCGAGGCGGGATTCCAACATATCATAAAATACAATTACATCAATCTCCATATTATAAAACAGTTACATAACCAAAAAAACCTTCAATAAAAACAATAAAATTTGGTCCTTCAGTGTCATCGTTGATATTTTCAATCTTTCCTCATTGATCTGAATAACCTGTCATGTAGTGATTGGTTATAACATGTCAGGTGGGTAGGCCTGCTGGAAGAGATCCGTCTTAAGTGCCTTCTTCAAGGCATCTAAGGTGGTGATAAAACGGATCTCCTCCGGCAATTTGTTCCATAATTTTGGGGCCACAGCAGAGAATGCCCTGTGGGAAGTCATCTTCAGCCTTGTGTTTTTAATTTCTAATAGATTCTTCCCTGACGTTCTGAGAGTGCGGGGCGGATTGTGTAGGGAGAGGGGTTCCTTCAAGTAACTCGGGCCCAAGTCATATAGGGCTTTAAAGGTAACAACCAACACTTTGTATTGCGCCTGGAAGCTAATCGGCAGCCAGTGTAATGATTTTAGTACAGGGGTGATATGTTCTGTTCTAGATGTCCCTGTGATTAGCCTGGCTGCTGCATTCTGGATCAACTGAAGCTTCTGGACTTGGTACAAAGCTACAAAGGGTTTTTAAAAAATATCAGGACTGAACTCACCCTAGAAACCAAAATGACTAAATGAAGGGTGTCATATTTTAGATCATGAGATGACATGATTGACTGGAAAATATAAAGTTTGGTAAAGTGGAAGTCAGTAGGAAAAGAAGGAAGCTACATTACAGATGGATTGACTCAATTAAAGAAGTCACAGCCCTAAGTCGGTAACACTTAAGCACAGGATGTCAATGACCATAGCTCTTGGAGATCTCTCATTCATACCGTCACCATAAATTGGAACTGGTTTGACAGGAAATAAGAATTCCCTCTCGCCCCAGATTGCCTGGTGCTTACTTTTTCAGTTTCTTTGGCCTTTTAACTTACTAGTTATTTTTCTATCCTAGAGCTAGGGGTTCTAGCAATGTTTGTTTTGGCCATAGTTTTAAGTCAGCTGAACTAATTTGCAGTTCCTGGACTAATATGAACATAGGACACAATCATTCTTCAAATTCTGCACTTGTTTAAAATGTGTGAGCAGGCTTTGTTTTTGTTTTGTTTTTTTCTCAAGGATTGTGCACAAAATGCATGTATTAGGATACGTTGAGTGCAAAAGTGGTTATATTAGAGTGCAACATGTGTACAAAATGAATGTGTCAAGTAAAGTTACATTGATGAATTTTCACACAGCTTTTTTGTAGTTGTATAATGATGTGGATGTCTGGAGAAAAGCCAACATAAAATAATGCTGAATCTCCATGTTACTATATAGCCAATATTCAACCTCACATAGAAATTGCGGGGGGGGGGGGGGGGTGCAGAATGAAAGAAAGTGGAAAACAATAAAGAGAACAATTTAAGCTGCAGTTCTGTGCTCATTTACCCGGTAAACCTCCATCGAATTCATTAGAATGTTGGCCATTATCACACAAGGCTTTCTAATCACAATTCAAGTTGCACTTATTGCACTGCCTTGTCTCTGTCTCGTTGTTGCTATGCTTGTGAAGTTTTGTTAGACTGTCCCTTTTCACTGAGTGGGAAAACCCATCCATAAGTTCCCAGCACTGATTTTACATTCTATGAAATGTCTCTTCTGAAGCAGTTCTGATATTGGCAATCCTGTGATGTCAGTGTTTCCCCTTTTCTCCCTTTCCCCTTGCTATTCCCAAACAGGATGTTCCCTCCTTTTTAAAACATTAAATCTCATGAACATAACTCAGGCTAGGGCATATGGAGGAAGATGAAGTTAAGAAGGAGTGTGGAAGGGAGCACAATGGATGGACTGTCAATGGCAAAAATAGCACCTTCATGCTATTGCAGAGACGTGCGATAATTGAATGCTCCCAAAATGATATGTATATGACTTCTTTTATTAATGTGATTGCTGTGAGATTGGGATTCATATGATAATGTCCTTACATCTAATCAGCCTTATATAAGATTGTACTGTAAAAATACAATTTAAGAAAGGGAAAGAGGGGTGGGGGAGGAAATATTTTAAATACAGGAAAGTCTGTTTCTAAGGAAATAAGAAATAACAACCCTAAAAAGAAGAGTGGGCACAAAATGTAGACTGAAAAGTTATGCTACAGTTTACAACTACAGACTGAATATGTTCATTCAAAAGTAAATCCCATTGCATACCTTGGGACTTATTGGCTTACTGGGCTCTTCCGGATTGGTCTGAAAAAGCATGACTTCTCACAATATAGGCCCTCAGGTTTTGCTAGGTTTCATCTGTTGTTGTCTCCTTCAGCTCAAGTTGTTCCATTCTTTTTAAATGCTGTTTGTAACAGTTTCTTGAATCTATATTAGGGCCTTGTCTGATCTGCAGATGTCCTTGGGAGGTCTGTGCAGATGATGTTTTTGCAGGACATCCATCTACAGGAAAATAGCTGAACACATCTCCGCTGATCCTCCTAATCTCCAGCAACATGAAAGTGGCCATTTTGGGACAGGGGGCTGCATCACATAAAAGGTAGATGAGGAATTCCAACTTCAATGAACAAAAATAAGAGGTTATGCTAACATCAGTTGAATTTATGTTATTGTAACTCACTAACAGGGTGCTGTCCTCTGTCTTAATATTAAAAAAATTAAAGGTACAAAATGGGGGAAATGGTAAAAGAAAGAAAAAGAAATGCAGAATGAAGATGAACAATGGTGCTTTCTCGTATAGCAGTCAAAGTTTTTGCAATAATAAAATAATAATAAGTTTTTGGTTTTTGCAATTATTATTATTATTATTTATATACCACCCAATCACGAGGAATCTGGGCAGCTTACAATAAAAGGGATAATACAAATATGAAACGACAACAATAAACATAAAATAAAAAAGCAAATGCGACATAGCAGTACATTAAATAATAAATTAACAGTTAACAATAGCAATAAATATCAAAAGCAAAAAAATACATGACAAATCAAGCGATATTAGAACATAGAATAAAAATGCAAAATACAAACAATAATCACATTATACTGACCCCTTACAACCTCCACCATTACATAACAATACAACACAATAACAATTAAAATAGTTAAACCATTACAACAATTTAAACAAGCAAAATGATATAGGACAGCTAAATTTATGCAAAATTTGCATTAATTTTGTGGAGACAAAAAAATAAATCAATTAAGCACAAGTAACAGCTCAACAAATGTAGGCTAAGAATGCAACCTGGAAAGGTTACTTTTCTGGACTACAACATTCAGAATCCCCCAGCCAGAATGTGGGAATTGTAGTTGAAAAAAGTAACTTTTCTGAGTTCTGGCTAAAGGTGCAGTCTTGATTCATGTTTACATGGAGTAACTCCTCCAACTCAGTGGAATTTATTTCTGGGGAAGTCTATATGGTATCAAGCTGTTAGTGATTACAGTGACAAATGTAGAAATGTACATTGCAACAATGGACAACAGGATGTAGTTAAGCCACAGATCTTGCCATTGTGGGCTTCTTCAGCCAATAATGAAGTGCAACATGAATTACGCACTCCATGCTGAAAGCAAAGGTCTCTAGGTCAGTTGTATGCAACAGCCTATAATGAAGAGGTCTACTGGCTTTTGCAAATGCCTAAATCTTTTCCAGCAATAAGTCCTAAATTAATAGTTTCACTGTCATGAGGTAATGTGGTTTCAAACCAGTGTTTTACAGTATGAATGTTCCAGTCAACTTCTAGCATAAGATACCAGTCACTGAAAAGGCATTCTTATTAACAGAACTTCATGTACCGACAGTTTGGTTCAATACTTTATTCAGATATATCTGTAAGGCTCCTGCTTGATTCAGAGGTGTGAGCATTGGACTATGACTCTGGAGACCAGGGTTCAATTCCCTGCTCAACCATGGAAACCCACTGAGTGACCCTGGATGGGTCAGACATTCTCAGTCCAAGAAAACCCTGGAGTTTATCACACGGGAGGAATTTCTCCCAATTTCGAATTGAGCCAATTCGAATTCACGTACATTCGCTAGTTTAGCAAATTTACGTGAAATCTAATTGCGTGTGAAATGCGTTCAAAATGACTTCCCATTTCCCGAAAATGACCCCCCATTGCCCAAAATTGTGTGAGATACTCTAATACGCATTAACGTAAAACTTATGATTGCATTCGGAATGACTTCCCTTTTGCCCAAAATTGCTTGAGATACACTCATAGGCAATAACAGACAACCCCATGATTGCGTTTGGATTGCCATTGCATTATATCCCCAAATTCCGTTGAATAATAACCTCCCCTGCAATAGGGTCAACTTAGGGTCACTATAAGTTGGAAATGACTTAAAGGCACAGAGCAGCACAGCAAGCATGTTTCACCTTAATAATTTAAACCTCAGGGCTCTGTCCTGGGTCCCCTTTTGTTCTCTCTATACACATTGTTCCTTGATAAACTCATCAGTTCTTTTGGTTTCTCCTATCATCTGTACGCCAATGACACTCAGCTGTATCTTTCCATCCCTGACCTTTTGCCAGGGCTTGAGCAGCAGGTTTCATCTTGTCTGACTGCTATCTCTCAGTGGATGCAGCATCAGCGCTTGAAGCTCAACATGTCTAAGAGCTTCTCATCTTCCCACCTAAGCCCACTCTGCAATACTCTTTCTCTGTCTCTGTTGATGACACTTCTATTCAACCAGTTCAGAAAGCCCGCAGTGTTGGTTTCATCTTTGATTCCTCTCTGTCGTTTATTCCCCAGATTCAGGGGAATTCACCACCAAGACCTGTAGATTCTCTCTTTACAACATTGCTAAAATCCATCCATTCCTCTCAGCCTCTACTGCCAAGACTCTGGTCCGTGCCCTAGTGGTCTTGCGACTAGATTATTGTAACCTTCTTCTGACAGGGCTCCCTCTCTCTCACCTGCATCCTTTAATCTCTGTCCAGAACTCAGCTGCACGTATTATCACATCTGCTCACCACTTTGACCATGTTTCTCCTCTTTTATCCTCCCTTCATTGGCTCCCCTTCGCCTTCCGCATCCAGTACAAGCTTTTGTTGTTGACTTTCAAAGCCCTCCACGGACTGGCCCCTCCTTACTTATCTGAACTTCTTTCTCCTCACACTCCTTCTGGTACCCTCCGTCTGGTAGTCAAGGTCTCCTGTCCCAGCCTAAGATTTCCACTGCCATGTCCCAGATTTGTCCCCTCTCACTTGCTACCCCTCACTCCTGGAACCTTCTTCCCCCACATGTGCACCGCACCACTTCTCTAACCAGTTTCAAAACTGAGTTAAAGACTATATTGTTTAGGGAAGCGTTCCCAGGATTGGGCCATTTGCCCCAGGATGCCTCCTTTTAACTATGTATTAAGAAACCGAGCCCTCCCTCAAGTCCATCTGCCTTGGTCCAGGCCCCCTCATCCCCTTTCCCAACACCTTTCCCTTCTCCTTTTTGTGTTGTGTCTTTTAGATTGTAAACCTGGGGCAGGGAACCGTCTAATTTTAAGATTGTATGTACAGCACTGTGTAAATTTACAGTGCTATATAAATAAGGTTAATAATAATAATAATGTTCACATTTCTATGTTTATAAGTGTATTGTTGTTTTAAATTGTAAGCCACTTTGTATCCCAATTTTAGGGGGAAAGTAGGGTACAAACAAATACGGCAAAAACAACCACATTAATACCAGTATTCAGTTCAACCTGCTTTAATTTTTGCATATTCATACCAATGTGCTCCACTGTAGCATATTTTCGTGAACATACATATATATATAGTTTAGTATAAGTATTTTCAGTATTTTTGACATATTGTCAGAACCAAGAGAACAGGAAACCATTGCGGATATCATAATAGAAGCTAACTTTGCAAAAGCAATGTTAAAAGAATCAACACTGCTATGTATATATACATTCAAATCACCATTGTGAAAATCGAGCAACCTCCCAAATTGACTTTTCATTCAACCAATACGAATTTCAGGCACAATCTTCTGTACTTGCTTATTAGCAACAGCAGGATTCTGACAAAAGTTAGTACAGTTAGGGCTGTGGAAACAGCTGCACTAACCCAAAGAGAATGTAGACACTGACAATAACATATTGTTTTAAATTTAGCAACACTAGGACAACTAACCATTTCAAACAGCCATTTCAAGTCCAGTGGTATCATGTGGCTCTAAAGGGTAACTTTTAGGACCAAACTTGCTGTGATGATCACAGGTTAAACAAGAGACTACTTCACTTACCGAGAAAAGACAAGGCAAGATCTTGTCCCGATAGCACATGGATCTCTTTCCTTTCAAGGTTAAGCAGAGTTCTCTCCCCAAATATATTTTAGCTGAGAAATGACTTGGCAGACAAAAACACATGAGGGGAATGATCCTTACTCTTATGCATCAAAATCATTTTTAAAAGTCTATGAGATCATAAAAACTGCCCTATTTATTATGGTATTGGTCTCTTTATTCAGGGTCATCTGTTCCATACCTTTCAGTGACATCACAATGACATTAAAGCAATACATACCGGTATCAGAAAACACTCTAGTTCCTTACAAAGCAGTGACTGCAAAGATTCTATTTCATGACAAAATTTATATCAGCTGGTATCAGATTGTTTTATTCCTTTATTTTTCATAAAGCCAGCAGTTAGTCTCAAAGCTGCTACAAGAGCTCTTTGCACATTATTCTTTCTGATGTATGTCAAAATTCTAAGTTATATTTGCATTCATTCAGCCTTTCTTTATTCATTGTTCAGGAAAGAAGTGATCTGCTTCTCTCACCAAAGTCTCTAAGAATTAAGTGTTATGGAGTTACCAGAATTAGTACAATTTCCAGCATGCAGAAAACTTACCAAGTGAGGGAGAAGACTATGATGAAGTTCTGTCCTTGGAATATTTTTCCATAATCTGGAAAATAATAATAATAATAATAATAATAATAGTTTTATTTCTAGCCCATCCCTCTGAATGAGCAATCAGGGCTGGGTACAAAAGAGAGTTAAAACAACAGCAGTTAAAATATCCAATCCCATCCCCGCCTCCCCCCCAATAGCTTACACCACTCCTCAGTCGTAAGATGGTATTGTCCTATGAAACTGCACCTTGTGATATTGCTGAATGCATAATGAATTTTATTTATTTGCTATCAATATTATGTTAAAGAGCTTCCATAGAAAACAGATTTTAGCTCACCACAGGAATGTTTCACAGTTTTTTTTCTTCCTGTAGGAAAAAAAATTGACTTGTAAGTGAAAACAAATGAATAGCTAAAATTAAAAGAAGTAAAATGCTAGATGAGTCCTAATATCTACTTTTTAAAGCCTAAGTATATAAGATTTATGGTTTTGAACTTCCTGTGACTTTAGCCTCTCCTGCAATGTGCAATTTAGAAAATCTAACAGCCCTGATAACTTATTGAGAAAAGATGGACATCCATTTTTCTAACAATGGTATTTTTGTTCTTTCTTTTCTGTCCTTATCTCACCTCCAGTTCACCCACAAGGCTATGTGAGCATTCTTTTTTATATGCCTTTTTTGCTGGATTACTATGATTCCCCATTCAGAGTTGTCATTTTACAAACATACTCCTAAATTACATGCAAGGAGCAATGGAAAACCTTAAAAAGATATGTCCTATTAGCTAAGAACACTCCAGAAACACTTCACTGAGTCAAGGCTATAAGTCGTTTGCCAGCAAGACCTGCTATTCTCTAACAACTTGATGATTCATCTGACAGCCTCTTGCTTCAATCTAATCATAAACAGAACATGGAGGTCAGACAATCAAGAGCATCAGTGTCTGTTTCCTCTATTTGGATACCTTTACACCCAGAAGGTTATTCCCACAAGAGGAGAAAAAGCTACCATAAAATATAATTTAAAAAGTGCTCTTAAGAATATGTTAGTTTTCCCCAATTTAACACAGGGGCTATCCACATGGGTCAAAAGGCCTGTGTTCCTCCCGGCCTTGCATTGTCCTGTTTGGATGATGAAGGCCATTAGCCCCCAGCTGGGATTGAGCCAAGATCAGGTAGACCAGACACAGAGCCAGTCAATCTGGTCCAATTGTGGGTCAAAGGGGCTTTAATAAGAGTCAAAATGACCCACTGTTCGCTACAAAGTTTCATGGGAACTCTATGGCAAATTCCAGCAGACCAGACTGCCTTGCACATCCCTCTCTGCCAAAGACCATGTTGGACATGGAAACAGGGCACCTGACCACATGAGTGCAGCCAGGCATCCCATTTCCACATCAGATGGGGCAATGGGGGTCTTCTTAGTATCTGCAATGGCAGAGTGAGGTATGGGGCATGAAGCAGTAGCAGCTCCGTGTAAACACCTGGCCATCCTCATGCTGTGCTATGGACTGACCCAGCCTAGGACCTAGGCTATCCAGGCCATCCATAAATCATCTAACTAGGCACTGATTCATTCCTTGCAATTCAACTGATGGAAAACTGATTCAGAATATACTCCAAAACTGGCTGTTACAGATGTCAAATAATGGACATCTGGCAAGACTGTAGACATTTAATGCTGCAGAGCAATCTGGCAACTGCACAACTGTGGTAGCTACATTTCAATGCCAGCCATTTGAAGGGGCTGGTTTATATAAGTCTCTGTTACAAAAGCTAAGAATATATCCAGTGTGGTGTTCAAGGGATATGAAGAGAAGTAATATGAGATTTTCAAGTTGCATGCCTTTACTCTGTTTCTGTATCTTTTAATTCCTGGCTGAGACAAATACTCATTTCCATCAACACTTTGAAAAGTACAGAACAGTGATGCTATTTTGTTTCATACCATTTTATCCAAAACTTTGAAATGAACAAGCTAATGTGAAAACTTCTTGAAATGGCCAAAATAAGAGTATGTATTCATAAACCTAATCCTTAGGAAATAATTTCCTGATTTAAAGAACACTTAGTATCCAGAAGTCAGTCTGTCTGTCTGATTTTCTGACTCTCTCTCTCTCTCTGAAAATTGAGCTTGTTTGAAATTATTTAATGGAGAAGGAAGGAAGGAAGGAAGGAAGGAAGGAAGCCACAGCATTTAAACTGTAAAATGCATTATAATTTACCATACCTTAGCCACACAAATAAAATTTGGTTTTTATTCACTCTGTTAGTAAATTCCTAATCCTAGAAATATTTCTCCTTTGCCAAAAAAAAAAAAAAGTAAATCATTTCTCCCTTGCAAAAAAAGGTCTAAAATTGTGCCCTAGTCTCAAGCATTCTGGAAAGGCCAATAATGTAATTGTACTGGAGTCCGTGTGCATTTTATTAAGATAAGAAAGGCCATCAGAGTCTCCAGACATTTAAATATACAAAGGCCTCAAGGCCTTTATTTTAACAGACTGCCATTCTGTTATATTACACATCCCATCCCTGATCATATCACATTCTCTCACTGTTTGGAATGTATTGTTTATTTTACAATAAAACAAAATATTTAACAATTCTTTTCCCAAAGTATCTTTACTCAAGACCCTTCCTTGTAAAGTATCTGCAAAAAGAAAAACAATACCACAAAGTATGAATAACATAAGACTAAAACAAATCACACAGAGAAGTGCAGAATGAAACATTTTCTAATTAAAGCATGGAAATGCCACTTTTTGAACCATGTCTCCCAAATTTCCCAACAATGGCCATTCCAGCTGGAGTTATAACATTTCCATGATCTGTTTCTAGATTTAAAATCTTTTGTCAATCATTTGGTGGTGGTGGGGAACAGCTGCAAGGAGTGCAGTGCAGTACAGAGTCAGCATGATATAATGGCTGGAGTATTGGACAAGGACTCTAGGGCAGGATCTATACAGTAGAATTAATGCAGTTTGACACCACTGTAACTGCCACAGCTCAATGGTATAGAATTCTGGAGTTTGTAGTTTGGGAAGATATTTAACCTTTTCTGTCAGAGTACTCTGCTGCCATAGCAAACTATAAATCCCAGCATTCCATAGAATGGAGCAATGGCAGTCAAAATGGTCTTAAAACACTGCAGTGTGGCAGTAGCCTAGGAGACCAGGGTTCGAATCCCTGCTCAGCAATGGAAAACAATTGGGTGACCTTGGGCAAGTCACACGGTCTTACCCTCAGAGGAAGGAAAACTTCTTCTCAATAAAGCTTGCATATATGTGTGTATATATACATATTTACTTACTTCATGGGGGTTGAAGGTACACAAAAAAGGGAGTAGAAAGAACTCTCTGCAAAGGAAATTTCCCAGAGAGAGAAGGCTCCAATGCACTGTCCTACCAATCTGTGCGAATAGACATTGCACAAAACCAAGGTCTCCTCTAAAGCGGGTGTGGAGTCTGAACAACGTGACCAATCCCCCTAACTCAGTGACTCTGACTGTAAAAGCTCCACGAACTGCTTAAGAGAAAAATTGGTTTGGCCACATTTTGCCAGGCCATACTCTTGAGAGTTAACTAATTGTCAGCTGCTTCCTTTGTGGAAGGACCAAGAAGGCTGGAAGACAGCATCTTCTTTTGCTCTCTGCCTGGCCAGGGGGACTATAGCAAGCTAAGCTGGCAGTTCTGAAGGATAGCAGAGTGGAGACCATGAAGGATGGAGACAGCAGGTCAAGGAGCTGAATGGAGCTCTCAAAGATTGCACTGGGCATGGTTTGAGATGTCAATGCTGTTTCCCTTCACCAATTCTCAAACAGTATATTTGTGAATAAATTCAGTCAACATAAAATGCTGTGAGTTTCCAGGGTTTATTAAAGAAATTCTGGGAATGTAGTGAAGCCTGTGAAACCACACTTCCTCAAGACTCAACAGGGCACACAGTTGAAGAGGAATTGTTTCAAAGCTAGCTTACCTCCTGAGATGTTTGAAATTTCTCTGGGCTATTTATCTTTACTCAAGACCACAGTGTTTGACATTTCCTGCTTTCCATCTTGGCTCCAAAACAAGATACTATCTCCTTCCCTTCTATGCACAAAGGCTAGCTGGCGTGGCTATTGTAGCTTTCATCAACACTGGCAATGGGAAAGCAACCCGCACTACATCTGAAGGTCCCAGCTAGCTTAGGAGGCATCCCTATGACATCTTATTGCTATTTCCCAGCATCCATTACCTGAGGTGAGTGCCTCACTTTCCAGTCCTATCAGTGTTCCCCTCCTTATTTTGCAACTCTTTAATCTTGATAAAACAGCTGCACACATTTCAACCATGTGTGTCACATATTGTGCAGTTTGGCCCACTGAACCTGTAGACACCTTTCCAGCAACGTAGGAGATTTTCACATAGGGACAGGATCACTCCCCCCCCCCCCAGCATCCTTATCCCATCTTTAACCCATCCATGACTGTGATGGCACAAAAGGCTTTCAAATTGTAGCACCAATTGCACCATTAACTTGTCATTAAAGCGACATTGCATTAACACAAACGTCTGTTAATGCAAAATGCCTGCCAATGTCCCTTTAATGGTGGGTTAATGGCAGGATAAGGATGAGATCTGCATGACTTCATCTGAAAGTCTTTTGTATGATCACCATCATTCTCACTTCCCAGATGGGATAAATGCAAATCACATCTGAAAGTCTTTCCCACAATTATGCGGGAAGGATGGGAATATGACAGGACATCCCTCATCTGATAATCTCCTTAGATGATGGTCCATCAAGAGACAATCATACATCAAGATGTGGGAAACAGACCTGTTACACACAAGATTCTGTTGTTTATATGGGTAGGAACTTAGAGAAGGGAGAATAAAAAACTATCCATAAAGTAGAAAAACATTAAAAGTTCCCAGAATGTTTAAAGAAGACAGCAGTAACATCCCTAATATCCAGGTTTTTATAGCTTTGTTAAGCCACTGCTATGCTTTAAAGCAGCTTTCCTGAACATAGTGCTCTTCAAATATTGTAGATACCAACTCCAATCATCCCCAAGAAGCACAAAGAATAATCAGTAATGATTGGAGTTCTAATCCAAAACATCTAAAGGGCACCAGGTTGGGGAAGGTCACTTAAAAGTTCAATCAGAAAAGTATTTAATGGAAAAGGCTTATTGAAATTTTAAAATAAGTAAAAACTACTTGCATGTCCATTCAATTCCATAGACAGGTTTGGAGGAAGTTTTATGTAGGTTCTTCCTAAATGATCCTGCAGATGTCATCAAACATTGCCTATGAAAACCATCAGCATTAATTAATTAATTAATAATACTTTAATTTCTACCCTGCTTTTTGTGAGAACAATCAAAGTGGTTTACAAAGATAAAATACAGATACACCATACCCCCCTTAAAACAGAATTAATCAGTAATCCAATTAAAATCCAACATTAGTTAAAAATCACAGTAATACAATTAACATTTAATGGTGGGCAGAATTATTGTAACCAAAGTAACACCAATACAAGCACTATGGGGTTCTTTATGTGTCCAGGGGCTGTTTTTGGAAGGCCTGCCAGAAAAGATCCGTCAGCTGAGATGCAGGTGGGGGTAGAGATTACATTTTTCCAAGAATAACAAAACAAAACAGAAAGCAATTCTTTGAGAGCATTTATCTGCATACCCTGTTAACAAATTCTTACATGGTCAATGCTTGGAACAGAAATTTGGAAAAGCTGGGCTATAAGAATTGACTGATAATTATCCTATTTTTTACATGGTATTCACTTCAACAAAACAACAACAATGGTATAATTTTTATTTTCCGACCTGTTATGCAACACTTCACTGTCTGGAACTACACCATTTAGGATGAAAGCAGAGTTTCATTCTAAAGCAGCTTCCTTAATGCCAGCGATTCTGTCAAAGCCTTGGTGAATACATGGAACACCAATCTTACCAGGGATATCAACACAATCGCTCCTGAGCGTCCTTTCCTACCTGCTCCAAACCGGAAATTCTGGTATACTAAAGAGTTGAAGAGCATGAAGTGGATGGGACAACAACTAGTGCATGATTGGCAGAAATCTGGACTCTTATCTAACAGAACTTGTCATAAGATATTTCATCATTCTTATAGAGAGGCAATAAAAGCAACGAGGAGGTTCTCTTCATCTGCTCCCATTGCATCTGCAAAGTCCCATCTGGCAGAGCTGTTTAGGGTGGTGAGGGAACTAACAGTGATGCCATCTACCCAGAACCCTCTACAGTACTTAACCCAACAACAGCCTGCTGTGATGCATTTAACAACGACTTTGCAGGTAAAATCTCTCAGATAAGAGCCCACTTGGATGCCAATCTTGGGATAAAGTCATCTGATGAGGTGTCCAGTCAATCCATTTATGAGATTAGACTGGATCAATTTGAGCTTGTGGGTACTGATGACATGGACAAGATCCTTGGAAAGGTGAGGAAGACAACACGCCCTCTTGATCCCTGTTCCTCATGGCTGGCTGTCCAGGGGGGTGATGACTTGATGGCATTTCTTAGAGTTGTCATCAATGCATCCCTTAGGGAAGGTTGTGTACCATCTCTGTTAAAGGAAGCGGTTGTTAGACCGCTCCTGAAAAAACCTTCCCTGGACCCCTGGACATGAAACATTACAGGCCTGTATCCCATCTGCCATTTTTGAGCAAGGTGATCGAGAGGGCTGTCGCTCTTCAGCTCCAAATGGTCTTGGATGGAGCCGATTTTCTAGATCCATTTCAAACTGGCTTCAGGACTGGATATGGGTGGAGACTGCCATGGTCGCCTTAAATGATGACCTTCCTCTAAGCATTGACAGAGGAAGTGTGACCCTGTTGGTGTTATTAGACCTCTCAGTGGCATTTGATAAAATCGATCATGATATCCTCTTGGACTGCCTGAGAGAGAAAGGAATTGGAGGCACTGCATTGCAGTGGTTCCAATTTCTTTCTCTTGGGTAGATTCCAGAGGGTGTTGCTCAGGAACAGTCGCTCTTCAAAAATGGAGCTCAATTGTGGTGTCCCTCAGGACACCATCCTGTCCCTGATGCTATTCAATCTTTATATGAAGCCGCTGGGAGAAGACATGGGGCGGGGTGTTATCAGTACGCTGATGACACCCAAATATACTTCTCCATGTCTCCGTCATCAGCAACAACGACAGATGGCATTTCTCCCCTCAATCAGTGTCTTGTGACAGTAATGGACTGGATGAGGGAAAACAAGCTCAAGTTGAATCCACACAAAATGGAGGTACTTACGGTAGGGTCTCCTAAACCAGGTATTGGATTGCAACCTCCTGTCCTAGAGGGCTTCACGCTCCCCTCGAAGGACTGTGTTCACAGTCTGGGGGTACTTCTTGACCTTTCGCTTCACATGAGGAATCAAATGAATGCGACGGTCAAGAGCACCTGTTATCAGCTTTGGGTGATACGCCAACTGCGCCCTTTCCTGGAACCAGGAGACCTCGAAACCATAGTACATGCACTGGTAACCTCCTGACTAGACTTTTGTAATGCACTCTACACGGGGCTACCCTTGTGCCTAGTCCAGAAACTCCAAATGGTACAGAATATGGCAGCCAGGCTGGTTACAGGAACAACTAGGAGTGACCACATTACACTGATATTGAAGTCACTCCAGTGGCTGCCTATTAGTTTCCAGGCACAGTACAAGGTGTTGGTTATCACCTTTAAAGCCCTACGTGGCTTAGGCCCAACCTATCTGAGGAATCGCCTGCCTTCATATAATCCGCCCTATACACTCAGATCCTCTGAGAGGTATTTGTTGCAACTGGTCCGGACTAGACTGGTTGCGACCTCCCAGAGGTCTTTTTCAGCTGTTGCTCCCACCTTATGGAATGGCCTGCCGGATGAGATCCGTCAAATATCCAACATAGATAGCTTCAAAAAAGCTATCAAGACGGATCTCTTCCAGCAGGCCTTCCCAGAACTGCCCCCAGCCATGTAAAGACCCCCCACATTTCTCCGGATAGCTCTGGCTGTGACAACTTGGTATATTGTTAATTTTAATAATGTAAATAAGAGTTTTTAATTAATGTTGGAATTTTAATATTATAATTGTTTAATCTTGTTTTAAGGGGGGAATTTGTATATGTATATAACTGGATTTTTAACTGTTGTACGCCACATTGATTGGTTATGCAAAAAGTGGGATATAAATAAAAGTATTATTATTATTATTATTATCATTGTATTTCTCATTTTAGTCATTACTATGACTTCTTTTAAAAATTTTGAAGAGTTTTTTTATATATATATATATATGTATATATTTCTAAACTCCCAAAAATTCTCCCATCAAAATATCTCCAAAGTACTTTAGTCGAATCACTCCAGCACATTATACTATACAGTGGTCCCCCGGGTTACGAAGGTAATCCATTCCGGGATTACCTTCGTAACCCGGAAGCTTTCGTTTCCCGGGGGACCGCTATTCGCAATGGACCGCGCGGCCAATTTAAAGGGCCGCATGGTGGGTTTTTTTTTTTAATCCCAGGGGATCTTTTGTATCCTGGGGGATAGTTTAGCGGTCCCGCGGCTTTCGGATCCCGGGGTTTTCGCAACCCGGGCGATTCGTAAGCCGGGGGACCACTGTATTGTCCTTTCTATCAAGGTGTGCACTCCTCTTTAATTCATCCAATCTTACAAAAATTTCCAGGGCGAACAGCAAATCATTACTTGTCACTACTACTTGAGGATGTAGATCCACAAATAACTGAGAATATGGCCCGATTTTGTGCAGTAGTTACTGCCACATGCAAACAAATCGTCAAGGAGCATAATGACTTTTAATGAGAGAAATGAGATGTCTAAAGACTCCTTTCTTTCCATGTTGATATATAATGTCTTTGGATTATTTGTATCCTTATTTTAATCTGATTTTACTTAGTTTTAATAGTTTTGTAACTGTAAATGTGATATTATGGGTTAATATTCATATAATTTTATGATATTTTGGTCTAAGACCGTAAATAAAATTCTATTCTATTCTCCAAAGCACCCTCCTCTGAGCTAGTAAGGAGAAAAAAGTTATACATGAACATTAATAATAATAATAATAATAATAATCTTTATTTCTAGCCCGCTCCTCTGTGAGTACAACATTACTTAGTGAATGAAAGCATTAACAGTGTTACTGATCCATGATTTTGCATATATATACACACACACACACATACACACACACTATTTATGTTATACCAAGAACAAAGCATTTTAAGTAATGCCGCTGCTTGTGATGCATAATGCCCAAGCTCTGATATAGACAGTGGAAGTTGTTTTGTTCAGCTGGATGTCCATACAAATATCACCTAAGGAAAAAAAAACTTGACTTCTACAACCACCCAACCCTTTCTGTGGCCACCTTTTATTTTTGGATGTTGAAGAAGTACAAAGGAGCTTCATCATGCTTACTATGGCTACATCCTCACTGCAGAAATTGAAGCAGTCTCAAACCAGTTGAAGCAGTCTCAAACCAGGTTATTTCTGTGGTGCAGATGCAGTCTATTGTATTCTGTGTACAGTGCTTCATAGGTTCCAGATCTGATGCACTGGGGGCAGGATGTCAACCTGCACTTATTTTATTTTTATGTGCATGAATTAATACATTCCAGGGTTTTGACCCCAGCAGATCAGATTACAAGTGTTACAATTATTTTTCACATTTTGAGCCCAAAATCCAACTTTTTTGCACAAATGACTTTTTAAAAATGTGAGAAACCCCATGTACCAGTTCACCATCTTCTCAATCAAGGATGAGAAAACTGATGAGGATTCTTTACCTCCTTGTTTTATCCACAATATAGACCTGGATTGTAGCAGAGTAAGTGCTGGTGCAAAGTAGTTTTTATTTATGTTGTGTGCCTTCAAGTTGTTTCCAACATATGGTGACCCTAGGTGACCTTATAATTTTTTTGTTCAGAGGGGGTTTGTCCTTGCCTTTCTCTGAGGCTGACAGAGTAAGGCCAACATCATCCTTGGGTTTCCATGGCCAAGTGGGGATTTGATGTTTGGTCTCTAGAGTTGTAGTCCAATGCTCAGACCACTATGTACACCATGCTGTCTCTCTTTTAATTCTCCTTCAATAAGATCTTTGCCTTTTCCACAATTCTTGGGCCTCCTATAAGGTGGCAATTTATGCACCACCAAGTACTAACTGTTGATGTAGAACTTCAAGCCCTCCTCCTCTCCCTTCTTTCTCTTTAAACTGGGAAAAACAGTTCTTTAGACACAGGAGATTATTGCACTGCCCTTTCCCATCCTTCCCTCCCAACCTAGCTGAAGGATGAAAACTTTTAAGCACAGATTTTATCACACACCTCCATGCCCAGGCTGGAGGCATCCCATACCTGATCATGGCTTCCTGTACCCAATCTGCACTTCTCCTATATTTTGCAAAGAATGGGAAAATCCCTTTCTTTAAAAAAAGTGTGGAATAAGTCCTGATCAGGAATAGGATGCCATGATTGGGTACGGGATGCCTCCAACCTGGGCACGGAGGCATATGATAAAATCTGTGCTTTAAAGTTTTCATCCCAAGCCTAGGTCAGGACGGAAGGATGAAAAAGAGCACAGTGTGATAATCTCCTGTGGCAATCCATTAGACTGTGTAAAAGATGGTCCTTTAGACAAAGAACTGTTTCCCATCTGGAGTCCTAGGCTGCTGTCACACTGAAAAATTAATGCAGTTTCGCACAGCTTTAACTGGCATGACTCCATCCTATGGAATTCTGGGATTTGTAATTTGTTGTAGCACCAGAGCTGACAGAAAAGGTTAAATATCTCATAAAATTACAAATCCCAGAGCTCCATAGCATTGAGTCATGGCAGTTAAAGCAGTGCCAAATGCCACCTCTTTTCACCTCATTAAAATTTTGGTTTCTTAACTCATCCCCCCCCTTTTTTTTTTTAGGAAACCTTGACATCAGTTGTTGCTGTGGTTGTTGTTGTTGTTGCTGCTGCTGCTGTGTGCCTTCAAGTCATTTCCAACTTATGGTGACCCTAAAGCAAACCGATCATAAGTTCTTGGTAAGATTTCTTCAGAGGAGGTTTGCCATTGGCATACACTTTATTTATATAACATCCCTTACTGTCCTGTTTGGGACAGTTCTGAAGAAGTCTGACCCCCTGGAGTATTCTTCTCAAGCTAGATTTGCAAGCATTTCATAAAAAACATGTACTATATCTGACAGGAAAAGCAGCAGCACATTGCCTTTTGCCAATACTACGAGCTAATCTTTACAGAGGAAAAAGAGAAGCTCTTGAGAATTCATTAGCTCTAATTCTGGGAAGGCTCTCCAGGCAGCATGCATAACACAAGTGACAATGTTCCTATTATTGTAGGTTCTGGAAGCCGAGCCAAACCCTGTCTCCAGACATCTGTAATCAAAAGCAGCAATAACCTCTTGGAGCTTTCTCTAATCTGGGGAACACCCTTTTTAAATAGGCAGAACTGGAGCAGCAATTTGCCTTCCGATAAGCCCTGAACGAGCTTCATTTGCTCTTTGACAGCAGCATTATGTTGTTAGGATATCCAAACACAGGGCTTCCACACAGGATCTTGGTGACCTCCTCTGAGGCTCAGCAAGCACACCCTGTTGGTAAGTTTGAAGTGAGTCATTCATTACGTTGACAACCTCACCAAACAAAGTTTCCTTGGGGCATGGCCTGGGGACAGAAAGAGTTCACTGAACGGCAGTGAACTTTGGCATAGGTAGCTTATTTCATTAGGTAGTTTGCTGTTTGGTATAGGTAGCTGTTAATCAGTTGTTTCAACAACGACAACAACAACAATAATAATAAAATAGGAGGATGGGGGAGGGTGAGAGAAGATGTTCCCAAGTTGCAGCCAAGTGGAAAGGTCAAACAGAAATAATGTAAAGAATGGCATACATATGCACAAAACCCTTGGGGTGCTTGGCTGCATTTGCACGTCAAGCCTTTGCATATGTGATTGCACAACACCATCGTTAAGGAAATGACAAAGAAGGTGTTTTGTTCTTATTTTACACACATGCACCATATGATACAGTGGATTTCACAACTGTTTCATGCTTGTCTCTGTGCATGGATTGCTGGGATAACCTTCAAATAGCAACAGAGATAATGCAGAGATTGTAGCAGGGTTGTTCTCTGGGTAGACGTGCCTGACTTCTTTGGGTTTTCCCTGAAAAGAGGTAAAGGGGAAGTGTCACTTACACATCCTTCTTGTTTTGATGCTTCCACATGACAAGCAATGCTGCCCTTTGAGAGTCAGCAGAAAAGGTTGCTGTCAGATGTTTTAAAGGGGATGAAATGGGATCATGGCATTAGCAGGAAGGACCCAGGAAGTTTACAGTTGAGGAAAGCAGCTTAGAAGACAGTATATTACATTTTCAACAGTGAGTAATCAGGTAATTTGGCTTTTATTATAATATTCACACTTGTTTACCCTGCTTTGTAAGAATGACAAGGATTGAATCTGTACTGCAGAAATAATTCAGTTTGACTAACTGGCATGGTTCCATCCTATGGAAATCCTGGGATTTGTAGTTTGGCACCAGAGCTCTCTGATGGTATTTATCTGCAGTGTAGATTAGACCTTGAAAAGAATGAGAATATAAAGGAGATGATTTTTTAAAATAAAAGGCCTTTCCAACAGCTGATATTCAGAGAAGGACACACAACTGAACTTCCCACCTCTTTATTAAAATACATCTCCCAAAAATATATCATAACATTTCATTGTCAATCATATCCGTGGTATAAATTTAACAGAGATTTGTCCATCATGAATCTCCTTGAGTGAAACTGAGGTTCTTAATAGGAAACCACTTCTGTTCAAAACAACTTTCAGATACATTTTCAAACACTTAAAAACTTACTTTAAAATATTTTACATTATATGTTGACGTAAGAAAAGGAAGATGATTTTTTGGAAGACAGACAAAAGCTGTAAGCAGAATGTTTGAGCTTAATGAAAGTTTAGAGAAACACTTATCTGGTATAATGTTCTTTCTCCCTAATATTTTCCTTACAGAAAGCAAAAACAATTTTCACTGTTCTTGCTCTGTCCGCAAAGGAGATCAGCCAAGGTCAGCTGTTGGCCTCCTACTAATTTCTAGGCTTTGACAGATGCTCAACTATGCCTACCCCCAGCACAGTCTTGATTTCACTTTGAAGTGAGTATCTCCTGGAATTCAGTATGCATACTGCAAATTCATATGACATTTTCTTCATGCTACCACAGGCACACACATTTTTTAAGGATAATCACACATAGCAGAAATTGGCAGCAAAAATGAATGTGCAAACTGATTCTTTACATCCATTTGCATGAGAATTGTATAAAATTACAGTCACAATTAAATCATAACAACTGACTATATTGAAGGAACACATGCATGTCCCCAAATCTGCTCATGGTTTGGTAGGAAAGAATCTATTAGCACCTTCTTTCAAGGGTGTACTTCCCTCACCCCATAAATCAGTGATGGACATATTCTGGTAGTCCAGGAACCCATACTGTATACACATATACAGTGGGAATCATCATGGACAACACAAGTCCTGAGAATGCCACAGTTACCCCCAAAAAATCAAAACTAGAAGTGGCTGGGGAGGGACAGCTTATGTAAGAAAAATGGTAAGGAAAAATAACATAATGGCTAGGATCCTGATCATTATTCTTAATTGGAGTAGGTCAATTACTGAATAGTACGTCAAGCCATAGATCAATCCCATTGATTCAATGGGACTACTCTATACATGACTAACAATACAATGGAAGATAAATTTGGTGATGCCTTTTCAAGCCTGCCTCCTCTTGCATGATACAAACAAGAACAATGTTATCTGTGCACTTGAGAATCTAAGGGGCTTTGGAGAGCAATTATTCCAAACTCAGCACTCCTGGAGAGGCAAATGAAATGTGGCAAATGAAATTTGGTGGAACAGAAATAATGGAGGGGAGATTGAGGAGTGCATATGTATATATGTATAATTTATTTGAATAGTATAAAATAAAAATAGGGACCCCTGTGGGTTGCCCACCTTATATTGTGAAGAAATCTGTTGCTGATATTTATAAATGTCTAGGGGTAGCCGTGTTGAACACATAGCAAATCCAATAACATCCAAACAATGATAACTTTATTGGGCCAACCAAAATGGTCACTGGCAGATTTTCAAAGTCAAGGAAATTTAATGTCCTTTAACGCAAATGCAAATTTATTTAATAAATGCAAATGGACATTAAATTTCCTTGACTTTGAAAATCTGCCAGTGACCACATAGCCAAAGGGGGAGCTGCCAGCCTGCAGATAGCCCTCTTGAACTAAGACCGTAGAATCATAGAATCATAGAATCACAGAGTTGGAAGAGACCACAAGGGCCATCCAGTCCAACCCCCTGCCGTGCAGGAACTCCCAATCAAAGCATCCCCGACAGATGGCCATCCAGCCTCTGCTTAAAGACCTCCAAGGAAGGAGACTCCACCACACTCCGAGGGAGTGTGTTCCACCGTCGAACAGCCCTTACTGTCAGGAAGTTCCTCCTAATGTTGAGGTGGAATCTCTTTTCCTGGAGCTTGCATCCGTTGTTCCGGGTCCTGTTCTCTGGAGCAGCAGAAAACAAGCTTGCTCCCTCCTCAATGTGACATCCCTTCAAGTATTTAAACAGGGCTATCATATCACCTCTTAACCTTCTCTTCTCCAGGCTAAACATTCCCAGCTCCCTAAGTCATTCCTCATAGGGCATGGTTTCCAGACCCTTCATCATCGTATTCACCCTCCTTTGGACCCGCTCCAGTTTCTCCATATCCTTTTTGAATTGTGGTGCCCAGAACTGGACACAGTATTCCAGGTGGGGCCTGACCAAAGCAGTATAGAGTGGCACTATTACTTCCCTTGATCTAGACACTATACTTCTATTGATGCAGCCTAAAATTGCATTGGCCTTTTTAGCTGCTGCATCACACTGTTGACTCATGTTCAACTTGTGGTCCACTTGGATTCCTAGATCCTTTTCACATGTTGTCTCATTCAACCAGGTATCCCCCATCCTATATCTTTGCATTTCATTTTTCCTCCCTAAGTGCAGTGCCTTACATTTCTCAGTGTTGAATTTCATTTTGTTAGCTTTGGCCCAGCTTTCTAGTCTATTCAGGCCATTTTGAATTTTGATCCTGTCCTCTGGGGTATTAGCTACTACTCCTAATTCGGTGTCGTCTGCAATTTTGATAACTAGGCCCTCAATAATTTCATCCAAGTCAATAATAAAGATATTGAATAGCACCGGGCCCAGGACAGAACCCTGTGGGACCCCACTGGTCACTTCTCTCTAGGATGAAAAAAGAAAGAGAAAATGCAGGCCTGTGACCAACAGCTTCAATTTCTTTCTCCTGTTTTCCTGATGAAGCCAGTGAGCTTGCACCATGTGATTGTGCATTTTGGTTGGCCCAATAAAGGTATCATTGGTTGGATGTTATTGGATTTAGAAATGTGGTGATGTTCTTATTTTGGTCTTTCTTTCTTTTCTTTTCTTTTTTTTTTAACATTGTATTAATATAGTTTCACTTTCCTTTCTATTTCTTAGTACTTGTGAGTCATGCTTAGGCAGGAATCAAAGGAAGCCTGGCCTTGGCTCTAATAAAGTTCTCAGTTCCTGTTCTACTGTGGAAATGTTATATAACCAGTTCACCTTATATTAAAGTAATACATTGAATTAGTTCCCTGGGATCATTGTTCAGTATTTTTAGATCAAGCTTAGTTTGAAAAGTGAGATACTAACTGAAGCATTATCATTTGAAAAACAGTGCTCAGGTTCCCAAAGGTGTGTAAGGTTATTATTTAAATGAAAATTTTCTGAGTTATAGCTGCAAGGGGGTGCTGAAAAGTTCCTGGCCCATCTACAAAAGAGAATTATTTAGGTCATGAAAATCACATGCTATTCCATATATTCACCCTGAAGTTCAATGCACTTGGCATATTGTTCTCACGTTTCTTTAATTCTTCTAAACAAACAAACCTGAGCCATTGTTCTGCTGCTGCTATCACCTCTGAGTAATTCAAAACCTTTTTTTAATGTTTGGAAATGGGAAAAAGTCAGATGCAGAAAGACCTGGTGAGTAAGGTGGATGGTCTATGCACTAGATCCCAAATTCTTCAAAATATCCATCATCTTGCCAACCCTGTGAGGAAGTACATTGCACTGCAAAAAGACAACATCTTTCAACATCTTCTTTCACTATTTTTCTTTCAGTGCCTCCTTTAATCATCACAGCAAGTTAGAATCATAGTCTGCATCAACTGTTTGGCCCTCCTGAAGATAGTCATCAAAATACTTTCCTTATCTTGCCTGCCGCTCAAAGTGAATGACATCATCAAGTTGGTTACTAAAATTATACAAGCATCATTTATTGCCGAGGTGAGTCCAAATCAAGTCACTAAAGAGATTTGAGCCTGACTTGAGTCCAAGTCAATTGACTTGAATCTACATCACTGTTACTAGGAAGCCAATTGCATAACCAAGACAACCAGCTGACATCCTTAATACTACTGTAAAACTAATATTGAGAAGTCTGTGTAAAAAAGGCAAGGGCAGCTAATAAAAAGAAATGATGCAAAAACATCACTTTTCTGTTTACAACGTTTCTTTCTTTGCACCCATATGCTGTATATACAGAACTATTGCTACCTATGTTTTGCTATAATATTCCATGCAGTAAGAAGCAAAAATGTTATGGAGGGAATCATGTATTGTGAAGAAAACCTAACTGCAAAATGATAAACCGTGGCACAGACATTTTGCGGTAGTTGCATGAGGAAGCATACTCTTTAGCTATTTCTTCAAACTGGTATATGTATTTCAACTCAACAGTATCACTTTAAAGACATTGGCTGCCTGCAGAAAATGCTTACCAAGGGAGGTGGTGATGTTTCCTTTTTTGTCTTATGAGTTCCTAAAGTAAATAATGGTTCAGTGTACATTTGGTAAAAGTCCAATGGACTCCTCCAAACAGAAATGTCAGCATGTAAAATGTCACCTTTTAGCATGAGGACTTGAGTGTCAGGCGTGATAAGGGCCTGACCCTGTCAGTTCCCTTCCTGTTTCTGGAAAGGGCACATTTAATATTGAGTACAGTTGGCTGTCCACATCCATAGATTCTGCAACCATAGATTCAATCATCTATGGCTTGAAAGTATTTTTTTAAAACTCTAAAAACCAAACTTTGATTTTGCCATTTTATATAAGAGATACCATTTTACTATCCTGTTGTATCAATAGGGTATCTATGGGGCGGGATCCTGCAATCAAGTCCCAGCAGAAACCAAGGGCCCAGTGTATACGCTCCAAAACAAACTGCAGAAATAATCCAGTTTGAGATCACTTTAACTGCCCTGACTCAGTTCTCCAGAATTGTGAGACTATTAGCCATTGCTGTCAGAGAGTTCTGGTGCCACAATAAACTACAGTTCCCAGGATTCTCTAGCACTGAGCCAGGGCAGTTAAAGCAACCTCAAACAGGATTATTTCTATTGTGTGTTTTGAACCTGAGAACTCTGCACATAAAGACAACCACACTATTGTCTGGTCTTGCTTGAGGGTTCTTTGGGCTGCACAGTCCCAGATTTCTTTTTGGTGGTCTCATGCAAACAGATGCACTACGGTTGTCACTGATATGGAAAAGCACAAAGAGGGAAGAGGAGGAGGAATCAGTCAGTCATATGACAATGGTAACTGTAAATGAATCCCAGGACTTTAGATGCTACCAGCTGTTCAGAAGCTCCAATTTATATCCTTTATTTTGGACCCTCAAAGCATCCCTTAAACTCCTACATTACAAGCCACTTGAAACACACCAGTACAATTAATCTGGATTGGTTTCGCTGTTGCATCAATGCCTTCTAGCCAAAAGTTTGTTCAAAGTTATACCAAGCAGAAAGTACAGTATTGTTCTTCCTATGCCTGGGAATAGATGTAGCAATTTAATTCGGCTGGTGCAAATGGATGAGAAATAAATTTCAAATTGTTTTGTGAGAGGAAACACTCACAAAGTTTGTGAGCTTTATAATAATGAGGAAAAGAATGTGACATTTAGACATTTAACAAAACTGAATGTGAAAAAGTGAAACTGACATCATCCCTTACCTAATAACCAATTTTTTTAGAGTACTAGGTTATAGTTGATGTCATAAAGGTGATTTGAATATCATTTTTAAGATCTTTGGATATAGGTTGACAGATTTGCCACCTGGGAAACCTTTTGTGACAGTACTTTTTTGAGCTCTTCTGTTTTAGGGTGCATCTACCCTATAGAAATAATGCACTTTGACATCACTTTAACTGACATAGCTCCATCCTACAGAATACTGGGATTGATGGTTTTATGAGGCACCAGCATTTTGCTGGCTAAAGGGAAGGCTAAAGGCCTTTTAAAACTACTGATCCCAAGATCTCATAGGATGGAGCTACAGCACTTAAAGTGGTGTCATACTGCATTTTTGATACAGTGTAGCTGCACCTACAGTTTCTAGGCATGAAGTGTGTGGGAAATGGATAGAGTTCACCAGGTACTGACAAATTCCTCCCACCTCTTGTTTATTTAGAAGTCCAGCAATATAACAGTGGAATTACCATGATGTTTTCTGGATCATTCACAGCCTGTAAATTATCTCTTAGGTTCCTGTCCTGTCCACACCTATTTGCCTGAAAGTCATCTACCTGCATGGACAAACAACACAGAAAACAAGCATTTGCATGACATGAACAGAGACAAATGTAAGCACAATTTGGATTTCAAAGGCCTTTTATCGAGAAATTCTTTTTTTGTTATGATAAGACAACATGCTGCTCCTTAGCTGAGAATGTTGGCACTATGAAGAGCCAAATCCTTGCTGTCAAGATAAATATATAAAACCCACTTACATTCAAGTGCCATGATTTTCTCCACAGAACTACGTAGTATTTCGGTATAACAAGATTAATATAGATCTGAAAACTGAGCTGCCTTTCCAAGTACATAAATAGTGGACCTTGTACTTTTAAATATTTTTCTTTGGATCCAAACTTAGCCACTCTTAGAAAATACCCACTGAAATGAGGACCTTGTTGCACATGGCTTTTAAACCATGATTAGAGCTGAAAAGGGGGCCTTTGATCATACTTATCACACAAAGTTGCCTCCAACCTGTAGCTGCTATGTGTGAAGGTGTTCCTTTTCATTGATGGGAGAAACCCATCAATTTGCTCAGAGACAAACTGGTCCCCAGTTGTGAAACATTACTGCTGGAACACTTGCGAGACTGGCAATCGCATTGTGTCAGTGTTTCCTCTTCTCCCCCTATTGCCCTCCCCCTCCCACCGCTGCTATTCTCAAGCAGGCTGATTCTATTTATTATTATTATTTTCTATTTCTTTTCTTTCTTTCTTTTTAAAACTTAAATCACAGTAGCATAGTTCCAGAACTGCATGAAGAAATGAAAATAAAAATAAATTTTAAAAAAGTAAAAGGCACACAGAGTAGGGCATAGAGGGGGTCTTAGGAAGAGAGTACAATGGTAGAAGCAGCCCCAGTCACGGAATTGAGAAGAGGTGTGATAGTGGCTGCCCTTAAACAGGCATAATTCTGTTTTCTTTAACAAGAGTGATTGTGGTGAGAATGGAGGCCATATGGTAATGTCCTTAGTCAAGAATAACTTAAATCCCATTGATTTTAATGGGTCAGCTATAAGTATGAGGAAGTCTATAGCCAACTTATTAATTTCATTTCTGTCCTCATGAGAAGAATGGTTCTGTCTACTCTGTTTATAGAGCTGACTAACAGTTAAGGAAATAATCAACAATAACGTGTTTTAACCTATCATCTTATTGAATATATTGCAGAGCCACTCAGTAAATCATTCTGAAATAAGACACATAAAATTATTGCTTTTATCATAGCAATAATTATCTTAGAAGACATGGTTTTATTTCTCTGTGTAGAAAAGAGAGAATGCCTCTTTTAAGAATATGCCAGTTAGCAGTTTGATACGTTGCCCATGCCTAGTCTACACTAAATGGCAACATATCTCCAGGATTCGAGATAAAATTATTCTAAGCTCTACTTGGATATGTCAGGAATTGACTGATAGAGTTTTTGCATGGATTGCAGACACTCTATGGCCCCTCCCTAAGATGACAGTCATTTTTAGAAGTGTGTTCTCTCGAAAGAACATGTGGCTTGCTGCATCAAAATACAGAAGTATATTATCATGTTTGTTTGCTGTCCAAATGGCCTATTCATTAAATTCCATCTGAACTAGCATCATGGTCTAGTACTCAGATACACATATAAAAAACACACACATACATACACACACTGTTCAACATGTTCTGGATTAATTCCATGACTATTTCCAGTGATTAACTAACTACGTCATAATCTATTTGTCTATGTACATGGGGTTTTCAGCCTTTCTTGATTATCTTAACTAACCCAACATTGGGTCAACATAGGACAGGAGTTTTCACTGTCCACTGAATTGTGCCATGGTTTTTGTGGGCATTTTTGTACCTTTTTTTGGAAGTAACTCGGTGTCACATTGTACCATAGGGCTGACAGATTTAAAAATGTATTTTACCTTGATGTTGATGGCAACAATGTGCAGTTTAGAAAGAAAAAAATGAAATGGTTTGTCTTGCTGGGAAATGTAACAAGAATACCAACAGTCTGATGTAACAGAGCAAAGGATCATGAGAACACAAAGTACATAATACTGATTAGGACTTGGTTCATACATACAGAGCCAGCAGTTCACATTGAGGAGACTTGGATGCAGCCTCCTTCTCTCCATTACATAGATCTCACTGACTGGATGGCTGATAGATTGATTATACTTTCAAACTGTCTGATTACAAAAGTTCTCTGGAAAATGCGTGAAATATTTTTAAAATATATCATCCAAATGATAAGTGAGACAGCATATCATGAAACCAAGATAAAACCAGCAGCGAACATAAAAACTCTACAGTATATAAAGCAAGATTAAAGCCAGCATCCAAGCAGGAGAATGCTGTGATCTAAAAGCACTGAAAGCAGCTCCTGAAATGCCTATGGGAATAAAACCAGACCAGCCTCCCTGAGGAGGATGTTCTGACTTTGATATCAATGTTCCAACTAGAGGCCTGGCTCCTTTTCACGTTACACAATTATTTCCCTAGGAGTCCACTTTAATGGTCATGGCTATCTCCTATGGAATCCTGGAAGTTATAGTTTGGTGAAGTACTAGAGCTCTCCAGCTAAGAATTCTAAATGCCCTTCCCTGAACACCAGATCTTAGGATTCCATAGGACAGAGCCATGGCAGTTAAAGCAGAATCATAATACCATACTTGTGTAGTGTGAAAAGCAGAGCTGTAGAGTCTGGGTCATGAAGTCATAGTCAGAAGTAATTTGGGGTGGAGTTGGAGAGGGTAGAAATGTACCAATCAGACTCTGGCTTCAAAATAAAAACTGATAATATGAAATGCCTAGTTTGTTGCATATTCAGTTTCAAAGGAAGTTCAGAAATTTTAACCAAATTAGTTTAAGTGGTGATTTGGAGGTGGTGAAATGGCTTGTGCGACCATTTGTAAATTGTAAATTAGTAAATTTGTTATTACTAATTAATACTCATTTTCCATTTATGAAGGAGTTGGAGCTGGAGTCAAAGTGAGCATCGGACAGTGGAAAAATATTGGAACTGGAGTCAGAGTGGACTCCAAAATCTGGGATATTGATTCCACAGTCCTCATGAAAGGACCCTTGAGTTGATTCACAAAATCTATCCTTTTCCACCAAAGTCATCTGTCTTTTTTATTTGGCATATGTGTGGAGTGCAGAGCGGGTGAAAGGCAGTGATTCAATCCAAAATTCAGCAATTCGAGGAGGCATTATTTGGGGCAATGTCTCTCCCCACCCACCCATGCACCCCCACAACTTTGTGGGATGGTAATGGTTTTGTTTTTTGCTTTTGTCAGTATGTTTACATGGGCATTAGTCCCTCTGAACTCTGACTTCTGACTAGGCATGCAGTTCCCTTGCTCACACAAAGCATCTCCTGCCAATAATATTTGGGATGCTTTTTTAAGCCTTTGTGTCTGCTGTCAAATAAAACATTTTGAGTGTAGTTTTTTCAAGACATTCTTATTTATTTTGGACAATTCACCAGTCAGAACAATTCCTTTTAGTGTCAGACAGCATCAGTATGTTCATTGTTATTTCATACAAGCCAGTGTTGACTGGTGACTCCCATAGTAAAAGTATATAGTAAAGAACCAGAAACAAAGCCCTTTTCTCAGCAGCAGAGAGCACAAGGCAAAGAGCCAGTGTGATATAGTAGTCTGAGTGTTGGTCTAGAACATGGGGAGACCAGTGTTCAAATCCCCACTCAGCCATGGAAACCCACTAGGTGACCATGAGCAAGTTACACGCTCTCACTCTCAGAGAAAGGCAATGGCAACTCACCTCTGAGCAAATCTTGTTGAGAAACCCTGTTATACATTTGTCTTAAGGTCACTTTAAGTCTGAAACAACTTAAATGCATACCCAACAACAACAGACGGAAAGTATCCTTTAAAGAAGCTGGTCAAGATGATGAAACTATTTGGGTGACAAGGCTCAGTGCTTTAGATAGTTCTAATGCGCTGCCAGTGGATTGCCACTGGAGAGAAAAGGAGCACATGGCTCTTTAATATGCAGCTCAATAAATACTTGTGTGCAGGCCAATTCTTTGTTTTAGAGGTATGCCTAGTGAATTCCAGAGAGCATGGCCTGTCTTAGCATAGTCCATGTGGGATTTGAATCTGCATTCTTTTAATGTTTTATGTGACAATGCTTGGGCAAGTGTAATGTACTCTAGAAAGTCATTTATTGAGTTAAGGAACTGAAAGCCTGATTTTATAACATGACATTCAGATGTCAAATCTAATCTACACAGAAGAAATAGTGCAGTTTGATACCACTTTAACTGCCATGGCTCCATGCTATGGAAGCTGAGATTAATAGTTTTTAGACTGTAAGCCTGAGGGCAAGGAACCGTCTAAATATAAGATTGTATGTACAGCACTGTGTAAATTTACAGCACTATATAAATAAAGGTGAATAATAAACTGTAATATTATTTAGCTTTCTCTGTCTAAGAGCTCTGGTGCCACAACAAACAACAAATCGCAGCATTCTATAGCATTGAGCCATGTAAGTTACAACAGTGTCAAACTGCATTATTTCCACAGTGCAGATTAGACCCTAGAAGCACTGAGTTCTAGGATCCAAACTCCACCAATCTGCACAGACAGATATCTTAATAACTGTAGCCTTTGAGTTCTTTGTCATGTTTAGTTAGGGTTACTCCCCCTATCAGGTAGAAACTCATCTCATGTGACCTTCTCCTTATCTGTACTTTGGGAAATAAATCCCCTCCACTACCCCAAAGGTCAGAAAAGGTATACACCAAGACTAGAGAAAATCTTAAAAATAATTTAAAAAAGTGACTATGGGGCTAAACAGACAGGCAAAAAGAGGTGCTTTCGGGATGGCTTGAAGGTGTGGAATTTAAATAACACATGCCTTGAAGCCAGCAGGAAAGTGTCCTCTAGGCGCCTTATGCAGAGGAAAGCCATTTCAAAAAGAAGCAGCTTTTTTCTGTTTCTTCCAGGCTTGAAGCAATGTCATGTGGTCATGACATGAGCACTCCAGCTGCCTTGGGAGCCGGCGGTGTGGTTGATGGGGTCTCAATGTGACTTTAGAAAAGGCAGCTTCAAGCCACTTTTTCCTGCCCATCTGTTTTGCCCCTACAACTCCTAGAATCCTCTAGGATAGTCACTCTCCTTTTTCAAAACTGTAATATGAAACTGTAATATTTAAAATACTGTATTATACAGATGGCAAAATAACTTTAAATAGATAATCTTTGAAGAGGAATTTCTTCCCTCTGTAACTCCAGGAAAAATTAGAAGGTCATGCTGGTGAGTCAAGGGTCCAGCTCCCACACCTTTTACTCCTGATTTTATTGATTACAGCAGTTATTAGGAACAGTATCCTTCTAAATGGTACGAAATTACAATTCCCATCAAGTCAGACTATTGACTACACTGGGTAGGTCTGATGGGACCTGATGCTTAATAGAATCTGAAACATCACTAGTTTCCCACCTCTGCCTACATTGATTCAACAATTCTATCATATACTGATACACTGCACATGGAAGTACTGTATATACTCATGTATAAATCTAGAAATTTTAGTTAAAAAATGATCCCAAAAACCTGAGTTAACACATCTACAGATCAATTTAAGTACCATACTCTAACTCTAACCAAAAAAGAAAAGAAAAGCAAAAAAGGAACCAGACTCTAGTTAAAGGCAAGACCTTAATCTGTCCTGGAAGCACTGCCTCCCCTCCATTCCCTCATCCATCTAGCCTTTAGTGTGAGTACAAACAGGGATGTTGGCTTGAATTTTGTAAGTTCTTTGGCATTGTTTCCCTTTGCTTCATCCTTTACATCCTTTGTTACATACTCATAAATTTTACCCTCGATTTATCCATGAGTAATACCAAAAAACATAATTTTGGCCCCAAAATCTGTCCTCGGCTTTTACATGAGGTCGACTTATAGTTGAGTATATGTGGTAAGTCCCTTCTCTTCAAAGGTAAGCTTCACTGTTTTCAACATTTCCAGGGATTTAGCATGAATGCAGTCCTAGTCAGTCCCAATGCAGTGTTGAGATTACTCTTGGGAAAGAGGGTGTTAATTGCTTCATCAACCACTTAAATGAATTAAGCTTTCCAGCCTTAATTATTATCCAGCATGAGTAAATAGGTTTTTTTTAATGTTCTTAGAAGCTGATAGTAACCTGAAAATCCCCATTGTAGCAGAAGCAGCTCATGCGTGCACTTAACAGCTGGAAGCATAACCTGGTTTTTAAAAAGCTAGAGCAGCACTTTGACACTGTAAGGCCTCCTGGCTCAAGAATAGTTAGAGTTTACCTGAGGATAAAGGAAAGACTATCTGCTGCTTCGAGCAAACATATGCACTTTTACTATTTTAGTCTGCAAGGGGGAATAATATTCATCTCCTACCATGATTCACAATGGAATCTCTCTAGCTAAGGCCAATAAAAACTCGTGATTTATTTACAACAGTTAGGACCCATTGTTGCTTCTCATCTGTTTTTACTTTTCTAGACTTGCCTATCTAGGGCAGGGGTATTCCATAATCTACTTCATACCCTCCAATATTTCACAAATGAAAACTGGGGCACCTGTGTCCCTATAACATCAGAGTATGGTCAAGATGGCAACCCATTATTGGGCTAGGTTGTGGATAAAATGTAGGGGCATGTAACAAAAGATATAAAGAATGAAGCAAAGGAAAACGATGCCAAAGAACTTGCAAAATTTCAGCAGGCTTAACTGCTTGTGCTCATCCTAAAAAGAGCTATGATACAATATTCACTCTTTAAAAAAAAAAAGGAAAAGGAAAAAAGAATCATCCCCTTCTCAGAGTAGAGTGGCGAAAGGCAAGAGTCCATCCCAGGAGAACCTAAAAGAAGTACCCACCCCCTCTACTCTTTTGGCATGCCTTTGAGGGAAAGTGACAAAGAGCTGCATCTGCTACTATTTTCCTGCCCACACATTTAAAAAAACCAGAAGTAGCAGAAAGAGTAGAGAGGCACTTCTTTTAGGTTCCCTCAGGACAGACGTAGCTGCCGCCTTTCACCACTTTACTCAAAGATGGACAGGGTTCACACACACACACACACATATATATATATATAAAAGTTAAGGTACAGTTTTTACACTGACTTGTGGATAAACTGACACAGGTTTTGAGGGGGCCATTTGTTGATGAAAATTTCTAGACTTCTACATGAGCATATGCAGTATTCTTTTTCTTCAGCTGTCATAACTACATTCTTCTATAAATCAGAATCACAGGTTCAAAAGCTTTAGTTGAGGCTTTTTCCATATTTGATGAATGGGGGAGAGCATTGTGGACAAAGCAAAGTGGCTGAAAGCCTGATTTAGCTATCCTTGCCTTTTGTTCCCTTATGTAAGGGAAGCCCTTCCTGGGTGTTGCATAATGCCATTTTCCCCTTTATCTTCATAACTGCTTATCTATTATTCAACTGACAGAGGAGAGAGCAAGCACACACTTTCCACTGAATGAGTGAGCAATGCACAAGTCAGCGATTACATAGGGATGGCAGCCCAAACAGTGTAGCATCAATACTCTCTCCAAATGTTAATGATATAAGCTGCAGATTTCTTTAACATCCACTCATATACAACTGAACAATGTAAAATGAGAAAAATTCCTGGCAAAATGCTTCTAAAATGTCATTTCTAAAAATAAAATTTAAAAATAAATTTAAAATGTTACTCTCATTATACAAAGCAACTTTGTCCCCACTTGCATTACAATTTGGGTCCCATCTCCAAAATCTCTCTCTCTCTCTCTCTCTCTATATATATATATATATATATATCAAATATTCCAAAATTTTAAATAATTCAAAGTCTAAAACACTTCTGGTCTCAAGCATTCTGGATAAGAGAAAAACAGTAAATCAAAAACAATGGCTTCTGGTTGTCAGATAGTTCATACTATTCAGGACAAATCAATATTTTTTTCCATTGGAATGGCATGGGGGGGGGGGCTGTCAGGAAATGCCCCTTATTATAAGATTTTGGTGTTATACCCTAACACCTACTCAGATCCTCACCCTAATCCTCACAACATTGGAATTCACACTGGGAGAAGTAAATACTGTGCCACTCAATCAATAGTTATAAAGGTTAAGATTTTGAAATTCAGAAACATAGCCAAGTTAGTCTGGAATATCAGCATGCAAAGGAATCTTTCAAAACCCTTGAGACTAATTGTGTGGAAGAGGTGGTGGCATGAGCTTCTGTAGATTTGGTCTACTTCATCAGATTCATGGAGTGAACTGATACCCTGGAAAACTTACAGACTATGAATACCCATGGAAATTGGAAATTTTGGGTATGATCACTTCATCAGTTATGCTACAACTTCTTTAACACAATCTCAAAGATGCTGCAAGATCCCTTTGCGAACTGATTTTAAAAAAAAAACCAAAACACCTAGTTTGTAAGATTTAAATACTAGAGGCAGAACCCTTCAAATGTTAGTTTTGACTGATGCTGACCAATGCAACCTTTAGAAATAAGCTCCCACTGTACACAGTGAGATTTACCGTGGACAGTGAGCAAAGCTGACAAAAAGAAAATGGATTCATTTCAGATGTGGTTTTGGAGAAGAATGTTGAGAATACTTTGGATGGCCAAGAAGACAAATAAAAGCCCGAACTCACCCTGGAAGCCAGAATGACTAAATTGAGGCTGTTGTACTTTGGCCTTGTCATGAAAAGGCATAAATCATTGGGAAAGACAATGATGCCAGGTAAGGTAGAGGGCAGTAGAGAAGGAGGGAGTCCACATGATAGATGGTTGGACTCAATCAGGGAGGCTATGGGCCTGAATCTGCGGGACCTGAGCAGAGGAACTGAGGACAGGGGGCTTGGAGATGTCTCATCCATGGGGTCACCATGAATCAAGGTCAACTTGAGAGCAGTTAACAATAACAAAACAAGGCTATGGTTAAAGTGCACATCCCTGTAAAATTACTAGAAATAAAGCAAGAGTGACTCCCACTTCATTGCTCTCCTTGCTGAAATGTTGTCAGAAGTATTAAAATAATTCACAGTGAGACTCTGCAGAAAGCTATAAAGATTACTAGGTAAGATTTCATTTTCCCCTCATGCATGCATGACCCCTTCTCTCTCCTTCTCTCTGCCCACAGTTCTTACTTTCCATGAATAATCAGTGCACGCAGCATTGGAGAATCTTGACATTAAATACTCTACTATTCATTTGCAAGACACCACCAATTTTTTTATTAAGTGTCTCTTGCTGCTTTATGTCACACAATCAAATTATCTGTATTTATGGGCATCTGGGCATAATTCACTCGTTCCACTTAGGAGAAAGTATATTTCAAAATTGGTCAAATCATTCTTGAATTACACAGCAACTCAAAATGATTTAAACTGGCTGGTTCAATAAAGGGCTGTCAAAGCCAGGAAGGAATGATTCCCTGGCTCTTACTCAATACTAAAGTGTTTAGTCATGGTTCCTTTTAATTGTATTGAACCTTTGTTTATGTTTTTTCAAGTGTTGTTGCTTTTAAAGAAAAAACTATTTGCATATAGCAAATTGTAGAGTCTTTTCTGAGCTAAGAATTCCAGTGTATCAAGGATTAGGCTAAGGTTTAATATATCATGAAAGTTTAGGGTTTAATATTCAATAATAATGACAATTCCAATGTCTTCCCAATCAATAAATATTGATTTCCCCAAAACAGGACAAACCTATTGACATCTCACTTCTGCTGTGCAGCAACATGGTTTGCCAATAATTGTCATGCAACTATTTTTGTCTTAATAAATTACTTTGGCTGGTAGAAAAAATACTTCATTAAAAGAAAAGAATAGTTTTCTTGGGACCTTTTTTTTTGTACCAAGTGATTTTTTTTGTTTTTGCCTGAACATGGTGAGTGGCTGAAATCTAAATAAACTAGTTGATAGGAACAGTTGAGTCTCCATGAAATTATTGTTACTGTTGCTAATGGAGTTGAAATTTTATTACTTGTCTTCTATTTCCCTTTGTCCCTGATCCTCATATGGCCAAGAAGGAATGGCCTCTGCTGGCAATGAAATCCCTCAGTACCATTTTAGCTGGACAAAAGATTAACATTTGAAACTGAAGGTAGGCTGGGGTGTGACTAGTCTAACATCTTTACCATTTTTGCTTCTGCATGATTTTTAACATCTTTGCCTGATGAAGAAGCCAATGTCACTTTGAAAGCTTGATTGATGCATTTTATTCATTTTGGTTGGCCAATAAATGTATCACTCTTGTGAAATCAGCAATTATAAACTGGCATTATAATTTCATCAGTTCTGCAAATAGATTCCTCCTTAGTGTTGCCTCTAAACATGTTGCCTCTCTCTCTCTCTCTCTCATAACCAGTCACCATCACAGAGTAGCATGTGCACTGTCATAAACAATACTTAAATAATTAAGCAATTAATAAGTCTCTATACTTTATGCTGTTGTAGTGGTGGTGGTAGTGGTGGTGTACCTTCAAGTCATTTCTGACTTATGGCATTCCTAAGGCAAACCTACCCTGGAGGTTTCTTGGCAGAATTTGTTCAGAGGGAGTTTGCCCTTGCCGCCCTCTGAGGCTGAGAGAGCGTGACTTACCCAAGGTCACTCAGTGGTTTTCCGTAGCTGAGTGGGAATTCAAATTCTAGTCTCCCAGTGTTCTAGACCAACACTCAAACCACTACAGCACGCTGGCTGTCTCTATATACCTTAGAGTGACAAGTAATTTGTCATTTGACAAAGTGGTAAAAACTGTAGTAAACATATGTAAAACCACTGGGTAACCTTGGGCAAGTCACACTCTCTCAGCTTCAGAATATGGCAATGACAAATCCCTCTGAAGTAACTTGCCAAGAAAACCCCATGATAATTTCGCCATAGGGTAGCCATAAATCAGAAATGACTTGAAGACACACACACACAAATCCAGTTATCAGGAATCTGGCCATGAGTTGCTGTTGTTTTTGTTTGTTTGTTTGTCAAATAATGCCAAACTAATTATCAGGGCAAATAGGTACAGAGTTTATGCTTTCAGTACCCCGCTTGTTAGTAACAGAAAGTATGAGCTGCTACTAGTTGTCGAGAAAGGTTGGATGTTTCCATGTTCACTGTTTACATTACACCCTTGGCATTTCCTGGAAAGGCAAAATGACTGAAGGGAAAAACGTTTTCCTAGCCATACTATGGAGCATTCTAGTTCTTCACAAATGCAGACAGATGCTTTGCTTGAGGACATGGGTGCAGGATGGACTATGGCAAAATACCAAAATAAATTACACTGTACTTGATGCAAGAAAAATCATAGCCACGGATAGGTCCACTGTAAGAACATACTATAAATGTGACCTATGAGATAGTAGTAACAAAGTGAATAAGGGACAGGATTGTCCAGCATCATAGAATTGAAGATGGCATACAAAGTCCCCAAAAAGGAAGGTACATAGCAGAGAATCAGTTATAATGATTCATCCTGCTACAAATGCACACACAATTTCAAATGTATCAATTTATAACAGGTTCTGCTGATGCAGCCAGCAAAGAAAATGTAATTTAAACTAATCACCCCAAGTGATTCTGAAATGCTACTATCAAAGACAGATGGCTGCCATTAGTGGCGGGTGGTGAGGGACTAATGGAAATGGATGCTTAAGGTAAGGAAAAATGTTCACCCCTTTGGCAATGTGGCTTTATACTGTTATAACATCATTCGTACATTCTAATTTTGCCCAACTCTAAATGTGTCTAACATGGGATAATAATAACAATGACAACAGCAGCAGCAACAGCAGTAGCAACAACAGGCATACATGTGCATTTTCATTGATAGTGAGCTCAAAGAAAACACAATTTAATGTTGATTACTACTTCATTTGGACTGATATTGAAACCTGAAACTTAAATGTTTTAGAAGTGACACTTTAGATGTGAAGGAGATTTTCTATGCTCAAGACATTTAGAATGCTTACAGAGCAACTTACCATTTTGAAAAGCATCACATTGAGTTAATAACCCAGGCCTGCTCAACATCAAAACACCCCAATCTTCTACAATCAAGTTATTTATAGATCACTAGATTGTAGAAAGCCACCATCTGTTAGCATAAGCAGTTCTTATCCAGATGGACAAGCAGCAGTCTGACCTAGTTGCTTTACATTTCTCCCTGTTGAAATTCATTTGTTAGTTTTGGGCCAGCTTTCTAATCTGTTAAGGTCATTTTGAATTCTGATCCTGTTCTCTCATAATTTGGTGTCATTTGTTAATTTGATAAGCATGCCCTCGGTTCCATCAGTCATTGATAAAAATCTTGAATAGCAATGGGCCCAGGACAGAGCCACTACTCACTTCTCTCCAGGATTAAGAGGAGCACCCTTTGGGTTCAGCCAGTCAACCAATTACACATCCATCTAACAGAAGCATTGTCAAGTCCACATTTTACTAATGTTTTTGCAAGAATTTCAGAGTGATGTTGTAAAAGTCCTTACTGAAATAAATATACACTATATCCACAGCATTCCTTTCATTTCCTTGTAAATTTATCCAACAGATTAAGAGAAAGAGAGAGACTAGTATGACTTATTTTTGGGAAACCCATTTTGACTTTAAGTGATCACAGCATTCCTTTCTAAGTGTTTAAAGGCTGTCTGTTTCACGATCTGTTCTAGTTTAACAGAAACATAGAAATACAAATGTCCATTATCTGATTGGGTTTTCTTGATCCACCCCAAGGCTAAACTGATATCCTTATTGTTTTATGTTACAACAAGCCTATGTTTCTCCTTGGAGTGAGAAGATTGTTGAAAACTGAGTAGGTTTTTTTTGAGACTATTTACAGCTTGGAGATGTTTTCTATGCAAAATATGTGTTGATTTTCTTTATGCAGAAAATGGCATTTTCTATACAGAAAACAAGTTTCCTGGACATTGCTGGTTTTGTGCAGGCAATTGGTTTTATATACAGAAAACTATTATCTGTGCAGAATGTTGTTTTCTGCATACCAAATTATGCTTTCTGCACAGAAAAGGGCTGCTTTCTGAAAACAGATGGGCCAAAAGGTCCGCCATCGGGCTCTTTTGGGGGGGGGGGGCATGGTGTTATTTTATGTGGTTTGGGAACATGTGTTATCTAAACACGTGTCCGCAAACCATACAGAAGACATGCCAGGGTTGCCTAAGGTGGCAAGATCAGGGCTAAGTGTGTGTGGTTCCTGCAGCCCCAACACAAAAAGTGCCAGAACAGCTGTGGCCTGCTTTATCAGGACTGTCTGATTGTGGCCTTGGTTTCTCTGCAGAAAATGTTACTTTCTAGGGGGTGGGGAATGTGCACTTTTACACAGAATAAGTCCTAAATTGGGAATATTTATATCTTCATCATGATATCCTGATATCCAACAAACCCATTTTAAGCCATTTTTCCAAATATATTTGAATAGCCTATCCATCCCTGTCCAGCAAGCTTCGTGCTTAACATGACTTTAATGTGGATCCTACATTAGGAAGTATCAACACAAAACCCTAGTGACCACACATTGCTTCTACATCTCTACTAGAAAATCCACATGAAAAACCATTTGGCCACTGTGCTATCAGTTTCATCAGTCATCTGGTAATATGCCACCTGCCATTTTGAATTATACAAAATCTGCTGTTATCATTATTATTATTATTATTATTATTACCCCACTATCAGGCTATCAGAGCGGCTTACAAATATTATTTTTAATTAGACAGTTCCCTGCCTTGAGTTTTACATATACCATCTTGCCTCATTGTTTGAATCCTCAGCCAGATCAAGGAATGAAAATGAGAGCAACAGAGTACTAGTGGCATACATAGTTCTAATTGTGTGAACAGGTTCTAATATCTCAATCCAACATCTTAGCCTAAATCCAACTGTTAGCCCCAAGCACGGTAGACTCATGTTGAGCCAATGAGTCTTATGTAAGTAGTGCCTTATTAAATTCCTATTGATTCACCAGGTGTATTCTACCTGAAACAAACAATTGGATTTAGACCCTATCTTCTTTTAGGCAAAAAAGGATAAGGGATGCTAGCAACCTTTGATAATTATGATATTCTCACACTTTAAAGAAACTTGCAACACTATTTATGTCTTCTGAAATCTGAAGGGATCTTCTTAAACTACTCTGTCTTAATTCTCCCCCCCCCCCCCCCCGGTGGAATCACATACATTTTCTGTCATTCTAGAAATTAACTAACATGCCTGTTCTTTTTATAATCACTATGTCTAGACATAAACGTCCAAAAAAGCATCTTTCTGATACTAAACCAGTAAGTATATCTTTTTGCTTTGTTTTAAGAGTGGAGGATGGAATGCAGAATCAAAAAAAGCAGTTGAAAATTCTTTTTGATTTGTGGATGGCATAGGATGCACCAAATTGTCTCGCTACTGTTTGTTTTATTTACATGTGGTCTAAACTTCTTTGTGCTGATCCTTGGGTTTACATGCATAAAATCTTTGAATAAAGATTAAAATCCAGGTTCCATGGTGCCAATAGCAAATTACAGGGTGTTTCCTCCATCTACAAGATCACTAGCTTTCACTATTGGTTTTGGGGCCTGATTTATCCATACATACAAAAATGATCTGTTTCTTCTACCAGAAGCACATATTGTGTTTTCAACACGGCTGGGGAAAAGGGCATGAAAGGAATAGGCTTTCTCATACTCTCTCTTCATTCTATTACTTAGCTCAGAAAGTATAGGGTAATAATGGCTGAGGTTGCTTCAGAGGGTAAATACCTTTATGTGGTATCCCTTCATCTACTAAAAGAATGCAGAATCCATTTGACTCTGCTCATCTGTGGTATATTTTATGTCTTTTGAAAACAGAGTGAAACTTATGTATGGCTATTTCTAAAAGACAAAATGAAATGCCCTCATCAGGACTCAACCACCATGGCAGAAATCAGGGCATTTTCTATATTGAGCATACTGTAGAAAATCTCTAGCTTAGAGTTACTCAGGTACCACAAGAGGTTCTTTCTCACATTCTATAGGTCTGTCAAAATGGCATTATGTACATCCATATATTTTTAATATGTCCTTCAAGTTGTTTCTGACTTATATCATCCCCACTCTTAAGTTTGAATATCCTTTTCATTTTTCAGATATTGTTGAAGAGATCTGTAGTTCTTCCTTTCATGTTTTCATCTTCTTTTTCTCTGCATTGTTATAGTAGATGTTCTTATCTCTTCGCATTGCTTATTGAACAGTTACATTTACAGTTCTATCTCTGGAGTTTATCATACAACGGAATTTGGGGGTATACTCCAATGGCAATCCAAACGCAATCATGGGATTTCACATTAATTGCGTATATATCTCACACAATTTTGGGCAATGGGAAGTCATTCCAAACGTAATCATGGGGTTTCACATAATTGCGTATTAGAGTATCTCACGCAATTTCAGGCAATGGAAGGTCATTTTCAGGCAATGGGAAGTCATTCTAAACACATTCCAAACACAATTAATTTCACATAAATTTGCTAAACTAGCGAATTTAAATGAATTCGAATTGGCTCAATTCGAAACTGAGAGAAATTCCTCCCATGTGATAAACTCCACTGTCTCTGCCACCTTTTGCTTTTACTTCTCTTCTGTCCTTAACTGCTTAAAGAGTTTCTTCTGTCCTTCATTGGGGCTTACCTTTCTTTTTGGTTATGAATAGTGTTTTTCTTCATTTCTCCCTGACAATGTCCCCCTGGCTTCAGCCCAGAGATCATTTGATTCCCAGTCTATTAGTAATGCAAATCTATTTTTCACACTTTCTTCACAATGTGTTTAGTATGTCTTATTTGCAAAAGCTATTCAGACATAGTTGTATCCAAATATTCTCCATAAGATTATAAAAAGTTGTTTTATTTCCCTAATTTCCACTAGAAAATCCTGAACATATTCCCCTTCCCCCTCTTCCAAGTCAGCCATGCATCTGGACACTTCCAATATGGACATTCAACAATTCCTCCCTTTTCCAAGTCAACATTTTTTAACATCTGGAGATCTCTGCTGTTACCCCTGAGACTTCCCCTTTCCTTTTCCAGCATCTCCTTCCTCCTGAGTGCTGCTGCTGCCTATTGGTGCCACCACTGTTTTGGCTGTTGCTACTGGTAGTGTTTACTCCCTGCCTCTCCAACCCAGCCTCTTCCTGCTTGGGGACCATGAGCCGGCCCAGGTCCTGAGAGCCTCTGGAGAGGCTCTTCTCTCAGTCCCATCCCCATCACAAGCACAGTTGATGGGGACATGAGAGAGAGCCTTTTCTCTGACTGACCTTGACTGTGGAACTCCCTTCCTAGGGAGATTAGAATGGCCCTTTCCTTATTGTTCTTCCACCGGAAGGTTAAAACCTTCTTATGCAGGCAGGCAGGTTTTTAAAACAGAATGTTTTTAAAGGACCAACTTGGAGTATTATATCGTCTTAAGTATTTTAAACAATTTTATCTTTTTAAGCTGTTATGCAACTGTGCATAAAATGTCCATTCATTCATAAAATAAAGAAGTTTATTCATAAACTTAAATTGTAACAGATTTAATATCTTTTTAAGGGGGTGAGGGATGCAGTTTGTTTTATTGATGTAATAGTATTTTAATGTGTAAGCCACCTCAATTGATCTCAAAGGGGTGGGGTATAAATAACAACAACAGCAGCAGCAGCAACAACAACTATTATTATAAAATAAAGGGGTTCATTCATGGTGCACCAATGCAACTGCACACTTAAAAAAGGGAAGCAAAACCACAATGGTAATTTGACAGATATTCATAACTGCACAGTTCATGTGTGATGTACCTGCACAACTGAGCAGTTCGCAGCTGGCAATACAATTGCCTGTATGATGTAACGGTGCAACTGCGCAGTTTGCAGCCGGCAACAAAAAAAAAAAAAAGGTTCAGTGCGGCCAAAAGCCCCGTTCATTGCCACCCATGCAGCTGCTCCGCCTGTGTTTCTAGCATCCTGACAGCTTCCAATGTAGTTGCTGAGCAACAGAAAAGACTTCAGATAAGTTGTCCCCACACCTCCTCAGTGTAGCTGCCCTAGGCCTTTTTATTACACACCTGGCGCTTGCAGTGTAGCTGCTAAGCATTAAGGAAAAGGCAACTTCATGTCTCCTTTCCTGCCAATCTAGAAAGCCCCATTGTAATTTAATTTTGTTTTAAGGTATCACTTTTCTCAATTTTTAATTGTATTGCTCTTTCAATGTTGTGAGCTGCTCTGGCTCCCAGTTGAAGAAGAAGGAGAAGGAGAAGGAGAAGGAGAAGGAGAAGAAGAAGAAGAAGAAGAAGAAGAAGAAGAAGAATCTCTGCAGCAGCTGCTAATGCCACCACCTGCTGCCACTTCTGACTTGTCTGCCTCCACCATTTCTGTGGTAGTTTAGGATGGGCAAAGTGTGGCCCTCCAGATGCCACTGGACTGCAACTACCAGCATTTCTTAACATTGGCTATACTGGTCAGGACTGATGGAAATTACAGGCCAGCAATATCTAGAGGGCTGCAGTTTGTCCATTCCTGTGTTAATTCTTTGAAAGTGGTTTTGATTAAAAATTGATCTGCTTGCTTTTCATCTGTTAACTTGTTTTAGGTGTCATTGGTTTTATTGCTATTATGGATGGTGCTTTATTTTTCATGTTGTGAGACACTTTGCAAAATAAAAGTGTAAAAAAGATCCTGCATCACACAATTTTATCTCCCAATCCAACCCCTGAAACCCACCTTAAAAACCAGTCAGTAATGCAAAGTAATTGAGGTCTGTGGTGTTGGCAAATGAGGTGCTGCAGGATGATGTGATCAACCTCTTCTTCCTCACAGTCAGCAATGCTGTGAGGAAAGTGTCTGTGGGGTCTTGTCACAACTCATCATCACTGCATCACATGCCATTCTGCACCAACCTGCTTGTTAGTTCCACAAATATCAGTCACTTGAGACAGTTGTCCAGATTTTAAGATGGGTTTTACGGTCAATTATAGCCATGACAATAGCACCCCAATCACAAATGAGAATACAAATCAATTATGATGTCCTAAATCATGCTAAATAAATAAATTGCTGGATTATTGAGATGATTACATGAGCCCCCATTCTCACCGCAATTGTGTCCATATCACAAGTGGCTACAATAACTGAAGCAGTCATCACGGGTCTGGGACTGTCTTTCCAAGTATGTTTCATAATCCCGCCTCCCTCCCCTGATGCTTTACCAGCATGTCTTTCACTTTTTTTCTTTTTCTTTTCCCTCCCTCTTTTAAAAATGTTTAGAAAGCAATATGGCAATGTGATTTAGGAAAGGGGGGGCACTTTACAAAAAATCCAAAATAGGCTTGGGAATAGCCGGCGGGGGGGCAAAGAAAGGAGGAAACTGACATTATGTGACTGCCCAATGCTGGGACTACACCCAGACATTATCACACACAAATCTAATGCTACAGCAGCAATATTGGCAGCAATTGTCTGGGAAAACCTATTAATGAAAGTTGTGTGATAGTCACACATGGAGGACAGACCAGCTACAGCTCGGTCCAATGTGTCATGTGATAAGATACAGCCATACACATGTCTATTCTGTTTTACTTCCACTTTTTAATCTGTGAATGTCACCTGGTAGTGGGAATATCTGTTTGACAAATTTCAATTAGCAAATATTCCCACAAGAGAAAATTCAGGATGCATGCCAATATCTCTTAATCTTCTGTGGACAATTTGTTGACTTGCTATTGGAGTCAGTGGAATGTTTCTCAGGGAAGATACAATTATAATGTTTCTGAAACACTCCAAACAATTCTGCATAAGATCATAAAGGGTATACTACAATGATTAAACAGATCTGAGTGGCAGCACATAATCCTATAAAGTTATAACTATTCTCTTTCAAGACCCAACAATATAGAGAAGAATTGTATTCAGTCTGTATGCCTGTGACAGTTTCTAAAGGTTACAATTTATTGCTGTCTGGTAAAATTCCCTTGAGCCTGTAGGAGTAGCACCAGGAATTAATTTAGCCTATTTTCTGTTAGGGTATATTGGGCTACTATGGATTATTTATAAGGAAGTCTGGGAAAGCTCCTTCGCAGTTATGTCAATACACCCTGTAGCTTACATTCTTATTTTACAGAAATAATTTTCTGCTGTCATTTCACATTTAACTTCCTTTTTACAGCCAAACACATAAAATAGATAGTAAAAGAATCCCTGTAGCTTCCCCATACATGTTAAATCCACTTTAAACAAGCCTCTGTTGACACATACCATAACAAAACAGAAGCTGTCATAAATCTGAGGAATGAAAGAGGAAAAAATATGTGTCTGAAAAGGAACAGCCACATGTCAAATTTGATGTGCCAAATTCTACTCTACAACAGATTGAATCATGATTCCAACCATGGGCACCATCTCACAGTAGCACAGAAGGCCCTGTCAGCATGTCTATATCAATAACTTTTTCTAGCCTGGTAGGTGAAATGTAATAGGAGGCCTTACACTTAGTAGGGAAACTTGTTTTCTATTTTAATGCAATTTTGAAACAGAAAATGGCCGGAGGCTATTTTGTTCTAGACATGAAGCAAGAATGAGGAAATATGCTATATTTTAAACCTATATGGCATATGCACCAATATTTCTCAGATGAAAACTGGGATTCATGTGACCAAACGTCAGAATGTAGTCAAGAAGGTAAAACTAATTAATATGGAATAATGCACAAAGCCTACTAAGAAATACATATCTCATCCTTTCATCCCTCTGACCCCTGCTGAGTTAATTGAGTACAAACTACTTTTGCAGTTTGAACTCAGTTTGCATCAGTTCACGTAAACTGAAGAGAAAAGTGGAAGAGAGGAAAGTGGAAAAGAGAGAGAAACTGGAATATTTTTAAAGCTGCTGAAAAAGGTGGGACAGCAGAGGATTAATAGGGACTGTTCCTGCCAAATCGGGACAGTTGAGGGGTTTGATATGGCTCTAAACAGTTTAGGACCTGGCTATTTAAAGCATCATCAGTCTCCCTATGAAACTGCCCAGTTAGTTAGATATGCAAGACAAGCCATGTTGAGGGCACTGTTGCTTTGTGAAGGCCCCATAACAAACAGGGGTGAGGGGGCTTTCTGCTCTGCCACTCCCCAGTTATGGAATTTTCAGATTTCCCACTCCTTCCTAGAAAAGGTGACAAGACTTACCTTTTAAACTATTTTTTAAAATATTTTATTTTATTTATATCCCACTTTCCCCACAAACCAAGACTGCTTACAGCAAAGTTAAAATCTGACAGTTCAAAACTATCATACACTGTCATATTGAAACAACCACTAATTGAAAACATAGTAAAATAATTTTAAAAGCATAACAATACAAAACAAAAGGCACAGCACAACACACCTATTAAAGACCAAATTGTTTTGGAATTGCTTTTATTTTTATCTTTTAATGTTTGGGTTGTTATTTCAATTGTGTTGGTGCTTCTTAACAGAAATTTGACAAAGAAATAGTCTGAATGCATGCATAACAGATTACATATGCTTGCTATGTAGCAGAAGAAAGTTGTCTATTTGAAAGTATTGTCCATAGATTGTCTTTTGGAAGTATTCTCTTTTTGAAGAGCTATCCAATGCAATTTAAAGACATGAAGACAGAGGAGCAACCTTGAATTTTCTGACATATATGGCACTTGGCCAAAGTCTTCTCCAATATTGTGAGATGCATTGCATTTCTCTTTTGTAGTTGCTATCATTTGCCATCAAATTGGTGTCTATTTATGACAACACTATGAATGAGAGATCTCTAAGATGTCTTGTTATTAACAGCCCTATTCAGGTCTTGCAAACTCAAGGGCCATGGCTTATTCCTACAAAATGTATATTTGTGTATAATATGTATACATTAACTTTAAATTTAATTTAAAATTTAATGCAAATAGGCACCCTTTTGGTCTCCCCTTTTAGCAATGCATGTGTCTCATTCATAGGGTTGCCATATATCAAAATTGACTTCATGAAAAATAACAAAAACAATAAGTAGCCACTGTAGATTACTTGCAGGAGAAAAGCGGAATCATAGAGCTATATGACACTGTGACTTGCGCCAAAATTCACCAGCAAGGAAAGGCAGAGAAATCTTCTTAATTATGATTAAAATCTGAACTCACAGTAAAAGTAACCACCTTTCTATTTCTGGGTAGAGGGGAAAACGCAGCCAGTTTTCCTGCTCTCACATAAATTTTCCTCTAAGAAATACTGTATATACTCATGTATAAGTCTATAAATTTTAGTCAAAAAATTGACTCCAAATACCTGGATCGGCTTATCCATGGGTCAATGTAAGTTCTATCCTTTAACTGTTATAAAAAAGGGAACAATCCCCTGGTGAAAGGGAAGAGCATAATCTGTCCTGGGAGCAGTGACCCGTTTCTATTCTTTCATTCATCCATCCTTTAGGATGAACACAAACAGTTATGTCTGCTGGAATTTTGGAAGTTCTTTGGCATTGTTTTCCTTTGCATCAGCATTTAGTTCTTTAGTGCCGCTAAGATTTACCCTTGACTTATCTATGAGTCATGTCAAAATTCATAATTTTGGCCCAAAAATCTGTCCTCAACTTATACATGAGGTTGACTTATAGTCAAGTATATATGGTAAGTTAATCTTCAAAGATTCTTTTCCAGGAATTCCACCTTCTGAAGTTTGATGGTTGGCTGGCAAAGAACAGGTTCCTTTTTCTGGCATGATGCCCACTCATAACTCTCTTTGAGTGTTCACTCAACCATCATATCTGTTTTATTTTAGGTGAGGGTTGGCAATCATATGCTTCTGCAGACGACAGAAGTTACAGCATTCATCACCACTACCTATGCTGGTTAAGGATGCTGGGACTTGCAGTCCAAAAGGAACTGGAGAATTGCTTGATTGCCACTCCCATTTTAGGTTCTAGGAGAGTACATCCTGGTTTTTAAAACAAAAAGCTATGGCAGTTACAGTGGTATCAAAGTGCTATAATTGTGCAGTGTGGATACCACCAAAAATATCCTTCTTATTGGGTCAATAATTAATAATAATAATAATAATAATAATAATACAATTTATTTATATCCCACCTCTCTACACTCAGACAACGAAGGCGGCTATTCCACATATAGAATAGAATCATAACATCATAGAGCTGGAAGAGACTTCTAAGCTCTTTGTATGTTTCTTACATAAATAAAAGCATTTCTTGCTTTTAGAGGAAGGGGAAATTGAAGGGCTAGCCCAAGATTTATTTTTTTTTAAAGGCAAAGGACAAAGTGACAGTTCCCCAATACTGCATGTAGAGGAATTTTACAATGACGCCAATACCTGTTGTACTGTATATACCTGCAGACATAGGGTAGCAAAACAAGCCATCTGATATGTAGAGCTCTGGTATTCAACATCATGTTGAGTCTTTTTATTTCCTATCTTCATTAGTTGCTCCTTTAGAGAGCTGCTTCACAAAACCTAATGGCAAGGCTCAGCCTTGAGGTAATGACAGTTTACTGCCATACGATCCTTCTGGTCTTTACCTTCCCACTCTTGGATAAAACACAGAAAGGTGGTATTGAACATTTGTCTATTTTACTGCTACAGCTATTTAAACTTGCTGAGTTTTGTTTTTGTTTTTTTAAAGAAGAAAGTTTACTAGCAACTGTGGCAATGGCAGCTCAGAGTGAGAAAATCTCTTCTGATGGCTTATTTTCATCCTGGAGTTTGACAAATAAGATTGCAGCACTCACAGTCCCATCTGTGGGTAGCAGCAACGGACATTTTTTACTTACCCAACTCTGTGTGATCTTATCTGCAGCCCAAGGCTGGAAGGATATTCATAAAAAGTGCACTACAAAGACGTTATTTCATCACATTAAGAAATGGGAGGCACAGTATGGAGAAAGATTCATGCTGTTGATGAGACCACTCTGAAATTGAACAGAAAATGTTGCCTCTCTCTTGAACAAAGTGGCTGCCGGATTAGCCAATTTCCCATGAAGAAAAGCAGTCATATTGCTGCTTTTTAAAATTTGGCCAGACCATCCTCAGCACACAATGCATTTCAGTTGTTGTCAATTATAATGTACATTGTTTAAGTCTCTCTCTCTCTTTCTCAATTTTTTAAGCATAAATATCCACTGCTTATTACTTTGAATTATTGTACCTCAGAATTGCTGAATTACAAAAATGAGGTTATTTTTCAACCCCCTAAAAATTCGTTGCCACCCTCTGTTGAAAATCCACACACACACACACACCAGCCCGTACCTAAACCACTAGGCATGCGGCCCTCAATGGAGCCAATGTATTGATAAAAGAAACTGGAAACCTTTCCCTCACAGGTCTCAGTAATGCTACAAAAATATTCTTGAAGCTAAGGAGGATAGGGTTTGGTTTGTGCTTGGATGAATGAATGTCTAGGACAGCATCTACACTGCAGAAATAATCCAGTTTGATACTGCTTTTACTACCATGTTTCCATGTTATGGGGTTCTGAGAATTGTAGTTTCCTGAGACATTTAGCTTTCTCTGTAAGAGAGCTCTCGTGCCACAACAAAAATTACAAATCCCAGGATTCCATAGCATTGAGCTATGGAGCGTTAAAGGGGGGGGGGGGTTAAAAAGGAAAATTCTGTCCTTGAAAACTGTGGGATAAGCCCAGATTGCATACTGGCTGCATATGCATGACAACTGAAGAATGTGGTAAGATCCTTTATTGACAGTTAAACACACATCTATCCTGTCAGGGATAAAATGGGATAAGTTGTGCACACTAGTCTCCTAATTCTTCTCATGGACCCTGCGAACTGGACAAAAACTGAAACCCACACAGCATCCAGCAGTCCTGAACTCTGCTCCATTACCATCATTTGCTAGCTTCTAATTAGACAAACCTTCATAGACATTTTTCTCTCTCTATTGAAAAAGTCCTTCTGCATTTCTCTTCTCTTGCCTGCAGCTGAGACAGTCTGCCAAGGGATTAGTGTGTGGTCTGTCTGAGCTTCCAAGTGGGTGGACAGGTCAGCAAATGGGGTCAAGCCTGAAGGAGGGAATGTTTGCCTGCACAGATCTGCATTCAAGTAAAGAGGCATCTAAATCCCCTAAATACTCTAAAGGCCTAAAAACCCTAAAGGCACCAGATCTCGTCTGATCTTGGAAGATATGCAGGGTCAGCCTTGGTTAGTACTTGGATGGGAGACAGCCAATTAATACCAGCTGCTGTGGGCTGTATTTCAGAGGCAGAATCTGGCAAAACTACCTCTGACTATTTCCCTGCCTAAGAAAACCCTTTGAAATTGATGGAGTTGGCATGAGTGGACAGGTGACTTAAAGACACATATACACACATAGAGGCATCTGGAGGTATGGGAAAGGGACATGATGAGATGAGTATATTAATTGGATAGTTATATAGATAGATCGATAAACAGAGAATGAGAGATGTTGGAAACACTTTCAGGTGCAGTCTGTCCAGGCACTGCCCCCACAAATAGGATTCATGTTCCCGCAAGAAATTTTGTGTCATTTTTTTCTCTTCCAATTTGCTTCATCCCCACCAAGGCTCTCCTCTATGGTAAAAGGGGAGTGACAATGTTTTTTGCTGCAGATGTTGATCATTCTGTCAAGCAAGATTAGAAAACTAGCCCCAGCCCTCCAGTGTGCAATACACCTTTATTTATTAATTTTTGTTATCTATTCCATCCACGTCTTGTATCTCTTTCTGAAAAGGTTGTGCAAGATGAAACAGTCATGGCTGAAGACATACAACTGTCCAATTATTCTTCAGAAAGTTGCACAGCTCCGAATAAAACTGTGTGAGTTTCTTGAAAATGCACAGTTTTTAAATCTTGTAAGTTTTCCACCCTTCATGAGAAAAAAATCCTGAATATTTCAACACTACAATGAGAAATACCCATGCCTTTCTTTGACATCTGTTGGGACGTGGGAAACTTCAGAATTCCCATTCCAAGTAGTAGCTGGAACAACTGACTGACTGCTGTGAAAGTCTTTAAGTTCAGTCACTATTGTACATTTTGCTTTTTTAAAATTACATTTTAATTCAACTTTGTCTTATCAGTATGTTTCAATATGTTCTAACATGATAACCTTTATCTGTTTTTGTTTAATCTGTGCCTCTTACATCTAGTTTTAATTGTACATGTTCATATGCTTGCTATGAGCCACCTTGAGTCCCAGTTGTGGGGAAAGGGAGTGTCAAGAAAGAAAGAGAGAGAGACTGAGTTTGACTTAATGCAGAGTTTATGTTTGCAAGGCTGTGTGAGAGAAGAATATATACCCACCACAGCTCTTCATAGAGGAAAATTGGGAAACATGTGGCCAGGCAACATCAGAGTCTGGTCAAGATGACAAAAGTTATTAATGAGGAAGAACACACAAACTAGAAGAGGCTGCAGGCATTTGCTTTTGCCTGGCAAGATTCGGTCCTCTCCTCTCTTTTCTTCCATGGTAAATAAATTGGGTGCAAACTGTGTTTTCACTTTGAAGTCAGTTTGCAGCAACTGAAGTATGTTGAAAACCAAGGAGAAAAATGAGTGGAGAAGACTGAAACCGAGACATTTTAAAAGCAACATAGGCCCCTGCCAAATCATGACATTTGGAGGGTGTAAGAGTGGTCAGTGGGGTCCCATCTTTCCTATTCCATATGCCTTTGGGACTAATAGTATGTCATATCAAAACATTCTTGCAGGGGAGCACACTGCCCCTCATTTTAAAAAAGCATGTAGCCAGCTTCCTAAGGTAACCAAGGAAGCAAATCCTATAGCTTTTTCTGGTTTTTAAAAAACAAGGAACCTTTTTGCCACTTTATCTTTAAAGGCAATTCCACACTTCTTTTAAAATTTAAAACTGTCTGAGAATATTTGGCCTAGACTCTAGAATTGCTAGGCTATGAAAATGTGTTTCCAGACTGCTCTCATGGTCTGGGGATGGGAAATGTTGCCATGCTATAATTTTGATTAAAGCACAGCAGTGTATCAGTCCAACTTTCAGGAAGATCCCATATATATAATATGTTGATTGTGGGGGAACAGTGCCTGAAGGCAGTCATTTCCTGCTTTTGGTTACAGGAAGCTAAGTAATCAAAGAGGTATATAAATTTAATTGTCACTGTCTTGAAGTTATTCCTGAGTAACAGTCACAAACCTGAGAATAAGTGAACATCCTCAGGCTACCTATCCAGACTAAACACAAAAGAGTATTTTTCAAGCTGTAATTTTACACAAGGAAATGTTAAGCCAGCATTGCTCACAGAAAATTGTTCATACCTGTGATAGTAGATATTCCTGATATTAAGGTAGAACTTCTGAAAAGGGTAGAAAAGTGTACCTTAATATAGCCATTCTTTCTTCGTAGCAATTACATATAAGTATTTTAAGTGGACTTTCACTGGTTGAAATTCTGGGCATAGACCATCATGGCCATAGACATCCAAGACAGTATTTCAAACAATTCTCTGAATCCTTGGAAATTGGGTCCTTGAAGGTCACAGGCGGGGGAAGTGTCTTGTGAAAAGTAGGGATGGGTGAGAAAGTTGCTCAGTGTTTTGATTAATACAAATTCTCTGCTTTAAAAAACCATAGCAGGTATACTGAGCATGAAAATGTTACTTTTGGACTGAAACTCCAGAACGGCCTCTGGGAGATATACCTCAAAAAATAAATTTCCCAAGCTCTGATGAGGACAGAAAGAACATTAGATTAAAGAGAAGCAGAGTCTATACATTCACCCACCCAGGTAGAGGCCTTTAAGAACAGAATCAATAGAATCATAAAGTTGGAAAGGACCCCAGGGCCATTTAATCTAACTTCTTGCTAGTGCAGGTATCCTCCATTAAAGTACTCCTGAGAGGTGGGTATCCAACATCTGTGTAAAATCCTCTGACAAAAGTGAGTGTCTTTGTTTTTGTGGTGCTTAATTATGGTTACCACTTCTTTGCTATGGCAGGCCTCTTATTTTTAACACATACACAGTCAGCAGGCTCAATGTAATCTTCTCATAGGAGTTTATCAGACTATGGAAATTGGAAGTATACTCTAATGGCAATTTGAATGCAATCATGGGGTTTCACGTTATTTTGAATGAGTGTATCTCATGCAATTTCGGGCAAAAGGGAAGTAATTCCGAATGCAATCATGGGTTTTACATTATTGCGTATTAGAGTATCTCATGCAATTTCAGGCAATGGGGAGTCATTTTTGGGAAATGGGAAATCATTCTGAATGCATTCCGAACACAATTAGAATTCACATAAATTCGCTAAATGAGTGAATTTACGTGAATTCGAATTGGTTCCATTCAAAATAGAGATAAATTCCTCCCGTCTGATAAACTCCATGGAATAGTTGCTCCTATTATATCTGATGGGCACAGTTAGATAAGAAATTTGTTGTTTTCTGATAAGAACTCACCAAAATTTGCAGTTTTTCTTTTAAACAGGACAGAAAGAAATTGAGGATAAAACATTTCAAAAGTAGGAGACAGTAAAATTGAGATATGTATCCATCCCTAAGAAGTGGCTCCCAAGAAGTCCTGTTAACTGAGCAACTTTTTTAGTGCTTATTATGTTCCTAGTTTTACTTTGGTTGTAAGTGCTTCATTGATTTTATTGCCTGCTACTGGTTTTATTATGTACCTTTTTTATTCATTGTTTGAAATTTTATTGTTTCAATTTTACCATTCAGAGAAACGTAGTTATTTGGATAGCCTGAAAGTGTACTAAAATAAGTAAGTAAACAAATGAGGATAGTACAATTCAAGGAGTTTGAAGAGTCAGCAACCAATGTAAAAGCATAGTTACATTTTCTTGTTAGAGTAAATGCAGGTCATGAGATAAATCTTGGTCCTGCCATAATGAAAAACAAAAAAACAAAAACAAAAACAATTTAAGGTTTTGTTCTTCATATACCATGGAATGGTAATAGGGCAGCTGGAAGAAACAGATGAGCTTTCTTGGCCCATTCAAGTTCCACAAATTCCACATGGCTCCACAGGGTACTTTGAATCAAACCTGCACTAGTCCTCATCCATCTACTCACACTGAAAAAGGGAGAAATAGAGCTGTGGGATGAATAATACTGATCAGACTATCTGCATTAAGAGCAATGCTGTATTGGGATTTATGAGACTTTGGTCCCATGCTACTATGATAGGATTAACTGTAGCAAGACCTGACTTTCCTTATGTGATGACATAAGGTATGTATATATACATTACGCAGTTATAGCAGTTTGATAACATGTTTATCTGTCATGGTTCCATCTTAAGAATCTTTGCATTTATAGTTGGATCTGTTAGGCAAGATCCCTAGAATTCTCTGCTAGCCAATTCTAGCAGTGCAGTTCAAAACAATCCACTAGGGAATTCTTGAGGACTTTGGCAAACTATGGATCTCAGGACTGAGTGGTTACAGTTAACATGGCATCAGACTGATGCAGCTGTTTAATCTAGATACACTTTCATTTGGAAAAAGTGCTTCTTGTCCAACTAGGCACAATAACCAGATATCAGTAGTCATGCATTAAACCAAAACATAAAGAGTCTTTTCCCCCAAATGAAACTTAATGGAATTTAGAGGGCACTTTCCAAAAGACAATGGGGGCACAGTGATTACATAGTTCCTCCCTTTGTTTCCACCCCATCCCCTGCCAACCCTTGCAGTCTGTGGTGGGTTACTGTGCAAAGCACAGGATGGCAAAAAGCAAAAGGGAGGGAGACGCAGGAAGAGGAATTCCATGGTGTACCTCCTTGTAGTGCAGCATGTCCCTGTGGGAAAGAGCCTGTAAAGAAGGTGTATGAGAGTGATGGTTGAATGCAAATAAAAGGGTCAAAGAGGAAAGAAGGTGTCATGTTTTGAACATGGACATGGAGAGGGAAGGGCAGGGGTAGGAGGAGAAGGAAGAAGAAGAGTTGTTGTTGTTATTGTTGGTGTTATTTAGGAAGAGAAAACTAGGCACAGGGAGAAAGAGGGAAGTGCCAGAACAATGTATAAGCATGAAGAAAGAGAAGTATGCATAACCATGACAGACAGTGACAGAGCTACTAAAGGGAGGATAAAGGAAGTGGGTGGAGGTCACTAGAAATGATGACATACATATTGGAGAAAATGTGGCAGAGGAGCAAGACTTTGAAAGAAATGACGAGCTGGAGACAAAGAGGTGAAGGGGAGAGAGCGAGTATATTTTTGTCCAGAAATGAACAATAGATTCCCGACAGATATCCCTGCCCTGGAAGATCTATCTATCTATCTATCTATCTAATTATGTTATTGGAGGATTTTGTGGCCATTAAGGAACATTTCAAAATAGTCGTAATTATTCCAAATGTAGCTCATTCACTCTGCCCCAATGGAGGATCAAAAATACTACAGAGCCGGTTAGGAAATTATAAGTTCATGTGTGCATAACATGACATCATGTGTTGTAATAAGTGCAGATGAATCCTTGTTTCTTTGATACATGACTAAAGCTCCATGACAAAAATGCCATGGCTGGTGGAGGGGAGCAGCCATGAGTTATCTTGGGATGAACAGTGAGCAACCATTCCACCAGGTGTTCCCACCTCTCTGAGGTGTCATTTGGAACAATATGACCCCTGCATCCTACTAGTTGCCCCTGCCAATAGTGCCATGATTGTGAATATTTAGTGTAGTTGAATACAGAGCAGTTACATATCTTTAACTCTAGTTTATGAATCTGTAACTGAAATGGAGGATGCCAGCCAATATTTATCACACATGTATGCAAAACTCTGTAAGGTTTGGTTGTGGTTGATATTAGTAGTGTTGATCTGATTTTTACTTCATATTTTCAGATGTGTTTTTGTTTCCTGCATCCTTGTTTTCGGTTCATGTGTGTTCATCTGTCTGTCTTTGGAGCTTATCATTCTGCTTAAATAACCTGGCTTACCTCTTCCATGTTCAAGCTTAAATCAGGAGGCATCTGGGTCCTACAACAAGGATTTTGCTGCCAAAGCTGCTGGGCGAGTACAGCCCAGCTGCAGCCCAAGTCCCAGGTGAGCTCTGGTGGCCATTTTTCCTAGGCAGAAAGTTTCTGGCCTCAAAATAAGGCCACTGGATCTCATCTGGGACCTGGGCTGCAACTGGGCTGTACTCATCTTGTGGCTTCGGCAGCAAAATCCTTTTGGTAGGACCCAGCTGCCTCAAGATTTAGGCTTAAATTTGGATGAGGTAAACTGGGTCACTTAAGCACCGCAATAAGCTCCTTTCTTTTTTCCTAGTCTCATTCATTTCTTTTCAGTGGGTGGGTGAATGAGAAATGGGATTTACCAAAATTCATGCAGCTCTGTCCTTCTTTTCAGAGCCCAAAATTAGGATTGGACTGGGGGCAGGGGGGAGGGTGAAGCCATGGATCAACTGTATTCTGGTAAGATTTCTACTGCAGTAAGGTAAGCTCTATAGAAGGCAAAATATTAAGAAAAAATTAATCCATGTGAACATCAACAGAACTGAAATAAACATCGTTTCTCAATAAAAATGTAATGGACCAAGGCTTTTTATTTTAGTTTTTTAGGCCCGATACAGACGGGCACTAAGATGCACCTGGGTGGTGCCATTAGGGTACAAACCCTAACCTGTAATGGTGCTGCCACCATTATGTAATGCTGTTTAGATGGCGTTCGTAATGGTGGCGCCGCAACTGCGCAGCTGCTAGATGCAGCTGCGCAGTTGCGGTGGCAGAAAGGCGCTCAATGGCGCCTTTCCCCCCACTCGCACTGCAACTGCGATGCAAAAAAGGAGCAGGGAAACTCTGCTCCTTTTTTGCTGCGCAGCTTCACCGCAGCATCTAGCTGCTGTGGTGAAGTTGTGCTGCAAAAAAAAGTGGTGCTAGACTACCCTTTTGGGCAATCTGTATCGCTCCCTAGTGTAACATAACAACAGCACTTCTTCATTAATTGTCCTTGTTCTGACAATAGCTCAGTAGGATAATTAGACTGTAAGCAAAAATCTGAACAGATATGTATTCTTCCAAAGTAACATGTGTATTGAGGTCATGTTCAAAACCATCACCCAGTTTTCACTTAGCCAAGTGTCCAGTTTTTACCCTTTCCAACAAACAATCCTATTCATCCCCCTTTCTACCTTCTTCTGCACATTCAAATATCCAAATTACTTTACCTTCAGACTTGGTTTTTTGATGATCTACTTTACAGAAAGCACAACTGGGGAAAGGTAATATTACTGAAGGCTGTGATGCTGAGTTCAAGTTGGCAAGGGATAAGAAGAAGGTATTCTGTTTATAGAGAGAACTCCTAAAGCTGAGAAAATGCTTTGAACATAAGGAAATGTTCATAGGCCTAACAAAGAGACTGGCCTCTTCCTGTCATAAGCTCTGAGAGTATTCCTGTGCTACTGTTTACACAGCGCATAGTGGCCATAAGCCAGTTTTCCCACCCATCTGACAGGCTAGCAGATATATCATTCATTGAAAATAGTGGCTGTCCTTTTGAAGAAAATGCTTAACAAAAACTTGCATATTAAAGCTCTGTACCAAACAAAAATTTAGGAGAAAAATCAGCCAATGCATGTAGAACTAGCTATCATCAATGTCATACTTTTCCCTTCAGACACCCAATAGCCCTGAAGAGGTCTGCTGCCTGCAAGTGCTATACAAAAAAATATGGGAAATCTATAGTTTTTCTAGCAGTCTTTGCTGAAAAGGATTCCATATGGTTCACGTTGTTGGAATCCAAGCACACACACACACACACACACACACATATATATATATATATATATATATCTTTCACATGCATTCTGCAAGTTGAATATTGACCTGTTGGAGTAACATCTGCTTTCCATGATATTTTTATGTGAAATATGAAAACTCAAATGAAGAGAATTTTTAATAGTATGGATTCAAATATATAAGCCATATGTTCTCACTGGGGATTTCTGCCTCCTAAACCCAAATGTGTTGATTTGACTAATGGTTATCCAGACTTCATTTATGAAATGACCAAAGGGATTCTATTCTTTATTACTGGTTCACACATTCTCGGACTTATTCATTGACTGCAAACACCTTCCGGAACAGACTTATCTCTAAAACATAAGAAAGGGCAACTTTATTCTGCAATTCTCTTGTATTATGTCTCCTGTTTTGGTCTGGTCTGGTCTAGTTTGGTTTGGTGGGGGGGGCGGGTTTGCTCCAAAATGCTTAATTATTCCAACTATTTATAATCTGTTTTTCAAATTTCCTCCACAGCAACTTACATTAGAAAACAAAATAAAAACAACATAAACGGTTACAAAACTATCACACAACAAATTAAAAACAGTATAAAACCCTGCAAAACCAATAAAAACAGGAGACACGATCATAAAGTACTTTCTGGGGGCAGGGGGGAAGACATGTTTAAATTCCGCCTATAATTTCTGGCTGATTTTGCAGGAAAGAAAACCTGACAGTTATATTACCACCACTAAGAAGGCCCTGTTTGTGGCACTAAATAAGTTCAGGAGCTAATGATAGACCAGAGCACACTCTTTAATGCTGATTGAACATACTGGAAGACTCATTTGAGTGAAGGCAGACTTAAAAATAACATGGAGTCAGATTGTTAAGGGTTATATATTTTTGTTTGATTGATTGTCTGTTGCATTTATATCTTACCTTTCTCCCAAAATAGAATCCAATGCCTTAATCCTTGGCCTTAATCAAACTGATAGAGTATACTCAATAAATTTATGAGTTGTACATAAGTGTTGATTTTTCATTCAACAATTGATTCTCTAGGTCGACTCAAATTGGAACCAGTAGATGGAATTGGACCATTATTACCAGCTATTTAAATCGAACCTGTAAATGAATTGTTAGCCAATGTAGGTTTAATATGATGAGGAGTGGTGTGACAGGGACACATGGCAAGGAAAACATGTTAAACAAGATCACATTTCAGAGAAAGCAAAATAAACAGATCCATCCTTTCATCGTAAAAGGCACTGAGTGTTTTGCTCTTAAAAGTTTGGGTCAGAAGCCTGTTTTATTCAACAGTTGAGATGCTGAATTAGGGTCACTGCACTCTAAAGGAGAAAAGTCAGAAAGTAACCATAAGGCCTAATAAATCAGAATCATGTTGAAGGAAACAGTTTGCTTACATATAGAAAATATTGTAAGTTCCTGGAGATTTCAAGTTGAGCTACACATTCTGAGCCATGTTCCAAAAACATCTTGAAATGTTCTACTGCTATGGTAACAGCTACAATACAGGAATAAGTTACAAAGAACAAGTGTGATATATAAATAGTTTGAGAACAGTACTTTCTCCTTTTTTCTGATCTAGTTTCTATGTTATAGCTTTTCATTGGTCAAGTGCTGCTGCTGCATGTTTTTGTAAGAATGCTACTAAGTTGGTTAAATTGCTTGTGTATGGAGGAACCCTAGGATCTCAAGACAGAGGGCACTATCGCATGGAGGAGGCAAGCATCATGAAAACGTGTGCTACTAGAGTGGTCGGGGGGAAGATTATCACACCCCTGTGCACTTCTCCTGTTCATGTCATGTACATAAACTGTAATGGGCCCATTATTACCCAATGGTGTGTCCATTGCAGTTTACGCATGGGACAGGAACGGGAGAACGCATGGGAGTGTGTGATAATCTTCCCCCCAATCATGCTATTACCACATTTTAAGCATGTTTTCATGATGCTTGCCTCCCATGTGATAGAATCCAGAGTCCATCCATTCACACCACTTTAACTGCCATGGTTCAATGCTATGGAATTCTGGGATTTGTAATTTTGTGAGATATTTGCGCTTCTCTGCCAGAGAGCTCTGGTGCCAAAACAAACTACAAATCCCAGGATTCCATAGAGTTAAAGCAGTGTTAAACTGCATTAAATCTGCAGTGTGGCAGCAGCCTGTCATTAAAAATATTGCTAAGTTCAAACTACTATCAGACTCCATTTATAAACTTTAAAAGGTTTTTAAAAATCCACTTCAACCCCTCACTCAAAAGCCTCGTCGTCTTTAACTGCTATTTTGAAAACAGGTAACACATGCTGGAAACATGCTGGAATTTGGCCCCTGCATACACACGAGAATTTCATTCTGTTTGTTTTACCAAAATATGCATTTTAAAAAAAATAAAAGTACATTAAAATGATAACAGGAAACAATTTAATATAAAAATTATCTGAGGGAAGTAAAACAGACTTATCTGGTGAACTCTAAATATGAGCCATCCACCTTACTTTAACCAGCATCCTGGCGGTTGTCACATCCTGTGTCTGGGCTTCTTTTAACTTCAGGGCCTTGAAGTGTACCTGTATACATTTGAACTTTCCCCAGCATTTTTGTAAGGGCTAGAAAGCTGGTGTTTTAAAAGACACTAACAAAATGGAAGGTGCTGAGGACTGCTTCATACACGACAATTTCCTTTATGGTGTTTCATCTCTGTGTAGCAAATTGTAATGCCTGCAGCTGCCCTTCAAGACTCAAATTCCATGCCAGATTCCAGATCCAACTGGGTCACATAATGTGCACGGATGTACGGAGTACACCCAACCCTGAGCATAACACAACAGGTGAACTGGATTCACCACTTCAAAGAGTTTGTTATCTCCTCTTCCGCCTCTTTGCCTTTGTTTCTAAATGTCCACCATCTGTAAGTAGTTATTGATTTTATTACTTTCAGAAACCGCTCAGCATTTGCTTTTCATCATCTCCTTTCTATGGAATAACATCTCATTCTCACACATGCCAAGAGTTAATCAGATTCGGTTGGAATGCATTAAGCAACCCACTTTTCTACTGCAATTGCTATTAATGCATTGTTTAATCTGTTTATAATGGTGATTAAGTTGGTACTGCAAGAAAACCCTTTTTAAGGACACTGCTCTGATCATTTTCTTCATGTCAGGAAGCATGAAATAATTATTTTAATTTTAAAACTCTCTCTCACACACATGCACACACAAATGCACATACATTCTCATGTAAGTGTTTAAACTTTTTTTAAATAAATGGTGTAGTTAGCTGATTTGTCAAGAAAGATTCATTGGGATTGTCCCTGGCAAACTGGGACAGTTGTCATCTGCTCTTAAATAAATTTCAGTTTTAATTCAAATACAAGGAACTACAGTTTTAACTAAATCATGAATTACCAATAGCTGAAACTATGCTTTGATACTGACTTGTTCTCATTAACTAGAATTTATGGAGAATACAGTTCCCTGAATCTGGACATTGCAGAGAACTGCTGAAATTGGAATTGCATTATTCTGGTGTCCTTCTCTGCCACACATGAAAAAAAATGTGAGAAAAGGTAAGCATGAGAAAAAGGCAACTTGAAAACTGCACATTGAGTGGGCACATTCATGTAAACGTAAAGGTCTGGCTTCCCATTATATCTGAAGGAGAGAATGGCTTATCGGAAGCAAGATCTAAACCAGCAGAGCCTCCAGGCTCTTAGGCAGTGTGTTTTCTAAATAGCTGGGGCATAGATTACTGCTACTAAGAATGTCCCACACATAGAATATGTGTGCATGTTTTGGCAACAGATAAAATTATATTATTACTGGAGGAGGGGAGAGACTGAGATTGCTCCTCTGCACTTATAGCACTTTGGCCATTACTATCACAACTCTTGGATTTCATTCACACTCTACACCTAGCACACACATTGATTCTTTAAGGAAAAAAATATAGCCACAGGATTAATGCAGTATGTTGAAATCCAAAAAGCATCCAGGGGTAGCTATCCTGGCCGTATAGCAAATCCAGTAACAACAAAAATTCACCAAACAGTGCTACCTTTATTGGACCAGCCGCAATATACATGCAGCAAGCTTTCGAAGCTACACTGGGTTCTTCATCAGTCAAGGTGTTAAAAAGGTGTTACATTTAAGGTCTTAAGGTGTTCCAGTGAAGGTGTTCCAGTGAAGGTGTTACATTTGTCTGTAATCTTGACAAATGAAAATGTGCACTCTGGGTATGGACTGCTGATGCAATGTCCCTCCCTCATGCACACTAATCCTGTGACAACAAAAATCCATCAAACAGTGATATCATTACTGGGCCAACCAAAATGCACAATATACATGTTTCAAGCTTTCAAAGCTACACTGGCTTCTTCATCAGGCTAGCTGTTAACAACCATACTGGAGAAAAAAATTGAAGATGTTAGTCATACTCATAGGCCTTCATTTTGTTATCTTTGTTCTCAGTTCAGATGGTATGGAGGGGTATTTCTTGCAGACTGGAACCTCCTCCTCCTCCTGGCCATGAGGGTACTAGGAGATTCTCAAAGTCCAGGAAATTTAACATCCATTTGCAACACACACACACACACAAATACTTCCTTTGCAATCCAATATGTCTCCATATTGGATTGCAAAGGAAGTATCTTTTTGTGTTGCAAATGGATGTTAAATTTCCTGGGAAATTTGAGAATTTGACAATCTCCCAGTACCCCAATGGCCAGAAGGAGGAGGTTCTAACCTGCAAAAATACCCCTCCATACCATCTGAACTGAGAACAACGATAGCAAAATGAAGGCCTATGACTAACATCTTCAATTTTTTTCTCCTGTGTGGTTTTTAACACCTTGACCAATGTAGCTTTGAAAGCTTGCAACATGTATATTGTGCATTTTGGTTGGCCCAATAATGGTATCACTGTTTGGTGCATTTTTGTCACAGGATTAATGTGCAAGAGGGACATTGCAGCATCAGTCCTCATATCCAGAGTGCATGTTTTCATTTTTGTTACATAAAACAAGATTACAGACAAATGTACACATACACAAATCCCTCCATGAAACTGAAGTGAAGTAAATGCACATAAATTAGGAGCAAAGATCACTACCCATGCCCCATATCTACACTTCTACATGATAATAATGTTTATTAAATACTTCTGACACTCATTTATGCATCCTGACATTCATTTATTTGGGGGGATCCCAAGCATGCTTCAACTAGATATTTTGGTTGAATAACTAAGCAATCTGCAAGTGGTGTTGTGTTGAGGGACATCACAACCTTCCTCTTCTTTTCTCTGTTCTTTATACTTCTGTAAACAAAAATAAATTCCTACAGAGAGCATGTTGCCATAGTTGCAAAGCTAACCACAGAAATGTGAACTGGACAGAAATCGATGTAGTAATGCATCCCAATATTTTTGCAGAGCTCAGATTTTTCCCATTTGTTTCAGGGTTACTTCACACGCATTATGTGTTTGATGCGTGGAATCCAAATATCTTGCACATATAAATAAAACAGGAACATTTACCACTGCTAGAGAAGTAAAAGGGGAGACTGGCAAACTTCCCTGAACATTGTCCCTAATGTCTGCTTCCCTCCCACCATACCAAAACAACCTCTTCTCCAACATCTCTAGTACTCATGAAGTTCAGTAGCAACAGGTGACAATATTTTACAATACAACTTTAACAGGACACCTCTTGAACAACAGTGAATGAGGCCCAGGGGAAGATTGGCTGGGGGAATCAATGAATTGCCTAATATTGGATTTGTATCTTAATATAAATTAACTTAAGGAAGTTTAAAGAAAGTTAACCATCCCTCCTCACCATGCCTCCTGTGTCACATACAACGGACTAAGAAGTTCTGGGATTTGAAATCCAAATTAATTTATTTCAAGCTTTCCTAATCTCACAGAGTTTAAAAAGGGGAGCCAACTATCCAGGGAATCCTTTCAAGTGGAAACAGTGGATCTTTGGTCCTAAGACTATATATCAGTTAAAGTTATTACTGCAAAGGCATGAAAGGGTAGTTCAGTTTTAACTCTGGGAACCCATGAAAATCATATCTGAAAGTGACAGAACAAGGAAGAGGCCTTAGATGTTGAATGCAATGCACAAGCTTTGCAGCTATAGCCCCCAAGCTGTGGAATGACCTCCTGGATGAGATGTGTCTCATTGTATCCATCAATGGCTTTTAAAAAGCCTTAAAGACGCATCTCTTCCAGCAGGCCTTCCCAGATAGTGTTTAACATCTCCCGGCTCCAAACTCAAGATCTAGAATCTTTCCAGCTTCTCTCCCTTATGATTTCAGCTCTACCCATATAGCTCAAGAATTTTTAGGCTTTCATATTGTTTTTGTACTGTGTTCCATGCTTTTAACTTATTGCTAATTTAATCCTTTTTTAAGGGAAAGGAGGCTGGGATGGGATTGATCTATTTTAACTGTTGTTGTTTTAATTTGTTGTATCCCACACCAATTGCTTGTTCAGAGGGGCGGGCTATAATAATAATTATTATTATTATTATTATTAGCACATTCCTATGGCATTAGGTTTCCCAGATCTCAGGATCTGAACCTTCCCATTGATTCCTTTCTCTTTTAATTTTTGATTTCACTTCTCTCTCTTTCTTGACCTTCTTCTCCCTCCCCTAGAACTCCTGGCTAAACATCTTATCACTACCCCATCCTCTTTCTTCTTCTTTGCCTCCACCTCCACCCCCAGCCACCACTTGCAGCTTCTGATTACGTTTATCAGTGATCTCATTTCCTAGTCTATCTCTTTGTCATCATCTTTCTCTACTGTTTCCCACAACTCCTGAAGGAACTTTTTCTTCTCCCCTCTCCTCCTGATTTTTTGTTTTTGTTTGAGTCCTCCTTCATTCTCCTGCCCACAGTTTCTAGCTAAGCCTTTAAGGCTGAAGGGTGAGGTATAAAAACTCCAATAAATAAATAAATAAAATTCCTTCTCCTCCCCTCCCTTTATTTTCTCTCTTTCTCCCTTATCCTTTGTACTTGTCCCTCTTCCACAAACAACTCTTGGCTAAACATCTGTACACTATCTGTGCTGCGACCCACCTTTAGAGCAAAGGTTATTTTAAATGGTTGAGGGAGATAATCAAATGCTACAGTGCTTTGCCCTGGCTCTAGAATAAGCTATCCATCACTGCACTGGTGCTTCAGGTTGCTCCCAAGCCTCAGCTTATCTCCTTCTCTACCCATAAAGACTTGCCAGATGTGACCAAGTGATAAAATATATTAAATCTGAAATAACAATAACAACAGCCAAAACTTGTATTCAGATCCTTTGGACAACTGGTTAACATCATATTGCAGATACCAAAATGGTAGACAGGAGGGAGGGAGGAGGAGGAGAAAGAGGAGGAGGAGGAGGAGGACCACACCTATGACCATGACCATACCTAGTATCTCTCTTGATGCTTCACTCTACTTTCCTTCACACGGCGTAGGAGAAAAATCATTCCCACTCAGAAGTGGTGAGTCAAAGGAATGCCTAGTGCTGAAAGAGTCAAGAGTCAGAAGTGTATTTACAAAGATAAACAGAAACATGAATTGCTAGATTTGGCAGGTGCATAAACCACAAAGGAACCCATTACATGTATCTGAACTGATGTTTTGGTAAATGATTTGGCAGGTGCATAAACCATGAAGGAACCCATTACATGTATCTGAACTGATGTTTTGGTAAACCTTTTTGCTTCACAATTCAATCCATAAAATGCATAGCACTTGTCAACTCTCATTGAGAGGAAATAAGCCCCGTTTCAGTATCTGTTTTACATCTGTAGTTTAACGGACTTCTGCAGCAGCAATGTGTGGCATCCAAAGGTCATAGTGATATGATCGTTATTATCCATCATCTACCAAACAAAATGCAAATTGCCATTTCAGGACTTCATTTTCCATTCTCATAGGCAAAGAAGATAAGGATTCTTAAACATTTACTTCCAACAAGCAAAATATTCTCAGCTTCTCAGATTTCCAAGGAAATCTACTGGTACAAGATTAACAGCTCTTGTTTACACTGACTTCCACGATTTACAGATTCTTTCAAGCAGCTGCTCCCTCAAGCAGGAAGGAACAAATGCAATTAGAACATGGCTTGGAAAATTTAGTTCCCAGATTTCTGTGAGTTATATTTTTTTAAAAAGACCTACCTTTTCTGAACTGTGACTCACAAGTAAGATAGATTTGATCTTTTAACACCCAAAATGTCCTGCATCAAACTAAACATTTGATATGTATTTGGACATACCTTTTCTTCTCTAGAACAGGATATCTATGTCTCTATGAACACAAATAATTAATTATTATTATTATTATTATTATTATTTCTTACCCGCCTCTCTGTAAAACAATCAAGGCGGGGGATGCATTAAATATAAATGAAAGACTGCCTTCTTCCCTATGAGCCTACCAACATATCCAGCTTTTCATACAGGACTAGCTTCACCGAAGTACAGCTAAATGGATATAGTATTTGATGACACTGATATGGGTGGTCATAAACAATAAGACAGAATTCTATTGATGATATAATGCAGGGTTACCCAGGCTTATGTCTTTTTCAGGATGGTGCATAAGGTCCACAAGCCCATTCCAGTACTAAAGCCCCAAGGGACACTGCTACAGCTATTTAGTAGATAAGGGAAAGGGAAAGGGAGGAATGGATGTTACCAAGCAACAGGGACTATGGCTTGTCCCGGCTCAAGTTTCCTACCCCCAAAAAAGAAAACGAGGATGGGTGGTTATAGAACAGTGGTTCCCAACCTTCCTAATGCCATGATCCTTTAATACGTTTCTCATGTTGTGGTGACCCCCAACCATAAAATGGCAGTGCCTCGGTTCCAAAGACCATCAGAAATATGTGTTTTCCAATGGTCTTAAGCCACCCCTGTGAAAGGGTTGTTCAACCCCCAAAGGGGTCACAACCCACAGGTTGAGAACCGCTGTTATAGAGCATTATACTCCGCATGTCTCATGCAGGATCTTGGCTGAGATTTTTGTCTAACCTAAACTGAATTAAACTAAACCCCTAAAATAAGTTCTCCACCTTCAAAAGCTCCTTTGAACTTCATAATAAAACTGAGAGCAGATTCTGCAAGTGACATTGGTGCTACCAGCCACTGAACTGCAACGGGCAACAACTGATACAGGCAACATTATTTCTTCCCTGTTGGACTCCATTCTTTCTTGTGTCTTAAACATTTACTTGTATTGGTGATATTTTGGCACAGTATCTGGACTGAAAATGTATTTTTAGAAATAGGGTTAGTTTATATAAATGTATATGGCTAATTAATGTTCATATCATGTGCAGTTCCCCTTTCCCTCTACTTGTTTTTTTCCCTTGTAATTAAACTTTAAAAACCCCATTTTAAAAAGGAAAGTTATCTGTATGCTCTTCACCATTATGAATCTTCCTGAGCCTTAAGGTCTACTTCAAAGATATGAAACCAAGGCCTGAAACAGACTGGCATAAAAAGCCAGGTTCTGTGCAGCTTGGGGGCATTTAGATGATGTATGCCCCCAGCCAATGTGGAAGCCATGCTAGGGTTGCTCCCAGGTTGCCCAAAGTGGCCCAAACCCAGGCCCAAAAGGAGCAGATATTTTCCACTCCTTTCAGTGATCCATTGTGGATCATGGCAGGGGTTGGCATCTGGACTGCAACATGTGGGTCCTGCAGTCCCACAGCCCTCTAGGCAAAAGCAGCCACTGACCTCTCCTTCCTGCCCGCCTGTTCTGCCTCTCTGAGATCCCAGTGAAGGTGTATCACCAACAGGACCTTCACAGTGGTAACTCAACAGCTGTAGAATAAGCTCTTCCCCTGCACATCTTAAATCACATTTAAAAACCAGTTTTGTTCCTGATGGCATTTTATAGTTTAATCTTCTGTTTTTACTGATGGTTTTTGGGTTTTGTAAACTGATGTTAAATTGTATTTTGTCATTATACTGAGTTGGTCTTCAGGATCCAGTTAGGGACTGGTTCCAGGACTGCCGGCAGATACTAAAAGCCATGGATGCTCAAGTCCCTTATAGTTAGCCAGAGAGGTAGGTTTGTTTGTTTGTTTTTTTGTTTGTTTATACAATTTATATTTGATCTACAAGGTCTCTTTGCTATTCCCTCAGCTCAGTCAGTGCAGCACAATAAGTATTCTGTGTTGGGTTGCACCACATGCCGTTCATTGAGGGAGTCCTTCTGCACTAGGGCAGGAAACCCATATAGAAAAAAGGTAGAGTTTTTACTAATTCCTCCCAACCTTGCGTTTTTATAATTTCCATTTTTTTCTGCCACCCCTTCCCCCATGCACACCCCTGCCCCTGCTTTTGCCCAGGGACCAGCAATAGATAGCTAAGAAAATACTCTTGAGCTGAAATAATGATCCACTGGGTGCACATACATTTTCCCACCGAATATTTTCAATCTACATTTGGTTGGATCCATGGATGAGGAACCTGCAGATATGGAGGGCCAACTGTATTTAGTTTCTTAATGTAAATTTCAATGCAAAACCAATGGATAAAGCAATATATATATATATATATATATATATATATGGTGTGTATATTTTTTTAAAAAAACTGCTTGGGTTGCTTCTGATTTTATGGAATAATAGAAATGGAATGAGTCTTGGCAGTCATTTCACCTAGCTCTGCCCTCAGTGCAAGATCTGAAATGCAGGATTTAAATACCTCAATTAAATCAATTCCTGAGATTATTTGTACCATTGGTGATTGCTTGTACCAACAGGAAATTTCTCTTGAGCTGTAGCAAAATCTGTTTTTCTTCTGTTTCCACCACTTGCTTAAGATGTCTGCTCCATAGCACTTGTCATACAGTTATTGATCATTGCTAGAAAGAGAGAGAAAGAATATTCTTTGTCGATCATTTCTAGAGAGAGAGAGAATGCCTTTTGCTTGTTTGTATGTTTGTTTGTTCATTCAGTGACAATTGTGTGTAATTATATGGATGCAAAAATATGATAAAGCAAGATGGGCATGGACAACCAGCAACCAGCAGGCCCTTGGCTATCTTTTTTTCTATATAAGCAAAGTATGCAGGGGCAAAAAATTTTTGTTTTTGTTAATGAAAATCATATTTCCTTGCATACGTGTGTGTGTGTGTGTGTGTGTGTGAGTGATAATATTGCTACCACTAGAACAGCAGTGGCAAACTTGGTAGTGAAAACTGAAATAGATCTAGATAATCTATTTAATCCAGGAATCCCTAAACCTGGGAAATGAGCACACATTCTAGGATCCTGTTCAAGAAGAAATTTGATACTGGCCATAAAGCATGGTGGGTTTCGGGAAGGTTTTTGGTTTTTTATTGTTGGATATTTATTTATTTATTTATTTATTTTGGTTTTGGTTGGTTGGTTGGTTTTTTTGTAATGCCTCATCACACCCTGTTTTAAACAGGATGGAAACCTCCCTTGCTGCATCACCCCCCTTACCCATTCAGCCAGTCCTCTTCTAGTTGCTTCCAAGAGCCAAGAAGGGCAAGTGTCCACTATACATATGGTAGCTCTCACCTCTCCAAAGATCTGGTCCACACCCTCAGGCTGCACAAATGGAGGCATATCCATCAATACAGCACAAGCAGTTGCCAATATTGCATCCATTAGATTTGTCTCAGCTGCAGCATCCAAGTCAGCATGGATCCAAGCAATTTTCTCTGTAATGTGTCCTGCAAATACTTCACAGTGAGCTATTGAGTGGTCTTTGTTTTCTTCTTGTTGGCCAAAGTGTAAAAAGGCTCCATTGAAGACAGCTCTACAGATATACCATGCAGATGCAGTGGTGGCAAAGAAGTATAATTTCTTTGCTGCCATCATCCCCACAGGATAGATTTTCCAATGAGCTCTAGTCTGTCTTCCGAGACTCTTCAAGTTTTCTACCATCATCACTCTAATCTCTGTCCCACTTGTTTAATCACTACCACCTCCCTAGTGAAGCATGGGGTTCATGTGGCTCCATTTCATGGGGAGGGGATGCTTTGGATTCACAATGTCCACCATCCTGCCATTTCCCATTCCGGAGATCAATCAGGGCTTCAACAGGTTCACTTACCTAGGCAATGGAACTGCCAAAGAACCATCAGGAATTCATATGGATCCATACGTCTCCTGGGGTATATCATCTTACTTGACCCCTACCCCTCCAGAGTCTCTGAGTCCCAGTGAATCTAAACCCCACCAGATAGTGATCTGTCCATGACAACAGAACTATAAAAAGTGCCTCTACACCCAGATCACCATGATCTGGCCAGACAAAAAAACAAGTCCAGAGTGTGTTCTGCAATATGGATGGCACCAAACAATCATAGACCTTGAAGAGACCAGAAGGACCTACCAGTCCAACCCCCTGCCATGCAAGAACACAGGATCAAAGCATCCCCAACAGATATGGCCATCCAGCCTCTGTTTAAAAACCTCCAAAGAAGGAGACTCCACCACTTTCTAAGGCAGCATGTTCCACTGTTGAATAGCTCTTACCATCAAGTTCTTACTAATGTTTAAATGCAATCTCTTTTCCTACTCTGTGTGCCAGTCTCTGGAGCAGCAAAAATAAGCTTTCTTCAACTTCAGATACTGCTTCTGACTGACCTATGGTTGTTATGGCGGGCATAAAGTCCTGAGCTGTTCCTGACAGAACAGTTTCCATATGGATGTTGGAATACCATAGCAGAACAAAGCAAGGAAACTCCAACACCACCACTGAGATGACCTCTGCCAGTTCAGTAAAGGATACTGTTGAGCAACAGGTTGGGAAATACACTAACAGAGTCCCTGTTCTGTCCCACCCAGACACCTTCAAAAATACACACTCAGACTTAGCAGACAGTAGGATGGTGCATCTGGTCAAGGGGATGGAATCTCAACAGAGCACTGCATCTCTGCCTCTCCATGCACTGGCTTCACCTACTGCTGCACCTAGAACCCAAGTGGACAAAGCTGAAAAATGCTCACTCCTCCAGCTTTATCCAGCTAGGTCTCTGTAATCCAAAACAGGTCAGTATGTTCATCTAAGATCAAGTCTTGGATCAATAAGGTTTTTCCTTTCACTGACCTGGCACTGAAGATCAGCATTTTCAGTTCAGGGTCCTGTTGCCAAGGCTATCCAGACTATTCGAAGTGGAGGACAGCTTGGAGATAACCAACACACTGTGGCTCTCCCTTCTGCTGTGATTATAGGGCTGTCTCCCACTCCATATCTCCCCATTCCCATTATTGTCATAATGGCTGTTCTCTGGGTTGCTTCCTGTCCTGCACTCTCTGTATGACACATTTTCTTTCTTTTTGCTAGCAGGCAGGTTGCTTTTTTTTTGTTTTTGTACTTTTTTAAAGATAGTACTTTCACATAAAAAGCTACAAAACACATACTTTTGGAACATCACCCAGCATGGTCTAGTTTTTTATTGTGTCACTGTAATTAATTATAAATTGCTATTCACCCAATGATCAGCCCCTTCTCGTGACTGTTCTGTGGGATATGTCATAATTTTACAAGATCTTTTGGTTGTGTTCTGAAGCTGAAGAACGTTAAAAATCAGAGTTTGTCTGCCTGTCTGCAATCCTTCTTTGATATTTAAATAAAAACATGTGGCAATGTGGGGAGGACTAATTCTTTGCAGGTTCTAGTACTGTAGCAGGAACAAGGCTATGCTGTACTAAATTATATAACATGTTATTCGGAACATATACAGTTGGCCCTCTGTATCCACAGATTCTGCATTCTCAGAATGCAGAAAAATATTCACACACACAGAGAGAGAGAGAGAGAGAGAGAGAGAGAGAGAGAGAGAATTCCAAAAAGCAAACCTTGCTTTTTCTGCTTTATAACATTTTACTACACCATTGCATATAATGGGACTTGAGCATTCACAGATTTTGGTATCCATGTCAGGTCCTGGAACCAAACCACAGCGAATACTGGCGGCTTACTTTACTAGCAGAATAGAGCCTGTTCTATTGTGCAAATTTCAGATGCTAACCTAAGAGCACATCTACAACTGTACATGTAAGCCATAGATAAACGGTAGCTGTAGTGATGCCTTCCTTCCTCTTCCGTTCACCCCTGTCACACAGCAGCCATGGGATGGTTTCTCCAAATAGCTCTGAGAGTTGCAGGTGTGCTTGGCAACTTCCATTTCAGTAGGGCAGTAAATCTACTCCCGATCTTAATCTGATCTTATCCAAGGTGCTGAAACTGTTTAAGGAGACAGGGTTCCTCTACCTAGATAATTCCCTTAAAATGTGAGCTGAAACCCAAAGTGAATTCACCATCTCTCAGAGATGGAAGCCACCATAAGTTTTGTATCAAATGGAATTCGTTTTCTGAGATTTAGAGACACCTCTTCTATCCCTTTAGAAAATAAAAATATAAGATTTCCTTGGTCCTTTTATGTTATGTTTATGTTATTTGTTGTTGCTGCTGCTGCTGCACACCTTCAAGTCATTCCAATTTATGGTGACAGTTACATCAATATGCCCTTTCCTCCAATAATCTCAAGGTAATGTACATGGTCGTACTCTAAGCCACTTTATCCTCACAACAACCTCACAAATAACCAAATCGAGGTCCTCTCTGCATTCCAAGTACCATTACTTGGGCCTCTGAGGGAGACAAGAATAGCCAGGCAGAGATCCTTCATGCAGTGGCCCAGAGGATAGTGAAGGCCTCCCTTCCATTCCAACTACTACTGCTGAGCATAATTCCTGCTCCAAGATTATTCCCCTTCCCTTATGTGCCATGTCTTATCTCAGTTGTAAAACAAACAAACAAACAAACAAACAATGCTGCCAGGCTGAAAGAGTGTGACTGCTCAAGATCACTTTAGGGACTGAAAGCTCACTTGGATCTCCCAAGTCCCATTCCAAGAGTCTGAAATTGTCATGACAGTCTAGATAGGTTTAGAAAGACTGGTATCATGTTAATATAAACATGGCTTGAAAGTAGTGACCAATAGGGTGGTACACTGTTATTATTCACAGGATACCACTATGAGAAAATTGAGAAGGAGAAGCCATCTCAGTCACTGTCGTACTAGCGTATAATTGCTGAGTAATCAATCATTCTTGCTGACATCAGCAATCCAGGCAAGAGTTACTACACAGCCATGGTGGAGTGTTAAATGTCAAAATGCAGACATTACTTGTGAGAGCCTCCCCAAAAGTACCAAGAAATATAGCCAGCTGAGCCTCTTTCTGCATACATAACATGCTTTCTCTTTGCTCCTTGGAGAGGCATGTATATCAGGGCTAATATTTATTATTTTTCTCCCCCTCCTTCTCTGCTTAATCTTCATCTCATTTTCACTTCCTAAATAGATTTCACAGTTGAATATATGGTTGCAAACACTGAAATCTGCTGTACATTTCAGCTCTAATTTTTGACTTCCTTCCATAAAAATACCATAGTGTTAGTTTGCCTGTGTGCAAGATGTGGAGTTGGGTCAATAGAAAGGGAAAGGGAAAGAGAAAGCGAATGGAGAAGAATAAGAAGAATGGGGAAAGAAACAGGTATGAGTATGGAGCAAGAATGCATAGAATGGGAGAAGGGGAAGGGGAAGGCAGAGACTTGGCTTTCCCCCTTCCACATGCTACCTCATGGATGTTTCACAGGCCTCTTTTTTCTTTTTTTGGTATGTTGCTTAAATAAGTCAGTGTTTTGTTACGGTTAAACCCTGACTTACTTAACACATTGAGCATGGCCTTTCTATAGAAACTAACCACCAGGTTTCCTAATTAACTGACTCTTGGTCTAAGAGTCTTCCATTGTTTTGAACACAAAGGAAGTGGCCAACCCAAGGCTAACACATAGTATTGCAAAAACCAAAACAGTAGGACCAAAAAAGAAAAAAGAAATTAAAAGCAGCAGAGGAAACCCAAACAATTAAGCAGAAGAGATGACCTATGGATTTTATAGAAATCAAATTATGGCATTGTCCATAAGATAATGTCAAGTTTAATGCTTGCTGAGATATGCAGAATAATTTATATATATATATATATTGCACAGAGATGTAAATAAAAGTTATGTCTATAGTTTTACACCATGATCACAGACTTCCCTACTAAGTGAACAAACACAAAGAACAGTAACTATAAGAAAACTCAGCCCAAATGTAAAGGTTTGCCATTATGCAAGAGGCTGCCAAAGATGTAAACAGACAATGAGTATATGTTATGAAAAAGTAACACAGAGAGAGAGAGACAAAATCTTTGAGACCAGAAGTGTTTTTGAATCTACCCAAATTATCTCATGGCCAATGCTCCCAGTCCCAATGGCTAGACAATGTGACCCTGGCTGGGGTAAACTCTCCCCCAACTATGGTGAGGCCAACAGAAAAGAATGGTATTATATAGGCAAAACCAAACACAGGAGACTCGAGATGTGTGCCTTATCTCCCATCTTAATTGCTATGAGAACAGTATAAGCAAGTTTACTCCTCCAGTACATTTACAGTCTCTCACTGCCAGGCTAAAGTGAAACTATTCAGCAGAAAGGAATCACTAAACACATAATAACCCTTTCAGTGTAATTGGGCAACTTTTGGCGTTCACATTACACCATGATGCTGAGAAGGACTACAACCTGTATGCCTGGTGGTAGGGGCCATACTCATTAAAGATGGCATGACATCTGTCTAAAAGCAACCATCTTTTCATAGAAAAAAGACTAAATGTTTTTCTCTTTTAAAAAATTCCAGAATTAAAACAGTTATTTTTAAGTGCATTCTGTAATTTGTAATTAAAATTTAGAGCCTTATTGGATGGCTTTCTGCATTCTGTCATAGTACTTCTATACTCTTCCCAGGGGAGATGGTTGTAAAAGCGTGTCTTTTGTCACACTGGAAAAAAAAAATCTGTTTGACAAAAGGCATGCTTTTATGCCCATTTCACTTGGGAAAAGAAGGGAAGTGCTAAGATGGCATGTGAAGAGGCACAGAGAAAGCCATTATTTTCCCACTCCATTTCACGTGTCATTTCTCATGCAATAAAGCTCTTAGTTTCAGACAGTAAGTGGATTCTACAGAAGGGCTTTATGTGCTGATTCTGCTTGTGGACAGATCCTGTTGGATTTCGTCCTATGTACAAAACCAGAAAGTTGTAAAGAGCAAACAACAATTTACCATGATCATTAAGAGCAGCCAGAGACAGACAGATGGACAAAGACAGCAAGCAATTTCTTAAAAATACTTACACCCAATATCACAGAACCCAAATCTCTCCACAGCATGACTGCCTGGCTTCCTATTAATTACAATGGCATAAGTCCAACTTAGTTGTTGCTAATTTTGGTGAAATCAGCTCTGATATATGGCAACCCTATGAATGAGAGACCTCCAAGACATTCTGTCATTAATACACCTGCTGAGGTTTTGCAGATTCAAGGCTGTGACATAACTGTCCTAGCAATTGGTTCCAGGACCTCCTGTGGATACCAAAATCCATGGATCCTCAAGTCCTTTTATATCCAATCACATAATAAAATAGTGTCCTTTATATAAAATGGCAAAATCAAGATTTACTTTTTGAAATTTATATATTTTGGAATATTTTCAAGTCATGGATGTTTGAATCCATGAGTAAAGAATCTGTGGATATGGAGGGTCAACTGTACTGATTACGCAAGGGTCCAACTCCCCAAGCCACCATTTATTAGTTGCAAATACTACCCCTCCCACCCCCACACACACACATAAACAACATAAACATTTCTTGTCTAGTGAAATGCTGGAGTAAAGGATGCAGCATAGAACTATACCATTATTTTCCAATAGTGTGATGCACAGTAACAGACATTATTTAGGACATGGGTTAGCAGTATGCATTCTGCAAGCTGGATAAGATTCCCAGGGCCATTTTTGTACCCCATTACCATGACGATATTTTTTTTAAAAAAATTACTCAAAAATACCCTGTAGAGAGCATTGAGGACATTTATACATCATTTGGTGGTCCACAAAGAGTCAAAACAAATGTTTACAATTTTTTACAAAATTTTTGAAAACTTTTTTTGCCCTCAAATATGATGAGAATGTCCTCTTGTCCACTGGAGAGCATTTGGGGCAAATATACATACAAACACACACACACACACACACACACACAAGCATGCATATGTATTTGCGGGAGCAGATGTGGTGGGGCTACAGTTCTCTAGGAAGGACTAATAAGGCCAACTATCTTTCCACAGTTGTCCACCCCTGCTTTTTGAACCTACCAGGGATCCTTCAGAAGTCCCTGGGGTGGGATGGCATCACTGCTGGACATCCAAAACTAGGAAAATAGCTGGACATATCTTTGTCATTATCTGTACTTTCCACCAGCTAGGAAATGGCTGAGGTTGTGGGGTGAGGGCTGCTGCAAAGAAAAGGAGGGGTTTAGGTGGGTGAATGGGAGAAGCATCTTAGTTACACATGGGCATGTGTCTGCTGATCGAGAATTTCATCTGACTAATGACTGAGATGTACCAGTATTAGTAAACTTTTTCATACATTATTTGCAGTTCTGGATTAATACACAGTGTAGTAATACAGTTTAGGGCCATAGATTATGAAGTGCCCCTAAACTGTTTTAAAATAGAAGAAAAAAAAACAGTTGGCATAATACGTGATATTCCCCATCACTATATGGATGTCTTTATGTATTGCATCACTATGTATGGATGCAATAATCTTTGAGAAATCTTGGAGAACAGGAGAAGTCCAAGCAGACTGGAGGATGGCAAACGTTGTCCCCATCTTCAAAAAGGGGAAAAAGAGGATCCCAGAGTTCCTGCATGGCAGGCGGTTTGACTGGTGGCCCTTGTGGTCTCTTCCAACTCTATGATTCTATGATTCTATGCTTCTATGTCAAAGCTGGACAGTGAAGAAAGCAGATAAAAAGAAAATCAACTCATTTGAGATGTCATGATGGCGTAGAGTGCTGAGGATACCTTGGACAGCCAAACACACACACACACACACAAATGGGTGCTTGAAAAGATCAAGTCTGAAATACTCCTAGAAACCTAGAGGATCAAATTGAGGCTGTCATACTTTGGCCACATTATGACTCGATAGAAAAGATAATAATGGTGGGAAAAGTTGAAAGTAATAGAAAGAGAGCAAGACCACATGCCAAATGGCTGGACCTAATTTGGGAGGACACAGACATAAATTTACAAGACTTAAGCAGAGCAGTGGAAGACAGGAAGGGTCTTGGAGATGTCTCATCCACAGGATTGCTATGAGTCAGGGCCAACTCAAGGGCAGTTAACAACAACAACAACTCTCCCCTGTAATGCTACAGAGTCTTTTAAACTTAACACTGCTTAGGAACACCATATTCATTTAGTATTGAATACATGTCTTATTTAAAACATGTAAAATATTTTGAAACTGGGAGTTGGAACTTTAATCAATGCAACTTCAACTGGTGGCTTACCTTGAATGGGCAGTTTATCTGTATGGAACAGTTGTCTATAACATCTGAAGATAAAAAAGAAAAAGAAAAGAAAGAAAAACAAGCAAGCACAGAACAATCAATTCATTTCTCTAATCTTCAGATAAGTGGAAATCTCTTTTGTTCTTAACTGTTCAAGAGATGTCGGAAGTACCCTGAAATGTTTTATTAAAGATAAAGAATTGTCCATGTTTAGAGGCAGAGACTGTGGTCTCTTTCACACTGCACAGTAATAAACAGATACCATTTTACCACTTTGGTTCAAAACTGTGAAATCCTGGGAACTGTAGTTTCATGAACTATTTAGAATTGTGTGCCAATGAGCTCTAGTTCCTTGTTGTTGTTGTAAGCCTTTATGTTGTATGCCTTTCTGACTTATGGAAACCCTAAAGTGAACCTATCAGGGGTTTTCTTGGCAGCAATTGTTCAAAGGAGGCTTGTTGTTGCAGGCTGAGAGATGTGACTTGCTCAAGGTCATCCAGTGAATTTTATGGCCAAGCTGGGTATTGAACCCTGGTCTCCAGTCATATCCAACACATATCCAACACTCAAACCACTACACCATGCTGGCTGCAGTGCCCTACCACATCCCAAGCTTCCACTGGATGCAGAACTAATGCATTGTAGCTGCCATGGCTCAATGTTATGGAATTCTGAGATTTCTAGTTGTGTGAGCTATTTAGCCTTCTCTGATAGAAAAAAATGACAAATCCAAGGATTCCATAGGATGGAGCCATGACAGGTAAAGTGGTGTCAAGCTGCATTAATACCAAAGCAACCTAAGTGCTAGAACTGTGTGGTGTGAGAGAGACCAGTTTCTAAGATGCCAGTGAAATCTGGCTGCCAACAGTAATCCACCAGTGGTGAATTCAGCTGGACAAGAATGCAAAACTCTTAGTGAGAGCTCTTTCCAAGTATTTGATTCTTCACACTTTAGAAGTATCTGTGCTTCTGAGTGCTAATAGGTGCCATAATACTGTTGCGCTGTGTGTTACACTGTGTGTAACTAGCCACAACTTTCCTATTGTTGCCAGAGCTGAACAAATTCTGCTATGGCAACAATTCATAGCAGAACAAATAATAGATGATGATGATGATGATGATGATGATGATGATGATGATGATAGCTGAGAACATGAGCAAATTAGAAATGCATAACTAAATATTGTCTCCTGTCTTGTCCACCCAATCCTACCTTAACAGTCAGTAGCAATCTCCAACTAAAAACTTTTCTGTTGGTGATCAGGGTGCAGCAATGTGACTCCTCCCACAAACCATGTGAAATAGAATGAGGATTTGTGACAGAGCCCTTGCATCTGATTTTTACATTGCAACTTGCAGCTGCAAGAGGGCTGGAAAGATCCTGCTGCATCCCAGTTGCCAGCAGAACAAACTGAAAACTTGAAGCAGCTTCCTAGTCTTCAGGGAGCCCTGGTGGCACCATGGTTAAATGCGTGTACTGCAAGCCACAATGTTGTGAGTTCAATCCCAAAGGCTCCAAGGTCCACTCAGCCTTCTATCCTTCCATAAGTCACTAAAATAAGTACCCAGCTTTTGGGGGGCAATTAGCTTACTTAGCCACTTAGAGGGTGCTTAGTTCACTGATGAGCGGTAGACAAATGTGCTTGCTATTGCTATTACTATTTAAGGTGGGACTTAGGGGTCATTTATGGTTGCTACTAAGTAGTGCTAGTAAATACAGAACAGTTAGACATCTGTAACTGTATGTTAGAAATCCATAACTGCAATACAAGGTGGTAGAATTCAGAGACATAGCTGCCTGGTATATCAGCATGCAAAGGAATCTTGTACCACTTTAAGACATAGGAGATTAGCACACCGTCTTTTATTCCCACACTAAGCACAGGATGTAAACACACAGGGATGGATTCTATCGCACAACTCTTTCCCCAGGCAGTACTCATCCCATACCCAACCCAGACTTCTCCTGGACCTTTTAAAGGACAGGAAAATCACATTCTTTAAAAGGTTCAGGAGAAGTCCAGGTTGGGTATGGGATGAGTAATGCCCAGGGATGGAGCTGTGCAGTAGAATTCTTCCCTGTGCATTTACATCCCATGCCTAGCGTGGGAATTTAAGCCAATACTAATCTTCTAAGTGAGCAAAAGATCTTGTAGCCTAAGTTTTCTTAGACTGGACCTGCTTGCTCAGATGCCTTTCCTCCTGACTTCTGTCTCTCAACAACTATTGTTAAAATTGAAATTGCCACCCTATCACCATTCCCACAAGTTTTGCATTTTTATGGCTGTTCACACAGTCTGGTTATAAAGATCTAACAACCTTGCTGTTATCATGTGTCAAAATAGTCCATATCTATTATCCAGTTCTTTATGCATAATGCCCAGCAGAAACATTACTGGTGGCATTGCAAAATCTACTTTTATTTTATTTTATTAACATCCTAAACCAATCTTAAACCAATAACTTTTCACCTTCTTACAACTCCATCACAAGAAGGAGTGCTCCTTATCTTTACATCCTCTATATTTGTTTGAAACTGGCTAATATGTTTTTAACTGGATTGTTGTTTAATTGCTTTTAAAAAAAACTTATGACAGATTGTTTTAGCTACTTTGTTTTAACATACTATATAAACTGCTAAGGGTCCCATATGGGGAAGAACATGATATAAATTAAATAAATGAATAAATAAAATAAGAGGATCTCCAAAGTCCACAGTTAACCACTGAAGTTTTGTCTCAATGTGGTCTGTGAGAAGAATATTGGCAGAAAGCAGAGACAGAGAAGTATTTTCCTCAGTTTGCATTTTGATGAGAACTTATCAGAGCTTACTTTTCAAATAAAAGGGAAATATAAAGGGAACATTGCTGTCTTTTTCATTTTTCAGAATTTTTGCAATGCACTTTTCTGCTCAAAATATGGAGACATAAATGTATGTGTCAGCAAAGTGTGCACAGAAAGGATGCATTGCTAAGGAAACACAAAAAAGCAGCATTATGGAAAGGGATATTGTTTTTAAAATATGTATAACAGATAAAATTGCATACAAATTGCAGGTTGCAGGAGAAAATTGCATGAAAATGCTCAGAGATTTGGTGACTTTTAAAGAAATAAAAGTTGCAACTGATGCAGAAGCAAAACAGTTATAGAAAAATGAAAAATCTAAAGAAACTAAAACTGACAGATTAACCCGTCCCTGCCCATAAGTTCCATTTAGGATATTGTATATGACAAGTGTGTATTCCTAAAAGTCATTCCCGGGCCAAAACAGACTGCAGAAACAATCCAGTTTGAGACTGCTTTAACTGCCCTGGCTCAATGCTAGGAAATTCTGGCAACTGCAGTTTTGTGAGACATTTAGCCTTCTCTATCAGAGAGCTCTGGTGCCACCACAAAGTACAGTTCTCAGGATTCCCCAGTAGTGAGCCAGGGCAGTTAAAGTGGTTTCAAACTGGATTATTTCCCCACTATGTTTTGGCCTCCTAGTAAAAATTCAGGATTTCCTCAGAAATAACACTGCAGGTTCAGGAGATTTTTTTAAAGGTAGAGTACTTGTACAAATCTGGGAGACAGAGGAAGAAAGCAGGACTCTCTCATGGAGCAAAACATTTTACAAGACTGAACCGCAGCTCTAGAGTCAGGAGTTGAGGAAAGAGGTGAAACTCCACATGTTCTTGCCATCCCTTTATGAGAAAAACCAATCCCAGATGGAAAACAAATGGAAGCAAGAAGAATGAAAATTAAGAGATCTTGAAGCAAAGGCAGAATGCACTTTTTAATTTTCCTTTTCTATTTTTATTTCTACAAACAGAAAAACTTGATATAGTGTGATATATGTCCCCAAATTTGGACAACAGAGAGCTCCTCTAGTGCTGCAACCAAACTACATATTCTAGGATTCCATAGGATTCAGTCATGGCAGTTAAAGTGGAATCATAGTGCTATAACTGTGTAATGTGTAAGTGTCCCTGGTGATGCCAAAAAGTCATTCAGAACATCCCAGTAACTTATGAGAACTAAATTGATAGTGACTCCCTGTTACTACAGGAAATATTTGGGGTCAAACAGCAATATATAGAAGCTAGCTTTAATGGGATGAACAAGTCAATTGTCCTAACCAAAAGTCCTGTTGGTGTCTTGGCTTAGGGTGCATCTACACGGTAGAAATAATGTGGTTTGACACCATTTTAACTGTCATGTTTCATCTTCCAGAATCCTGGAATTTGTAGTTTTGTGATGACACCAACACTCTTTCACAAAGAAGACTGAAGACCTTGTAAAAATACAAACGGGTTCCCATAGGATGGAGCTACAGCACTTAAAGTGGTGTCAAATTACATTATTTCTACACTGTAGAAGCACCCAGAGTAACTACCATTGATGTTGTTTTTAGCTGCACTTTTCGACTCATGGCAACCCCATGGATGAGACATCTCCAAGAATCCCTACCCTCCACTGCCCTGCCCAGATCCTTCAAGCACCTGCCCATAACCCCCCTGATTGAGTCTATCCATCTGTGGTCTTCCTCTCTTTCTTCTACCCTCTACCTTCCCTAGCATTATTGTTTTTTCTAGTGATCCGTGCCTTCTCATCCATGGCATGGCCAAAGTACGATAGTCTCAACTTGACCATCTTTGCTTCCAAGGACAGCCCTGGTCTGATCTGTTCAAGAACCCATTTGTTTGACTTCTTGGCTGTCCATGATATCCTAAGTACTTTTCTTCATCACCACATTTCTAATGAGTTGATTTTCTTTCTGTCTGTTCCTTCACTATCCAGCTTATGCAACCATATGTGGTAATGGAAATACAATGGCCTGAACAATTCTGACTTTAGTGCTCAGTTGTAAGTCTTTGCTCTTCAGTATCTTTTCCAGTTCTTTCATAGCTGCCCTTCCCATACCTAGTTTTCTTATTATTTCTTGACTGCAGTCTCCATTCTGGTTAATGTTTGATCCTAGATATGGGAATTCTTTAACTATTTCAATTTCCTCAATTGCCTAGATTGAATTTGTGTATTTCTTCTGTGGTCATTATTTTTGTTTTCTTTATATTCAGCATCAGACCTGCCTTTGCACTTTCATTTTTGACCTTCCTTATTAACTGTTCTAATTCCTGAATGTTGTTTGCTAATATTATGGTGTCATCTACACATCTTAGGTTGTTAATGTTGGCCTCTTGTCCTTGGTACAGATCCCTCATCAGGACTATCAGATACTATTATGTCTTTGAGTGTATTCCATAGCTTTTCATGAACTATACAATCAAATGGTTAGCTGTAGTCTATAAAACACATGCTGATTCTTTTTTGGAATTCTTTATTGTGCTCCATTAGCCATCACATGTTTGCAGTGTGGTCCCTAGTGTCCCTTCCTTTTCTGAATCCTGCTTGTACCTCTGGAATTTCTTCCTCCATGTATGGTTGGAGTCTATGGTGCAGAATTTTTAGCATTATTTTGTTTGCACGTGAGATTAGTACTATTGTCCTATAGTTGCTGCAATCGTTTGTATCTCCTTTCTTGAGCATTGGTATGGAAATCAAGCATTTCCAGTCTGTTGGCCACTGCTTTCCCCCTATATTTCAGTTAGCACTAAAGTTGCATCTGTCTATAGGCACTGTAGCAGTTCAATTGGGATATCATCTAGTCCCAGTGATTTATTTTTTCCCATTTCTTTTATTGCAGATTTCACTTCACTTCTTAGAATTTGGGGTTCATCTTCATTTGACTCCTCATTCCAAGTATCATTCATTCCCTCATCTCTTCTGTGTATTGCCTCCAGCACCTTTTTATTTCTTCTGTTCCTGTATAATGTTCTTTTTGCCTCCATAGAGCATCCCTGCCCTCAATATGAACTTGGCTTTAATTTCTCGGATTTTTTATAGAGGTCTCTCATTCTCCCTTTTTGTTGTGTTCTATTTCTCTGCATTGGTCATTGTACCATTTTGTAAACCTGCACATTTTATAGTCACACATGGGATAGTAGAACATAGGTATTTATTTCTATTAATAAGAAGTATTTTATATTTAACCACGATTCTCATGATGGATTTTGATGGGTTTATGCAGCTGGGAATTCAAGTTGGAGGTTTTATAAGTAGACCAGGAGGTGGAAACATTATTTTTCACACTCAAATTCTCATCCCTTCCTTTGAGTGAAATGGTTTCACATATTTCATTTAAATGTTATATATGTAATCACCTCTGTCTTGAAAACAGCCAAACTCAAATGGAATTCATTAGGAAAAATACCAACTTGTAAAGGGGGGGGGGGAGTGGAAAAATATCTGGAAATCAAAGTTAACTGTAGTCAGTTTTGCCAGTGGCCTTTATAACTCACCAAGAATATTTTATTTTATTTTATTTTTTTGGAGCCAGCAGGCTAACTGAAGCATGGCATCTTTGTGCAAATAATTAGCCACTAGAACTTTTTACCTTGGGCAGTGTTTTCCAGTTTATAGGAAAAGCTTCTCCCCAGAGCATTTTGCCACCCCCAAAAATCATGGTTACTTGGATTAAAACCATGTTTAAATCTGGACAAAATCAAAAGCAACTTGCATCTTCATTCCCTGGGTAATAGTTGCAGCAATGCAAGATAGCTCCTGTACCCAGCTACTGTGATATCTGTTCATAGAGGATAAATAGGCAGTAGCCCTCAGAGACAGAAACTTTTCTTATGTTGTATATAGAAATAATTCTAAAGGCAAAGAGTTTTCTTTTCAGGCAGGGTTTTGCCACTGATGCATTGCTAAAGAAGGGGTTTTAAACTGGAGGGTGCTGCACTTTTCATTGCTTTAATTTGTGGTTTATAATTATAAATCTATAAATTGTATATTTATCTAATTATGTTAATTCTGTTTCACATTGGATTCTTTTTTCTACTTTTATCTGTCTTTCTTAATCATCTTGTGAGCTTTCCTGGGTCCTTCCAATATTGGGAGAAAGTTGGCATATAAACCCATCAATCAAATAACAGTTTAGCTGTGCTCTATAAATATTTGATACCAAGATGTACCTAGCAAAGGGCTTCTTCACGTGTATAACCCTGAGCAGTGCAGCCCCCTGGTGGAATATTTAGCATTCAACCTTCATTGTGCTAGAAAAGCTTACAGCAAGTACAGTACAGTATAAGGAAAGAGGATTAGAGGAGACTGTGAGGAAAGACAGGTTGGAGGGGACTGTGAAACACAGAGGAAAACAAACAAAGGTAGAGACATCCCAAAGAAAATTAAGAGAAGACAAGGAAGGAGAGTGGCATAAGTGGCATTATCCTGCCCTCCCACAAATACCAGGAAGATTCTTGTTGTTGTTGTTAACCACCTTCTAGTAGACTTTGACTCATAGTGACCCTGTGGATGAGACATCTCCAGGTTTCCCTATCCATCACTACTCTGCTTAGCTCCTGCAAATTCATACCCTTAATAGAGTCCATCCATCTAGCATGTGGTCTCCCTTTCTTTCTACATCCCACCACCTTTCCTAGCATTACTGTCTTTTCTAGTGATCCATGCCTTGTCATGATGTGGCCAAAGTATGACAGCCTCAACTTAATCATCTTGGCTTCCAGGGAGTGTTCAGGCTTGATCTGTACTAGAACCCAATTGTTTCTCTTTTTTGACATCCATGGTATCCTCAGCACTCTTCATCAGCACTACATCTCAAAAGAATGTATTTTCTTCTTATCCACTTTTTTTTTTTACTAGGCAGGTGTTGCTCCACTATTAAGTATCAGTGAATGAAACCTACAACTAGTTCTGAACTCTTCAATCAGAGGGTGTATACACACTGCAGAATTAAAACAGTTCAACACCACTTTAACTGCCATGAGTATGTCCTACAGAATCCTTGGATTCATAGTTTGGGGAGGTATTCAACCTGGTCTATTAGAGAGCTCCAGTGCCTCACCAATCCCAGGATTCTGTAGGATAGAATCATGGCAGGTGAAGTGGTATCAAACTGCTTTAATTCTGCAGTGTGGATAGAGAGAAAAGTTACCAGCACATGAGACATGTGTGACCAAGCAACATCAAAGTGTGACCAAGATGTCAAAAGTGAGGAAGAACACACAAATTAGGAGGGGATGCAGCAGTTTCCTTTTATCTAGGCCTATTGGGAAAGGAAGGTTTCTTCTCCCTCCTCTTCTCTCTGCTGAGTTAATGAAGTGTGGACCACTTTTTAACTCTGAACTCAGTCTGCAGCAATTGAAGTAAGGTAAAGACAGGGGAGGAAAGGGAGGAGGAGAAAGAAAATGGGACATTTTAAAAGCAGTGGAACAGAGGATTAATTGGGTCTGTCTGTGCCAAATTTGGACAGTTGGAGGGCCAGGGATGGTCAGATAAATGTATCTTATCCAGGGCTTAGGTAGACATGTAGTTCCAGAGAGATCCAAATGACCAGGGTGAGGAAGAATTGGTGAGACAGCACATAATCCATAGGCCTCAAATACCAACCACCTAATTTTGTAGCCACAAAATCCTACAAAGGCTGCCTTATATTTTCCCTCCCAAGAAAAGGAGAATTGCGCTTCTGAAAACCTCTTGGAAGGGAAATTCTCCTAGAGAGCAGGGGTAGGAAACTGGAGGTGAATTTCAAACCACTTTTGGTTTTGGAGAAAGGAAATGGCCAGCAGGAAGCCTTGGGACAACTGGGCCCTGAACCAACAGAAATGATCCATCTCTGGACTTGTTAGGACAAGTCAAGCCAGCAAATAAAACCTCAAAATGGCACCAGGTTTGTTGCTGACAAGGAAGTAATGTTCTAAAAGGTGATAAATCTACCCCACTGCTATGGAAATGCAAATAAACCAACAAAAATTCCCCCCTCAATCTTCTTCCCACTGATATCTTTTTCCAATATAATGTAAATAAGCTGTCAATCTTTTCCCGCTGCCACAGATGTCAGGGCGGATTCATAATTTATATCTTTCTGCATGACAGCTGCAGTTCCCATTTAAGTCGAGAGGTGAATCTGTATTCATAGGTGGGTTGTCATGTATTCCCTGCCTTTTATCACATTGGGAAATTGCTAGAAGGCAAATCAGAAGATGATGAGCCCATTCTGCTGTCACTTAGATTGTAATGTGAACTTTGTGGAGCATACCACTCTGTTTTGTTTTTTTGTTTTTTATTAATTGCAATTTGTTTTCTGTTTTAAAGCTACTCTGGAATTTTACTGTATTTGTGTGTTTGTTTGAAGAACAGAATATAAAGTCACTAATCAACACACCTAAATATACACTGAGCACAATCCTGTAGAGTCCTAGCCAGGGATAGATAGTAGTTTGTTTAGAAATGAATCCCACTGTTTCATAAGGCTAACTATCATGCAAGGGTGCAAAACAGTCCACTCCAAATCCTTTGAAATTAATACTGAAATGCTGCCAATTTCATCCTTATTAGCTTTATGATAATATGCAATGAACAAGTTCTTGAGCTTGTACAAATAACTCTTCCACCACCCCATGCATGAACATACCAAGAAATAGGAGAAATTTCCCCCTCAATCCTATAGAGGTGTTTCTTATGTTTCTTCAGCAATGGTTTTTGTAACAGTTTTTGAAAACTAAAAGGATGTTACAGGGCCCCAAAGCCTAGGAATTTATGTAGTATCACCACACACATATATCAGAGCATAGAAATAACTAATTGTAATAATGATGTTACCTGTTGTTATTTGTGTTTTGTTAGTTTATTTGTTTGTTTTTGGTAAAAAGATAGAACTACACTACAGTGTGACTGCAACTGGCAAGGAATAATTTCATTTCTTTTATTGATTAGCTATAACCTTTAATGTTACTTTTATAGTTAATTTCCTCCTGTGCATATAAAGCTGAACCTGAAATTGGAGAATGTGCCTACAAAGGAATGCTAGACTGTGCTCTCTGTCATCATCATGTCACATTCATGACAGAGGACTTTACTGCACGAGAAAAGAAAAACAAAACCAATAAGGAGAGTAGTGGCAGTTCCACGGCACTCCACATGCACTTGTAGTACTTCTGTTCTCTTCCCAAGGGAGTCAGTCACCAAAGAATGCCTTTTGCTGAACAGATTTTTAGTTAAGTATACTTAACTAACGGCTGGAGCAGAAGGTCAGGAAAAAGCGGCTTGATCCTGTGTATCCAAAAGCAAGTCAAAATCCTGCTATCCACACCTGCCACTCCCAAAGCAGGCCAAATACTCACAGCCCGGTCACATGGCTTGGAATCTAGCTGTGCAATGGGCTTATTATTTTTTGTCAACCCACATCATGCATGCACATTGTTACACAAATACACCACCTGCAACCTTTAGGTACCTCCCATATCCCACCCAGATGCCATCCGATTAGATGGGTGAACCTTTAATCACCCATACACTCACACATGCGATGCTTTGGTGGTGCGATGCTGTAGTACATGTATGGCCCTTCACCTCATGCCCCCCATTAGACTGTCTGATTTGTGTATGATGTAATTATATCCATTGGAATTGTTGTGTGTTCACTTTTTTGCTTTTCTGCAGCCCCACACTGGAATTGGACTGTTTATATGCAGGACTGAAGATGTACATTTTCTGTGCTAAGCCAGAGTATCCTGGCTTCTTTTTGCTCCAGTTTTTAGCCTCAGAGCACAGCTTCATTTCAGTTTCCACCCATTTTCATGGCATGCTTCATATAAATGCACCACCATCAAAGTAGCTGGAAGCCGCTTTATTTTGCCCACATGTTTTAACCCTTGGTAGCTCATAGAAAATACAGCCCAATTTTCTGTTGCTATGTGGATGGCTAGGACACACAAAAAGGATACTTTCAAAACTTTCTGCCTATGCTTACGTGTGAATAATGTATATGGATAGGTATATGTATAATGAGGTTTTGTTTTGTTTGTTTTTTGCTTTTTAAGTAAGTTGAAGAAGTTCTGTAACTTCAAGAAGTTCTATTTTGAAAATAGGAAAAGTCATTAAAAAGGCTGTGCAGAAAGAATGATTAGTTTGAGTAAGGGCACTGTGGTTTTTTTATTTATATATTTAATTTTGGTCTAGGATGATCTGCAATTTGTTAACTGGCACTTTGCTTTTGCAGCTAAAAGAAATACAATCAGTGTTTTGTATATGTGGGGGATCTCTTCCACCACCACCCACGTATGGGAAAAACTGTGGGACCTCAAGTCCTGTTGATTTCAATGGTGGTGTGCCATTTTGTCTCCCCGGGCTTGCCATCCATGAAAGCTCAATACGGCAAGCCCATCTATGGGGTGGGCAGGCTGTACATGCTTCTTTTTTTTTTTTCCTTTCCCCTTTGTAATTTGCTGGTCTTATGAATAGATTATTTTGTATATTATTTTTAAAAGTGCAACAAAACACCACTAAAGAGTAAGTATGCCTCAGAGCAGGCAGTAGTAATAGGATTGAATACCCAAAATGTCCTCCCTCCTTTTCTACCTATCCCACTCCCTCTGTGATGTAAATTAATATTCTTTGGGGTATCTCTCCACCTCCTCTCCTTCCTAGAGTCCTCTCTCAATTCTTCCTTAGAGCAAGGCTAGTTTAAATTAGTAACTTTTCTATCTTAGAATAGAGTTCCTTTAATAAAGCCTTTAGTTTGTTTCTCCAAACCATTGGTGCCTTTACTCTTTAATCAAGATCTCTAACCACTGTACACACTTTCTGTCATGATCTTGGGTATGACCTTTGGTTTGCTTAGCCTTCTCCACCCTGTAGCTGAAGGAAATGATACAAAGTCATTTTGGTCTCTCTGGTTTCACATTTCTCTCAGGAATATAATTTCCACAAGTAAAAGAGAAAACTTTCTCCTTCATATCAAAATCCACTCGGCTTCTTCTAACTTTAGGTCCCTTACCAAATACAGTCATATAATTAAAACACTGACGGCTGAAAAAGTATATTATAGGTCCATCTCTAGCAAGTACAATTGTTTAACCTGAAAATGTTGTGTCTGCTAGTTTATGTGAAGTATGAGGTTACACAGTGAAATCATCATGATAACAGTCAGGGACTGTGTAACTGTTAGAGCAAAAAGGCATCTGTAAAATTTATTTTCTCAGTCTAAGCAATCTAATCTTGAGGTTCTTCAGCATTTTTATTCCAGCATTTTTATTAATAATTTTAAAAGTACATTTAACATTATAGAGATTAGAAGAAGAAAAGAGAACAAATGAACGAAAAAAGAAGAAAATGACTTCTAATCTTCCTTTCAGTGGTTATATTAGGAGTTGGCCTTCTGTATTCACGGTTTCTGCATCCACCATGATTCAACCATTCACATGTGGTTGGCTTGACCAGAAAATAGCATTTTCTGTGTGGAAAATAATATAGTGGGCTCTTGCCATCTGCGGGCTTGCCATCCACAGATCAGAGCATCCACAGATTGCAAGCCCTGTTGTTTTTAATGGTGGCACACGCATGTGGCCAAACTAGCATTGCAGACAATAGTATTTAAGGTCCCACATTTTTTTCTTATCCATGGGGGGATCCCATGGATACAAAGGACCAATTGTATTTTAACAGAGAAATATTAACCCCTGTGCATAAAATCCTGTTTTCTGTGCAGGATATTATGTTTTCTCTGCAAATCAACTATGCTTGAATTTTACACAGAATAAATCCTCAATTATAACATTTCCTTTACAGAAACAGCACTTTATGCACAGGAATTAATATTTCTGCATTTAAATATTATTTTCCCATGCAGAAATGCTATTTTCCTGCACAGAAAATGCTGTCTTCTGCATGAAATAATCACATGCAATTTTTGTGCTGAATATGTCCTAAACTGCAAAGATTGTTGTCAGTCTAAGATTCTTTCCGTCAGGGTTTCTCAGCATTCAAAAAATGTCTTTTTAAAAACAACAGCTATTTTTCAAATATTCCTTCCATTCTTACTCTGTATTTGCCTATGCTTGTGTCACTATCACAACAGTCATAAATATCCCCGAGAACAGAGTGACCAATTGTCATAACTGCAAAGGAGGGCAAGGAACAGTTAAATGTAGGACATTTAAGAACAATGTATTACATTACAAAATAAAAGCTAAAAACACTAATATAAATGTAAATTTATTTCATTGGTTTATCTACAGCTATATTACATATATTGTATTTTGTTATGTATTCAGACAATTTTTCTGGTGATTTTTTCTGATGAATTTATATTTTTAAAAATGCCTTGTTGGTTTGTAATACTTATAGAACTCTGAGCAAGACAAAGGCTTAAAATTGTCCTTTACTAGAAAAAAAACTTGACCAAATCTACATTTAAATTATTCTTTTCATTTGTCCATTGTGCTGAAATTAAAGGCAAAAAAAAAAAAAAAAATTCAACATTTGCACTGTGTCCTCAAGCAGCCCATTGCCTAACATGTTTGCTGTCCTGTTCCCCTTCAAGAAACAAATGCACCCTGAGCATCTATCCTGTCTCCCTATTTGCAATGAGGAGAGACTGCCAAATAGTTGAATTTGTTGAAGAGGCACAGCAACCATGTTACATGATTGGTAGAGGAGGAGAATGCTATGGATGTAGTATATCTTGATTTTAGTAAGGCTTTTGAAAATATTAAGATAATATTAAGAAAAACCTGGTAATATGTGGGCTAGGCCATGCAATTGTTAGGTGGGTTTGTAGTTGGTTGACAGACTGAACCCAAAGGGCATTCACCAATGGCTCTTCTTTATCCTGGACAGAAGTGACTAGTGGGATGTCACAGAGTGTACCTCTTCATGGGTTACTTGGGTGATGGAAAAGAGGGCATGGTTATCAAATTTGCAGATGACACTGAATTATAGGGGTAGCTAACACACAAGAGGACAGGATCCAAATTCAAAATAACCTTAACAGATTAGAGAGCTGGGCCAGAATTAACAAAATGAATTTCAACAGGGAGAAATGTAAGGTACTGCACTTACATAGTTGTTGACAAGTTCAAGCATTTCCAGAGAAGGGCAACCAAAATGGTGAAACATCTGGAAACCAGGCCCAATTATAAGAGGCTTAGTTAGCTGGGTATATTTGGTCTAGAGAAGAGAAGGTTAAAAGGCAGCATAATAGCCCTGTTTAAATATTTGAAGGAGTGTCATATTGAGAATGGAGCAAGCTTGTTTTCTGCTGCTCCAGAGAAGAGGACCCAGAGCAATGGATACAACCTACAGGAAAAGAGATTCCACTTCAACATTAGGAAGGACTTCCTGATGGTAAAAGCTGTTTGACAGAGGAACACACTCCCTTGAAGTGTGTGGAGTCTGCTTATTTGGAGGTTTTTAAACATAAACTGTATGACCGTCTGTGGCAGTTGCTTTGATTGTGTTTTCCTACATGGCAGGGGGTTGGACTGGGTAGCCCTTGTGGTCTCTTCCAACACTGTGATTCTATGGGGCTAAACAGACAGGCAAAAAGAGGCTTGAAGGCATGGCATTTAGATGACACATGTCTCGAAGTCAGCAGAAAAGTGCCCTAAAACAAAGAAAAGCCATTTCAAAAAGAAGCAGTTTTTTCCCGCTTCTTCCTGGATTGAAGCCATGTCATGTGGTCATGACATGAGCACTCCAGCTGCCTTGGGAGCCAGTGGTGCAGTTGGATTGTTTCAAAAAAGGCAGCTTCAAACCACTTTTCCTGCCCATCTGTTTTACCCCAAAGATTTTATGATATGGCTCAAAGTTGCCATTGAGATAATGCTTCTTGACAAAACTGAGTGTTATGACACTAACAAATGTAGATTATCTGAAAAGTAATTATGGAGGTGGGGGTGGTAAACAGCTATTAGAACAACTAATGTTTGTATATGGGACAGTGGATCATCCCTTCCTCTGTAGCCATTTGGAATGCAGGGGTGTTTGACATATGAGGACAAGCATGATGGAGTCTCATGGCATATAACCTTCCATGAAAAATATACTTTTAGCTACACTGCTGTAACCATCTTAAAAGAATTTATTGGAAATATATATATATATATATATATAAAGAATTAAAACTCAATATTTTATTTTACTTTATTTTTGTTTCAACTATTGCCTAGTTAGGAATCCTGCCTTTGAAGCTGCTTTTAGTTTTTGCATGAACACACCATTTCCTAGACAGTTATATCAAAATTCTGCATTTTTCCCAGTGTTTCCTAGGCACAATGATCACCACTCCACCAATGAAGACGAAAAAAAAGAGGCATCAAAATGAACCAAGAAGACTCTTGTGCAGACAACAGGCTGTTATTCTACAGTATTTTAAACTCATCAGTCCCTCAAAAATCAATCATAGTTATGATTTAATTGGTTAAAGCCACTGAAGGAGATTCTGGTTCATTATGCACAAAATGATTGGGCAGAATAAAGTCTTCATGTTTGGTTTGGTTTGTACAAGTGTTTCATACTTACCCTTTTAAAAAAGGAAAAGAAAGTTGGGAAACAAATCCTGCTAATGATGTAAATGGGCACCAGGTGGTATGGCTACAATCCAGGTAAAACCAGAGAACCTGAAAAAATGTCATTAACAAACCTATCCCATTCCAGATCAGATACCTTCAAGTTTCTGGCAAAGACTCACAAACCAAAGCAAATTGTTGTAATAAAGATGGAACTGGGAGCTGCAAGGGACACTGTGCCCAGATGAGAGAAAGAAGCCACATTCTGGGAAGAACGATAAATGTGTATTTCAGCAGCCATTTCTGGAGCATAGTAGCTTATACTGCAGCCCAGATATCAGTACTCACATTATAAAGGATGAGGGGATCTTTAGCAAAGTGTACCAGCCTCATTTTGTAAGTGCTGTCAACTTTAGCCAACTCATCCCAGTAGACTTCTAAAAACAGAAGCTAACACTGCCCATCTCCAAAAGTGTGGGGCAGCAAGTCCCTCTATTTGTTTCATGTAACTGAAGCACTGTCATATTTATTCAGCTGTAGAGGAGGGGCTTGCAAACACCTTGCTCTGCTCAAGAACCATAAATCTTTTTTCCCTTCCCCTCCCTGTACCACAAATGGGACCACTGGCGGCTTGAGTGAAGAAGCCAAGACAAACCAATGAGAAACCAAAAAATGCCAGTTTTATATTTTCTGTTTTAAATATGCATAAGGAACAGTGAATACTTCCCATTAGAAGGTGGGATATGGATAATGTTTAAAAATAAATCTCCCTGATAATCCTTTGTTGAGCATCTTTGATGTAACCTGCAATGTGCTGTACAAACTGAATTAGACAGATGGGGGTTGGGGCAGTGCGTTGATTGCAATAAACTGATGCAGCATTTAATCTGCATGATAATTGCAGATCAAACACTCAGAGATTAAATGTTTCATCACGGTGCATTGCGTCACAACCATGCGTTCAGCATCTCCACCTCCCTCTGCATTCTGCTTTATGAGAGCTTCCCATTGTTGCGCAGGTTGGAAGGTCTTTGCTTCCTGAACCGCAGCCAGGAATATTGGCTGTATGTAAACAGCCGGCAGGACATGAAATAACAGGATATCCTTGTAAATGCCGGGCAAGGGGGGGAGGTGGAAAAAAACTGGCTTCTCTTTTCAGCAAATAGGTGAATCATCAGCTCTCTAACCTGGTCTTACTGTCTGGAATGTATGTAATTGCTGTTCATTTTACTCCTCTCAGAAGCTGACTGGCTTTTTAAAGAAAATGCTCCTCAAACATTTCACTCTATCAAGCAGGTCTTTTGTTTAACCCATCACTCTCACATCTCTGTATTTACTTAGAATGTGCTAGATTTCAAGAAAGAGAGTCATTTAGTTTGGACTTGTAACATGAATCTCCTGTTTGGTTGCCTTAAAGAACTGTTCATATGTTGTCTTGTACGTCAGTGCTATGGAAATTACTATGCTGATGGACCTTATATAGCTTTGCAATTATTATTTTTTTTTAAGAATAACAATTGCTTTAAAAAGGAGTGGACCCTTGTATTTCACATACATTAAGTCAAAGGTTAATCATTGGGGAGGGGTGGGTAAGAAATAACAACAATGTTATTGGAAAACTATCCCAAGTGTTCTTATATTTTGTTTTAAAACAAAATGAGAGACAGATTTTGGTCTCTCATAATTGCAAAGATAAAAAGTTCACATATAACTGTGACCCTGATTTTCACATAATAAGTTAAGATGAAGTATTCTGTCTACTTTTGCTGTAGGTGTAATTCTAAATATTATTTACTGCCTTAAACCCTTGTATTTCATGTACAAACATATTACTATATATACTCACCTCACCAATTTAACATTTCAAAAAAAAATGAAGGCCAAGCTGTACTTTAGAGATCTGTGACATGTTTGAAGCAAAGCTGGTTTCTCTTCCAAATCTATCTGAATTTTATCTGGCTGCTCCTGGAACTTTAGAAGGGATTTGGAGGAATGCAGCACCTAAGGCAACAATGCACCCTGCATATGGGAGATTTAAATATGTGGAGAAAATGCATAAGCCCTAGGTCCATTTGTGCTTATTGAAGATGAAACTGGATACTACACATAGCACATACTAAGGGCACATATACATTGATCAAAAAAATCAGCCTCACCTTGCAGTTTGCTGGTTCACAGTGACCCCATTAGGGCCACACATTCACTGACATAGCAAGGTGACATTGGTATAACCAGCCACACATTTCCCTGTTGAACTCGTTTTTTCCTCTTCCCAGCGTGCATCAACTTATCAGGCAATGGTCCTTATTGTTTGCATGTCACTCTTTTGGATCCACTCTCATTGGATGCCTTTCCATCCAACCCCTTTGGCACTCCAGTGAATGAGCGAGAGAGGGAATTTTAAATATAAACACACAGAGAGAGAAATACGCAGTTGAGTAAAAAAATTGTATTTTATTCATCTTTATGTATGAAAATATTCAGCTATGAGATCAGTGGTGAGGGGTTATATTAGGCTACCGCCTCCCTCTCCCTCAGTCCATTTTGCATTCATTTGTACTGTTTTTACCCTTCCTCATCTCTGATGATCTCCTCCACCCCTCCATGGCATCTTTGTTCTTACTCCCCCCCCCCCCAATCTTCTCTCTTATCCTTTGCTCATGCAGAGATTTGCAATTATTATATGTTGGTGTGGAAAGGGAGTTGTGATATCACCGCATAACTGAGTGAGTGAATGATCTGGAGGAGCATCAGAGGAGGAGCAGAGTAAAAACAATGCAAATGAACATGACACTTGTGGCAGGAGAAAGAAGATGGGGTGGCCCAATATAGCCTTTCACCACTGATCTCATAGCTGGATATACACTGCAGTAGTAAAATATGGCAACACAAACTAAGCTCACCAGCACCAACCAGTCCCACCCACTTTCCCCAGTCCCACACTGACATTGCTATGGAGCTCAGTCCACACATATGTGCAAATATCCAGATTTTCTGCTCAAATCCCAGAGTAAGTCTTCACTTTTCCCCCTCTGGATTAAAGCTCTGAGTTGATGAAAAGTCCCAGATTCACCCAAAATCATCCTATATATAGGAACTTATCGTCTGGCATTTTAAATTGGCTCCAGCCTCCCAGGCTGCAGCTGGGACACGGGATGGAGGCAAGAATTATCACACACTAAATCAGCACTGAATCACCCACCGCCATCAGCCCAGGTCCCAGCTGGCTCCAAGCTGCACTTTTCCAGCACTTTTTAGAAGTTGGAAAGCTGGCAGAGCACAACTTGGACCCGGGTGATGGCGGCTGGCAATTTGGTAGTAATTTAATGTGTGATAATCCCTGCCTCCATCCCGTGTCCCGGCTGCAGCCTGGGAGGCTGGAGCCAATTTAAAACACCAAGCAATAAACTCCATAATCAAGACCACTTGCAGTGATGATGAGGTGTGGCCATTTTGTTTGGCCCTTGTAAACAAGCACTTAGAAAAGGTGCTCCCTCAAGTACTGAAAGACATCTGTTTACTATAACACCAAACTTCCTCACCTACATATTTTGCATTTACCATACATTGTTTTGTGACTGATCACTAAAAGATAAACATGGATATGCCAGGCAAATGTAGCTCATGTAACTCTGAGGAAATTCTATTAAAGAGGGGAAGCGTTGATCACAGTACTGAAAGACATCTGTTTACTATAGCACCAAACTTCCTCACCTACATATTTTGCATTTAGCATACAATGTTTTGTGACTGATCACTAAAAGGTAAACATGGATATGCCAGGCAAATGTAACTAATGTAACTCTGAAGAAATTCTGTTAAAGAGGGGAAGCGTTGATCACAGGGAGCACAGATTCCCTTTCTTCTCTAGTTTGAACCTATATTCAGTCTTCCCATACTGAGGAAGAAGGTCTGAAAAGGGCTTTTACTCATGCTTGCTTGAACACAAATAGGAATTGCTATTGCTGCATTATTGCAGTTCCCTCTGTCTTGTGGATGAGGCTTCTACTCATGTTCAAGTGAACTCAAGTTACACATAACACTGTCACACACCATACACAGCAATCAGCCCATCACATCGCTCTCATAGGGTAGGGGACAAATCTTTCTAACCTTTCTAACATCTTTATGCTTTATAGTGTGTACAAGCTGTATAGTTTTAGAGAAGTGTACCCATTCACTCAATCAAGGAAAACATATTTTGGTGTTAACCATACAAAAATAAGCTTGGAATGGCTTATCACTACTCCCTAATCCCTTTACCTATCCTTCTGAAGGTTTCCAACTTTATTATTAAGGGAGTGCAACTTCTATGACGTACTTCATTTTCACATAATTTGTCCCAAAATACAAGGAGAGGACAAGGGAGCCCTTTTTTGAACTCTCCTCTATCCACAATGCACGCTTTGTCTCTTCAAAAGTGAAGCCTACATCTGCAAATTACATCTCATTCTGCCATTATTGTAATTTTTTAAAAGTTATAGATGTTTCCCCATGTTTTAAAAAACCAAAAATACAGAATTAAGTCAGCTAAGATGAGACTGGTCACATGGCTGATAAGTGCCTCCTTGGAAGAAAATACATGTTTCCTCTTGCTTAAAAGAAGCATTAATAAAAGTTTTATTTAAAAAAAAACACCTTTCCATGTGACAGTCTATAGGCCACCATCACAAACTTCATTTTATGGCCTCACAACCCTTGATGCATTTAGAAGATACCGGTAATAAGGATGGTTATCATGCCATGTGTCAGTTGAGCTTTCAGGTGGGATTCTAGGACTAGAGTTCAGACCATTCTTATTTAGGTTAAATCCCCTTCAATGATCAGATTTGTAGTCAAGGAATACCCCCAGATCCTACACTGTTCCATGAATCTTTCAATGGCATCAGTGATGAGAAGGATATTTAGGATGATTAGGCAACAGTTATTAATGTTTTGGTTACACTGCAGTTATGCAATATCACACTATGCTGTTATAGTACTATTATTCCACTTTAACTGCTATGGTTGTCTCCTGTGTAATCCTGGGATTTGCAGTTTAGGGGGCAGCATTTAAAATTCTCAACCAGGGCACTCTTAGACCTCACTAAACTACAAACTCCAGTACTCCGCAGGAGGCAGCCATAGCAGTTAAAATGGAATAATAGCACTTGAAGAGCATTCAGAGGCTTCAGTTAATACAGAATGCAGTTTCTTCTCTGTTACCTGGAGCAACACATCATGATCACATCACTCCACTACTACAATATCTACGCTGGTTACTAATTGTTTACTGGTTCAATGTAAGACATTTGTTTTAACCTTTACACTGCTTCCATCTCATGAATACAACCTGTACTACCACTGGGGAAAAATACTTCAAATCATCCACATACTGACTGAAAGGGATAACAAAAAAACTTGATGCTAACTGCTCCCTCTGCTTAATGGCACTAAGTGACTTCTCAAGGGACCAGCTGACTCCTTGTGAATGTTCGTGGTTATTGATGCAAACAAAAGTCTCGCATTTCATGACACCCTGTGTGCAGAGGCCTGCTTGTCCAGGAAAGAGCTCTTTCTTCATTTGCTTCTAAACATTGGGAATGCTCTCACTTTGGAGGGTCCCCTCTTCAGTGAGTCCCCTCTGTCTGTACATTCAGGAAGGGTGTCAAGATGCATCCTTTTATCTTAGCCTCTAAAAAAGTTGCCATGATTTTTAAACATATTGTCCAACATTTCACTGATGAAAACCAGAACATGTCTGGCCAAGCATCATCATAGTGTGATCAAAATATCTAAAGTTATGAGAAAGAATGCAAGAGCTCAGAGAGGCTGCAGCAGTGTCCAGGCTTTTGCCTGTGTCCACTGGGAAAGGCAACATCTGGCCTCTTCTTTCGCTCTCCTTACTACTGAGTTAAGTGGGACCAAACTACTTTTATTCTTTGAACAGAGTTTGCAACAGTTGACATAAGGAGAGGACAAAAAGGTAAACTGGGAGAAAGAGAGGGAAACTGGGACATTTTAAAAGCAACTGAAAAAGTGAGGTGACAGGCAATTAATTGGAACTGATGCTTAAATAAGGACAGTTGGAGGATATATCTTAAAGTTGCATTTTGTATTTTACTGATTTTTGTACTACTATCTTTGTTGATTTCAGAAAGGCAGTCCAGAAATATCTGAAATAAATCAATAATAGAATATGAAGACTTCTTCGGGGGGGGGGGGGACTCTTGTGCAAGAAGTAGAAATTTTCATCCACGTATGTCAGGACAGGATTGTCCAGGGAACTGTTTTACCACCTAAATATTTTTGAGGATGGGGGCTGACCAAAAAACAGCAGAAAAGGCAGCTAAATATCACAAAAAGTGACCAAATGATTCTTTTCACTGTCTAGATACTACTTCTGTTCATATGAAAAGTCACTTCCTGGCACTGCAAGACATGTTTGTGCAGCCTACATGAGAATCAGAAATGGTCCTGCACCTCGTGGAGTATCCCCACCCCAGGATATTTCAATAAAATCCAAAAATGAAATAGATATTTCTTTGTTTTTCAATTATAGTCAAGGAGACAACATCTGAAGGCTCAGATTTTTCAAAGCAAATAAAAGTACATTTGGGCACTGAAGAAGAAATCCTCTGATGTGAACCAAGATATAATGGGTTCCTTTCCAAAGCAGGATACAAACTAACTCTAGCCTTTGGTGCACACCCCTAATTTTAACACCGGTGAGCAGATGTGCAGGAGCATTGTCCACTGTTGCAATTATATAGAATTGGCAAACCCTCCAACATTTCAAAGATGAAAACTGGGCCACATATGGCCAAGCAATCTCAACAATATAACTGAGTTGGCAAAAGTCTTTAATGAGGAAAAATAGACCAGTTTGGAGAGGCTTCAGCAGTTTCCTTTTGCCTGAACCTACTGGGAAGGACATGATTCTGCCTCCCTCTGTCTCCTCTCTCTGTTGAGTCAATTGAATGTAAATTAGTTTAGCACTTTGAACTCAGTTTGCACAACTGAAGTAAGGTGAGGACAAAGGAGGAAAATTGGAAGAGGAGACAAAAGCTGGGACATTTTAGAAGCATCTGAAAAAATGAGACAACAGAGGATTAATTGGGACTATCCTTGCCAGATCATGACAGTTGCGGGGGTGGTGGGTATGAAATGGCCTGAGCAATTTTATTTCTCCCTCCTGCACATATGATAAAGTGTACTGTATCCCCAATTCCCACTTCTACATAGCTGTTAAAGATACACAGGTGTCATTCTGCCCTCCTTTGTATTTTGTCAACCTTATCTAACCCAAGAGCAGCTTGTGAATCCTATCATAATCTCTGTCATTCTTAAATATTTGGGATACTCCCTGTAATTTTTTTTTTTCCATCACGTATAGGTAGGCATTCAAAGTCAGGGGGGAAAAACCCTCCCTAGCTTGCTGCCACTGACTTCAGTTTATAGCACTCATCAAATGATTCATTCAGTAGACAAATTAGAGGGATTTCACTTCAGAGCAGCCAACATGATTAAGGGGGTAAAGGCGCTGACTTACAGCCTGGAGAAAGATTAAAGAGATAAATATGGTACACAGAGCCGGCTAAGCAAAGAATCGGCGAGAGAAGAGAGCAGGTTATTTGCTGATATTGTAAATATTTGCAGGCTAAAGATATGAAGGGCTGGAGAAATACATTATCAAAGTGAAAACAGCCAGTAGTCAAGTGAAGCAGCTGGGTGGAGAAAAAGAGCAAACACAGTTTAAACTGATGGTGCTAAATCTACTCTATTTCACACCATATCATTACTAGAGAAAAACTATGGGTGCTTGAACTGCTCTTGGAGTGACTTCTAATTAGTAACACTGATTAATCTATCCAAAAGCCTAATAGCAGCAAACAGGTGTGTGTGTGTGTTAAACTCACAAATTTTGAATAATTATTAAATGCAGCAGAAGGAGGTGGACGTTTTTTCCCCCTACAAGGTATGACATGTGTCAGATCTACTGGGAACCATACTGCAACCATGCTTCTTAGCATAGCAATACATAATCTGAATCCTGGTCCTAAGGCCTTCAGTGTATCAATGAAGAAGACCAGCAACTCAATTCCATCTATCTCTGTAAATCAGACCAATGTCAGCAAGACTCCTAGGTCTGATCCACACTAGGCAAAAAGAGAGAGAGAGAGAGAGAGAGAGAGTATCTACCTCAATTCTGCTGCTGTAGGAACATATAATGTACAACTGTTTTCCCAGTGAAAGTGGTTCTTTTAAATTTTAATGTGATTTTTTTAAAAAAAAACTTGCTTTTTTACTGTGCAGTTTTCAGAAAATACTGAAAAACACTTTTCCCAGTGTGGCACCTGATGGTGGAGTGTAGTTGGTGGGCATGTGGAAACAAAGACCACAAATATCAATATATAGGTGGGAGGGGGAAATTTGTGGCAGGCCTTTTGAGAAACGGATTGGCCACTGGGTTGAGAAATCCCTTCCGATCTTTATTTCTCAAAGCCTTTTCCTCTTAGGAGTTTATCACACAGGAGGAATTTCTCTAAATTTTGAAAGAAATGAAAGTGGGGCCAGTTTGGAAATGAATGAATTCACTAGTTCAGCGAATTTACGTGATTGCGTACTGACGCTGCATTGCATTCAGAACAACTTCCCATTGCCTGAAATTGCCCAAAATTGTGTGATAGTTTCTCACGCAATAACGTGAAACACCAAGATTGCGTTCAGACTGCCATTGGATTATGCTTCCAATTTCTGTCGTCTGATAAACTCCTTACAGTTTATTTGCTCCATTTATACAGGAAGACAAGCTATGTTAAACCAATCATCCAGTTTGACTCTTAGATGCCATCTTTGGCTGAGCCCAGCTGCACTGTCTGTTGCAAAGACTTGTTGTACAGGAAACAAACAGCAGCAGTTTCTCCTGATTTGATCACTTTCCTCCAAGGAGAAATATCTGTTGTGCCTCCCTTGCTGGAAACAGACATGTTAGGAGCAAGGGGATCAATTAATATCCAGGCCACCTCTTCTCGGGATTTCTGTTCTGAAGATCTCTTGTGTGAGTTTAAGTTCACCTTCCTTGTAGTCTGAAAGGCCAAAGTACAGCAGGTGTTGAAAATAGTTCAGTGTGTCTGAATCTCATGTTTATAGTCTTTGGAAGTGATCATTGAGACATGGCATGTATTGTCAGCCGCAAAGGGGTCTTGGGCCTCTATTACAATTCAGAGCTTTGCTGCTCTTCAGTGTCAGGTTGCTCATCTTGCCAAAGACACAATATGAAGCTGGAAAATAATGTAACATTATGAAAAAAAAAATTTAAGACACATTATTAAGCCATTACACTGGAAATGTATGGCTGGCAATCTGTTAGCTACAATGTTGTAGGCTATACTCATAACTGTGTAACTGCTTCCTATTCATTTTATAGTACCATTACCATAAGTACCCCTGAAATCCACCTTAAAAGCCACCAACCCAGCCATCCTCAAGGAATCATGTCACGACTCTTTGTTGCACCATCACTTGCTGTAAGGACAGGGCTGGTCATATCATCCATGTAGTGCCCCACTCATCAGTATTGCAGATCTCTGTTGCCCAGGGCAGCTGACTGGCTTTTATGGTGGGTTTAGGGTGGAGATGTTGTAGCTATGCCTCTGATGCAGGCATTGGGTTGGATATTTTTTTATGGATTTGCAGTATACTTTTGTGCTCTGTGGAAATTTAGGATTCAGCTTCAGTCACCTGAACCATCACTAGGAATAATGAGGCCACAGACCATCAAAACACAAAATATCCCTCACACAAAACACAATGCAAAATATAAACAAAATAAAACATAAGTAGTGGTTCAGCAATTATTTAAATCTTAAAATATAATAAGCATAGCATGGTTTAAAAGAGGGGGATCACTAAATGTTACTTGTTTGCCTGTATGAATCTTAGCAATAGAGAAAAGAAAGACTGCAAGCTTTATTTCACTTCTTTCTGTGCTTCGCACACTATCTTCTTAGTCATATAGCTAGAGGTAATATACCCCATATTTTCTTTCTGTACCAAGTATGCATGTCACATTAATAAAACTATCTCTTCACTGACTGATGAATCAAAGGCAGCAGCCTTCATATTTTCTACAAGAGAAATCATTGTTCTATGATTGGTGTGTTGCTATGGATGCTGGTCAGGTGGCTGTTCAGCTTCCTATAGCTTCCATTTGTAGTGCTTTTCATTTTCTTAATTGGACTAGGACCATAGTTCCATTTCTTAGATACTAGATGTTACTGGACTCCAACTCCCATAATCTCTGATTATTGGGCTATGGTGGCTTGGATGTCTGGGAGATGATGTTCAACAAAATCAGGAGACAAGTATGGGATCACAGGTTTGACTGAGGGAGAGTGTATAGTTATGCAAAGTGATCCCTTGGTATCCACTGGGGTTTGGTTCCAAGACCCCACATGGATACCAAAATCTGTGGATGCTCAAGTATCATTAAATACAATAGCATAGTAAAGTGTTGCCCCTTATATAAAATGGCAAAATCAAGGTTTGATTTTAGAATTTATATGTTTTAAAATGTTTTCAAGCAATGGATGGTTGAATCCATGAATCCGTGGGAAATTTTTTTAAAAGGCACAGGGAACCTGGTCAGTGGCCAAAGAAGCCGGTAAGGAGGCTGGGTAGGGGATTTGGGGGCCATGAGAGGCCAGAGATGGGATGGGCCATCAAGCTCCCCCCCCCCCCAGCTACTGGTTTCAGGAATTGGTTCAGGAAATGGATTTTCTGGTAAGTGGTAATGGGCCCAAAATTTATTATGTTATTATTTATTGCAGATCCAATTGCACCTGAAGTCTCATTAGCTGATCTATCTAGACTTGTCATTCTTGAAGCATCTTTTGTCCATCTTTCTCTAACAACAGTTGGTCTGTGGCAAATAGCACATTTAGCTACTTTTTTCTCTGCAGGCTCCTCCAGAGGGGCAAATGTTGCTGGAGGCTGCCAAATTTGTTTTGACAATTTGCAGGAAGAGAGGAAGTGAATATCCAAATAAAATTTCTGTTGTCCTCAACTTTGTGATTTGCCATGATGTGCCTTCAGATCAACTTTTGGCAACACTATCTTAGGATGTTCTTGGCAAAATATAGTCAGATGTAATCACTAAGAAACTGTGACTTCCCCAGGGCCACAAATGGGGGTTTCATAGTTTAGCAGGGATTTGAATGCTGGAGTCATTGTCCAACACTCAAACCACTGTACTATACTTTTGCATCCTGATATTTTTTTTCAATTCCAGGTCCAGCTGCAGCATTTATTCCCATCCTTCAGTGTGTTTTTTTGGGGGGGGGGGGAACCTTCCCCTCTTCCTTCTTTCACTCTCTGTGTTTCGTCTACACTGTAGAAATAATGCAGTTTGACACCACTTAGATGTTGTAAATCCATCCTGTGGGATCCTGAGGTTTATAGTTTTACAAGTTATTTAGGCTTCTTTGCCAAAGACTGCTGGTGCCCCACAAAACTACAAATCCCAGGATTCTGTAGGATGGAGCTGTGGCAGTTAAAATGGTGTCAGGCTGTATTATTTCTACAGTGTAGATGTGCTCTCTCTCTCTCTCTCTCTCTTTCTGTCTCCCTCCCTCCCTCCCTCTCTCGGAGTTATAATGCTATAGTACATCAGTAAAATGACGTGTTTTTACTATAGCAATATAATTCTAAGAATTTATTTTTAAAATTGAGAGAAAATTTCCCCTTCAAACCACAGGGCCACCTCAACAAACCATGATCCAGTTTTGTTCTTTAAAAAAGAACAGTAATCCTTTGGAACAGGCCTAGTGCAAGTCCCTCCTCCCCCCCCCCAAAAAAAAAAAAACTACAAAGAACCCTAAAGAAGAGCAGAACCAGTTGACATGGAAGTATTATCAGATAAAACCTGACCGGGCTCAAAGAGCTGTATTATGAGAGCTCACACTTTTGTACATTGGTCTTGGAGAGCCCAACCAAGCCTTTATTAAAGAGAGGGGAGTAAACCAGATCCGTTATTTTCTAGCCAGCTACCAACCCTAGCTGTATCGGAGTTGACATTATTCAACATGCAAAAGTTTTGACTTTCACAATGGGAGTAACCCACAAACAGCTCATGAGTTCTTGAACTCTTCATGTTCTCTAACAATTGATAGACAAAGACACAGCATCTCATGTGGCAGAGAATACCAGCATTCATCCATTTCACTGTTATAACTAGTAGTGATTAATAGCCTTGTCTCCATGGATTTGTTCAAGCCATCTGCATTAACAGTCATCACTCCATCTTGTGGTAACATATTGCACAATTTAACTATGTACCAATAGTTTGACATCCATGGAAGGAAGAAAGCTTCCGGGGTGTGTGTGTGTGTGTGTGTGTGTGTAGACACACGGAGAGAGAGAGAGAATATCCCCCACAACTTTTGAAACTCTTGTGTTTCAAAAGCAGCCAATGCAAGCAGGAACAGGAAGAGGAGATGGTTGTGGTGGTATTTAAAAATTGCAGTTCAATAACTTTGGTGTACCCCACAGATAGTAACACAGCTCCATAGAGAGGGACATAGTTGGATAACTTATGGTAAAATAATGCAGCACAGAGAGAAGATGAGGTGCTTTAGCTTGCTTGAGAGACCAGCTTCATTGAGATCCCTGGACAATTTGTATCTTCTTCATTATAAGAACTACCATTTAACTTGAAGATTTGATACCCGAGCTTGCTATTCTCCTCCTCCTCTTTCTCCTTTTCCTTCTCCTGTCTCCCTCTTCATTCACTTTTACTTTTGTGTGATACCTTTTTCAGATTTTAAAATATGTGAAAAGGGATTGCATTTGCATCTCTCTAAGAGCTTTTTCAGATGAAGAACAGAATTCTGGCAGGTATGTGTGTGTGAGAGTGATTCAATCAAATATATAATGTAGATGTGTGCATGTATGCATTCAAAAGACCAACTACCCACTTCAGGATTTTAAAAATATATATTAAAAATTAGTCATAAGCAAAAAACATTTTTTGCAATAGCAAAAAAGTTGTCAAAATGTATATAACATGCTTCTACAAGAATGATCAACATTTCTAATATTACATAAATGTATCAAAACAACTATGTGTTCAAAGATCAGTACAACTCCAATGAGAGTTCAAGCCTGTTTTCTGTAAGACCCATTTATTTGTCTTTTTAGCAACATGATACCTGTTGAATTCTTCTCCAGAATCACATTCTAAATTCTCTGGCTATATGGAAACCATTCAAGGGCTGTGACCTAATGGGAATTTTCTTGCAATTTTGTTTCTGTAGGTAAAGAAAGTGTGTGAGAGAAAACAAAGTAGAAGAAATACAGTGAATATGAACATGAGCTAGGCGGTTGCCAATATGTTCAATCATATATCCACTCAGATTTGAACTCTAAGGCATACATAGCTCAAGTCTTCTATCTCTTTAATGGTGAGTGGTGAATATTTGTTACTTGGTGTGTGAGTTGACCCTTAGTTAAGTTACAAGTCACAGAATTTAAACACTAGGAAGCATTATCTTTGGCTAAAGCCAAGGTTTAACTGAAGTGGCCAATTTCTTTCTCAAAAGAGAAAACTAAGTAGTGTCCCATGTACCTGAAACATCACTTTTTGCTGAAGGAGATGTAGTTTGAGATCTAATGAGATTTTAGACACTGAGGTTGGAGTAATTTTCCATTGGTTAATTTGCACAGGACAATCTAACTCCACTAAATTCAAACTTAATTGGCAGCAATTTTAGTGCTCTAAAACATTTCTAATCTACATGTGTTGGTTTCAGTTTCTCTGAGGATGCAATTAGTGTTTCCAACAGAGCAGAAATGACTGAAGGACTCAGAGCTGATGATGTCTGTATTGACACCAAAAAGGTTTTTAAATTGGGCCATACTGTGCAGGGGGTAAATGGTATCTAGACTGCAACATTTCATATGCCAATAATCCTCTTCACCACCCTCGTCCAGCCCTGTCAATTGATCCAATGTATAAAGCTCACAATTATCCATTTCTTTTGTAGGAAATGCATCCCAGTTTTTCATTCAGGATTATCCCACAGAGCATGCTGTGGATCCTCGGGGAGCCATCCCATGCAATGTTTAGTTGCTTTGGACTTCAGAAAGGCTACAACATACCACCACAGCCATCATTTTGGCCAACTGGAAGTGATATCACATCCCACTGGTCACCTTTGTGACTGTTTGGTATAGTTCTTCTTGCTATTTTGGGGTGGAGTAGAGAGGTGTGCCATTTTTCAAACTGTATCTCCCATATGAACCTGCCAGAACCATAAGATCTTCAGTGGAAGGCTTTCTTTTGATGGTGATGGCCACCATCAGAGGCTTACTTGGTGAGGACATGAGACAGCGTTCTCAGTGGCATCTCCCACCCTCTGGAATTCCCTTCTGCAGCAGGCTGGGCTGGCCCCCTCCTTGTTCTCCTTTCACTGGCAAGCAAATACATTTTTGTTCAAGCAGGCTTTATATCAGGTATGTGTTCTATTTATGTTTTTTAACTTTTGTATGATTAATACAATTTTATATTGTGTTAGCGAGATTATTTTAATTGTTTTAAAAATTTTATTGTAAAATTGTATACACTTTTTATCTATGAGCCACCTTGGGTCCCTTTCCAGGAGATAGGCAGCATATAAGGAGCCCTCGTGGTGCAGTGGTTAAATGCCTGTGCAGCAGCCACCCACTCACAAACTACAAGGTTGGGAGTTCAATACTAGCCAAGGGCTCAAGCTCGACTCAGGTTTGCATCCTTCCAAGGTTGCTAAAATGAGTATCCAGCTTTTTGGGGGCAATTGGTTTAGCTTACACATTATAAACTGCTTAGGGAGCAGGGAGCAGTGATATAGAAATGTGCTTGCTATTGCTATATAAGTAAATAAAATATTTAAGAACAGCATCATAAGTGTCAACATCTATTAAACAGGAAGGGCTGTCTAACCAAGCACCTGGTATCCAGAGTGAGCCACCTATAAATCAGTGAGGACTTGCTGTGAGTACTCGTTCACAACCATTTAGTCTCCCTGATTGCAGTGCTCTCAGCGCTTGTATACTTGTCAGGATTTTTTACTTAAGTCCACAATGCAGAAATAATCCAGTTTGAAACCATTTTAACAACCCTGGCTCAATGGTAGGAAATCCTGGGAACTGTAGGGTTTTTTGGAACCAGAGCTCTTTGATAGAGAAGGCTAAATGTTGCACAAAAGTACAGTTCCCAGAAATCCCTAGCACTGAGCCCGAGCAGTTAAAGTGGTCTTGATTATTTCTGCAGTGTGTTTTGGAACTTAGAATCCTAAAATCCTAGAATCCTATTATTGGAAGAGACCACAACAGCCATTAGGTCCAATCCCCTGCCATGCAGGAAGACACAATCAAAGCACCCTCAACAGATGGCCATCCAGCCTCTGTTTAAAAACTTCCTAAGAAGGAGACTCCACTGCTCTCCTAGAGAGTGTGTTCCACTGTCAAACAGCTCTTACTGTCAGGAAGTTCTTCCTAATGTTGAAGTGGAATCTCTTTTCCTGTGGTTTGAATCCTTACTCCGAGTCCTATTCTCTGGAACTGTAGGAAACAACTTGCTCTATCTTCAGTATGCTGTCCTTTCAAATGTTTCAACAAGGCTATCATATCACCTCTTAACCTCCTCTTCTCTAAGCTAAACATACCTCCCTCCCTAAGTCTTTCCTCACAGGGCATTGTTTACAGACCTTTCACCGTTTTTGTCACCTTCCTCTGGACATGTTACAGGCCAGCTTGTCCACATCCTTGTTGAATTGTGGTGACCAGAACTGTACACAGTATTCAAGGTGAGATCTGATGAAAGCAGAATAAAGTGATACTATTAGTTTCTTTGATCTAGATGCTGATGCAGTCTAAAATTGCATTGGCTTTTTTAGCTGTCACATCATACTGTAGATTCATGTTTGACTTCTAGACTGGCTAAGTTTAACTTCTCCTTGTCTTGTTCTTTTGGTTTTGTTTTTCTAGCCTACTGGTTTAGTGCAATGACTTCTGAACTGGCTGAGACCTTGCCTCTGTTCCTTCTCTCATTTTCTATGAACTTCCTGGATTAGCCATGTCATGGGTGACATGAAGTGGCTTGATATACCTGTACCTGCTTTCTCTACAACAATCCGCATCTCTGTGTGCTTGCTTCCTGTAGGCATAGGACAGGATGTAGTAAACAGCCCTAGGACCATACAGAACCCAGGGACCACACAATTAACTTGCTGTTGCTGTGGTTATATGCTTTCAAATGGACTTCAATTTATGGCAAACCTATCATACAGTTTTCTTGACAATATTTATTCAGAGATTTGCCATTGCCTTCCTCTGTAGCTAAGAGATTGTGACTTTCCCAAGGTCACCCAGTGGGCTTCCGTGGCTGAGCAGGGATTCAGACCTTGGTCTCCTTGAGTCCTAATCCAACATTCAAACCACAACACTTTGCTGGCTCTCATAACCCTTGATTTAGTATAAGTGTATAATTAAATTTTAGTTGATAAGAAGTCACACACCATGGCTGTGGAAATTGCAGCAGGCACCTTTTATTTATTCTTTAAAATGCATGGAAACTAAATCAATCAAACCTGAACGAGGTGCCAAATAGATTGATTCCAAAATTGCCCAAGAAGGAGCATTTGAATCAAACCATTTTTTGTCAGCTGTTAGTACAAATCAAATGATCGACCTTGTGATAGAAACTCAAAACTGAAAAATGAAATCCACCTTTAGAAAGTGACAGTTGAATGTTTTTAAATGAAAAATGGGATAGTGAAGAGAAGGCCTCCATTTTTAAAATCCTAAATACAGTATTAATTTTCTGAAATAGGTTTGAGGAATACCTAATTAAATGGTTTAAAAAAAGCAATATCCTTGCCGGAACATCCATCATAATTATATGCCCAAATATTTGATATGAGTGTTGCCCACCTGTCCAGATGATGATGATGATGATGATGATGATGATGATAATAATAATAATTTTATTTCATAGAATCATAGAATCATAGAATCGTAGAGTTGGAAGAGACCACTAGGGCCATCCAGTCCAACCCCCTGCCATGCAGGAAATCCAAATCAAAGCATCCCTGACAGATGGCCATCCAGCCTCTGCTTAAAGACCTCCAAGGAAGGAGACTCTATCACCTTCCGAGGAAGTGCGTTCCACTGTCGAACAGCCCTTACTGTCAGGAAGTTCTTCCTAATGTTCAGGTGGAATCTCTTTTCCTGTATCTTGCATCCATTGTTCCGGGTCCTGTTCTCTGGAGCAGCAGAAAACAAGCTTGCTCCCTCCTCAATATGACATCCTTTCAAATATTTAAACAGGGCTATCATGTCACCTCTTAACCTTCTTTTCTCCAGGCTAAACATCCCCAGCTCCCTAAGTCGTTCCTCATAGGGCATGGTTTCCAGACCCTTCACCATTTTTGTCGCCCTCCTTTGGACACGCTCCAGTTTCTCAATGTCCTTTCTGAATTGTGGCGCCCAGAACTGGACACAATATTCTAGGTGGGGCCTGACCAAAGCAGAATACAGTGGCACTATTACTTCTCTTGATCTAGACACTATACTTCTATTAATGCAGCCCAAAATAGCATTGGCCTTTTTAGCTGCCGCATCACACTGTTCACTCATGTTCAACTTGTGGTCTACTTGGACTCCTAGATCCCTTTCACATGTAGTTTCATTCAGCCAGGTGTCACCCATCCTATATCTGTGCATTTTATTTTTCCACCCTAAGTGCAATACCTTACATTTCTCTGTGTTGAATTTCATTTTGTTAGCTTTGGCCCAGCTTTCTAGTCTATTCAGGTCTCTTTGAATCTTGATCCTGTCCTCTGGGGTATTAGCTATTCCCCCTAATTTGGTGTCATCTGCAAATTTGATAAGTATGCTCCCAATTCTGTCATCCAGGTCATTGATAAAGATGTTGAATAGCACTGGGCCCAGGACAGAGCCCTGTGGGACCCCACTGGTCACTTCTCTCCAGGATGAAAAGGAGCCATTGTTGAGCACCCTTTGGGTTCGGCCAGTCAACCAATTACAGATCCATTTAACAGTTCCTTTGTCTAGCCCACATTTTACAAGCTTGTTTGCAAGAATGTCATGGGAAACCTTGTCAAAGGCCTTACTGAAATCAAGATATACTATATCCACAGCATTCCCTTCGTCTACCAAACTGGTAATTTTATCAAAGAAAGAGATTAGATTTGTCTGGCATGACTTGTTTCTCTGAAACCCATGTTGAGTTTTTGTGATTATGGCATTGCCTTCTAGATGTTCTTTGTTTAATGATCTGCTCCAGAATCTTTCCTAGAACTGATGTCAGACTAACTGGACGATAATTGTTGGGATCCTCTTTTTTCCCCTTTTTGAAGATGGGGACAACGTTTGCCCTTCGCCAGTCTGCTGGGATCTCTCCTGTTCTCCAGGAGTTTTCAAATATGATTGCCAATGGCTCCGATATTACTTTTGCCAGTTCTTTTAATACCCTTGGATGGAGTTCATCTGGTCCTGAAGACTTAAATTCATTTAGATTAACAAGGTGTTCCTCTACTATCTCTTTACTTATTCTGTGCTGAAATTCCCCTATTCTGTTCTCTGCTCCATTATCCTCAGGTTGAGCACCCTTTGCCTTTTCTGAGAAGACTGAGGCAAAGAAGGTTTTGAGTAATTCTGCCTTTTCTCTATCTCCTGTTAGCATTTTGCCATCTTCCCCACGCAGTGGCCCTACCGTTTCCTTCTTCTTCCTCTTGCTGCGGACATATCCAAAAAAGCCCTTTTTATTGTTCTTAACCTCTCTAGCAAGCCTGAGTTCATTCTGCGCTTTAGCTTTTCTGACTTTCCCCCTACACATGCCTGCTATTTCTTTGAATTCCTTTTTCATGATTTCCCCCTTTTTCCATTTCTTATACATGTTCCGTTTCAAACTTAGCTCAGTTGAAAGTTCCTTAGTCATCCATCCTGGTTTCTTGAGACACCTCCCATTTTTCTTTCTCACTGGAACTGTTTGAAATTGTGCCTTCAGTATCTTCCTTTTGAGAAAGTCCCATCCGTCCTGAACTCCTTTATCTTTTAGTATTTCTGACCATGGAATCGCCCTCAATACTTCTCTAAGTTTACTGAAATCCGCTCTCCTAAAGTCTAGGATGCGTGTCTGACTCTGCCTGGCTTCTCCTTTCCACTGTATTACAAACTCCAGGAGAACATGGTCACTTCCACCTAATGATCCCACCACTTGCACCCCATTAACCAAGTCATCCTTGTTGGTTAGGATCAGATCTAAAATAGCTGACCCCCTTGTTGCCTCTTCCACCTTTTGGACCATGAAATTGTCTTCCAGGCAAGTGAGGAATTTGCTAGACCTTGAGGATTTTGCTGAGTTTGACTTCCAGCAAATATCAGGATAGTTGAAGTCGCCTATCACTACTACATCTCTCTTTTCTGACTGTGTGGTCATCTGTTCTAGAAAGATATCATCCAATTCCTCAGTCTGACTTGGGGGTCTGTAGTAGACTCCCACCGTAACACCCTTGTTGTTTCCCTCCCCTTTGATTCTTATCCAGATGCTCTCCACCTGGCTTCCATGATTGATGCCCAGGATCTCTTCACTGGTGTAAATATCTCTGACATATAGTGCTATTCCTCCTCCTTTCCTGTTTGGCCTATTTCTCTTAATAAGGTTATACCCCTCTATTTCCACATTCCAATCATGAGACTCATCCCACCAGGTTTCAGTGATGCCTATTATATCATATTTGCTTTGTTGTACTAGGAGTTCGAGTTCATCTTGCTTATTTCCCATGCTCTGTGCATTAGTGTAGAGACATCGCAGACCATGGTTCCCTTTTACTTGCTGCCTGTGCAAGTTTTTTTGCCTCCCACTATTGGGTCCTTGCACTGTTTGCCTTGTTTCCTCTATGTCAGTTTGACTATTTTCGCCATCCCTTTTGCCTTCCTTAATATTGTCTCCCTTCCCCTCGGAACTCAGTTTAAAGCTCTCCTGATCAAGTTCTTGAGACTGTTGGCAAAAACATTTCTTCCAACTGGCGTGAGATGCAACCCGTCTGTTGCAAGAAGTCCCTCCTCATGGAACCGCAGCCCATGATCCAAGAATCCAAATCCCTCTCGGCGGCACCATCTGCGAAGCCAGTTGTTCACATCTGCTATTTTCCTCTCCCTTCCTGGACCATGCCCTTCAACTGGCAGAAGAGACGAGATGACAACCTGTACATCCATTCCTTTCAGCTTCCTACCAAGCGCCTCGTAATCCCTTTTGATGTTCTGAATGCTGTGTCTTGCAGTATCATTAGTTCCCACGTGGACCAAAAGGAAGGGGTATTGGTCAGTAGGCTTGACCAGTCTTGTCAGCCTCTCTGTCACATCCCGGATCTTTGCACCTGGAAGACGACACACCTCTCGAGACATCTTGTCAGGCCTACAAATCACTGCTTCTGTACCCCTCAGCAAGGAGTCCCCCACTACGACCACACGCCTCCTCCGAGGCTTAGCAGCGACTGTTTCCTCGGGTGGGACTCTCAGGCTCCCCTGCTCCGTCCCTGAAGTCTGTCCATGCTGTTCTTCTTCATCCTCCTTGATAAGGGAAAGCGCTTCGAATCGATTCTCTAGCTGCAAGCTCCCCGAACAATTCCTTCTTGGTTTACTTCTCTTTGTGACCTTCCTCCAGCTGTCTGCCTCCTCTGTTTGGCAAGTGACCTCTTCCACCCTAGCATCTTCCTCTGCATGGGACCGTGTGCTAAATTTATTTATTTGTATTTCCATCCTCTCCCTGTGGATCAAGGTGGGATTCCAACAAGTTAAAACAATAAAACATTTGATACAATGTGCAATACATCAATTTGTGTGCAATGCAAAATTAACTAAACTACATTAAAAACAATACTTAACTCTGGCTGTCAAAGCTATCTGTCTGGTTTACTGATGTTCTTAGTTGTTCACGGCACTCCTGACAATTCATTAGATGTCATAACAAGTCAGGTGGGTAGGCCCGCCGGAAGAGATCCGTCTTAAGTGCTTTTTTAAAAGCCTCTAAAGTGGTATTAAGACAGATCTCTTCCAGCAAGTTGTTCCAGAGTTTCGGAGCCACAGAGGAAAATGCTCTCTTAGATGTTAACATCAATCTAGTATTAGGACCTTCTAATAGATTTTTCCCTGATGTTCTGAGAGTGCGGAGCAGATTATGTAGGGAGAGGCGTTCCTTCAAGTAACTCAAGCCCGGGCCATATAGGGCTTTAAAGGTAACCACCAACACTTTGTATCAAAAGACACTTCAACCAGCAGTGCAGACAAATTCAGTTTAATCCTTTGAGTTATATTCTGAAGACAAAGACTATGGACTGTATCACACAGCGGACGCATGCATCATTTAAATGTGATTAAAATGTGGTAATAGCGTGTTGGGGGAAGATTATCACACCCCATGTGCTTCTCCCATTCATGTCCCATCCGTAAGCTGTAAGGGATACATCATTGGGTAATAACGGAAACTCCTGTTAGTACCCAATGACATGTCCTAGCTTAAGTATTCATTCTCTTTAATAACCTTTGCCATCTTGACCATAATCTGGTGGTATCTGGCTACACATGTCCTTATTTTCATCTGTGAAATGTCAGAAGGTATGATATTTTACAGATTAGGTTAGGGGTTCTCAAAATGTCAGGCAGGAACCCCAGAGGGGCACAAGAGTTGCTCAAGGGAGCCATGAGACTTGCCCTTCTCCTCCTCCTTTGCTTCTCAAACATTTTCTGTCTTGGAAGGGAAAAGAAAAGGGAAAGAAGGTGATTGGAGCATCTGCCTGAGGGTAAGAGAAAAAGGAGGAGTAGAACAGCTATTTCCTTCTAAAATGTTGAAATATGAATGTGTATTAATATGAATAAGAATACACACACCAAACAAATAAAATATTTTTATGCATATACTGTTTCAAGCAGAGGGACATGGCATTTTCATGTAGATGTAATCTACAGGGGGGGACACAAGGGTAAAAAGGCTGAGAATCATGGACCTAGGCCCAAGAGTTTGTATTCAGAAACAAAATGGGAAGTAGTGCAACTAGAGCATGGCCTAATCTCTACAGTCTTGTCTATTCCCAAGCTTTGGCCTCCAGGTATTTTGGACTTCAACTCCCAGAAGTCCAAGCTATCTTGGCCAATGGTCTGGGATTCTGGGAGCTGAAGTCCAAAAACCTGGAAGGCCAGAGTTTAGGAATCACTAGTCTAAACAGATGCATTGGAAACATATTAATATCTCACTGATAGGACTAGTCAATTATGGGGTTCACACAGTAGTTTTAAAAATCACCATATTAAAAAGCCCCCCTGACTCAATCATTTCCATGATTATTCTGACTAATTCTATAAATGAATCATAGGGAAGTACCTTTGTGTCCTCAGTTCCAACCCCCCTGGACTGAACCAGCATCCATCCAGTCTCAACCTTCTTTCATAGATTTTTGTCCATATGGATGTGATTTGCAGAAAGTCAAGAGAGGCAATTGGCACATGCTGCTAACAGGGTCTTTGGCTCTTTTTTCACATACTCCAAAACTGTAGAGAAACCACTTCAACCCGCTAGAAAGATTGAAGTAATTTTAGATTTGGTTTGTATTACAAAGATGATTCATCTTACTTTATAAACAAGCTGTTCTATGACCCCCTCTTAATAGCCTGAGCAGTGGAAAAATACAGTGTCTCCATTTTCCCATAGTTTTCTCCTAATCTTTGCAGTTGGTGATTCTATGTGTGAAATGGTGACAGAGGCACATTTAATATTGACCTTATCAGATGGGAGGAATTTCTCTTTATTGCGAATGGAGCCAATTCGAATTCACATAAATTCACTAGTTTAGCGAATTCACGTGAATTCCTATTGCATTCGGAATGCATTCAGAATGACTT